>CM060924.1:36412898-38812898 GCA_030737875.1 Allium sativum
ATGGAATTATAATTAAAATCTATTGATATTAAATGTTGGGATACTGTTATTAATGGTTATGATATGGTCAATAGGAACGATATTGGATTTAATTCTCGTGATATTCACACTTTGTATTCTTATATTGATGATGTCCAATATAACCTCATTTCTCATTGCTTGACTGCGCAGGAAATATGGGGTTTTCTCAATAGAAAGTATGGAAAGATCGACAACAGCAGCTCAAAACCCAAAGTGATCAACTCAGATTCAGATCTATGCTCAGGAGAAGAAACAAATGAAAATTCAAGTAGATCAGACGATGGAGACTCAATAGACAATGAGACTGAAAGCTTCTCATATGAAGAGTTGGTTTATATGTGTACTGATTTAACAAAAATCGTTGATAAACTCCATCGTAAAAACAAATACTTGAAATCTAAAAATCACGAGTTAAAAGGCAAAATTAACTGTTTGGAATCAGAATCTACAAATGTCATGAAATTAGAAAATTCTGACTGTGAAAGTTGTTTGAATTTGAAAACTGACCTCGTTCATCTCAATAAAAATTTTCAAAGGCTTAAAGAGGAAATTCTGATTTTAAAAGATAACGAGGTTGAGCTAAAAGATTCAAACAATTCTTTGCAAAAAGAATTTAATAACTTTAAGGCCATCAAAAGTTCCAAACATGAAATTGCTGAGAAAGAAAGCTTGTTGAAAAGTGATTTAATTTTAAACGAGCTTGAAAAAGAGATTGAGAATTTCAAGAAACTTGAATTTGAAAAACAAGTTAAATTTGAATCTGAAATCTTTGAGTCCAAGACCAAAATCAAACTTCTTGAAAATGAAAATTTGTCTTTGAAATAAAATGATACTGAAAATAGAAAGATCAACATTAATCGTTGTTCAAATCTGATAAAAGAAAACTCTGATCTTAAATCCAAAATTCAACGATTAGAATCAACTTTTGATAAATTTTCGAATGGAGAAAAATCGTTGAATATGCTGTTACAAAACCAATTTTCGGTTGGTCATAAACAAGGTCTTGGTTTTGGAAAAACAAGTGTTTTTGAAAAATTGAATTCTTGTGATCCTTTAAATTGCTTTAAAAAGGGTCTTTCTGAAAATTTGAATTTTGACAATTCCAAAAGGTTTTTAAATCACAAACGAGACAAGAATTGGTTTGATAACAATCCAGTTGAACAGATGTGGACCCCAAAAGGAAATAAAATGTTTTTTGGAAAAACTAAACAAGATTGGGTTCCTAAAGGCACAAAGATAGATTCGAATGGGATGTTATACAAACAGGTTTGGGTACCAAAAGTGGTAAACAAATTTCAGAGTGGTTTTACAAATTTTGTTAGACCACTTGATCCACTTAACTGCTAGGTACCAGTGAAGGTTGAGGAACTGCTATGCTGAAAAGAGATTGATTTCATGCTGTTCTATATTTCTGTATTCTTTACAGTTCCTTGGCCAAGATTTACTGAGTTAGAGATTCTGCTTTACATTGGATTCTGGTATGATCTCTAAACTCACCTTTGTATATTCTTTTTGTTTGTTTTTATTTTCTGTTGTTATTCCTTTCTCTATCTCCTCCTGTTTTTTTTTGTTTTTTTTTGATTTGACACTGCCATATTCTTCTTTGTCTGTACTTCTTAAACTTCCAGTTGCAGAATTCATAATCTTTCTGGAAATATGCTTTATTTGTATATAATCATCGTGTGTTAATCATTCTCATATCCTGAATTTAATCTTGTAAATATCTGCAATTGTTTCGAGGTTTATTTTTCTGATTTCTGAATTCATAACAGTGTTGATGAATTCTTGTCATATCTTGAACACTGTTAATTTGAATTCTAAATTTTTGAAGATCTGAAAGTTTAATGGAAATTCACACATCGTTGCTGTTTTGAGATTCTTCTAATTCATTTTAGAAAAGCTTGAAATATTACACTCATTACAGCACTCTATTATTTATCAGTAGTGATATTTTCATTATTTTTCAGATTGGCTTGGAAATTTTAAATTGTCTAGAATATCAGTGATACATCCTGGAATTCATCTTTATTCATGATCATTATATTGAAATATGTTTGTTTGAAATCATCTAAAGTTCTAGATATTTTGAATATCACACACCTCCTATTTTTGAAATTGTCAATCTTGTGTGACTGATTCATTATATCCCAAAGCTTTACATTGATTCAGGTGATTTCAAATAAATTATCCCGATCATGAATATTTTCAAATTTGATGTAAATGACCTGAAATTTCTCTTGGGCTTGTCAGAAATAGTTTTGAGAAATTTTTGAAAATGGTATTTAAAAATCATTGTTATTTCATGATTAATTGATTTAAATATTTATTTGTTTAAAATCATTTGAAATTATTGATTTATTGAATCACACACATATCTTGAATCTGACATTAATAATTTGGTGTGATCGATTCATTGAATCTAGAGTATTTCATATTCATCAAATGATTTAAAATAAATGGTATTTTTAATCTTGGATCATGAACCATCTTATGAGACCATCATTCTGACAAGTTTGTTTTTGAAACTATTTTTGTGCTGCTCTGATACTGTTTTCAAATAACTGCCTGTTTTGATTTGTCTGTTGCTTGCCAAATTTGTAAATCTTGTCTGCGTGGGCTCTGTGTTTGAAACTCTTTGATATCCTTGTTCGTCTCAAGTGTCAATTTTAAATCGTCGAGAAGAGAGAACAATTGGTATCAGAAGTGCTGATTTTTTTCCCTCTTGTCCTGTATAGCTTTTCACATTTCCTCTTGTAATTAATTTTCAACTTTAAAATTATTTGTTGATTATTCATTTAGAAATTGAAATCAATATCCAATTGAACTGTATTTATAATTCATCAAAATTATTATCAGATTTTGAAATTGTGATGAATTATGACTGCAATATATTTCATAATAAGAGGAGATTTTATTTGGATTTTCATGATGGTTGAATATTTATTATAATATCTTTGAACTGGCAATTATTTCACGATCATTTTCTTTATCTATCATCATTCTGCCATCCATCATGATTTTATATTAATGTGGAGAGTTAATATTTTTAAATAAAAAAAAATTTAAACAGTGGGAATTTGTGATAGAAATGGGACTATATTATTTATTCAGAATTAGTGATATTTGAAAATTTTCAATAATCCCGGTACAGTTGTTCATATTTCATAATATTATTAATTTAGAAATTTATTTCACAATCCATTTCTGTACCTACCACATTTCTATCATTCATATTGGTTGTATATACTGAGGAGTTTTTCTATTTAAAGCTGAAAACGATAAATATTTAATTAATACATAAGTGTGTCTCTAACCTCACTTAAAAATCCAAGCTCTGGTCATGCATGGTTATGAGACAACTTATAATTTAAGCTGCGACTGACCTCATTTAAAAATCCAAGCTCTGGTTATGCGTGGTCAGGGTGCTCTTAAATCAAAAGAAAAAGAAAAGAAAATAATTTGCAATAAATAAATTTTTATGTGAAATTCTCCTTGGTGTATATTAACCAGCCTATCAATCCACTTTCTAATCTGTGAAATGTGTTGAAATTTTATGACGTATAATGATTTGTTGATTGATAGATATTGGAATTTGAGATTATTCGATTTTGTCATTTAAATTGAATTTATAATTATAGTCCAAATTCCATCTCTGTGTTTGAACCTTAATTTTTTTTGAAATAATTGGAATATTTTTTTCTCCCCATTTTATATAAAATTCATCGTAAATCCGTCATTTTCTACAATGTGAAATATGCCACCAGTTCTTAGTTTATTACGATTTTTGTTTGACTAATTGAGATTTATGATGACCATTCCTCCTCTTAAGCTGAAATTATATTTTTTAGTCATTTTTCATCGATATTTTAAATTCTATATCCTTTTGATGATAACAAAAGGGGGAGAATGGATTAGATTTTGATTTATGAGTGAATATTTTATAAATATTTTACTTTTGAGAATTCTGAATCCTTTTACATTCTTTTCACTCATGCACAGTTATAGGGGGAGTTTCTGTTGTAGGGGGAGCTAATAAATAGGGGGAGTTCAGAATTCACTGTCAAACACATTTATTGTAATCAAAATCTTTTATTTGTTTGTCATCATCAAAAGGGGGAGATTGTTGTATATAACGCAGTTGTATACACAATTATATGATTTTTGTTTGATGATAACAAACAAATATATATTATTATAAATGTGTTTGTTATTGTAATGTTTTATATATACAACACAGATAGGAATATAATATTTGAATTGAATATTATATTTCTCACATTCAAACAGTACAACTCTGTATAACTCCACTATTTAAACATTCACTGTATATTGTACTTGTATATAAACAGAATATAATAGACAAGTTCGTTTGACAACAATAAAATGATATTTTATTTCAATCAAATTTGTTTATTACAGATATCTGTACAATTCTCTCACAGCTCCTCAGTACAGTTCATTCATTGTCACTCAGTCATACATACACACAACATATACACAGTTACATTTCATATATATCCATTTTCACTTGTATATACAGACTCATACATTCATTGACACCACACACTGTCTTCTTATCCTCAGCTTTCAGTCCAGTCATTGTCAGTCCAGTCATCACAGTCAGTCCAGTCATCCCCGCTTACCTGTCACACATGAAACAGAAACACACAGTATACTGCAATAGAAATAATACTGAATATATGCAAATATAAATTTTGTTTTTTTTTGAATTTTATTTGCCTCAGATTTCTGGTGTGTTTCTCATCCTTTTTCATGACTTGATCTGATGTATATAAATATAGCACGAGCACGATACATGTATACACATACATGTGTATGTATATACACATATTACAGTGCAGGGACAGGAAAACTTGACTGATGGCTGCATATACACACGTGTACAAATATACACGTGTGCACTGCCTCGCCAATCAGCGCGCAACTGAGGAGTAGCCACTTGGACCTGCTCGACTCAGTGCATTCATGAAAAACAACTCAATGCAAAAATCAAACAGCAAACTCAAAATGGCCGAGTCCAAGTCAGCATGAGTAAAACACAGCAAGTCATGTATATGGAGCATCATGATCAAAGTTGATACAGCAAAAACAGTGAGCATGAGACGAGTCAAGAAGTCAAGCAAGTGATCAAGTGTAAATGACTCAATATGGTGCAGATGCTAGCATGTTAATGCATGGCAGTAGGTGTACCAAATATAAGGACGTGTACGCTCAGCAAGGTCAAAAATAATAGGTGCAGCATACTTCTCAAAATACAAAATGGTTCATGCATGTCAAAGTTCATTTATGCAGACAAGGATGAACACACATGACAAAGCATTCATCCAGCATAGATGATCAAAGTGAATCAAGTCCAGTTCCAAATGGTCAGCTTAACAACAGCATTTCAGATCAGTTCAAATAGCATGGACAAACACTTTGAAATCACTCAAGATTCAAGTGATTTGGCATGGCAGATCAGGTTGAGTCGATGATCAGGTATACATGTGCAGACAAGAAGCTACATGGTGCTAATGTCATAAACAGATCAAGTGTGTGTGTATGTGTGTGCTCAAGTGTATATGCAACAGTGTTGAAATGCAAATGTGAATGGACAGAGAAATTGGCAAAGCATGGACATTGAAGAAAGTGGAGTGCATTTCAGCAAGCTAGACAGTGTATCATGTTCAAGACAGAAATGGTCACAAGTTACAGCAGTTTTATTGTTGCATGTTCAAGGCAGAAAACATGTCAATATGGTGATCAAATGCAAGGCAGCAAACATAAGCAAGCATATTCAAGTTCATGCTAATCATTCAATGAAGCTCAATACTGCACAGCAGTTCTAATGCAGTGGAAAGAATTCGACAGAACTAATTTTTTTTTTTGCCAAGAATTTAATTCAAGAAAATCAGCATATAACAAAGCAAGGCAAGGATCACGGCAAGGTTTTGAAATATGGTCTCACAACAGCAATTATTTGTTTCCAGTTTTTTTTTAATAGCAAGTTTTAAAACATTCCAGAAATGTTTTTCATGGGATAATATCAAGTGGGCCAATGTTTTTTATTTCCTGATTTCAAAATGGTTTTCCAGAAATCATGCAACACATTCTCAGCAATTTATCAAAATCGAGCAAGTAATCAAGGCCAAGATTTATTTTCAGAAAAATCTGCATGAGTGCTTTTAAGGCAAGAAATCTTTTTCAGAAACCATGATTTATTTTGAGCATATTTTTAATCGGTTTAATATTGGTAAAAACAAATTTGGCAAGCTGTAAGTTTTTTTTTTAAATAAACAATTCAGTCGAAGACAATTTCATATTTTTTTTAAAAACCGATTATTCAAAGCCATTTTTATCACGGGAAAAATCAACGCAAATTATTTTCCTGAATTGCCATATCAAAACCAAGGAATTCAATTCCATTCAAAGCCGGTGAATCAAAAAGAGGAAAGCAGCAAAAATCATCTGATGCCGATTTCAATCAAGGAAATCAAAGAGGGAAACCGCACAAATAAAGGAGCAAAATCCAGATCAAGCCATATGACGAAATCAGAGTAATTAGGATTTTTTATAATCCTATTTAACACACATATCATCACAGGCAAACGAGCATCAAAACCAACAAACAACCCACAAGTTTTTCAAAGCAATAAAAATTCAAAATTACTCACACAGTTTCGATCGGGGGAGAGAGTGAGCAAGGCCAAATCGGAGCATCAACAATCGACAATAGAACACATCAGACTCGAGCTTCAGAAATCATTCAATCCTTCAAGCAATCGATTTGGTTTTGGGAATATATCAGAAACCCTAGTTTATATCGACGCCACCATATATTTTCTCCAGAGTAAAAGCAAAGTGAACGGGACCAAATGAATTGGGTGCAACGCAAATGAAAAGGGGCCAATTCTCATTTGGGCTTATTTACTTATGGGCTCAAGGGGAGTTTAGTTTTTTTTTTAAACAAGGGTTTCTAGTGTTTTAAATATATTTGTTTTTGATTTTCTTTTATTGTATTTTCTTTTTCTTTTGTAAACAAATTTGATTCAGTTCATAGAGTCTGTAAAACTCTAGGGGAGTACCAGTCAGGGTGTTGACTGACCATTGACAGAGTCTGTAAAATCTAGATTACTGGTTACGGGGTTGTAATCAGGGGAAATCTGATCGAGGGGATATCGGTCAGTCTACGGTTTTGAGCGTGGGGTTAGAATAGGAGCAGGGTTTGCGAGTGTACATGGTCTTGTATGCGGGAGCTGTTCTATCACCTAGTAGAAACCTTAGAAATGCAGCAGTAGGCAGGGTTTTGCCAAAGCTGGGTATATCTGTGTGTGATTTATTTTCTGTATTTCTGTTTCTGCTATATTCTGTGATATGTTTATTATTTTAATATCCTGTCAGTTTTTCAATTCTGTTTAAAAACTGTGAAAAACCCTATTCACCCCCCCCTCTAGGGTTATTCTAGATCCAACATATATATAAATAACTGATCAGAGGGTTAAATCAAGAATACACTGAACGTATAAAATATTGGCTACCTCTTTAATTTCAGGACTTAATGCCAGTTATTATAAGTGAGACTGCTCACCAAAATCTTCTTCTTCTAAGCTAAAGAAAACCGGAGAACTCTTGCCTTACTCCCAAGCTTTTCTTCTTTGTACTCAAATAAGTTTTATGTATTTTCTCCTGTTTTCACTAGGCAACTTAATCCTGCCCGTATACCCTAACTTATACCACTAAAATTCCTAGGGTTTTCAAGTTACAAAAAGTAAGTTTTGCCCTCACCAGATCATACCATTTGTGTGAGTATTGTACATATTATTTTTGCTTCATTTCCTTTGTAGTGCTCAGGGTACAAAGTTGCTAAGAGAATCTGAATTACTTTTCAGAAATAAAGGAAATATTTTTAAAACATTTTCCCTCCATAACAGGTCATGACAAAGTAACAAATAGGGTATAATAACCCCCCTTCCAAATCTGGCTATACACATATATAACCTTAGTGCAACTTGTATTTCCATATGCATGTATATGCATTATCTCATCCTTTCTTTATATTATGCATTAAATCAGAATATATGATTTAATTTAGTTTCTAATGGAATACATATATGTTTATATACACAAACTATATTATTTATTCTGGAACTTATGGTTTTGTCTTGTGCATGACCCTGTTGTACACATGTGCATACATACGCACAACCCAAAACCTTACTGATTCCAATTAAATTCAGCAAAACATTTTAAATAAAAATTAAAATGATCTTGGTTAAAATCTCTGGTTCATTGCATGTGACACCCCACCTCCGCCAGGGTGGCTCTTGCAAGCACTCTGACTTTGGAGGGGTGTTTGAATCAGGTAAACATGCATAAAGATATATCAAGGCAGAACAAGAACATATATATATATATATATATGTAAACAGAGTAAATAAGATAAGTAAAACAGCGGAAGATTTCAAACTATTTCAAAAACAAGTCTGGTACAACATAATGTCAACTTTCCAAATACATAAGTCTAGATAAAAACAACATCACCGGAAAACTGAAATACATAAGTACTATCCCCAAAATAAGTGATAACCATAGCTAGCTTCATGTCAAGACCGTACATGAGCTAAAATCCCACAAGCAAGCGATCAGAAAGCCAAGCTAAGCTCCAATATTCCCACCCTGAGAACCTGGGGGGGGGGGGAACGGAAGAAAAGAGGTGAAAGAAAACAGGTCAGTCAAAAAGACTGAGTAAGCCCTACTACAATCAATGTAAACAGATAAAGTTAACTGGCATGAGAAGTAGGGATAAACATAAGGATAATTACATACTAGCATGGTGAATATCTAACAGATAGTTCAAAGGGGTCATCACATAATCAAGGTGAAGTTTTTCACCACAGGTGTACCAGCATTCTAACATGTCATGTATAAATAAGAATTTATCCCTTGGCCTAAACTTGGCCCAATATCAGGTGTTGGCCTAAGTCAAGATCCAACTTCTTAGTACCAATACTAGTATAACAGGATTAGGTGTTACCTTAATGTCTACGTCGAAACAGGACGGAACAGAATGGTCCATAGATAAAGTTCGGGAAAAATGGGCTTTTACCACCCTAACAGAACAGAGTACAGAAACGGAATACTACAATTAGGTGTACACTAGTAGTGGGCCTAACAAAACAGACGGTACCACGCAGACACAGACGGGTGTTACCACCTAACAAAATAGACGGTACCAACAGAATCAGACAGAGCTAAGTGTACCCTAAATCCTACCCAAGCGATCGTCTCCTTAATACATAAATACCCTATGTCGGCCCCACGATAGGGTGGATCACTCCCTAAAGTGGCAACCAATTGGCACAGGCATATTTACAGATGTCACGGCGTCTTACATCCTCAGAAGCAGACCTAGATCCATGCACGCATATGACCCGGTTGGAACGCACCATCAACACCCATCGCCATTATCAGAATGAACCACTTATAATTAGTTCAGTAAGCGTGCCCGGACCCTACCTACAGTTGGGTCAAAGTTTTGATACCAGAAAGGGTTACTGACTAATATGGGTCCCAAACAACAAATGACACAAGTATTCCCCCTTGTGTCCCCAGACTATCAGATTCAGATTAACTTATTAACAGAGTTCAGACATACAAAGTTCAGACGATCAGTTTTCAGACTAACGGATCAGATAACATATTTACAAACTTGCCTAACTTGGTGTGGGTCCTACAGATCCGCAAAACAGGTTCGTTTAATTTATCAATCAAGTTAGTTTATCCAGACCAGGTATCAAATCGGTTCTCAGCCTTATCAAATTACTGAGTTGGATTGGCTAAGTATAGTTCAACTTAACCCCGTTAAATTACCGAGTTCAGATTGGTTAAGTGTAGGTTAACTTAACCCTAACCACTAGTCGTATTTTTCGGTTAAGTGTCATTAAGAAATCAAGCCCGGTTCACTTAACCTACCCATTCATGTCAAATTGGTTAAGTGTCATAAATCAAATTTACTTAACCTTATCATGTAACATTGATTAATTTAATGCACCTTAACCTCTCACATTAGACCTCGTTGTGGTTACTAGTTAAGCCTGGCGGGTCCGGGTAGCTTTACACCACAACTTGGTCTAACCTCGGGTTCAAGGTACAACATGACCAACTTCTCACATTGGGTCCTATTGTTTGTAGCAACTAGTTAAGCCGGTCGGTTCCGGGTAGGTTTACGCTACAAACTCAACCCAACCTCGAGTTGGTCACACTTATCTTTTCTAAGTGTCATGTCCATCATGTTTCCAAAACATGTTACAAGTTTTCAAGCATTTGGGTAGACCTAACTTAATAGGTAAATTCCCAAAGGGTAGACCTAACTTAATAGGTAAATTCCCAAGCTTATGTTTTTATGTCTTTTAAGTTTACTCAACCCCAAACGCAATCTCATCGCTTACATATCGCAATAGCGCCTAAAGGATAGAAAGAGGGAACTTGGCATAATCATGACATAAAGGTGTTGAAGCCACAAGTTCAACAAGGTGGCATATGAAATGTACATGTGTTCATATGCTTGCATATTACATTTTTAGGCCTCAAAAGCATGCATAAAACCAAACTTAGCATATTGGTGATACATGGTGATAAATGACATGTAGAAATGGCCATAAGTTCGCATTTAGCCTCACATGCAAGTTATCATAAGAGATATGATAACTTACATGTTGCCAAAATGAAACCTTTAGCATAAAGCTTGAAGCTTTATGTTCATAAACCCAAGATAAGCTTGCATAACATGATAACATGAACAAAATGATCAACCCAAACTTGCCTAACATAACTTGCATATATGACAAACTTGCATATCAAACTTGCATAACACAATATGATAAACTTGCATATCACAACATGGCAAACTTGCATAGCATAACATGGTAAACTTGCATATCATAACATGGCATACTTGCATAACATAACATCATAAACTTGCATATCATAACATGGCATACTTGCATAACATAACATCATAAACTTGCATATCATAACATGGCATACTTGCATAACATAACATCATAAACTTGCATATCATAACATGGCATACTTGCATAACATAACATCATAAACTTGCATATCATAACATGTCAAACTTGCATATCATACATTTAACTTTAGAGTTTAAGTATGAAAGTGGAATAGGGCTTACAATGCTTATGAAGACACAAAAATATGACAAAGCCCTTATGCAATCATAAAACCCAAATATGAAGCTCCAAATCAATAAAAACCCTTGCTTTATGATGTAAAGATTGTAACTTGACTTGAATGCAAGCTAATAATGCTCATTTCAACTTGAAATCACTAGAATGAATATGAATCTCTTATAGGAATAAGCTTAGAGATTTTTAAGAGAGAGTGGAGGCCATGAGAGGAATAATTTTGCCATAGTTTAGTTGCATGAATGAATATTAATGATTTAGGGGTAGGTTAGGGGCTTATTTATAGAGATTAGGATTTGTTTTAGACCCTTAGATTAACCCTAGGTTAGTTTAGGTCCGTCAGATTTCATCCCAAGCACTCCAACCCAACCCAAAACTCAACCAGGTGCACCCAGGCCAGAATATGCCGACAGGGCAAGTCGACTGCCAAGTCGACAGGCATGTCGACAGGCAAGTCGACAGCCCTATCGACAGCCAAGTCGACTTGGCTGGGCGGGAGTTTTCCCGCCTGGCCCCATTTCTGCATGTTTAGAAATTCAAATTTCCCGAAAACTTCTTTGGGCCTTAACCGGGTCATACGGACTCCGATTTTCAAATACTCGGACTCTATTTCGCGTATTTTTCCGAGACGAACGCAATGGCATAGTCCATTTCCCTTGATTCAGATTTATAAATTAAATTCTGCCTCGATTTACGATATAATAGGTTATCAGAAATACGGGTTGTTACATTCTCCCCTCCTTAAAGGATTTCGTCCTCGAAATCTTCAAGTTAGGAAGAACGCATCCTACCATCCATCATCCATCTACTCAAATCATCACTCACGAGCAATCATTGTCCTTAAAGATTCTAATGCGGTATGAACATATGCAAATGGTGTGTGTGTGTATATGTTCTTATCTAATGCAAAGATCCTCAATGCAAAGTATGTTAGTGAAATGAATCCATTATGTATGCAAATAGTCCTAATCATATAATACTATATGTGTGCACAAACATTCATCCATATGCAACATCCATGTGCCGAATTAACCATCTTGCAACCAGAAGAATTGAAAATGTACACACGTCCATATGCAATATGAGAGTGTATTTCAAGCCAATCTAGTGCCTAGTGTGTGTTTATGCATCCACGAGCAACCACTAGCAACCACTTGCATCCACTAGCAACCGTCAAACATAACATGTCTCAAACACATGTTTACATCCATAGGATTCCTATCTCAACAAGATACAGTCGAGTGATGGAAGCGAGTACAGATAAAACAAAAACTTGGTACATATACTTACGGACTACTAGTACAGATCAGATTTTTCCCAAATGATTCTTAGAAAACTAAGCATGGTAGAAACCCAAAATGTATTCGTCAAAGTCACCCTCATGCCCAACACAGATACTCTCAAACCCCAATTTATCACAAACAGATGAGTTATAACTCTCAAGGAGTTTGAGACTATTACCAGATTAGAAGCAAGACTAGCATTAAAGTACCGAGTTTCCATTACAGAATCAAAATACCAGAAAAAGAGTTTCAAACTGAAAATCAGACAAGGAAAATTAAACATCCTACAGACAAATTATTCTAGCCCTAATCTATTCACTCGCCATGCGAGTATTCACCGTTCCTTCCGACGTAGTCCCTTTCTTCTTCGGGCAGTCCCTAGTGAAATGTCCCATCTCTCCACAGTTAAAGCAAGTGCCCTTCCTCTTTCTGCAATCCTTGTTTAGATGAGTTGAGCTTCCACAAGTAAAGCACTTCTTTTCCTTCTTATCTTCAGACTTCTCCTCCTTCTTTTGCATTTCCTTTTTGGGCCCCGTTTTCTTGTTTTGAGACTCATTCACCTTGACCTCCTTCTTTGCACTCTTGTTCTCTTCATTGAGTAGGGCCATATCTACCAAACTCTCAAACGTGACCCCCATGGGCACATGAGACATAGCTAACTCCTGTAACGGCTCATTCAATCCTCTAGCAAAACGAAGAGCCTTCTTCTGAGTAGTACTCACCATATCCAAGCCAAAACGAGCTAACTGATTGAACTTGTTCACATATTCTTTGACAGACATGTCTCCTTGCTTCAAAGCAATAAACCTCTCCATTTGCAAATTCTCTTCAGCAGAAGACAGAAACTTAAGCCCGAATCTTGTCCTGAAATCGGCCCAAGTCTCAACGGGTCTAGTACCATTGGTGACTTCCCACCAATAAGCGGCTTCATCTCTCATAAGCCAAACCGCCAACAAGATCTTTCTCTGATCATCTAATCCAAAGATAGCGAATAAATCCTCGGTCTCTTTCAACCAATTCCGGGCCTCTACAAAAGTCTCGGTACCTAGAAAGTTCTTGCCACCCATTGCTTTGAAATCTTTGCAAGTCTTTGCGAAGTCAGCTTGAGGATGCTGAGGGGGAGGAGGAAGAGGAACCTCAGCGACAGGAGGAGGAGGAACATCAGCGACAGGAGGAGGAGGAACATTAACTACCGGAGGAGGAGGAGGAGGAACATCTGCGGGGCCGGCTTCGGTCGCCCTAGCCTCCAAAAGTCTCCTATACCAAACAGGTACGTGTACTCCCTCCGGAATAGCAAAGTTATCGGCCATACTGAAAACGAAGAAAAAGACAAATTCAGAATGGAGAAAAACGAAGGAATTTAGCTAATGGCTTTTTGGGGAATAGCCTTTAAAATAAACTAGACTTTTCTTTGGAAAATACTTTATACTTGGTTTTGAAAATAGTTTTCCAAAAGTTTTCTAAAAACCTTTTTGTTCCTTCTCGTAAACCATATGCTCTGATACCAAATGTGACACCCCACCTCCGCCAGGGTGGCTCTTGAAAGCACTCTGACTTTGGAGGGGTGTTTGAATCAGGTAAACATGCATAATGATATATCAAGGCAGAACAAGAACATATATATATGTAAACAGAGTAAATAAGATAAGTAAAACAGCGGAAGATTTCAAACTATTTCAAAAACAAGTTTGGTACAACATAATGTCAACTTTCCAAATACACAAGTCTAGATAAAAACAACATCACCGGAAAACTGAAATACATAAGTACTATCCCCAAAATAAGTGATAACCATAGCTAGCTTCATGTCAAGACCGTACATGAGCTAAAATCCCACAAGCAAGCGATCAGAAAGCCAAGCTAAGCTCCAATATTCCCACCCTAAGAACCTGGGGGGGGGGGGGAACGGAAGAAAAGAGGTGAAAGAAAACAGGTCAGTCAAAAAGACTGAGTAAGCCCTACTACAATCAATGTAAACTGATAAAGTTAACTGGCATGAGAAGCAGGGATGAACATAAGGATAATTACATACTAGCATGGTGAATATCTAACAGATAATTCAAAGGGGTCATCACATAATCAAGGTGAAGTTTTTCACCACAGGTGTACCAGCATTCTAACATGTCATGTATAAATAAGAATTTATCCCTTGGCCTAAACTTGGCCCAATATCAGGTGTTGGCCTAAGTCAAGATCCAACTTCTTAGTACCAATACTAGTATAACAGGATTAGGTGTTACCCTAATGTCTACGTCAAAACAGGACGGAACAGAATGGTTTATAGATAAAGTTCGGGAAAAATTGGCTTTTACCACCCTAACAGAACAAAGTACAGAAACGGAATACTACAATTAGGTGTACACTAGTAGTGGGCCTAACAAAACAGACGGTACCACGCAGACACAGACGGGTGTTACCACCCAACAAAACAGACGGTACCAACAGAATCAGACAGAGCTAAGTGTACCCTAAATCCTACCTAAGCGATCGGCTCCCTAATACATAAATACCCTATGTCGGCCCCACGATAGGGTGGATCACTCCCTAAAGTGGCAACCAATTGGCACAGGCATATTTACAGATGTCACGGCGTCTTACATCCTCAGAAGCAGACCGGGATCCATGCACGCACATGACCCGGTTGGAACGCACCATCAACACCCATCGCCATTATCAGAATGAACCACTTATAATTAGTTCAGTAAGCGTGCCCGGACCCTACCTACAGTTGGGTCAAAGTTTTGATACCAGAAAGGGTTACTGACTAATATGGGTCCCAAACAACAAATGGCACAAGTATTCCCCCTTGTGTCCCCAGACTATCAGATTCAGATTAACTTATTAACAGAGTTCAGACATATAAAGTTCAGACGATCAGTTTTCAGACTAACGGATCAGATAACAGATTTACAAACTTGCCTAACTTGGTGTGGGTCCTACAGATCCGCAAAACAGGTTCGTTTAATTTATCAATCAAGTTAGTTTATCCAGACCAGGTATCAAATCGGTTCTCAGCCTTATCAAATTACTGAGTTGGATTGGCTAAGTATAGTTCAACTTAACCCCGTTAAATTACCGAGTTCAGATTGGTTAAGTGTAGGTTAACTTAACCCTAACCACTAGTCGTATTTTTCGGTTAAGTGTCATTAAGAAATCAAGCCCGGTTTCACTTAACCTACCCATTCATGTCAAATTGGTTAAGTGTCATAAATCAAATTTACTTAACCTTATCATGTAACATTAATTAATTTAATGCACCTTAACCTCTCACATTAGACCTCGTTGTGGTTACTAGTTAAGCCGGGCGGGTCCGGGTAGCTTTACACCACAACTTGGTCTAACCTCGGGTTCAAGGTACAACATGACCAACTTCTCACATTGGGTCCTATTGTTTGTAGCAACTAGTTAAGCCGGTCGGTTCCGGGTAGGTTTACGCAACAAACTCAACCCAACCTCGAGTTGGTCACACTTATCTTTTCTAAGTGTCATGTCCATCATGTTTCCAAAACATGTTACAAGTTTTCAAGCATTTGGGTAGACCTAACTTAATAGGTAAATTCCCAAAGGGTAGACCTAACTTAATAGGTAAATTCCCAAGCTTATGTTTTTATGTCTTTTAAGTTTACTCAACCCCAAACGCAATCCCATCGCTTACATATCGCAATAGCGCCTAAAGGATAGAAAGAGGGAACTTGGCATAATCATGACATAAAGGTGTTGAAGCCACAAGTTCAACAAGGTGGCATATGAAATGTACATGTGTTCATATGCTTGCATATTACATTTTTAGGCCTCAAAAGCATGCATAAAACCAAACTTAGCATATTGGTGATACATGGTGATAAATGACATGTAGAAATGGCCATAAGTTCGCATTTAGCCTCACATGCAAGTTATCATAAGAGATATGATAACTTACATGTTGCCAAAATGCAACCTTTAGCATAAAGCTTGAAGCTTTATGTTCATAAACCCAAGATAAGCTTGCATAACATGATAACATGAACAAAATGATCAACCCAAACTTGCCAAACATAACTTGAATTTATGACAAACTTGCATATCAAACTTGCATAACATAATATGATAAACTTGCATATCACAACATGGCAAACTTGCATAGCATAACATGGTAAACTTGCATATCATAACATGGCATACTTGCATAACATAACATCATAAACTTGCATATCATAACATGGCATACTTGCATAACATAACATCATAAACTTGCATATCATAACATGACATACTTGCATAACATAACATCATAAACTTGCATATCATAACATGACATACTTGCATAACATAACATCATAAACTTGCATATCATAACATGTCAAACTTGCATATCATACATTTAACTTTAGAGTTTATGAAAGTAGAATAGGGCTTACAATGCTTATGAAGACACAAAAATATGACAAAGCCCTTATGCAATCATAAAACCCAAATATGAAGCTCCAAATCAATAAAAACCCTTGCTTTATGATGTAAAGATTGTAACTTGACTTGAATGCAAGCTAATAATGCTCATGTAAACTTGAAATCACTAGAATGAATATGAATCTCTTATAGGAATAAGCTTAGAGATTTTTAAGAGAGAGTGGAGGCCATGAGAGGAATAATTTTGCCATAGTTTAGTTGCATGAATGAATATTAATGATTTAGGGGTTGGTTAGGGGCTTATTTATAGAGATTAGGATTAGTTTTAGACCCTTAGATTAACCCTAGGTTAGTTTAGGTCCGTCAGATTTCATCCCAAGCCCTCCAACCCAGCCCAAAACTCAACCAGGTGCACCCAGGCCAGAATATGCCGACAGGGCAAGTCGACAGCCCTGTCGACTGCCAAGTCGACAGGCATGTCGACAGGCAAGTCGACAGCCCTGTCGACAGCCAAGTCCACTTGGCTGGGCGGGAGTTTTCCCGCCTGGCCCCATTTCTGCATGTTTAGAAATTCAAATTTCCCGAAAACTTCTTTGGGCCTTAACCGGGTCATACGGACTCCGATTTTCGAAAACTCGGACTCTATTTCGCGTATTTTTCCGAGACGAACGCAATGGCATAGTCCATTTCCCTTGATTCAGATTTATAAATTAAATTCTGCCTCGATTTACGATATAACAGGTTATCAGAAATATGGGTTGTTACATTGCAGATACCCTACCTTTTTTAGGAATTGTGTCCTCACAATTTTCTCGCATTTGTGCATACATGTCAATCAATTCAAGGATTCTAACCCTATTCAAACACACACATCCATCGAGTCAAACAATAATTAAAACTTAACAATCACATAAACACTTATATGTGAGGGATAAATTAAGAAATAAAAATACATTTAGTTTGCAAATAGTCTAGGATAATTCATCCTAACTTTGTCCTCTAATTTCCATGTGTAATCATTTTGATCAAGACTCTACTGCACTTTTACAAGCTTCAGGGTTTTGTTTCTCAACTTCTTTACTTCTTTGGCCAAAATCACCACTGGTTCTTTTTCATAAATTAAATCTGAATTTATCTGAACCTGTGATGGTGTCTCCAAAATATCTTGCTTATTATGAACCCATCTCCTCAATTGTGATACATGAAAAACATCGTGTATTCCTTGCATATTTTCAGGTAACTCTAAATTATAAGCTAAAGAACCAATTCTTTCCATAATTTTATAGGGTCCTACATACCTTGGTGTTAGTTTACCTTGTTTACCAAACCTTAAAACCTTCTTCATTGGTGAAATTTTAATGAAGACAAAGTCTTCCACCTAGCATTCAACTTGTTTCCTTTTTATATCTGCATATTTATTTTTTCTATCATGTGTAGCTGCCATTTTTTCCCTAATTAATGCAATTTTTTTAGTAGTTTCTTTTATATACTCTGGTCCTAAGATTGCTCTTTCTCCGGTGTCAACCCAACATATAGGAGATAAACATGGTTTGCCATATAAAGCTTCAAATGGTGCCATTCCTATAGTGCTTTGATAACTGTTGTTATATGCAAATTCAACCAAATGGAGGTGATCTTCCCAGTTACCCCCAAAATCTAAAATACAAGCTCTCAACAAATCCTCTAACACCTTGTTATACTTCAGTGTGCTTATCTGACTGAGGATGATAAGCAGTGCTCATGCAAAGCTCCTCCTCATGGCCTCTTGAAAACTTCTCCAAAACTTAGATGTGAAGGTAATGTCTCTATCGCCACTACAAGAAATATGTCTATTCATAGCATTGAAAAAAAAGCTGCTATAGCCTTTAACAGCGTTTTGATGAACGCTGTCTAACAAGAGGCAATTAGGGAGAAGGACAAACTTTACCGAAAAATTAGGATAAAAGGCACCAACTTTTATTTTTAGTCTAAAGGACAAAATTTCAACCAAAATTAAGCTGAAGGAATGCTAAATGTAATTAGCATTATATTCAGTTTTTCACACTGCACGAAAATGCTAGTTTTAACTAGCATTATTCAGTTTTACATTGCAGAAAATGCTAATTATATTTAGCATTGTCCTTCAGCTTAATTTTTTTCAAAGTTTGTCCTTCAACCTAAAAAAAAAACTTGACGTCCTTCAGACTAATTTTTTTCCAAAGTTTGTCCTTATGCCCATTTTCCACGTCTAACAACTCGCTGTTATAGGTCCCTGGTATATCACAGCGTTTTAAAAATGTTGTAGAAAATTGACATATTACAGCGTTTTAAATGGTGTTGTCCTTATATTTATACAGCGTTTTATATTGTTCTAAAAATGTTGTTATCTTCCCTTTACCACAGTGTTTAGCCATATATCACAGCATTTCTCGAAGTTTACAGATTCTTTACTACTGCAGCGTTTAGCCACATATACAAATTCTTTACTACCATAGCGTTTTGCCACATATCACAACATTTCTGGAAGTTTACATGTTCTTTACTATCACAGCGTTTTGCCACATATCACAACATTTTTTGCATCTATCACAACATTTACATATTGTAGTATCAAAATATTCATGCACAAACATATCAACATGTAAATATATCAATCAACTAATTATATAACACAATATTCATACACAAAGACATCATCAATAAACAAACTTTGCATAATTTCAATAAACTAAATTTACACTATCTATCGAACAAAGTCACGATATCTATAAATAAAACAAAATTTCCATAAAACAAGTTTGCGCTGAATACCAACAAAATGAACATATAAAAGTTACCGCTTTCTCTGTAACCAGATACCACAAGCGGTCTTATTGTTGAGGGATCTTCAGAAGCGCCAAACGATAATCTGATTATAGCCGAATGCACAACGATGTCCATCTCCAATACCTATACACATGTGTTCATGTTAGCATTTGGTCATGCTTGCACATTAACAAGAAAACAATTTTCGACAAGAAAAAAGAATACTTAGTTAATTTTTATAAAATTAGTAAACATAGTTAATTTTTTATAATAGTTGGTTAATTTTATACTATTTAGTTAATTTTAATAATACTTAGTTAATTTTTAGTTATTGTTATTATTATTATAGAATACTTGGTAATACTAATATTGTTATGTACTTAGTTAACTTTTATAAACTAAACTTCTTAATCTTAATCAAATTAGTAAACTTAGTTAATTTTTTTTATAATAGTTAGTTAATTTTTTATAATAGTTAGTTAATTTTTATAATACTTGGTTAATTTTAAATTATTGCAATTATTGTTATAAAATACTTAGTAATGTTTTATATTTTTATATACTTAGTTAACTTTTTTATAAATTAAACTTCTTAATTTTTATAAAATTAGTACACTAAGTTAATTTTTTAAAATTGTTTGTTAATTTTTGTAATGCTTAATTAATTTTTATAAGTTTATTTAATTTTTTATAATCTTAGTTAATTTACTACTATTCTGGCATGATTCAGACGTTTGGTTCCCAAATCAGATGTCTGGAATTTCTCTCAGATCTGCACATGCTTGGAAGCAGACATCTGGGCTCGAACCAGACGTCTGCATGGTTTCCCAGACATTTGGTTTGCACTTCAGGTTGCAAACCTGACTGATATCAAACGTCTGGAAGAGTATCTTGATGTCCGATTCCCTCCTCAGCCCCAAACTCCGCAGTTGAGTTTGACGTACATAGACAGTTTATGTTATTGCTTCTTTCAAACATTACCCAACAGGGAAAAAGGAAGTTTTCTGATTAAGTTTTCATGAGAAGTAAAAATATTATAAAGAGATGGCAACAAAAGCAGGTAATATTTTCATTTTGTAACTTCTTAAAAATAACAGTCAAGAAAGAACTTAGTTTGTGCCAGAACTAAACAAGATCTGCTTCCCTCTGATTCACAGCCTTTGGAAATGATTCACAGCCTTTAAAAATAACTGCAACTGTTGCATGAAAAGGAAGGGTTAGCGACCAACCGACATACTAGTTCATACGGCAAAAGCAACTGGATTCAATTTAGTCCCGGAATTATTGATGAAAGATGACAATGCTACTCCTAATAAATCACCTTTGTCTAATAATGCATTGACTGGCTCAAAAAGAAAGTACAATCATAAAAGTCAAAGCATTAATGAGAAGAATTGAGAAAGTTTAATCATATCAGGTTACAACTTTAAAGGTAACTAACCTGGAGTTCTTTTACACGGTCCCAAAGAGGTGGCAAGCCAGACAAAAGGCTTTTAACAGATGACTCAGGAGGTTTTGCATTCTTGATGGATAACTCAGATGCTATGTAATAAATGAGCTATCCAATAGCTCATAGATAACTCAGAGAAACTGCAAGATGGCATGATTGATGGATCTTAAGAAATTTATTTATTGTAAAAATTAACTAATTATTATAAAATTTGCATACGTGACTAGAACCTATGAAATTTGCATACGTGACTAGTAAAAACACAACCAAGAAATAAGCCCTTACTTAGTAGCCAGTCCCTCAAGATTTCCTCCATCACCAATAGTCACATATACAGGAGCCGACCTATCGATAATTGGAGCACATTCACCGTTCACTATATTGTAAGCAATATTCGACATGCGTTTATGTGGCAAACAATGACAAAAGTTAAATTTGATACCACAAATTGGAACAAAGCACGGTATTGACCAATACTTGCGCTGCTTTCATAAGCATTCACATGACCGGCAAAGACGACATCGACTTTGTATTTCACAAGCAGAGTGGTCATCATCTTAAACGACTCAGTTTACTTAATTTCTAGATAAATTCAACAAAGGCATTAACTAGCATGAACTCAGTTACCTGATAATTCCATATAGACTGCACTGTCAAAATTGAAATTTCATATGCTTCCCTTGCAGCAACAACTGTTCTAATAGCATCATCAACTAATATAAATGAATAATCTAATGCATCCTTACCTGTCGTGCTTTCTTTAAAGCCATTGCTATTTCAGAAATTGCTGTTTCAGAATGGCAAGCCATTGTTGTTCATTCCGGAATAGAAGGCGCTCAGGCTTGCTGTTTCGGAACAGCAAGCCACTGCTGTTCGGGACAGTTTGGCATTTCGAATAATCATATGTGGATTAAAAGCACATTTTGACTTACAATGAAAAAAAATCCGAAGCTCCGCCTAAAAGAAGAGCAAGTAACAGGTGGAAAACTGATTGCAGTTGGCACCCTGAAGGCAAGAGAACTGTTGCTCATGAATAGAAATTTTCAGCGAAGATGGACTTAGCACCCTGAAGGCACTTAGCACAACTAACCCAACCACATATGCACAAAACAAGAAACCGCAGGAGGTACCTGACCAAATAAAAGAGGCTAATTAGATACTAGGAACAGCAGTTCATTGAGGAAGTTATGAGCAGAGCCTGAGGTGCTCAAGTTTCAAAGAAAAAAAATGCAATTATTTACAGTTTGGATCTTTTTATCATAGGGTTCTTCGCTTTTTTTCTTTCTTTCTTTTAATTACGTATGCAAATATGTGATTGCACTTCTATTTTCTAGTCAGACATATGTTTTACAACCATGAGATGCAGAAATATCTAAATGTGCTAATAGAGAAAAAAAACATATTAATTCATGTGTCAAGATCACTACACTTAGAACGCCGATATTGTAATCTTTAATCTAGTTGTATGAAAAGGATAATTAAAAAAAAAACATGAACAAATATTAAAGAGTTATGTCTACAGTGTTCTTAAACCATATCATTAGTACGTTACAATTTTTGATGTTAGTAAATAAATTTCAAAATCCACAGTTTCGAAGCAAATCAGTCGCCCGAAAAAAAGAAAATAAGGCCAATGACTTTGCATAGATAAAAAGTATCCATAAATAGCAGTGTACCAAAAAAAAGGCAAGAAATAGATGATTTTGTAATACCTTCTAATCCAAGAAGATGATGAAACCATAATTTTGGAGTTGAGTATAACTGGTAAAGTTTATCAACCTAACAAACTGAAAAAAATGGATTATTCAGAGAGAAATGGTACCTCCACAAATAATGTGCGTAGAATACTGCCACAAGCAGGTAGTGACATTTGCACTCAGACTCAATGAGTTGCCACGGTGCTCATGGCTCCCTTATTCCTGTCGCATGTTCTAGACCACATTTAATTTACCAATAGAGAACGCATAATTACTTAAAAGTACACACCTTCCTCGCATCAAGATCATAATCTTCTAACCATAGTCCCACTCGAAATGTTGCCATGAATAACAAATCACCTGACATAAATTAACTCTTCAGCAAATGAACATAATAATTGAATCAAGTATGTGAGATTTAAATTCTATTAAAAAAATGAAAAAAAAGCACATAGAAAATCTACATATAAATTCAGAAATCAAAGACAGGTTAATAGAATAGGATATTCCAGAGTACAAATGAACTATGTTAAAAAAAGCACACAGCAAATGTTCTAGACAGGCTAACAAGTTGTGCTACTTCAATTAAATTATCAACGTTTGATGTGCTCATTGCTAAAAAAGCATACAACAAATGCTCTAGACAGGCTAACAAGTCCGCCAACACCCAGATTACAAATGAACTATCAACCTTATGTGCATTGCTAAAATTGAAATTAAGAGGAAAAAAGCTCATTTCATCCAGGGAGGGAATAGGGCGAAAATTGCTAGTCAATCAAATTATTTTATATGAAAAAATCAGAAGTCGTACACATATGAAGATTAACAGAAAATGGCATACCGATGTGTCATAACCAGGACCGTTTCCAGTCTCCGTGTTTCCCTAGGCCAATACGAATTTTGTTAATTTTTCACACAAGAAATAATAATAATATAATATTATGAATTTTTTTTCATTAGCTTTGTGCATACAAAAGAAGATCTTCAACCTATCTAATGAAAACAACTTCCACTTGGGTTTTAATAAGTTGGCTCTTTAATTATATCTTCGTATTTTCATGCCACATCACAATATCATAATAAATTCAAGACAGTGAGGACAAGGTTGGGGCAACTGATAGCTTTTACTTAACATATTTCAACAAGCTTTCCCCATTAGCGTGTGTGTCCCCAATCTTAGTATAACATCTACATTAATACATGTAATACTAAAAAAAAAGACAAAGATAAACAAATAAATACCTGGATATAATGATATCCAAATAAACTCCTGCAGCATCCCTGAAAATTAAATGATAATTAAAATGAGAGGACAAAAACCCCAAAAGAGGTAGAAGAAACATATTTATTCCTAAACACTGATAGTAATGTCTGACATTAAATAATCAAACACTAGTAATTAGATTCCCAGAACAATCAAACATTACACAGCCAATACAATGGTAACTAGATTCCCAAAACAAAGTCATAATCGACCAGGCACGTTAGATCCACAATTCATGTGCCAAACCCAAACAAATTGTTTGAACCCCTAAATCGAATTCGAAATACAGATATGTAGTAATCCCTAAATCGAATTCGAAATATAGATATGCAGTAATCGGTATAGGAAGAAGAAGTGCGATATTGTTTGAACCCCTTCTCTGAATCGAAACATGAAGTAGGTTTGGAATGGGATTTAATAGAAGAACAGTTTAGCGCATTCAGATCGATAGTTTGAAGAAGTTTCGACAGATCTGATTAAAATATGAAGAGTAGTAGACAAAATTCTAGGGTTGGGGAAAATTTTGTGAAATGGGAGAAATAAAAAGGTAAATAAAAGGGAAAGAACGCGGCAATGAAATTTTTAGAGGGAAACGATGTTAATAAATTTTGGACATAAGACTTCAGCGTTTTTGCATGTTGTCTTTGTTTTTTCACTTTGTATTTTCAATTTATTGAAGGTTCAATAACAACAAGTAGCCCAAAATGCTGTCTTCTAGTATTGTGGATAACCACTTTTCTTGTAGTGCACTTACTATAGTCTTGGGTATGCCATGCAACTTTACTATTTCTTTCAAGAATATTTGAGCCAATTTTGGTGCATTTCTTTCTGACTTTAATGGAATGAAACATGCTACTTTAGTTAGCCTATCAACCACTACCCATATGCTCATATTTCCTCTTTTAGATCTTTGTAGACCATCTACAAAATCCATGGAGATATCCTCCCATTTCCATTGAGGTATACTTAATGGTTGAAGCCTTTATCTATTAGCAAGTTATACATTTGGCGACAAATTTAGCTACACCATTCTTCATTCCTTTCCACCAATAATCCCTCTTAAGATTATGATACATCCTGGTATTCCCTAGATGTATGGAATACCTACCTCTATGGTATTCATTCAGCATCTCCTCTTTAAATTCTAAATCTCCAGGCACCTAAATTCAATTTTACATATCTCTTCTCATCAATGTGCAGGTTTTTAACTTCTTCTCCCCTTCCCAAAAGAGTTTTCTTTTCTGAGGTAATGGGGTCTTGATTTTGCATATTCCCCACATTCATAATTAAATCAGATTGCAAGGTTATCATGCAAAACTTCCCCACATTTTTTTGTGTATCATGCACCTCCATGTGCACACCACATTTCTATATTATCTCCAGATCAGTGAGCAACATAAAATTCTTGAATTCTTCTATCACCATCAGACTTACTTTAGCATGCTGCCTACTCAAAGAATCAACCACTTTGTTTGCTTTTCCTGGTGTATACAGTATATCAAAATCATAAGCAGCTAAAAATTCAACACATCTATGTTGCCTTGTATTTAAATCTTTTTGTGAAAATAAATATTTCAAGGATTTTTAATCAGTTAGAGCTCAAATTTTGCTCCTAACAAATAATGTCTTCATAGCTTTAAAGCAAATACTTCTGCGGCCAATTCTAAATCATGTGTTGCATATCGAACTTCATGTGGATTCAATTGCCTTGATGCATATGCCACAACTTGACTCTGTTGCATCAATACTGCTCCTAAGCCATATCCACATGCATCTGCGTATATGGTTAAGTCATGGTTTCCTTCTGGTAAAGACAAGTGCATTTACTAATGCTTCTTTTAATTCATCATAGGCTTTTTCACATTTTTCTGTCCAAATATAGGCTTGATCCTTTCTAGTTAAATTTGTGAGTGGTGCTAATATCTTAGAAAAATCCTTAATGAATCTTCTATAGTATCCAGCCATCCCCATGAATGATCTTACTTCACTCACTGTCTTGGGTCTTTCCAAGTCTGTATGGCTATAACTTTACCTGGGTTTACTGAAATTCCTTGTGAAGAAATTACATGCCCAAGAAAGTTTACTTCCTTTCTCCAAAATGTACATCTAGAAAACTTTGATTTTAAATTGTTTTGCCTCAACCTGCTCAAGGCTAAATACAACCGATTTTTGTGTACTTCCACTGTTTTTGAATAAATCAAAATGTCACCTATAAAAATTAGTACAAATTTATCCAAGTAATCTCTGAATATCCTACACATCAGATCAACAAAATAGGATGGTGCATTAGTTAGTCCAAAGGGCATTACTAAGAACAAATATAACCCATATCTAGTGTTGAATTTTGTGTACTTGGTACTAGACTCCTCCACTTTCATTTGATGAAAACCAGAGGCTAAATCAAGCCTAGAAAATACTTTTGATCCAGCCAGTTGTAACGACCCAGAAAATCTGAACCAATTTAAAAAATTTTATTTGGCTAAAATAATGGATTTTAAATATTTAAAATAAATATTTTAAATAATGGCGATGAAAACTGAGGTTGAATCGACAATTGAAAACGAATATAGTTAATTATAATTATAAACAAGGCCTGAAATGGCGCTGTAGTTTCGAAAATTGAATTCAAACTTTGTCGGACTGTATCGGGTGCAAAACAATCCGGATTTTAGTGAAACCAAAATCATTAGGATCTAATTGGTAATATCTTTCTAACGAATCCGACCAATCGAAATTTCATAGCGGGAATCAAAAGATATGTCCAGTTGAAAATTCTGAATAGTCGCTATGGAATTCAGGCCCTTAAAAATAGACATTTTGCAAACGACCTCGGATTTCGACGAAACCACTGTTGTTAGATCCGCAGTGTCAAGTTATTGCTAGGTTTCAAATTTCATAATTTTTCGAATCAATATGTGAGCGTGGCAAAAGAAAACGCGTTTGACCAGTTTCAGTTGATTTTAATCGACTGGAAATTGGCCATTTTTCCAACGGTCTCAGAATTCGACGAAACTAGTTTTGATAGGACCGTATCGTCAATATGAAGCTAGAAAATATTTTTCTGGAATTTTTAGAGTTAGTATGTGACCCCGGTAATTTGAAATGTACGTTTAAAATTCAATATAGTGATTTAAATGTAAATTCAACGGAAACTGATTGTAACGATCAAATCAGCTTGCGATACATATCCCATTGTGTTTGGAATGGGGGTAAAACGCTACGGACGACAGGCGGTAGGCCTCGTTTAGAGGTCGTATGTAAAAGTCAACTTTTTGCAAAATTAAATAATAAATAAAAGAAAAAAAATTTAATCCCCTCCCTTATCTTTCGTTCTGGCCCCCCCTTTTTTCTTTTCTTCCTACAGTTCGAATCAAACAGAAAAAAAAAGTGGGAAACCCGATCCCGCCGTTGACCCCATCGCGCGTCCCAGGACCTCGTCGCGCCTCTGACGAAAGGCGGCCGCCTCTCGGTTGATCCACCCTCCCCTTCCTCGCCCTACCCTCCAATCGCGATCCCCAGAAGCCGAGAACCCAGCGCCACTACCCCTCCGCCTGCACCACCACTCTGCCGCCTCAGCCCACATTCCGACGCGTGACATCCCCCCTTCTCCATTTGAATCAAGGTGAGTTTTATTTTATTTTCTTTTTAAATCTGATTTTATTTAAGTTAAAACCACATGTTAAAAATCATTTTTTGTGTGTTAGAAACATATGTTAAAATCAGATTGTATTTTCTTTTTCACGTAGAAAGGTTATATATTTTTTTCCGCTAGGAGGATAAGATTTTTATTAGAAAAAAGCGAGATATTTATATAGAGAAAAGCGAGATTTTTATAGCATAATAAAAATATGATTTTTATATATTGAACATCGAAATAAAAATTCGATTTTTATATATTGTATAGCATAATAAAAATTCGATTTTTATATATTGAACATCGAAGTAAAAATTCGATTTTTATATATTGTATAGCATAATAAAAATTCGATTTTTATATATTGAATAGCGAAATAAAAATTCGATTTTTATACATTGAATAGCGAAATAAAAATTCGATTTTTATATATTGAATAGCGAAGTAAAAATTAGATTTTTATATATTGAATAGCATAATAAAAATATGATTTTTATATATTGAACATCGAAGTAAAAAGTCGATTTTTATATATTGAATAGCATAGTAAAAATATGATTTTTATATATGGAATAACGAAGTAAAAATTCGATCTTTACATATGTAGTGAATACGGGTAACGAAAGCGACAAAAGGCGAGAGCGGTGAAGATTTATGCAAAGAAGAGTCGTGGGATTGAATTAGCTATTCGGTGAGAATTTCTCACTCTTCAATTTCTTTTTCTAGCTATATATATTTGTGTTGAAATAAAAGTGAATTGCTATATATAAATATACATATACATATACATATATATATATATATATATATATATATATATATATATATATATATATATATATATATATATATATATATATATACACGCCCCTCGTCCACAAACCATGGACGATATTTATTGGTTGAAATTGTTGTGAAAATTGATTGATAGCGAATGATTGTTTGGGATTGTTTGTGGTTGATATTGATTGATTGAGGTTGAAAAATACCCGTTTGTGGTTGAGAAATATTTGGTTGAAACCACATAGGATTTGTTTGTGGAAATGAAATAAATATATACATGCCGCCTACGTGCGAACTAGATGCATGATCCCCATTGTCAAAAACCGCGAGGTTTTAAGGTAGAGCGAGGAGCCGTACTAGGGACGGTCCCGGTTTTAACTACCCTGCCGTTATGCTGCCGAAATTTTGAATAATATTCGTGTGTTTGAATTATTTTCATTTGCTTAAACTATATTTATTCATTGAATAGAAAACCTTCATGTGTTGAATTGATATTCATTCGTTGATTAGAAATTCATGTGTTGAATGGTATTCGCATTTTAAATATAAAAATCACATTTTTATCTATATATAGAAACTATAGAAAACCTTCATGTGTTGAATTGATATTCATTCGTTGATTAGAAATTCATGTGTTGAATGGTATTCGCATTTTAAATATAAAAATCACATTTTTATCTATATATAGAAACTATAGAAAATCTTCATGTGTTGAATTGATATTCATTCGTTGATTTGAAATTCATGTGCTTAATGGTATTCATATTTTGAAATAAATTGTTTGATAATAAAAAAATCACCTTTTATCGACTATATGAACTGTGTAAAATAATCTCGTTTTGAAAGAAATTGTTTTATAAGAAAAAAAAAACTATTTTTATCACCAATATGAAATATATAAAATAATAGTGTTTTGAAATGAGTTGTTTTATAATAAAAAATCACATTTTTATTATATGCATAAATCATTGAAATGTGAAGTGTTAAAAATAGCTACTTGTTCAAAATAAACATATATGAGTTGAAATATTCATTAATTAGCCAATGAAATGATTTGCACCTATGTATGTAACATTAGAATGAATGGTGTTTTTAAACCAAATAGAAATCAAATATGAAGTTGAATAGAAAATGATAAATGATAAGAACTGTATATATATGTACATGCATATTCATTGAACAAGTTATAGCAAAGGGGCTAGAGAAGAGGAATAAAATTTTGTGCCCGACAAATAGGTACACATTTACTGTTTTGTTTGGGTGATGATTTTATGAGCGTGTTGGCTAGCCGCTTGGCTTTTTCTTTTTGAGATTAGAAGGACCGGGAAAGCTATTTGCGATTTCCCGAAGCTCCCGGTGCAGGGGAGGTTATGGCGAAATTTTCCAAAATTTTAAGGCGTTAGTGAAATATTTGAAGTGAAAACGATATTGAAATTGTTGAATGAACTATATTTATATAATTATATAAATATAAATAAAATTAAAACGAAACGTGGCCGTGCAGTTCGCATTTTGAAACCGTGATTTCAAACAACTAGTGCGGGAAATCTGACCATTGGATTTTCCCGAAATCTCAACCGTCGGGTTCGCCTTGGAAATATCTTCCCAACGACACCAACCTTGCAAAAATCCAACGGTTGGATTGTCTGGAATGTTTAATTCAAATCTGATGAAAAACAGCGCCAGAAGCGATTATATTTATATATATATAAATATAATTACATATTTAATCAAATAACGACGCTGCAGTTCGTATTTTGAAATCGAAAATTCAAACGATTGTACCGGGAGATCCGACCGTCGGATTTTCCCGAAACTGGAACCGTTGGATTCGTTTTGAAAAGACCTTTCTAATGATGTAAATTTTGTGAAGATCCAACGGTTAGATTTTCAGATATGTGTAAATCAAATCTGAAGAAAAACAGCGCCACGGCCGCGTTATGGCCCGAAGCGTCGTTTTGAATAAATGGGCTATTTTAAAATAAATAAAAATAGCGATAAATTATTATAAAGTACCACAAACATTATGGAATGGAAATAAATTGAATTTGCTCGATTTATGTTGTATTTGATGGTTGAATGGGTTTGGTGTGAAAATTACATTAAAGAACAATATTGGTGTTATCGAATAATTTAACCATTAAAATAAATTGATTTGAAATTCTAAATATACGTGAATTATTTGAAAAGGCCGAGTTAATTCTCATTTCAAATAATTGACCGACGATTGAAAGTCGAAGATGAAGACGGTGGTCGAAGACCGGAGATTTTCACCTCGTTTGGATGGTAACCGAGGTCCTGATTGGGAGGCATCCCGAAATATGGATAATGAGTGGTGATCGTCCAGACGTACGTGGTGATCGATGGGTTTGCGAGGTATTTAGTGCCTCCGGTTTCGTTCAGACCCAGAACGGACTCGTAAATGGACTGTGTGTCTGACAATGGATTTTATTCTGTGTTGATTGATCTCTATTAAATATACATTTGTTTGGCGGCGGAGAATTTATTCTTTTGCTTAACGCCCTTCTCTGAGACGCACGAGCTCAGAGGTTGTATATCGATGGACATCAGTCGCATAGCATGAATTGCCTGTGTGGCATGCTAAGATGCAGTGATCAGGGCTTCTGTTGAAAAGCAAAGTCTTGTGTAGATGATCAAAGCCCCGCCTGTGTGGCGTAGCTTTGTGTATAACGTGAATTCGCGAGCCTTACACCCCGGTATGAACCCGAAACGGGAGAGGACATCAGGGAGGGCCTGCGTCTCTTTCTAGCTAGGGTGGTGTCAGTGACCTACCAGCCCTGACATTTATATACTTTTCACCTATGTGGTTGTTGCTGTTGCGAGGCGCCTCGGTTTGATCGGACGATCCGGGTCCGATGGAGTCATTCGTTGGCTCGTTTACGCCCCAAAGGGCGGGGAGACGTAGTGTTCAGGCATAATAATCCACATCGGTGGACCGGCCCTGACGATCCAAGGGGCAGTTGCGGCTGTTCCGGAGACATGGGCTAGATTGTCTTGAATTCGGTAAGGACTATCTTTTGCCTTGGTTCATGACGGAAATCCAATTCCCAAATACGTGACGGTGCGGTTTTGATTGTATACCTATATATGGCGACATAGTGGTATGGGGCATTAATGCCGTCTATGATTGATAGTTATGATTTGAAATTGTTTTCAAAACATATAAACACTAGCAATAATATCAAATGCCTTTGTTTTATTCGTATCAAGCATATTTTGGCCATTATAAGGTAAAAACTCTATCCTTCGGTTTGCGTTGCATTGTGTGATGGGAACTGAGTCTTATAACGGCTTCATTTTTATAAAAAGCATAGCGATGTTTAAAAGAAATATTTGTTTTAAAGCACTGGCAATCCGATGGATAAACCCGTTCCACGAAAGTGCCGTGGTCCTGTGATTAGCCAATTATATATGTGTTGAGTGGATTTCTCATACCAGTCCCATGACTGACTCGTAGTTTGTTTCACTTTCAAACTCGGGTGCCCCTTTTTCTACACGGTCAGCCTTGTATTCAGGTTTAGCTGGTTCTTTTTCTGGATAGCTGGAGCTGAAGGTGGATTCTATCATTTATTTCTTTTTATGTTGTTCATCTCCTATTGTACATATTTTGTTTGTTTTCCGCTGTAGACATTTATGTATAGCTGAACTGTATTTGTACTAAGTAAGATCCTGTATACTGTGTAACTCTGATGATTACTTTTATCCAGTATATTCTATTGTTAATTATCTGGTGTATTTATTTAATTTTGTTCTGCTATTATTTGTTTCTGTGTTATATTCCAAAGATAACCCTTGTTTCCGTCTGAACGGGATTTCGGGTCGTCTCAACGTGGTATCCGAGCTTAGGTTAAGCTTAGTTCTGGAATATAACATTTGAACGAACTCGTCAGAAATAGAACCGGTAGTGTTCTAGGACGGGTAACTCCATACAGATAGGATCAGAAATATCCTAGTATGAGTAGCAGAATGAAATAACACCTGGATAGAGACATTTACATTCAAGTATTTGTCTCTATATTTTGAAATATCTTTCCTGTTGACCTGACACTTGATCTGCTATTTGCAGAGGAACTAGAAAATGAGTGCCAGAAACAGAAGAAGTAATACTGACCCGGATATAGAAGCTCTATTTATGAAATATAGAAATCTGGGTGGAAAACCTTTCTCGGGTGAAGAAGCGATTATGAAAACACAAGCTTGGATTCGTTCGGCTGAGAAAATCTTCGAAGCATTAAAGCTGAGGGATGACCAGAAAAGATTACTGGCCTCCTGGGCACTCAAAGATGAAGCTTTGTTCTTGTGGGATTCTGTTGTTAAGGATAATCCAGAAGGTGATATCACCTGGGATAGATTCAAAGTGATTTTCTTGGAAAGATTTACTCCTCCCGAAGCAACTGAGCGCCTATGTGATGAATTTTCTTATTTGATACAAGGTGATATGACCATCCCAGAATATCATAAGAAATTCAATGAACTTTCTCACTTTGCTCCTCATCAAATTCAAAATCTGAAAAGGAAGAATTTGAGATTTATCAATGGGCTTCAAAGGAAATACCAGAATAAAGTATTGGGGCATGTGAAGCTTCCTTTTTCAGAAATGATTTATATGGCTTATCAATATGAAGATCTAGATAAGAAAGGTATGCTACAGTACGAAGAGGAAGTCAGCTTTAGTAATAAAATTGAGTCTGAAACTGATTATCCTGAGCCCAGTGCTAAGAGAAAAAGGGCTAAGTCTGGGAAAGAACCGGTAACAACAGCTATTTGCTCTAACTGCAATAAGAAAGGACATTTGTCGATAAGTTGCCGATCTTTAAAGAAACCAAAGAGCTGAGGAACAAGAAGGTTCGCTTAGTCAAAGTGCAATGGAGTGGAGATCCGCGAGATTGTACTTGGGAAACTGAGGAGAGCATTCAGAAAGCTTATCCTAGATGCCGAGTAGATATCTCTGATTGACTCCGGTGCAAGGTACATTTACCCTACTTTGCACTACCATTCAATTCTCTACTCTATTGTTATCTTCTTTTCATAAATGTGCACTTTTAATTATATAGTCTGAATGATTTTTAAAGGAATATAGGATTTGATTAGTAATTTTTGAAGGTTAAAACAATTGGATTGGTTGTTGTGTTGTGTGATTGTAGATTTATTAAACCACTTTCGACTTTGTTCCTTTTCGGGGATGAAAAGTTTTAAGTGGGGGAGATTGTAACGACCCAGAAAATCTGAACCAATTTAATTTTTTTTTATTTGGCTAAAATTATGGATTTTAAATATTTAAAATAAATATTTTAAATAATGGCGATGAAAACTGAGTTTGAATCGACAATTGAAAACGAATATAGTTAATTATAATTATAAACAAGGCCTGAAATGGCGCTGTAGTTTCGAAAATTGAATTCAAACTTTGTCGGACTGTATCGGGTGCAAAACAATCCGGATTTTAGTGAAACCAAATTCATTAGGATCTAATTGGTAATATCTTTCTAACGAATCTGACCAATCGAAATTTCATAGCGGGAATCAAAAGATATGTCCAGTTGAAATTCTGAATAGTCGCTATGGAAATCAGGCCCTTAAAAATAGACATTTTATAAACGACCTCGGATTTTGACGAAACCACTTTTGTTAGATCCGCAGTGTCAAGTTATTGCTAGGTTTCAAATTTCATAATTTTTCGAATCAATATGTGAGCGTGGCAAAAGAAAACGCGTTTGACCAGTTTCAGTTGATTATGATCGACTGGAAATTGGCTGTTTTTCCAACGGTCTCAGAATTCGACGAAACTAGTTTTGATAGGACCGTATCGTCAATACGAAGCTAGAAAATATTTTTCTGGAATTTTTAGAGTTAGTATGTGACCCCGGTAATTTGAAATGTACGTTTAAAATTCAATACAGTGATTTAAATGTAAATTCAATGGAAACTGATTGTAATGATCAAATCAGCTTGCGATACATATCCCATTGTGTTCGGAATGGGGGTAAAACGCTATGGACGATAGGCGGTGGGCCTCGTTTAGAGGTCGTATGTAAAAGTCAACTTTTTGCAAAATTAAATAATAAATAAAAGAAAAAAAATTAATCCCCTCCCTTATCTTTCGTTCTGGCCCCCCTTTTTTTCTTTTCTTCCTACAGTTCGAATCAAACAGAAAAAAAATGGGGAAACCCGATCCCGCCGTTGACCCCATCGCGCGCCCCAGGACCTCGTCGCGCCTCTGACGAAAGGCGGCCGCCTCTCGGTTGATCCACCCTCCCCTTCCTCGCCCTACCCTCCAATCGCGATCCCCAGAAGCCGAGAACCCAGCGCCGCTACCCCTCCGCCTGCACCACCACTCCGCCGCCTCAGCCCACATTCCGACGCGTGATATCCCCCCTTCTCCATTTGAATCAAGGTGAGTTTTATTTTATTTTCTTTTTAAATCTGATTTTATTTAAGTTAAAACCACATGTTAAAAATCAGTTTTTGTGTGTTAGAAACATATGTTAAAATCAGATTATATTTTCTTTTTCACGTAGAAAGGTTATATATTTTTTTCCGCTAGGAGGATAAGATTTTTATTAGAAAAAAAGCGAGATATTTATATAGAGAAAAGCGAGATTTTTATAGCATAATAAAAATATGATTTTTATATATTGAACATCGAAATAAAAATTCGATTTTTATATATTGTATAGCATAATAAAAATTCGATTTTTATATATTGAACATCGAAGTAAAAATTCGATTTTTATATATTGTATAGCATAATAAAAATTCGATTTTTATATATTGAATAGCGAAATAAAAATTCGATTTTTATACATTGAATAGCGAAATAAAAATTCGATTTTTATATATTGAATAGCGAAGTAAAAATTCGATTTTTATATATTGAATAGCATAATAAAAATATGATTTTTATATATTGAACATCGAAGTAAAAATTCGATTTTTATATATTGAATAGCATAGTAAAAATATGATTTTTATATATGCAATAACGAAGTAAAAATTCGATCTTTACATATGTAGTGAATACGGGCAACGAAAGCGACAAAAGGCGAGAGCGGTGAAGATTTATGCAAAGAAGAGTCGTGGGATTGAATTAGCTATTCGGTGAGAATTTCCCACTCTTCAATTTCTTTTTCTAGCTATATATATTTGTGTTGAAATAAAAGTGAATTGCTATATATAAATATACATATACATATATATATATATATATATATATATATATATACGCCCCTCGTCCACAAACCATGGACGATATTTATTGGTTGAAATTGTTGTGAAAATTGATTGATAGCGAATGATTGTTTGGGATTGTTTGTGGTTGATATTGATTGATTGAGGTTGAAAAATACCCGTTTGTGGTTGAGAAATATTTGGTTGAAACTACATAGGATTAGTTTGTGGAAATGAAATAAATATATACATGCCGCCTGCGTGCGAACTAGATGCATGATCCCCATTGTCAAAAACCGCGAGGTTTTAAGGTAGAGCGAGGAGCCGTACTAGGGACGGTCCCGGTTTTAACTACTCTGCCGTTATGATGCCGAAATTTTGAATAATATTCGTGTGTTTGAATTATTTTCATTTGCTTAAACTATATTTATTCATTGAATAGAAAACCTTCATGTGTTGAATTGATATTCATTCGTTGATTAGAAATTCATGTGTTGAATGGTATTCGCATTTTAAATATAAAAATCACATTTTTATCTATATATAGAAACTATAGAAAACCTTCATGTGTTGAATTGATATTCATTCGTTGATTAGAAATTCATGTGTTGAATGGTATTCGCATTTTAAATATAAAAATCACATTTTTATCTATATATAGAAACTATAGAAAACCTTCATGTGTTGAATTGATATTCATTCGTTGATTTGAAATTCATGTGTTGAATGGTATTCATATTTTGAAATAAATTGTTTGATAATAAAAAAATCAACTTTTATCGACTATATGAACTGTGTAAAATAATCTCGTTTTGAAAGAAATTGTTTTTATAAGAAAAAAAAACTATTTTTATCACCAATATGAAATATATAAAATAATAGTGTTTTGAAATGAGTTGTTTTATAATAAAAAATCACATTTTTATTATATGCTTAAATCATTGAAATGTGAAGTGTTAAAAATAGCCACTTGTTCAAAATAAACATATATGAGTTGAAATATTCATTAATTAGCTAATGAAATGATTTGCACCTATGTATGTAACATTAGAATGAATGGTGTTTTTAAACCAAATAGAAATCAAATATGAAGTTGAATAGAAAATGATAAATGATAAGAACTGTATATATATGTACATGCATATTCATTGAACAGGTTATAGCAAAGGGGCTAGAGAAGAGGAATAAAATTTTGTGCCCGACAAATAGGTACACATTTACTGTTTTGTTTGGGTGATGATTTTATGAGCCTGTTGGCTAGCCGCTTGGCTTTTTCTTTTTCTTTTTGAGATTAGAAGGACCAGGAAAACTATTTGCGATTTCCCGATGCTCCCGGTGCAGGGGAGGTTATGGCGAAATTTTCCAAAATTTTAAGGCGTTAGTGAAATATTTGAAGTGAAAACGATATTGAAATTGTTGAATGAACTATATTTATATAATTATATAAATATAAATAAAATTAAAACGAAACGTGGCCGTGCAGTTCGCATTTTGAAACCGTGATTTCAAACAACTAGTGCGGGAAATCTGACCATTGGATTTTCCCGAAATCTCAACCGTCGGGTTCGCCTTGGAAATATCTTCCCAACGACACCAACCTTGCAAAAATCCAACGGTTGGATTGTCTGGAATGTTTAATTCAAATCTGATGAAAAACAGCGCCAGAAGCGATTATATTTATATATATATAAATATAATTATATATTTAATCAAATAACGACGCTGCAGTTCGTATTTTGAAATCGAAAATTCAAACGATTGTACCGGGAGATCCGACCGTCGGATTTTCCCGAAACTGGAACCGTTGGATTCGTTTTGAAAAGACCTTTCTAATGATGTAAATTTTGTGAAGATCCAACGGTTAGATTTTCAGATATGTGTAAATCAAATCTGAAGAAAAACAGCGCCACGGCCGCGTTATGGCCCGAAGCGTCGTTTTGAATAAATGGGCTATTTTAAAATAAATAAAAATAGCGATAAATTATTATAAAGTACCACAAACATTATGGAATGGAAATAAATTGAATTTGCTCGATTTATGTTGTATTTGATGGTTGAATGGGTTTGGTGTGAAAATTACATTAAAGAACAATATTGGTGTTATCGAATAATTTAACCATTAAAATAAATTGATTTGAAATTCTAAATATACGTGAATTATTTGAAAAGGCCGAGTTAATTCTCATTTCAAATAATTGACCGACGATTGAAAGTCGAAGATGAAGACGGTGGTCGAAGACCGGAGATTTTCACCTCGTTTGGATGGTAACCGAGGTCCTGATTGGGAGGCATCCCGAAATATGGATAATGAGTGGTGATCGTCCAGACGTACGTGGTGATCGATGGGTTTGCGAGGTATTTAGTGCCTCCGGTTTCGTTCAGACCCAGAACGGACTCGTAAATGGACTGTGTGTCTGACAATGGATTTTATTCTGTGTTGATTGATCTCTATTAAATATACATTTGTTTGGCGGTGGAGAATTTATTCTTTTGCTTAACGCCCTTCTCTGAGACGCACGAGCTCAGAGGTTGTATATCGATGGACATCAGTCGCATAGCATGAATTGCCTGTGTGGCATGCTAAGATGCAGTGATCAGGGCTTCTGTTGAAAAGCAAAGTCTTGTGTAGATGATCAAAGCCCCGCCTGTGTGGCGTAGCTTTGTGTATAACGTGAATTCGCGAGCCTCACACCCCGGTATGAACCAGAAACGGGAGAGGACATCAGGGAGGGCCTGCGTCTCTTTCTAGCTAGGGTGGTGTCAGTGACCTACCAGCCCTGACATTTATATACTTTTCACCTATGTGGTTGTTGCTGTTGCGAGGCGCCTCGGTTTGATCGGACGATCCGGGTCCGATGGAGTCATTCGTTGGCTCGTTTACGCCCCAAAGGGCGGGGAGACGTAGTGTTCAGGCATAATAATCCACATCGGTGGACCGGCCCTGACGATCCAAGGGGCAGTTGCGGCTGTTCCGGAGACATGGGCTAGATTGTCTTGAATTCGGTAAGGACTATCTTTTGCCTTGGTTCATGACGGAAATCCAATTCCCAAATACGTGACGATGCGGTTTTGATTGTATACCTATATATGGCGACATAGTGGTATGGGGCATTAATGCCGTCTATGATTGATAGTTATGATTTGAAATTGTTTTCAAAACATATAAACACTAGCAATAATATCAAATGCCTTTGTTTTATTCGTATCAAGCATATTTTGGCCATTATAAGGTAAAAACTCTATCCTCCGGATTGCGTTGCATTGTGTGATGGGAACTGAGTCTTATAACGGCTTCATTTTTATAAAAAGCATAGCGATATTTAAAATAAAGGTTTGTTTTAAAGCACTGGCAATCCGATGGAGTAAACCCGTTCCACGAAAGTGGCGTGGTCCTGTGATTAGCCAATTATATATGTGTTGAGTGGATTTCTCATACCAGTCCCATGACTGAGTCGTAGTTTGTTTCACTTTCAAACTCGGGTGCCCCTTTTTCTACACGGGCAGCCTTGTATTCAGGTTTAGCTGGTTCTTTTTCTGGATAGCTGGAGCTGAAGATGGATTCTATCATTTATTTCTTTTTATGCTGTTCAACTCCTATTGTACATATTTTGTTTGTTTTCCGCTGTAGACATTTATGTATAGCTGAACTGTATTTGTACTAAGTAAGATCCTGTATACTGTGTAACTCTGATGATTACTTTTATCCAGTATATTCTATTGTTAATTATCTGGTGTATTTATTTAATTTTGTTCTGCTATTATCTGTTTCTATGTTATATTCCAAAGATAACCCTTGTTTCCGTCTGAACGGGATTTCGAGTCGTCTCATCAGTTGATCAAAACGATCATCAATTCTTGGCAAAGGATATTTGTTATTTATAGTTAATTTATTTAATTCCCCGTAATCCACACACCGTCTTAAAGAACCATCTTACTTCTTCACAAATACCCGTGGTGCACCCCAGCAAGAATTGCTTGGTCTTATAAAACCTTTCCCTTCTAATTCCTCTAACTATTTCTTCATTTCAATGAGTTCACTTGGCCCCATTCTTGTGGGTTTATTAATCACTGGACATGCCCCTAGGATTAAGTTAATCTGAAATTCCACTGGCCTATGGTGTGGGATACCTTTAACCTTCCCAAATACATCCAAGTACTCATTTAATATGGGTATGTGCTCAGTTTAAAACTCAAAAGTTTCATCACCTAACTCACATAAATGAAATAACCTTCTTCCTTTGGCAGATTCAGAAAGAACTATAACTCTTTCTTTCTTACTGATATGGAATGAAATGGTGGATGTTTCCAAATTAATTATAGCCTTATGTTGCTTTTACCAATCCATACCCAATATAACACCTATATCTAGATAATTTAAAACATATAAATTAGAAATAAAAACATTTCCCCCTATAATTAACTTTGCATCCACACATATCATGTCCAAGACACAAGAATTTCCTAAAGGACTTTTAATGAGTAAAGGTCTTTTTGTAAAAACACAATTCAGTTTTAATGTTTTAACTATATCATGGGAGATCAAAGAATGTGTTGCTCTTGTATCAAATACTACTCGTATAGGCATTTGGCAAATAAATAATGTACCTTCCATTTGCCCAATGTTTTCTGCATTAGATTCCATTATGGATTTGCCTTTTGTCTCCAGAGTTGCCACTTTTCCTTGCTGTTTATTGTTGGGGCAGTTCCTCTTTAGATGACCTTCCTTCCCACAAATATAACACTTGAATGCTCCTCCCTTCAATTATGGACACTTTAGTTTAATATGTCCCTATTTGCCACAGTGATGACACACTACCTTCTTCTTAGTTTCACCTGTTTTGGAATCACTGGTTTTCTTGCTTCCAGTATCTTCCTATTTCTTATCATATTGATGGTACTTTCCCTTACCCTTTTTGTTATTACTGTTCTTAAAATTCTTGTATTTCTCCCTTTCTTTGTCATCTTTCTCAAAACTTAAAGTTAGATCTATGACTTGATCAAAAGTTTTATCAACATAGGGTAACATAGCTCTACTTAAACCTGATTCAGTCCTTTAATATACCTGCTATTTTTAGATGCTTATCAGCAATTAGCATAGCTCCATATTTTGATAATCCTTCAAATTTCTGAGTGTACTCAGTAACACTTAGATTCCATTGTCTAAGCCTTATAAATTCTTCGAGCAAGGCTGTCTTAGAAGATGCAGGCACAAATCCAGGTTCAATCAGTTCCTTGAACTGATTCCAGGTAATGTCATTTTCAACTCTTCCAGCTATGATTACCTCCGACCAACTCAAAGTTTCTCCTTTCAACTGCTTGGAAGCTACATGCCTCCTCCTTTGATCATCTAATTGCATGCCCCAAAAATCCTATCCAAGGTTCTAAGACAAACTTGGATTTCCATTAGACTTTCAGTCCCTTCAATGCCTTTACCTCCCAAATTGGTATAAGTCTTTAATAATTTAGAGAGCTCTTCATGTGAATTCTCAGGTCTATGCCCTATTCCTTCCCTCAGAGCAATCACTAATTCTTGCATATTCACTACTGGTGTTGGTCTTGCCCTTCCTGCCATGTGTCTTAAGTAAAAGGGATTTGGATTAGCTTAATTTCCTACTCATACATGGTGTTATTCTCCTTTATATATATATATATATATATATATATATATATATATATATATTGTAATCAGGCACACACATGCAACTAACCATACAAATTTTAAGTAAATAATTCTATCATCCAGTTAAATATTGTATGTGTTTTACATTAACACAGCTTTGATACCAAAATGGAATGACCCTAATTTTGACCTGAATTTTTGGTATGATTTTTTTTTGGAAAACATATGTAAATGGTACATATAATAAATAAGATAGAAGCCAAAGCCATTCTTTTCAACAAAATACCCAAGATCATAAAAGCTTTACCAATATAAAAATATCAATTCATTTAAAAGAAATTTTGATATATATATATATATGATGATATATACATCCCTCTTGCTTTAAATTAGAGTAGAATAGAAACAAGAGATCCATTGATCTTGTTTGAATCAATGTTGTACACAGACCATAATGATATACTTGTGCTTAATGTATGCTTTAAGAACTCACTAAAATATGTTGAATTCTATAAGAATACAGTAAGATGAATTCGTGTCTTTTTATAAAAATTAAGAGAATCATATCTATGTAAATATAGTGACTTGTACATGTTCACTATCCTGAATCTTTGGTGCATATTTCCACATTGAACCCTTAGCTAGTCCTCCTCTGGATTGAACTAATCCAAATGTGCCAATGTACATCACTTTTGCATTATGGATCTAAATAGATGACTGTGCCAAACAGTCAGGATTAATAGACTTATACATACACACTTTTTCTTTGCATAGTGACTCCAGATTGACTATACAAATAACATTAGTAAATTCCTATAGTTCAAAAATATGTTTACCCAAATCTAATTTGCAAAATGACTATATAAAAGCACAATACGAGATCAGTCACTTGCTTAATATATTGCACTTAGTCTTCCTATCACATAAACATAGTTTTCATAACCCTGCATAACATCATTTCTTTACATAACTGATTAATAAAGAAATTCTGATGGATTCATTTAGATAAAAAAAATTAGGAGCTTTTATTTTTTAGACTTAAGCATGCTAACATCCATGAAAACAAGCCAGACACCTAACCCAATTTTACATAGCTTCTTCATTACCTGAATAAGCAATAGAGGCTGCCTTACCATAAAATGAGACAACCCATTTGCCATAAGCATACAAGGTCAGACTGATGTGCTGGTTTGAGCATCTCAAATAAAAACTTAAGTGATAAAATTAAGATATGGTTTATGAAGAAATTCTATTTTTGAAAGACATACTTCATGTGTATTCGGTTAATAACATCATGCAAGTGCACACCCACTGTTTTGTTCAGTTGACAGTTAGGGTTTAAGAAAGTACAGGTAAATTAATCCTGCATATATAAGCATGGTACGACCTTCCTGATAATATTATGAAATATAGCCATAATGCTATAACACTTGCCATAGAAAAATTTCCAGGAAAACTCAAGTTCCTTTTTATTATTTCCTAGCATGTTTCAATGTGTTAAACCGTTGTCTCATCTGCTTAAGTGAATCACGGGGACACACTGTAGTGATTTAATTCACACCATTACACAAAGATCTCAGGACCAAAATTGAGCCATGTGTCAATCCTGCAACTCAAGTGTAAGCCATTCAACAGCTTTCTTGACCAAAATACCTTAGTTAATTACTAAGTGTATTTCCTTATATTTTCTAGCATCCATCAACCTGAATACTGTAAAACAACTCAGTTTGATTCATCTCATACTTCCATGAGCTATCTATAATAGAAGTCACCCAAAAAAGCAAAATAATCATTGAATCAGTAACATAAACAATCAATCATACATTATACCAGGAAATCGTTTATTTGGGGTTTTTATGAGGTAAGTGTTTTTATCTGAGTATATAAACATATACATATATACATACCAGGATTTTTTATTTGATGTTGACATATGGCTTTTATGGGTATTTTTAAGGGTTTTTGCCACTATGAATAAACTGGTTTCAAATGGATTTCCAACCTAGCTGAGACATAGTTTTAGCATTTTGACCAGAGATCAACATATAGGAAAATTCTATTGCTCTCTTAATCAATCATTGATGGAGCCTCAACACCTATACATAAGTATATTGCAGCCCCTATTTCTTTTTCATGAGGGATTGCCATAGATCAATATCATTTATATGTCTAGTTCTGGGATTCCAGATTACTTTCAATGAATCATAAAAGAATAAATAGGTTTGAACAATAAATCCAAACTCATGTTATACAACTCAGCAATGTCTATATAGAACCATTAATATATACATATATATATATATATATATATATATATATATATAACTGATCAGAGGATTAAATCAAGAATACACTGAACATATAAAATATTGGCTGTCTCTTTAATTTCAGGACTTAATGCTAGTTATTATAAGTGAGATTGCTCATCATAATCTTCTTCTTCAAAGCTAAAGAAAACCAGAGAAATCTTGCCTTACTCCCAAGCTTTTCTTCTTTGTATTCAAATAAGTTTTATGTATTTTCTCTTGTTTTCACTAGGCAACTTAATCCTCCCTGTATACCCTTATTTATACCACTCAAATTCCTAGGGTTATCAAGTTACGCAAAGTCAGTTTTTCCCTTACCAGATCATACCATTTGTGTGAGTATTGTACACATTATTTTTTCTTCATTTCCTTTGTAGTGCTCGGGATACAAAGTTGCTAAGAAAATCTAAATTACTTTTCAGAAATAAAGGAAATTTTTTAAAAATGTTTTCCCTCCATAACAAGTCATGACAAAGTTACAAATAGGGTATAATAACCCCCCTTTCCAAATTTGGCTATGCACATATATAACCTTGGTGCAACTTGTCTTTCCATATGCATGTATATGCATTATCTCATCCTTTTTTATATTATCCATTAAATCAGACTATAATTTAATTTAATTTCCGATGGAATACATATATGTTTATATACACGAACTATATGATTTATCCTGGAATTTATGGTTTTTCCTTGTGCATAACCCTGTTGTACACATGTGCATACATAAACACACACACAACACAAAACCTCACCAATTCCATTTAAATTCAAAAAAGCATTTTAAATAAAAATTAAAATGATCTTACTTCAAAACTCTGGGTCATTGCAATCCATGAGAAGCCAATTCTATCATCCAAACTAACAACCATCAAGCCATGCATCCATAACCTTACCCTAACACATGGAATTCTATCAAACAACAACAAGATACAACGATATAACGATGATACGATATCAAAGGGTCCTACCGACGAAGAGTTCTGGATGAGTCGCCTTCATGCTCTCTTCTGTTTCCCACGTACAATCTTCGCCATCTTCACTCCATTGTACCTTAACTAGCTTAATCGTCTTCCTCCTAAGCTGTTTCGTGTCATTTCCGGCAACACGAAGTGGCTTACGAGGTTTCGCAACTGCGGTTTCTACTTTAGGTCTTCGTACTGCTATGGAGATACCACTACATTCGAATCATGCACTAACTTCCGTAGAAACGACACATGGAAAACATTATGCACTCTCAACATCTTCTCGGGTAACTCCAATCTATATGCGAGCTTTCCAATTCGCTCGATTAATGGAAATGGTCCAACGAACCTAGGAGCTAACTTTCCTTTATTTCTGAATCTAACCATATGCTTCAACGGTTAAACCTTTGCGAAAACCATATCACCAACGTCGAACTCCAAATCCTTTCGACGCTTATCAGCATAATTTTTCTGACGATCTTGGGCCGCCTTTATTCATTGCCGAACGATCTCAATACAATCTGAGGTCTCTCTTACCATCTTTGGCCCAAGTATTATCTTATCTCCAGTTTCGAACCAACATTCCGGAGAATTACACGGCCTCCCATATAACGCCTCATATGGTGCCATCCCAATTGGCGCAGCGTCCAGGATCTAACTTCAATGAATTGATGGATCCATGAAAACACGATCAAAGAAGAGTTAGGTGCTTAACTCCGTTGATCTGTCGATGCCGGAATCTCACTATCCTCAACACGTTGATCTCGCAAGATAACACGTTGATGATATACAATTCTTTGAACGTTAATCACTCGCAAGTGATACCGTGAATTGGCTTTAAATTCGTTGATTCAAGCGCACTTGAATATCCGAAAATGGAGAAAGGAAATAAACTCAACTTCCAATTTTAAAGGTGGAACAAAGCTCACACACAAATTTAATCAAAAATCAACAACCTTTAAAACTCATACCACACCCCTATTTATAGGGTTTACAACACGCTTTGTCCAAATGGACGACCCTAGTGCATACGAACATCCAACTTACTATGATATAACAATAGAACGAACGACTCGTTTACTCAACAAAGGAGAGAATGACCCAGGTGAAATTTTATCTTTAACGGTTCTCATTATCTTCCGCCTGTAGCGGCTCAAGGGTGATCGGTCCGATGTCAGTCGATTCCAAAGTGAGTGATCCAGATACGAACGACTCGTAAGCGAGCGACCCACGCTTGGTCGTCCCTGTAGCGAGTGATCCATGAGCAAATGACACAGTCCTCGTGCAATCTCCCACTGCCTCCTTAAGTTCTCCCTTTCTCTTTAAGTTGAATAATGACCCTCTCGATCGTGAGGTTCCTTTCCATGTTTCATCGCCTTCCAGAGTGGCCCTGTTGAGTTGTTGACCGACTGGTTCTCTGCTTCTTTAAACCTCGGTTTCATGGATGACTTGTTCTTCTTTCCTTCTCGTTCTAGGTCACTGAACAACTGTCTTAGGTCACTGGGCCACCGATAGTTCGCGTGCAAGCATCTTCTATGGTGCGCTGCATTATCCACCCCTGGTTGACAAGAATTCGTCCTCGAATTCACACATTCTTCTGTGCAGATAAGCTCCTCTTCATAATATAGAATTAGATATTTGACGTTGAATATATCCGAAGTATACACATCTTCTACTAGTTTCAATTGATAAGCATTATCATTGATTTTCTTCATAATTTTTATAGGTCCAATCTACCGAGCTTTCAGTTTGTTGTAAGTTCCAACAGGAAAATGGTCTTTCGTCAATACCGCATAAACAAAATCTCCCTCTTTGAAGTTAACGCTTTATCGCTTCAAATTTGCAAATTGCTTATATTTCATATTCGAGTTAAGCAATCTCTCCTGCACAACTCTGTGACAATCTTGCAGTTCATTCACAAAATCGCTGGATCGTATAACAATCCCTTTCTGTGGCGTTACCATAGAAAAGTCTAATTGTCCCCTTGGTACAATTGAATAGACAATTTGAAATGGACTAAATCCTGTACTTCGATTAATAGCAAGATTGTGTGCAAATTCAACTTGACACAATTTCGCATCCCAACTCTTCAAATTATCTTTCACAAGGCATCTCAACAAATTTCCCAGGGATCTGGTTACTACTTCTATCTGTCCATCTGTTTGCGGATGATACGCACTGCTAAACTTCAGTTTCATTCCTATCATTTTCCATAAACCGATCCAGAAGTGACTTAGGAAACGCGTATCTGTATCTGAGACAATGGATTCAGGTAATCCGTGAAGATGATAGATCTCTTTGAAGAATTGTTGAGCAACATTCACAGTGTCTACCTCCTTTTTGCAAGTAACAAAATGAACCATTTTTGATAAACGATCTACTACCACGTAGATAGAATCATTGCCTCATTGTGTCATCGGCAATCCCAAGACAAAATCTATACTAATGTCTACCCATTGTTTAGTAGGTATAGGAAATGGCATGTATAATCCAGTATTATTGGCAATTCCTTTAGATACTTGGCAAACGTGGCATCTTTGCATAAACTTCTCGACCTCTTTCCTCATAGATGGCCAAAAGTAAGAATCAGAAATCAACTTCAAAGTACGATCTCGGCCCATGTGTCCTTCCTCATGCAATTCTTTAACAATCTTCATTCTTAAACAGCAATCTGGAATACACAATTGATTCCCTTTAAACAGAAAACCATTTTTTAGCACGTACCCTTCCATATGTCCTTCCTTGACTCTGTCTATTACTTGCGAGAAATACGAATCGGTTGTTAGTAATTCTGGAAGTACTTCAAATCCAACTACTTTGACTCGCATAGTTGTCAGCAAATGATTCCTTCGACTCAAAGCATCAGCTGCACAATTAGTTACTCCCGATTTATGCTTCACTACAAATGTAAATTGTTGAAATTAAGCTATCCACGATGCATGTCTTGTGGCAATTTTGTCTTTCCCTTGAAAATGTTTCAATGCTTCATGGTCAGTGTATAAGACAAATTCTTTGTGAAACAAGTAATGTATCCAATGTTTTATTGCTTGCACAATGGCATAAAACTCCACATCATATGTATTGTATCTCGTCTTTGCCCCCGATAGCTTTTCACTAAAATATGCAATAGGACGACCCTTCTGGCTAAGCACACCTCCAATTCTCACTTTCGATGCATCTATATGTAAATCAAATAGCAACTGGAAATCTGGCAACACAAGGACTGGAGCTGTCATCAAAAGTTCCTTGATCTTCTCAAAAGAAAATTGAGCTTCCTCCGTCCACATATACTGCTTTCTTTTCATGCAATCAGTGACAGGAGCCATTACACTACTAAAGTGTGGAATAAACCTCCGATAGAATGATGACAAGCCATGAAATCTTCTGACTTCCATTATAGTTTTTGGTTGAGGCCAATCTCTGATAGCAGCGACTTTATTCGGATCTACCTGTATTCCTTCCTCGGAAACAATGTACCCCAAGAGTAAAATTCTCTATGTCATGAACATGCACTTCTTTGTTGCAACATAGAATCGTTCTTGAAGAATGATTAATACAGCCTTCAAGTGTTGTACACGTTCTTCCGTGCTGGCACTATAGATCAAAATATCATCAAAGTAAACAACGATAAACTTCCCAATGTATGGTCTGAAAATTTGATTCATCACTCTCATAAAAGTACTTGGTGCATTAGATAGACCATACGGCATAACCAACCATTCGTACAACCCTTCACGAGTTTTGAATGCGGTCTTCCATTCATCTCCTGGTCTAATTCGAATCTGATGATAACCACTTTTCAAATCAATCTTCGAGAAGATAATAGATCCACTAATTTGATCTAATAAATCACCAAGTCTAGGCATTGGAAATCTGTATCGTGAGAGCTCTACTATCCGTACACATTCTCCATGATCCATCTTTCTTCGGTACTAACATAAAAGATACGACACAAGGTCTAGGGTTTTCTCGTATTCTTCCTTGTTCAAGTAGCTCTTCAACCTGTCTTCTCATCTCTTCATGCTGTTTTGGACTCATTCGATAATGTGGCCTATGTGGTAATACGACACCTGGCACTAACTCAGTCTGATGGTGTATGTCCCTGAGTGGCGGTAATTCCTTTGGCAATTCGTCGGGAAATACGTCTTCGAATTCTTTTAGCGCAGACTTAGCTTCAGCAGGAATTTCAGGCTCTCCATGTGATTCAAACCCAATCAACATGAACACTTCATGATTTCCTTATACTTCTTCAATAAATTCCTTCAAAGACAAAAGACTAGTCGAGTTTAACTTTTTTCTGCTTTGACTTCGTTTTGCTCACGCTTCTTAGGAATCAAAGTGATTTTAGTACCTTCAAACATGAAACTATACCTGTTGGTTCAACCATCGTGTTAAACTGATCGATCGTACTGCCATGGTCTTCCCAAGAGTAGATGGCATACGTCCATGTGAACTATGTCACACCAAATATCATCCTTGTATTTAAACCCAATGGAAAATGACACATATGCTCTTTTCCCAACCGTGACTTCTCCTCCTTTCTTTAACCAAGCAAGCTTGTAAGGTCTAGCATGTTTTTCAGTCTTTAATCCCAGCTTCTTAATAGCTTCTTCTGAAATCATGTTATCACAACTCCCAGTGTCAATAACAAATCGACAAATCTTTCCCAGAATAGTGCGAGTAGACTGGAAAATATTGCTTCGCAACCAACTAGAATCATCTACGTGCTTTGGAGTTATACATGATCTTCTCACCATTAAACTATTTCCCTTATCTCTTTACTCTACTTCCTCTACATCATTCTCAACATCATTGTCGAATTCAAGTGGTAGGGAATAGTCTACTTCAGCTTCTACATCCTCAGCTATCATTGTTCTCTTCTTCGGGCAGTCATTGCTTTTGTGACCAATTTCTTGACAATTAAAGCATTTGATGGTTGAAGTGACCTTTGTATTAGCAGCTTCATTGACAACAGGATTTGTGGCTGGCTTAATAACATGTACACTCCTACTAATTCCATTGCTTTGACTGATAGAATTCGTGAACACTCCTCCTCCTCGTCTTCCTTGCTTCTCCCAAGCTAATGCTTTCTGGTGAGCTTCAGTAACAGACATTGGATGGAACATATTCACCATGTCCTGAATTTGAGTTCTCAATCCCCCAACATATTTAGCAGTCAATTGTTCCTCCGTTTCCATAATGTCATTACGAGCGCTCAATTGATAGAACTCATCAGTATACTCACAGATTTCGTTCCTTGTCTCAGGTTCTATAAATGTTGATACATAAGAGACTGGTAATTGTGAGGCAGAAAGGTAGCTCTCATCAATCTTCTCATCTTTTCCCATGTGACAACCTTCGGTTTTCCCATTATTTCACGGATTAGCTTAGTTTGTTGCCACCAGGCGATAGCTCTTCCTCTCAAGCGAGTAGCTACTAATTTCACCCTTCTATTTTCTAGTACATTCTTGAATTCCATAATTTCCTCTACGTTTGATAACCAACCTAGGAATTCTTCTGCAGACATTCCTCCTTTGAATTCTGGAATTTCTGTCTTTATTCATGATTACCAATTATGATTACCTTCCGGTTGACAAAATGGATCTCGATCTCGTCCTGGAGAATAATAAGGAATGCTACTTCTCTCATCTTCACCAACTGAATGATGACGATATCGATCATGAACATCTTTAGGTCTTTCACTTCTATGAGATGGTTCATGAGAATAATCATCGCGATTTCTTCTTTCTTGATCCAATGGTGGTGATCTTCTTCTTCTCTCCGAATTTGACGGCGAAATTCGATGTCCACCATGATTTGAACCTGGTGATACTCTTCTTCTAGTTTGATTCATATATATCATGAGTTTTTCTAATCTTCCAATACCTTCATCAAATTTATCACTGATTCTTTTCTCCATTTTTTCGGCTTCGTCTTTCCGATACATTTCTTCCATGTTTTGATGACAATTAACACATCTTGGCGGCATAATCAATTTCCAAACAAGGTGGAATATACTTCAAATCTTAAATGATGACGATTTAAGAAGAGGTGACGGACTAAATGCTATGACTGTCTGAATAGAAATGGGGTAGATCTAATGGTCTACGGAATGATGATCACGACTAAATTAGATCTAGCGATCTAACTAGCTCCGATGTTCGTGAACAGGTGATGACGACTGATTGACAGATGCTACTGATCAAGATCTAACGATCTGAACAGCTCCGGCAATCTAAAACAGTGGTAATATGGAATGAATAGTGATCTGGTGGAGAAGATCTGGATGGACGGCGATTTGAGGTTGGCGGAAATAGAGCGAACGATGTCGGCGGTGGTGGTGATAAACCTGAATGGTTTCCGGTGATCCAACCAAGTGATGGAAATCTCGCATTGGCGATCCAACCAAGATGGGGATCAAGGCTCCTGCGATCCAACCAAAAGAATGACGATCTAGCGTCGGCGATCCAACCAAACTGGCGATGAAGGCTCCGGCGATCCAACCAAAAGATGGAAATCTCGCTCTGATACCAAACTGGCGCAGCGTCCAGGATCTAACTTTTACGAATTGATTGATTCGTGAAAACACGATCAAGGATGAGTTGGGTGCTTAACTCCGTTGATCTGCCGATGTCGGAATCTCGCTATCCTCAACACATGATCTCGCAAGATACCGCGTTGATGATCTACAATTCTTTGAACGTTGATCACTCGCAAGTGATACTGTGAACTGGCTTTAAATTCGTTGATTCAAGCCCACTTGAATATCCGAAATGAAGAAAGGAGATAAACTCAACTTCCAATTTTAAGGTTGGCACAAAGCTCACACACAAATTTAATTAAAAATCAACAACCCTTAGAACTCACACCACACCCTTATTTATAGGGTTTACAACATGCTTTGTCCAAATGGACGACCCTAGTACATACGAACAACCCAAGATAAGTGGCCAACTTACTAAGATATAACAATAGAACGGACGACTCGTCTACTCAACAAAGGAGCGAATGACCCAGGTGAGATCTTATCTTTAACGACTCTTATTATCTTCCACCCATTGCGGCTCAAGGGTGATCGGTCCGGTGTCAGTTGATTCCAAAGCGAGTGATCCAGATACGAACGACTCATAAGCAAGCGACTCACGCTTGGTCGGTCCTGTAGCGAGTGATCCACGAGAAAACGACACAGTCCTCGTGAAATCTCCCACTGCCTCCTCAAGTTTTCCCTTTCTTTTAAGTTGAAGAACGAACCTCTCGGATCGTGAGGTTCCTTTCCATGTTTCATCGCTTTCCTGAGCGACCCTGTTGAGTTGTTGACCGACTGGTTCTCCGCATCTTTAATCCTTAGTTTCTATAACAACCCGTATTTTCAATAAACTGTTATAACATAAATCGAGGCAGAATTTAATTCAAAAATCAGAATCAGGGGAACCGGGCTATGCCATTGCGTTCATCTCGGAAAAATACGCGAAATAGAGTCCGAGTTTTCGAAAATCGGAGTCAGTATGACCCGGTTAAGGCCCATTGAAGTTTTCAGAAATTTCTATGCTAAAAACAGATTTAAATTTCAAACTAAAAACCAGGATTAGGGCTAATCGGGGTTAGGCGGGAAAATTCCCGCCAGGGCCCCCATGTCGACAGGCATGTCGACAGGGGTCCTAGGGTGTCGACTGCCCTGTCGACAGCCCTGTCGACAGCCCTGTCGACAGGGGGTAAGCAGGCAGTTTTGCCTGGTGCGCCACTTTGATTTGGGCTTGGTCTTGTGGCTTGGTTCTAGAGAATTCCGAGATCTGACGGGCCAAAACTAACCTAGGGTTAATCCTAGGGCTAAAAACACTCTAATCTTCTATAAATATACCCCTAATCCTACCCTAAAGCCTCATTAATCAATCTAGCAACTAAACCATGTCAAATTGAATCCTCAAATGGCCTCCACCTAAAATCCCTAGCCTCCACCTTCCTCAAAGTTTAATCCTATGAAGATATGATGATCATACAACCTTTTCTATGTTGTATGAATGCTTGATAACTTGCATACTTCATTAAGTTGCAAGTTTGATTTGCTAAGTTTGTGTTTTTGGGATTTTGCAAAAGAGTTTTCTTATTTGAAGCTTTGTTTTGGGTTTTTAAAGGGCTTCTTCATCTTATTTGGTGGATTTGTGACTTGTTTATATTTGTAAGCCCTCTTACCTTCACTTTACAAACTCTAAAGTTAATATGTGGTGAAAGTTGAGATTTATGTGAGTTTAGTTGATTATGCATGCTTATGCGAACTCACTAGGCCATGTTTTATATGTCTCATAAGTTATGCATGCTTATGCGGACTCACTATATCATGTTTCATATGTTTCATAAGTTATGCATGCTTATGCGAACTCACTATGCCATGTTTTACATGTTTCATAAGTTATGCATGCATATGCGAGTTTACTATGCCATGTTCTACATGTTTAATGGATTATGCATGCTTATGCAAGTTCACCTTACCATGTTATACATGTTTTATGGGTTATGCATGTTTATGCAAGTTCACCTTACCATGTTATGCATATTTAATAAGCTATGCATGTTTATGCGAGTTCACTATGACATGATTTGCAAGTTTAACATGTATGCATGTTATTATGATGTGTGAAGTTCATCATGTATGTTATGCCAAGTTACCTTTTATACCCTTATGCGTTATGGCGAATATGTAAGCGAGATAATGACGTTGGGAGGGTTTGGGTAAACTTAAAAATACATGAAACTAAAAGATTGGGAATTTACCTATTAAGTTAGGTCTACCCCTTGGGAATTTACCTATTAAGTTAGGTCTACCCAAGTATATGTTAACTTGTAAATATGTTTTAAAGTGGACATGACATTAGATAACATGATATGGCCAACTCGAGGTTAGACCTAGTTGTGGTGTAAATCTTCCCAGGTAACCACAACGTGGGGTCTAATGTGGGTAGTTGGTCATGTTGCACCATAAGACCCGAGGTTAGACCTAGACGTGGTGTAAATCTTCCCAGGTAACCACGGATGTCTAATGTGAGAGGTTGGGTGCGTTAAGTAATTAATGCCTCATGATTAGGGTTAAGTCATGGCCCACTAATACTTAACCAATAATGGGGATGCGAGGATTAGATGGGGTTAAGTGGTCACACTTAACTAATTTAATCCAGGATTAGTGAGGGGTTAAAACCACACTTAACCCTCTTAGAAACCCTAGCAACGTGGTCTGTTCCAGCAGTAATCCCAGTTTGGTATCACTACAACCCTACAGCTAGGTTAGGGCGGGGCACGATTACTGGACTGATGTAAGCGACCATAGCGACGGCTGAGTGGTACAGCGGTGCGGGTCCGGCGGGCTACGGACGTGCACGTAGTCCGATGTTGGACAAACTCGAGGCACGGGTACCAGTAGGCTTTGGCTGTGCATTATTGCTTAGGTGTCTGGGGTTGACACCTTAGGGCTTGATACACCCGAAGGTGGACCCAGCACAGTCTGACTACATCCATGTGGGCCGTATGGACACCAACACTTGACGTGTTAGGTTTATAGGGAGCCGATCGACTAGACCGTTGGGCTGGACCTTATACTAAGGTCACTTCATGTTATTGGGCCAAAGTTTGGGCGAAGGGATCAAGATCTGTTTTGTGGGTTTGCTAGTACACTGTGGTGCAAAGTTTGATCTCATCTATGTGATGTCACCTTTATCTATTGCCAGTATGTTCATCTCAGTTTCCATCATGCTGTTAACTTTATTAGTTTATAGATTGATCGTAGTAGGGCTTACCAGTCTCTTTGACTGACCTGTTTTCTTTCGCTTCTTTTCTTCCGTTTCCCCCCCCCCCATAGGTTCTCAGGGAGGGGTTACATCTGCTTAGTGGATCTTTGGCTTGCTTGTTGGATAGCTCATGTATGGATCTGAGCTAGCTGTGGCTTATCTTTTATTTCTGGGGATTAGTACTGATGTTTTACCATGTATTTTGTTATCACATATCTAGACTTATGTTGTATTTTGGATCATGACATTTTGATATTATGTACTTGACTATGTCGGTTTTCTGAAATGATGATGATGGGTTTTTATCTGCTACCGCTGCTTTACTTATATTCATTTTCATATATTCTGTCTTGCGATATCTCTGTGCATGTTTACCTTCACAATAACGCCCCTCCAAAGCTAGTACATTCTAAGGAGTGATCCTAGTGGAGGTGGGGTGTTACATTTGGTATCAGAGCACAAGGTTAACAAGATTGAACAAAAACTTTTGAAAAAAAAACCCTTTTTGAAAAACTATTTTCAAAAACCTACTAAGTATTTTCCAAAATAAAGTCCAGATTATTTTAAGGCTAATCCCCAAAAGCCATTAGCGTTATCCTTCGTTCCCTTGACCTGATCTTATCTTATCTTTCGTTTCAGTATGGCTGAGAATCTTGACATCCCAGATGGAGTGAACGTACCACTCTGGTATAGAAGACTTCTAGAAGCTAGGGCGGCAGCTGGTCCCGCCAACCCTACTCCCACTCCTCCTCCTGTAGTTGAGAATCCTATCCCTAATATCCCTCCTCCGGTGGTTCCTGCTCCCCCTCCTCCAACAGTTAATATTCCCCCTCCCGTTGCTAATGTTCCTCCCCCTCCCGTTGCTGAGGCCCCTCTTCCTCCTCCTCCCCCTTAGCATCCTCAGATTGAGTTTACAAAGGTTTGTAAAGACTTCAAGGCAATGGGAGGCAAGAATTTCCTAGGCACGGAATCTTTTGTTGAAGCTAGGAATTGGCTGAAAGACACGGAGGACTTGTTTGCTATCTTTGGAATTGATGACGAGAGGAAGATCTTGTTGACAGTATGGCTTTTGAAGGATGAGGCGGCCTATTGGTGGGAGGTCACCAATGGGACGAGGCCCGTTGAGACTTGGGCCGATTTGAGGGCTAGATTTGTGACCAAGTTTCTATCTTCAGCTGAGGCGAATTTACAAATGGAGAAGTTCATTGCATTAAAGCAAGGTGATATGTCTGTCAAGGAGTATGTGAACAAGTTTAATCAGCTGGCCCGTTTTGGTTTGGATATGGTAAACACCCCGGAGAAGAAGGCTCTTCGATTTGCTAGGGGGTTGAATGAGCCGCTACAGGGCTTGGCGATGTCACATATTCCGCATGGAGCTACTTTTGAGAGTTTGGTCAACATGGCTCTGCTTCAGGGAGATGGAAAGAAAGAAGTCAAGTCGAGTGATACTCAAGCAAAGAAGGCTGATTCTCAAGGCAAAGGCAATCAAGGGGGTCAAAGCAGCCAGGGGAATCAGGGCAAGAACAAGAAGGGGAACAACAACAACAAAGGCAAGGGAAAGTGCAATTACTGTGGCATAGCTGGGCATTTTGCTAAGGATTGCAGGAAGAAGAAAAGGAAGCTTAGTGGTGGATGCTTTTCTTGTGGAGAGACTGGGCACTTCAGCAAAGAATGCCCAAAGAAGAAAGGACAGGCTGGACCTTCAGGAGGGCAAGTTCATGCTCTCAATGCCGCTTCAGTTCCCGAGCGAGGTAGTGTTTCTGTTGAGAACCTTGTTTATATCTCTGATCTTCCAGTGCGTACCTTGTTTGATTCTGGTGTATCACATAGCTTTATTTCATCTGATCTTGTTGATAGCTTGCACCTTAGTACTAGCTTAGTGGATGATCCCGTTTGTGTTTCGAATCCCATTGGGGGTTCTGCTCATCTATCTATGATATGTGAGGAACTGAGGATTTCTATACTCAGCGTAGAGTTCTTGTGTAGTGCGTATGTTCTTGGTTTCAGGGGATACAGATTGATCTTGGGCATGGATTGGCTGTCTAGATATGGAGCCATTCTGGATTGTGAGCATAGGGTTGTAAGGCTTGTGACTCACCTGGGCAACACCTTAGAGATTTCATGCAATCCGAAGAATCCTGTCATGTTATGCTATCTAGAATCTCTCGACTCATCAGAGGAGGCCCTTCAGTCTGTAAGGGTGGTCCGAGATTATCCAGATGTTTTTGAAGAAGTTAAGGGGTTGCCCCCGAAACGAGAGATTGACTTTCGCATCTATCTGGTAGATAATGCTAAGCCTGTTTCTTTGCCTGTTCGGCATATGGCTCCGCGTGAGAGACGGGAGCTGAGCAAGCAAGTGAAAGAATTGCTTGAGAAGAACTTCATCAGAAGGAGTATATCCGAATGGGGAGCGCCTGTGGTGTTTGCAACTAAGGCAGATGGCTCTCTTCGACTCTGTGTGGATTATAGAGAATTGAATAAGCTGACTAAGAAAAACAGACACCCGTTACCAAGGATCGATGATCTCTTTGACCAACTTGTTGGTGCTTCTGTTTTCTCTCAGCTTGACCTTGCTACGGGTTTTCATCAGCTCAGAGTGGCTGAAGATAGTATAGACAAGACTGCATTCAGAACTCCAGACGGATTCTTTGAATGGCTTGTTATGCCGTTCGGTTTGACGAATGCACCCGCGTATTTTGTGGATTTGATGAGTAGGGTGTTTCGGGAGTTCTTGAATAAGTTTGTCGTGGTCTTTGTGGATGATATTCTGGTCTTCTCCAAGGATGAAGAAGAGCATGCGAGGCACCTAGTAGAAGTGATGGATACGCTCAGAGCGCACCAGTTAAAAGCCAATTTCTCCAAGTGCCATTTTTGGAGAAGGGAAGTCAGATTTCTTGGGCATATCGTATCCAAGCAAGGCTTAGCGGTGGATCCCGCTAAGGTGGTTGCAGTTCAGGATTGGAAGACTCCAAGGAATGCAACCGAGGTAAGAAGCTTTCTGGGTCTTGCGGGTTTTTACCGGAAGTTCATCAAGGACTTCGCGAAGATATCCGCTCCTCTTACTAAGTTGACGAAGAAGAACTTAGTCTTTGCTTGGGATATGGATTGTGAGCTTGCTTTTCAGAGACTCAAGAGAGCCCTTACCTCAGCACCAGTTCTACCCTTACCCGATGGTGGTAAGATATTTACCGTGTACACTGATGCTTGTGGCACGGGATTGGGCGCCGTTCTGATGCAAGAGGGCAGAGTTATATGTTTTGGTGGGAGGCAACTTAAGGTGCATGAGAGGAATTATCCCACTCATGATCTAGAGCTGGCAGCGATTGTATATGCACTCAAGGCTTGGCGTCATTATCTTCTGGGAGAGAGATTTGAGCTATATACTGATCATAAGTCTTTGAAGTATCTCTTTTCGCAGAAGGATCTGAACTTAAGGCAGCAGAGATGGATGGAATTCTTGGCTTCCTATGATTTTGAGATATCCTATACCCCTGGCAAGGGGAATGTTGTAGCGGATGCGTTGAGTAGGAAAAGGTTGACACTAAGTCCTCTATTTGTTGAGATGAAGAATTTAGAGTTCTTGGCAACCTTTGATTTTTCTTTGACGGTTGAGACGATGACCGGTTCTTTAGCATCTCTAGAGCTCAGGACTACCCTTCTGGATCAAGTCGGGGCTTCACAGAAGGAAGACCCTCAGATAATTGAGATCATGGACAAGCTGGTTCGAGGGGAGACATCTAGTCACCTTGCTCGATATTCTATAGACGATAAGGGTCGGTTGAGGAGAGACGGAAGGCTTTGTGTTCCGATGGTAGAAGACTTGGTGAGGAAAGTTCTTGAGGAAGCACATCGCTCCAAGATGACTATACATCCAGGTGGTGATAAGATGTATAAGGACATGAAGCGCGTTTTCTTCTGGCCTGGAATGAAGAAGGATGTGGCGGAGTTTGTCTCGAGATGTGTTATTTGTCAGAGAGTAAAAGCTGAGTCGAAGAAGCCCGGTGGGCTATTACATCCGCTAGAGGTCCCGCTATGGAAGTGGGAGAGCATTTCTATGGACTTTATTGATGGGCTTCCAAGGTCCAGGAAGGGGACTACGAGCATATGGGTCATTGTGGATAGGCTCACGAAGAGTGCTCATTTTATCCCAGTGAAGAGCAAAAGGACCGCATCTGGACTAGCATCAGTATATCTTCGTGAGATAGTGCGACTACATGGAGTCCCTTCCAGCATAGTCAGTGACCGAGACCCCATCTTTACTAGTCAGTTCTGGACCAGTTTGCAGGAGGCTATGGGCACAAGGTTGAACCTGAGTACGGCCTATCACCCACAAACAGACGGCCAAACAGAGAGGGTGAATAGGGTACTTGAGGACTTGTTGAGGCTTTGCATTCTGGATTTTGGTGGTGCTTGGGAAGACCATCTTCCTCTTGTTGAGTTTGCATATAATAACAGTTATCAGGCGAGCATAGGGATGGCACCATTTGAGGCTTTATATGGGAGGCCGTGCAAGTCACCTACATGTTGGTGGGAGTCCACGGATAAGCTTATACTTGGACCCTACATGATTAGGGATACATCCGAGAAGGTCGAGTTGATTAGAAGACGGATGAAAGCGGCCCAAGACCGGCAGAAATCCTATGCTGATAAGCGAAGATCCGATTTGGAGTTTGAGGTTGGGGACAAGGTTTTCGTAAAGGTTTCTCCTTTGCGGAATGTGGTCCGATTTGGAGCTGTTGGGAAGCTAGCACCGAGATTTGTTGGACCCTTCCCTATCATAGAGAGAATTGGGAAGATGGCTTATAGAGTGCAATTGCCCGAAAAGTTGTCCGGAGTGCATAATGTCTTTCATGTCTCGCATCTCCGAAAGTGCCTGCATGAGTCCGCTGAGGTGGTTGAACCTAGCATTCTTGAAGACGTGGAAGTAGAGAAAGAAGCAACTTTAAGGAGAGCTCCGATTCGTATCTTGGGGACAGAGACCAAGAAGCTAAGGAATCGTGAGGTCAGATTGGTGAAAGTTCAATGGGGTGAAGCCGAAGAGGACGCAACTTGGGAAACCGAGGAAAAGATGCGTGGGCTTTATCCATTCCTTTTTGAGGGTACACTCTCAATCTCTTTTCTTTGTTTAGCATATCTTTCTCCTTGCTATCCATGTTTATCTAGTTATCGTGCAAATCTTGTCATGAGAACCTTAGGTAGAAACCCTTTGGATGAAACATGTGTTTGAAACATGTTATGTTTGATGGTTGCAAGTGGTTGCAAGTGTTTGCAAGTGGTTACTCGTGGATGCATGATACACATTAGGCACTAGATCGGCTCACACACCCCTCATATTGCATGTGCATGAGTCTTTATGCTTATTCTTGAATGAAATTTGTATGCAATCACATGGATGTTGCATATGGATGTATGGTTGAGCACGCATGTAGATATTGTACATTATGTTAGGGATTCGCATACATATGGATACATTTCACTAGCATATTTTGCATTGATCTTTGCATTAGATAGGTGCATATACACACACTTCTGCATATGTTCATACGGCATTTAGAATCCTTTAAGGACAATGGTTGCTCGTGGATGATGTTTTGAGTAGATGGATGTTGGATGGTAGGATACGTTCTTCCTAACTTGAAGATTTCGGGGACGAAATCCTTTAAGGAGGGGAGAATATAACAACCCGTATTTTCAATAAACTGTTATAACATAAATCGAGGCAGAATTTAATTCAAAAATCAGAATCAGGGGAAACGGGCTATGCCATTGCGTTCGACTCGGAAAAATACGCGAAATAGAGTCCGAGTTTTCGAAAATCGGAGTCAGTATGACCCGGTTAAGGCCCATTGAAGTTTTCAGAAATTTCTATGCTAAAAACAGATTTAAATTTCAAACTAAAAACCAAGATTAGGGCTAATCGGGGTTAGGCGGGAAAATTCCCGCCAGGGCCCCCATGTCGACAGGCATGTCGACAGGGGTCCTAGGGTGTCGACTGCCCTGTCGACAGCCCTGTCGACAGGGGGTAAGCAGGCAGTTTTGCCTGGTGCGCCACTTTGATTTGGGCTTGGTCTTGTGGCTTGGTTCTAGAGAATTCCGAGATCTGACGGGCCAAAACTAACCTAGGGTTAATCCTAGGGCTAAAAACACTCTAATCTTCTATAAATATACCCCTAATCCTACCCTAAAGCCTCATTAATCAATCTAGCAACTAAACCATGTCAAATTGAATCCTCAAATGGCCTCCACCTAAAATCCCTAGCCTCCACCTTCCTCAAAGTTTAATCCTATGAAGATATGATGATCATACAACCTTTTCTATGTTGTATGAATGCTTGATAACTTGCATACTTCATTAAGTTGCAAGTTTGATTTGCTAAGTTTGTGTTTTTGGGATTTTGCAAAAGAGTTTTCTTATTTGAAGCTTTGTTTTGGGTTTTTAAAGGGCTTCTTCATCTTATTTGGTGGATTTGTGACTTGTTTATATTTGTAAGCCCTCTTACCTTCACTTTACAAACTCTAAAGTTAATATGTGGTGAAAGTTGAGATTTATGTGAGTTTAGTTGATTATGCATGCTTATGCGAACTCACTAGGCCATGTTTTATATGTCTCATAAGTTATGCATGCTTATGCGGACTCACTATATCATGTTTCATATGTTTCATAAGTTATGCATGCTTATGCGAACTCACTATGCCATGTTTTACATGTTTCATAAGTTATGCATGCATATGCGAGTTTACTATGCCATGTTCTACATGTTTAATGGATTATGCATGCTTATGCAAGTTCACCTTACCATGTTATACATGTTTTATGGGTTATGCATGTTTATGCAAGTTCACCTTACCATGTTATGCATATATAATAAGCTATGCATGTTTATGCGAGTTCACTATGACATGATTTGCAAGTTTAACATGTATGCATGTTATTATGATGTGTGAAGTTCATCATGTATGTTATGCCAAGTTACCTTTTATACCCTTATGCGTTATGGCGAATATGTAAGCGAGATAATGACGTTGGGAGGGTTTGGGTAAACTTAAAAATACATGAAACTAAAAGATTGGGAATTTACCTATTAAGTTAGGTCTACCCCTTGGGAATTTACCTATTAAGTTAGGTCTACCCAAGTATATGTTAACTTGTAAATATGTTTTAAAGTGGACATGACATTAGATAACATGATATGGCCAACTCGAGGTTAGACCTAGTTGTGGTGTAAATCTTCCCAGGTAACCACAACGTGGGGTCTAATGTGGGTAGTTGGTCATGTTGCACCATAAGACCCGAGGTTAGACCTAGACGTGGTGTAAATCTTCCCAGGTAACCACGGATGTCTAATGTGAGAGGTTGGGTGCGTTAAGTAATTAATGCCTCATGATTAGGGTTAAGTCATGGCCCACTAATACTTAACCAATAATGGGGATGCGAGGATTAGATGGGGTTAAGTGGTCACACTTAACTAATTTAATCCAGGATTAGTGAGGGGTTAAAACCACACTTAACCCTCTTAGAAACCCTAGCAACGTGGTCTGTTCCAGCAGTAATCCCAGTTTGGTATCACTACAACCCTACAGCTAGGTTAGGGCGGGGCACGATTACTGGACTGATGTAAGCGACCAAAGCAACGGCTGAGTGGTACAGCGGTGCGGGTCCGGCGGGCTACGGACGTGCACGTAGTCCGATGTTGGACAAACTCGAGGCACGGGTACCAGTAGGCTTTGGCTGTGCATTATTGCTTAGGTGTCTGGGGTTGACACCTTAGGGCTTGATACACCCGAAGGTGGACCCAGCACAGTCTGACTACATCCATGTGGGCCGTATGGACACCAACACTTGACGTGTTAGGTTTATAGGGAGCAGATCGACTAGACCGTTGGGCTGGACCTTATACTAAGGTCACTTCATGTTATTGGGCCAAAGTTTGGGCGAAGGGATCAAGATCTGTTTTGTGGGTTTGCTAGTACACTGTGGTGCAAAGTTTGATCTCATCTATGTGATGTCACCTTTATCTATTGCCAGTATGTTCATCTCAGTTTCCATCATGCTGTTAACTTTATTAGTTTATAGATTGATCGTAGTAGGGCTTACCAGTCTCTTTGACTGACCTGTTTTCTTTCGCTTCTTTTCTTCCGTTTCCCCCCCCCCCCCCACAGGTTCTCAGGGAGGGGTTACATCTGCTTAGTGGATCTTTGGCTTGCTTGTTGGATAGCTCATGTATGGATCTGAGCTAGCTGTGGCTTATCTTTTATTTCTGGGGATTAGTACTGATGTTTTACCATGTATTTTGTTATCACGTATCTAGACTTATGTTGTATTTTGGATCATGACATTTTGATATTATGTACTTGACTATGTCGGTTTTCTGAAATGATGATGATGGGTTTTTATCTGCTACCGCTGCTTTACTTATATTCATTTTCATATATTCTGTCTTGCGATATCTCTGTGCATGTTTACCTTCACAATAACGCCCCTCCAAAGCTAGTACATTCTAAGGAGTGATCCTAGTGGAGGTGGGGTGTTACAGTTTCATGGATGACCTGTCCTTTTTTCCTTCTCGTTTTAGGTCACTGAACGACTGTCTTAGGTCACTGGGCGACCGATAGTTCGCGTGCAAGCATCTTTTATGGTGCGCTACATCACCAATGCTAGATTGGTAGTTATTATTATATGCAAACTCAACTAGGTGTATATGGTCTTCCTATGACCCTCCGAAGTCTAACACACAATCCCTCAAGAAATTTTCCAAAACTCGTTTAACCCTCTCGGTTTGACCATCAGTTTGGGGATGGTAAGCTGTACTTCAACACAACTCGGTTCCTAAAGCTTCCTGCAAATTCTTCCAAACTCCACTCGTAAATAATGGATCTCGGTCACTCACTACGCTCAATGGGAAACCATAGAATCGAACTATCCATTTAACATAAAGCCCAACTAATTTTGATGCCATCCTAGTCGATTTGATATGATTGAAGCTTGCACTTTTGGTCAAGCGATCCACAATGATCCAAATCCCTTCATTTGCTGCCCTGGTTCTAGGTAGTCCATCGATAAAATCCATCGATATCTGCTCCCACTTCCAAGAAGGAACTTCCAATGGCTGAAGCAAACCACTCGGCTTCTTCTGCTCAGCTTTCACCAACTGATAGTTCATACACTAGGAAATGAACTTTCCAATTTCTCGCTTCATCCTCCCCCAGTAGAAGATTCACTTCATGTCCTGATACGTCTTATTACCATCAAGATGAATCGTCAACTTCGAGTGATGACATTCCAACAAAACCTTATCTCTCAAACCGTCGATATCACGAATAACTAGTCACCCTTGTTTTCGAAGCTGACCTTCTCGATCGACTTCGTACTCTTTATTCTCTGGTTCCAGTTTCCAGATAAGCTCGACAAGCTTTGTATCTCGCTTTTGGCTTTTGCCAATCCTCTTGATAAGAGTCGGTCTTATATATAAGCTTGCCGACATCTCAGGTTCCAACTCGCACCTTGGCTTGAAATCAAACCATGCCAAATACTCGAGCCTCTTCCTTTATGAAAACATCGTCCCAAACTTTCGTGCCTTCGACTCAATGCATCTAGAACTGCGTTACCTTTCCCAGAAGTATAGGCTATACCGAAATCATATGATGCTAGAAACTTAAACCATCGTTGCTGTCGATGATTCAAATCCTTTTGGGAGGAAATATACTTCAATGACTTATGATCCATAAACAACTCGAATCAAACTCCCAATAGGTAATGTCCCCACATCTTCAGACAAACACAATCGCCGCCAATTCCAAATCATGAGTTGGGTAGTTCCTCTAATGAGGCTTCAGTTGTCGACTTGTGTAGGCCACAACCTTATCCTTTTGCGTTAGTACTGCTCCAAGCCCAGTACCACATGACCATCTCTTCATTTCCAGTTGGAATGGTCAACACAGGAGTGCTTGTTAGTCTCTCCTTCAGGATTCCAAATGCTTGTTCACACTTTGCATCCCATGTGAACAATTAGTTCTTCTTTGTGAATCTAGTCAACGACGCAACTATCTTAGATAAATCCTTGATAAACCGTCGTTAATAACCAGCTAACCCAAGTAAAATTCTCACATCCATCGCATTCTTAGGTCTATCCCAGTCCTGGATTGCTGCCACTTTAGCAGGGTCAACCGCTATCTCATTTCCAGAAAAGACATGGCCTACACTCTTCCAGAAGTGACACTTTAAAAACTTAGCCTTCAGCTGATGTTTTGGCAGATTTCCAACATAACTTGTAAGTGCGTCTTGTGCTCTTCCTCATTCCGAGAGTAAACCAGAATATCATCCACGTACACAAGCACGAACTTGTTCAACTGGTCTCTGAAAATTCTATTCATAGGATCTACGAGATACGCTGGTGCGTTAGTCAACACAAATGGCATCACCGACCATTCGAACAAAACAGATGGCGTCCTAAAAGCAATCTTTGGCACACTATCCTTTGCCACCATCAATTGGTAAAATCCCTTGCCAAATCCATATGAGAAAATACTTTGGCTTCGTGAAGCTGATCAAACAAGTCATCAATCCTCTACAAGGATACTTGTACTTCTTGGTCACCTTATTCAGCTCACAATAGTCCACACGCAATCTCAACGAGCCATCTGCCTTGGTTGCAAACACGACCGGTTCACCCCATTCGGAAACACTTCTCCGAATGAATCCCTTTCTAAGAAGGTCACGAACTTGCACCTCCAACTCTCGTTGTTCCTTAGACGCCATCCGCCTAAGAGGCATAACGATTGGTCTAACACCATCGACCAAATCGATACTAAACTCAATCTCACGATGCCGCGACAATCCTTTGACTTCATCAAAGACATCCCCAAACTCATTAGCAATTAGCACAGAAGACAAGTCCTCCTGTGGAATCACAAGCGAATATAGATAGCTAGCGAAGACACCATCTTTGCACATAGACCGTATCAACATTTTTGCCCTTCCACATCCCCAACTCTCACCTCTAGCTTCTCGCAATTCACCCTTGCAGCATACCTCTTGAGCCAATCCATGCCCAAGATGATCCCAAACCCAGCGAAGTTGAGAACAAAGCTATCACACACAAAAGAACAACCATGACTCGACAATACTAGACCAAGACACAACATGCACTAACTGGACGAACCCCCAACTGGATTAGTCACAATCAATGGCCTATCACAAATCTCGGGTTCCAAACCCAAACAACACACAAACTCATTGCAAATGAATGAATGAGATGCTCCAGTATCAAAGAAAACTCAAACTGAAACACCATTAACTGAAATAGTACCTTGTACGATGACACCCTTTCCTTTCACCTCTGCAGTAGGAGCTCTCGAATAAGTTAGTATGGCTTCCAAAGCATAAGCCTTCACAACCTGCTCCCTTTTAGCCAGTTCCGGACAATCCTTCTTGAGATGCCCAGTCCTGCCACAATTGTGACACTTCCTCTCAACCTTCGAATTCTTGCACTCATTGGCAAAATGGCCCTTTTGTAGGTAGTTAAAGCAAACTGGCTCATACTTAGGCTTCTTTTGGCCATTCTTCCCTTTCTGTTGTTTTTGCTTCCTTTTCATATTATTACTACCCTATTGTGGTTTATGAACTATGGAGATAAATTTTGCTTCAAACTTAGCCTGAAATTGCTTCCATGAAATCTCTTCTTCTGGAGTCTCAAGTGTAACTGAATACCCCCATTCCATGGCTCTGCCTTGCAATTGCCTTGACGCAAGCTTTCTCTTAGTTGCATCATCCAACCCCATGTCTCCAATGATACAGACACAAGAATCCATCCAGCTCTGAACCTCTTCAGACGGTTTTGTTCCTTTGAATGGCTTTCCTTCTATAGATGTAAATTCCTTGCACAGCTTTGCGAAATCGACTACTCTAGGAACTTGTACACCAACATCTACTGTAGCTACCATTGGAGCAGGCACCCTTCGCACGAATGCCTCCATCATGGTTTCAAACATGGCAGGGTAGTCTGGTTCACCGCCATTTCCCCCTCCAGTATTAGCTTTCCTAGCAGCATGTCCTGATGCTCGTCTACTCGTTATAAATATGCAATTTAGAATAATTAGCCACTTTCAAGAAAAACTGCTAAAGAAGTACAACCGCTACTACTATATATGCTAATATATATAATAAGCATCCAATTGAAATCTACAAATACGTCTCTCATACGTAGTTATGTCTTAGAACTTTGGCTAAAATCGTTAACCTGAGCTATGATACCAAATGTGACGACCGCCCACAACCCCTGCACTATACAAGAGGAATAATGCACTGAAAGGTGTGGACAACAGCTATGGACGATCATCAATATGGGTAAACATCATCAGAACCTGTCGTAGTACTCACAGCGCAAGGATAAAATATAATAGAACATATACAACAGGTATTATTAGTGAAATAGGAAACACTAAACTTTCATAACAACGAGAAAGTAATATCCATACACCTGGATGATAACGATAGTGGTTAAACAATTTATCCTCACTACAACACTCAAAGAAGAAAACAAACAGCAAAAAAAATACTTAATAGTATTAAAATTGATATGTAAGCCTCCAGCTCGCCATCGATCAACAACACCGTCTAACCAAGCTATCACCTGTTACCTGCTACTCTGTCTGCCTATCCAAACAATCGAATGAACAACCCAAGGTAATAAGAGGGAAACATAAAACCTTGAGTCAGACAACAGTCTTAGTGAGAAATAAAATAGCTAATAAACATCATTAATAAAGTATATGAGAATGGGTAAACAAACGAGCTAATCTACCCAACTCCAGAGAGGAACCCACACATGCCTTCCCCACACCTAACAGTGATAGCCTTTACGATCCATTCATCCAAAGGAACAACAATTCAGCCATGACAATCAGAACAACCGTTCATACATGGCAAAAGCAACTCACACAACATCTAGTTATATCTCACGAAAACCACCCTAATCGAACTTGGCATCCCTCAAGCACAAGCCCCAGAGGCCGAAACCAATATCAGACAAGCACCCAAAGAACACCTTCAAAGTCAGATCATTTCCGTGAGATGGTACAATCAATACAACCAAGCATTCAAACGTCCATGACTAACGTTGGCTATCACCGCCAACCATGCTTTGAAACCATCTTTAATCGTATGACTGGCTAAACAATTTGCCACTAATTGTCAAGGACCATACTCGACGCCCTGGTTCTAACAAGAACCCCACACACTATACATAATACGTGTCTAGGCCATGAACGACGCCCAGGGTACTCGACCTACAACCGGTCTTTTCAACCGTACCTCTGCTTTGAGCCCGCTAGAACCTATGACAACAATAATTCCTCGGCCTTCTCATCTCTAGTCATTATCAATTACGACTATTCATAAATTCAGAACACTTTAGAACAATCACTTCAAACGAACTCAATACATCCTTGATTCATCTCCGCGTTTGTTGCATACGCAACAACGAACAAATCACATCACTTTGAACATCCTCGTCTAGACTCTTGTCGAAGCCATCACCACCACCGAACCAAACAACATCAATAAAAGATTCAATATAGTCTATAGCATTCACACACATTTGTTAAACAATTAATCATAGTACTCATGCGATTCACCACAGCGTTTAGAAGCGCTATTAAATCTCCTTAATTCATCTCTGACCGTCCAAGCTATAGTAGAGACCGACCAATCCCACTGCATCGGAACCGACCGACCGAGCCCTGGTGACCGACCCCTTATAATGACTGACCCCTCACCAGCTCGATCCGAACCCTACACTGCTCGGCCCAATGCTTGCTCGACCCAACCAGGCCGACCCTCCCTCTACTCGAGCCCGTGCTCGATCCAACGTGTGCGACCGACCCAATGTCTCCGAAGCCCCAACCGATCGACCGAGCTCAGTGCGCGACCGACCCTTGCTCGAGCCTAGGCTCGCTCGACCCCAAGCCTTGCCTGACCCCATGTATTCCTGCCCGACCGACCCTATTGCGTGCAACCGACCCCCTTTGTATACTACACTTGTACTACACGCTCGATCCATGGCCTGCGCCATCCCAATTTAAGTCCAATTTCGACCAAAACTTCACTAATTGACACAATCAATGAAATATACTCATTTAACTCATTCAACGCAACCACAAGCATGTTATGGAATCACTAACAACATGAATATGACAATTGTCACTAAAATTATACCATTTCACCAAAATCATAATAAATGAACATATGACCGAAATTGTGGACCTAACTTGCATAAACATATGAAATAACATAGAAATTACGGTTTAAACATGCTAAATTAGATCTTAGGGTGATTCATATGAAAATGGACTTCCCAAGGTGTAGATCTATGGGAAAACACTTGAAATTAATGAAAAACGAGATCAAATGCTTATACGCTTGATTGGATCCATGTGAGAGATGCATATCACTCACCAATTCTCCAAAACGAGCTAAAAGAAATGAATTAAGATTTCTGATAGCAAGGAATTTGATCAAAACCTTTTGATTTGATGAATTCTCCTTTGCAACGGTGTAGATCTTGCCTTAAATGGTGTAGATCTTCGATTCCCTTCCTTGTGTCTCAATTTTAATGGTGGAAAGGTGTTAGAGGAAGGAGGAACACAAGCCCACCAAATGAGAGAATGGAGAAAGTAAACTATTCTCCATACCTCTCACCTCTCTTTATAGCTTCCACCAGCCCACTAATGGGCCTCTATAAATCAGCCCATTAAGGCTCCCAAAACCTGAACAACCAACTGAAAAACCTTAAAATAGCGATTCCACCCAAACCATTGAGCCAAATCTTTAATGTAATGACTCTACAGAAAGACAATCATTATTTCCTTTCCAATGGCACATGTCTCACCACCTGATTTGACTAGAGTCAAAAGTTATGCCTTGTACAAGACTGACATGGGGAAAATGGTCACAAACAAAATTGGTAAAAATTATGGATATGTCTCACATCCTCACAAGCAACATATTAAAATATGAGAATGATATGACGTTTAGGGAATAAAATGAAAATATTTTATGATCCTTTGGTACATAAAATGTGGGCTATTACAATTCATGAGAACCACACTGTGCCTTTAAAAACCAAAAGCGAGGGTCGTATCACGTATACTAGTTGCATACATAACCAAAATAGTGGTAGCATCTACTACAGTTACTAACGTTAATCATGCCTCTTTTTCTTGTGCTTCTTTTTTGTAGATTCTACACTAAACGGCTCCCTTCCGGTGCTAGGCTTTTTCTTCCTAGATCTGCTCCTTCCTCCTCTGCCCTTTAGAGGAGTCACTAACTCATGGGATATCGGAGGACACCTTCCGACTTCCACATCACCACTTGAAATTTCTGTGATCTCGGTAGGGATAGTGAACGACAATGGTTTGGGGCAGCATCAGCAACAAGGGCTAGCACATCATCGCCCTTCCCTGGGACATCCTTAGCTTCTCGCTCAGCTTTCTCCTTTGCCTCTCTGGCATCACTTAGCTCAGCTATCTTTTGGGGCTTAAGCTTCGCGGCATCATCATCCTTGACCTTCTCAAGCGTCTTTGTGGCCCTCTGCTGGGCTTCATCCTCCTTCTTTTTTGGGCCTCATCTGCAGACCTCTTCTTCTCCGCCTCGTCATCAACCTTCCTCTTCTCAGCAGTAGTAGTGGCTCTCTCCTCGGCATCCTGCCTGGCCTTCATTAGGGCCTCCTGCCTATTCTTTTCTTCCACCTCCTCGCACATAGCCACCATCCGACTCTTTAGGCTTTCCACCATGGCCTGCATTGAAGGCACATCGGCATCCACCGGGTGCATTGCACAGGCACTCTGGCCATCTACCACCTCTCCTTCCTCTACAAAGCACTCATGAATGTTGGAATCTAGCCTGATATCTGAAAAAGTGTCCAACTGACCGAGGCCTTCTCCAAATTGCATTCCCTCGGGTCCTGGCCCAGATTCTGTCATTTGTGGAACCACAGGGATAAAGCCCGATGTCATAGAAGATCTAGGAAGGGTTGCACTATCAAACACAACCTTTTAGTCTGCAAATTCGGTAATTACATCATCTTCGGGAATACACGATAAAGGGAATTTACCTCCGGTCAGGGATGGTGCAAGAATGAGGGGAAGTGTGCTTGTCGTAGAAGATAGAGTAAATCTGGTCTCTCCAAACCCCGGATACTCAGGATTATACTCAGTTGAGGATCAAGACAAAGCTATAGGATCGCCGGTTGCGGCGGATTCGGGGGCCAATGGTCGATAAGAGCTTCCTCCTACGAATGACTCCGCTACAACCACACTCTCGGTAATGATAGACTTCACCTTCTCTGCGGTGAGCCTCTCCAGTCTCTCATTTTTCGCATCCTCTTGCAGTAACCTCCTCCCTTCCCCTAGCATTTCATGCTCCTCGACGTTCAGGAGTTCAGTCATCAATTGGCGCTCGTTCAAAGTTCCCACGTCCACTTGATGTAAATAAGCTTCATACGGCACCAATCTCTCCCATGTTCGAGTGAGCTCCCGGGAGTAATCCTCAACCCACGAGAGCCGCAAAATTTTAGAACTTTGACATACATATTCCAGATGTGTTCCACCAAGGATATCTCCACTCGAGAATCGGTGTCCTCGAGCTCCTCTCTCAACTGCTCCACCTCCCTCATATGCTCATCCTTTAGTCCATCCGCTGTGCTCAACATTTCCATGTTGTTGGCCTCTACATCCTCGTTCGCCTTCCTCATCGCCTCAAGCTGCCTCCTTAGCTCAATATAGGGCTGGCAATTAGAACCGAGAACCGAAAACCCTAACCGAACCGACCCGAAAAGACCCGAACCCGAACCGAACCCGATGGGTCTCGGGTCGGGTCTACGTGATGAAAAATATCATCAAGACCTAATTAAACCCGACCCGCATCGACCCGACCCGAAAGACCCGACCAAAAAGCATTGAAATATATGTATTTTTAGTGTTATTATTCAACCAAACCCAACCCGAACCGACCCGACCCAAACCGAAGCTCGGGTCGGGTCCAGATTTTTGAAACGTATAGTTTAGACCCAGCAAAATCCGACCCGCCTAGAACCGAGACCCGCCGGGTCGGGTCCGGGTCCATCAGATCGGGTCTATTTGCCACCCCTAGCACAACAACTTCTGCATTTTGTGCCCGCAGCCTCTCATTCTCCGCTCTCAAAGCATCTTTATCATTCTGGAGCCGGGATACTCTCGTATTATCCTATTCCGGAACTGCACACGTTTTCTCCAGCTCGGCCTTGTCTCTTTTTAAGGCCGTGTTCTCAGTAGTTAGAGAGGTCGCAGTATCCTTGAAAGCTGAACTGCATGCTCAGCCTCCTTCTTCAGTATCTCGTAAGCGTGCTTCATCCCCTCTACAGCGGAAAGGATAAAAGATTTGGATTCAAAGGTATAAAGGCGAATGTGGAAATGTTTACAACACAAGGAGCCGTCATACTAATTTCTTTCTCCAAGTTAATGATGGTAGTCCGCTCGCCATCTATAGTCAACCCATGATTGATGAGCTCCAAGTTTTTCTTCCTAATCAGCTCCGAGATTGCTAGGCGTACGTAGTAAGTTTGTTAGCCCGATGGCACGCGACCCTCAAGTGCATCCATATCTCCCAGGAGTCCCAAGCAGGAGGAAGATTGAGATCGGGAAGGAATATCAGCTCGTCGAATTAAAGTTGAGGGAAGTTGCTTCAACAACACTTTCCTTTCATCCATAGAAAGCTCTCGCCTTTTAGGCTCTGCCACATCTTGCCTCCTCGTTGAAGTCATTCCCACCTGCCTCGAATGGCTAAGCGACGACTCCTTCCCCTTAATGGTCTGAACGTGAACCAAAGGCGTTGTGTGTGAAGGAGCTGTCGATGACAAGTGCCTTGAGCCCCGTATGTCAAGTTTGGAATCTCCCGTAGATACTCGGACTGTGGGAGGAGGAGGGGAAGTCGAAGATTGTCGAGGCTTATCTCGATGATGGCTCTCACTTCTGCAATCTTATGGAGGTAGGGAGTCACCATACATGCTAGTCCCTCTCCTACAGCTGTCGAAGAAAGGGTTCCTAGGATATCGGCGACTTCCGTGCCCATAACCTCATCCTCCGCGTCCTCTTGCCATATCATCTGTCAAAGAAGCAAATCAAAGTTTGACACTTCGCACACACAGACAATCTCTATGATATGAAGTGTTTATGAGTATATGCCTTAAGTGTTCTCTCAACAGACCATATTTTGGTCCGCTCGAAGGAGTCAACCTCTGCGCAGCTAAATCCAGCTCTTCCATACTTGTCGTAGCCGGCCAGGGAGACAAATCTAGAGCACGTTTATTAAGGCCATCAAATTGGACCTCTTCCTCATGCAAAGTGGCGGTCTCTGAAGGAGTAGCAGGAGATAGTGGTATGTCCGACGCTTCTACCCCAACCTCTCCTGTCGGAGGCTGTAACAACCCGTATTTTTGAATAACATGTCATAACGTAAATCAAGGCAGAATTAAATTTTAAAATATGAATCAAGGGAAATGGACTGTGCCATTGCGTTCATCTCGGAAAAATACGCGAAATAGAGTCCGAGTTTTCGAAAATCGGAGTCCGTATGACCAAGTTATGGCCCGTCAAAGTTTTCAGAAAATTTCAAGTTCAAAAACAGTTCAAATTTGAATTCAAAATTCATATTCAGCCCTAGCAGGACAGGCGGGAAAATTGCCGCCAGCCACAAGTCGACTGGGGAGTCGACTTGGGAGTCGACACACCCCAGGTGGTGTCGACTGCCCAGTCGACACCCCTGTCGACTTGGGTGGTCGACCAGTTTGTCCTGGGGCACCTATTTTGGCTCATGGGTTTTGTTTTGTTGGCTAGTGACGTGATTTGATGGCTCAGATCTGAATTAGGGTTAATCCTATGGCCTAAACTAACCTAAACTTCTATAAAAGGACCCTAATACCTAGCCTAAACCATCATAAATCAATCCTACAACTAGGTTATGCCAAAATGTTTAATCATGGCCTCCACCCTCTTGTCATAGTCTCCATCTTCATTCATATGAGAGTTTCTAAGCGTGTTTGAGAGTTTCTAAGTTTGATTCAAGGCCAAAAGTTCAATCTTTCTTCATCAAAGCAAGGATCTTCTTCTTATTTTTCAAGGGTTTTAACTGAAGCTTATTATTTGGGGATTTCCAGTGGCTTTGTCTCAATCTTGTTTTATTTTATAGTCTTCATAGCATTGTAAGCCCTATTCTACTCTTAGATTTAAACTATGAAGTTAAATATGACATGTTGCAAGTTTGAGTTTGGGCCTAAGTATGATTTGTGCTTTGAATCTATCATGTTATGCATAGATTTGTTCTATGTATGTTTGTAAAGCTATCACCTTGACTTTGTGGATTGAAAGCTATGAGCTTTGTTGGGAAATGTTGCAAAATGCAACATAGAAACTCTTACAACCTTTATGTTAACTTGCATATGATGTTATATGCGAATCACTAGTTATCATCCTATGCCATCTATAACCATGTATCACATATTTACTAAGTTTGATGTCATGCATGTTTTGAGGCTTATAATGAAGTATGCAAGTTTAATGAGCACATTTTGTCTCATATGCCACCATGTTTAACTTGTGGCCAAATCCTATCACCTTACGCCCATTTTTGTCATGCTTCTAAGTTCCCTCTTTTAATCCATTTTGTGTTGTGACAAAACGTACATGCGATGGGAATGCATATGGGTAGTTGGGTAACTTTAATGACATAAAAACATGGTTTTGAAATATGACATGTGATTATGCTTGAAAAACATGAACATGGACATGACATGTAGAAAACATGAAAGTGGCCAACTCGAGGTTGGGTTGAGTTTGTAGCATAAATCTACCCGGAACCGACCGGCCTAACTAGTAGCTACAAACAATAGGACCCAATGTGAGTAGTTGGTCATGTCGCGCTTAAAACCCGAGGTTAGACTAAGTTGTGGTGTAAAGCTACCCGGACCCGCCCGGCTTAACTAGTAACCACAACAAGGTTAATGTGAGAGGTTGGGTGCATTAAATTAATTAATGCCGCATGATAGGGTTAAGTCATGGACCACTTGAAAACTGAACCAATTAAACACGATGGGTTGATCGGGTTAAGTCATGAACCTTGGGTACACTTAACCAACTTGATACATGATGGGATAGGGTTAACCACACTTAACCCATTAGAAACCCTAGTTACACAGTCCTTTTCACCAGTAACCCTCTTGGTTGTATCATGATACCCTAGGGACTAGGCTAGGGTGGGGCACGATTACTGGGCTGACATGTAAGCGACCAAAACGACGGCTGAGTTGGTGCGACGGTGTAGGTTCAGGCGGACTATGGTCATGCACATGGTCCGGAGTTGAAAAAGAAGGCACGGGCACCAGTAGGTTTAGACTGTGCGTGCTTGATTCGTGCCAGTGGTTGGCACCCTGGGACTTGATACACCCTAGGGTGGACCTAGCACAGTTTGACTACATTCGTGATTGGGCCGTATGACACCGACACTTGACGAGTTAGGCTTATAGGGAGCCGATCGACTAGACCGAGTAGTTGGACCTTGATTTAGGTCATCTCATGATGTTAGGCCAACATTGGGCCAAGGGATCATTTCTTGTTTCTAATTGACATGGATTAGAATACTAGTACACCTGGTGCAACTTAACCTTGTATATGCGATGCCACACTTGACCTATCTTGTTAACTTTTCACCATGCCAGTTATCATCCTATGTTTCATCTCTGTTTTACATGTCCAGTTAACTTTATTAGTTTTTATACTAATAGTAGGTAGGACTTACCAGTCTTTTTGACTGACCTGTTTTCTTTCGCCTCTTTTCTTCCGTCCCCCCCCCCCCAGGTTCTCAGGGTGGGAATACTAGCACCTAGCTTGGATCTTTAGCTTGCTTACTGGATAGCTCATGTACGGTTTGGACTTGAGCTCGCTATGGCTTTATCTCTTCTACTATGGGGAAAAATTTACTTTATGTTATTTCCAGTTTTCAGTTTATGCTTCTAGACTTGTAGTAGTTGGAAAATAATGACTCAGTACTTTGATGTAACTTGACTATGGTTTTGAAATAGTAGTTTTATCCGCTGCTTTATTTACTCTGTTTTACTCATATGTTCTGTCTTGTGATATATGTGCATGTTTACCTCGCTTAACGCCCCTCCAAAGCCAGTGTACTTGCAAGAGTGGCCCTGGCGGAGGTGGGGTGCTACATTTGGTATCAGAGCATAAGGTTTTACTAGACCGCACAAAAGTTTTAAAACCCTTTTGAAAAACTATTTTCAAAACCAATTAAGTATTTTTCCAAGAAAAGTCTAGTTTATTTTAAAAGGCTATTCCCCAAAAGCCATTAGCACTATCCTTTGTTTCCTCGTTCTAAATCTATCTTTTCCTTTTTCCAGCATGGCCGATCTTAACCTTCCCGAGGGAGTAACCATACCCGGATGGTTCCGAAGGTATTTGGAAGCTAGGTCCAATGATGCGGGCCCAGCAAACACTCCCACTGTACTTGAGGTTCCTCCTCCTCCTCCTCCTCAACGTCCAAAAGCGGATTTCGCAAAGGTCTGCAAAGACTTTAAGGCGATGGGTGGCAAGAATTTTATTGGGACGGAGACTTTTGTTGAGGCGAGAAATTGGTTAAAAGAAACTGAAGACCTCTTCGCCATCTTTGATGTGGAAGACCGTAGAAAAGTTCTGTTGGCAGTATGGCTATTGAAAGAGGAAGCTGCTTATTGGTGGGAGGTCACCAGCGCTACTAGGCCTATAGAGACTTGGGCCGACTTTAGGATGAGGTTTGGGCTTAAGTTTCTATCATCTGTTGAGGAGAATCTACAAATGGATAAGTTTATATCTTTGAAGCAAGGGGACATGATAGTGAGGGAGTATGTGAATAAGTTCAACCAGCTTGCTCGATTCGGTTTGGACATGGTTAACACACCCCAAAAGAAGGCTCTACGCTTTGCACGAGGATTGAATGAGCCATTACAAGGTTTAGCCATGTCTCATATACCCATGGGGGACACTTTTGAAAGCCTAGTAGACATGGCATTGCTTCAGGGAGATGATAAGAATGGCAAGAAGGAAGTCAAGCCTAATGAGACTCAAACCAAGAAGGCAGACTCCAAGTGGGGAGGAAATCAGAGCAATCAGTGCAATCAGAGCAACAAGAACAACAAGAACAACAAGGGTAACAAGGCCAACAACAACAAGGCCAAGGACTCAAGAAATTGCAACTTCTGTGGGATTGTTGGGCACATAGCCAAAGATTGTAGGAAGAAGAAGAGGAAGTTGGGAGAATGCTTTCATTGCGGAGAGACTGGACACTTCAGTAAGGATTACCCAAAGAAGCAAGGGCAGGGGCAAGGACAAGCTCTGCGAGCAGGATCTTCTAGAGGGAAGATGCATGCTCTCAACACTGCTCCAGTTCAGGACCGAGGTAGTATTTCTGTAGAAAGTCTTGTTTATATTTCTGGTTTTCCTGTTCGAACTTTATTTGATTCTGGCGCATCGCATACCTTTATTTCCTCTGACATTGTTGAAAGTTTCCACCTAAGTACTAGTCTAGTTGAGGATCCCGCTAGTGTTTCATATCCAATTGGGGGTTCTGCCATCTGTCTATGATTTGTATGGATTTGAGGATTTCTATCTTGACCGTAGAATTCACATGTAATGCTTATGTTCTCGGGTTCATGGGATACGGGTTGATTTTGGGCATGGATTGGTTGTCCAGTTATGGAGCCATTCTTGATTGTGAGCATAGGGTAGTGAGGCTTATGACTCGCTTAGGCAATACCCTAGATATTTCTTGTAACCCACTGGATCCCGTCATGTTGTGTTATCTTGAATCCCTCGACTCATCTATTGATAGTCTTCAATCTGTGAGGGTGGTCCAAGAATATCCTGATGTTTTTGATGAGGTGAAGGGGTTACCCCCTAAACGTGAGATAGACTTCCGTATTTACCTGGTTGATAATGTCAAGCCAGTTTCATTGCCTGTTAGGCACATGGCCCCACGAGAAAGAAGAGAGCTTAGCAAGCAAATCAAGGAGTTGCTTGAGAAAAATTTCATTAGGCGAAGCATTTCAGAATGGGGTGCTCCGGTGGTATTCGCTACTAAGGCGGATGGTTCGCTTCGTCTATGTGTTGATTATCGAGAGTTGAACAAGCTGACAAAGAAGAATAGGCACCCGTTACCGAGGATTGATGATCTCTTTGACCAGCTTGTTGGGGCTTCTGTTTTCTCTCAGCTCGATCTAGCCACCGGATTCCATCAGCTTAGAGTGGCTGAGGATAGTATTGATAAGACTGCGTTTAGGACTCCAGATGGATTCTTTGAATGGCTAGTCATGCCGTTCGGCTTGACTAATGCACCCGCATACTTTGTTGATTTGATGAGTAGGGTGTTCATGGAGTTCCTTAACAAGTTCGTGGTTGTCTTCGTGGATGATATTCTGGTCTTCTCTAAAGACGAGGAAGAACATGCTACACACCTCAAGGAGGTTATGGATACGCTTAGGGCTAATCAGTTGAAAGCCAAGTTCTCCAAATGTCATTTCTGGAGAAGGGAAGTTCGTTTCCTTGGGCATATAGTTTCTAAGCAAGGCATAGCTATGGATCCCGCTAAACTGGTGGCGGTTCAAGACTGGAAAGTTCCGAAGAATGCAACTGAAGTGAGAAGCTTTCTCGGTCTGGCAGGCTACTGTAGAAAGTTCATTAAGGACTTCACTAGGATTTCAGCTCCTCTTACTAAGTTAACAAAGAAGAACTTAGTCTTTCCATGGGACTTAGAGTGTGAGCTTGCTTTTCAAAGGCTCAAGAAAGCCCTCACCACAGCTCCAGTTCTGGCATTACCCGATGGAGGGAAGTTGTTTACCGTGTACACCGATGCATGTGGCACGGGATTGGGCGCTGTCCTGATGCAAGAAGGGAGAGTGATATGCTTTGGGGGTAGGCAACTCAAAGTTCATGAGAAGAACTATCCCACTCATGATTTGGAGCTGGCAGCGATCGTCTTTGCACTTAAATCCGGGCGCCACTATCTTCTAGGCGAAAGGTTTGAGTTATATACTGATCACAAGTCGCTCGAGTACCTCTTCTCGTAGAAAGATTTGAATCTAAGGCAGCAAAGGTGGATGGAATTCTTGGCATCATATGATTTCGAGATAGCCTATACCCCTGGAAAGGGTAATGTTGTGGCGGATGCGCTAAGCAGAAGAAGGTTGACTTTGAATCCCTTGTTTGTTGAGATGAAGAGCCTAGAGTTCTTGGCAACTTTTGATTTCACACCGGCTATTGAGCCGATGACTGGTTCGTTAGCATCCCTTGAGCTTAGACCTATACTTCTTGATCAAGTTGGGGCTTCGCAGAGGGAAGACCCACATATAGTAGAGATCATGGACAAGTTGATCCAGGGTGAGACGTCAAGTCACCTCACTAGATATACTTTTGATGACAAGGGATGGCTAAGGCGTGATGGAAGACTATGTGTCCCCCGAGTGGGAGATTTAGTAAATAAAGTTCTGGAGGAGGTGCATCACTCGTGGATGACCATACATCCCGGAGGGGATAAGATGTACCGGGATATGAAGCGCATTTTCTTTTGGGATGGGATGAAAAAGGATGTGGCAGAGTTTGTTTCTAGATGCATTGTTTGCCAACAAGTAAAGGCCGAGTCAAAGAAGCCCGGTGGGCTATTACATCCATTGGAGGTCCCGCTATGGAAGTGGGAAAGTATCTCTATGGATTTTGTAGATGGATTGCCGTGATCAAGGAAGGGGAATACTGGCATATGGGTCATAGTTGATAGACTTACGAAGAGTGCTCACTTTATTCCGGTGAAGAGCAAGAGGACCGCATCATGGCTAGCATCTGCTTATCTTCGAGAGATAGTGCGGTTGCATGGAGTTCCTTCCAGCATAGTTAGCGATCGTGACCCAATCATCGCTAGCCAGTTCTGGAGTAGTTTGCAAGAAGCTATGGGTACACAAATGAATCTAAGTACAGCCTATCACCCACAGACGGATGGCCAAACCGAAAGGGTGAATAGGGTACTAGAAGATCTGTTGAGGCTATGCATTCTTGACTTTGGGGGTACTTGGGAAGATCATCTTCCTCTAGTGGAGTTTGCTTATAATAACAGCTACCAAGCAAGCATAGGGATGGCACCATTCGAAGCTTTATATGGGAGGCCGTGCAAGTCACATACATGTTGGTGGGAGACAACGGATAAGCTTATACTTGGGCCCGACATGATAAGGGACACATCCGAGAAGGTTGAGTTGATTCGAAGGCGGATGAAAACGGCCTAAGACAGACAGAAATCCTATGCAGACAAGCGAAGGACATACTTAGAGTTTGAAGTTGGAGATATGGTCTTTGTGAAGGTTTCTCCTTTGCGAAATGTGGTTCGTTTTGGAGCAGTTGGGAAGCTGGCACCAAGGTTTGTAGGAACCTTCCCTATCATTGAGAGAATTGGGCAAATGGCATATAGAGTGGAATTTCCCGAGAAGCTGGGCGGAGTGCATAACGTCTTTCATGTCTCGCATCTCCGGAAGTGTTTGCACAGATCCGCCGAAGTGGTTGAACCAAGTATTCTTCAAGACGTAGAAGTGGAAAAAGAAGCAACCCTGAGGCGAGCTCCGATTCGTATCATGGAAACGGAGACAAAGAAACTAAGAAGCAAAGAAGTTAAGCTTGTTAAGGTGCAATGGAGTGAAGCAGAGGAAGACGCAACTTGGGAAACTGAGGAGAAGATGCGTGGGCTTTATCCATTTCTTTTTGAGGGTACATTTTCAATCTCTTTCCCTAGTTGGCATATCTTTCTTTTGCTATTCATGTTTATCTAGTTTATCTTGTTTCGTAAATCTTGTCATGATAACCTTAGGAAGAAACCCTTTGGTTGAAACAAGTATTTGAAACATGTTATGCTTGATGTTTGCAAGTGGTTGCAAGTGTTTGCCAGTGGTTACTCGTGGATGCATGATACACGTTAGGCACTAAGATCGACTCACACACTTTCACACACATATGCATGAGTGTTTATACTTATTCATGGCTAACACTTGTTATGCTATCACGTGGACGTTGCATATGGATGAATTTTATGTGCACTCATGTAGAGATTATGGATTATGCTAGGAACTTGCATACATATGGACTCATTTCACTAACATACTTTGCATTAAGGAGGTTTACTGAATCAGTAACCGCCTGATTTTCGCATTAGATAAGTACATATACACACACCTCTCGCATATGATCATACAGCATTTAGAATCTTTTAAGGATAATGACTGCTCGTGGATGATGTTTTGAGTAGATGGATGATGGATGGTAGGATACGTTCTTCCTAACTTGAAGATTTCGGGGACGAAATCCTTTAAGGTGGGGAGAATGTAACAACCCGTATTTTTGAATAACATGTCATAATGTAAATCAAGGCAGAATTAAATTTTAAAATATGAATCAAGGGAAACGGGTTGTGCCATTGCGTTCGTCTCGGAAAAATACGTGAAATAGAGTCCGAGTTTTCGAAAATCGGAGTGTGTATGACCAAGTTATGGCCCGTCAAAGTTTTCAGAAAATTTCAAGTTCAAAAACAGTTCAAATTTGAATTCAGAATTCAAATTCAGCCCTAGCAGGACAGGCGGGAAAATTCCCGCCGGCCCCAAGTCGACTGGGGAGTCGACTTGGGAGTCGACACACCCCAGGTGGTGTCGACTGCCTAGTCGACACCCCTGTCGACTTGGGTGGTCGGCCAGTTTGGCCTGGGGCACCAATTTTGGCTCCTGGGTCTTGTTTTGTTGACTAGTGACGTGATTTGATGGCTCAGATCTGAATTAGGGTTAATCCTATGACCTAAACTAACCTAAACTTCTATAAAAGGACCCTAATACCTAGCCTAAACCATCATAAATCAATCCTACAACTAGGTTATGCCAAAATGTTTAATCATGGCCTCCACCCTCTTGTCATAGTCTCCATCTTCATTCATATGAGAGTTTCTAAGCTTATTTGAGAGTTTCTAAGTTTGATTCAAGGCCAAAGTTCAATCTTTCTTCATCAAAGCAAGGATCTTCTTCTTATTTTTCAAGGGTTTTGACTGAAGCTTATTATTTGGGGATTTCTAGTGGCTTCGTCTCAATCTTGTTTTATTTTACAGTCTTCATAGCATTGTAAGCCCTATTCTACTCTTAGATTTAAACTATGATGTTAAATATGACATGTTGCAAGTTTGAGTATGGGCCTAAGTATGATTTGTGCTCTGAATCTATCATATTATGCATAGATTTGTTCTATGTATGTTTGTAAAGCTATCACCTTGACTTTGTGGATTGAAAGCTATGAGCTTTGTTGGGAAATGTTGCAAAATGCAACATAGAAACTCTTATAACCTTTATGTTAACTTGCATATGATGTTATATGCGAATCACCAGTTATCATCCTATGCCATCTATGACCATGTATCACCTATTTGCTAAGTTTGATGTCATGCATATTTTGAGGCTTATAATGAAGTATGCGAGTTTAATGTGCACATTTTGTCTCATATGCCACCATATTTAACTTGTGGTCAAATCCTATCACCTTACGCCCATTTTTGTCATGCTTCTAAGTTCCCTCTTTTAATCCATTTTGTCTTGTGACGAAACGTACATGCGATGGGAATGCGTATGGGTAGTTGGATAACTTTAATGACATAAAAACATGGTTTTGAAATATGACTTGTGATTATGCTTGAAAAACATGAACATGGACATGACATGTAGAAAACATGAAAGTGGCCAACTCGAGGTTGGGTTGAGTTTGTAGCATAAATCTACCCGGAACCGACCGGCCTAACTAGTAGCTACAAACAATAGGACCTAGTGTGAGTAGTTGGTCATGTCGCGCTTAAAACCTGAGGTTAGACTAAGTTGTGGTGTAAAGCTACCCGGACCCACCCGGCTTAACTAGTAACCACAACAAGGTCTAATGTGAGAGGTTGGGTGCATTAAATTAATTAATGCCACATGATAGGATTAAGTCATGGACCACTTGAAAACTTAACGAATTAAATATGATGGGTTGATAGGGTTAAGTCATGAACCTTGGGTACACTTAACCAACTTGATACATTATGGGATAGGGTTAACTACACTTAACCCGTTAGAAACCCCAGTTACGCGGTCCTTTTCACCAGTAACCCTCTTGGTTGTATCATGATACCCTAGGGACTAGGCTAGGGTGGGGCACGATTACTGGGATGACATGTAAGCGACCAAAACGACAGCTGAGTAGGTGCGCCGGTGTAGGTTCAGGCGGACTATGGTTGTGCACATAGTCCGAAGTTGAAAAAGCAGGCACGGGCACCAGTAGGTTTAGACTGTGCGTGCTTGATTCGTGTCAGTGGTTGGCACCCTGGGACTTGATACACCCTAGGGTGGACCTAGCACAGTTTGACTACATTCGTGATTGGGTCGTATGACACCGACACTTGACGAGTTAGGCGTATAGGGAGCCGATCGACTAGACCGAGTAGTTGGACCTTGATTTAGGTCATCTCATGATGTTGGGCCAACTTTGGGCCAAGGGATCATTTCTTGTTTATACTTGACATGGATTAGAATACTAGTACACCTGGTGCAAATTAACCTTGTATATGTGATGCCACACTTGACCTATCTTGTTAACTTTTCACCATGCCAGTTATCATCCTATGTTTCATCTCTGTTTTACATGTCCAGTTAACTTTATTAGTTTTTATACTAATAGTAGGTAGGACTTACCAGTCTTTTTGACTGACCCGTTTTCTTTCGCCTCTTTTCTTCCATTCCCCCCCTCCCCCCCCCCCCAGAGGTTCTCAGGGTGGGAATAGTAGCACCTAGCTTGGATCTTTAGCTTGCTTACTGGATAGCTCATGTACGGTTTGGACTTGAGCTCGCTATGGCTTTATCACTTCTACTATGGGGAATAGTTTACTTTATGTTATTTCCAGTTTTCAGTTTATGCTTCTAGACTTGTAGTAGTTGGAAAATAATGACTCAGTACTTTGATGTAACTTGACTATGGTTTTGAAATAGTAATTTTATCCGCTGCTTTATTTACTCTGTTTTACTCATATGTTATGTCCTGTGATATCTGTGCATGTTTACCTCGCTTAACGCCCCCTCCAAAGCCAGTGTACTTGCAAGAGTGACCCTGGCGAAGGTGGGGTGCTACGGAGGCGGGTCAGGAGTGCTCAATAGACGCTCATCTCTAACAACTGTCTCCTTACCGCCAGCCTCATCTCCGCCAGTGCCTTCATGGGACTTAGCAGCCTTTTGTGGTTTAGACCCAGTAGAGGGCATCTTTCTCTTCCGGCTAGGAGTTGCCTTTTCTTTCGCCGCTTTCTCTTTCAACACACCGCTCGCGACAGCAGGCCTGATTATAGCTCGATCGTCGGGGAGCAGCCCCGCACGATGAAGGCGATCTTGACTTGTGACTGTATTAGTGGAACGCGCCTCAGCCGGAATCGCTTGAAAAGTCTCAAGACATTTTTGGTAATCAGTATCGATGGGCGCCTTAGGATTGCCTCTCATGATTAAAACAAAATCAAATATAAGAAATTGAGTCCGCAAACTTTATAGTAAAAAGAGGATTTCAAGAATGCTTACTTCCTTCCATCCATCTTCTCGCAAATCCTGGAGGACAGCGCACAAAGAACCATTCATGCTTGAACACTGACGACTTGGGCCGCGTCCCAACAGAGAACTTAGCGGCAGGCGATGCTTCCAGGAACCACTGGTAAGGCGATATGTTGGCTCTTCTCTTTAATTGAAACAAGTACCGAATATCTTCCCCAGTAGGTTCTAAGTGCAAATACTCACGATAGAGAACATAAGTGCTTAAGAGCGAAGCGTATGCATTCGGATGTAGTTGCGACGGCGCGATGCGAAAGTAATATAGCATGTCCCGAATGAAATTGTTGGCCGAGGGCACAAAACCAGAAATGCAAACTTGTATGTTCTAAGCAGTAAGAACCTAGGGTAGTGCGTGAGCCCTACCTCCCTCTCTCGGCGCATGGACATCATCCACGGGAATGTTGAACCGCAGCGCCATCTTCCTAATTGTCGCTGGTTCCATGTGCGATGGCACCGAATCGGTCGGATTTTCAAGAATCACTGCATCGGGAAGCATATCGGGGCCACTGAAGCCGCTGGTGCGTCCCCTTTAATGATGTCAACATTATCTATCTCTTTGTATACGATCGGAGAATGTTGTCTTTCAGTTTGTTCTCCACACTCAGGCGCTTTGGGCAAACTGGTTGTTTGGAAAGGGGTGGACCTTTCGGTAGTCTCATGCTCGCTGCCCGTCGAGCTAGCATCGTTGGTAGATTCAGAAGTATGCGAAGATGGCAAGGAAGTCTCGGCATCCGAAGTCTTTCCGGCCATGGATCTTGTACGCATCGCTAGCTATACTTTAACACACTAGCGTTAGACATCGCAGTTGAATAACCTATACCCCTTATGTTGGGGTAAACTAACATGTGCGTGCAGTGTTATGCATAATCAGGATATACAAAAGAGATTCAAAAGGTCAAACAGTTCAATCACAATCCAAGTATATGCTCTAATCCTATGTATAAGTTCAAGTCGTAATTCGCGCGATCGTCAACGCATCCATTACTCAGTCATGCAGACGATGCGAAAGAAGTACAGATCTTGAAAAGGGAAATTGGATAGCTAAAGCGCTAGACAAGAGATGCCGTAATGTAAGGAGGCATACGCGAAGCACTCGATCTAGGCACGAAACTCGTATTCCACTCTCGGATACGAAACTTCATACCGCGTCAGGGTTCAAAATTTTCGTACCTCTGGGGGGTACGAAATTACGTACCCCTCCGGGGTTTGAAATTTCGTGCCCCAAGGGCACGAAGCTTCGAATCCATCCTACATTCAAAATTTCGTACCCCGAGGATACAAAACTTCGTACCCTAGGGGTACGATACTTCATGCCCTTTGAGGTTCGAAATTTCGTACCCATAAGGGCTACGAAAATCCCAAACCCGAGAGGGGTACGAGACCCCCTAACATGAGGTTCCACGCTCCTCTCCTCTAAGCTCTCCACCTTTACCGTGGTGACGCTCTGCTCCCCCATCCGTCTTCTCCTTCCTTATAATTCCACTCTCGTGAATCTTCTCTCTCCAAACTCCAAACCCATGCACGCGTGAAGCTCGAGGAAGGCCTCAAAGCCGTAGCTAGGTACGCGGTCGGGCTCAAGGGAAGGAGGATCATGCCTCTAATAGCGGTTAGGTCCTACCTAAGTTCGTTGTTCAACTTTGTAAGCTCCAACTCTGGAGTTTGAAATTTACACCAATGGCGGTCAAAGCAAAAATGAGGAAGAAGGAAAATGAGTGGGGGGGCTATTTATAATAAAAAGAGGTGTCCCTTCATATTCAGAGACAAGTTACTTCACACCCCATCGGGGTACGAAATTTCGTACCCTGCGTGGGTACGAAAACTCGTACCCCGCCAGGGTACGAAACTTCATACCCAACAAGGGTAAAAAATTTCATACCCAAACTAGGGTACGCCAAAAAAGAAAGAAATGAATGAACGAAAATCATGACGATATATAGACGTGAACATACTCACTGCACATGAATACAAATCTCCATGAACGCGCAAGCACGGTGTAACGCTAAAATTTAGCAACGTAAACACACCATCACGCCCACCTCGGCTCGTTTATGGTTTTACAGTAATGAGCTCGACAACTAACATTATTTTCTCAACTTTATAGGAAAATTCGACGACTCGACTACTACCTCAACCAACACAAAGTACATCATGTCAAGACAAGACGTACTTTGGGTGGAAAATGTTACTGGCCTTTTGGTCCGGTTCCCCAAAGTACGCAAGGCAAGATCAACTCAACGCATCGCGTGAAGACAAAGCCAAGAGTATCGCCATGGAGTAAATGGAATGGGCCGAGAAGGGACTGCGCCAGAGAGAATCTCACCGCTCCTCTATATATTTCCAAACCAAGACCTCAAACTCCACGAAGCCACAAGCGTCAACCTCAACTCCCGGTTCACATCCTCTTACATTCTTCATACCCAAAGGGGTACAAAATTCGTAACCCAGGGAGGGGTACGAAATTTCTGGCACGAGCATGTGGGATATGAGATTTTGTTGGCCTGCTTCAAGGGATACGAAATTCCTGGTGTGGTTCCCTACTTCTACCTACTCCTACATACTCTCACCTAACCACTCCACTATAAATTCCCCTTGACCTCACACTTCAAAGGGGTTGAAATTTGGTGATTTGACACCTCTAGAGAGATCCAAGTAGCCTCTTTAATGGCATCCATGCTTTGAGGAAGAAGAAGGGAAAAATTGTCTCTTTCCCAAAACTTTGCATACGTCCATTATGACTTCATATAACTTAGAGATGAGTGTAAAGAGATGTCATGAGAAAGTCTCAACCTTGTAACTCTTTGCTATTAATAATATTCCAGCGACTCTTCTAAAGTGGACATTGGTCTCTTTCGAGGTCGAACCACTATAAATCTCTTGTGTTATTTATTGCTTTCCACACTTACTTTTCCGACCAAAACTATAATTCCTAAGTAATTGGAATCTTGGGTGTTTACGAAATTTTTTGTCGTCAACAGTTTTGTAACATTTTCTTTATCAAATCTCATTTGATAATAAAAGTGTGTACTAAGTGACATTTTATAACTTCTTATTTGAATAGGCATTTGTCTCCGAGTGTTTGCATTATAGATTGATGAATGCAGTTTTTGCTTTTTACAGTTTGGAAATTTATGGTTCAAGCATAATCGTAGTGCACACTCTTCAAAATATTCATATTGCAATGTCTAAAAACCTATCTAATAAGCACTATCAAACACATCCACCCATAAGACATATGGAATTGCCATGATGTCTTTAGTTTTCTATTATTGTTTCACTGGAATCACATAAAGCTAGACTAGTACTACCTTAGCTCAGAGGACCGACTTCTAGTCATTAGCTGAGAGCTATGAAACCATGCCTTCATGATATGATAGAGAACTATTAATACACCAACGAAACAGCTCTGTATTTTATTCAAATTTTTCAAGAAAAAAGAAGAACAATTATAACTTTGGCTAAATATAGATTGCTTGCTTTTATTCCTTTCTCAGCAGCTTTCCTGAAAATTTAACAATAGAAAGTAAAATTTTCACATTTCTTTTTTAACTTTTAAGACATGCACATTGAACAAAAAAACAAAATTTTAGTCATTATCGGACAACAAGACATTTATTTTTAATCCAACGACCTAAAAAGGTTAGGGAGGATGATGATGAAACTAACTACTTGGTCTTAGACTCTTAGCATAACCACTGGGTATCAAAAAACAATTGTTAAAATAATAAAAAATTAACACAAGCCATAATTCCTAAAGCTTATCCATATCATATCCAACAGTACAAGCGCAGAATATATAAGTAACACTTGCAGTCTATTTTTAATGCATGTGCATCTAAACATTTATAACAAGAAAATTAAAATATGTAGGAAAATACATGGTACATGATACAAAATTTCAAGAAGAAATTTCATTAATAAGTAAAAGCAGGGAAGTGTTAATGCCCTGTGATCAGACACATGGTCAGGTAAAACTGCACTGGACATTTTACATGAGGAGGCCGAGTCGTATGCAGTTTGGTCAAGGTTCACACCATCACAAGTAGTTGTTTCTACATAGCATCTTTTGTTTGCAGATATCTAGGGAAGAATAAATATATCAAGATTGTGATTAACATAATTACCTTGGGGATTATTGTTTGGAATCAATAAAGTGTTCTTCATTTTTACTCATGCCTTGCTGATACAAATTCTTATTGACACTTTTCTTTTGCAATGGACTTCCATTCTATTGAATTGTGGCTAGTTCAGTTGATATCCTACAAACAACATCAAAACACCGATAATTTTAACAATATGCATGTGTGTATTATATTTGTGTGTGTATGTGCATGTTGTTGTGAAAATTTTGTTAATTTTTGTAGAAGCGAATTTTATCAGGATCTAGTATTTTCTATTTAAATACCAATAAATCTCAACACAAAAGGACAGTAATCAATTATGCAGCCTCATAGAAACAATAGCAGAAATAAGAGAAACAGAAGATCTAACGTGGTTCGGATATGAATATCCTTAGTTCACAAAGACCCAACAACTTCTTTTATTCTTTCTTCACAAGAGGAAGTACAATAAGAGAAGAATACAAACACTTAATATATTTCTCACCCTATAATTTATACGGAAATAGGGATCTTATTGAGGATATGAAGAAGAGAGCACTATAGGCTTTTTTTTTAAAAAAAAAAGATGAGCAAGCCTCTTTATTTATAAGAATAAAGATGAAGCCTTTCCTGAAGATAAGCATGAGAAGTTTTCATATTTCCTTAATTGTAAATCTTGCATATTTGTGATTATTTCCCCGTATAAATATATTTGATTGATTTGAATCAAATAATATACCTTCTCATTTCATCCAAATTTGTTGCCTCATATACAAATAGATTAATCAAACCAAATATCTCTCCCATATCTTTCCAATTTATTGCCCATAATTAATTCACTACAAGAATCAATTAAAATCTTCTTCATATTTGGCATAGATTTAAATCATCTAATTTTAACATATGTGTGTGGGTGTGTCGAATATATGTGTGTGTATTCATACAGGGTTACATGTATTGTTATTCAATTCAATCAGCAACAACAAAATGAGAGAGAAAAAGCGCACTTTCCAACAAGCCCATAATACTTTCTAGTTAATTATCTATTTTCAGGGATCCCACAGAAGTTATCTTTTTTCCCCTTCCCGTAATCATTAACACCCTACCTCTTGAGTGAATGCGTATATTTTCAAGGAACATGTATTATTGAAGAAATTGCTTGCTGATATCTTCGAAAATTTAATCAATAAATATTCCTGCCATGACATCTAAAAATTCACATTTTGTTATGATTCGAATTTTGGATCATCAAATAGTTTTAAGCGACAAGCTATAAACCATCACCTAATAAAATATATGACTTTTGAAACATATTTTGCACTCAACTTTTTTAGAATCGGCAAGTGTGATGAGAAATACTACCAGAACCATGTCCAGAAACATGCAAAGATAGCAAAACATGCAGGCAGTCATCGCGTGAAATAAAAGACTCTCACATCATTAGTTACAACTAAATGAACGATTATGAAAACTAGGATATTCCGATAAATGTGTATATTGTTTTTTTGTCTAGCATATATGCTTGATCATTAAACAAAATATCCTCAATCTACTAAACCAATATAACATCAATCTAATTCGGACTATACTAATATTCTAGGAAAGAAGAGAATATAAAAAAGTAAACAACTGAAATCACTTCTTACCTCTGCATTCATAAGCCAAGAATTGAAAAGCTTTTCGCGATCACCTCTAAAACTCTGAAAAATATTTCTAAACCCCATCATTTCATACTTGGTGCTCCAACCCCAATCGGGTTTTCCATTATTGTTTTTATAAATATTTCATCACTTGTATTTCTCAGTAATTCTGAGAAACCCCTTCCGCCATCCATCTCCATGGCACCCTGGTATTTCTGTTATTGAAATTGCAGATATCGGTCAATATATTCTTTTATGAAAGTTATTATAGTGGCCACCCACATTCCAGGTAATATAACAAAAACAGATCACAACAATACATAAAGAATGCCTAAAACAAAACCGTCATAGGAAGATATGTAAGAAGGAAATAAATCTGCAGTACATATAGTATCCTATTTTAAACACCACTCTATTACACCATTTGCTAGTTAGTAACATTGTTTCGATCGTGCTCTGTTTGTTTAATGAAGTGTTAAATAATATTATAGAAAAACATGCAAGTAGTCATGTTGCAGGATAAAATATTTAAACCATGTAAATTAAGCAAGCATTCCTTAATCGCAGTAGACAGAAAACAAAGAGTAAGCCTTTTTTATTTTGTGTTGTATGAGATCGGAAAAGTAGAATTTTATATTGTGAAATCGGTCCATATTCGATTTTTTATCCAGATTCACTAATCGCAGTAGATAGAAAATCTAAAATCGTAAATCCGAATCTAAAAAATAGATGGTAAACCTAAAATCGTGAAATTTCACTAATCGCAATGGATAGCAAACGTAAAACCCAAAAAATCAGCAAGTCTAAAATCGTAAATTCGAATCTACAAATCCATGACCGGAAATCCATAATCGTGAATTCGGATCTACAACATTCGGGTTCTCTTACCAGAATCCAAGTCAAAGATTAGATTCAATCACCCCGCCCTAGCTTTGACAGATCGACAGAGGAGATGGAAGGAGTTTTGGAGGGAGACCGTGATTATTGGTTTTGGACGAAGGGGTTTTCAGCAATCAGTTGAAATTTTGTGAGGCTTTGTTTTGGAGGAAGAGGAATGGTTTTGGAGGGTGAGATGAATAATTTGTGAAGCTAGAGGGAACCATGAATGGAAGTGTTACACTCATATAACAAAACAAGATCATATGTGGAAAACAAGAATTAAGAGTAATTAATAACACTTGAACAATGTGTTATTAAAAAGCGTTATTAATATAATATTTTGTTGTAGTGTTACCAGCAATGGTACTTGGGTCTGATGGCTAAGACAAAGATATATGAAGAGTATTTCTAGCAAATGGCAATTAATAATAATGCTTCTCCTACATGGAAAGCTATTCTTCATATCAGAGTTAAATTAGCTAAGAACTGTACCAGAGAATTTTCTAGCGGTAGAGATACTAACCTATGGATGGATCCTTGGATATTAGGTAAATCGATGATTGACATTGTGGGATGGGATACCTATTCAGCGTTTGAAATGCCAAACAAAGTTATTGACTCGACATTGAAACATAAACTTGGAAATGTGACCGGTTACCTTGTAATCGACAAATTAAGTAGAATAATGACGCTATGGCGTTATTTTCAGGTAGAGACAAGGGAATATGGGTGTGGAATCATTCTAGAGGTAAATTTATAATCAAAATAACCTGGGAATCTATTCGCAACAAATATGAAAAACTGGAATCACTACAACAAAAACATCCTTTTGCAACTGTCAAAAACAGTTGTAATAAATCTATTACAACTGGCACCCATCAGTCCTTATACCCAGAGTTGTAATAGCAACAAACTTTTATTCAACTCTTTTTGACAGTTGTCAAAATCCTTTTTACAACTGCTTTTAGCTATTATAAAAGGGCTTTTTTACAACTATTTTGCCTTTTGTGCTGAATTCTACTACAACTGTTTTTGCCTGTTGTTAAATAAATGCAAAACTATATAAAAAAAGACCTAAACACATTTTACAAAATCGATAAGCATAAACAATATGATAAAATTAACAATACGCTGCAAAAAAATTATATAACAAACCATTGCAATCTGTGAATTACTTCTTCCAACTACGAAAACATAACTACAAAAATTCAATTTGAACAACATTCTTTACTACAAGACTACAACTCAAAGATATAAACTACAAATCAATTTCAGTCTGCACCATTATTCGTAGCATTGTTCCACTTCCTCTTCATTTCGAAGCATAATCAACACATCCTTCAACAACAATCAATTCGCACTCCCCACAAGCTACCTCCCCTCATCAGCTTTTCCACCTCTATTCAATACAACATCATTCCCGACCACATCACGATGCTCATCTGTCCTGTTAACCATTTAACCATCAACTAGAAAATGAACAGGTTAGCAATATACCAGTGTAAAGCTACTCATGCTAGATTTTATGAGGTATTTTGATTAAAAGTTATAAAGTAAGGGTTTTATAACGACCGTACTTGAAGTAAAAAAAAAAATCCAATCTGAGCGCTGATTTTGGTAAGAAAAAAAGGAAAGTGAAAAAAGGAATCTCTTGGGAGTGATTGATCTGCTATTCTACTTTCACTCAATCGATAGGTTCATATACTAGTCTTATAAGGGTATGGATATTATTGACTTTTGTATTTGACAGAAAAAGCTAAGGTTCATGTGTCTCAATTAATATGAATTATGCAGCAGTAAATTTATCATGGTGACAAGGTTGAAAATTAAAATTTTGAAACCACAAGAGCATCGGTTAGGATATATTTCATGTTCCATTATTAAGCATGTTAGTTGAGAGTGAACTACAGTTTCACCATTGAATTCAATAGTCCCAGCAAATAGACAGCAGAGCTCTACGGACTAACAGAAATGTCACCCAAACCTTATAAACTGAAATCAATTACTAGATACATACCCACTGTAAATCAGACTGAAGTGAATCGTAGATCTGATTGTTAGGAGATTCAGCATGAGATTTTGAATCAGGAAACGATTTCGTAGAAATTCACAGATTTCTGATCGCTTGATTCTATGTGGATCGAACAGATCTAACACCTTCCAGATCAGATCTAACACCTTCCAGATCCGATCTTTGTAAACCGAAGTATCGCTATTCTCAAGCGTACGAAGGATCAGAAGAATGGGGAAATTTTCAGCATGCCATCTTGCAATTTATACCCTCAACTCTCCGATGTCTTGATCCGTTGTAAGTCAATTGAGGTTGCGATATCTTAGATCCGCTATCGAAAGGCACTAATACTTGATCGGCAGCGATGAATACCAGGCTACGCTTGATAGGGGTTTAGAATAAGTAGGAGACGATGTTTTTTTGTTTGGATTTGGGAAATTGGAAAGAGTGGATGAACAGAGGATCCACGTATTATTATTTAATTGAGTAGCTGGAAACTGGAACACACGAATGAATTTTGTGAAGAAAACGACAGTTCAGGGAGGGAAATACGAAGAATTGACCGAATTTTCAAGAAACGAGGCGGCAATTTTTTTTAGGTTGGAGTGGATTTTTGAATTAGAGCCAAATTTTCAATTTAAAGGGAAAAACGGTAGGTAAGAGCCAAATTCCTACCATCTAAACTAAGAATACTAGCACATACAAAACAAAAAACATTACTAAAGAAAACCACAAATGAATATAGAATAATAATTTGCAATCCATGCACCAGGAGTTCATGTTTTTCCTTGATTTGTTGCGGATTCCAGATATAAAAATTATTATAAAATATGAAATTGATACCTTCAGTAACATAAGTAGATTCAATCATTATTCATATTAAAAGCTAAACAAATATGAAAAGAAATTCCATAAGCAAATTTACCATAAACAAATTACTATAAAACAAAGTTAAACCATATCTTGAAAGGAACAAAAAAGAATAATTATACCGCAATAAATCCAGGTTATACAACTTTAAGGTTGACATTATAACAAAACAATAAATAAAGATAACCAAACTTGCTCATAAACACTCTCATGCACCATTGATGATCTCGTATCATCATATTCTCTCTTCGAAATTAATATCTGTAATCATCATTTATTGACACAAATTAGTCCTTGCATCGGTAAAATTGAATATACCATATAATGATGATATATAATAACATATAACCAAATTAAGAGAACATGTTTAACCGTAATTTCCTTCAAAACAGCATAGAAGCTACTTTTACTATTGTTGAATTATCATAAATTAAGCCTACCTTAGAAGTCCAACAACCACCGTTACCATTGTTAATTGCTTCCACAAAAGCAGTGTAGTTCCTGTTCTTGATTACATTGTATGGACCGCCATGAATTTCTACCACAATTGTGTATCCACCATTGTTGAATTGAAATAACAAATAACATAGCACCATTATTGAATTTCATAATACAATGCAAAATGGTAACGTACACACACACTCATAAGAGAGGTCTACAAATTTCTTTTTTGATAACAAGAGATTTATCGTAGAGATTCAATTTCAACATTATTACACTAACAATAAATGTGATGTGGTCTTTGCGGTTGATTTGCAAGCAAATAATTCACAAGTGCGCATCATTTATAGTGAAGTTACCATAATTAAATACTTGACATTGACTTGAATTATTTGGACCAACAAAACACAGTCTTGAATGTTTGAATAGTTAATAGTGAAGATCAAACTAAGATTGCTGTAATTAGTTACAACACTGAACATATAGAGGAGGATTCCATGTAGAAAAAAATTGTTATGATCGAGGATCTCATCCGAAGAGTCTTGTTAAAAATGTGAAAACCCAAAACCAATTTTACTTTATTTTTGCACCTCTGGTTTGAAGATGGGCAAATTACACATATCGTGCACTAATATATGTTTGGTAAATGTTGTAGGTTGAAGACCTAGTTGATGAAGATAAGCATATTTTTAACTTTTTCCAGTAGGCATAGAGCTTGACAATTCTGCATTATTTTGAATAGAACATAATAAATGATGTTGTCATGATGCAGTGCTCACTCAACTAGAAATTATTAACATAGTTTTCCAACTATGACCTTTAGTTTCTCAGCTCCTTATCGACTTAAATGATATTGAAAAATTCAATATATCATACGACAGCGTCAACAGACAAATCTGGTAATCATGGAAGATAGATGGACCAAAAATGAGTTTTTGATGTGTGTTGCTGGTCTAAAATTCATATTAAAACCACTGAAGCACAAATATAATGTAGTTATATGTCCAAATTTAAATTCAGTATAATAATACAGTAACAAACAATCAAATAAAGATTTTTTTTTTTTATTTATGTTTCGATCCATTGTGATTTGATAGCTCAATCGAATCCGTGTGGATGATAAGTAAAAGATATGCAAATGTTAAGGCATTTTTATATTAAAAGGAAAGAAGAAAGGACCTGGAGCTCAGTGGTAACAGGATACTCATCCATATCAACGTAATTCTTATTAATGGAAGCCATCATCAGTTTATCGCACTTTTGCTCCATCCATGTAGTGACAGAGGATGCCAAATTCAACCTTGGATTCTCATCGAGCATCAGCTCGTCGTTTATTACCTGAAAAGCAGATTCTTTGGGTATTGAATTCTCTGGCATGCGAAACCTACAGACATTGACATTCTCATTCTCATCTGAACGCTAAATCTGTATACCCTACAGCATTTATGTTTGATTTGCTTACCCTGGAAGAGAGGTTTGAACATAACGGGATCCAAATGTACGGTGGATCGATTCATCGAAGTTTGAAGTAGCTTTCAAGAGAGCCGTCTTCTTCTTTTTTATTTTATTTTCTTCTTAATGCTTGAGTTATTTGTGAAAATGAGTGTGGAAACGAAGCTAGTTTGGGTTGGTACTTATACAGGATGTTATTACTAACAATGTGTAATGCTTAACAATAGTTAGATAAATATAAAAACTTGTTCTTGAAATTTACAATTAACAGTACTCATATTGCATCTGCCTTGGGAAAATATAAGACACGAGTCCAATGCTATATGCGTCTGTAAGAAAAATATAAGTTAGTAAAGACGCAATATGAAAAATAAACAATAAAAAATTATGATGTGGACTGACAATGACTTTAAAGAGTTGGAAAAAACAACCACACCTGAATGAACCAATCCGCATTGGACTATGAACAATTCAAAACTGTAGGTACATCGGACTGCCAAAAAAATAACAAATATTTTATTTTTCATATTTTCCCAACTCTTTAAAGTCATTGTCAGTCCACATCATAATTTTTTATTGTTCATTCAGATGTGGACTTAGTTCATTCAGGTAAATTCAGTCATTAACAGTACTCATATTGCATCTGCCTTGGAATGATGGCGATACGCAACCAGTAACAAATATTTTATTTCTTTCAAGCATCTTTTGTACTTAGAGAGTAGATCACTTATTTGCAAAAAAGAAATGTTCTCTGGCTACATGACGGAGACACATCTAAATACTTTTTTGCAAAAATGTCAACCAAAAAGTGAAGGTATAAAATTCAAGCATTACTTACCCGTATGAGAGATAATTTTTACAGTAAAGATATAATAGTCCAGTAGTCTCTTAACTATTATACCCAATTGAACAATGGTGAGCATGATGCCAAATCCCAGCAGTGTAACCCAGAATGACTGTTTATCCCATTAGAAAGCTTACCTGAGCTCTGAAATTACCTTGTCAGAGAATAAAGTAGCATATAATTTAAGATAAGACAAAATGAAAAAATATTAACAATATTACGAATTTGATCGAAAATGAAAGAATAAGATGCTGAAAACATATAAATACCTTAAGTATATACGCATGTAACTTAAGAAAGATATTGTACAGTGACATGAGCAAAGACAAGTAGGATGAGAATTTCTACTCACAATACATCTAGACTCATTCTTTTCTTTTCTCTTTTCAATCTTGCATAGCCATTTGTGTTGCAAAGTATGCAGGAAGGGCTACAACAACTCCCTGCAGAAAGAATTGTAGAAATAATGTAGAAGCGTTATGTATGTCTAGTAAGTTTCATGTTTGCCATATAAAGCAGAAAATGGCAGAAGTAAATGATTTCTAAAATATAATGACTAATGAGTATTTCAAGCACAGCGTCTATTTGCTTGAATCGTAAAGGCATTTTTATTTGTAGAATATTATAGTCCATTTGGAACAATGACACACTATGTGTGTGTGTGTTGCAAGGATCGCCTTGGCCTCTATTCCCCTGATTTCACACATTTAGGTATAAAATTTTAATTAATATAAGGAGGTGGCAAGAGGGAGTATCATTTTATTATTTAAATCAAAACTTGTCGATGAAATCAAGAGGAACAAAGGTGTAGATAGAATGATGTGTGGTGATCAATCCTTGCATGTCTATATCTTATATATAAAACGAATACTTGGTCAACTGGTCAAAGTGAAATCTTTTATCGAACTTCTAAATATGCTCATACGATTAGTTAATTATGCAAAAGGACCATTTTATCTTCTTTTTTTTCATCCACATGTTTCCATTTCGTACCACGCTTTTTTTAGTTGAAGAAACAACGATATTTTCTCTCTTTCCAATATGTTTAAAACTCCAATCTCCTCAGATTAACGGCATTGGTTCTTTACTAGCTTATTTCAATTAGTAATTTAACTGGAAAAATAGAACCTATAGTTGTTATCATCTATTATACACATGTTGCCCGGTTTTACTAATTTAAGTGGAAAATATAACAGTAATATCTAACTTATTCTGACAGTTATTACAAACGATGGTTGTTAGAATCAAAATCCTTACATGCATGTATGCTTAAGTTATAACGACAAGGAATTTCGCTCGATCCGAATAAGTCGCTAAACCGATCAAGACCGTTCGAAACGCCTGATTGTTTCGAGAACACGACAAAATAGAACGCAGATAGAAGAACTTTTCATTGTTTATTACAACAATTCATCAGAATACAAGAATATACAGAGTATAAACAAATAATATACATCAGAAAAATATCAGAGATTACAATACATTGTATAGCAACGGAAAAAAATACAAAACACAACTGAAGGAGATGTACGGATATAAAGCTTTCCGGATACCATTCCAGCTATAATTAGGATCCTGTGAATATAAATCTGCAAAACCAAAACTACTAGCTGCTCGTGTCAAAATAAGGGCACCCAGAGTTTAGGTTAAAACAACAAACTCCAGGTCAGTCATGGGACTGGTGTGAGAACTAAAACAGTTATTAATCTTTATTTTTAAAGTTAGGTAAATCAAGGGACCACGCCGTATAACACGGAACGGGTTTCCTCCCAAGAATACCAGTGCATAAAACAACAGCGCAATGCTAAATAAAGAAAAACGAAGCTATTATAAGACCCAAGTCCTATCACACAATGCAACGCAAGCCAGGGGATAGGGTTTTTACCTTATAATAGCCAAGAATGCTTGATACGTTTAAAACAAATCTTTTGATACTATAATAAGTGTATAGTGTATAAAACAACTTCAAATCATAAGTATCAATCATAGACGGCATAAGCGCCCCATCCCACTATGTCGCCATATATAGGATTACAACTAAAACCGCAAAGTCACGTATTGGAAGTTGGATTTCCATCTATGAAACGGGGAAAAAGATAGTCCTTACCGATCAGAAACTGTCTAGCCCGAGTCTCAGGAACAGAACGCATCGTCCCTTGGATCGTCAGGGTCGGTCCACCGATGTGGATTAAAATGCCTGAACACTACGCTTCCTCACACTTTGGGGGCGTAAATGAGTCAACGAATGACTCCATCGGCTTCACATAATCACCGATATATCCGAGGCGCCTCGCAACAACAACAACCACATAAGTCAAACTTGTCAGAGCGAACCACTGACGCCACTTCTAGCTAGAAGGAAACGCATGCCCTCCCTGATGCCCTCTCCCGTTTCTGGTTCACAACCGGGGTGTGAGGCTCGCGAATCAATGCTACACAAAGCTATGCCACACAGTCCATGCTTTGATCATCAACCACAAGACTTTGCTTTTCAACAGAAGCCTTGATCATATTACCACTTAGGCATGCCACACAGGCAATTCACTCCATGCGTTTGATATCCATCAATATATAACCCCTAAGCTCGTACGTCTCAGAGAAAGGCGTTAAGCAAGAGAATAAATTCTCCGCCACCAAACAGATATATATTTAATAGAAATCAATCACACAGACTAAAATCCAATGTCAAACACATGGTCCATTTACAAGTTCGTTCTGGGTCTGAACGAAACCGGAGGCTCCTAGTACCCCGCATATCCATCGATCTCCAAGTACGTCTGGACGACCACTAACTGATTCCCTCCTCTTGGGTGTACAACCCAATCAAGATCATCAGTAACCACCCAAACGACGTGAAGACCTCCGGTCTTCGACCACCGTCTTCATCTTCGACTCATCGTCGAATCAGTTATTCAGAATGGGATAAACCCGGTCTTTCTGAATAACTCGCGTATATAATAAACAAGTTTTACACAAACACACATACGCCTCATTCCAATTTATCAGTCACTAACCGTAAATTAACAAGAGAGTAATTCCCCAAATATTAACCCCGAAGGCCGAAACCAACATCAGATCAATACCCAGGAGACCGTTCCGCTTAGCTAACCTACAGTTAGTTTCTAAATTTCACATCCTTAGGGAAAGGTTCCCATTAATTTTATCAAAGATAAATTCTTTACATTTATTCTTTAATCTTCTTTTGAATATCAATTCAAACCAAATTATGGTTTATCCAAACTAGCCGGGATTAACGAACCTTACCAAAGTAATCATTTGTTTTAATTTCCCAATCCCAACCTATTCATCCCATGAAGCAAAACCGGTAATACTTCACATCTAACACCACGGTGTTATCGGTAAATTCAATTACCATTTCACGTTCAAATCTATTTAAGGATTTAACTATCGCCTGGAGCAAAACTGGTGATACTCCATCCCCGATTTTTTCAATCTAATTAAAGATTCATTAAAACTCCACTTAGTTTTAATCCACAATTGGGTTAAAGAATCAGTGTCATTTAAAACACGGTTCACGATAAACCCCAAAATCACATCACATTTCAATCAGTCCCTAACCGTAAATTAGCAAGTGAGCAATTCCCTAAGTATTAACCCTGAAGGCCGAAACCAACATCAGATCAATACCCCAGAAACCCTTCAACTTAACTAATCTCCTGTTAGTTCCTGATTTTCTTAACTCCTTGGGTCTAAAAACAGTATTATTGAAGATACCATTCACGACAACCCAAAATCACATTCCATTAATTATCGGGTTAAAGAACAAGTGTTATTTAAAACACTGTTCACGATAAACCCAAAAATCAATTCCAATTCAATTCCAATTAAATATTATTTAATTGGCACACTTCATTAAATCTAAATAAAAAGATTTAATCTTTTTCTCAACTTGGTTTAGGAACAGTGTTAATGAAGACACCATTCACGACAAACCCAAATCACATTTGATATTAAATACTAGGCTCTGAATAGAAAATATATCGGCTTATATTCAATATCAAATTCTATGACCAACAAATATCGTATTGGAAATAACGATATATATATATCTTTCAAATTTCCATAACAATATCTGTATAATCACGAAATCCCACATCGAAATATTCCAAAGACAATTTTGATTCAAATTCATTCCAATGCAATTATTGGAAATTCTGGTTATTTTCAAAACCATTTCAAATCCAGTTTATTTATTTTAAAAATAAATAAATTATTATTCTAGTTCAAAACTAGTTCTTTTCGATAAAAAACTATTTTTATATTTTCAAATATGGAGTTTTTTATCCCAATTCTTCACAAATCATTTCTCATGATTTTACACAAATTATTGATATTTTTAATAATTTTATCAAGGCCCGTACAGTCAATTTCCATCAAAAACCATCGAACTGCACTTATAGCGACATTTTTCAAATTTGATTTGGACATAATTCCAAATCCAACCGTTATATTTCAAATTTCTAATATTCGTTAGAAAGCCCTTATCGATACGAATCCAACGGTTCTGGTTTTAGGAGAATCCGACGGTCGGATCTCCCGGAATGTCCATTCAAAGTCAATGGTCGAAATTCGCGAACTGCCGCGGCGTGGCGCGTTCTATTCAGGCCATTATATATATATATATATATATATATTATATTTCGTCGATTTCCTTTTAAGACGTATTTTATAAATCGTTTTAAATTCATTTTCAAAACGATTTCAACTTCATATTCAATTTCTAATCAAAATTGAATATTCCAATATAAATTCGTTTTAATTTCATTTCAAATCGATTTCAATTCAATTTCAATTTAATTTGACTTTCAATTCATTTCAATTTGATTCGAATTTCAATTCTTTTCAATTTGATTCGAATTTCAATTCATTTCAATTATTCATTGAAAAATGAATAAAATCGATATAAATACCGTTCACGTCAAAATGGCGTCAATCTAATCAACACGGGTTCATATATTTCTATTTTCAAATATTCTATTTCAAATATTTCTTTTTCAAATATTTCTATCTTCAAATATTTCTTTTTTAAATATTCTATTTCAAATATTCTATTTCAAATATTTTATTTCAAATATTTCTATTTCAAATATTCTATTTCAAATATTCTATTTCAAAACTAGAACGAGGCCCAATCAATTACCATATAATGTTAATTATACGGATTTTCTACAACACATGTATAAAATAACAACGATAAATAATCAACCATCATCTAGAGTGCGTTCTACACTGTATAAGCATCAAATTTAAATATTTAACGCTCATAACAGTCTGTCAATCAATCGATCGACATACAACTAATTATTGGGATTAGTGTATGTCATATATCATCCTAATACCCGTGTGGGGTTTTCAAACCATCAAACACAGATTTTATTTGTGCAGATGGGTGATGTGTAAAATTTATCGTCCCAATCAATATCAGTCAAATATGTGTATATAAACAAATCGTTCGATTTGTTTATATTAATTTATTTTAAGCATGCGATAGAAAATTCTCTTTTCAACTATAAAATATTTTTAACTATATAATTATTTTATTTCATTTCACATCACATCACACAATCAACTACACATCAAAATCAAACAAACAAGCATACAAGCCGTCCATGGTCTGTAGACGAGGGGTGTCGGGTGCTACTAAACACCGTCTGCATCCTAGTATATATTATTAACTAGAAAAGGAAATTTAAAGGTGAGAAGTTCTCACCGACTAGCTAAACCAAACGCCACGACTCTTCATATGTAGGACATCTGGCCGTGCTCGCTTTTTGTTACTTTCGTCGTCCGTATTCACTACATATATAAAAATCACATTTTTATATTATCACTCCATGGATAAAAATTATATTTTTATATCGCCTATACATTTTTATCGCTACTCTACATAGATAAAAATCGAATTTTTATTATGCTAAGCATATGAAAACCATATTTTTAAAACAAATAAAGATCATATCTTTCATGTATATAAAAATCGAATTTTTATCTTCACTAAAAATTATATTTTTACTTTACTACACTTGTAAAAATTATATTTTTAATCTTTCTATAATATAAAAACTATATTTTTAACCTTTCTATAATATAAAAATTATATTTTTATTTCGCTACTTCTTTAAAAATCGTATTTTTGTTTCTAAACCATGTGTAAAAATTGAATCTTTACTAGATACAGAATCAAATCTTTGTGTTGTTCTTCATATGATAAAAACCATAGTTTTATCTAAATAAAAAAAATCACATCTTAATACATACAAATTATAGTTTCTTTATACGATATAAATCATATCCTTATATCGATAAAATCCATTTCTTCTTCCTTTACAAAAATCCATCCTTTATACATTATAAAAATCCAGTCTTTATACATTATAAAAATCTAATCTTTATATTGATAAAGATCCTAACTTTCGTATATAAAATAAAAATCTAAACCTTCCTATTTCAAAATCATTTCTCCTATCATAAAAACCATATTTTTATAGTTATACCGAAACAAAATCAAATTTTGTTAAATCAGAAAGCTTACGTCATTCGATGGGAGGATGGAGGCGCGTCAGGGCCAGAGGAAGTGGCGGGGTGGCTTGCAGTCGACGGTGGGTTGTCCTCTCCGGCTGTTGGAGGCGCGGCGGTTAACTCCCGGCTTGGGCGGTGGGTTTTCACGTAGGAGAGAGGAGGGAAATAGGAAGACGAGGAGAAGAGAGGGGAGGGGGGCGGTTGACGGTGGCGGCGAGCCACCTGAAGGGGGGGGGGGGCGCGATGGAAGCGGCGACGACGACGGATCACCCCGTCGTCCTCCATTTTTCTTCTTCTTTCAGTTTCAATGGTCAACGAGGAGGAGAGAGAAAGATAAAGGGGGGAAATATATTTTAATTAATTTTATTTATTTTATTTCAAAAAGTTGACTTTCTCATTCGACCTATAAACGAGGCCCACCGCTGTCGTCCATAGCTAATTACCCCCATTCCGAACACAATGGGATATGTATCGTAAGGTGATTCGACTATTTCGAACAGTTTCCGTCAAAATCCAAATATAACTCTATATATTGAATTTGAACGCATATTTCCATTTACCGGGGCCACATACGAACTTTAAAAATTGCCGAAAAAATATTCCTAGCTTCGTATTGACGATACGATCCTAACAAAACTAGTTTCGTCAAATTCTGAGACCGTTTGAAAAATGGCCATTTTCCAGTCGATTAAAATCAACTAAAACTGGTCAGATGCGTTTTACTTCGCTACACTCACATATTAATTCGAAAAATTATGAAAATGGGAATCTAGCAATAATTTGACATCGCGGATCCAACAAAAGTGGTTTCGTCGAAAATCGAGGTCATTTGCAAAATTTTCATTTTTAAGGGCCAGAGTTCCATAGCGACTATTCTGAAATTTCAACTGGACACATCTTTTGATTTCCGCTATGAAATTTCGATTTTTCGGATTCGTTGGAAAGTTATTATCAAATAGATTCTAATATTTTTGGTTTCGCTAAATTCCGGTTTATTTTGAATCCTGTACATTCATTTGAAGTTTGAAATCGAATTATCGAACTACCGCGCCATTTTCAATTCTTTTTATAATTTAAAATAAATATTTATGTTCTAACGGCGACGTATATAAGTATATACGTTCTAATTCTATTCAAAATAAATTTTTCGTCGATATTATTTAAAATAATTCATTTTAAATATTCTAAATTCAATAAAATTTCCAAAATAAAAATTTTAAATTGGCTCGGATTTTCGGGTTATTACAATCTCCCCCACTTAAAACTTTTCGTCCCCGAAAAGGAACGAAGTCGAAAGTTGTTTAACTAATGAACTCAACTTCCATTATTTTCACTACGGCTTAAGTTCTTCAACTTTTCAGTTTCTAAGAACTTTTCAAATTTTTCAAAAATTTGGCTAACACCCTAAATTTTCGAAAAATTTCGCCATAACCTCCCCTATACCGGGGACTTCGAGATCTTTCATATAGCCTCCCATGGCTTTCTTCAATCCAAAAGAAAAAGAAAAAGCCAAGCGGCTAGCCAATCGGCTCATAAAATCATCACCCAAACAAAACCGTAAATTATGGTAAACATGTACCTATTTATCGGGCAAACAATTTTATTCTTCTGCTCTAGCCTCCTTGCTATGACCTGTTCAATGTAAGCACATGTATATGCAAGCAAATGCGACTAATTTTCAATACAATTCACTATTTGGTTCAATTTGGCTAAACGGTTCAACATTTAATTAATTCAAACAATAATCAAACAACACAACCAGCAATCAATTAGTTGATTAGCTTTTCAAATTCATAACATTGATATATAGTCAAAAATCACATTTTTGATGCCAAATCACAACAATAGGCCCTATCTAATTTTGGTTCTCACACCAGTCAATAGGAAATATATAGAAATTCCACCTTCGAAACTCGAACATAAATACTGATGATGTCATGACAATCATCAGTACCATCTCCGGGCGACTAGAGTGTAATTCTATATCTATCCAGTATATTAAAACTTCAAATACACGTGGATCAAACGTATATGCAAAGTCTATATATATTGGACTGTCCAAATCAATGCAAATAAATATTCAAATACGTATAAAACGATTTAAATTTTCAAAACAAAATTCGTTATCAATTTAAAATATACTCTTCACACTCGTTCTAGGATACTACTGATCCCATCTCTAACGAGTCATTCCCGTTGGATATTACTAATCCAATCTCTGATGAATTCTTTCGTTTGGTTCTAATGCGTCTTGTTCCCTGAGCTTTGTAAACCAAAGCTCTGATACCAAATGTAACGACAAGGAATTTCGCTCGATCCGTATCAGTCGCTAAACCGATCAAGACCGCTCGGAACGCCTGATTGTTTCGAGAACACGACAAAATAGAACGCAGACAGAAGAACTTTTCATTGTTTATTACAACAATTCATCAGAATACAAGAATATACAGAGTATAAACAAATAATATACATCGGAAAAATATCAGAGATTACAATACATTGTATAGCAGCGGAAAATAATACAAAACTCAACTAAAGGAGATATACGGATACAAAGCTTTCTGGAAACCATTCCAGTTGTAATCAGGATCCTATGAATATAAATCTGCAAAACCAAAACTACTAGCTACCCGTGTCAAAATAAGGGCACCCAGAGTTTAGGTTAAAACAATAAACTCCATGTTAGTCATGGGACTGGTGTGAGAACTAAAACAGTTATTAATCTTTATTTTTAAAATTAGGTAAATCAAGGGACCACGCCTTATAACACGGAACGGGTTTCCTCCCAAGAATACCAGTGCATAAAACAACAGCGCAATGCTAAATAAAGAAAAATGAAGCTATTATAAGACCCAGGTCCTATCACACAATGCAACGCAAGCCAGGGGATAGGGTTTTTACCTTATAATAGCCAAGAATGCTTGATACGTTTAAAACAAATCTTTTGATACTATAATAAGTGTATAGTGTATAAAACAACTTCAAATCATAAGTATCAATCATAGACGGCATAAGCGCCCCATCACACTGTGTCGCCATATATAGGATTACAACTAAAACCGCAAAGTCACGTATTGGAAGTTGGATTTCCATCTGTGAACCGAGGCAAAAGATAGTCCTCACCGATTCGAGACTATCTAGCCCGAGTCTCGGGAACAGAACGCATCCTCGTCAGGGCCGGTCCACCGATATGGATTAAAATGCCTGAACACTACGTTTCCCTGCCCTTTGGGGCGTAAATGAGCCAACGAATGACTCCATCGGCTTCTCATAGTCACCGATATATTCGAGGTGCCTCGCAACAGCAACAACCACATAAGTCAAACTCGTCAGCGCGAACTACTGACGCCACTTCTAGCTAGAAGGAAACGCATGCCCTCCCTGATGTCATCTCCCGTTTCTGGTTCACAACCGGGGTGTGAGGCTCGCGAATCAACGCTACACAAAGCTATGCCACACAGGTCGTGCTTTGATCATCAACCACAAGACTTTGCTTTTCAACAGAAGCCTTGATCATATTGCCACTTAGGCATGCCACACAGGCAATTCACTCCATGCGTTTGATATCCATCAATATATAACCCCTGAGCTCGTACGTCTCAGAGAAAGGCGTTAAGCAAGAGAATAAATTCTCCGCCGCCAAACAGATATATATTTAATAGAAATCAATCACACAGACTAAAATCCAATGTCGGACACACAGTCCATTTACAAGTTCGTTCTAGGTCTGAACGAAACCGGAGGCACCTAGTACCCCGCATATCCATCGATCTCCAAGTACGTCTGGACGACCACTAACTGATTCCCTCCTCTTGGGTGTACGGACCAATCAAGATCATCAGTAACCACCCAAACGACGTGAAGACCTCCGGTCTTCGACCACCGTCTTCATCTTCGACTCATCGTCGAATCAGTTATTCAGAATGGGATAAACCCGGTCTTTCTAAATAACTCGCGTATATAATAAACAAGTGTTACACAAACACACATACGCCTCATTCCAATTCATCAGTCACTAACCGTAAATTAACAAGAGAGTAATTCCCCAAATATTAACCCTGAAGGCCGAAACCAACATCAGATCAATACCCAGGAAACTGTTCCGCTTAGCTAACCTACATTTAGTTTCTAAATTTCACATCCTTATGGAAAGGTTCCCATTAATTTTATCAAAGATAAATTCTTTTACATTTATTCTTTAATCTTCTTTTGAATATCAATTCAAACCAAATTATGGTTTATCCAAACTAGCCGGGATTAAAGAACCTTACCGAAGTAATCATTTGTTTTAATTTCCCAATCCTAACCTATTCATCCCATGAAGCAAAACTGGTAATACTTCACATCTAACGCCACGGTGTTATCGGTAAATTCAATTACCATTTCACGTTCAAATCTAATTAAGGATTTAACTATCGCTTGGAGCAAAACTGGTGATACTCCATCCCCGATCTTTTCAATCTAATTAAAGATTCATTAAAACTTGAAACACCCCACCTCCGTTAGGGTCACTCTCAAAGGGAATGCCCTAATTTGGGTGGAGGTTTATAAGTATAAGTCACAGATATACAAGACAGATATAAGAACACATATTTTTGAACATCGGAAAACAACAACATCTTTTATTTCATTAAAATACGTGTTCACAAAAACATGCCATACTTGTCTTACAATTCTTCCAAAAACATAACATCTTCATAACTGTCTTGATTACATTATTAAAGAAGCATAAAGGAAACATAAATAAACTGCATAAGTCCCATAATTGCTGTCCAAAGCCATAGTCCAAAAACAAAAAAGATCCAAGCGATACATTCTTTCTCTTTAAGCTGGATGTGAAAGCTGGTCAAGCTGCGGTATTCCCTCCCTGAGAACCTGGGGGGGGGGACGAAAGGAAAAGAGGCAAAAGGAAAAGGGTCAGTCGTAAAGACTGAGTAAGTCCTAGTGACTTTCAGTGTAAAAACGGTTAAAAACAACTTGTCATGTATGAACTGGAACTAAACTTAAGAATGATGTCAAGGTGGACAAGATAGACTAAGGTGATCATGATAAGTCAAGACAAGTCAAATAAAGCATCACATGTTCAAGATTCGTTGCATCGACTGTGCTAGTATACTAAGCCCAGGTCACAAGTTAATCACGAATAAATCCCACGGCCCAATATCATGAAATTACCCTGAAACGGGGTCTGACCCAAGTACGGGGTCCTACGGAGCGTTTATCTAGTCGATCGGCTCCCTACAAGTTCTAGCTCGTCAAGTGTCCGTGTCATACGGCTGATCACGAATGTAGTCATCTGTGCTGGGTCCACCTTCGGGTGTATCAACCCTAGGGTGTCAACCCCCGACACGATTCAAGATGCACAGATAAATCTACGGATACCCAGTGTCTGCCTCGGAATACGTGCACGACCGTAGTCCACCGAACCTACACTGGTGTACCCCGCTGCCGTCGTTCACCTCTTACAATCAGCCCAGTAATTGTGCCCCACCCGGCCTAGCCCCAGGGTACCTTGATACATCTAGAGGGTTACTGCTGAAAAGGGCCGTGTCTAGGGTTTCGCCTAACAGATTAGGTCATGTAATTCATGACCTAACCCGCCTAACCAATTAAGTCATGTAATTCGTGACTTAATCCTTTTCCAGTCTAGTCATGTCATGGTGGTTAAGTATGTCATTTAAATTCGCGACTTAACCCGCCTACGTGTCATGTCAAGTTGGCTAAGTGTTGTCGTTCCAAGTTCATGACTTAGCCCTACAAATCGTGTTCAAGTTGGTTAAGTTGTCTTTTCATGTTCATGACTTAACCCTAATTGGCATTAATTGATTCGTTAATGCACCGAACCACTCACATTGGATCCTGTTGTTCGTAGCCACTGGATTTGCCGGGCGGTTCCGGGCAGGTTTATGCTACGAACTCAACCCAACCTCGGGTTTCAAGCGCGATGTGACCAACTACCCACATTGGATCCTATTGTTTGTAGCAACTGGATTTGCCGGGCGGTTCCGGGCAGATTTACACTACAAACTCAACCCAACCTCGAGTTGGCCACTTTCTTGTTTTCTAAAGTCATGCCCATGTTCTTAGCAGATTCCGTGCTATTTCCATAGCATGTTCATATGTCAACTTCATGCCCAACTAAGGCATGTTTCAAGTCAAGTTATGGCATGTTCAAGTCAAGTTTTCGTGCCATATTTCATGTTCTACTTATGCCAAATTTCATGGTTTATGATTAAAATCAATTCAAGTTTTTGCCTATTCTACCCAATCGTATCCCCAACGTATATAAACGTACTTCGTTCACAAGCATAAACAATTCAAGAGAAAAGGGGAATACCACCAAACATGTGATAGGCATATGTGACAATTCCAACATCACTTGCCTAATAAACAGGCTATAACATATCACATGGTTTCAGTACTAGCATGATGATAACTTGGCATAGTGATGGTTCCAACTTAGTTTAACATGATGATTTCAACTTTACATCATAGGCATAATAGTCATTGCGGGCATAATAATAATTTTAAACATGAAACATTAAAGGCATGGTAATTCTAATAGGCATAGTGGATTCCAATTTAGCATTTTTAACATAATGATTCTCATCTTAACATTATAAACATAATAATTCCAATTTAGCATTTTTAACATAATGATTCTCATCTAACATTATAAAACATAATGATTCCAACTTTTCATCATAACCTAGAAATTCCCAATTTTGTCATTAACATGATAGGTGTATTAACATCACAGGCATAGTTCCATCAACTTCATAGACATGGTTTAATTAGCATCATAGGCATGGTTTAATCAACATAAAGATTTCAATAAACATAGTGATTCCATGGACATGTATTAGTCCAACTTGCCATATAATTAAGCCCAAGTGATTCATAACAACATCAAAAACATGATAAGATTAACTTGCAACATTGACATAGCAATATTCCCAAATTATGATTCAAAGTTAAACAATATAAACATGGATTAATAATAGTTCCTAAATCCGGTTTCAATTCATGGCATGTCCATGTTATTTTAGCGTTTTTGCCTAAAAAGTGACATAGAACTTACAATATGAAGCAAGTAATCAAAATAGAAAATTCCAAATCAAATAGCCCCAAATCCGCTGTCTAAAGTGTCATAGTTGTTGTAGCTTCTAGTTGTAGCCTTCAAGAATCGTCCTTCGTCTTCTATAATTTTGTTCTTTGTATTTTTAATTTAGAGCTCTAGGTTTAATGGTGGCGGCCTAAGGCTAAAATGAAATAGTATGATTTAGGCTAGGTCTTAGGTTCTTTTTATAGTGTTTTTGAGTTGATTCGGACCGCCGATGGAGCTTGGTTTAATAATAGTCGTTCGTTCAAAGGAGAGACCAACCAGGAGCTGACACCTAGCCCTAGTGACAAGGCAAGGCTCAGAAAATCGACCAAACACAGACTAGGCCAGCCAGGGTGGGCTGGGTTCGACCTGGCTCAGGGGCCAGGTCGACACCCTAGTCGACACCGTGTTGACTTGGCAGTCGACACGGGTTACCCAGGTCGACTGCCCAGTCGACTGCCAAGTCGACCTGGGTGCCTTGGGAGGGAATTTTCCCGTCCTGGCCAATTGGGCCCGATTTTGAATTTTAAATTTGTTTTTCTGATATGTTTTCGTTTTTTGAATTTTAAACTGAATTCTGAAACTTCCGGAGGCCATATCTTCTTCATACGGAGTCCGTTTTACGCAAACTCAGACTCTATCTCAAGCAGAATTCTGAGAAGAACACAATGGCGTATCCCATTTCCCTCAATTCTTTGATTTGAAATTAATTATACTTTAATTTGTGAATTTCGCTGTTATAGAATACACGGGGTGTTACAAAACTCCACTTAGTTTTAATCTTCAATTGGGTTAAAGAATCGGTGTCATTTAAAACACAGTTCACGATAAACCCCAAAATCAAATCACATTTCGATAAGTCCCTAACAGTAAATTAGCAAGTGAGCAATTCCCTAAGTATTAAGCCTGAAGGCCGAAACCAACATCAGATCAATACCCCAGAAACCCTTCAACTTAACTAATCTCCTGTTAGTTCCTGATTTTCTTAACTCCTTGGGTCTAAGAACAGTATTATTGAAGATACCGTTCACGACAACCCAAAATCACATTCCATTAATTATCGGGTTAAAGAACAAGTGTTATTTAAAACACTGTTCATGATAAACCCAAAAATCAAATCCAATTCAATTCCAATTAAATATTATTTAATTGGCACACTTCATTAAATCTAAATAAAAAGACTTAATCTTTTTCTCAACTTGGTTTAGGAACAGTGTTAATGAAGACACCACTCACGACAAACCCAAATCACATTTGATATTAAATACAAGGCTCTGAATAGAAAATATATCGGCTTATATTCAATATTAAATTCTACGACCAACAAATATCGTATTGGAAATAACGATATATATATATATATATATTTCAAATTTCCATAACAATATCTATATAATCACGAAATCCCACATCGAAATATTCCGAAGACAATTTCGATTCAAATCCATTCCAATGCAATTATTGGAAATTCTGGTTATTTTCAAAACCATTTCAAATCCAATTTATTTATTTTAAAAATAAATAAATTATTATTCTAGTTCAAAACTAGTTCTCTTCGATAAAATCTATTTTTATCTTTTCAAATATGGAGTTTTTCATCCTAGTTCTTCACAAATCATTTCTTATAATTTTACACATATTATTGATATTTTTAATAATTTTATCAAGGCCCGTACAGTCGATTTCCATCAAAGGCCATCGAACTGCACTTACAACGACCTTTTTCAAATTTGATTTGGACATAATTCCAAATCCAACCGTTAGATTTCAAATTTCTAATATTCGTTAGAAAGCTCTTATCGATACGAACCTAACGGTTTCGGTTTTAGGAGAATCCGACGGTCGGATCTCCCGTAGTGTCCATTCGACGTCAATGGTCGAAATTCGTGAACTGTCGCGGCGTAGCGCGTTCTATTCAGTCCATTATATATAATATATATATATATATATATATATATATATATATATTATATTTCGTCGATTTCCTTTTAAAACGTATTTTATAAATCGTTTTAAATTCGTTTTCAAAACGGTTTCAACTTCATATTCAATTTCTAATCAAAATTGAATATTCCAATATAAATTCTTTTTAATTTCATTTCAAATCGATTTCAATTCAATTTCAATTTAATTCGACTTTCAATTCATTTCAATTTGATTCGAATTTCAATTCTTTTCAATTTGATTCGAATTTCAATTCTTTTCAATTATTCATTGAAAAATGAATAAAATCGATATAAATACCGTTCACGTCAAAATGGCGTCAATCTAATCAACACGGCTTCATATATTTCTATTTTCAAATATTCTATTTCAAATATTTCTTTTTCAAATATTTCTATCTTCAAATATTTCTTTTTCAAATATTCTATTTCAAATATTCTATTTCAAATATTTCTATTTCAAATATTCTATTTCAAATATTCTATTTCAAAACTAGAATGAGGCCCAATCACTTACCATATAATGTTAATTATACGGATTTTCTACAACACATGTATAAAATAACAACGATAAATAATCAACCGTCATCTGGAGTGCGTTCTACACTATATAAGCATCAAATATAAATATTTAACGCTCATAACAGTCTGTCAATCAATCGATCGAAATACAACTAGTTATTGGGATTAGTGTATGTCATATATCATCCTAATACCCGTGTGGGGTTTTCAAACCATCAAACACAGATTTTATTTGTACAGTTGGGCGATGTGTAAAATTTATCGTCCCAATCAATATAAGTCAAATGTGTGTATATAAACAAATCGTTCGATGAGTTTATATTAATTTATTTTAAACACACGTTAGAAAATTTTCTTTTCAACTATAAAATATTTTTAACTATATAAATATTTTATTTCATTTCACATCACATCACACAATCAACTACACATCAAAATCAAACAAACAAGCATACAAGCCGTCCATGGTCTGTGGACGACGGGTGTCGGGTGCTACTAAACACCGTCTGCATCCTAGTATATATTATTAACTAGAAAAAGAAAATTAAAGGTGAGAAGTTCTCACCGACTAGCTAAACCAAACGCCACGACTCTTCATATGTAGGACATCTGGCCGTGCTCGCCTTTTGTTACTTTCGTCGTCCGTATTCACTACACATATAAAAATCACATTTTTATATTATCACTCCATGGATAAAAATTATATTTTTATATCGCTCTATACATTTTTATCGCTACTCTACATAGATAAAAATCGAATTTTTATTGTGCTAAGCATATGAAAACCATATTTTTAAAACAAATAAAGATCATATCTTTCATGTATATTCTTTCATGTATATAAAAAATCGATTTTTTATCTTCACTAAAAATTATATTTTTACTTTACTACACTTGTAAAAATTATATTTTTAATCTTTCTATAGTACAAAAATTAATTTTTTATCCTTTCTATAATATAAAATTTATATTTTTAACCTTTCTATAATATGAAAATTATAATTTTATTTCGCTACTTCTATAAAAATCGTATTTTTGTTTCTAAACCATGTGTAAAACTTGAATCTTTACTAGATACAAAATCAAATCTTTGTGTTGTTTTTCATATGATAAAAACCATATTTTTGTCTAAATTAAAAAATCACATCTTTATACATACAAATTATAGTTTCTTTATACGATATAAATCATATCCTTATATCGATAAAATCCATATCTTCTTCCTTTACAAAAATCCATCCTTTATACATTATAAAAATCCAGTCTTTATACATTATAAAAATCTAATCTTTATATTGATAAGGATCCTAACTTTCGTATATAAAATAAAAATCTAAACCTTCCTATTTCAAAATCATTTCTCCTATCATAAAAACCATATTTTTATATATATACCGAAACAAAATCAAATTTTGTTAAATCAGAAAGCTTACGTCATTCGATGGGAGGATGGAGGCGCGTCAGGGTCGGAGGAAGTGGCGGGGTGGCTTGCAGTCGACGGTGGGTGGTCCTCTCCGGCTGTTGGAGGCGCGGCGGTTAACTCCCGGCTTGGGCGGTGGGTTTTCATGCAGGAGAGAGGAGGGAAATAGGAAGACGAGGAGAAGAGAGGGGAGGGGGCGGTTGACGGTGGCGGCGAGCCACCTGAGGGGGGGGGGGGGCGCGATGTAAGAGGCGGCGGCAACGGATCCCCCCGTCGTCCTCCAATTTTTCTTCTTCTTTCGGTTTGAATGGTCAACGAGGAGGAGGGAGAAAGATAAATGGGGCAATATATTTTTATTAATTTTATTTATTTTTATTTCAAAAAGTTCACTTTCTCATTCGACCTCTAAACGAGGCCCACCGCCTGTCGTCCATAGCTAATTACCCCCATTCCGAACACAATGGGATATGTATCGTAAGCTGATTCGACTGTTTCGACCAGTTTCCATCAAAATCCAAATATAACTCTATATATTGAATTTGAATGCATATTTCCATTTACCGGGGCCACATACGGACTTTGAAAATTCCCGAAAAAATATTCCTAGCTTCATATTGACGATACGGTCCTAACAAAACTAGTTTCGTCAAATTCTGATACCGTCTGAAAAATGGCCATTTTCCAGTCGATTAAAATTAACTAAAACTGGTCAAACGCGTTTTACTTCGCCACACTTACATGTTAATTTGAAAAATTATGAAAATGGGAATCTAGCAATAATTTGACATCGCGGATCCAACAAAAGTGGTTTCGTCGAAAACCGAGGTCGTTTGCAAAATTTTCATTTTTAAGGGCCAGAATTCCATAGCGACTATTCTGAAATTTCAACTGGACACATCTTTTGATTCCCGCTATGAAATTTCGATTTTTCGGATTTGTTTGAAAGATATTATCAAATAGATTCTAATAATTTTGGTTTCGCTAAATTTCGGTTTATTTTCAATCCTGTACATTCATTTGAAGTTTGAAATCGAATTATCGAACTACCACGCAATTTTCAATTCCTTTTATAATTTAAAATAAATATTTATATTCTAACGGCGACGTATATAAATATACATTCTAATTCTATTCAAAATAAATTTTTCGTCGATATTATTTAAAATAATTCATTTTAAATATTCTAAATTCAATAAAATTGCCAATTTTTTTTTTTAAATTGGCTCGGATTTTCGGGTTATTAAATAAGCACACAAATCAGAATATCTAAATATAGAGCAAGTCATAAACGAAAAAGCTAACTTCAAGAACATGGATTACCTGCCATAACTGATAAGCCTGAGAGACAAACCATTCCAGAATAAGTGAAGTACAATTTATTGCTACCAATGCCTGTAAACGAAGATTCCTTGGGTACTTGAAGTGTTACCAGCATCTTCAAGCCAAAGTAGCAGCCACTTTGTTGAATTTCCATTTTCTTTTTCTATTGCCACAATACTTAGTTTGCAAGGCAAAGCAGTGTAAGCAATCTTTCATCCTATTGTTGTGTATCACTGCAATAAAAATACAATTATCAGAAATGACTAAATTTGACAGGTTTAAGATCGGAATTGGATGATAAGTATTATAAAAATCCATTCAAAATATAAAGAAAATGGAAATAAAGAATGCATGACTAAATTTATCACCTAACTACCTTAATTATTAGTTTTGTTTTCCTCTTAGTTTTTACTGCTTTAACTTTCTCGTCTGAAAATAAAGAATGCATGATGGTACCCACAGCAAATTAACTACAAAAGTAAACCACTACCTGCAATTCCATTTACATACTAACTTTACATGTATAATCGCATTTTCTATATAACAACAAAAAATATAAAGAAAAGATGATATGATGTAAAGATGGAACTAAACATCTATGTAACGATACATCTGTATCGGTACGATATGAAAAATTAAATAATTAACTTCTAATTTAGAATGAACAAAAAATTGACGCCATGAACAGAAAATTGTGTTAAACTTTTATCATACTTGGCAAACAAAGACCCACCCAATGTCTTTATTTAGGTGACATCATATCCGCTCTTGGTCGAAACCATTAAAAGCTGATAAATTTTGCTACCCAGTTCTGATAAATTTTAGAAGAGCGGAGCTGGCTTTTACCGCAAGAGCTGCCATCTCACCACCAGTTACTGGGTTCTTCAACATCTCGTTGGGTAATACAAAAACATTTTCCGTGAGAACATATTCATCTTCTCTCAAAGCTTTGATTTATTCATCGTAATTCAACCTATCATCATTGCATACAAAGTTAATATGAGTTAATTAAATCAAAAGAAATAGTTTGTGGTCAAGGTGTATAACAACAAATTACTTATCTAGAAGCAATTGTTCGTGGGACCTGCTAAACATGGAATCTAGAAGAATCCTTCTATCAGTATGCCCTTATGTTATAAAGAAATGGTCATATAACAAAAATATTGATGTAGACTGATACCATAAAAATAATAAATCGTATTATTGCATAATTTAGACAGTCTATATTTAAGAACTATCAACTGCATGCATAGACGCCTTAGATAACTCTCAATTGCAGAGAACTATTGGACTATTGAAGCACCAACAGAGAATATCATATAGGATGATGATATTTATCTTACTCAAAGCTAACATGAAACCAATACTCTAAATTCAATGCTTATATTTGACTAAATTGAATTATTATTTGATATAAGTTCAAAATAAGATGTCATTCCCTCATTTATAATGATATATCACAGGCAATGCACAATTTGTCACCAGCTTTCGTCCGAATATGATAATGTATTGACCTATTTTGTACCACCCTACTCCTTGACTCACTGAAAATGTAATTTAGTAGTAACTTCTTTTAACTCCATGATCATTTCATGTATGGATAGAACAAAGTTTTGTATCAGTGAACATTTTACAATTGTTAACCCACGTAGCTGAGGGGAAAATATGTAATTTCTAACATTATATATAACTAATGCTTTTCGTGGTTTTATTACTGTTTTTGATTCTTAAAATAGACCAAGTGTAGTGATTAATACTGTTTGTACAATTTTGTATCAATGAACCTTTTTGCAGTGACATGCACACAAGTTCATCAATCGGTGTGAACAATTTTAGTTTTTAGTTTTAAGCTTTCGTACACACAAAAATTCGCACACCGCATGTATGTTTTTGGAAAATGACCGTTTTAGAAAACTAATTTAACACACAAAATAGAAAACAACTTTTTATTCTTTTTCGTGTTTTGAGAAATAGCGGAAGCACGAGCAACAATTCGTCCTTCCGTCGTTCCTCCATCCACTTCAACATCCCCCTTATCTTACTTTCATCCATTCCATCGTCTGTCCATTCTTTCTATATTTTGTTATTAATAACGAAAACTCAAAACAGAAAATACAAACTAAACCAAACAGCCCCTTTCAAAACAAAAAAACATGTGAGGTAATTCAATAATATAACTACTGGTTCATATAGGATTGAAGAAAGAACCAAATAGAACTGGCACTCATCAAATTCATTTTAACCATGTGAATTTGTTAGGTGGGTCAATATGTCTATCAAAATGCCACCACTCGTCAAATTCATTTTACCCTATTATTATTTCATCAAAATAAACATGATGTATGCTAGCACTATAACAGAATCGCAGAAGTTCTAAATATCTTTAGCTAAAACCGATGACATACCTCCCCAGTGAGATGAACTACATATCTTTTTTCTTCAAGTAGTTCAGCTTAACTGTATTCAGACCAATGCAACAAATATTAAAAAGAATAGATACCAATAATACAGCAAACAACATCAAAGAAATGTAGAATTACTTTTTCGATACGCTGCCAAAGGAAATCATCCATTATCACATCCTTTGCAAACTATCTTTACGAATATCAGAACTCTCTTTACGCTTTTGCAATAACTCTATTTACACTTTTACAATAATGATAAAAGAACCCATAATGCATGTGTTAACAAAACATTGCTTTGAAAACTTACTCTGTCAAATACTTGCTGAGGTATCACCCATGACCATTTGTAAATTCGGGATTTTCACTCCCATCTAATTTCATCGGTCCCAGTAAATCTCAACAGAAACCTGTCATGGCATTACAGGCATTCAGCTGAAAATGTTTGTTTATTTAAAAATATTTCAGTTATTTCACTGATATCATGGTTTTGGCTTTATATAAAGGACTGCCTTTAATTTCTCCCATGTTTGTACAGGGTACCTAGCAACATGGTAAGAATCAGATAATGATAACCATAAAATTTCAAATTTTTGTAATAAACACCCATTATATTGTATGTACTTGTAAAAGAACTTGGTGAAAAGAATCCAGTACCTACAATGTGATCAAGCATAGTACCCTTTGCATCATTTAAGAATCAAGAGCATGAGAGCATGTTCTAGGCGGATTGTTGTTCAGGAAATCAATAATTAGGTTGAAATCAGTAAGGTCGAATGGGTCAAATCAGTAAGGTCCAATTAGGTTGAAATCTGCAATTAGGTTGAAAGTAATTAACTTGTCATTTTAGCTGCACAAGTTTCGCACAACTATCACCACCACAAGTTAAGAATCCACGAATAACACCTGAATATCAGTAACAGCTGCCCGTAGAAAAGAAAAGAAAAAAAAGCACAGAAAGCTCAAAAGTACGTAACTTCAATTTGCAGAATGATTTTTGGCAAAGATTTCAAGAAAAAGAAATTACTCTTAACATCTCAACCACCGATACATCTAGAGAATGGCTAAATCAAAATTCTTTACTTGTTACTCAAGTTACATGACAAAATTGCAAAAAGAAAATTACCATAAGAGAACTCATAATCATCAAACAAAGTTTCCTTTTCCGTTCTTTCCATCTGTGAATCTGGATGATAAAACTAAAACAAATAAATTGGTAAGTTTGTAAATTAACACTTGAAATTGAACAACAAACTGCCATTGCTCTTCGTAGAGCCATGGTGAGCATTGTATGCAACATGAAATATGGTAAAGAAAAAATTGAAAACATGCAACTAATGTGGTCCATTCATTGACATAAGTCTAGCGTTTCTATGTTATTGCAAAACAAGATTATTTACCGATTGAATATCAACATGCTTTAGCGCTTGTCTTTGCTATAGCTGGAGCTAAGATTCCTCGGGTACATTAAATGCTACCAGCGTCTTCAAGCCAAATTAGCAGTCACCTTCTTAAATTTCCATTTTCTTTTTCTATTACCTCAATACTTAGTTTGCAAGGCAACATAGTGTAATGTAAGCAATTTTTCTTAATATCGTTGTGTACCACTGCAATCAAAAAACTATTATCAGAAAAGTCTTATTTGTATCAAGTTTAAAATCTTTATCCAACAAATTTGAATGACTTATTTTAAAAAAAAACCCTGCCAATTCTTGTAAGTTGCTTAATAAATTGGTTTGACGCGTCTTGTTACAAAATGTTTCCTTTAAATCCAAAAAAGAAAAGTCAAACTATAACAACCCGAAAATCTGGGCCAGTTTAAAATTTTTATTTTGGCAATTTTAGCGAATTTTGAACATTTAAAATGAATTATTTTAAATAATATCGACGAGAAATTTACTTTGAATATAAATAGAACGTATATATTTATATACGTCGTCGTTAGAATATAAATAATTATATATAATTATAAATAAAATTGAAAATGGCGCGGTAGTTCGATAATTCGATTTCAAACTTCAGTTGAATGTACTGGATGCAAAACAAACCGGATTTTAGCGAAACCAAAAATAATAGGATCTATTCGTGAATATCTTTCCAACGAAAGTGAAGAAAGGCGAGAACGAAGAAGAGTCGAGATGATTGGATTAGCTATTGGTGAGAACTTCTCACTCTTCAATTTCTTTTTCTAGTTATATATATATATATATATATATATATATATATATATATACTAGGATGCAGACGGTGCTTAGCAGCACCCGACACCCGTCATCCATAGACCATGGATGGCTTGTTTGTTTGATTGATGTGTTGTGAAAATTGTTTGTGATGTTGATGTGAAATTGATAATAAATTGTAGATGGTTGAAGTAAAATATTTTATCGTTAAAAATACAATTTTTAACGTGAATGTGAATAAATGAATATTTATAAACAAATCGGCCGATTTGTTTATATACACTAATTTGACTGATATTGATTGGGTCGATAAATTTTACACATCGCCCAACTGCACAAATAAAAATCTGTGTTTGTTGATTTGAAACCCCATACGGGTGTTGGGATGATATTTGGGTACACTAATCCCAATTATTTAATTGTATGTCGATCGATGGGTCGACAGACTGTGTAAGCGTTGATTATTTATATTTGATGCTTATACAGTTGTGTGTTGCACCTTGGATGATGAGTGATTGTTTATCATTGCTATTATATACATGTGTTATATGGAATCCATATAATTAACATTATATGGTGATTGATTGGGCCTCATTCCAATCGGGAAAATAATGAATATTATAAAAGAAAATTCATGTGTTGAAACTATTTATGTGTTGAGTAAAATATTTTAATAGTAAAATTAACATCTTCATCATATTTAAAATTAGAACTACTTCATAGTGGAGTCTGATTTAAAAATCAAACGATAGATACCATAATTTTATAAAATATTTTACATAACAAAAATAGTGATGTGTGGACAGTACTCATGTGTTGAGATTAGTCGTGTGTTGAAAGAAATATAGTTTCATGTGTTGAATGGAATATATATATTCATTTGTTGAATAGAATAACGAATTTATTGAAATATATAAAGTCGTGTTGATTAGAGTTGCGCTATTTTGACGTGAACGATATTTATATTGATTTTATTCGTTTTATAATGAATATTGAAAAGTGATTTCAAAATTTAATATTTTGAAATGAAATTCAAATTAAATTAGATTAGAATTCAAATTGAAATTTTATTGAATCAATTTGAAATGAATTCGAATCGAATAGAAAATGAATTCGATTCGAATTGAATAGAAAGTGAATTTGAATTCGAATTGAATAGAAATGAATTCAAATTGAATTAAATTGAAATTGAATTAAAAATGAATTGAAATCGTTTTGAATGAAATTTAAAATGAACTGAAATTGAATTGAAATCAATTGGAAATGAATTCGAATTGAAGTAAATAGAAGGTAAATTCAAATTGAATTGAAATGAATTAGAATTTGAATTGAGTTGAAATGAATTCGAATTGAATTGAAATCAAATCGATTTGAAATTGAATATAGCTTTGAAATGGTTTTGAAAACGAATTTAAAACGATTTATAAAATACGTTTTAAAATGAAATCGACGAAATATATATAATATATACATATATATATTATATGTATAATGGCCTGAATAGAACGCGCCGCACCGCGGCAGTTCGCGAATTTCGACCATTGACTTCGAATTGATGTTGCGGGAGATCCGACCGTCAGATTCTCCTAAAACCGGAACAGTTGGGTTTGTATCGAAAAGAGCTTTCCAATGAATATTATAAATTTGAAATCTAACGGTTGGATTTGGAATTATGTCCAAATCAAATTTGGAAAAGGTCGCAGTAAGTGCAGTTCGATGGCCGTTGTTGGAAATCGACTGTACGGGCCTTGATAAAATTATTGAAAATATCAATAATTTGTGTAAAATCATAATATTTGAATTGGAAAGAACTAGGATGAAAAATTCCACATTTGAAAAGATAAAAATAGATTTTTATCGAAATGAACTAGTTTTGAACTAGAATTAAAATCAATTTATTTTTGAAATAAATAAATTGAATTTGAAAGTGATTTTAAAAATAATCAATATTCCCAATACGTGGATTGGACGGGAGTTGAATCGAAATTATCTTCGGAATATTTCGATGTTGGATTTCGTGACTATACAGATATTGTTATGGGAATTTGAAAGATATATTTATATCGTTATTTCCAATACGATATTTGTTGGTTTCAGAATTTGATATTGAATATAAGCCGGTATATTTTCTATTCAGAGCCTTGTATTTAATATCAAATGTGATTTGGGTTTATCGTGAATCGTGTTTTAGATGACATTGGTTCTTTAACCTAGTTAAAGGCGAGATATTGATTTTTGAAAAGATTAAAACTAAGTAGAGTTTTAATGAATCTTTAATTAGATTGAAATGTGAATTGATAATTTAAATTATCAAATCTGAAAGGTGATCGAGAATGGAGTACCATCAGTTTTGCTCCAAAGCAATAGTTAAATCTTTAATTGGATTTGAATGTGAAATGGTAATTAATTTTACCGTTAACACCTTGGTGTTAGATATGGAGTATTACCAGTTTTGCTCCATGGGATGAATAGGTTGGGATTGGGAAATAAAATAAATAATTACTTCGGTGTGGTTCGCTAATCCCGACTAGTTTGAAATGATATTCAAAGGAAGATCAAAGAATAAATTTAGGAGAATTTATCTTGGATAAAATTAATGGGAACTTTTCCCTAAGAATGTGATTTTGTGAATAAAAGAACATTCTGAATTGGAATGAGGTGTTTGTTGTGTTGGTGTAACATTTGTTTATCATATACGTGGGTTATTTGGAAAGGCCAGGTTTATACCCACTCTGAATAACCGATTCGACGAGATGTCGAAGATGAAGACGGTGGTTGAAGACCGGAAGTCTTCACATCGTTTGGGTGATTACTGATGATCTCGATTGGGTTGTACACCCAAGATGAGGGAAACAGTTGGTGATCGTCCAGAAGTACTTAGAGATCGATGGATATGCGAGGAAAGTGCCTCCGGTTTCGTTCAGACCCAGAACGAACTTGTAAATGGATTGTGTGTCTAACATTGGATTTTATTCTGTGTTGATTGATCTCTATTAAATATACATCTGTTTGGCAGCGGAGAATTTATTGTCTTGCTTAACGCCCTTCTCTGAGACGTACGAGCTCAGAGGTTGTATATCGATGGACATCAGTCACATGCAGTGAATTGCCAGTGTGGCACGTGTAAGTGGCAATTAATCAAGGCTTCTGTTGAAAAGCAAAGTATTGTGGTTGATGATCAAAGCACGGCCTATGTGGCATAGCTTTGTGTATAACGTGAATTCGCGAGACTCACACCTCGGTATGAGTCAAAAACGGGATACGGACCCAAGGAGTGCACGACGTTTCTTTCTAGCTAGGGTGGTGTCAGTGACCTACCAGCCCTGACATTTATATACTTTTCACCTGTGTGGTTGTTGGATACGAGGCACCTCGGATATAGGTCTGTAAGGACCGGGAAACGTGTGTTCAGGAATAACTAATCCTCAAAAGTAAGAGAGGACCAGCCTTGGAGGTTCCAAAGGATCAGAGTGGGGTCCTGAGGCATTGCTAGAGTGTCTCGAACGCGGAGAGGAGCTTGCCCCTTGCCTCGACTCATGATGGAATCCAATTTCCAATACGTGTGTTTCGGTTTTATTTGTAGATCCTAGTATGGCGACATAGTGGTATGGGTCATTCATGCCGCCTATGATTGATATTTAGGATTGAAATTGTTTTGACACTATACACCTATAATAGTATCAAATAATGTGTTTTAAACGTATCAAGCATGCTTTGGCTGTTATAAGGTAAAAACCCTATCCTCCGGCTTGCGTTGCATTGTGTAATGGGACCTGGGTCTTATAACAGCTTCATTTTTCTTTATTTAGCATTGCGCTGTTTGTCTATGCACTGGTATTCTTGGGAGGAAACCCGTTCCGTGTCATACGGCGTGGTCCCTTGATTTACCGAACTATGAAAGCAAAGTTTTAAATAACTGTTTTAGTTCTCATACCAGTCACATGAATGACCTGGAGTTTATTGTTTTAACCTAAACTCTGGGTGCCCTTATTTTCGACACGGGCAGCTAGTAGTTTTGGTTTCGCAGATTTATATCCACAGGGTCCTGATTTACAACTGGAACGATGCTCGGAAAGCTCTGTATCCGTGTATCACTTTCAGTTGTATTATGTATATTTTCTCGCTGCTATGTAATTTATTGTAATCTCTGATATTTATCGAATGTAATTTATTCATTTATACTCTGTATATTTTTGTATCTGATGGAGTTGTTGTAATATCAATGAAATGTTCTTCCGTTTGCATTCTATTTTGTCTTGTTCTCAAAGTATCCGCTCTTTTCTTCACGGGGAAGTTACGGGCCCTTACACAAACTATAAAACAAAGAATATATACCTTGCCAATGTAATGTAGAATTTTATGCACTTGAACTAGTGTTAATGTATATGTCCTTGTGAACTAGTATGATGAAACAACCTTACCTTGATAGATGGATTGGTACCAACACGAGCATCCCAGAAAATCAGACAAGAATCGCCGCCTATAATACAAAATTCCTATGCACCTCGAATTGAAAAAACAGTTATATTTTAATCTAAAATGAATATAACGAAATCAAGCTGCAACATAAATCAATAATGTAAGTATTTACTATTAGAAGACCAAGCGAATATCACCAACTTATGAATCATGTTGGTAAAATCCACTGAATTTCAGGCGAAATGCGCAAATTTTGTCCTAAACATCCGTGGAACTACTACTGTTCTCTGAATAGCCTGTAGCTTCCTCGGTACTTCCCTAAAAGCTATAGCAATCTAACCCTATTCCAAAAACATATATACAAGGCTCATCTGTATTAATTATTGATTTTTCCAAACACTTAAAAATAGATTTGTATCTACAGACTATCATCAGTTGCTAATATAAAGGCACATATTACAAGATTATAAATATATGTAGCTATAGAAGGACAAAGCGAGAGTTGAAAACAAATCTTACATGCATTTCCAAAAGGCAATCTGTAACCGCATTAATACCCATGCCTTAACACTTCATTCATTTATAGAATAATCGCATGAATACCTATGTTACGGGTATTTTGAATTTAATAAAATAACTCATGTCTAAATTCTCACGCCATTCTATGTGTTATGGATGTGACAATTCGATACATGAACTTGTTTAACTAGTGCTTTAGCACTTTCATGACCTAGGCTTTCAATACCACACACAGTGAGCATTAAATTATTAGATTTAATTCTCCAAACATACTTTTTTATATCACTAAGGCTTTGATATAAGCATTCAAAACAATATGTTTCCTCTTTAAAAGAGGAAATTATACCACTAAAACAATAGTTCAGTTTACATTAAGGAAACAGGTCATCCAATGATTTACCACTCCACAAAAATGAATTCCTTTAGAATCCTTTCTGTCCTTACTGGAAAGATCCAACATCTTAGCAAGTTTACGAACTTAATCCTATACACATAAACTATGAATCACCAGTTTATAGATTGTCAAATATGCAAATATGGAATACTCTAATTTAAGCAGACTGTTAGTGTATAAAAAAGGCAAACCATTAAAATACCACCTAGAGGGAACAAAAGTCGTATAATTTGAGCCTGAGACAAATGTAAGAAAAAATATGTATGATCATTAACCTGCAAAAATAACATGCATGTAAAGGTAATCAAAAATATTGATTATTTTACTTACAACATTTCAACTATGATAAAACATTGGGATATTGATGTTCTAATCAAATAGACTAAATAGAAATTTAGCTTCCCCACCCCGTAATCGCTTTACTTAAATAAAGCTGCCAGCTATTAAAGGAAAGGTACTTAGAAATTTACAAGAAATGTACTTAATAAACCTGCTATTTGTTAATATAAATTTAGTTTTGCTGAGAACTATGCATTACCCACGACTAAATTACATTGCTTGAATCTTTTTGAATATGAAAGCAACAGGACGGCACGGAAAATTTTCAAATATTTTTTAATACAATTTTTTCCTTAAGCATGTTCCAAATTTTCGATTCAAGCTTCTACCGTTCACCAAAAAACAACCAAGGGTTCATAAGAGCATTGAAAATATAACACAAGCCACGTTTCATACATAATCATAGGCATTGCTTATTTTGCGTCCTACTTCAACTAATAAGTCACACAATGTAAACTGTATGTATCTAAACTACATATCTATAAAGATATTGACTCAATATATGTAAGGACTTTAACAAGAATCAACTTTTCGAGTATCTCATAGGCAGGGCAGGAGAACTTGTTAGGAAATGGAACTCGTACCTTATTTTGCAAGTACGCTGACTCTTCCGGCTTAATTCAATCCTCAATCACTTTCTCCTATATATCTTCGTCCAACATACCAACCGAAGCATTTTTTAAAGAATCTAAGAAAATTGATGTCAGATTATTATATCTGTCAAAGAAGAACCATAAAAAGCATTAGTTGGTTTCATGATATAAAATCTATTGACTAAAAGAGGAAGGTCGTTTGATCTTAAATCACGTAGAGACACTGCTAAGCCAATTCGCTTATGAGTTAGACTCTTAATAATAATTCTCAAGAATAAAATTTTGTCATATAAATACAATTTTTTATATCCCATAGCATTTGGATATCGCTACTACAATTCTTGTAATCTTAGAACATATCCATCTATCTAAGAAAGCTATCAAGCAAATCATGTACGATCTCAGTGAGCTTAGACATATGTAGTAATTTCCACCGACAAAGTTAATTTTAGTGGTCACATGCAAAGGGTAAAATCATTTAATGCACATTCTTGGAAGAACTATCCTTTACCTTATTTATTGGCATATATGATGTGTCGAAAGCAAATTTTGCTTCAAAGACATGGATATGTCCTGACTAGATATTATTAATCAAACACATATAGAAATTATCCTTACCTTTGGTGCATTTTCTTACATCGGCACTTATATTAAATTTCAGGCAATTTATGGTGCTAATACACATAAATGTTTTGTGGTTCCCCTTTGTTTGTCAAATATGTTGGCCTCTCATTTCCCTGTCATGCATGAAAGCAGATTTAGATATTTACTCAAAACCCCAATGAAATATATACAGTCCATGACATCGGGTCGTTTTTACACATAACTAAACTGCAGTTGTGCTATTTGGAGATGCTATTGCATCTCGGAAATCAGCATGCAATGTCAAATAACATTAATTATGGCAAACTTGCTCTGTTATCAAGTATTTTCTCACCAGGTTAAATGCAGCTTCACAAGAGATAAGCATCACCATGCCTAAAGACAAGCGGATAAAAAATGAGATCCAAAAGGTTGGAACCATCAAAATAGACAAGTCCAGATACTTTGTACCAAATTGTTACTCCCTTTTTTCCCCATGTAATTCATTTTCAAATTAAAACTAATGCGATGAATGACCAAATAAATTCATCGAGTATAAACCATGGTGGAAGAAACCAACATTCGAATCTAAATAGCCTAATAAATCGAAGTTTATTGGACGGACGGGATACAAATATTACCTTAGTTTTCGGATTTGGTCGACGGACGACATCACATGAAGAAGTTTCGGCCTGACAAAGGAAGCTCGATTAAATGATGGATGCTGGATATTGAAGAAGGAATTAGTAGAGGAAACGAATGATTTAGAAAAATGATCGATTAGGGCTGGGGGAAGGGAAAAAACCTAATTGTATTACTTGCGGCCATATGAAAAACTTTAAAACGATAAACCGTTCATACGAAGAGCTATCCCATTTCGAGTACGAAAAAGTTTTTTTAAAAAAATAAAAATATACAGAAACGCTTAATTATATACAGAAACGTGTTAACACTGTATTAACCCTAGAAATGCTATCTTCGAGTTTCAAATTAGAAAAACCATGCGTTTCTAATTTGGTCTTTTGGTGTAGTGTAACAAATAAAACTTCTGCGCCAAAATAGCTCGCGGGACCCATAGGGGTCGACCTAGGGGTCGATCCACCCATAGAGGGGTCGACCTAGGGGTCGACACACCTATAGGGGGTCGACCCACCCTAGATTCGGGCAGATTCAATAATTAATTTGGACTATTTCCTTAACCACATTCGTTGCAGACTCAACGTTGCGTGTACGAAAAGATCCTGAACACCTATAAATAGGCTAGTAGAGGCTAGCCTAAATCTCATACTTTCTGAGACAACGTCTATACTCTTCCATTCTTCTTCCTCCTCAAATCTCTTCAGAAAAATAGAATAATTAGTTTAGGAAAATTCTGATTCACGATCTGGAGAAAAAGAATGAATATTAATAAAAAAGGATTTCAGAATTCTATTCGAAGTAATGTAATTTCTTGGATTTAGTCTATTTGAATTTCTCCTCTTTCTTTCCTTGTTCTTTTAGTTAAGAATTGTGGATCTATGGTTATTTAAGGTCTAAATCCAGTTGGGGGAACCACGAAATGCTAGAACTGGACCATATTACGGATTTGGAAAGCAAATTAGGTGAGTGGATTTAAAATATACCTTTTTAATAATGGTATATTTATCATTTGACATTCCCCGTTAATATGCAATATAAATCTGTTAGAATGATCAATATGTTGAATGTTAATTTGATGTGTTTAAACGTTAATATGCTATTTCTACTAAAAATGTTAATAAGTTGGAATTGTTGAAATACGTAAACTTGTTAAAAATGTGGAAGAAATTAGTGTTGTATTTAATCTGTGACATATTATGTGTTTGAACGTTTAATTGTAAGAATTGGGATAATCACATATTTACCTGTGACATATTATGTACTTGAACCCTTAACTATAGAAATTGGGATAATTACATGTTAATTTAGAATAATTACATGATTGATAGTTATATGTTATTATTTTTAGATTGAAGTTAATTACATGTTAGGAAGAACATGAGACATGAAAATAAGATAATGGGCTTAATATGGTGTTAACTATGAGAATTAAATTATAGATTATAGTAACACTTGCAATAAGGAATGTGCCTAAATTTACAGTAAATAGAAAACTGTAATCGCACTTAGACCCGAGGTTAAATTAAACTTGTGTTAGAAGTCTAGCTAGAACTTCCCAGTAAATCCAGCGTCCACAAGTTGTTAATTTAATGTGAGGGGTCTAGTGTGTGAATATACATGTAATGGTGCTAAGACACGAGGTTAAGTCCAACTTGTGCTAGAAGTTCACCCGGAACCGCCCGATAAATCAAACATCCACAATTGGTTGGCTTAATGTGAGTGGTCTAGTGCATAAGCACATATATGAATATATGTATATAAAAGGATAGATATAAATGACACTCATTGTGATTAATGGAAATGAATGGAAATAAAGATGAATGAAAGTTACAACAGTAAAAGAAGTGGAATGAACGGGGAATGATAATAACCTGTTATAAATAAATTACATTAATGAGAATGTTATATAATAGGTAGGCTTATCCTAGGGACACGTGGAAATTATAACTTAGGTTATAATAAACGATAAAGAAAATGGAATAACTTATGTAATGAGATAAGTGGTACTTAATTGTAAATTAAGTTATCTATAAGAACGAGAATCTGAAATCTACTGATGAGGACAACATAAGTTATATTGATGGAAAGAAAACTTATTAGTAAACCCTAGTTAAGATAACTAAGTTAATAAGTAAACAACGACAAGTTGTAAGATGAAATTATGATTAAATAGGAAAAAATGAGGCAAACTTGTGAAATGAAGTAAGTTATATTTAATCATGAATAATAAGTGACATGTTAAACAGAAAACATGCGAATTGAGATGAAGTATGCTTAATTAATTAAGTAGAACATGTTATTGTAACAATTGAATCGGACAATGAATAATATAAAGAGATTGTAGATTACAGACCTTGGATTACAATCTAGAGAATAATATGTTATGGATTATTAATGAACGAAAAAGGGTTAAGCTTTGTAACCAAAAATTTATAAGCAAGAAGGTTCCATTTCTTAGAGATATATGGGGCCCTGAAAGAACTTGGTAACTTGAATAATAAGTTAATATAGTAGGAAAAAACCAAGTTAACTGGAAACATGATAAGGTAGAGCAAGCGCATAATTGAATGTTTAGACATAGGGTCTAATAACACAATAAAATGAGGCGCTTGGTCTAGTCCATACGTTTGAGGGTGGATAACCCAACAGGGTAGATCATCGTGGTACAATGAGGCACGAGGGGAGCGCATGTCCATCTGATTATTCTTCCTGTTCTGCTTGTTGATATTCTGCTGGCTCCGAAGGACTGGAAGGGGAAGCACGCGACTTCCTAGGAGATGGAGGGTACTCCTGGTAGTCCTCTGCGCTGTAACAGCATTCGACTGTGCTCACAGAGGTTAGATCTACGTGTTTATACCCGATGGGTATGCCTTGATTACCACGATAGTGGGCAATCAAAAGACTGTAGAATGGCATTGGTGATTCGACGATCCAAGTTGCCTAGTTACTGGCGTGGTTACAACCACTCCTGAAGTATTGACAGGTCTAACCTTTAGTGATAGCTAAACTGTGACACCACACATCCGTTAATGTCACTCATTAAGAGAATGCATTAAGTTTCGCGAAGCGTTATAGGTAAACAGAAACAGAACATTACAAGACAAATATAAATGATAGCACCAGAATTTAAAATTTTATTTAAAACATAATTCTTAACATCGTGGTCCAAAATATCACAAGTCTGGAACCACATAAAAAGCATTACAATAATATAAAGCTTCTGTCTTGTACCATCAGAGTGCAGAAATACATAAAAGAAAAAGCATAATTCCCCAAAATATACAAAGCCATTGTAGTAAAGACAAGAACTTGAGCAATACTTCAAAAGCAGCTCCTAGCAAGATGATAACCAATTCGTGATTAAGCCTGAGTTTTGCCACCCTGTGAACCTGGTGGGGGAGACGGGGAAATGGAAGAGAGAAGAGGAAACAATAAGTGTCAGACATAAAGTCTGGCAAGTCTACCAAGTAAATAAATAAAAGTATCATGATAGCCATATAAGGTGGATAAGAAAGATAACATCATAAAAGGTGAGTATGAAAAGGTAACATGATAGAGTGTATACGCTTTCCTAATGATTACTTTGATTCTCTGCACTAATACTAGTATAACGAGAATGAGATGATCCCAACAACTACAAGATGGAAGACTTAGGTGCACTTCTGGTGAGAGGTGTTAACCCCATACAATCCACAGGCAGCCCAATCCTAACAGGCTCCTAAACTTTTTCCAGAGTCTAAATGTACCCCAACTACAACCCTAATCGATCGGCTCCCTACTCCGTATATACCTGTGTCGACCCCATGGTAGGAGGTATCACTTTCCTAAAGTGGCAACCCTTCGTGATGTGCACAACCATATCTATTGGTGTCACGGTCTCTTATCCCCCTTTGCCCGGCCCTTGCAAGCACATGTCCCCGGTTGGTTTGCATTGCCCACACCATCCTCCACGTTTGGATCTCTTACAATCAGCCCAGTAAGTGTGCCCCAACTCCGACCTAGGGCGGAGTACTCGTTCAATACCATTATATGGCTTACAGACTGAAACGGGTCCGACATAAGATGATACGGACTCTCCTCCTTGTCTTGTAACCCCACTAGGATTTTCACCGGTTATGTATACCTATTAGTGTCTTTAGTTACATAACGCCCTTAGGTTAAGTTTGTGGGCCTATATATAAATATTACCCACCTCCTCAGATTTACTTAACCTACCAACTGTTCAACATTTACTTTACCCCTATTCAAGTTCATGTTCATACAATCCTTATGGATTCTACTAGTTTAAGTATTCCAATTCATTACCGCGTCCATTTATCGTTATAATGTGCTGGACCCCTCACATTAAGCCTACCACTTGTGGATGCTGGATATGTCGGTCGGTTCTTGGCAGACTTCTTCCACAAGTCGGGCTTTACCTCGTGTCTCAGCACGTCTCGTATTTGTGCACCTAGACCCCTCACATTAGATTCACCACTTGTGGTCACTAGATATGTCGGACGGTTCCGGGCAGACTTCCACCACTAGTGTAATCTGACCTTATGTCTAGGCGCAGTTATAGTTTCTAATTACTGTAATCCTAGGCAACCCATTATTAGCCAATTTTTACATATGTCATTATAGGTTTCATGCCCCTTTACCTGAAATATGTTCATAGTGAATTATATGCCCTAAATTCATATTCATAAACATTATTCAAGTAATGCCAATTTTTCCCTTTACAAGTTATGCCCAATTTCAATGTTTTTCCCCTCGTTCCTAAACTAACACATTCGCATAATTTAGCGGCATGCCTAGGCTCGAAAGTAGCCTGGCTATATAAAATAAAAAGGGAAAGGGTAAAGGGAAGATGACAGAGATGATTATTCAAGCAAAATTGACATAAACATTTAATGGCATAATGTTAAGATGGACATATAAGAATAGATCTAGTGAACTTGTGATAATAAAACTAGTTCTAGCATAGTAAGGATGTCATAATAGGCATGATTAGATCTAAAAAAGGATTTAGATGTCCAACTAATGACAGATCAAATTAACCACAACATGATAGGTACAAGATGATCTAAATATTGAATTAGATCTATAATCAAAAGTAGATATGACATGATAAAGTTTAACAACCAAGTCATAGTTAATTCCGAATATCATGGATTCACAAATTACAGTATATATGATATGATTCAGTCACAGGGATAGATCCAAATTACAGGCATATCATGTTTTACTTTTAGTTATTTAAATCAAAAGGTAAATTAAACTCGCAGTGTTCGGATCTAGAAGAATATAAGGAGGAAAAACGAAGATTGAATCACAGATCTACACTTGAACCTTTGAACTTGATTTGCAGAAGAAGAAAAGGATTTGATTCAGTGCAAGCACCGATAGCATTTAGTCCTCCATTGATTTCAGTGTAAGAAAACAAGAGAAATGAGCCTATATTTATAGCTGCCAGTCCCATAATGCGTCCTGCCACCTCAGCCCTAGGGGGTCCGACCCACCCCTTAGGGGGTCGACCCTGGGGTCGACACCCCTCTTGAGGGGTCGACCCAGGTGTCGATGCCCCACTTAAGGATTCGACTTCCCTGGGCTGGAATTTTCCCGCTCGCCACGAATTCTGTAATTTTGACTTTTGAACTGAGATTTTGAACTTCTGGACCCTATATATATAATTATCTTGCGCGTATACAAATTTCAAACCCTCACAACTTCTTCAAACGGTGTCCGTTTTACGCAAACCAAATGTCTATCTTGACAAGAATTTCGAGATGGATGCAATGGTGCAGTCCATTTCCCTTAATTCTGAATATTAAATTAATTATTATTTAATTTATCCTCTTTTAGTATTATTAAAATTACGGGGTGTTACATTCTCCCCTACTCAAAGGATTTCATCCCCGAAATCTCCAAGTTAAGAAGAATGTATATCCTACCATCCATCACCCATCTACTCATCCACCAATTATAGGCATCCATTGTCCTTAAAGACCTATAATGCTTATATTAATATTTGCAAAGGTGTGTGTATATGTCCCAACACTAATGCGAAGATCAGGCGGTCTACTGATTCAGTCGACCTCCTTAATGCAATGTATATTAGTCTCATGAAACCATCATGTATGCAACGATCCTATTTTAACCTGTAAGTTCTACATGGGTGCACAAACATCCGTCCAAATACAACATCCATATGATGATACATTCAATTTCATCTATAAAAAGAAGAAAACTGCACACACATCCATATGCAGTATGAGAGTGATTGAGCCGATCTAGTGCCTAATGTGTGTGTATATGCATCCACGAGCAACCACTTGCATACACCAAACATAACATGTCTCAAACACATGTTACATCCATGGGATTCCTACCTAAAGGTCGAAGATTCTATCGATAGGAGATACTAAAATGATAGAAACAAGCATAGATAAAATATTTAGAAAGTAGTTAAGAACATACCCTCGAAAATAAAAGGGTACGAAGCACGAATCTTGTCTTATGTCTCCCAAGTTGCATCCTCTGGGTTATCTCCCCACTGAACTTTCACCAACTTGACTTCTCTATTGCATAGATTCTTAACTTCTGATCCAAGAATATGGGAAGGAACTCATCTGACTGTCGCCTTCCGCTCTACCTCTACTTCTTCTAATACACTCGGCTCAACTACTTTCGCGGTATCGTGCAAGCACTTCCACAAGTGAGAAACGTGGAAAGCATCATGAACGCCGGATAGTCTCTCTAGCAGCTTTACTCTACAGGCCATTTGGCCAATCCTTTCTGTTATGGGAAATGGCCCTACGAATCTTGGTGTCAATTTCCCTACAGATCCGAAGCGAACCACATTCCTAAAAGGTGACACTTTAATTAAAACCATAACTTGTACTTCAAATTCAATGTCAGTCCTTCTCTTGTCTATGTAGGATTTCTGCCTATCTCGAGTGGTATTCATTCGTCATCTAATAAGATCAATCTTCTTGGACGTTTCTATAACCATATCTAGTCCAAGCAATAGCCTTTCTATAGGTTCCCACCAACAAGTTGGTGATCTACAGCGTCGTCAGTACAATGCTTCGAAGGGTGCCATGCCAATGCTTGTTTGAAAACTATTGTTGTAGGCGAATTCTACTAAAGGAAGATGCTCTTCCCATGTCCCTCCAAAGTCTAGGATACACAGCCTCAAAAGATCTTCAAGAATTCTGTTCACCCTCTCCGTCTGTCCATCAGTCTGAGGATGATAAGCGATGCTCAAACATAACTGTGCACCTAATGCTTCTTGCAAACTCCTCCAATATTCACTAGTGAAGATGGGGTCATGATCGCTTACGATGCTGGAAGGTACTCCATGAAGACGGACTATCTCACGAACATAAATTGCTGCCAACCAAGCTGCCATCCTCTTACTCTTAACTGGAATAAAATGAGAGCTCTTAGTAAGTCTATTTACTACCACCCAAATACTGGTGTTGCCTTTCTTTGATCTAGGCAAACCATCAATGAAGTCCATAGAGACGCTCTCCCACTTCCACTGTGGAACCTCCAAAGGATGAAGTAAACCACCAGGCTTCTTTTGTTCAGCTTTGACTTGCTGACAAACTAAACATTGAGAAACAAACTCTGCCACATCTTTCTCCATCCCAGCCCAAAAGAAAACCCTCTTCGTTCCAATACATCTTATCACCACCTGGATGAATAGTCATCTTAGAATGTTGGGCTTCTTCTAGGACTGCCTTTAACAAACTTCCAGTTTGAGGAATACAAAACCCTTCCATCTCGTTGCAACCACCCTTTACCATCAATGGAATATCTATTGAGGTGACTAGAAGTCTCCCCTTTACTTAGCCTATCCAAGATGTCTGAAATATGTGGATCATTTCACTGCGAAGCTCCTACTTGATCAATAAGAGTAGGTTGTATCTCTAGGGATGCAAACAAACCAGGAAATAACTCGGTGGAGGGTCTAAAATAAAAAATCGATATGAACTCCAAGATTTTCCTCTCTACAAACAGAGGACTTAAGGCCATCCTCTGCCTACTCAGTGCATCTTCCACCACATTACCCTTGTCAGGGGTATAAGAAAGAACTCCATCCACCTTTGTTGTCTCTGATTAAGATCCTTTTGCAAAAACAAGTACTTGAGAGATTTATGATTGATGTGCAATTCGAACTTCTCTCCAAGCAAATAATGGCGCCACATCTTAAGCGCAAACACTATGCAGCTAGCTCTAAATCGTGGGTAGGGTATTTCTTCTCATGGACTCTTAGCTGTCTACCCCCATAACACACTACCTTCCCTTCTTGCATCAGAACTGCACCAGCCTTGTACCACATGCATCGGTGTAAACTGTAAACACTTTATTCCCATCAGGCAAGGTCAAGACTGGGGCTGTTGTCATAGCCCTCTTCAATCGTTGGAAAGCAACATCGCAATCAATATCCCAAGAAAACGCAAAATTCTTCTTTGTCAGCCTGGCGAGTGGGGCTGATATCTTCGCGAAGTCCTTAATGAACTTCCTATAATAGCCTGCCAATCGAAGAAATCTTATCACCTCTGTTGCATTTCTTGGAACTTGCCAATCTTGAACTACAACCACCTTTGCGGGATCTACTGATATCCCATCTTTGGAAACCACATGCCCTAGAAATCTCACCTCTTTTCTCCAAAAATGGTATTTGGAGAACTTTGCCTTAAGCTGATGTGCACGGAGAGTTTTAAAAACCTCTCTCAAATGTTGGGTATGCCCTTCTTTGCTCTTTGAGAAGATCAAGATATCATCAACAAAGACCACGACAAATTTATTTAGAAACTCCCGAAACACCCTACTCATCAGATCGACAAAATAGGCGGGTGCATCCGTTAGCCCAAAAGGCATAACTAGCATTCAAAGAAACCATCTGGAGTCCTAAAAGTGGTCTTATTTATACTGTCCTCAGCCACCCTCAACTGATGATACCCCATGGCCAAGTCTAACTGAGAGAATACCGAGGCACCAAGTTGGTCAAACAAGTCATCTATCCTTGGAAATGGGTGCCTGTTCTTCTTAGTGAGTTTGTTCAACTCTCTATAGTCCACACACAAACGAAACGAACCATCCACCTTAGTCGATAATACAACTGGAGCACCCCATTCAAATATGCTTCGCTTAATAAACCCTTTCTCAAGTAGGTTCCCTACTTGCTTGCTAAGCTCCCTCCTTTCCCTTGGAGCCATATGGCGCACTGGTAATGCAACTGGCTTTGCATTGTCCACCAAATATATACGAAAATCGATTTCGTGCCTCAAGGGTAAGCCCCCGTACCTCATCAAAAACATCATAATAATCTCGGACTACTGGAACCAGTGGCGGAGCTAGCCTCCAAAAGCAGATAGGGTAGACATCATACAAAATTTAATCAAAAAGTTGCAGATCGTAACACATGGCATTCATTTAAAAATGTTGTACATTTTTCTTTCTACAAATTTTGATTCTTTTAAGAAGATAGCTCATTATTAGAGTATAATATGAAACTTTGTCTGTAGGGAACTTTGTCTGTGGGGAAATTGGAAGAATAAACTTTTCAGTATGCCAGGATGGGAATAAACTTGGTCAAAACAGCAAAACGTTAATACCAGATTGGGCAGCAACTTAAATTCAGGTAGGCCCAAAGCTTGTAAGGTAGATTTTTGTAAAATAAAATAAAATCAGGTGGGGCCTTGGCCATAGCTGGAGTCAACGTGCCTCCGCCCCTGACTGGAACAGATTGCAGATCATCGATAGATGCATCAAGGGACTCTAGGAAACTAAGCATGACAGACCCTTGTGGGTCACAAGAAATCTCGAGGGTCCTCCCATGGCAAGTCAAAAGTATAACGACCCTCCTCTCACAATCTAGAATGACACCATACATGGTTAGCCAATCTATCCCTTGAATCAAAACGTAGCCCATAAAACTGAGCACGTACGCGTCGCACTCAGACTCGACGCCTAAGATAGATATTCTCAAACCACAACAAATCATAAACAAATGAGCCGAACCACCAATGGGGTTTGAGACAACAACGGGATCCACTACCATACTAGTATTTAAGTGCATATACTCAACCACAGAACTAGATATAAATGAATGTGAAGCTCCAGAATCAAAATGAGTTCTAATAGGATGACTGGAAAGAGAAATCAAACCTTCCATGGAAATTTTCCTACCTCTATCCGAAGCACTGGTCACGAGAGCATGCACCTGCCATCCAGAAGCTCCTGCCCTTTGACCTTGTCCCGGTGGCCCCTATTTCTTCGGGCTCTCCCAAGCAAAATGTCCGACCTCTCCATAATTAAAGCAAGTATTCTTCCTTCTTTTGCAGTCCTTGACCAAGTGACCCTCTCGTCCACAGCTGTGATATTTCCTCTTATCCTTAGCCTTGTCATTCTTTCTTCCTTTCTTCTGTTGTTGCTGTTGTTGTCCTTTCTTTGGCCATACCTTCTTGTTTTGCGTTGTTTCCTCGGCTTTAACTTCCTTCTTTTCTCCCTTGTCTTCCTCATGCATCAAGGCCATATCAACAAGCCTTTCAAAAGTATCTCCCATTGGAATGTGGGACATAGCTAACCCATGAAGGGTTTCATTCAGCCCTTTAGCAAAGCGCAAAGATTTATTATGTGGAGTATCTACCAATTCCAATCCAAACCATGCTAGCTAGTTGAATTTGTTCACATATTCCTTAACAGTCATGTTTCCTTGTTTGAGCGCCAAGAACCTCTCCATTTGCATGATTTTCTCATCTTGGGAAAGAAACTACATTTCAAACCTCTGGCTAAAATCATCCCATGTCCACACCGGACGTCCAGCTTGAGTTACTTCCCACCAGAACGAAGCTTCATCTTTCAGTAGCCAGGCAACTAACTGAATCTTCCTTCGATCTTCCACTTCAAAGATTACAAACAAGTCCTTGGTCTCCTTGATCCAATTCCTTGCATCTACGAATGTTTCAGTTCCATGGAATGGCTTCCCTCCCATGGCACAGAAATCTTTGCAGATCTTAGCGAAATTATCTGCCCTTCGAGGAGGAGGAGTAGGAGGAACGATGGGTGTAGCTGAGGGAGGAACGTTAGTTTGACCTCCGACAGGTGCCGTGGTTTCTAGAAACCTGCGGAACTAGCCTGGTATCGTAACGCCCTCAGGAATATTAGGTTCCCCAAACATGCTGAAACGAAAAGGAAAGAGATTTAGACAAAGGATCGAAGGATATGGCTTTGGGAAATATGTTTTTAAAAACAGACTTTTCTTTTTTGAAAAATGCTTTCTTTTAAAACCTTTTTGAAAATAGTTTTCAAGAACTTTTATCTAATCTGGTGACCTTCGGCTCTGATACCAAGTGTGACACCCCATGTCCGTTAATGTCACTCATTAAGAGAATGCATTAAGTTTCGTGAAGTGTTATAGGTAAACAGACACAAAACATTACAAGACAGATATAAAAGATAGCAGCGGAATTTAAAATTTTATTTAAAACATAATTCATAACATCGTGGTCCAAAATATAACAAGTCTAGAACTACATAAAAACCATTACAATAATATAAAGCTTCTGTCTTGTACCATCAGAGTACAGAAATACGTAAAAGAAAAAGCATAATTCCCCAAAAGAGACAAAGCCGTAGTAGTAAAGACAAGAACTTGAGCAATACTTCAAAAGCAGCTCCTAGCAAGGTGATAACCAAGTCCGGATTAAGCCAGAGTATACCTACCATGCGAACCTGGGGGGGACCGAAGAGAGAAGAGGAAACAAAAAGGGTCAGACATAAAGTCTGGCGAGTCTAGTTACTTTTAGCAAGTAAATAAATAAAAGTATCATGATAGGCATATAAGGTGGATAAGAAAGATAACATCATAAAAGGTAAGTATGACAAGGTGAACATGATAGAGTGTATACGCTTCCCTAATGATTACTCTGATTCTCTGCACTAATACTAGTATAACCAGAATGAGATGATTCCAACAACTACAAGATCGTAGACTTGGGTGTACTTCTGGCGAGAGGTGTTAACCCTATACAATCAACAGGCATCCCAATCCTAACAGGATCCTAAACTTTTTACCAAAGTCTACACGTACCCCAACTACTAACCTAATCGATCGGCTCCCTACTCCGTAGATACCCTGTGCTGGCCCCACAGTAGGAGGCATCACTTTACTAAAGTGGCAACCCTTCATGATGTGCACAACCATATCTACTAGTGTCACGGTCATCTTATCGCCCTCTCCCCGGCCCATGCACACACATGTCCCCAGTTGGTTTGCGCCGCCCACACCGTCCTCCACGTTTGGATCTCTTACAATCAACCTAGTAAGCGTGACCCAACTCCGACCTAGGGCAGATTACTCGTTCGATACCGTTATATGGGTAACTGACTAAAACGGGTCTCACACAAGATGATACAAGCACTCCCCCTTTTCTTGTATCCCCATTAGGATTTCCACCGGTTATGTATACCAATTGGTGTCTTTAAGTACATAACCCTCTTAGGTTAATTTTGTGGGCCTATATATAAATATTACTTTCCCCCTCAGATTTACTCAACCCACCCACAGTTCCACATTTACTTAACCCCTATTCAAGTTCATGTTCACACAATCCCTATGGATTCTACTAGGTTAAGTATTCCAATTCATTACCATGTCCATTTATGGCTATAACGTGCTGGACCCCTCACATTAAGCCTACCACTTGTGGATGCTGGATATGTAGTCGTTTCTGGGCAGACTTCTTCCACAAGTCGGGCTTAACCTCGTGTCTCGGCACATCTCGTATTTGTGCACCTAGACCCCTCACATTAGATTCACCACTTGTGGTCGCTGGATATGCCGGGCGGTTCCGGGCAGACTTCCACCACAAATGTAATCTAACCTCGTGTCTAGGCGCAATTATAGTTTCTAATTACTGTAATCCTAGGCATTCCATTATTAGCCAATTTTTACATATGTCGTTGTAGGTTTCATGCCCCTTTACCTGAAATATGCTCATAGTGAATTATATGCCTTAAATTCATATTCATAAACATTATTCAAGTTATGCCAATTTTTCTCTTTACAAGTTATGCCCAATTTCAATGGTTTTCCCCTCGTTCCTAAACTAATGCATTCACACAATTTAGCGGCGTGTCTAGGCTCGAAAGTAGCCTGGCTATATAAAATAAAAGGGAAAGGGTAAAGGGAAGACGACAGAGATGATTATTCTAGCAAAATTGACATAAACATTTAATGGCATAATGTTTAGATGGACATACAAGAATAGATCTAATGCACTTGTGATAATAAAACTAGTTCTAACGTAGTAGGGATGTCATAATAGACATGATTAGATCTAAAAAAGGATTTATATGTCCAACTAATGATAGATCCAAATTAACTACAACATGATACGTACAAGATGATCTAAATATTGAATTAGATCTCTAATCAAAAGTAGATCTGACATGATAAAGGTTAAGATCCAAGTCATAGTTTGAAACACCCCACCTCCGTTAGGGTCACTCTCAAAGGGAATGCCCTAATTTTGGTGGAGGCTTATAAGTATAAGTCACAGATACACAAGATAGATATAAGTGCACATATTTTTGAACAGCGGAAAACAACAGCAACTTTTATTTCAGCAAAATACGTGTTACACAACCCATGTCATAGTTGTCTTACAATACTTCCAAAAACATTACATTTTCATAACTGTCTTGATTTCATAACTTAAAAAAGCATAAAAAAAACATAAGTAAACTGCATCAGTCCCCATAGTTGCTATCCAAAGCCATAGTCCAAAACGAAAGAGATCCAAGCAATACGTTCTTTCTCTTCAAGTTGGATGTGAAAACTGGTCAAGTTGCGGTATTTCCTCCATGTGGACCTGGGGGGGGGGGGACGAAAGAAAAGAAGAAGAAAGAAAAGTAGAGTCAGACATAAAGCCTGAGTAAGTCTAGGACTATTCAGTCTATGAATAAAGAAATGAGCATGATAAGTACAAACTGGAAATGGGAAAGCACTATAAGCTAAGTTAAGTTGTCTAGGGTCGAATGTACTATCGTATCCCATATTAATCTCTGCACCCCTATAAACTAGTTACCAACAGGCACCCCATAATCAGGGTGAAGTGATCCATTTCTAATTATCGGCCCCTACTCGCATAGTTACATGTGTCTTACGGCCCCCGATGTTGTAGCTACCTATGCTGGTCCCACAATGGGGTGTATCAAGTCCCATGGTGGCGGCCCGACACAATTCTAGAATGCACAGGTATACTACTGGTGCCCAGTGCCTAATTTTTCTATGCCGGAGTGTGTGCACGCCCGCACCCCGTTAGAACCTACACTACTGCACCACCGCCGTCGATTTGACCTCTTACAGTCAGTCCAGTAATCGTGCCCTACCCTGCCTAGTTCAGGGTATCCTGATACACCTTGTAGGGTTACTGCTGAAAAGGGTCCCCCGCTACTAGGTTTTCTATCTCTAGCCAACATGCTAAGTTGGTTAAGTGTTCAGTATAAACCTAACCCCCAATCAGTCTGTATAGTTTAGCATGTTCAATTTGATTAAGTATTAATTCAATTTACTTAATCCTATCAATCCTGACTCAGCCTTAATTGTCTTATTAAAGCCTCGACCTCTCACATTAGACAGGTATTGTTGTGACTGCCTTTTGCCTGTTGGTTCCGGGCAGTCTTACATCACAACTCAGTCTAACCTCGGGTCTTTATTGGGCTCCATGTTTAACCACCCACATTAGATAGGTATTGTTGTGACTACTGGACAGCCGGGCGGGTCCAGGCAGGTTTACGTCACAACTCAATCCAACCTCGGGTTAAACACATCGTATTTTCTAAGTTTACATATTTTGTCTCTTTTCTTTTTATATGTAAATATTTGCAGCCCATTATTCAAATTCATCTTTATTGGGTAAAATTAATTTATACCGCTTAAATGTTCTCAAAGTCGTTGGCATGCGTCAAACATGCCAAAACATATGTTTTATATTTTTAACCCAACGTCATTACCCCCGTTTTATACGTTCGCTATAATATAACATATGTTGGGTTTAACATTTAAACCCAACTTAGCCACATAAAAAGGGGAGGCTTAGAACATGGTGTTTATATATTCTAAGTAACATCAAAAGGGGTGTGTAAACGCATGAACTTGCAACATAACGATCTAATTAACATAAATTAGGCACTTGTGAACTTGCATTGTAATAGCATATAATCTTAACATAAAACGTACCTAAACATGAATCATGGTTTTTAAATCTAGTCATGTAAACTTGCATTTAGATTGTGAATCTAACTTAATTATGTGTCGCATATATTATCATATGATTTTGATAACAACATAGGCCGAAAACATATTTTGTTTGGGCATAAAGTTAAACATAAACTAGCCATGTTCATAAAGTCAACACAAGTTCACAAAGATGCTTACTTTTGTTACTAATACAAAAGTATGGTTTTACACTTGAATCATGATGCCAATTCCAACATAAATTCATATGAATCATAATACCCAAATGGATCCAACTATGCTAGAAATGATCATAAAAATATACATCATGTTGGCATAATAGTGAATCACATACTTGCTTGAATCTCAACTTTGTTGTAATAAACTACCACAAACATATAGTCGTTAACTTTCAACATGAATCATATACTTGCAAATATCCAATAGGTCTAACATCATTATACCACAACATCCCAAATCTATTCACAATTAGAATCATAGCAACATACGATTATGAATTATCATCACCACAATTTAAGTACAATTCCATTTCTCATTTTACACAAATCAAAAATCAATTATTCATTCACATCGGAATAGCACTCTACTTACAACGTATGACGAATCTTCAATTCAGGATTCTGAGTTCTGAATTTGGAGATGCTATCCTTTATTGTAGGCGTTGTTTTGATTTAGTTGTCGTTGCTTTAAGCTTTCGAATTGACTCCTAATCGTCTCTCAATTTTGACGGCTACTCCTAGTCTTTCTTCAGCAGCATGACGGTCTCATTCTCATTTTATTTGTGTGAATTAGGTGGAGTCTTAGGTCCTTTTTATAGAGTTTGTGAATTGATTAGAACCATCGATGGAGCTTAGATTAATATTAGCCGTTCGTTTCAAAGAGAGACCAATCAGGAGCTGACACCTAGCCCTAGTGACAAGGCAAGACTCAGAAATTCGGCCAAGCATAGACCAAGCCAGCCAGGAGGGGCTGGGTTCGACCTGGCTCAGGGGCTAGGTCGACGACCCAGTTGACCCCCAGGTCGACTATGTAGTCGACCTCGGTGCCCCAGGTCGACTACCCAGTCGACCTGGGTGCCTTGGGCGGGAAAATTCCCGCCCAGCCCAATCTGGTCCGATTTTTGAATTTTGAATTGTTTTCTGAACTGTTTCTGTCTATTTGAATTTTAAACTGAATTCTGAAACTTCCGGAGGTCATATCTCCCTCATACGGAGTCCGTTTCACGCAAACTCGGACTTTATCTCAAGCAGAATTCCGAGACGAACGCAATGGCGTATCCCGTTTCCCTTAATTCATTGATTTGAAATTAATTATACTTTAATTTGTGAATTTCACTGTTATAGAATACACGGGGTGTTACATTCTCCCCCACTTAAAAGGATTTCATCCCCGAAATCTTCAAGTTTAGGAAGAATGTATATCCTAACATCCAAACGTCCATCTACTCATCCATCAAACACGAGCATCCATTGTCCTTAAAAGACTTCTAATGCTTCATGATCATATGCGAAGTGTGTGTACATGTACTTATCTAATGCAAGATCAGTCGGTCTACTGATTCAGTTGACCTCCTTAATGCAAATTATGTAAGTGTCATGAATCCATTATGTATGCAAATTTTCCTATTCATGATTCTACATGAGTGCACAATCATTCATATAAATGCAACATCCATATGACAACACATTAAACTTCAACCATATACGAATATAAATACATATATGCATATGCAATATGAAGTGACTGAGCCGATCTAAAACCTAGATTGTGTGTGTATATGCAACCACGAGCAACCACTAGCAATCACTTGCAACCACTTGCAACCATCATCCATAACATGTTTCAATTACATGTTTTCATCCAAAGGGTTTCTACCTAAAAGATAAGGTCGAGGAGATATACCTAAAAAGATAGATAAAAGCGCAACTTAAGGAAAAAGAAAGATCAAAGATGTACCGTCAAAAAGAAATGGGTAGGCTGCGCGTATTCTAGCCTCAGTTTCCCAAGTCGCGTCTTCCTCGGCGTCGCTCCACTGAACTTTAACGAGCTTGACTTCGCGGTTGCGTAGCTTTTTCACTTCAGTTCCTAAGATGCGTGTTGGAACTCTTCTCACGGTTGCTTCGCGTTCCACTTCAGCTTCTTCTAGGATGTTTGGCTCTACCACTTCAGCAGATTCATGTAGACATTTCCGGAGGTGCGAAACGTGAAAGACGTTGTGAACTCCAGCTGGTTTTTCAGGTAGTTCTAATCTATATGCCATTTTCCCAATTTTCTCGATAATAGGAAATGGCCCTACAAATCTCGGCGCCAGCTTTCCAGTGGATCCAAAACGAACAACGTTCCTTAGAGGAGATACCTTCAGAAAAACTCTGTCCCCAACCTCAAACTCAAGGTCGGTCCTTCTCTTGTCGGCATAGGATTTTTGTCTGTCCTGAGCTGTCTTCATTCTTCTCCGTATTAGGTTTACTTTCTCTGAAGTATCTCAGATCATATCTGGTCCAAGTATGAGCTTATCAGTAGACTCCCACCAACAAGTGGGCGATCGGCATGGTCTTCCATATAAAGCTTCGAAGGACGCCATTCCGATGGTGGCTTGGTAGCTGTTGTCGTAGGCAAATTCCACCAAAGGAAGATGGTCTTCCCAAAACTCTGTTCACTCTTTCTGTCTGGACATCGGTTTGGGGGTGATAGGCTGTACTCAAGCATAACTGTGTGCCTACCGCTTCTTGTAGACTCCGCCAAAACTCACTTGTGAAGATAGGGTCTTGGTCACTAACAATGATGGAGGGTATTCCATGGAGTCGAACAATTTCCTTGAGATAAAGAGATGCTAGGGATGAGGCAGTCCTTTTACTCTTGACTGGTAAAAAGTGGGCGCTTTTAGTAAGCCTATCCACTATTATCCAAATTCTACTGTTGCCTCTCCTAGACCTAGGCAGCCCATCAATGAAGTCCATTGAAATGCTATCCCACTTCCACTGTGGGACCTCTAGAGGATGGAGCGGACCGCTAGGTTTCTTCTGCTCCCTTAACCTGTTGGCAAATCATACACTTAGAAACAAAATCTGCCACGTCCTTCTTCATACCGCTCCAAAAGAAAGTTCTCTTTATGTCCTTGTACATTTTATCTCCGCCTGGATGTATCTTCATCTTGGAGTGATGTGCTTCCTCGAGAACCGTCTTTACTAAATCCCTTGTCTGTGGGACGCATAATATTCCGTCTCGCCTTAGCCAACCCTTATCATTGATGGAGTATCTGTTGAGGTGACTTGAAGTCTCACCCCTAATTAGCCTATCAATCGTCTCCACAAGCTGAGGGTCTTCGCGTTGTGCTATCCCTATTGAGTCCACTAAAGTCGGGCGTACTTCGAGAGATGCTAGCAAGCCCAGTACAAAATCGGAGGAGGGCCTAAAGTCAAAGCTGGCTATAAACTCTAGGCTTTGCCTTTCAACAAACAGCGGGCTTAAGGTCAGTTTCTTTCGGCTCAACGCGTCTGCCGCTACGTTGCCTTTGCAAGGAGTGTAGGAGATCTCAAAATCGTACGAGGCAAGAAACTCCATCCACCTCTGTTGCCTCAAGTTAAGGTTCTTCTACGAGAAGAGATACTTCAAAGATTTATGGTCATTGTAAAGTTCGAACTTCTCACCAAGGAGATAGTGTCGCCAAGACTTAAGTGCAAAGACGATGGCGGCTAACTCAAGATCATGGGTTGGGTAGTTCTTTTCGTGCACTTTCAATTGCCTTCCACCATAAGCTACACCCTTCCTTCTTGCATTAAGACAACGCCTAGTCCTGTCCCGCATGCATCCGTGTAAACCGTAAACATTTTGCTTCCATCAGGCAAGGTCAGAACTGGGGCTGTTGTAAGAGCCCTTTTTAGTTGTTGGAAAGCAAACTCACAATCCAAGTCCTAATTGAACACTAGATTCTTCTTTGTCAGCCTTGTGAGTGAAGCTGAGATTTTCGCAAAATCCCTTATGAATTTTCGGTAGAAACCTGCTAGTCCTAGAAAACTTCGGACCTCAGTTGCATTCCTTGGTGTCTTCCAATCCTGTACCGCTACTACCTTAGCACCGTCCACAGCTAACCCTTCTTTGGATAATATGTGCCCAAGAAACCTTACTTCCTCTCTCCAAAAGTGGCACTTGGAGAATTTGGCTTTTAGCTGATGGACTCGCAGAGTTTCCATGATTGCCCTTAGGTGCTGAGCATGCTCTTCTTCACTCTTTGATAAGATCAAGATATCGTCTACGAAGACCACTACGAACTTGTTGAGGAATTCTCTGAACACCCTACTCATCAGGTCCACGAAGTAAGCGGGTGCGTTTGTCAAGCCGAAAGGCATGATAAGCCATTCAAAGAAGCCGTCTGGGGTTCTGAATGCTGTCTTATCGATGTTATCTTCAGCCACCCTTAACTGATGAAATCCGGTCGCCAAATCGAGTTGGGAGAAAACAGACGCTCCTACAAGTTGATCAAACAGATCGTCAATTCTAGGGAGAGGGTGCCTATTCATTTTCGTTAGCTTGTTGAGCTCCCTATAGTCAACACATAGACGGAGTGAACCGTCCGCCTTTGTGGCGAACACCACTGAAGCGCCCCATTCTGAAATACTCCTTCTAATGAACCCCTTCTCTAGAAGCTCTTTAACCTGTTTACTGAGCTCTTTCCTTTCCTGTGGAGCCATGTATCTAACGGGCAACACAACGGGCTTTGCATTATCTACAAGATATATGCAGAAGTCTATCTCCCGCTTCGGAGGTAAGCCCTTCACCTCTTCGAAGACATCCGGATATTCACGGACCACTCTAACCGATTGCAAATTCTCAACAGAAGCATCTAGCGATTCAAGATAACTAAGCATAACCGCATACGAGGGATTACAAGTAATTTCCAGAGTTTTACCGAGTTGGGTCAGAAGCCTAACCACCCTTTTCTCACAATCAAGGATGGCACCATTACTGGATAGCCAATCCATGCCCAAAATCATACCATATCCCGAGAAGCCCAAAACAAAGGCACTACATCTAAATTCTACGCTTAGAATAGAAATTTTCAATCCCACACAAATCATAGACAAATGAGCCGGGCCCCCGATTGGATTTGAAACAATTAAGGTGTCATCTACCATACTAGTTTCTAGGTGCAGAGATTCTACTAAAGCAGATGAAATAAAGGAGTGTGATGCGCCAGAATCAAATAAAGTGCGAACTGGGTGATCATAAAGATAAACTACACTTTCTACAGAAGTATTTGTACCTCGCTGTTGCAGCGGTGGCGCTTCTAGCACATGAACCTGTGCCCCTGAGGTGGATCCATCCCTCTGCCCTTGCCCTCGCTTCTTTGGGCAATCCTTAGCCATGTGGCCTATCTCACCGCAAGAAAAGCACCCACAATTCAACTTGGCCTTCTTTTTCCAGCAATCTTTCACTAAGTGCCCCACTTTGCCACAGAAATTACACTTCCTCTTCTCTTTGTTGTCTTTCCCGCCCTTCTTAAAGTCTGTCTTCTTAGGCTGTAAACTCTCTTTCTTCCCTTGAGAACCTTCTGCCTTTGTCTCCTTCTTGCACTTATCCTCTTCGTTCAGCAATGCCATTGTACCAATCTTTCATACGTAGCTCCCATGGGTATATGGGTCATGGCCAAACTGTGTAATGGCTCATTCAATCCTTTGACAAAGCGGAGAGCCTTCTTGTGCGGAGTGTTGACTAGGTCCAGTCCGAACCTAGCCAGCTAATTGAACTGATTAACGTACTCTTTGACTGTTATATTCCCTTGCTTAAGAAATAAGAATTTTTCCAACTGAAGACTCCTTTCAGCTTCTGAGAGAAATTTAGCCTCAAACCTTGCCCTAAAGTCCTCCCATGTTTCCACTGGTCTTTCTGCATTGGTAACTTCCCACCAGTAGGAAGCCTCGCCTTTAAGTAGCCATACTGCCAACTGTACCTTTTGTCTATCTTTTACCTCAAAGATGACGAATAAGTCCTCGGTTTCCTTCAGCCAATTCCTGGCTGCCATGAAGGACTCGGTTCCATGAAAGTCCTTTCCTCCCATAGCTTTGAAATCTTTACATATCTTAGCAAAAGTATTAATACGCGGAGGAGGTGGAGGAGGAGGTGCTGCTGCAGCTGGATGATCTCCTGCAGCTGGATGATTTCCTGCAGCTGGGGGAGGAGGAATAGTGGGACTTGGCTAATTGGCCCTTGCTTCTAAGAATCGTCTAAACCAACCAGGTATTGGTACACCCTTTGGCAAGTTAAGTTCTTCAGACATGTTGAGAAAAAAAAGGTAGATTCAAAATGAAGGATAAAAGATAGTACCTATGGCTTTGGGGGACTATGCCTTTTTAAAATAAAATAACATTTTATCTTTAAAAATGCTTCTTTAAATTTTCTTTTGAAAATAAATTTTCAAAACTTTTTATCTTATCTGGTAAACCTATGCTCTGATACCAAGTGAAACACCCCACCTCCATTAGGGTCACTCTCAAAGGGAATGCCCTAATTTTGGTGGAGGTTTATAAGTATAAGTCACAGATACACAAGACAGATATAAGTACACATATTTTTGAACAGCGGAAAACAACAACAACTTTTATTTCAGCAAAATACGTGTTACACAACCCATGTCATAATTGTCTTACAATACTTCCAAAAACATTACATTTTCATAACTGTCTTGATTTCATAACTTAAAGAAGCATTAAAAAAAACATAAGTAAACTGCATAAGTCCCCATAGTTGCTATCCAAAGCCATAGTCCAAAACGAAAGAGATCCAAGCAATACGTTCTTTCTCTTCAAGCTGGATGTGAAAACTGGTCAAGTTGCGGTATTCCCTCCCTGTGGACCTGGGGGGGAAATGAAAGAAAAGAAGACGAAAGAAAAGTAGAGTCAGACATAAAGCCTGAGTAAGTCTAGGACTATTCAGTCTATGAATAAAGAAATGAGCATGATAAGTACAAACTGGAAATGGGAAAGCACTATAAGCTAAGTTAAGTTGTCTAGGGTCGAATGTACTATCGTACCCCATATTAATATCTGCACCCCTATAAACTAGTTCCCAACAGGCACCCCATAATCAGGGTGAAGTGATCCATTTCTAATGATCGGCTCCTACTCGCATAGTTACATGTGTCTTATGGCCCCCGATGTTGTAGCTACCTATGCTGGTCCCACCAAGGGGTGTATCAAGTCCCATGGTGGCGGCCCGACACAATTCTAGAATGCACAGGTATACTACTGGTGCCCAGTGCCTAATTTTTCTGCGCCGGAGTGTGTGCACGCCCGCACCCCGTTAGAACCTACATTGCTGCACCACCGCCGTCGATTTGACCTCTTACAGTCAGGCCAGTAATCGTGCCCCACCCAGCCTAGTTCAGGGTATCCTGATACACCTTGTAGGGTTACTGCTGAAAAGGGTCCCCCACTACTAGGTTTTCTATCTCTAGCCAACATGCTAAGTTGGTTAAGTGTTCTGTATAAACCTAACCCCCAATCAGTCTGTATAGTTTAGCATGTTCAATTTGATTAAGTATTAATTCAATTTACTTGATCCTATCAATCCTGACTCAGCCTTAATTGTCTTATTAAAGCCTCGACCTCTCACATTAGACAGGTATTGTTGTGACTGCCTGTTGCCGGTTGGTTCCGGGCAGCCTTACGTCACAACTCAGTCTAACCTCGGGTCTTTATTGGGCTCCATGTTTAACCTCCCACATTGGATAGGTATTGTTGTGACTACTGGACAACCGGGCGGGTCCGAGAAGGTTTACGTCACAACTCAATCCAACCTCGGGTTAAACACATCAAATTTTCTAAGTTTACATATTTTGTCTCTTTTCTTTTTATATGTAAATATTTTAAGCCCATTATTCAAATTCATCTTTATTGGGTAAAATTAATTTATACCACTTAAATGTTCTCAAAGTCATTGGCATGCGTCAAACATGCCAACACATATGTTTTATATTTTTAACCCAACGTCATTACCACCGTTTTATACGTTCGCTATAATATAACATATGTTGGGTTTAACATTTAAACCCAACTTAGCCATATAAAAAGGGGAGGCTTAGAACATGGTGTTTATATATTCTAAGTAACATCAAAAGGGGTGTGTGAACGCATGAACTTGCAACATAACGATCTAATTAACATAAATTAGGCACTTGTGAACTTGCATTGTAATAGCATATAATCTTAACATAAAACGTACCTAAACATGAATCATGGTTTTTAAATCTAGTCATGTAAACTTGCATTTAGAATGTGAATCTAACTTAATTATGTGTCACATATATTATCATATGATTTTGATAACAACATAGGCCTAAAACATATTTTGTTTGGGCATAAAGTTAAACATAAACTAGCGATGTTCATAAAGTCAACACAAGTTCACAAAGATGCTTACTTTGGTTACTAATACAAAAGTATGGTTTTACACTTGAATCATGATGCCAATTCCAACATAAATTCATATGAATCATAATACCCAAATGGATCCAACTACGCTAGAAATGGTCATAAAAATATACATCATGTTGGCATAATAGTGAATCACATACTTGCATGAATCTCAACTTTGTTGTAATAAACTACCACAAACATATAGTCGTTAACTTTCAACATGAACCATATACTTGCAAATATCCAATAGGTCAAACATCATTATACCACAACATCCCAAAGCTATTCACAATTAGAATCATAGCAACATACGATTATGAATTATCATCACCACAATTTAAGTACAATTCCATTTCTCATTTTACACAAATCAAAACTCAATTATTCATTCACATCGGAATAGCACTCTACTTACAACGTATGACGAATCTTCAATTCAGGATTCTGAGTTCTGAATTTGGAGATGCTATCCTTTGTTGTAGGCGTTGTTTTGATTTAGTTGTCGTTGCTTTAAGCTTTCGAATTGACTCCTAATCGTCTCTCAATTTTGACGGCTACTCCTAGTCTTTCTTCAGTAGCATGACGGTCTCATTCTCATTTTATTTGTGTGAATTAGGTGGAGTCTTAGGTCCTTTTTATAGAGTTTGTGAATTGATTAGAACCGTCGATGGAGCTTAGATTAATATTAGCCGTTCGTTTCAAAGAGAGACCAATCAGGAGCTGACACCTAGCCCTAGTGACAAGGCAAGACTCAGAAATTCGGCCAAGTACAGACCAGGCCAGCCAGGAGGGGCTGGGTTCGACCTGGCTCAGAGGCCAGGTCGACTACCCAGTCGACCCCCAGGTCGACTATGTAGTCGACCTGGGTGCCCCAGGTCGACTACCCAGTCGAACTGGGTGGCCCAGGTCGACTACCCAGTCGACCTGGGTGCCTTGGGCGGGAAAATTCTCGCCAAGCCCAATCTGGTCCGAATTTTGAATTTTGCATTGTTTTCTGAATTGTTTCTGTCTATTTGAATTTTAAACTGAATTCTGAAACTTCCGGAGGTCATATATCCCTCATACGGAGTCCGTTTCACGTAAACTCAGACTCTATCTCAAGCAGAATTCTGAGACGAACGCAATGGCGTATCCCGTTTCCCTTAATTGTTTGATTTGAATTTAATTATACTTTAATTTGTGAATTTCGCTGTTATAGAATACACGGGGTGTTACATAGTTAATTCTGAATATCATGGATTCACAAATTACAATAGATGTGATATGATTCAGTCATAGGGACAGATCCAAAGTACAGTCATATCATGTTTTACTTTTAGTTATTTAAATATATAGGTGACTTAAACTCACAGTGTTCGGATCTAGAAGAATAGAAGGAAGAAAAACGGAGACTGAATCACAAATCTACACTTGAATCTCCAAACTTGATTTGTAGAAGAAGAAAAGGATTTGATACATTCCAGGCACCGACAGCATTTAGGCCTCCATTGATTTCAGTGTAAGAAAACAAGAGAAATGAGCATATATTTATAGCTGTCGGCCCCAGAATTCGTCCTACCACCTCAGCCGTGGTGGGGTCTGTTGGATGTAGATTAACCCTAAAGAGGGGTGAATAGGGTTTATCACAGTTTTACGCTGAGTTAAAAATTTGATGGGATATTAAATAAAAAAAAGATTACAGAATGCAGTAGAAATAAAAAGAAGAAAGGAAATAACACACAGAGATACCCAGCTTCGGCAAAACCGTGCCTACTGCTGCATTCCTAAGGTTTCTACTAGGTGTTAATAACAGATCCCACTTACAAACACTGTAAACTCACACTCCCTGCTCCTGTACTAACCCTACGCTCAAAACCCTAGACTGACCGATATCCCCTCGACCAGATTTTCTCGAATTACAAACCCGTAATCCGTAACCCTAGATTTTACAAACTCTAGTAAACTGCCAGCTAAACCCTAATTGGATTACCTAAATTTTACAGACCTAGAAACTGTTCAGACGGTTTATAAAAGAAATTAAAAATACAAAATAAAAATAAAACTAAAACAAATAAAACCCTAGAAGTTAATTTAGAATGGTCATCCCCTTTCACACTTCAAAAATAGGTCGGCCCATTATTCTTCTTTGTTTGACCCGAAATCTCTTTGCTCTGAAAATTAGAAATGGCGGCCTCTAGGGTTTTTGAAGAGTTCCAAATTTGATTCGATTGCTGAAAGAATTGATGTGTGGTTTCTCCAATGCTTTGAGTTGCTTCTTCGTCGATTGATTGTCCCTCTCCGGCGATCGAAAAACTTGTGAGTTCTTTGAAAATTATTCCTCTAATTTTTGCCCTCGATTTTTATGTTGATTTTTTGATACATATGCCGATAATGATGGGTGAAAATATATAGGGTAATTAGAAACCCTAGACTCTCTGATTTCAAGTAAAAAATGGTTCGATTTGATTTTACTCCATTTCCCTTTATGATTTGGTCTGCTTTGAATCTAGACTTGTTGTTGTCCCTTTGAATGAATCTGGATATCTGATTATGGTCTTCGAAACAGATTTTCCCTTTTTGAAATTTAAAACAGCCTCGGCTTTGAATGTTGCAATTCTGGAAAAATGAGATGATGCCTCTAATCTTTTTCTTGGCCTTTAACGTATAAATCTAGAAACATAATATTTGATTGCCTCCTTTGAAAAAGAAAGTTGCCTTGAATGACTTTCTGATTGAACCAAAACAGGAAATAATTAAAATTGAATTTCTGTGAAGCATTCATTCATTTTCTGGAAATGAGTTGTCCCAAAAATGATCTCATTCCTTATATGTAGAAGAGAGTATTTTCCAAATATGTTTGCAATTAAAAAATTGCATCATGCTTGAATTTATTTTTGGAAAAGAAAAACGGAATCTTTTTGCCTAAAAAAATTGAACCGATTAAAAACGTGCCACAAATTGTTCAATGGACACACATGCTGATTTTCTGGAAATAAAATCACAAAGCTTACCAAAACGATTTGCAGATTTCCCAAAATACTTGAATGTATACTTATTTTTCATATGAACTTCATTGTGTTTGTTTTGCTGCATATCTTGTGCTAACCTGCATGCATGACATTGCTGAGACCTGGAGCATGTATGTGCTTAAGCCATTTCATGTAGCACCATTCATCTTGACCCTGAATTGTATACTATTTAAAAAGATACATGCTCACTTGATTTCATCCATTCACATGAACTGTCACTTTAAAACTAATTTGTAGCATGTTGAACCATTCTGGTTTGTTCTGTTCCAGCATGTATAGTATTTTGCTGTGGAGATGTTCATGTTTACTTTATCATTGCTGTTATATATGTGGCTTGGCTTTGACTTTCACTCCAGCACCATTTTGCTGTGTTGCTTGAATCTATCATACCTTGTAATGTTATCTCCATACATGAATATGTGATTATGGTCATTGTACCATCCTTCCATGTATATGTCTTGAAACAAGTTTGGGCTGTACCCTTTGATTTGACCATGTTGCACCCTTGTATGCTGTTGCACCACTACTGTGCATACATGTATACTATTTAGTTGCACCATTATGGTTTTTCGCCTTTGCTGTTTTAGGTGAAATTTGTTTGCTCGAACACTTGGTATATGCTTGCACTTGTCATGCTAACTTGAGTTGAATCATCCCATATATATGTGAATCTGCCCTGAGTTGTTACGGCTCGACCACTTCGGAAAAAAAAAACTGTCCATTACACCATGCATGATCTAGCCATATGTATTTGGACTGGTTTTGTTGTTCATGCTATTCAAATTTATGATTCATGTTGATGTTGTGGCACTATGCACCATTCTGAACTGATCCATGTATATGTGCTGAACCATTACGAGACATGCTGAAATTGTCTTGCTTGTGTTGACTATGTTGACCATGCTGCACTGAGTCGAGATGGCCCACGTGGCTACTCCTCAGTTGCTCATTGATTGGCGAGGCAGTGCACACGTGTATATTTTATACACGTGTGTATATGCAGCCATCAGAAAAAAAAATTCTTGAGATTTTGATTTATGAGTGTTTTGATTTGAGTGAATATTTTATAAATATTTTCAATTTTGAAAATTTATTCATTTCACTCATGCATGCTTATAGGGGAGTTTTTCTGTTGTAGGGGAATCTAATAAATAGGGGAGTTCAATATTCACTATCAAACACATATATTGTATACAAAATCTTTTATTTGTTTGTCATCATCAAAAGGGGGAGATTTTTGTATATAACTGTGTTGTATACACAATTATATGATTTTTTTTGATGATAACAACCAAATATATATTAATATAAATGTGTTTGTTATTGTACTGTTCTATATATACAACACAGACAGGAATATAATATTTATATTTAAATATAACACGACTGTGTAGACATTCATACAGTATTTTATTTAAATTAAATATTATATTTCAAAACATTCAAACAGTACAACTATTTGTAACTCCACTATTTAAACATTCACTGAATATTGTACTTGTAAATAAACTGAATAAAATAGATAAGTTTGTTTGACAACAATAAAATAATATTTTATTTAAATCAAACTTATTTATTAAATATAAACAGTATAATCTTTTTCATATACATAGCTCCTTTACTACATAATCACTACAACACTCATATATGTCACTCTGTTTTACAGTTACACTCATACATTCAGTTTATACAATGACACATGATGTCTTCTTCCTTCAGCGTCCTAGTCAGTCAGCACTGTCGTCGTCACTGCTCACAGTCAGTCCACTCATCTTTATGCTTACCTATCATATATGGAAACACACACAATATCTAGAACAGAAATAATTTCTAAATTCTAGCGAATATAATTTTTATTTTAAAAATTTATTTGCCTCAGAATTTCAGTTTTTTTTCATCATTTTTCTGACTCGATCTGATTTTTTAGACAGCTTGTGATATTCACAGTGATACACTGTAAATACCACAAGGCAATCAGTGTATATATAAAAAAAAATTGTCCCTGTACTGAAATATTTTATATATACACTGACTGCCTTGTGGTATTTACAGTGTATCACTGTGAATATCACAAGCTGTCTAAAAAAACAGATCGAGTCAGAAAATGATGAGAAACACACCGACATTAAGAGGCAAATAAATTTTTAAAATGAAAATTATATTCGCTAGAATTTAGAAATTATTTCTGTCTAGATACTTGTTAGATCAAAATTTGGACCTAACACCCAAATTGCTCTGAATATTATAGAGTTTCTACTGAAGAATGAGGAAAAAGAAAACAACACACGGAATTTATAGTGGTTCGGCGTTAACGAGCCTACGTCCACTTTATATATTATTGATTATACTTTGAATGTCGGTACAATCAAGGATTTCTCTCTAGCTCACTTTTACAATTGTTATTTCTCTTCGTAATCAAGTAGTTTGACAATAATGGCGGATTCAGTACTCAGTATTGCCAAAAGGATCCTCCAAAATGCCAAACTCCGGGCTATTTATAGCTGATTTTGTCAGGCGGATCGTGGTGCCACGTGGCACGAATCCCGAGAACCTCAGATCGCATCGCTGCCGTTGAAAAAATAGTCAAATTAGCCGTTGTGGACAGGTGTCGCGATTCCCTTGAAAATCGGATCGTGCAGATGGGGAGAATCGGTCAAAATGACAGTTAGGGACACGTGTCGCTAGATCCATTCGTCTCGGATCGCTGAAGACTAGCTCATACTTGAACGGGTCAGAGGCTCCGTCGTGCATCAGGGGATCGGATCGGTCAATACTGGGCAATAACACATGCATGGATCGGATCGCATAAAGGTGTCGTTTCGCTGATGAAATGGGGGCGATCCGATAAGGTGCGATCCGATATGGGGCGATCCGCTGAGGGGCGAGTCAATGGTGTGATCCGTTCCTTCATGTACTTAGAGAGTGTAATTTCATGCTTTCTTCTTATGAATGAACCTGGGTGGCTTGGTCAAAAAGCTAGCCAACATTTTGCCCCCTCGAAGTGTGTTTTATCGGTGATGGAACATGCTTCGAAGCTATAGAATCGTCTTTTCATAACGAGTCGCAAATCAGTGAACAATTCCTTTTCTGGGATTTTTCAGAGTCTTCATTACTGAATTTATCGATTTGGATCGCGTGCTCGAGTCGTGGTCCTTTAGCAAGCCATTCGAGTCATTCGTCTCGTTCTTTGGTGAGCGCTTGAGCTTCTTTACGGAACGGAACGAAATGGGCTTCTCTTCGAGACGTGGTGGGCTTTTGGTTCGCGGCCCGCCTATTTTCGTGGATCGAATAAGACAAAAAAGGGGAGACAAATGGTCGCCCTTTTGCCTATATAAGTCGACCCTCCTCTTCACTTTCTTCCTTCTTTCTTCTTTCGTATCAGATCGCCTGCACCCGCATCATTGAGGAAACATCCTAGTTCTTCAAACCTTCAAAAATCTGACCGTTCTCCCAACTTTTATTAAGGTAATCCATCGAAAGCATCCTTTCGCTCTCAATTTTATGAGTTTTTTCGATTGGTTTGAGGGATAAACGATGGAATTTTGAGATTTCTTGAGGGAAACAGCGAGGCGCCATGGCCGATGGGCTCAGAAGTTGGAGTTCGGAAATGAGAAGGAGAGGAGAAAAAACGGAGGAGGAAGGAGAAGAGAGAAGGCCGGTTCGGATCGTGGGCAAGGAGAGGAAAGGAAGAAGATGAAGGCCAGTGGCGAATCGGAAGGTCATGGTGGCGGCAGTGGCGCGCCTCGTGGGGGACTGCAACGATCCAGCAAAGACCCCGAGCACTCAATTTCACGATTCGTGAGGGGGGACGATCCCTCTGCCCTGCGATCCAAAGGAGGGCAATCCCTCTACCCTACGATCCGAAGGAGGGCGATCCCTCTACCCTGCGATCCGAAGGAGGGCGATCCCTCTACCCTGCGATCCGAAGGAGGGCGAACTGTCATACACATCGCGGTCCGACTTGTAGTTCACGATCCAAACAAATTTTGGACCTTAGACGATGCCTTGTCACCATAAAATTCTGAACAGTTAGGCTAGGGCCTTGATTTGGACTTTCTGGACTAAATGACCACATAATTTAACTACATATGACGACTAATGTTTTGATGATCTTGATAGATTTTACGCTTTATCTTTAATGCATGCACAAGCACACACACCGGCACTTGCACACACGGGGGACGGGTAGTTTTAATCTCATTGTTCATGTTTTCTCGTCCTAGCAGTAATGTCGGATAATCAATCTTCTTCAAGATCCGCTACAGAAACGGAGTCCGAGGTTCCTGAGCGATACAACCCTGAGGACCCTCCAATTAACCCAGGAGGTGAAGACTCTGGCTCTGAATACGAGGCAACGGAATCAGATCCGTATGAAAGTACTTCATCTAGTGAAGAATCTGAGATAGACAGGCGAGCTCCCGACGAGATTCCTGGCGCACTCGGAATAGATAAATTTTCTGATTCTTTAGCATCTAAACTCGATGATATAAAGCTTAAAAGACTCTGCCTGAGACACGGGATTCCTTGGGATGACATCATGACACCCGGTAGCGAAGATAGACCCCACTTAGCTCCGGAAGGATATATGGCAATCAGTCGAACCATGTGCCTCGTAGGAGCTATTCCTCCGTTTCCTTTAATCGCCATCGAGACTTTGAAATGACTGGGTATCGCCTCGATGCAGCTACATCCTAATGCTTACGCATCTCTATACTCCCTATATGTTGCATACGCAGAGATCCTACACACCGAACTTACATTCAGAGATTTGACATTCTTCTTTCTTTTCAAGCATCGCTCCTCGGCTACCCGAAATTTCTCTTTCTTTGAATCGGTGGCGAATAGGAAGGTTCTGTACGATGGATATAGCAATATAGGGGATCCTAAGTCTGATTGGTTCTATATAAAGAAACAGGCTGGATGCTCAAGAAGATGGCTTAAATCAAGTAAACTTCAAGCTTTTAACTGAATATCTTGTTCAAGAAGTCGAAGCATTAATATTCTTCCCCCTTTTTCTTTGTCTTAAACAGATCACGTCTTCCCGAAAACAGAGGGTCCGTTATACAACCATCGATTGTCTATTCTTTTACAAAGCAGATCCGACTTCCTAAGGATCAAAAAATGCATTACTGATGAGAATCTTCACAAACATCATCTTCTGAACATAAGATTTGGACTTGGCGCTGGCGGCAAACCCTATAAGTATGTGCCCCCCACGGAGGGAGAGGGAACATCACAAGCAGTAGAAACATCTAAGTTTCGCATAAGTCCTTCCCCGATAGTTATCCAAGACGATGAGGACTTGAACATATACAAAGGGGATAAGGCCCGCGGTGACAAGTCCAGGGAAATCCCAGTTTCTACCCCAATTGAACTCGCTGCTCCTGATGATTTGACAGAAGAGCAGTTATTCGCCGAGCTGAGCAAAATTCCTCTGCCCGATGATGTATATATAGAGAGGGACTTTGAAGGGGAGCCATTCTTCCCTACTTATGAGGAGGCCATTGCTCCAACTAGAGAACAAGAAACTGGTCAGATGAGCCTGTCTTCAGGCCCGGGTCTGTTAGAGGGAATCATATGGGATGCACAAATCACACACACTGTCTGACCCCGCACACTTATATCGTCAATATTCAAAGTTTTGATATGTTCTTTTCTTTTCTGCAGGAACCATGTCCCGCAGGAGATCTTACTCTTATCGTTCTCTTCGTGAGGGCACACCCAGCCTTCATCCGGGTTCTGAGCGTCCTCGGGGCCCTTCTCACAAGTCGACTTCCTCGCAACCCCGGTCTCCGCCAAAATCGACATCTGTCAAGCTTCCCAGTCACCCGGCAGTTCCCACAAGGGGAAAGAAACTTCCTAAAGAATTAACTCCTCCAAAAAGTGCACCCTCTCACAGCAAGTCGTCAAAAAGGCATCACGAATCTAAAGATAAACGCAAGGATCCAATCAGAGAATCTGAAAAAGAGAGGAGTGACATCGTCCCTTCTAGCCAACCAGAGTTGGCTCCCCCCGGGTCACGGGATTACATGCATGGTCCCGAGATTCAAGGTAGACTGGAAAGGCTGCAGGAACAATTCCCAGACATATTCTTTGACAGGATGACATTTGTTCCAGCCTTGGAACCGGTCCCCAAGAACTGGGATAATGAAGTTGTCGGGCACATCCGCCACGTAGCCAGGCAATATGAAATGATGAAGAAACATGCAGTTAATCTCTCAGAAGTCATCCGAACACTTGAAATAGAAGCGCATAGATCCAAGGCGAAACTTGAAAACAACGAAAGGGCAAGGACAAAGATGGAGAAGGACATGGAAGATGCTCAGTCCCAACTCGCCTTAGCGCGGAGAGATGCCGAAAATTATAAGACCGAGTTGGAGAACGCTAATAAACGCTTCCATTCGGAACTTGACTCCAATAGCCAAGAGAAAATGGCCTTAAAGAAGGAGGTTGAAGATCTCAAAATGGCCAACATTGAGTTGAAGACAGCACAAGACCATTTTGAAGCTGAGAGAGCTGCTTGGGAGGCAGAGAAAGCAAGTTTGAAAGAAAGCCTGGCTCTGGCTAAAGCGGAAAAGGTGATTTTGAATGACCAAGTCGCGGATGCGGAGAGACGGGCAGCTCTCGCCGAAACGAATGTTGAAAGCGCCATCGAATTGGCCACTGCTTCTAACAACAAACTCCTCGAAAGAGAGAAGGATATCGAGGGGTTTGAAGAGATGATCTTTGACTTCCTTGGCCAAGTCCTGAAACTCGCAACATTTCGTGGATCCCGGATTACCGCGTTACTTTAGCCAATTTATGGGATACCATTGTTGAGGGTGAAAAGCAGAGATTGGGAGTCGAAGAAAATGATGAAGATGAGTTGATGAAGAGCATCTTGAGGGATAATGAGCCTGAGGACCTGGCAGAGGGTCGTCGTCTGATTCAAGCGGAGATGGAAAAGGAGAGGGCCCTGGCTAAGGGTAAAGGCAAAGCTGATGAAGGTTCGAGTTCAGCTGTGGAACCCAAAACCTCCGGAGTTGAGGAGTACCATCCTGATGATCCACTAATCCCTTTGGGCCTAACTCCTGTGGTCGTTGGGGCTCCTACAGCTACCCAAGAAGGAGGATCTGCGGAAGGTATCTCCCTTTTTTCTCCACAATTCGTCAAAGCAATTGTGAATTGGCGTCGTCAGGTAGAACAACCAATTGAATTAGTAATGTGTGTTCCTCGTAATACAGGTGGCGAGCCCGTCGACAAGGGTGTTGAAAAAAAAAAAGCAGAGAAGGAGGCTGTCTTGCCAGGTGCCGGTATTGATATATCAAAGCAAGCTGAGGTCACAACAGCGGAAAGAAGCATCCCGGCACCTAGTACTGATGCTCCCAAGGATGCTAAGACCATTGAGGCCTTGAAAGACATGGATGGGCGCCATGTAGAAGATGAGGAAGATATTATCGGCGCCAAAAAAGCCGACGACGATGACGACGAAACCATGGCCAGCCGAAAGGCTAGGCAGGAAAAAGAGATGGCTTCGAAGAAGGTGGCAGATGAGGCTTTGGATGTAATCCCTCTTGCAGAATTTGATCCCAAAACCGGGATGATTTTGAAAATCCAGCCCAAATCCATCAGCAGACAGCTTCATTTTGCGAATCCTGATGATTTCCTGGCTTCCCTTTCTGATAAAAGGAAGAGGAAGGAGGCGGAAGAAGAATCTTCCGAAGAGTCGGATGTCCCCCTTATAGACAAAAGGAAGAGGAAGAAGGGAGATCAATCTGATGCCGACAAGGCGAAGCTGGAGAGACAGAAACAGGAAAAGAGGCCGAAGCGTAAATAGGATACTGTTGCTGGTTTATGTTTTTGTCTTTAGGTTTTCCACTGGCCAGGAAGTGTAATTGTGAGACTGGCCCTCACTTTTGATTTCTAGGTTATTTCTCACTTTGTAGGCTTGCAGTATATAATGGAAAGTTTTGTCTCTTTTTGCATCATTGTGTACCTGTATTCAAATAAACTTTCCATGGTTAGTTATAGACCATCTAATTATAACTACAAGTCAATCAAATAACAGAGAAAACTCTCATGCTGCATTGCTGCATTAAAATTCATGTGTATATGCATATGGCCCGTAATCAGTCATTGGCGTAACGCTTAACTAGGGCTTATTAAAGATCGATTAGCATTATTCGCACGTTGCCCCCCTATTTCTGAGTATGAGGGGCTTAGATAATTTCATAAGATAACGGTTCTTGCGGTACTGAACTTCTGACACCTTTCTCAGTGCCTAATCATAGACTCCTTTATACTCTCCTGGCTGTTGCCAGGGTTAGAGTTCAAATTCAATAGTTCAGTCGGTCCCTGTTCCTTCAACAGGGAAGGAGTTCTAGCTTGTTTCGTGATATGCTCAACGATCCTTCAGCGGAGCATGAATTACGGGGGTGCTGAGTCTCCAGCACCTTTCTCAGCGCTTAATCGGAGACGCTTTTATACTCTCTCTCTCTCTGGAGAGTTAGAGTTTGAGCTCAGCGATTCATTCGCTCCCCGATCCTTCAGCGTGGAAGGAACTTTTTCTCAGCGCTCAATCGGAGACGCTTTTATACTCTCTCTCTCTCTGGAGAGTTAGAGTTTGAGCTCAGCGATTCATTCGCTCCCCGATCCTTCAGCGGGGAAGGAACTTTTTCTCAGCGCTCAATCGGAGACGCTTTTATACTCTCTCTCTCTCTCTCTCTCTGGAGAGTTAGAGTTTCGTCGAGGCGGTTCCGATCATGGTACACCGCCATGACTTATGGACATCGACTTCATGTCTGTTATGTTTCCTCTCTGCTCTGGAGAGTTAGAGCGCTATCAACGATATAATTTACTTTATTATATCCTCAGAATTTTGACTTGTGATTACATTCCATTCTGATGGAAGGCATTTATGATTATATGCCTCTGGGATCATTGGATTATTCACAGCGATTTCCATAAAAATAAACAGGTAGATAAATAAAGGTGCAATAAAGGTAAATGACACACAATATTTTTATAGTGGTTCGGTCGAATCATGACCTACATCCACTTTATAATCTTTTGCTTTAAGGAATCAGACTATTCTAGGCAAGTTGTGCCTTGTACATGGTTTTTGACAAAGCAAAAGAATAAATTTGAAACTTTCATATTAAGTATGGCCGTAAATGTTGGGCATTCCACACTCTGGGGATTTCCTTTCCATCTATGGTTGCCAGCTTGAAGGTTCCATTATCAAGCTTGCTCAGAATGGAGTACGGTCCTTCCCACTTCGCTCCCATATGAGTCGGGGGTGGAAAGACACGCTTCAGAACCAAGTCTCCGGGTTCCCAGGTTCGGGCTCGAACCTTTTTGTTGTAATATCGAGCGACCTGTTGTTTACATCTCAAGGCACGCAGGTCTGCTTCATCCCTTTTTTCTTCGATCATTTCCAGGGACTCAAGGAGCAATTCATGATTGGTCATCGGATCATAATAAGTCACCCGGTGAGAAGGTACCTTTATCTCAACCAGGACGACCGCTTCCGTTCCAAAAGCAAGGGAGAAAGGGGTATGCCCTGTTGCCGATTTGTATGTCGTCCTGTAAGCCCATAATGCCAAGGGCAATTCATCAGCCCACATGGCTCTGGCCCGCTTCAACCTTCTTTTCAGAATGGACTTAATCACTTTATTTACCGCTTCGACTTGTCCGTTCGATTGCGGGTGCGCCACAGAGGTGAACCGATTCTCAATGTGGTATTTTTGGCAGAAATTTCTGAATTCGGCGCTATCGAACTGAGTTCCGTTATCCGTTATCACAATCTTTGGAATCCCAAATCGGCAAATGATGTTTCGAACGATAAAATTGATCACCCATTTGGTTGTGATTGTAGTTAGTGGTTCAGCCTCGACCCACTTAGTGAAATAATCCACGGCCACAATAGCGAACTTTGCTCCGCCCCTTGCTATGGGGAGACCTCCAATGATATCAATTCCCCACATAGCGAAAGGCCATGGACTCATCATTGTTTTTAATTGGTTAGGAGGTGCTCTAGGTATTTTTGAAAATCTCTGGCACGCATCACACCGTCGTGCGTATCTTGCCGCATCCTTGTTTATGGTAGGCCAGAAATAACCATGCCGCAACACCTTTTTTGCCAAAGTTTTCCCTCCAGTGTGGTCGCCGCATTCGCCTTCGTGTACCTCCTGCAGCACACGCTTGATGTCATCGTGAGCTATGCACCGGAGGAGGGGCATTGAAAATCCTTGCCTGTAAAGAACTCCGCCTTGCAGAACATATCGGGTGGCTTTACGAATTACTTTACGCCTCTCGCTTTTCTTGGTTGGAAGCGCTCCATTCATCAGGAAATTCTTCAGAGGGGTCATCCACGACTCCCTTTATGGTTCCGCCACTAGTATTAGATCGATCTCCATTTGATCAATACTAGGGGACCGAAGTACTTCAACGGGGGCTAGCCCGATTTCTTCAGGGTCGTCGGAACTAGCCATCTTTGCCAATTTATCCGCCTGCTGATTCTCTGACCGCGGAATATGAGATATGCTGTAGTGATCAAAATCGTTCAGCAACTCTTTCACTTTCTTTAAGTATAAAATCAATCTTGCACTTTTAGCTTGGAATTTTCCAGTAACTTGATTCACAACTAACTTGGAGTCGCAGAAGATGTTCAGCTTTGTGACCTCTAATTCCTTTGCGATCCTTAATCCGGCTATCAGAGCTTCATATTCGGAATCGTTGTTAGTGGCGTGAAACTCCATCCGGATAGCATAGGATATCAATCATTTCTCGGGAGTTTCGAGCACTATTCCAGCGCCGGATCTTTCGTTGTTCCTAGCGCCATCAGTATACAATCTCCAGGTATTGGGATCGAAAAGTTATTTTGAAGGATCGAGCTCTTCGTTGGCTATGTCTTCCTCCGGGACGGTGAACTCTGCTATGAAGTCGGCTATCACTTGCCCCCGAATTGACCGTCTGGGCTGAAAGTTCAAATCAAATTGACTTAACTCAATATTCCATTTGAGTAATCTTCCAGACGCCTCTGGTCTCTGTAGGACTTGCTTAAGCGGATGATCGATGTATACGATAATAGGATGCGCCTGAAAATAATGTCGAAGCTTTCTAGAGGCGATCAGAAAACTATACGCCAGCTTTTCTATCCTTGGATAATAACGCTCTGCTGCCGTTAATTTTTTGCTCACGTAATACACAGGTCTTTGGACCTTATCCTCTTCTCTTACCAATGCTGAGCTGATCGCATGGGGATACACTGCCAGATACACGAATAAGTCCTCGTGATCCATTGGCTTAGATAATATCGGAGGTTTCTCCAGGTGCCTTAGTAAGTTCTGAAATGATTCTACGTAGTCGGGCGTCCATTTGAAGTGGCGTTTTCCCCGCTTTATCAATTCGAAGAATGGGATGCACTTATCCGTAGCCCTGGAGATAAATCTGCTTAGTGCGGCCACTTTTCCTGCAAGGCTTTGCACATCCCTAATTTGCCTAGGTTCCTGAATGTCTCTGATTGCCGCAATCTGGTCTGGATTAATCTCAATCCCACGGGAACTGACGATAAACCCCAAGAATTTTCCGGAGGCAACACCGAATGAACATTTGGTCGGGTTGAGTTTCATTCCGTACTTTCGAAGAATGCCGAACATCTCTGCCAAGTCAGTAGTGTGTTGGGAAGATTGCTTGGACTTAACCAACATATCGTCGACGTATACTTCCATTGTTTTCCCGATCTGGTTATAAAACATTCTGTTGACTAAACGTTGATATGTAGCGCCCGCATTCTTCAAGCCAAAGGGCATCACCACATAACAATATAATCCCAGATCCGTGATAAAACTAGTGTGTTCTTGATCTGGAACATGCATCGGAATCTGGTTATATCCTGAATAAGCATCCATAAATGAGAGAAGCTCATGACCCGCCATCGAGTCCACCAACTGGTCAATCCGGGGTAACGGGAAAATATCTTTTGGACAGGCTTTGTTCAAATCAGAGAAGTCGATACACGTTCGCCACTTCCCGTTGGCCTTCTTTACCAGGACTGGATTCGAAATCCAGTCTGGGTAGGTCGAGTCTCTGATAAATCCATTACTCTTTAGCTTTCCAACCTCTTCTTTCAAGGCGGCGGACCTCTCCGGGCCCAGCATCCGCCTTTTTTGTTTTACTGGAGGGTGTTTAGGGTTAATGCTTAATGAATGGCTCATGATTGATGGTGATATCCCGCACATGTCCGCGTGGGTCCAAGCAAATACATCCAAGTTGTTTTTTAAGGAATTCGTCAATTCTTTAGCGAGATTCGGATTTAACTGGGGTCCAATCTTAAGGACCTTCTCCGGGTCACTATCATCGATCGGTACATCCACAGTTGTCTCGTTGGGAGTCGCCATTCTCCCCCCAGGTTCTTGATCCTCTCTGGGATCTATATCCTCGGGCAACTCTCTGGGCGAATCTCCAACGGTTATACTCTTTAGTTTCTATAAGGTCTCCGCTCTTGTAGGGGGAGAAGCGCCCTTGGTTTCTATGTCCCCTCCATTGCGAAGTAACTTTAGCTCGGCAACATAACATGCTCGCGCAGCAACCTGATCTCCTCTGACGATACCAATGCCAGCTTCTGTGGGGAATTTCAATAACAAGCACCAGGGGGCTATACAGGCTCTAAACTTTGCGAGGGCCGGTCGGCCCAAGAAGGCATTGTAGGGCGATTCAACGTCCAAAACCACGAAGGGAAGGATTCTCACTCTCTGGCGTTCTCCTTCCCCTAGCGTAACCGGTAACTCTACGTAACCCATTGGAGCGGTGGATGCTCCGTTGAATCCACGGATCCATCCTTGACAGGGCTTCAAGTCTTTTATTTCGAGGTTCATCTGGTCAAATGTCCTTTTGAAAAGAATGTTGACGGAACTCCCGTTGTCCACTAAAACCTTATGAACAGTGGCTGGTCCAATAGGTACTGTAATTACAAATGGATCTTCAGTCGGAACATGGACTCCAATGCTTTCTCGTTCTCGGAAAACGACATCGTCGGTCATCATCTTTTGCTGCTTCACCGGGATATTGTCCTCGGGGTTGCTACACTCCCCTACCTCGAGGTGTTGCTTGGCTGCATTGACATATTGATCCAATGCTTTAGAACTATTCCCCGGGAGATAAAGTCCTCCGATTACGGTATTGATAACAATGTTCTTTCCCTTCTGCTGGGCAGTTGGCCTAGCAGTAAGTTGATTCTGGTTCTGATTTGGGGCCTGTACCGCTTGCCCCCTATCTCTGGGCGTTACTCTGTATTCATCTAACTTTCCTTCTCAAAGCAGCCTTTCGACTACATCTCTTAGGTGACGACATTCATTTGTCGAATGGCCGTGAATCTGATGAAAGAGACAAAACTTCCCTGTTTCACGTTCTTTCTCCGTCGACTCTCTGGGAGGTGGCCTCTTATTCTGGAGGACTTCATACGCATCCATGAAGATATTTTCCAGAGTATCATTTATTAGTGTATAACTTTCAAAGGCCCTGGGACGAGTCCTTCTCTGGGAGTCGTTCCCTCGGTTCCTCTTCCGGTTGTTGCCGTTACCGTTATTATTGTTGTTCCCTGACTGACGACCACCCTGATTCCGATTTCCGACATTAACCTCGACTTTCCCCGAGCTGTCTCCTATCTGCTTAATGGCGACATTGCTCTGGATTTCTTCCTTATCAGCCGCTTTTGCCTTTCGGTTAGCATATACCTCTTCCCGGCGTAAATGTACGTTAGCTTTTTCGTAGAATAACTCTCTAGTATGGGGTGGCTTGCCTGCCAGGTATCTCCCGAATTCAGTGTCTTTATCTACTCCATCAATCAGTGCTGCGACAACGGTTGGTTCATGGGGATCTTTAACTTCAGTAGCGGCCAAGTTGAAACGATCTAGGTACGCCCTCAAACTCTCGCCTGGTCGCTGCTTGACAAGGAACAAATCAATCACACTCTTTGTCTTTTGTGCATAGATACGGAATTGTTCTACGAACTTCTAACTCAACTCCCTGAAGCTAGAAATCGATCTTGCTGGCAAGCGAGTAAACCATAACAATGCTACATCCTCCAAGAATATGGGAAATGCTTTGCACTTGACAGCATCAGAAGCTGCGGCAGCGGTCATTGACCAAGAGTATCTCATCAGATGCTGGACAGGATCAGACCTACCCGCGTATTGGTTCGTCTGTGGCATGTTGAAACGCCTCGGGAAAGTCACATCCAAAATATCATCAGTGAAAGGGGTGTGACTGCGGTCAATTCCCCAATCTTCATTCCGTTGCCCACGGCTATCTGCCAGAATTTGATGGATCATGGATGCCACATTTGCACTGGTCAGCGGAGGTTCGGGGTCAATGCTTCTGGCTCGGCGGGGTTCTCTAGTCTCTCTTCCGGGAGCAGTCACAACATCTGGGGCTCAGATAGGGCTTCGTTGCCCCCTGTTATCATGAGCATGTGCGCGACGATGGGGCTGAGGTAGTCTGTTCTGTACAGGATTGTCCACATCTCGAGCTCTGGGAGTCGTGGCGTGATCACTCACATTACGGTTTGAGGGCACCGCCTCCCGCGCTTCTTCTTCCCGTGATGGCAGGGTTCCGAACCGAAGTTGCTCTATGTTTTCGGCTCTCTCATATGGTCGCCGCGGAGGTCTCGACGATTCCTCTGACGAAGAAGAATATCCTGGAGTGAGCGGACGAGCTGGTGGCGTCCTTTGCCTTGCAAGTTCATCAAGCCTTTTATCCATATCAGTCAAATTTTGTCGCAGGACGGAGCTTTCCTGCCTTTGGGCAGCCAATTCATCAAATAATCTCTCCCACATTTCGGAAAAGCGAGAGAGATCCCCCTCAGTAACGGGAGCAGCAGGGTCATATTGGTCATCATCACTTTCTCTTATGCGCAAAGAGCTTGAGCCAGGTCGAGCGGAGGGGCCAGGACGGTGAGAGCGAGCCATAGGCTCTTTTCCAGGTCGAGTTGTAATCTGGTCATCAATTCGGATCGCTATGGATCGAGGATGGTGGCTCGCAACGCCCCCCTGGGATCGGTTCGTGGTCACGATGCGCGGGGGATTCGAGGCGTTATCTCGGGATCGAGTAACAAACCCTTCAGCAGTCTGGATCGCCTCGTTCTCATCGACTCGGAGCGTGGCGTCTTCATCGGATCGGTTCGCCCCCTGCGCTCCGCGATCTAGAGTTTCCTCATTTCCTAGCTCGTGCACACTTTCTTTGATTGTTTCATTGGTTCGTGAAGCTTGTGCTTCCTTAGATCTCTTTCCAGCCATGATATCTGAATCGCTGGAATCTTCAAAGAACTGAAAAGTGAAACTTTAGGACTGTTTTTCTCAGTGAAAGCACCAAAATGTTAGATCAAAATTTGGACCTAACACCCAAATTGCTCTGAATCTTATAGAGTTTCTACTGAAGAATGAGGAAAAAGAAAACAACACACGGAATTTATAGTGGTTCGGCGTTAACGAGCCTACGTCCACTTTATATATTATTGATTATACTTTGAATGTCGGTACAATCAAGGATTTCTCTCTAGCTCACTTTTACAATTGTTATTTCTCTTCGTAATCAAGTAGTTTGACAATAATGGCGGATTCAGTACTCAGTATTGCCAAAAGGATCCTCCAAAATGCCAAACTCCGGGCTATTTATAGCTGATTTTGTCAGGCGGATCGTGGTGCCACGTGGCACGAATCCCGAGAACCTCGGATCGCATCGCTGCCGTTGAAGAAATAGTCAAATTAGCCGTTGTGGACAGGTGTCGCGATTCCCTTGAAAATCGGATCGTGCTGATGGGGAGAATCGGTCAAAATGACGGTTAGGGACACGTGTCGCTAGATCCGTTTGTCTCGGATCGCTGAAGACTAGCTCATACTTGAACGGGTCAGAGGCTCCGTCATGCATCAGGGGATCGGATCGGTCAATACTAGGCAATAACACATGCATGGATCGGATCGCATAGAGGTGTCGTTTCGCTGATGAAATGGGGGCGATCCGATAAGGTGCGATCCGATATGGGGGCGATCCGCTGAGGGGCGAGTCAATGGTGCGATCCGTTCCTTCATGTACTTAGAGAATGTAATTTCATGCTTTCTTCTTATGAATGAACCTGGGTGGCTTGGTCAAAAAGCTAGCCAACAATACTGTGTGTGTGTTTCTATATATGACAGGTAAGCATGAAGATGACTGGACTGGCTATGAGCAGTGACGACGACAGTGTTAACTGACTAGGAGGCTGAAGAAAGAAGACAGCATGTGTCATTGTATAAAATGAATGTATGAGTGTAACTGTAAAACAGAGTGACATGTATGAGTGTTGTAGTGATTCTGTAGAAAAGGAGCTGTGTATATGAAAAAGATTGTACTGTTTATATGTAATAAACAAGTTTGATTGAAATAAAATATTACTTTATTCTTGTCAAACAAACTTATCTATTTTATTTAGTTTATTTACAAGTACAATATTCAGTGAATGTTTAAATAGTGGAGTTACAAATAGTTGTACTATTTAAATGTTTTGAAATATAATATTTAATTTAAATAAAATATTGTATGAATGTCTATACAGTCGTATTCTATTGAAATATAAATATTATATTTCTGTCTGTGTTGTATATATAGAACAGTACAATAACAAACACATTTATATTAATATATATTATGTTGTTATCATCAAACAAAAATCATATAATTGTGTATACAACACCGTTATATACAACAATCTCCCCCATTTGATGTTGACAAACAAATAAAAGATTTTGTATACAATAAATGTGTTTGACAGTGAATATTGAACTCCCCCTATTTATTAGCTCCCCCTATAACAGAAAAACTCCCTTTATAAGTGTGCATGAGTGAAATGAATAAATTATCAAAATTGAAAATATTTATAAAATATTCACTCATAAATCAAAACACTCATAAATCAAAATCAAAATCCATTCTCCCCCTTTTGTTATCATCAAAAGAATACAGAACTTAAAATATAAATGAAAAATGACTAAAAGATACAATTTTAGCTTAAGAGTAAGAACGGTCATTCATAAATCTCAATCAGTCAAACAAAAATCATAATATACAAAGAATTAGTAGTATATTTCACATTGTAGAAAATGACGGATTTACGTTGAAATTTATACAAATGGAGAGAGTTTCAAAAACACAATGATTTCCAATTATTTTCAAAAGAATTTTTTATAAAAATAAACTAAAAAACAGTGATGGATTTGGATTATAATTATTAATTCAATTTAAGTGACAAAATCATATAATCTCAAATCCCAATAGCTATCAATCAACAAATCATAATACGTCATAAAATATTAACACATTTCACAGATTAGAAAATGGATTGATAGGCTGGTTTTTAAACACCAAGGAGAATTTCAGATTTATTTCAATTTATAGCACATTATTTCCTTTCCTTTTTCTTTTTATTTAAGAGCACACTGATCATGCATAACCAGAGCTTGGATTTTTAAATGGGGTCAGTCGCAACTTAAATTATAAGTTGTCTCATAACCATGCATGACCAGAGCTTGGATTTTTAAATGAGATTAGAGACACACTTATGTATTAATTATATATATATTTATCGTTTTCAGCTCTAAAAGGAAAAACTCCTCAGTATATACAACCAACATATGGATGATAGAAAAAGGGGTAGGTACAGAAATGGACTGTGAAATAAATTTCTAAATTAATTATATTATGAGATATGCTCGACTGTACCGGGATCATTGAAAATTTTCAAATATCACTAATTCTAAATAATAACATAGTCCAATTTCGATCACAAATATTTTCACTGTTTATTCAAAAACATTTTTTTTAAAAATTAAACTCCCCACATTAATATAAAAGACATGATGGATGGCAGAATGATGATAGATAAAGGAGATGTTCGTGAAATAATTGCCAATTCAAAGATATTATAATAAATGTTCAACCATCATGAAAATCTAAATAAAATCTCCTCTTGTTGTGAAATATACTGCAGTCACAATTCATCACAATTTCAAAATCTGATAATATTTTTTTGATGAATTATAAATACAGTTCAATTTGGATACTGATTTCAATTTCTGAATTAATAATCAATAAATAACCTAAAAATTGAAAATCAATTACAAGAGGAATATGAAGAGCTATACTGGACAAGAGGGATTAAAAAATTTGTACAAGGCAAAGAGTGTGTGGATCTATACAAGGTGAAGATTAGAATCTAAGTACAGTTCAGAGAGACAAATATAAGGCATTTCTGATATCACTTGTTGTCTCCATTAAAGAGAATTTTAACATGATATTGCAGATAAACAAGGGTATCTCAGACAGCATAAACCAATCACAAAGCAAGCAACTCAAGCATACAAATTCCACCTATCAGAGCGTGGTAAACCTTTGATAACAAATCAAGCAGTCACCGAAAATATTTTCAAATCAAGATCAGAGTAGCACAAAGAATCAGTTTCAAAACAGACTTGTCAGGATGATGGTCACAAAAGATAATTCATGACCCAAGATTAAACATACTGTTTATTTGAAATCATTTGAGGAATATGAAAAATTCAAGATTCAATGAATCGATCACATCAGATTATTAATTTAAGATTCAAGATATGTGTGAGATTCAATAAATCAATAATTTCAAATGAGTTTAAACAAACAAATATTTAACTCAAATAACCATGAAATAACAGAGAGATTTAAGACCATTTTTTCAAAGAATTTTTCACAAGAATTTCTAACAAGCCCAAATAATTTTTCAAAATATTTACATCAAGTTTGAGTAATAATTCATGATCCAAAAAATTAAAATAATTTATTTGAAATCACTTAAATCAATATCAAGTTTGAGATATAATGAATTATTCACATAAGATTGATAATTTCAAATTTAAGTGGTGTGTGATATTCAAAATATCTAGAATTTCAGATGATTTCAAACAAAACTAATTTCAGCCATAATAATCATGAATAAAGATGAATTTCAGGATGTATCACTGATTCAAGACAATTTAAAATATTAAAGCCAATCTGAAATTTTTTGAAATTATCACAACTGATAAATAACAGAGTGTTGTAATGAGTATAAATTTTCAAGACTTTCCAAAGTGAATTAGAAGAGACTCAAAAATAGCAAAGGTGTGTGAAATTTCACAAAACTTTCAGATCTCCAAAAATTTAGAATTCTAATCAACATGTTCAAGATATGACAAGAGTACATCAACACTGTTATGAATTCAGAGAATCAGAAAACAAACTTCAAATCAATTGCAGATATTTGCAAAAATAAATTCAAGATCTGGAAATGATTAAAAACATCAGAGATTTATACAAATGAAGCATATTTCCAAAAAATATGAATTCTGCAATTGGAAGTTAAGGAAGCCCAGAAGAAGTTACAATGCTATGACAGTGACAAATCAAATCAAAAAAAAGCGGTAGAAGGAGGAATACACAAGAAAAAGAATATTTACAAAGATGAGTTTAGAGGTTATACCTGAAATCGATGTAAACTAGAATCTCTAACTCATCAGATGTGGCTAAGGAACTGTGAATGATTCTGTGATACGTAGCAGCTTGAATCCAATTTTTCTTTAGCTATGCAGTTCCTCAGCCTCCTTCGGTACCTAACTGTTAAGAGGATTGAGTGGTCTAACAAAAGTAGTAAAACCACTCACAGTTTTGTTCACATCACTTGGTACCCAAATCTGTTTGTATAACAATCCATTCGAATCTATCTTTGTACCTTACCCAGATCTATTTGAATTTAATGAAGATTGTTTTACTTCTTTTTGGGATCCAAAATTGTTTAAATGGATTATGATAAAACAAATTCACATCACGTTTATAAAAATCCTTTGTGGTTCTCAGAGTTTGAATTTTCATATCGATTCTTTCCGAAGCAGTTTGAAGGATTTTTAAAATCATTTGAGTTCCGATTTTCAAAAACATTATTTTTCCCAAAGCCAAATCCACTTTTATTTCTAGATGAAAATTGATTTTTCAACAAAATATTCATAGATTTTCACCGTTAGAAAATTTAACCAAAGTTGCTTCAAGTTGTTGAATTTTAAATTTAAGATCGCCATTCTCTTTCATTAAATCTAAACAACGGTTTTTAGTGATCTTATTCTTTTCAAAATCAGTTTCAAAACCAAGTTTTCTTTTTTAAGAAATTTAATTCTGGCTTGAGATTCTGAGATTTCAAATTCAAATCGTTTTTGTTTTTCAAACTTAAAATTCTTGGATTTTTCATTCTCATTTTCAAGTTCTTTCAAAATCAAATCACTTTTCACTAAATTTTCATTTTCAGCATTTCAAGTTTGGAATTTAAAGCAGTCTTAAAAAGTTCAAATTCCTTTTGCAGAAAATTATTCGAACTTGATAACTCAATCTTGTTCTCTTTTAAGATCAAAATTTCCTTTTTAAACTTTTGAATATTTTTATTGAGATGAACAAGATTGGTTTCCAATTTCAAACAATTTTTGCAGTCTTAATTTGAAGAGTTTTTAAAATATTCAAGTTGTGATTCCAAATCAATAATTTTGCTGGTCAACTCAAGATTTTTAGATTTCAGAGATTTGTTTTTAGATTGGAATTTATCAACAGACTTAGTTAGATCAATACGCATATAAACTAAATCTTCGTATGGGAAATTTCATGTCTCATCGTCTGTTGAATCTCCATCTACTGATCCATCTGAATTTTCATTTGTAAATCCTATTAAGCAAAAATCTGAATCTGAGTTGGTTGTTGAGAGTTTTGAACATCTGCCAGATTTTCCATATAGCGTGTTGTGAGTTTTCCAAACATCCTGTGTAGTTAAACAATGAGAGATAAATTTTAATTGATCATTATCAAGATAGGAATAAATAATATGCATAACACGAGCATTCAAGACCTTACTCTTCTTATCTAACATATCTCCCAAATTTCAATAATATTTCAATATTCAAAATTAACAAATTTTAAATATAATTCGAATTTTGATTTCCATATTAAAAAATCTGTTCCATTGAAAATAATTGGAATAGCACTGGACTGACTCTCTATGGACTGACAACTATGGATCACCATTTCTCTAGAGTTAATGAATACCAAGCTCTGATACCACTTGTTGGATATAGATTAACACTAGAGGGGTGTGAATAGGGTTTATCACAGTTTTACGCTGAGTTAAAAATTTGACGAGATATTAAATAAAAAAACGATCACAGAATGCAGCAGAAATAAAACGCAGAAAGGAAATAACACACAGAGATACCTAGCTTTGGCAAAACCCTGCCTACTGCTGCATTCCTAAAGTTTCTACTAGGTGTTAATAACAGATCCCATTACAGACAGTGTAAACTCGCACTCCCTGCTCCTGTACTAACCCTACGCTCAAAATCCTAGACTGACCGGTATCCCCTCGACTAGATTTTCCTGAATTACGAACCCGTAATCCGTAACCCTAGATTTTACAGACTCTAGTAAACTACCACCTAAACCCTAACTCGATTACCTAGATTTTACAGACCTAGAAACTGTTCAGACGGTTTACAAAAGAAATTAAAAACACAAAAAAAAAAAACAAATAAAACCCTAGAAGTTAATATAGAATGGTCATCCCCTTTCACACATCAAAAATAGGCCGGCCCATTATTCTTCTTTATTAGACCCGAAATCTCTTTGCTCTGGAAATTAGAAATGGCAGCCTCTATGGTTTTTGGAGAGTCCTAAATCTGAATCGATTGCTGAAAGAATTGATGCGTGGTTTCTCCAATGCTTTGAGTTGCTTCTTCGTCGATTGATTGTCCCTCCTTGGCAATCGAAAAACTTGTGAGTTCTTTGAAAATTATTCCTCTGATTGTTGCTCTCGATTTTTATGTTGATTTTTCGATACATATGCCGATGATGATGGGTGAAAATATATAGGGTAATTAGAAACCCTAGACTCTCTGATTTCAAGTAAAAAATGGTTCGATCTAATTTTGCTCTGTTTCCCTTTTTGATTTGGTCTGCTTTGAATCTAGACTTATTGTTGTCCCTTTGAATGAATCTGGATATCTGATTATTGTCTTCGAAACAGATTTTCCCTTTTTGAAATTTAAAACAGCCTCGGCTTTGAATGTGGCAATTACGGAAAAATGAGATGATGCCTCATATATTTTTCTTGGCCTTTAATGTATAAATCTGGAAACATAATATTTTATTGCCTCCTTTGAAAAAGAAAGTTGCCTTGAATGACTTTCTGATTGAACCAAAACAGGAAATAATTGAAATTGAATTTCTGTGAAGCATTCGTTCATTTTCTGGAAATGAATTGTCCCAAAAATGATCTCCTCCCTTATAAGTATAAGAAAGTATTTTCCAAATATGTTTGCAATTAAAAAACTGCTTCATGCTTTAATTTATTTCTAAAAAAGAAAGATGGAATCTTATTTCCTAAAAAAATTGAATCGATTAAAAACTTGCCACAAATTGTTCAGTGGAAACACATGCTAATTTTCTGGAAATAAATCACAAAGCTTGCCAAAACGATTTGCAAATTTCCCAAAATACTTGAATGTATACTTATTTTACATAAGAACTTAATTGTGTTTGTGTTGCTACATATCTTGTGCTAACCTGCATGCATGACATTGCTGAGACCTGGAGCATGTATGTGCTTAAGCCATTTCATATAGCACCATTCATCTTGACCCTGAATTGTATATAGTTTAAAAAGATACATGCTCACTTGATTTCATCCATTCACATGAACTGTCACTTTAAAACTAATTTGTAGCATGTTGAACCATTCTGGTTTGTTCTGTTCCACCATGTATAGTATTTTGCTGTGGAGATGTTCATGTTTACTTTATCATTGCTGTTATATATGTGGCTTGGCTTTGACTTTCACTCCAGCACCATTTTGTTGTGTTTCTTGAATCTATCATACCTTGTAATGTTATCTCCATACATGAATATGTGATTATGGTCATTGTTCCATCCTGCCATGTATATGTCTTGAAACAAGTTTGGGCTGTACCCTTTGATTTGACCATGTTGCACCCTTGTATGTTGTTGCACCACTACTGTGCATACAGGCATGCTATTTATCTGCACCATTATGCTTTGTCCCCTTTGCTATTTTAGGTGAAATTTGTTTGCTCGACCACTTGGGATATGCTTGCACTTGTCATGCTGACTTGAATTGAATCATCTTATATATATGTGAATCTTCCCTGAGCTGTTATGGCTCGACCACTTTGAAAAAAAACTGTCCATTACACCTTGCATGATCTGGCCATATGTATTTGGACTGGTTTTGTTGTTCATGCTATTCAGATTTGTGATTCATGTTGATATTATGGCACTATGCACCATTCTGAACTGATCCATGTATATGTGCTGAACCATTGTGTGATGTGCTGAAATTGTCTTGCTTGTGTTGACCATGCTGCACTGAGTCGAGATGGCTCACGTGGCTACTCCTCAGTTGCTCGCTGATTGGCGGGGTAGTGCACACGTGTATATTTTATACACGTGTGTATATGCAGCCATCAAAAAAAATTCTTATCCCTGTACTGAAATATTTTATATATACACCAACTGCCTTGTGGTATTTACAGTGTATCACTGTGAATATCACAAGCTGTCTAAAAAATCAGATCGAGTTATAAAAATGATTAGAAACACACCGAAATTCTAAGAAAAATAAATTTTTAAAATAAAAATTATATTCGCTAGAATTTAGAAATTATTTCTGTTCTAGATACTTTATGTGTGTTTCTACATATGACAAGTAAGCATGAAGATGACTGGACTGACTGTGAGCAGTGACGACAACAGTGCCGACTGACTTGGAGGCTGAAGAAAGAAGACAGCATGAGTCATTGTATAAAATGAATGTATGACTGTAACTATAAAACAGAGTGACATGTATGAGTGTTGTAGTGATTCTGTAGTAAAGGAGCTGTGTATATGAAAAAGATTGTACTGTTTATATGTAATAAACAAGTTTGATTGAAATAAAATATTATTTTATTGTTGTCAAACAAACTTATCTATTTTATTCAGTTTATTTACAAGTACAATATTCAGTGAATGTTTAAATAGTGGAGTTACAAATAGTTGTACTGTTTGAATGTTTTGAAATATAATATTTAATTTAAATAAAATACTATATGAATGTCTATACAGTTGTATTCTATTTGAATATAAATATTATATTCCTGTCTGTGTTGTATATATAGAACAGTACAATAACAAACAAATTTATATTAATATATATATATTTGGTTGTTATCATCAAACAAAAATCATATAATTGTGTATACAACACCATTATATACAACAGGGTCGACCCACCCCTTAGGGGGTCGACCTCTGAGGACCTGGGAGGAAGGAAAGAAAAGAGGCGAAAACAAAAGGGTCAGACATACGTCTGGCAAGTCTAGTGACTTTAACAATATAATCAGTTAGCAACAGGATAAGAACATAAACTGAATATAAGAGATGACTGTAACATAAGCAGATATGACAAGTTAAATCAGATGAACAAGATATAATGTTGATTGTGCTTCTAATCACTATAAGATAATTCCTACACCGCACCAATACTAGTCCCATACTGAAAGTTGATCACTCTTACTAAACATAATAATAATGATGGTAGTTTTGTGTACTCCTAGCTGCAATCATAGGTGTCGCCTGCTCCTATCTCCACTAGTTGTACCCACTACCCTCCCCATTTGATCGGCTCCCTAGCTCATAGATACCCGTGCTGGTCCCGCAGTAGGGTGTATCACTCCCTAAAGTGGCAACCAGATACTACTAAAATGCAAGGCTTATACCTACACGATGCAACAACGTCTTACCTACCAGCCCGGACCCACGCACACACATGACTCCATTGGACTTGCGTTGCCACCGCTAACTCTTTATTGACCTCTTACAATCAAACCCAGTAAGCGTGTCCCATCCTCGACCTAGTTCAAGCTCACATAGATACTAAATAGGTTACTGGTTGAAAAGGGTCCCCACACTTGATAAAAGCTTCCCTCCTAAGCTTGGTCCCTACTAGGAATTCCCACTTAACCACTCTTTATTCCCATGTCTAATCACATGTTTCACCTTGGTTAAGTGCTTCTAGTTATATTTCACATGTAACCCATGTCACCCACTAAAACCCCATGTCTTACTACATATCTTATATTGGTTAAGTGTTCATTAATTCATTATAACCGTAATCTTGCAAGACATCCCACATAAGATTGTCGTTTTGCGGTTGCTGGGTATGTCGGGCGGTTCTGGGCAGTCTTATACCGCAATCTGAATCTAACATCGTGTCTTTGTATTACGTTTCTAATTTCTGCCTTTGACCTCTCACATTAGATTACAAAATTGCAGTTGCTGGGTGTGTCGGGCGGTTTCGGGTAGTCTTATACCCCAATTTGAGTCTAACCTTGTGACGACCGCCCATAACCCCCGCACTAAACAAGAGGAATAATGCGCTGAAAGGCGTGCCAGGCTGCTATGGACGATCATCATAGTAAGTGAACACATCGAAACCTGTCGTAGAACTCACAGCGCAAGGATAAAATATAATAGAACATATACAACAGGTGATAGTAATGAGGTATCATATAGCAAACTTTTGAAACTCTTTCAACATCCAGAAAGATTATCCAACTGATATCCAAGTTTGTACATAAGGCCTCACTACAACTCTCAAGCAACTCAAACAGCGGAAACAGAAATACTAGATAGAATAAAACTGGTACGCCAGCCTCCTGCTCGTCATCGCTCAGCTTCCTCGTATCACTAAGCTCCATTACCTGCAACCTGCTACTTAGTCTGCCCATCCACAACCGGATGAACAGCCCAAGGTAATAAGAGGAGACATAAAACCTTGAGTCAGACAATAGTCTTAGTGAGCGAAAATACAGCTAACAAACTTCAACAAGAAAGCATATGAGAATGGGTAAATGAACAACTTATCTACCCACATCACCAGAGAAGAACTCAACCTTATCTTCCCCACATCGGACAGTGATAGCCTTTACACCAAGCATTTCAACCATTCATCCATAGAAACCAGAACACCCATTCAATCATAGAGAACACACATAACATCCAGATTATATAAGTCTCACACAGACAACCCTAATCGAGTTTAACATTCCTCAAGTACCCTCGCCAGAGGCCTAAACCAATATCACTTAAGCACTCAAAGAACATCTCCCTCGACTTTGGATAATCTATGTGAGATAGTACAAACAGAAGCAAACAATCATCCATAACCGACTCTGGCTATCACCGCCAATCCTGCTTCGAAACCATCATTATCGTATGATGGCCAACCTTGCCATATGTCAAGGGCTAATGATAACCCCAGTTCTAGCATGAACCCCATATGCCCAACCTTGGCAATGTCCAACCTTGACACTAGGCCTTTCCCCAACCAGAAAGACCCAGGGTACTCGACCAACATACGGTCTTTTGGGCCTTTCAACGATACCCATCATACCCCTGCTTTAAGCCTGCTAGAACTTACGACAACGATGACTTCTCGGCCTTCGCATCTCTAATCGTCCAACCTTGACGATGTTTCATAGCTCAAGCAACCTTCTCGAGCAGCCATTATCCACCAACTCACGACCTTTGAGTAGTCTCCGCATTCGTTGTTCCACCTTGATCAACGAACACATTCATCACTTCGAGTCTTCCTACTTGAATCACCTCGAAGTTACATCATCACTAGAAGTGTCCGATCAGAAATTTCCACTAGAAATGCCGACCAGACCCATTCTGGACCGACCAGACCTCTTCCGGTACTTCTAGACCGATCAGACCCCTGGACCGTCCAGACCTCCCTTTGCTCCTCCTGGACCGACCAGGACCCTCCTGAGCCGACCAGACTCCCTCCTCATCCTTCTGGACCGATCAAACCGACCAGCTCCAAGACCCAGTCAAAACCGACCAGAATTGCTCCAGAACGACCAGTCAAAACCGACCAGCATTGCTCCAGAACGACCAATCAAAACCGACCCCGATGCCTCCATTCCAACCAACCAGCTCCCTGACTTGCTCCCCAGGCCATAACGTGACCGACCACCTCAGTCCAGACCCTTCTGGACCGACCAGAGCCATCAGACCGCCTCAACCGACCCGACTAGCTCCAAAACCAACCAGAATGCCACCATCTGAAACCGACCAGAAACACTTCTGCTCCTTCTGGACCGACCAGCTTAAACCGACCAGCTCCAGGACGACCAGAAACCTGCACATCTCCAATTCGACTCCGATTTCGACCAAAACTTCGCCAAACGACGATTCCGACGAAACCAGCTTATCCGATTCATCCAAACGCAATCACAAACATGTTATGCAACCAACAATATCATCAATCTAACAATTTCCATCAAAACACATAAATTTCCCAAAAACATGATAAGTGAATCATGTGAACATAAAAACGGATCTAACTTGCATAATCTTGAGAAAAATCATAAAATTAACCATTTAAATTATCTAGATCAGATCCTAAGGTGATTCATATATAGAATGGACTTAGCATGGTGTGGATCTAGGGAAAATAACATGGAAATGATGAAATTAACATCTTAAAACCCATATACTTGCATGAATCCGAATGAGAGATGTAAATCACTCACCAATTATCCAAATCTAAGCAAAAGCAATGAAAACGCAATCCGGACAGCGAACACTTCGAATCAAACTCTTCAATCCGATGAATTCGCCCTTGAGACGATGTAGATCTAGCCTCTTATGGTGTAGATCTTCGATTTCCCTCCTTGGATTTTGGAATTTTAATGGTGGAAAGATGTTAGAGGAAGAAGGAGATCAAAGCCTCCCCATAAGAGAATGGAAAATGCCAACCTTTCTCCATACCCCTTACCCCCTATTTATAGTCTCCACCCACCCTCTAATGGGCCTTCTCCAAATCAGCCCATTAGCCTTCCAAAACCTGAACAGCCAACTGAAAAACCTTAAAACAGCGATTTCTCCCAAACCGCTGAACCAAATCCTTAATGTAACCACTCTACGGAAAGAGAATCATCAATTCCTTTCCAATGGCACAGGTCTCATCCTCTGATTCGACCTGAGTCAAAAGTTATGCCCAGTACAAGACTGACAGGGGCAAAATGGTTACAAACAAAATCGGTAAAAATTATGGACATGTCAGACATTCCCATAAGCAACATACCAAAAGATGAGAATGATCCAACCCTCAGGGAATAAAATAAAAATATTTTACGATCTTTCGATACGTTAAATGCGGGCTGTTACATTCTCCCCCCTTTAAGAATTTCGCCCCCGAAATTCCAAGCAAACACAAGCAACCACAACAATTCCGCATGCCTATCATCCATGTGAAGCCAATTCTATCATCCAAACTAGCAACCATCAAGCCATGCATCCATAGCCTTATCCTAGCACGCGGAATTCTACCACACAACAACAAGATACAACGACACAACGAAGATACGATATCAAAGGGTCCTACCGACGAAGAGTTCTGGATGAGTCGCCCTCATGCTCTCTTCCGTCTCCCATGTACAATCGTCGCCATCTTCACTCCATTGTACCTTGACTAGCTTAACCGTCTTCCTCCTAAGCTGTTTCGTATCATTTCCCACAACACGAAGTGGCCTACGAGGTTTCGCAACTGCGGTCTCGACTTCTAAATCTTCATACTGTTCTGGAGATACCACCATATTCGAGTCGTGCAAAAACTTCCGTAGAAACGACACATGGAAAACATTATGCATACTCGACATCTTCTCGGGTAACTCCAAACTATATGCGAGCTTTCCTATTCGCTCGACAATCGGAAATGGTCCAACAAACCTAGGAGCCAACTTCCCTTTACTTCCGAATCGAACCATATGCTTTAACGGTGAAATCTTCACAAAAACCATATCACCTACGTCGAATTCTAAATCCTTACGACGCTTATCAGCGTAACTCTTTTGACGATCTTGGGCCGCTTTTATTCGTTGCCGAACAATTTGGATACAACCCGAGGTTTCTCTAATCATCTCGGGCCCAAGTACCAACTTATCTCCAGTTTCTAACCAACAAGCTGGAGAATTGCACGACCTTCCATACAACGCCTCGTATGGTGCCATCCCAATACTCGAGTAGTAGCTATTATTATACGCAAACTCAACCAGATGCAGATGGTCTTCCCATGATCCTTCGAAGTCTATCACACAAGCCCTCAGGAGATCTTCTAAAACTCGGTTGACTCTCTCGGTCTAACCATCAGTTTGGGGATGATATGCCGTACTTAAGCACAATTCGGTTCCCAAAGCTTCTTGCAAACTTTTCCAAAATCCACTCGTGAACAATGGATCCCGGTCACTTACTATACTCTTTGGGACACCATGGAATCGAACTATCCATTTCACATAAAGCTCAGCCAATTTTGACGCTGTCCTAGTCGTCTTGACAGGAATAAATCTCGCACTTTTGGTCAAACGATCCATAATGACCCAAATCCCTTCATTCCCTGCCCTAGTTCAAGGTAGTCCATCGATAAAATCCATCGATATCTGCTCCCACTTCCACGTAGGAACCTCTAATGGCTGAAGTAAACCACTTGGCTTCTTCTGTTCAGCTTTCACTAACTGACAGTTCATAAACTTGGAAATGAATTTTCCAATATCTCTTTTCATCCCTTCCCAGTAGTAGACTCGCTTCATGTCCTGATACATTTTATTACCACCGGGATGAATCGTTAGCTTCGAGTGATGACATTCTCTTAGAACCTCATCCCTCAATCCGTCGACATCAGGAAAAACTAATCGTCCTTGCTTTCGAAGCCAGCCTTCTCGGTCGACCTCGAACTCCTTATCCTCTGGTTTCAGTTTCTGAATGGACTCGACAAGCTTCGCATCTTTCTTTTGGCCCTCGCCAATCCTTTCGATAAGAGTAGGCCTTATCGACAAGCTTGCCAATATTTCAGGTTCCAACTCACACCTTGGCCTGAAATCGAACCTTGCCAAATACTCGAGGCCCTTCCATTCCGAAAACATCGCTCCCAAACTTGCGTGTCTTCGACTCAATGCATCTGCAACTGCATTGCCTTTGCCAGGAGTATAGGCTATCCCAAAGTCATACGATGCCAGAAACTCTAACCATTGTTGCTGCCGAAGATTCAAATCCTTTTGGGAGAAAAGATACTTCAACGACTTGTGATCCGTAAACAACTCGAATCGTACTCCCAACAGGTAATGTCTCCACATCTTTAGAGAAAACACAATCGCTGCCAACTCCAAATCATGAGTTGGATAGTTTCTCTCATGTGGCTTTAGCTGTCGACTTGCGTAAGCCACTACTTTATCCTTCTGCATTAACACTGCTCCAAGTCCAGTACCACATGCATCAGTATATACCACCATCTCTTCATTCCCACTTGGAATGGCCAACACAGGTGCACTCGTCAATCTCTCCTTCAAGATTTCGAACGCTTGTTCACACTTCGCATCCCATGCGAACACTTGGTTCTTCTTCGTCAATCCTGTTAATGGTGCAGCCATCTTAGAGAAATCCTTGATAAACCTTCGGTAATAACCAGCCAATCCAAGGAAACTCCGAACATCCTTTGCATTCTTAGGTCTATCCCAGTCCTGGATTGCTGCAACTTTAGCGGGGTCAACCGCTATACCTTTTCCAGAAACAACATGACCTAAGAACCTCACTTCATCCTTCCAGAAGTGACACTTTGAGAACTTAGCTTTAAGCTGATGCTTTCGCAAGATCTCTAACACAACTCTCAAGTGCGTCTTATGTTCTTCCACATTTCTGGAGTAAACCAGTATATCATCCATGAACACAAGCACGAACTTATTCAACTGATCTCTGAACACTCTATTCATAAGATCCACAAAATACGCTGGCGCGTTAGTCAACCCGAATGGCATCACCAACCACTCGAAAAATCCAGACGGTGTCCTAAAAGCAGTCTTTGGCACACTATCCTTAGCTACTCTCAACTGGTGAAATCCCGTTGCCAAATCCATCTGAGAAAACACTTTGGCTTTGTGAAGCTGATCGAACAAGTCATCAATCCTTGGCAACGGATACTTGTTCTTCTTAGTCACCTTGTTCAGCTCACGATAGTCCACACACAACCTTAACGAGCCATCTGCTTTAGTTGCAAACACGACTGGTGCACCCCACTCGGAAACACTTCTCCAAATGAAACCTTTTCCCAAAAGGTCTCTAACTTGCACCTCCAACTATCGCTGTTCCTTAGGCGCCATCCGCCTAAGTGGCATAACAATTGGTCTCGCACCCTCGACCAAATCGATCCTAAACTCGATCTCGCGATGCGGCGGCAACCCTTTGACCTCGTCAAAGACATCTACATACTCATTAGCGATCAACACTGATGATAGGTCTTCCTGTGGAATCCCAAGCGAATATAGATAACTCACGAAGACCCCGTCTTCGTGCTTACATCTAATCAACACCTTTCGCCCTTCCACATCCCCGACCCTCACCTCTAGCTTCTCGCAATTCACCCTTGCCGCATACTTCTTGAGCCAATCCATGCCCAAGATGATCCCATACCCAGCGAAGTTAAGAACAAAGCAATCACACATAAAAGAGCAACCATGACTCGATAATACTAGACCACGGCAAATCATGCACAAACTGGACGAACCCCCAACTGGATTAGTCACGATCAATGGTCTATCACAAATCTCGGGTTCCAAACCCAAGCGACACACAAGCTCATTGCAGATGAATGAATGTGATGCTCCAGTATCAAACAACACTCGAACTGAAACACCGTTAACGGAAAAAGTACCTTGCACCATGACACCCTTTCCCTTCTCCTCTGCAGTAGGAGCTCTTGAAGAAGATGGCACATCATCCAAAGCATATGCCTTAACAATCTGCTTACCCTTAGCTGATTCCGGACAATCTTTCTTCTCATGCCCAGGCTTTCCACACTTGAAGCACTTCTTCTCAGCTTTGGGATTCTTACACTCATTCGAATAATGTCCCTTCTGTTGGCAGTTAAAGCAAACTGCCTCACTCTTGGGTTTCTTTTGGCCATCCTTTCCTTTCTGTTGTTGCTGCTTCCTCTTTTTATTACCACTCTGCTGTGGTTTCTGAACTTCCTTGGTTGCAGCGACAACATTTGCTTCCTTGGGAAACAAGCTCTCATGGCGAATAGCTTTTTCCACAATCTTTTCAAATGAATCATCAAAATGGTCCACAAGTGGCTTCCCAATATGTGCATCCAAACCCAAGACAAACTTCTCGTTCTTCTGATAGGGCGTATCAATGTATGAACGAGCATATCTAGACAAAGCCTCAAAATCAGAAATATAGTCAAGAACTGATCTGCCATTCTGCTTCAACTCTACGAACTTCTTGAAGAGAACTGACTTTTGAGCAGTGGAGATAAACTTTGCTTCAAACTTAGCTTGGAATTGCTCCCATGAAATCTCCTCTTCCGGAGTCTCGAGTATAACAGAATTCCACCATTCCATGGCCCTGCTTTGCAGCTACCTTGATGCAAGCTTTCTCTTCATTGCATCTTCAATACCCAAGTCTCCAAAGATTCGAACACATGAATCCATCCACCTCTGAACCTCTTTAGCTGGTTCAGTTCCCTTGAATGGTTTCCCTCCTAGAGATATAAAGTCCTTGCACATCTTTGCAAAATCTATTCTAGGAACTCGCACCCCTACATCTACCGTAGCCGCCACTGGAGCGGGTACCCTTTGCATAATTGCTTCTGCCATGGCTTCAAACATGGCCGGGTAATCTGGCTCACCACCATTTCCCCCTCCAGTATTAGCTCTCCTAGCAGCGTGCCCTGATTGTCATATTGATTTTTTTAGCAAAGCCAACGGGGTCAAAAGGGCCAGATCTTTTTATTGAAGTCACATTGATATTTACAAGAAGCAAAACGAATATATGGAACTAGAGATTTTTAAAATAGTTCTTGAATTCAAAATTTGAAATTTGTACCATTATTTCTTGAATTCAAAATTTATTTTGAAAATACCAAATTTGTTTGATTAGTAATACAAACTAAAAGTATATACGGAACTAGAGATTTAAAGTAAAATATACATATAGTTAAAAAAAAACTAAAACATGATAAATATATCAATATCATATTAAAAATGATTTTATATAAATAATACATGCATGAATATGCATATATATATATATATATATATATGTAAACTTTATAATTATAACCTTATTTTATGAAACATGATAAATATATCTATATACATATAATTTTCATTCCTATAAAAATTGTATTTGAAAATTTGTAATCGTATTAATTAACTATCCTTACAAAATAAACTATGTTAACAACCAGGAATCAATATTATGGTGATAATATACGAAACATATGTATTAATTAACTATAATGACATTTTAATTGCTAACAATCTCATTATTTCAGTGATAATATAGCAATTCAGGGGTATTACGATGTAATATACATATGTTAACAACTATGAATCAATCAAACATCAAATTAACCCCTAAATCAATACACTAGAGACGTCTAAAAGACCGGTTGTAGGTCGACTACCCTGGGTATCGTCGAAACACCGGTTTACATGAGATACATATAATCTGGATGTTATGAGTTCTTTACCATAATTGAATGGGTGTTCTGGTTTCCATGGATGAATGGTTGAATTGTTTATGGTAAAGGCTATCACTGTCCGATGTGGGGAAGATAGGATTGAGTTCTTATCTAGTGTTGTGGGTAGATTAATATGTTTATCTATCCATCCTCATATACTTTATTGTTGAAGTTTGTTAGCTGTTTTACCGCTCACTAAGACTGTTGTCTAACTCAAGGTTTTATGTTTCCTCTTATTACCTTGGGTTATTCATCCGGTTGTGGATGGACAAAATATGTAGCAATGACAGGTGATTAGTGAAGACGACGTTGTTGTGCGAAGGCGAGCAGGAGGCTGGCGTATTGCTTTTACTTCTATATAGTATTTATGTTTCCACTGTTTGAGTTGCTCTATGAGTGTTCTATTGAGGCCATATGTACATACTTGACATTTCCTGTGATGTTGGGATAACCTTTCAGGATGTTGTGAAAATTTGAAAAGTTTGCTTATGATGTTTCACTACTATTACCTGTTGTATATGTTCTATTATATTTTATCCTTGCGTTGTGAGTTTTACGACAGATTCTGATTGTGTTTATCTACTCTGATGATCGTCCATAATTGTCGTGCACACCTTTCAGCGAATTATTCTTATCATTAAGTGGGGCGGCTGTAGGTGGTCAACACATTATGGTACCTTTCGTCCGAGTACTTCTTGACAACTCCGGACCTGGAACAAGACTAGTTTTGATCCAAGGTTTAACCTAATACAAAATGACAAAACTGTCAGAAACTTTTAAACCTCAATGATTAATATGCACGAATCATCACTAGTATGCTAAAAGTTCCTAAATTGAATTTTTTGAGTCAGAAAATAATTACTAAAACATAAAAGGTGGGCATAAGATGAGAGGGAAGCGAAACTGAAACAATTCAAGATGAATTAGTTCAGGTAAGGACATGACAGTAAATACGAATCTGCAAAATAAACGGGCATGCACTAGTAATCTTGTGTGTTTTAGAGTTGAAAGCCACAAGCTTTATGGAAAACTTCATCAGGAACCGATGCAGCACCACTGGTGGTGCTAACTTTGCGGTTTGACAGTGTGTGCCTGCATATATAATAGCTCTTGTATTAGTAAGTTTCTAAGTAACTCAGCTGATCACACAATAAGATTGAAAAGATACCGCCCATGAACTTGAGAAAATTCTCAAATTGTCAACTTCTTTTATCAATTTAATTAATACAAGTTGCCATATAATTAATGCTAAACTTTTGATATTTACCTTAAACCGACATGTATATGATATGCTTTAAAGTACCAGTTCTCACTGGTTGGCCACCTATTCACTAACGTGTGACATTCTATGTGAAACCAAGAGAAATTAAAAAAAATACACTACATCCATCATAACATGTATGGATCAAAATATATTGCTTACTAGCTGACAAGAGCAATATTTCATGTGAACACAGAACCTCTCCCATCACATGCACGACAGCTAATCAGCCCACGTGAGGCACACATTACACACTGCAATTTCCCCGTTCCATTGCATATATTGGCTCTGTGGAAAAGAAAAAAAATCATGTAAATAATGTAATTTTTTGTCTTATTTATTACATCCTCCAGATTTGTCAACTATGGCTTTAGTCTTATTTATTGTATCCCTTCAGAGGCCTCCGACACGAAGTCAACACAACATGCACGCTTCTACTATCCGAAAACACCCACGGTTTATTTAAGACCATTCACACCACGTAAACATCGCAATGCTAAATAAAGAACAATGAAGCTACTATAAGACTCAGGTTCCATCACACAATGCAATGCAAGACAGAGGTTATAGTTTTACCTTATAATAGCCAAATATGCTTGGTACGCGAAATTTATCTTTTATTATTACTAGAAGTGAAGAAATCAACTACAAATATGAATGTATCAATCATAGACGGCATGAGTGCCTCATCCCACTATGTCGCCGTATCTAGGTTTACAACTAAAACCGAAAAATGTCGTATTGGAAGTTTGGACTTCCATCGTGATGGCTACTGATCCGAAAGATCGATCATGTAGTGTAACACTCAACGGCTTACGTCCTGTGCATGAGAAAACAACGTAATACACATCTGCACTATATCGAGGATATCAAGTATCTCAACGGCTTACGTCCCGTGCATGAGAAAACGCCGTATACTCTATCCTTCTAGGAATCAGGGAGTGTTCCCTATCCCTACCAGGTGTGGAGCGACCACACCCAGCCTATCTCGGTCGACCAATCTATCCTCATCTCGAAAGTATACTGACCTAACCATCAGTTCACCATCATACCGATGTGTGAGGCTCGCGAATTAACACTACACAAAGCTATCTACTTAAGCTATGCTTTGATTATCATCCACCAAGCTCTGCTTTTCAACAAAAGCTTGGATCACTGCAACTCAGCATATCACATTGTCAATCCATACCATATCATTGATCTCAACCAATATATAACCTCTAAGCTCGTACGTCTCAGAGAAGGGTGTTAAGCAAGAGAATAAATTCTACGCCACCAAACAGATATATATTTAGCAAAGATCAATGAATACAGCATAACGGAATACAATGTCAGACACACCATCCATTTACAAGTACGTTCTAGGTCTGAACGAAACCGGAGGCACCTTATTGCTTGTCCCGTATGTCCAATACAGGAGAGAGGCCCTCGCATATTCGAACAATCAATAATTACGTCCGGACGGCTACCACTGTAGCCCCTTCAAGGCAGCTGCTCCAATCATGGGCATCAGTAGCAACCCATCCATTCGATGTGAAGATCGTCAGTCTTGCACCGACCTCAATCTCTTCGACTGTTAGTCATCGTACCAATTATTCAAAATAGGTTAAACCCGGTCTTTCCGAATAACTCGCGTATCTTATAATCAAGTGCTATAACAGCACATCATATGCCTCATTCCAATCCAGAAGATTCTTTTATTCGTATTTCTTTATTCTGGAAAGGTTCTCATTAATCTTATCAATGATTATCACTTTTAAACACACTGTTTAATCCATTTCTTTGGAAATCATTTCAAAAGATTTTATACTATCTCTTCGCAGTTTAAACCAAATTAAGATTTATCAAACTAGTTGGGAATAACGCCTTACTGAAGTAATCATTCATTTGATTATCCCATCTCAACCTATTCATCCCACGAAGCAAAACTGGTAGTCCTCCATATCTAACACCACTATGTTATTGGTAAATTCAATTACCATTTCACATTCAAATATAATTAAAGGTTTAACTACCGCATAAAGTAAAACTGGTGATACTCCATTTTTGCACACTTCTCAAATTTGGCAAATTTAATTACCACATTAACATTTCAATCTAATTAAAGATTCATTAAAACTCCACTTAGTTTTAATCCCCAACATCCACAAGTTGTTAATTTAATGTGAGGGGTCTAGTGCTTAAATATACATATAACGGTGCTAAGACACGAGGTTAAGTCCAACTTGTGTTAGGAGTCTTCCCAGAACCGCCCGGCAAATCCAGCATCCACAAGTGGTCGGCTTAATGTGAGAGGACTAGTGTATAAACATATTTATGAATATATGTATTTAAAAGGATAGAAATAAATGGCACTAATTTTGCTTAATGGAAATGAATGAAAGTTACAACAGTAAAAGAAGTGGAATGAATGAGGAATGATAACAACCTATTATAATTAATTACATTAATAAGAATGTTATATAATAGGTAGGTTTGTCCTAGGCACAAGTGGAAATTATAACATAAGATATAATAAATGGAAAGGAAACTTATTAGAAAACTTTAGTTAAGAGAACTAAGTTAATAAGTAAACAACGACAAGTTGTACTAACAGTGTAAGATGGAATTATGATTAAATAAGAAAGAACGAGGTGAATATATGGGATGAAATAAGTTATATTTAATCACAAATAATAAGTGACATGTTAAACATAAAACAGGTGAATTGAGATGAAATATACTTAATTACATATTATGTAGAACATGTTGTTGTAACTGTGGAATCATACAATGAATAATATAAAGAGATTGTAGATTACAGATCTTGGATTACGATCTAGAGAATAACATGTTATGGGCTTATTAATAAACTTAAATGGATTAAGATATATATCTGAAATTAATAAGCAAGAGGAACTTGGTAACTTGAATAAAAACTCAATGTGAATGGGAATAACCAAGTTAACTAGAAATCTGATGAGAAAGAGCAAGTCCGTAATTACATGATTAGAGATAAGGTCTAATAACACATCAACCTGAGTGTTTACACCAAAAATGGTCTAAATACCCAAGGTACTAAACTGTACTTCATCAATTCGGTAAGAAATAAATGGAACCGTGTTTAAGTAGCAATAGAAAGTAAAATGCGGAAAAAGTAAAGTAAAGACAAGATTTATAGTGGTTCGGCCGTTAACGAGGCCTACGCCCACTGTGAAGATGATTTCCTGCCTTTAATGAAAATTACAAGGTACATCCACTCTTTAACCTCATATATATCCATACCCACTCAATATATCCTTATTTATGTATTTTGATCTAGAGAACTATACAAGAGAATAATAGATTTTGAGGAGAAGGAGGATGGATGAATGATTTGAAAGAAAAGATTCCTTCATTTGAAAATGATGTCTGTCGCCATGGCCAGATCTATGGTTGAGTATGAAGTTTAACAGCACTCCGTCATGTTTCCAGAAAAAGCCCCCTCTTATGTTGGTAGCCATGGTGTATTTATAGGTGAACCCCCCTTGGTAAATGATTTGGAATCTGTTTATCTTAGGCTGTGGGTCGTTCATTCTGCTAATTACAACCATGCCATTGGACAGCTATAGCCAGCTGTCCAGGGTCGTATTCAGTGTTATGTGCGGACGACTTGTTGAGTGTCTTGAATGGCTGAGCGGGTCCTTAAGCGTGAGCGCGGATGCTCTAGGAGATTTCGCAAAAGCGGAGTGTGGAGCTGAGATTGGTCCTCCTTTGTTCCTTGCGTGAACGATCTTCTTGTGCTAAGGGCGCTCGTCCTCTTGTTACCTTTGTATGGTGCCGCTTGGTTTTACGGTTATGCTAAGCGGTTGCTTTTGCCCGTGTAGAATGGGTGACCTGTCTTGTTTTAGTGCTTGAGCGGCTTTCAAGATGTGCGGCCCTTATCTTGTCGAGTCGTGCCTCTCATAACCCGGTCGCACTGGTAGACTTGGCCTGCCTTGGGTTTGATATTTGGGTCTTGCTTAGCGCGGTTGCGTTATGTAGGACCGACCCTAGTGCGACCTGCCTTGTACCCTCTACCCAATGTGCGTATGAATTTTTAGGGATTAACACTTGCCCCTCGAAGTCCGTGATTTTCTTTTGTAAGGAATTATGGGCTTCGACATATTTGATCACACATTGGGTGGCGATTCTGTCCTGGTCGTTCGTGTAGAGACCGGGGTCACCTTGTTGACGCTGACTGGCATCTTTATCTTTGAACGAGACGTTTGGCTTACCATGTTTTTGTCGTAAATGACCAGATCGTGTGGAAATGAATACGCCAACTGGTCCTTTGACGAGACACCTGTTTCGGTACTCAAGTGTAATGATGACGTGGCGAGGAGTACCTTTATGCCCTTTAATCTCCCCTTTGTTCTCTCATTTGTCATCCGATTTTGCTTTTATTTATCTTCCAAGAGAGATTCTGAAAGAAAGAACTCCGCATTTTTCTCTACTGCTACTCAGTTTTGTTGATGATCTTTCCTTTTTTGTTCTTCCTTTAAGTCTTACGGTTACTCCCTGGTTTATTTATAGGATGGTTTCATCTTCGGAGCAACGCAAAAAAGGAACCTTTGTTGATTTGAGCATCTATGGGGATGAGACTCAGCCGGGTGGTCATCCGTCCGTAAACCCTCCTTCCTGCCCTTCTTATACGGAACTCCAAGCTATTATTAATAGGCCTCGTTATGCTCCCGGACCTTGCAATCCCAGGATTGCTAAGCGATTTCGAGGATGGAGCTTACAAGGGGTTCCTTCGAATGCGGATGTGTCCCCGGCTGATTCTCTGAGTTTTTCTTATGATATGACTATGGAGAAAAATCGCATGCTGGCTCGCCTTAAGACTGTTGTGCATCAATTTGGAGAATAGATGGACTTGCTGAAGAATCATTTTGCAAAGCGGATGGTTGGCTGGCATAAGTTGGCCTCTGACCTCCAAAAACTTCACGAAGACAACCTCGAGCGCATTTCTGCTTTGGAATATGACAAGGCGAAGTTAATCCAGGCCCTTAGGTCAAAAGATAGCATGGTTGCCTCTTTTGCCCCCGGGGGGGTTGAGTCACTGGCTCTTGTACGTGCTGAAGGTCTTCATCTTGTCCTGCTCCGGTGAAGAGGAAGGTAGGTAGGCCAAGGAAGGTCAGAGATTTGTGATCCTCTCTCTTGGTTGCTTTTTTTTGAACCCTTAAGACCGGTTGTGCAAGCGAGTGCCGGTCCTCGCCCATGAGATTATGTTGGTTGTTATTTGATGACTTTGTATTTGACTTGTGACTCTTTTGTACTTTCTGATGAACGGTTGCCTGGCTGATTTTGCGATACTTTCCATGTCTTTGCTACACCATGCCTCTTTGCCCTGCCATGACAAAACACATGTATTTTCTTTTAAAAGGCTTTTTTTGTACACAGCGATCGCGCGTTATCGTCGTATCATGAGGCGTTCGTTCGTGCGTTAATATCACATCACAGTTAGTTCTGTATTGCTCTTATTAATTTGGGATTACCCAGTTTTCGGTATTTGATTTAACTAGTTAGTTTTAAATTGCTTTAATTTTGGCAAGTCAACCATTTAGGTTTTTTATTAAATATCCTACTTTATTTGTTTGGTATTTTCGTGATGCATTTTTATGCGTGCCCCCTGGGAGGACTTGGGTTCCAATGTAGAATCCGAACTTGGCTTCATTTGACTTGGTTAACAACCAAGAACAAGAACGGACACCCCCATACGGCTAGGATTTCTGATTTTGTACTCTTGGCTTTGCTTGACTTGGTTAACAACAAAGAACAAGAGTGGGTACCCCCATATGGCTAGGATTTCTGCTGTTGTAATCCATCCTTGGCTCTGCTTGACTTTTTTAATAACAGAGACAAGGATTGCCACCTCTTTTCGGTCGGGTTTCTTTTTTGCGCTGGTCCTTCCAGCATGTTTAATCCTTCCCCATTTTATGCTTCATTCATGGAGCGGACACTAATTCATCTCATCGAGTTTTCAACTAAGAAGGAAAAATTCGTGTTTTTACCTACTAAGGTAGGCGTCCTTTGAAATTGGCAATTTTTCCGTTTCGGGACATGTCGGTTTTTCCGACTTTATGCTTTGGCCAAGGACACAGACCATGGTTTGCCTCCTTGAGTTTCTTTTTCTCAAGTTGGAAAACCCGTGTCCAGCACCTAGGAAGGCCATCTAAGAAGATGCTTCTTCGGTGGGCTTTAGCAATTTAATCCGTGGGACTTTTGAGTTGCTTTTCACTCCAGCATCGACTTTTTAATCTAGCATCAGGCTTTCTGTTAGTACTGTACTGAGGGGTCCAGTGCTTCCTGACGGAAGCTGGAATTTCCTCGAGTTGTTGCTCCTTGATCGCTCGTTTGCCTACACAAGGAAATCAACTTTTAGTGTAGGATGATGAATAAGTGACCTGTACATGTAACTAAGATCTCATATTCAGTTATTTCATGTACACCGCTAAAATGTGAGGATTTGATGAATCTTTACAGTATTTCTTATATATATTTGAATAACATGATATAAGAAATAATGACGGATATGATCACTGTTCCATGCTCGTGGAATCTGGTTCCCGTCTGTGGTGGCCAATTTGAAAGTTCCGTCCTGGAGTTTCTGATTTATGACATAAGGTCCTTCCCAATTAAGGCCGAAGACTCCAGTGCCGGTCATTATCTTCTTTAGGACTAGATCTCCAATTTCAAAAGTTCTATGCTTGACTTTTGAATTGATGTGCCTGGCCACCCTTCTTTGGTGCGCGGCTACTCTGAGTTCCGCCTCTTTTCTTCTCTCCTCGAGCTGGTCGAGGGCTTCGAGTTGTAGCTTCTCATTTTCTTTGGGGTCAAAATGTAGTCTTCGGTGGGTAGGGACTTCCAACTCCACTGGTATCATAGCCTCAGAGCCATAGGATAAAGAAAAGGGAGTGTGCCCTATTGCAGTTTTGTGCGTAGTGCGATACGCCCATAATGCCAGCGGGAGTTCGTCTACCCATGCACCTTTAGCCTTTTCCAGTCGCTTCTTGATGGTTTTATTTACTGCCTCCACTTGCCCGTTCGCCTGTGGATGAGCGACCGCTGAAAAGCTCTTCTGGATTTTATACTTGGCACAAAAGCTTTGGAACTCTTCACTTTCAAACTGGGTTCCGTTGTCCGTGATTATCTTTTGTGGTAACCCGAACCTGCATTTGATGTTTTTCAAGACAAAGTTAATAACCTTCTTTGAAGTTATAGAGGCCAATGGTTCTGCTTCAGCACATTTTTTAAAATAGTCAACAACAATTGCATATTTGAAACCATATTTGGTAGTGGGTAGGGCTCCTATAAGGTCGATGCCCCATATAGCAAATGGCCATGGGATGACCATGTGCTTTATGGTTGTGGACGGCAGCCTTGGGGTTTTGGCAAATCTTTGGCACCTATCACACTTTTTGATGTAAGTCGTGGAATCTTTGTTGATGTCTGGCCAGAAATAACCATATCATAGGATCTTTTTAGCCAAAGCTTGTCCTTCGGTATGACCTCCGCATTCCCCTTCGTGCAACTCTGCCATAATTGCCTTAGACTCCTTCTCTGTGACGCATAGGTGTAAAAATCCCCGTCTATACGGTCGCCCATCTTGGATAAGGTATAGGGGAGACTTTCGCAAGATTTTTCTTCGAAGCTTGGCTTCAACCGGGAGTGCTCCAGTTGTGAGATATTCTTTAATTGGTGACATCCATGAGTTTGATTCATCGGTTGCTTCCATGATCCAACCCACTTCGGTCTGCTTTGTGCTCGGACTAGAAAGAACTTCTACTGGAACTAACCCCGTTAGCTGCGGATCTCCTGTGCTCGCGTATTTGGCTAATAAATCAGCCTTAGTATTCTCTTCTCTGGGAATACAAGATATGGTGTAATGCTCGAAAGCTTCCAACAATTCCAAGGCCCTTGTAAGATAATCTGGTAAGTTACACGTTTTCGCCTGGCATTCTCCTATAATCTGGCTTACCACGAGCTGGGAGTCGCTGAAGATCTGTATAGTTTTTATTTGTAATTCTCTCGCAAGTTTTATTCCTGCGATAAGGGCTTCGTACTCAGCCTCGTTGTTGGTTGCCGCAAATTCCAATCTTGATGCGTAGCATAGGGATTTTCCTTCAGGGGTTTCGAGAACTACCCCTGCCCTAGAACAGCGGTCGTTCGATGCCCCATCTACAAATAGTTTCCATTGGATATTAGTTTCAATATCATCTTGCTCCTTTACTTCCCCTTGGTCGGTAAATTCTACAATGAAGTCAGCCAGTGCTTGTCTGTTAATCGCCTTTCGGGGATGATACGTAATGTCGTACTGACTGAGCTCTATATTCCACTTTAGCAACCTTCCAGAGGTTTCTGGTCGGGACAGGACTTGCCTCAGAGGTTGGTCTGTGAGTACCTTGATGGGATGAGCTTGGAAGTAGGGGCGAAGCTTCTTTGATGCAATGAGCAAGCAATAAGCAAGCTTCTCAAGTTTTGGATAATTGAGCTCCGCTCCGGATAACCTCTTGCTGATGTAATAGGCCGGTTTTTGTATCTTCAAATCTTCTCTAATTAGTGCTGCGCTTAGAGCATGAGCAGAAACCGCCAAGTATAGAAACAAGTCTTCGCCGTCACTAGGCTTCGACAGCATAGGTGGCATCGCCATATGTTGGATCAGTTCTTCGAAGGCTTTCTGGCACTCAGGGGTCCATTGTATCTTTTTTTTTGCCTATTCTGAGGGCGTCGAAGAATGAGAAACATCTGTCCGTTGCCCTGGATATGAAAGGATTCAAAGTCGCGATCTTCCCGTTTAGACACTGAAGCTCCTTCTTGGTCCCTGGGGCGCGCATTTCTCTTAAGGTTAATATTTTGGCTGGATTAGCTTCTATACCTCTAGTGTTGACCATGTAACCAAGCAACTTGCCCGAGCCGACACCAAAACTGCATTTCAAAGGATTCAGTTTCATTCCATATTGTCGCAAGATGTCGAACATTCGGGCAAGGTCTTCCAAATGGTCGATTGCTTTCTTTGACTTAACCAACATGTCATCGACATAGACCTCCATCATCCTACCGATTTGTTTCTTAAACATAGCGATTACCAATCGTTGGTAAGTCGCTTCTGCGTTTTTTAGACCAAATGGCATTACCTTATAAAAATATAGGCCAAGGTCGGTAATAAAGCTGGTGTTTTCCTGGTCTGGACCGTACATCATAATTTGATTGTAGCCGGAATATGCATCCATGAACGATAGCAATTCATGGTCGGCCATGGAATCCACCAGCTGATCGATTCTGGGGAGAGGGAAACTATCTTTTGGGCAAGCTTTATTTAGGTCGGAATAATCCACACAGCCCTGCCATTTACCGTTTGATTTCTTTACGAGCACCGGGTTGGATACCCATTTCGGATAGGTAGACTCTCTAATAAAACCATTTTCCATTAGTCTGTCGACTTCTTCTTTTAAGGCGCGCGACCTCTCCGGCCCCTGGGTTCTCCTCTTTTGTTTGACAGCCGGAATGCGCGGGTCGATGTTTAGCTTGTGAACTGCAACATCCGGAGATATTCCGCACATGTCAGAATGGTTCCATGCGAACACATCCAAGTTAGCTCTCAAAAAGACAATCAACTGGTTTTTCAATTCAGGGCTCAGCCGAGACCCTATATTTAACACGCGGTTTGGGTCTTTTGGATCTACCGCTATAGGAATCGTATCTTCGGCTAAGGTCGCCCTTTCGTCCTCTGCACTGGTTTCTCTGGGATCGATCTCCTTCTGCATTCCGCTATGCTCACTAGTGCATGGACCTCTCTTTAGTTGCTATAAGGGAGGTTTTTGGATGCAAGGGAGAACCTCTGCATCCTTTCTTGATTCTCTTTTCTTGGCCACTTTCAGTTCTGCCACGTAGCAGTCCCTTGCGGCCATTTGATCGCCCTTGATTACACTGATCCCCATTTCGGTTGGAAACTTCATGATCAAACACCAGGGAGCTAAAGCAATCCTGAAGTCCAAAAGAGTTGGCCTCCCAAGAAATGCATTATAAGATGAAAACTCATCTATTATGACAAAGGTCTGTATCATGGAAACTTGACGGTCCCTGTCTGCTAATTCGACAGGCAAATCAATCGTCCCGATGGGTTGCGTAGGTTGACCTGTAAACTTATACGGGTACGCGTGCACTTTTGCCATGGAGAGGTTCATTTTCTGAAAAGTGTTTATGAAGATCACATTAACTGATGCCCCGGTGTCGACCAGGACCCTTTTTACCACTGCATGTCCAAGGCCGATTGTGATCACCATGGCATCGATAGTTGGCGTAATTAAGCCTTCTACATCCTTATTTCTGAATATCACGTCCTCGGTCGAAGTTTTGTGCATTTTCGCCGGAAGCTCGTTGTTCAAGATCATGCACCCTTTCTTTCCCGCGACATCCTTCAATTCATTAGCGTATCTTTCCATATCTGCCCAGCTATTCCCGGCTAGGTGAGAACCCCCAAATATCGTATTGATTACTGGTCTCGAGTCAACTGGCACTCGGTCCTCTTTGTTTAAGTTGGGCTGGTTAGATGTATTGCTATGCCCCTGCACGACCAGAGAGTTTTGGGGATTTTTCACATACTGTTGGATTCGGTTCTTCCTGATGAGCTCTTCAATCAAGCTCTTCAGATGGCGGCATTCGTTAGTGTTGTTCCCTGGTTGGCTATGGAAACGGCAAAATTTCCCGGAATTCGCCTGTTGTTCATTTACCTTCTACGGCTTCATCTGAGGGAAAAGGCCTGAGTCCTTCGTAGCTTGGTAAATCCTCTCTGGGGTTTCGTTTAATAGAGTTAGCTCAAAAGGTTTATACATCCGTGTCTTCTTATAAGCTTTGCTCTCCCCCTCATCGTTTCCCCTTTTGTGTCCTAGATCGTTCCTCTGCTCAGCCCTGGGCCCATTATTCTTCCCTTCTCTGGCCGTGCTATTTTCTATAGTCTTCTGGGCACCTAGAGATTCATCTTCCACACTCATATATTCTTCAGCCTTCTTTTAAAACTTCTTTAAGGTCTTTGGTTTCTTCATTTTAAGCCACTTTCCAAATTCTGATTTCTTATCGATGGCTCCTCTCAGGGCCGCGAGCAAATACCAAGGCTCTGGCTCTAGGACCTCCATTGCCGCAGCGCGGAAGCGTGTAAGGAAAGCTCTGATGGTTTCCCCAGGCCGCTGTTCCATCTCACTGAGCGACATCACGTCTCTTGCTTTAGTGACCTGCAACCAGAATTGATCCTGAAATCTCCTCACTAGATCTATAAACTGCTCGATACACCTAGGTGGGAGTCTGGTGAACCAAAGTGAGGCCACACCTTCCAGGAAAACGGGAAAGTATAAGCACTTGATTTCGTCAGTGGCTCTAGCTCCATTCATGTGTTGGTCATATTTGAACAGGAAGATAGTTGGATCTCCGACTCCGCTGTAAGGTGCTATTGTTGGCGGTATAAATTTCTTCGGGAATTTTGCTTGACGGATCTCCTCCGTGAATGGATTTTTGCAGGGGGAGAACTCCCACTCTTTTTCCTCATCCTCTTGAGCCACCTTCTCCTTCATTACTCTCTGAATTAAGTCTGTGATGCACCTTTCATCGCCCGCTTGTTCATCAGAATTGATGCTAACGTTAGCATGGCCATGGTTTAAGCTTTGACGCCTCGCATCCTTCTTGAGGGAGGCTATGTTGGAGCGATTCGTCGCACGTTCTTCTTTGCACTGTGGAGATCTGACCTTAGGATCCCCAACGCCGGCCTCTTCCCTGTCTCTCACTGGGCTATGAGGTCGTCCAAGGTCTGAGGCTGATGAGACCTCTTTTTCGTCAGCATTATCCACAGCGTTCGGTGGTAATAGATTGGCTTGACCGTTGGTCAGGACATCAAAACTTTCCATTATCATCTTCGCTATATTATCCACTTTCTTGTTCAAGCCAGCTATAACCACATTCAATTCATCTCTCATTATAGATGGCATAGGAGTTTTCCCTGCCCCTTGATTCAAGATTTGAGGGGTAGCTTCGCCAACACCATCACCCTCATTGATTGCGGCGACTTTAGCGGATTTACCGCTTTTCTTCGATCCAACCATGATTTCAAAGCAGAATATCAATTTTGGGATGTTTTTATTGCTGAATTACGAAAGGAAATTATGAACACGGCCCCACGGTGGGCACCAAAATGTTTACACCAAAAATGGTCTAAACACCCAAGTTACAAAACTGTACTTCACCAGTTCAGTAAGAAATAAATGGAACAGTGTTTAAGTAGCAATAGAAAGTAAAATACGGAAAAAGTAAAGACAAGATTTATAGTGGTTCGGCCGTTAACGAGGTCTACATCCACTGTGAAGATGATTTCCTGCCTTTAATGAAAATTACAAGGCACATCCACTCTTTAACCTCATACATCTCCATACCCACTCAATATATCCTTATTTATGTATTTTGATCTAGAGAACTATACAAGAGAATAATAGAGTTTGAGGAGAAGGAGGATGGATGAATGATTTGAAAGAGAAGCTTCCTTCATTTGAAAATGATGCCTGTCGCCATGACCAGATCTGTGGTTGAGTATGAAGTTTAGCAGCACTCCGTCGTGTTTCCAGAAAAAGCCCCCTCTTATGTTGGTAGCCATGGTGTATTTATAGGTGAACCCCCCTTGGTAAATGATTTGGAATCTATTTATCTTAGGTTGTGGGTCGTTCATTCTGCTAATTACAACCATACCATTGGACAGCTGTAGCCACCTGTCCGGGGTCCTATTCAGTGTTTTGTGCGGACGACTTGTTGAGTGTCTTGAATGGATGAGCGGGTCCTTAAGCGTGAGCACGGACGCTTTGGGAGATTTCGCAAGAGCGGAGTGTGGAGCTGAGATTGGTCCTCCTTTGTTCCTTGCATGACCGATCTTCTTGTGCTAAGGGCGCTCGTCCTCTTGTTGCCTTTGTATTGTGCCGCTTGGTTTTACGGTTATGCTATGTGGTTGCTTTTGCCCATATAGAATGGGTGACCTCTCTTGTTTTAGTGCTTGAGCGGCTTTCAAGATATGCGGCCTTTATCTTGTCGAGTCGTGCCTCTCATAACCCGGTCGCACTAGTAGACTTGGCCTGCCTTGGGTTTGATATTTGGGTCTTGCTCAGCGCGGTTGCTTTATGTACGACCGACCCTAGTGCGACCCGCCTTGTACCCTCTACCCAATGTGCGTATGGATTTTTAGGGATTAACACTGAGGCGCTTGGACCAGTCCGTACGTATGAAGGTGAATAACCCAACGGGGTAGATCATCTGGTGTTATGGGACACAAGAGGAATGCGCACCCATCTGATTATTCTGCCTGTTGTTCTGCTGATATTATGCTAGCTCCAAAGGACTGGAAGGGGAAGCATGCGACTTCCTAGGACATGGAGGGCACTCCTGGTAGTCCTTTGTGTGGTGATAGCATTTGGACTGTGCTCGCAGAGGTTAGGTCTGCGCGTTACTACCCGGTGAGTATACCTTGACTGCCATTAGGAGCAGTCATAAGGCTATAGGGTGGCATAGTTGATTCGACGATCCAGTTTCCTTGTGACTAGGCTGGGTTACGTCCATTTTTATCGAGTTACCTGCAGGCCTAACCATCTGTTGATAGCAAGTCGTCGGGTACCAACCATTGACAGCCAGCGTCATATGTAATACGTGATGCGGAAAGACGGAGAGCTAAATCAAAAGACTGTAGACCCTTTGCTATCAAGGCTATGGGTGAGGGACATGCCAATTAGGATTTGTTGTTTGTTGTTTTCTCTAGGGCCAGGTCACTAGCTCTCAATTATGTTCGTCTTTCACTAGTTGAGGGAGGGGTCGTATGGGACCATAGCTACTAAAAATGCAGACCTTAGCAACTGTGTATACAGATATATGAAAAGCTCCCCACTGAGTTCCGTGTTTTTGATACAGCCCTGTTACGGGACTCGGTGCACAGTAGATATGTGCGGATACAAGCATACCACTTCCGGATGGTGTATCATAAAATTTACGGCATCAAGCACGATTGACGATACGTACGTGAAAAGTCTACATACATGCATATCCGCTCTGGGTGGTGTATCGTAGACTCTAGGGCACTACTCTGTGTGGAATCTGATTCGATCGAAGGTGGCAGTTCGTATGCTTACATAGCATGATGACGACAGATCTATGCAGAACATAGTGTTGTTATATAGAGATCTGTACGTCGCTCTGGTGTAGGATGAGGGACTGCGTATATTTCTGTGGCGTTATGGCGGAGACCGTGCGAGTGAGGTATTATGAGGTGTTCCTTAATATTGGGGGTAGCTACATATATACTGTGTTAGGTTAATCCACTGGGAAATAGATGGATACGACGTGTGTGTAAGCCTTGAGTGTTTTTAATCCATGTAACATAATAAATAAGAAAATGTAACTGAACGGTATATGTAGAATTATCCAAAATATGTAGCTTAAATCCAGTCACCAGAACTTGTGTTCTGACCCCCTCCTCATAACATACTCACAGGTTAGATTTGTGGCAGAGATATGATAGCTTTGGATATTGGTTAGGCAGTATTATTATTATCTGGGTAAGGCTATATTTTGATTACATTATATTTTATCCATTCCGTTGTGAGATGTTTTCTATGCTCTGATGTATTTTATATCTCTGTCTTTTCTGCAAGATACCAGACAAACCAACACGAGTTTCGATAGATTAGAATTTTGAAAAAAAAATGTATGTCGGAATTCGGGTTGCTACATACAGGTTATTTCATAAAACGTTTCTTTAGACTTTATATGTTTCACAACCAAAGTAAATATTTTATAGCATGAATTTAAACACACAACATAATACAACACTTCAAATTTTTATAGTTCTTCCATAATTTAGCTCTTTATAAACATTTACACAACACTTACATTTAGTACTCAATTTGAACTTCCATATTTACAAACAACTCTTCTACTTTCTATAGATATAAATTATTTCAGATTCGTTATACTTAAACATAACTATTTAATAAAAAATAAATTGTGTTTTAACATGCTATTTCTCGCAACAATGCTTCCCCAAACTGGAAGGCAATTCTAAGAATGAGAGACAAACTAGCTGAAAATTGTACTCGAGAATTTGCTACTGGTAAAGATACTAATCTATGGAAGGATCCATGGATATTGGGTAAATCAATGATAGATGTTGTTGGTTGGGACACATATTCTGCTTATGGATCCCCAAATACTAATGTTGACACAATAATTGAAAACATTCTTGGAATTGCGAACAACTACCATGCAATATGGATACCACAAAAAAAATTCAAGCAATGCCAATATTTACTGGCAGGGAAAATGATATATGGGCATGGAACAACTCGAAAGGTGATTTTGCTATCAAAACAGCTTGGAATTCAGTTCGCACTAAACACGAAAACAAAATCTGGAGTAAAACGGTATGGGATAAATCCATTTGCCCTAAAAATTCTTTCACTGCATACAAGGCTATCATGCAACGATTACCCACTCATGATAGACTAGACAATTGGGGCATAACAGATGACAGACTCTGTGTTTTGTGTGGGTCAGCGGAAGAGACTCATGATCGTCTTTTATTTGCATGCAGCTATAGTAAAACAATTGCGCAAAATTGCAAGGTAAAAATTGACCCTTTGAATCAAAATTGGGATTTACAGGTAATTGCTACATACCTGGCCAAGCACCCAAACAACGATCGTCTGATAGTCAAACTCGACAAGGTTGCCTTAACATATACTGTAGCCGCAATTTGGAGAGAACGTAATGCGAGAATTTTCAGAGGAAAACCAAGTTCAGTAAAACATGTCAGTAGATTAGCCATCATTAATATTATCGTCAGTAAACGAAGAATTAAAGGGAGAGAACATACCGATAGCTTGGAATCTACACTCGATGAATTGTCAAGAACGGATCTGAAGGAAGTGTCGGCACAAATTCCAGGAACTAGTACATTGTTTGAGCCGCCATGAATTACTTTCGTGTTGTGTCTGATTTGAAGAGAGGACGAAGAATCAATTTGGAAAGTTCTAGTTGCGTTAATGTAACTGGTCTTGTATACTTATGATTTGTTCGTTACTTGGGCTTTTGGCCTGTCATGTAATCCTTTCACTTTGGACTTTTTATGCCTAATAAAACTTTAACCTATTTCAAAAAAAAAAAAATGCTATTTCTCCAATTTATAAGTCATAAACATAATTTCTTAAGTTTTCACAACAACTTAGCTTATGTCTTTGACCAAATCTGGAAATCTCGACAATCCAAAATCATTGGAAATTCCATTGCATTTAAACAAAAAAAATACCGTATAACAATTCAAAATAAGATCCAAAAGAACTACTTCAATGGATATAATAAATGCAACCATATAACAATTTGATTGAAAAATTAAGAACTTAATACCCAGATTTTATTTCAAACCATTCTAAAATAATAATGATAATAAATATACACATATATAACTCCTTTTGTATATTGAATAAAAAAAATTAGTTCTTGAAATAGAATTATTATCTTTTCTAATCTAAGCAATTCTAACAAATTTCCATAGCAACAATCACTCACTTAGAAACTTAAAACTGAACGTTGTTGAGGCTACAATCATATTGAAGTTATTTTCCTGCAACTACAACGAGTTCAATGCTTTAAAAATCATTTATAATCCTTTTATATGAATAAATACTATCGAACGATGCAACTATATCTTTCCAAATGTTGAAACCTTTTTTCAAAACTTTAAATCATAAATTCTCATATTTTCAAGTTACCCTTTCAATTTTGTAATCACCTTTCAATTTTTGCTTATATGATTTCACTTTTTATGTATATCATTTCACAAGTTAATCCACTGTTTACATTTATTTCGAACAACTTAATTTAAAATTAAAATCAAATTCAACATTATCGCTAAATGCTTTATGTTGACGTCAAAAGTTGGTCACTTGTGGCAATCAGCCCCCAATCGTGTGAAAAGCACACGAGTAACTGTTATAGAATACGGTAAAGCAAATAAAACAGGGAACACACACAACTTTTTATAGTGGTTCAGCCAAGAATGTGCCTATGTCCACTTTATATTTATTGATTTCTTCTTTTGATTACAAGTACAATGCTTTTATCTTTTGAAGAACGATGGGAGATGAGAAGTTTTTTAGAGGAATGAGAGTTGGCTATTTGAGGAATATGCCGAGAGTATTCTTCTTCCAGAGCTTAAAGTACCCAGAATTCACCATGTAAAATTCACCCCTCTCTCCTTTTTTCTTTGGGGAAGAAGGTATTTATAGGTGGAGAAATCGGCTAGGGCTGGTTTGACGTGGCCCGGCCTTTTCGGGAAGGCTCGGATGCGTGGAATTCATTCCTTGGATGTAGGTGCTGCTAAAAGACTGGCTCTACTGTTTATCAATAGTACCTTCGGAAACCATGGCTTACATGGCATCCAAGGTGCGGTGTATTAAAAGGAGAGCTTTGTTCGGATGTGGTTGACCGCTTTTGTGGCTTTGAGAAATGGTCTGAGTAATAAATGATAAGTCTATATACTTCCAGGTGAGCCCGAGATACTTGCTCGATCCACTTTTGATGGAAGCCTATGACTCGGTCGATTGAGAGCGATTCTCCCTAGCTAAGTGAGTTGAATCCTGAAGATAATTAGGCGGAGTTGGAATCGAATCGAGCCAGCCTCGAAGGAAGCTGGTTTGGGCCGATCCTTGTTTGGGCCTTTCAGAGTGCGAGCGGCTATATCGGCCGATGGGCTGAAGTTGAATAGAGCTTCTAGAGGCTAGGCTTCGATCCATTGAACCGTGCTAAATTTTTCCAAAAAGTTGGTCAACACTTTGCCCCTCAGAATACATCTTTCTAGGTAAAAGAGGTGTGTTTTGATCCCTTGCATCGAAGTCTAACGTGCAGACAACTATGGTTACGCCGAACCATAATTAGGCCAGAAGTCCGACGGCCCAATGGTTGTATTAAGGACGAAAAACCGACGACCGAAGTAGGTCGTATTAAGGCCAGAAAACCGACAACCATCGAAGACCGTATTATGGCCGAGAGAATGACCGTAAATCCTGATTAAGGATTAGTACCTGCACAGACAATAGAAACCATTCTCGGTCTAGAGAAGGCTTGTAATTTACTTTGATTGAGCATTAGTCATGTTCGACTCGAAGGCAAGTCGAGATATTCAAGTAGTAGTTACACTTGGCTTAGAGGGGTGGCAGTTTTAACCATACCCGCCTTATGTAGGTGGCGAGTATTAACCATACTCGGCTTACGGAGATAGCGAGTATTAACCATACTTGGTTTATGGAGGTGGTGAGTATTAACCATACTCGGCTTATGGAGGTGGCTAGTATTAACCACACTCAGCTTGTGGCAAGTGTTATCCATGCTCAACCTATGCAAGATTATCTAACAAGTTTTTAAGAAGCGGGCGAGTATAGTCCATACTCGGCTTGAGGGACATGATCGTACTCAGCTCAAGGAGTAGGTTTTTACAGAGGGTGGTAGGCCTTCGCGTTGACCACATTCGGCGGGGGCGAGCATCAGTTATGCTCGGTTTAAAGTACTCAAACATAATCCACGTTTTGCACAAAGAGAGTTCATAATTGTTAAAGAGCTAAAGACAATAAATTCTAAAAGGACAATAATTGATTCCAGGGCATGCCTAGGAGCTAAATCCTAACCCCATACATGTTTACATCAAAGGGTCAGTTTTATTGAAGGAAATACATCAAAAAGTAAAAATTAAACTTAATTAATGATAATGCCGTGAGTGCTGGTCTCAAGGTCCTTTCCGTTTCTAGGAGCTCGAGGACCGACCTGAGGAGCTTGGGCAGAGGATTGTGGCGGCACGGTCTATGGGTTCTTCTTGACATATTTGGGAAGCTCCCCTCGCCAGACCCTGTCCTCGATGAGATCGTGCAAGTGCATGCATTCCTTGGTGCTATGACCTACGATGTTGTGAAACATGCAATGCTTTCTAGATTCGAGTTCTTTTTGGTTCGGCTCTCTTCGAGGAGGTCTTGGGAAAGGTAGGAACCCTCGTACGTCAAGGCAGATGTCGAGCAAGGAAGAATTGAGCTCGGTATATTGATCGTACATATTTTCCCTTCGAGGTCGTACGTTGTGCGCGTTCTTTTCCAGGGCCTTTACTCTTCCTTTATTCTGGCCGTTGGTAATGAATGGACCTACATGTTTGGTGACTAAGACCTCGAGGCTCTCCATCTCAATGCTGGCGTCTTCTTGTAGGAGGAATCGCTTGGCCTTGGCATAGAAATCTTCCATATCCTTGGGGGGGTCTCCGCTTAAAGAGATTGAGAATTCTGATCAGTTCAGAACTCCTGCAATGGCGGCCATAAGCACCATTGATAGCTCAGGCCGATCAACAGATGCTACAGCCACGTTGAATCTTTCGAGGAAGGACCGAAGTGTTTCTCCCGGGTGTTGTTTGATGGTGGTCAAGAACATGACACTCTTTGGCCGGGAGATATGTACCCTCAATTTCTCAATGAAACGGGTGACCAACGTATTCCAACTACTAATCGACTCTGTTGTTAGCTAACGAAACCACATGTCGGCTATATCTGTGAGGAAGAGTGGGAAGCACTTAGCCATAACATTGGTTGATGCGTCGAGCACTTCCATATGTTGCATGTATCGCATGAGATGGATGGTCGGGTCGGTCCGACCGTTGTATGGTTCGATAGCTGGAAACTTGAAGTCCGGAGGATTAAGGGAGTTCCTGATTTCCCTAGTGAAGAGGCTGCGGTGGATGTTATCTATATCCTATTGAGAAGAATTGCCCCGGGTGAAGCGTCGGACTATGCTGGCGTGCTGACTACCATCCTGAGGAGTCACTACCATGAATCCAGCTCTGCATTCGGGAGAGTTCCAGTACTGGGATCCGACAAAAGCATGCTCGGAAGGGTCGTCGTCAGCCGGACTCGACCTCTGAGAGTTGAGTGAAGGTGAGGGCGAGGGTTCATCGCAGTTGTTGGCTCAGGGCATACTCCCCCTGTTGAACCTGATGAGGAGCGGTTTGAACCATGCCCGTGGTGGAAGGTCCCGACTGATTCAACATAGAAAGTGATGTTTGGGACTCTTCGATGCCCCTGGCTGAGGTGATATTAGGAGGGTCTACAGTAGTGTTTTCCTCCGCCAATTTGGGAACCAGTATGGTAGAGCGGTTTCCGTGGTTGGAGGGAAGGACCCACCAGCTCTTCATTGAAGGAAATGCGGCGTAAGACGAGTCTGTGCTAAGATACTGGGTTGTAAAGAGAATGGTATTGATTTTGGTTGATCCAGAGGTTGCTTGATCGGTCTGGGAGTCGAGCTATTCCCCGGATTGGAGGCAAAGTAGTCGAACAACCTAAATCTTGATCGCTGGCCTTTTATGAATCTACAGCTGAGGCTGTGCTGGTCGCTGGAAGCGATACTCCTGGCTGACAGTGGTCGGGAGGCAGAGCCGAGCCAGGAGGAAGCAAAGGTGTGATCTGATCAGTGGCCTGATTCCATGCAGACCGAAGATCAGTTGTTGTCCCAATCCCAGTCGGTGGAGGAATTGATATTGAAGCATTTAGTCCCATCTCCACTCGACCGAGAAGGTGATCCATTAACTGTTGTTGTTGTTCAAGGAGTTTACCCTGAGATGTCATATGGTCTCTGAACTTGACCATGATTTTGTCCATGTCATCCCGGGTAAGATATCGGGACACATCTTCATGGGAGGAAGCTTCCTAGCTTGCTTCTGCAGCGTTTGTGTCAGCTGCAGTGGCATTTGTTGGACGAAAGGACGTCTTATCTTTCTTTCATTTATTCTCCATGGGCTGAGATAAGCAGAAAGTCAAAGGTTATGCCGATTCGTTCTCCCCCACCTGGCGTGCCAAAGTGTTAACGTCAAAAGTTGGTCACTTGTGACAATCAACCCCCGATCATGTGAAGTGCACATGAGTAACTGTTATAGAATGCGGTAAAGAAAATAAAACAGGGAACACACACAACTTTTTATAGTGGTTCGGCCAAGACTATGCCTACGTCCACTTTATATTTATTGATTTCTTCTTTTGATTACAAGTACAATGCTTTTATCTTTTGAAGAACGATGGGAGATTAGAGGTTTTTTAGAGGAATGAGAGTTGGCTTTTCGAGGAATAAGCCGTGTGTATTCTTCTTCCAGAGTTTGAAGTACCCAGAATTCACCATGCAAAATTCACCTTTCTCTCCTTTTTTTCTTTGGGGAAGAACGTATTTATAGGTGGAGAAATCAGCTAGGACTGGTGTGACGTGGCCCGGTCTTTTCAGGAAGGCTCGGATGCGTGGAGTTCATTCTTTGGATGTAGGTGCAAATGAAAGACTGACTCTACTATTCATAAATAGTATCTTCGGAAACTGTGGCTTATGTGCCATCCAAGGTGAGGTGTATTAAAAGGAGAGTTTTGTTTGGATGTGGTTGACTGCTTTTGTGGCCTTGAGAAATGGTATGAGTAAGAAATGATTCGGCTAGATACTTCCAGGTGAGCCCGAGATACTTGCTCGATTCGCTTTTGATGGAAGCCTATGACTTGGTCGATTGAGAGCGATTTTCCCTGGCTAAGTGAGTTGAATCCTGAAGATAATTAGGCGGAGTTGGAATCGAATCGGGCCGGCCTCGAAGGAAGCTGGTTTGGGCTGATCCTTGTCTGGTCCTTTCAGAGTGTGTAACAACCCGTATTTAATATAACATGTTAAAACAAGAATCAAGGCAGAATTTAATTTTAAATTCTGAATCAAGTAAAACGGGCTATGCCATTGCGTTCGTCACGGAAAAATACGCGAAATAGAGTCCGAGTTTTCGAAAATCGGAGTCCGTATGACCCGGTTAAGGCCCAAAGAAGTTTTCGGGAAATTTGAATTTCGAAACATACAGAAATGGGGCCAGGCGGGAAAATTCCCGCCCAGACAAGTCGACAGGCATGTCGACAGGCATGTCGACAGGGCTGTCGACTTGCCCTGTCGGCTGATTCTGATCTGGTGCACCTATTTTCTATCTTGGCTAGGTTTTTGGGCCTGGTTTGAAATCTGACGGTTCAGGTTGGTCCTAGGGTTAATCTAAGGGCCTAAAACTATCCTAATCTCTATAAAAAGACCCTAAACCTACCCCTAAACCCTCATTATTCACTCATGTAACTAAACTGTGGCCAAATTTCTACTCTCATGGCCTCCATCTCAAATCCCTAGAGCCTATGCATTCAAATCGGGTTCAAATCAAAAGATGCAATCTTGCTACACCAAAGAGAGGCAAAATCAACGTTGCTATGCGAGTTCCATGACGATTCTTCAACAAAGGAGGCACCTTTCTCAGCCAAGATGATTCATGCTTCTTTCTCTAGGCCTAACTATGTAAGTTCTAGCTACTTTTAGATGGAAACGGTAGTTTTGATAATGACATGGGATAAAATGAGGCTAGACATGATTATGCGAACCTATATGAACCTTACCTTGCCTCTTGTGTTCATGTTTATGATTTTAGGCCATGTGAGTGACTTAATCATGCCTCTCATGCTATGCATAACCTAGTTTAACTTGCAAGTTTGGATCTTTGTGCATGAAATGCTAGCATGAACCTTTAGGAACCACTTTACGTGTGAAACATTGGCTAAGACAAGATTTTGGGGCTTATGCATGTTTATGAACCCAAACCCCTTATGGTAACATGCAAGTTTGTGGCCAAATCCTTTATGAGATTATGCATGCTCGTGGCCAATCCCCTCTTTTAAGTTGTGCATGTTTATGGCTAAACCCTTTTTGATAATATGCATGTTTGTGGCCAAATTACCTTATGACACTATGCATGTTTATGGCCAATCCCTTTATGATGTTATGCATGTGGAAGCCAAGCCCTTTTTAGCATCATGCATGTTTTGAGACCAATATGTGACATAGTATCCTTACTATGTTGGCTCGCTTTGCTTGCGTTGGGAAAACACGATTTTGGGTAGTTAGATAAACATGAACATGTCGTGAAATCTTAACTTGATTATGACATGTGTTTATACTTGAAAATATGACTTGAAAGATAACATGGAAGTTGGCATGTAAGTATGCATAAAAACATGAGCTTGGGAATTTACCTATTAAGTTAGGTCTACCCTTTGGGAATTTACCTATTAAGTTAGGTCTACCCAAATGCTTGAAAACTTGTAACATGTTTTGGAAACATGATGAACTTAGATAATATAAGTGTGGCCAACTCGAGGTTGGGTTGAGTTTGCAACGTAAAACTACCCGGAACCGACCGGCCTAACTAGTAGTTGCAAACAATAGGACCCAATGTGAGAAGTTGGTCATGTCGCGCTTAAGACCCGAGGTTAGACTAGGTTGTGGTGTAAATCTACCCGGACCCGCTCGGCTTAACTAGTAACCACAACAAGGTCTAATGTGAGAGGTTAAGAGTGCATTAATTAAATTAATGCCACATGATAAGGTTAAGTAAATTTGACTAATGACACTTAACCGATATGACACGAATGGGTAGGTTAAGTGGGACCGGGCTTGATTTCCTTAATGACACTTAACCAATTCAGACTGGGTAATTAGATGAGGTTAAGTAATTAAGACTTAACTAACCTAACCACGATAATTAGATGGGGTTAAGTAATCCACACTTAACTAATCTAAACACGGTAATTCGATGGGGTTAAGTTAAACACTTAACCAATTTAAACTTGGTAATTCAATAAGGTTAAGTAACCAATACTTAACCAACTTAATGTGATAATTTAATGGGGTTAAGCAACTTATACTTAACCAATTATACATGATGATTTGATGGGGTTAAGTGACCTAAACTTAACCAATCTAACTCGTTAATTTGATGTGGTTAAGCGACCTAAACTTAACCAATCTAACTCGTTAATTGGATGTGGTTAAGTGACCTATACTTAGCCAATCTAACTCGTGAATTTATGGAGGTTAAGTTAACCCATACTTAACCGATATAACGTGAAAACATGATAAGGCTAAGTCACGAATCACTTGAATACGCTTGACCGATTTGACTCGGTAATTTGACAAGGTCAAGTTAATTTATATAATTAACCAATCTAAAATGATAATTAGACGAGGTTAAGTTATGGATTGCTTAATATACTTAGCCAACTTGACACATGGTTTGTAGGGTTAAGTCTTGGACTTGGATACTTAGCCAATTTTGACATGGTTTGTAGACGGGCTAAGTGACACTTAACCCATTAGATAAACCCTAATTCGGAGGATTAGGTAAATAACCATAGTTAACAAGGATTATGGAAATAAGGCTAAGTAGTAAACCTTAGTTAAGGGAAACTAAGTAATAATTCTTAGTCAAGGAAATTTGGACCATTTCTTAGATAGATTAGTAACCCGATACGTTAGGTCAACGTTTAAGTATGCGTGTAGGAGCGGGCTATCTGATTGAGATAAAGGCTCCAGCGAACTGGGTAACGAAGCAGCGGCTTCGGGGAACGTGAGGATATTCTTGGGATCCCTCTGTGAGCTGCCAGGTCATTATACTAGGCTCACGAGAGGTTGAGGTCTGCGGTAGAAGAACCAAGAATATGCCTTGGTTGCTATGCGAGCGACCTAAAGACTGGGGTGGATAGCAGTGAGTCGACGAATACATAAGGTGCCCGAGATAGCAAGTTCGTCGATCATCTACCATCTTGAGTCAAGCGTGTACGTACGGAAAGGCAGGGAACACCCAACAGACCATAATTGCTATCTAATTATGGGTGAGGTAGGCCGTAGGATGTGGGCTGGCCGGAGTGTAGTTCTCATGCAAGATTTTCTCTTGTGTTGCCTTTCACTAGTTGAGGGAGGGGTCTCGTGGGACCATAGCCACGTGTAGAAAAGCAGACCTTAGTATCTGCATCGGCAGATAAATCTAAAGCTCCCGACCGAGTCTTGTATTTCTTGTTTTGCCCTGTGACAGGACTCGGATGGCACGATGTGATACATGTGCATACAGTTATAGAAAAACGATTCACGATGAATGCGTGGGAAAAAGGGCGCGGTTGAGGGTTAGCGTAATCCCTAGTGGCCTAGGTGGTTTAACCCAAACCGAAATACGAAAGCGTGCAATAGGTAAGCGTAATCCCTATTGGTGCTAGGTGGCGTAAGTCCTAGTAGTTCAAACGATGATTCATATGGAAGAGCCTAGCTAGAACAAGGGTGACAGTCCAAACGATTTCAAGGATAATACGACATGAGAAAGCCCGTACGAGGTACGGCAAAGGACTGAACTTATATACATGGAAAGAAACATATGATTTGAGTAACCTATATATGCGATATATTAGGTTGACATGGACCATTACACGACTTTGAGCAAGGGCCATTCATGGTTAACACATGACGCGGGTAGGGGTACTAGTACGAGAGGTGCAGAGCAAATATACATGTTAGAACTAGGAAGAATATACATAATAGATACCGTGGGATGTTAGACGGGGTAGATACCTTGGGATAATGTACTCGATAGAAATTTGACGATGTGATGCCTTGACTTATCATAACACCGTAGTTTATCATGATACCTTAGTTTACCTTGCCACAGTAGTTCAACCGGCTACCCTGGTTTATCTATCTTGTAGTTATCCTTATGTTTACTTTCAGTTTATGCATGTCATGTTACCTTTACCTGTTTTTATACTGGAAGTAGATAGGACTTACTCAGTCTTTTTGACTGACCCGTTTTGTTTCGCCTCTTTTCTTCCGTTTCCCCCCCCCAGGTTTCAGGGAGGAAACAATGCTGTTTAGTTCGGACTTCTTCTGCTTGAAGGTCATCATGGATGGCTTGGACTTCTCTTGGCTATGGCTACTTTACTGTTTTTAATTGGGGAATAATTTATGAAAAAGGTTTCATGCTTCTTTATTTCGGCAAGACAGGTTTTGATGTACTCTGATGTAAAAAGGCTTTTGACCTCATTTATTAATGTTATGAAAGTTTGTTTTTACTTCCGCTATTTTATATGTTCTGTCTTGTGATATTTCTGTGCATGTTTACCAATAATGCCCCTCTAAAGCTAGTGCATTCCTTTGCGAGTGACCCTAGCGGAGGCGGGGTGTTACATTTGGTATCAGAGCAGAAGGTTACTAGACTGGGCAAAAGTTTTTAAAGACCTTCTGAAAATTATTTGAAAAACCGTTTACAAAGAAGCATTTTTCAAGAAAATTTTCTTTTAAAAAGAAAAAGGCTATTCCCCAAAGGCCATTAGCATCATCCTTGTTTCCTTGATTTAATCTCTTTTCCTTTCTTTCCTCCATCTGTAGTCACAGTGGTTTTGACTGCGACTAGTCTTTCTAGCTACGTAAGTGTTTCCCGTACGATGGAGGTGGTTCTCGAGAGACCATTGCAGAGTTATACAAGAAAGGATAGTGAGAAAGAGGATAAAGGATATGAGCTTATGGGTGAGCAACGTGTTGGTATGGCTTAGTCCTCAAAGGAGGGAGAAAGATGAACAATGAAACCCATGATGAGAGGGTACCTTTGGCACGATGAAACGGGGCGGATAGTTAAGTATCATGGGACAAGGACAAGATCATTGGGAGGGCAATAGTATGCTCTCATTTCTAGGGTACCTCGGAAGGAGGGTAACGATCTTGTTAAAGGTTTAGCTTTTCTTCTCTATCATCCTGTCGGGACTTTGTTTTGATCACCGCATCTTTTAAGCCCGCTTCGATAGTTGAGTCTCTGCACCTTAAGTACTAGCGTAATAGAGAATCCCATTTTTGTCTCAAAGTCCTATGGGAGAATCAGTCCATTTATTCATGGCTTGTTTGGATTTGAGAATGTCTATGTCAAGTGTTGAGCTTGGAAATAATGCTTATATTCATAAGCTATGGATGGATTCTAAGGATGAAGTGGTTATCCAGTAAGGGGTGCCACTCTCGGTTTTGATAGGAGGGTAGTTAGATTCTTGACTAGCCTTGGTAATACCCTCGAAGTATCGTGTAACCTTTTTGAGGTTCTGTCATGACTAGTTACTTAGAATCCCTTGATGCCTTTATTGGAAATTTGAAGCCCGATCGAGCGGTGTTCGCCGATAAGACGGATGGTTTACTTCACTTATGCGTGGGTTATAGAAATCACCCTAGTAAGTGCGCATGATAACCTGATTGACATCTGTTTACTTTCAAGAGAAAGTTCTTCTACATGGAATGCCTTATAGTATATAAACGAGATCCAAGATTCACTAGTGAATTTTGGAAAGCTTGCATGAGATCATGAGTACGCAGTCATGTTTGCGTCAAGTATTCTAGGAAAAGGATAAGTGCAAGTGGAACGAGAGGCGACGAAGAAATGAGTTCCAGCTCATGTTATGGAAACAGGAATAAGAAGCTACAAAATCGCGAAGTTAAAAGACGACTTAGATGGTCAAAGACTAGATACGCGCATGATATCTCTTTTTGGGAGTATATCCTTGATCCCTGTTTTCTGTAGAGCTTACTTGTAGGCTATCTTTTGTGGACATCCTCTCGGTCCTATTCTCCGTTACAAACCCTGTAAGGAGTTTGTCCTGTTTATCTTCTCGACCCTGTTTCAGGGAATTCTAGGTAGAACCCTATGGATGTAAACATGTATTTGAAACATGTTATGATTGATATGGTTGCAAGTGGTTGCAAGTGGTTGCTCGTGGATGCGCGAATACACATTAGATACTAGCTCGACTTGGTCACATTTCATATTGCATATGCACGAGTATTTATACTTGTTTATGGATGAAATCGAATGTATTATCATGCGGTTGTTGCATATGAATGAATGATTGTGCACGCATATAGTATCTATATGACTAGGACTATTTGCATACATGTTGGATTCATGGCACTATACATATTTTGCATTAGAAAGATTATTCAGGCCTGATCATTAGCATTAGCTAAGGAACATGTACACACACGTTTTGCATATATTCATACAGCATTAGAAATCATCTAAGGACAATGGTTGCTTGTGGATGATGTTTTGAGTAGATGGATGATGGATGGTAGGATATGTTCTTCCTAACTTAGAGATTTCGGGGACGAAATCCTAAAAGGTGGGGAGAATGTAACAACCCGTATTTAATATAACATGTTAAAACGAGAATCAAGGCAGAATTTAATTTTAAATTCTGAATCAAGTAAAACGGGCTATGCCATTGCGTTCGTCTCGGAAAAATACGCGAAATAGAGTCCGAGTTTTCGAAAATCGGAGTCCGTATGACCCGGTTAAGGCCCAAAGAAGTTTTCGGGAAATTTGAATTTCGAAACATACAGAAATGGGGCCAGGCGGGAAAATTCCCGCCCAGACAAGTCGACAGGCATGTCGACAGGGCTGTCGACTTGCCCTGTCGGCTGATTCTGATCTGGTGCACCTATTTTCTATCTTGGCTAGGTTTTTGGGCCTGGTTTGAAATATGACGTTTCAGGTTGGTCCTAGGGTTAATCTAAGGGCCTAAAACTATCCTAATCTCTATAAAAAGACCCTAAACCTACCCCTAAACCCTCATTATTCACTCATGTAACTAAACTATGGCCAAATTTCTACTCTCATGGCCTCCATCTCAAATCCCTAGAGCATATGCATTCAAATCGGGTTCAAATCAAAAGATGCAAGCTTGCTACACCAAAGAGAGGCAAAATCAACGTTGCTATGCGAGTTCCATGACGATTCTTCAACAAAGGAGGCACCTTTCTCAGCCAAGATGATTCATGCTTCTTTCTCTAGGCCTAACTATGTAAGTTCTAGCTACTTTTAGATGGAAACGGTAGTTTTGATAATGACATGGGATAAAATGAGGCTAAACATGATTATGCGAACCTATATGAACCTTACCTTGCCTCTTGTGTTCATGTTTATGATTTTAGGCCATGTGAGTGACTTAATCATGCCTCTCATGCTATGCATAACCTAGTTTAACTTGCAAGTTTGGATCTTTATGCATGAAATGCTAGCATGAACCTTTAGGAACCACTTTACGTGTGAAACATTGGCTAAGACAAGATTTTGGGGCTTATGCATGTTTATGAACCCAAACCCCTTATGGTAACATGCAAGTTTGTGGCCAAATCCTTTATGAGATTATGCATGCTCGTGGCCAATCCCCTCTTTTAAGTTGTGCATGTTTATGGCTAAACCCTTTTTGATAATATGCATGTTTGTGGCCAAATTACCTTATGACACTATGCATGTTTATGGCCAATCCCTTTATTATGTTATGCATGTGGAAGCCAAGCCCTTTTTAGCATCATGCATGTTTTGAGACCAATATGTGACATAGTATCCTTACTATGTTGGCTCGCTTTGCTTGCGTTGGGAAAACACGATTTTGGGTAGTTAGATAAACATGAACATGTCGTGAAATCTTAACTTGATTATGACATGTGTTTATACTTGAAAATATGGCTTGAAAGATAACATGGAAGTTGGCATGTAAGTATGCATAAAAACATGAGCTTGGGAATTTACCTATTAAGTTAGGTCTACCCTTTGGGAATTTACCTATTAAGTTAGGTCTACCCAAATGCTTGAAAACTTGTAACATGTTTTGGAAACATGATGAACTTAGATAATATAAGTGTGGCCAACTCGAGGTTGGGTTGAGTTTGCAACGTAAAACTACCCGGAACCGACCGGCCTAACTAGTAGTTGCAAACAATAGGACCCAATGTGAGAAGTTGGTCATGTCGCGCTTAAGACCCGAGGTTAGACTAGGTTGTGGTGTAAATCTACCCGGACCCGCCCGGCTTAACTAGTAACCACAACAAGGTCTAATGTGAGAGGTTAAGAGTGCATTAATTAAATTAATGCCACATGATAAGGTTAAGTAAATTTGACTAATGACACTTAACCGATATGACACGAATGGGTAGGTTAAGTGGGACCGGGCTTGATTTCCTTAATGACACTTAACCAATTCAGACTGGGTAATTAGATGAGGTTAAGTAATTAAGACTTAACTAACCTAACCACGATAATTAGATGGGGTTAAGTAATCCACACTTAACTAATCTAAACACGGTAATTCGATGGGGTTAAGTTAAACACTTAACCAATTTAAACTTGGTAATTCAATAAGGTTAAGTAACCAATACTTAACCAACTTAATGTGATAATTTAATGGGGTTAAGCAACTTATACTTAACCAATTATACATGATGATTTGATGGGGTTAAGTGACCTAAACTTAACCAATCTAACTCGTTAATTTGATGTGGTTAAGCGACCTAAACTTAACCAATCTAACTCGTTAATTGGATGTGGTTAAGTGACCTATACTTAGCCAATCTAACTCGTGAATTTATGGAGGTTAAGTTAACCCATACTTAACCGATATAACATGAAAACATGATAAGGCTAAGTCACGAATCACTTGAATACGCTTGACCGATTTGACTCGGTAATTTGACAAGGTCAAGTTAATTTATATAATTAACCAATCTAAAATGATAATTAGACGAGGTTAAGTTATGGATTGCTTAATATACTTAGCCAACTTGACACATGGTTTGTAGGGTTAAGTCTTGGACTTGGATACTTAGCCAATTTTGACATGGTTTGTAGACGGGCTAAGTGACACTTAACCCATTAGATAAACCCTAATTCGGAGGATTAGGTAAATAACCATAGTTAACAAGGATTATGGAAATAAGGCTAAGTGGTAAACCTTAGTTAAGGGAAACTAAGTAATAATTCTTAGTCAAGGAAATTTGGACCATTTCTTAGATAGATTAGTAACCCGATACGTTAGGTCAACGTTTAAGTATGCGTGTAGGAGCGGGCTATCTGATTTAGATAAAGGCTCCAGCGAACTGGGTAAAGAAGCAGCGGCTTCGGGGAACGTGAGGATATTCTTGGGATCCCTCTGTGAGCTGCCAGGTCATTATACTAGGCTCACGAGAGGTTGAGGTCTGCGGTAGAAGAACCAAGAATATGCCTTGGTTGCTATGCGAGCGACCTAAAGACTGGGGTGGATAGCAGTGAGTCGACTAATACATAAGGTGCCCGAGATAGCAAGTTCGTCGATCATCTACCATCTTGAGTCAAGCGTGTACGTACGGAAAGGCAGGGAACACCCAACAGACCATAATTGCTATCTAATTATGGGTGAGGTAGGCCGTAGGATGTGGGCTGGCCGGAGTGTAGTTCTCATGCAAGATTTTCTCTTGTGTTGCCTTTCACTAGTTGAGGGAGGGGTCTCGTGGGACCATAGCCACGTGTAGAAAAGCAGACCTTAGTATCTGCATCGGCAGATAAATCTAAAGCTCCCGACCGAGTCTTGTATTTCTTGTTTTGCCCTGTGACAGGACTCGGATGGCACGATGTGATACATGTGCATACAGTTATAGAAAAACGATTCACGATGAATGCGTGGGAAAAAGGGCGCGGTTGAGGGTTAGCGTAATCCCTAGTGGCCTAGGTGGTTTAACCCAAACCGAAATATGAAAGCGTGCAATAGGTAAGCGTAATCCCTATTGGTGCTAGGTGGCGTAAGTCCTAGTAGTTCAAACGATGATTCATATGGAAGAGCCTAGCTAGAACAAGGGTGACAGTCCAAACGATTTCAAGGATAATACGACATGAGAAAGCCCGTACGAGGTACGACAAAGGACTGAACTTATATACATGGAAAGAAACATATGATTTGAGTAACCTATATATGCGATATATTAGGTTGACATGGACCATTACACGACTTTGAGCAAGGGACATTCATGGTTAACACATGACGCGGGTAGGGGTACTAGTACGAGAGGTGCAGAGCAAATATACATGTTAGAACTAGGAAGAATATACATAATAGATACCGTGGGATGTTAGACGGGGTAGATACCTTGGGATAATGTACTCGATAGAAATCTGACGATGTGATGCCTTGACTTATTATAACACCGTAGTTTATCATGATACCTTAGTTTACCTTGCCACAGTAGTTCAACCGGCTACCCTGGTTTATCTATCTTGTAGTTATCCTTATGTTTACTTTCAGTTTATGCATGTCATGTTACCTTTACCTGTTTTTATACTGGAAGTAGATAGGACTTACTCAGTCTTTTTGACTGACCCGTTTTGTTTCGCCTCTTTTCTTCCGTTCCCCCCCCCCCCCCAGGTTTCAGGGAGGAAACAATGCTGTTTAGTTCGGACTTCTTCTGCTTGAAGGTCATCATGGATGGCTTGGACTTCTCTTGGCTATGGCTACTTTACTGTTTTTAATTGGGGAATAATTTATGAAAAAGGTTTCATGCTTCTTTATTTCGGCAAGACAGGTTTTGATGTACTCTGATGTAAAAAGGCTTTTGACCTCATTTATTAATGTTATGAAAGTTTGTTTTTACTTCCGCTATTTTATATGTTCTGTCTTGTGATATTTCTGTGCATGTTTACCAATAATGCCCCTCTAAAGCTAGTGCATTCCTTTGCGAGTGACCCTAGCGGAGGCGGGGTGTTACAGAGTGCGAGCAGCTATATCGGCGGATGGGCCAAAGTTGAAGAGAGCTTCTGGAGGCTAGGCTTCGATTCGTTGAACCATGATAGCTTTTCCCAAAAAGTTGGTCAACACTTTACAGTTAAATTTTGAAACTGAATTCACAAGGTATTTGTTCTTAGTGTTCCCACATTTCTGTCTACCTATCCCAAGTAGGGAAAAGCATAAAATGACTCATAATCAACCAAATATTTAATACCTATAAACTAGTCGGATATAACTACTCAATTAAAAAATAACACAAGCAACATACAATTGTTAACACTCCTAAGTCGGTGAGCATAGATAATCAAACAATAAATGATAACACAAAAATATTATAATTTTCTAACAGATAGTAAATCAATAATTACTATGTTTAATATATGGAATTTTTTTATATGTTACCTAACTTTTTGACCCGACTACCAGGAGCAGTCTAGGCTCACACGACTCAGCCCATCGTGTGGTTAAATGGCCCATACGTTCGCCAATGCATCCGGAATCAAGCCCATATCGAATCGGTCAAGTGTAGTCGTTATTGCTCATCGAAACTATTCAAAATAGCTAACTATTCATGGATCGATAGTTTCACCTTCAACAATTCATATCCCAAAGATTCTGACCCAATTCCATATCACAAACCTCCTTTCACATTTCATATATTTGGGATTACTCCAGAATTCATATCCCTTAAGAAGACTTCTAAGATCGGTACAACTTATTCATGTCAACGAAATATTATAAGTGTTTAAAGGTCGGTGTAGATTATTTCTTATTCCCTCATAGCTTCGGATTGGGACAAATGGCTTCATATCACGGGATACGAAATACAGAAAAGCAGAAGGATTCAGTGCAACTGAAGAAGTAAGGAAAAAATAAGGTAAGTATCCCGAGATACGTACTTATCTCGGGATTAGGACAGATCCTGAGACATGAAAGTTTTAGGCACGTGCCCACCAGCCTCCTATTTTTCTTCTCCCACCTGCTCCGTCCTGCAATAAACATCATGCTTTAAATCTGAGGAAAGGGTAGGAATTTTTCTTTCTTGACACTTTCGAAAGAAGATATTGCTTTTGATACTCGAGCTTGTTAGATCACTTTGGGATGAAGAAACTTACCCCTTTTTGGACACTTAGACTTTCTGGACTGCATATGCACTTCAAGAAGAAGAAGTTAGGCTTCATTCTGGACCTTGTTGAACTTGCTTTACATCATTTCCTTTGTAGTTCTTTGGAATCATTCTTCCCACCATTGTACTTTTATATAAAAGTGAATAAAATAGCAAAACCATTGAAGTGGACATAGGTTCTCACGAACCAAACCACTATAAGCGCTATGTTGATTTACTTTCCTGCATATTTTCCACTTTGGACATTTAGTTTCATTGTCTTGGAACTCGATGGGTGTTGTTCCAATTTTTGTGCATCAATATTCTGGTGCTTTCACTGAGAACTAAAGATTTCATCTTTTCTATCGTTCTTCTACCAAAGCTTGGAAGTGCTACTTAGGTCTTTTAGGCATACCTACCAAGTTTACTTAAACGGTGAAAAAAGGAAAAGCTGCTTAGTTGGACCTTCGACTATCGATTCAGAAAACTCACCTCAACATAAAATTTGGAAGGTCTGACTGCCATGGATATGGTGACTTCCTCCAGGCCGGAAGCTACGGTCACCAAAGGTCAGTTCTTCGAAGTGACCAAAAAATTGGAGGAAACTCAATGACGGCTTAACGACCAAATTAATCTGAATATTGACTAGATACAAAGGCTACACCAAAATACCCATAGGGATATCACGCGCCTTTAAGCTAATAGGGTTGTTCAGCCTCCTTAGTACATTTCGAAAAGTTCTTCTTCCGATACTTGTCATAACAACCGTAGCCAAAAGGAAGGATTAACGGTAACAGTGTTACACTTACTATCAAAGAGGGAGCTCATCGTTCCGACTCTCCTAGTTGGGGCCTAGTCTTTATCCTAGAACTAGCGCTCAACCCTCTACAAGGCAACTTTTACCTCCCTTTGTTCAGAACTTGTTGCCCACTCAACCAAGTGCAAATCAGGCTTAAGTTCCTCCTATCCAAACTCCGTAAAATCTGAGAGTCAAGATTGGCGACTTATTAGAGGATAATGTTGATGTTCATCTGAGAAGGCACCCTAGGCCACGAACTACTAAGGCGGACCACGACCGCTGGAATCCAGCTAAGATCCAACCTTTGATTCTCACCGACTGATAACGACTTACTCGGGAAAGACTGATACTCGAAACTTTCTGAATTGTTACGAGTGGCACATGGATTCGAGCCATGCTACCAATGTAGTAAAGCGTAAGTACTTTCCCGTATTTCTTGAATTTGTGACTCTACTTTGGATCTCTCGACTACCACTGAGAACCGTAACGACTTTCGATCAGTTTGCTAATGAGTTGGTTAAGTAGTTCATAATGCATGTCACCAGATCGAAGGACACCTTGTCCCTATTGAACATATACTAAGGCATCGGGGAAACTCTCAAGAGTTACCTCGAATAATTCAATAATGACTTGGCCAAATTTGAAGGTACCAACCCGCGTATCATCATTGTTCAGCTTACCAAGTGTGTACTAATCAAATTCCAAGTATGGTGCTATGATCGATAGAAAACAACCTAAGTCTCTAGAAGTTTTATGAGGGAAGGAAAATCATTTCATGTACTAAGAAGAAGCATGTAGGAACAGGGCTGCTCGAGCTGCACACCCCGACAACCTATAACAAGGCTCTTCTCAAGACAACGTCAAAGCCAAGCAAGTCGGAGAAAGCTGCGACAAGGGTAAAGAGTTCGCTCAGTTCAAGCGCAAGCCGAACAACATCAAACCAGGAAGCCGCAACAATCAGGAAAAGGACTCCAAGAAGCACGACCGCTTTCCCACTAACAAGGTCTATACTCCACCAAATACTCAGTTGGAGACAATATATCTCGAGATTTTTAGTATGATGCAGTATAACAAGCCAACTTTAAGGGAATCTATAGATTAAGAAAATAAACTCTGGTAAATACTACAGATTCCGCGACATGTTCAAACACAATACAAATGACTACCGACACCTTCGTGACACGATTGAGAAGCTCATTCATTAGAAACGCCACGAGCACTACATCCAGAATGCTTCTTCCAAAGAAACGTCGTGGACCCTTTAACGACCGCACCGCCTTAGATCCAAGCGGCTGTTGGGCCATCCAATCCAAGACCCCCTCAAAAGGGTATTGTGATTAACACTATCTGCGGTGGACCTCACCCGGTAAGCGAAAGATTTTGGCGTATCGAAGGATTCACCAATTCCATCAAGCACGCCGACCACAAAGCATGCTCTGTTGTCACAGACGAGTCAGTCCCGTTAAACCTGCAAAAGACTATGAGGGATGACAAAGTCTTCTAAGAAAAGGATGCTACGAGAATCAATATTCCTTCAACTGATCCGCTTGTCATCTCCACCTAAATAGGTCCGGCCTATGTTAAAAAACTCTTCGTTAACTCATAGAGTTCCGTGAACATCATCTTCAAACATGCCTACGATTAAATGAAGCTTGAGACCAGATATGTAAAGCCATGTAAGGCTATTGTTCATGGATTCAATGATGCTCCTAAGCGGATAGTTAGTATTCTAGAGATGCCAGTACAACTAGGAGATAGGGAACGAAGTCGAGTTAGGATCGTTATAGACGTCCCTTCTCGCTACAATGTCTTCCTTGAATAACCTGTCCTCACCGAGTTCTGAGTATTCATGGCACCTTAGTGCCTGCTGATGAAGTTCCCGACGACAATGGGATCAGAACCATCTGAGACGACCAAATCACAGTTAGAGCATATTGTTTTGCTGAATGGAAGGAAGTAATGAACAAGGAAAATGGAAAAGGCGTGGAGATGACACTTGGTGCATAGCAGCCACCGAAGTCTGAGTCCTGGCTCAGACACCACAACCATTTCTCCAAGGGTTTTGATCCATGTAAGGACAAAGAGCCCGAGTAGGGAAGGGCTATTCCAGTGGAGCCAACCATTGATGTTGCGATCAACCCTACCGACCCCTCCTTGGTCAAGAAAGTTAGATCGCAACTTCACCTAGCAATCAAGGAAGGATTTGTGGATTATCTATGGGCAAACTTGGAAGTGTTTGCTCGGACCCACTTCGATATATGTGGCATCACATAGGAATCACTTTTTACATGCTTGGTATCGACCCAAAGTACCTTCCCGTGAAACAAAAACACTAAATCTTAGGATCATAAAGATCGAAAACTCAGAGAGGAGGTGGCTAAGCTACTCAACAATGGTTTTATCCACAATGCCCTCTATCCACAATGGGTCTCCAACCTAGTATTAGTGAAGAAATCAAATGAGAAATATCGGGCATGCATCGATTATTCTGACTTGAACAAAGCATGCTCAAAAGGCAGCTTGTCTCTTCTGAAGATCAACAGACTCATTGATTCAATTGCAGGTCATCAGCTGCTCTTGTTCATGGATGCATATTCGCTATAATCAACTTCCAATGTATATTCCCAATTAAAAACACACTTCATTTATCATTGACCTTGGGCTGTATTGCTATGTTGTCATGCCCTTCAGTCTCAAGAATGCTAGATCCACCTGCAAACGATTGGAAAACCGAATGTTCAAAGACCAAACTGGAAGATCTATGGAAGTTTACGTAGATGACATTCTTATGAAAACACTAAAATCGAATAACTAGCAGAGATGTTCAGTGTTATCTATAAATATTGTATGAAAGTCAATCCCTTGAAAACCTCTTTTGGCATTTCATCCGAAAAATTCTTCGGTTTCATCCTCAATTCACGAGGAATCGATGCCAATCCAGAAAAGATTGAAGTAATATAGAGTATCGAAGTCCCAAAGAACATCAAGGATGTTCAAAGCTTAAACGGAAAAGTGTCCGCCCAAAGTTGATTCCTTTCAAAAGCAACAAACAAGTGCTTTCCTTTCTTCGATTTGATTGGGAAAGGGAAGCGCAACTTTGCATGGACATTGGAATGGCGTTGTCGCATTCTAGGACTTCTTGAATCACATGGAACTAGCACATATCCTATCAAAATTTGTGGGCCATGAGGACTTATTTATCTACTTGACTATTTCTACGTAGGCAATTAGCTCGGCACTTGTGCGCAAAGAAGATCATGTCCAAAGGCTAGTTTACTACATTAGCAAGAGACTGACAGGAGCCGAAAAGAACTATCTGAAGCTCGAAAAGCTCATTTAATTGCTGTTAATCTCTTGCTGAAATCTTTTCCCCTACTTCCAGTTACATCCAATCAACACGGACCAGCCGCTACGATAGATCCTTCAATGACCTAAGGCATCTGAGAGACTTTTGAAATGGAACATCGAACTGAGTCAATTCGAGCTCACCTTCGATCCTTGAAGAGCCATCCTCGAACAAACCCTAGCGGATTTCATTGTAGAGTTCACTACTCCCAAAGACCCACCATAAGATAATGAGCCACCTAACATCCAATTGAAGCTGCATGTGGAAGGTTCCTCAAACAATCAGTGTTCTGGAAATGGAGTTGCACTTGTTACTCTGGAGGAACCCTTGATTTGTTATGCTTTGAAGCTCAATTACCCAATAACTAACAACGATGCAAAAAATGAAGCCTTGATCATTGGACTCAAAATCACAATCAAACTCAACTTCAAGGCTCTTCAAATCTTCTCAGGTTTACGACTCATCGTCTGCCAGGTACATGAGGAATATCAAGCAAAAGGGGCATGGATCAATTCTTGCGTAGCTCGGGTTCATGAATTGCTTACCAACCTCTACTGCTACATCATTACTCACATCTTTCTAGAACAAAACAAGAAGTCATATTCGTTGGTCAAATTAGCTAGTTCTAGGGATGCATAGCTCTTGGAATTTGTCCCTATCGAAGTACTTGAGTCCCCAAGTATCGATCAGATGGAGACTAATTCTATATCAACGACGAAGTCCAAGTCTGAACCCAAGTCATGGATGACTCCGATCAAAGGCTATTTGCAACATTGAATCCTCCCATACTCTCGAAAATAAAAGCTATCTCTCCTTTGTAAAGCATCACGATATGTTATTCTAGAAGGAGTGCTCTACCGAAGAGGATTCTCTATTCCACTATTCTGGTGTCTAGCCCACAACAAAGACGAACATGTACTACTGGACGCACGCGAAGGAGAGAGCGACGACTACATCAAACTCTGGAAAAGAAGATCCTCTGATGTGGCTACTTTTGGCCAACTCTTGAATGAGATGCACTAGAGTACACCTGAAAATGCGATAAATGCCACAGATTCTCTAACACTCCTAGAGTCCTGCCTACATAACTTATTAAAATGGTTAGTCCATGGCCATTCACAATGTGGCAAATCAACATTATTGGAACTCTTACGATGGAAAAAGGCGGTGCTCGATATGTTATAATCGCAATTGATTACTTCACCAAATGGACCAAAGTCGAGGCTCTTACGACAATCGCTAACAAGAAAGTAATCAACTTCGTCGTCCGTAACATCATCTGTCGTTTTGATGTTTCAAAGACTATCTTTTGATAACGGGACCCAATTTAAGAGTTATAAGTTCAAAGACATTTGTCGTTGTCAACATATTGAGAAATGATTCTTGGTACTAGCTTATCCTTAAGCCAATCGACAAGTTGAAGCAGTTAACAAAGTCATAATATCCATCATCAAGAAGCGTTTGGAAAAGGCCGGAGGAAAGTGGGTAGATGAACTCCCTCTAGCACTTTGGGCTTATCAGACTACCTATAAGTCAACGTCCGACCACACTCCATTCGCTCTCTCGTATGGATCAAGCTATAATTCCCATCAAGGTTGAACTACAATCTCATCGAGTCACTTATTACAATCTGAAGACCAGCAGAGATCTCCTTTTGGAATCACTCGACTTACTCAAAAATAAAAAAGATGAGTCCGAACTTAGAGCGGCTGCACACCATCAACTGGTTGCCGATATTTCAATCCCAAGTCCATCCAAAACACTTTGACATCGACGACCTCATCTTAAGTAGATTTTTCCCATACTGAGCAGAGTCGATCCTCACTAGGAAGGTCCGTACATCCTTAAATAGGGGCTTGGAGATGGTACTTTTAAGCTAATGACCGTTGATGGCATCGAACTACCAAGACCATGAAATAGTGAGCATCTTCGCTGCTACTTTACCTAGCTCACTGCACAGACTTACTGCTATTTACAGATGTTTCATTTCCAATTCATGGCATTGTAAAAGAACAGACCATTACAGGCGGTAGTTTATTAGTAAAGTTTTTCAGTTCTCCATGTTCTTTATGTGTTTACTTTCTACGTGGTATATTAAAGTTGTGATTACAACCGACTTGCATGCACGAGTACACAACACTGGATCGGCACCTCAAATCTTGGTATTGATCCACCATCTCGATTCTTTACTAAGACTCAAACCTTGTGGAGCGATACTCCCTTCAGAAGTCAACTCGGGTCTTGAACCAACGACGGGAGCGAGTATAAATAAGTCATAACACTTATTAACTTAAGTGTCCAACTCTACCTCTTAGTCTCCGGAATTAAGGGAAACCCACCAGTCGAGTAAGTATAATACCAACCACTTGCTTAGCTAATTCGGATCCTCAGGATTCGGATTTGGATGCAAAATTGGAAAACCCACCATGCCCTAAACTCTAACCCGAATGAAATGATGGGAGGGTATAAAGGACGAAACAACGATGACCACCCATGGATCCTCACGACTCGGAGTCAATGACCATATGGAAGTTCGAAAGTGTTGTCACAAAACTTGAACTCCACACGACTAAATACCAACGATCGAAAGAAAATCTCGAGAGCGAAGTTCACGCACTTAGACTCCATATGACTCGAAACCGTTGAACGAAGGGAGATATCAAGAATGAAGTCAACACATTCGAACCTCACATGACCTGAGTTCCTCAAGAGTGAGGTCTTAAAACTTTAATTTAAGTGTGACAAAAAGTTACTTACATAAGTACAATACTGGAAAATGTAAAGAATACTTTAACACTTAACACAATGCGTGATGTAAGTAAAGTAAACTAACTTTTATTCATAAGTCAAAATATTCCTTTCTAACGACACGATGCACATTAAAATCACATCGTGCATCCAAAACGAGGGTCGTACTCGCTTATTCTATCGACCTACAAACCAAAATTTATTATAACTATCACTCAGAAGGCCCACCTTTTTGCTTCTTCTACAACCGGGACTCTCGTGGCCCCTCCTTCTTTTTCCTCTTCCTCTTAGATAAATTTCCTCCGCTTCCCTTCTACCCCTTCGGTAGAGCAGGCCAGGGGTGAGTCCTTATCTCGAACCCCAGGTATCCTTCAAGCAGCAGTTCTTCCATAGAGTTTCCTAGGATCTCTTTCAGTTAGCTTCTATATTGGAGCTAGGTGCGACCTGCAAAGGTTTCGGTTGATGCTTCATAACTTATCTGTCTCCTCTAGGGATACCATTTCGGCTTTCCTGGCCTCCATGTTGGCATTCCTTTTAGCATCCCTCTCGGCCTTCTTTCAAGCCTCTACCTCGACCTTCATCTTCACCCCCCAGCCTTTATCCTAGTGTACTCCTCCTCTACCCTCTTTCGGGTGGCTTCCTCTTCAGCCTTCTTCTAGGCCTCCTCCTGAATTTTGGCCTGGGCATCCACTTCGGCCTTCTCCCTAGCCGTTGTCTTAGCCTTGAGCAGTGCTTCTTGATTGGCCTTCTTCTTCGCTTCCACCTCCTCGTATTTCATCAATATTTAAGTCGATGTTGTTCGCCTACCTCTTGCATAGTTGGCCAGCCTGCCTCTATATGTCAGGTCAGATGAGGATCCATATCCTTCCATCCTTTGTCTTTATCAAAATTTTTGTTGAAGTTATCCATTCTGATCTTGCCTATCTCCAAAACCCAGAACATTTCAAGGTGATTAAAATCCTCTCCCGTGTTCCTTTGGTAAGCCTCCATATCAAACCCGGGCTCGGCGCCCTTCGTCATTTCAGGGCCGATTGTCGCCTCTGCTCTAGAAGAACCTGTGCGTCGAAGAAGAAGACAAGTTAGTTTATTTATACTTCGTGTTACCATCATTTCGAATGCCATTGAGAACGTGGGTATACCTCCTATCATCTGCTGTGTAGCTTCTATCGGCACAACGCTTCAGATAGTTGATAGAAGGAAGCCTTCGTGCTCCAATTCCCGATGGTCGGGGTCATACTCCCTAACCATGGGAGCTGGCATAGGTCGATAGTATGACCAGGATAAATGAATCGTTTCCATTGGGAAGTAACACCTTCATACTCATGAGCAACCACCGTGCTCTCCATTGCAATTTCTTTACTCTTCTCAGTAGCAAGTCGTTCCTCCTCCGCCTCGGCGTCTTCTTTCAGCACGGCTCTGCCTCTGCCAACACCTGGTGCTCCTCATCCATCAAATACTGGGCCATCATCATTTCCTCATCCACAGTCTCCACTTCCTAGACAGCAGCTTCGTACTCCCCAAGCTTTTCCCAAGCTAGAGCAAGCGTGTAGGAATAATTTTCAGCCAATGAGATTCCGCGGAATCAGAGAGTTTTTACATAGAAGCCCCATTATCAGCTCTAGCATTATCTCCTCCTTTGCTCAGGCCTTTATAGCATTGGTTCTGAGCCCTTCTAGCTGAGCCTTGAATTCCTCCTTCACACCATCCAAGTGGCCTAGCACTTCCTTGTTCGGTACCTCCGCCGCCTCATTTTCCTTCCTCAGCCATTCGAGTTCATCACGATTTGACTCATGGAGTTGTCTGAGCTCCTCGTATTCCTTGATTAAGAGCTACACCCTCTCGTTTTGTTCCCGCAACCTCTCATTCTCCTTAGTCAGGGTTTCGTTATTTTGTCGAAGTTGTTGCACCTCCTCTTTTTCCTTTCTCATCCGGTCATTCTCTTCGCATGCCACTTTGTTATCTTTCTCAAGCGAGGTTTCCTGAGCTGTGGTTGAGGCTAGCACATCCTTATGCTCTTCACGATCCATGACCATAGCAGCCTTCACATCCTCTGACTCCTTCTTTAATCATCCTATTTTGGCACTAGAGAGTTATCTATAAGCATGTTACTCGAACATGTGAAAATAGATCCTAATTAGAATCTTGTCTTACCAACTTTGGTTTTCTCCTTTTTGAGGCTCTCCCGTCCAGACTTTACCTTGAGCCTTAAACCCTAAATATTATCATTCTTTTCAATGATCAGCGCATAGAATCTCTTGTCGTACTAATACAAGACCCGGTATTGATGAAAGACGTCATATACCTGAGTCCACATCTCCTCGTCAATATAAATTAGGATCTAATGCATATCGGGTATCCAGAGAAGCTCCTCAAAATAGAAGCCCGGAAAGACTTTTTCAATATCTCTTTCTTCTCCGCATCGCTCAGGATCAGAATCTCCGATATATAGGGTATCATCGGGCCACGCTTCCTTATATCTCTCTTCTTCCGGCTCCCGATCCTCCGTTAATCTTATGTTTTCCTGAGACCCTAACCAACGATGATGCAGATAGGGCATCGGAACGAACGATCGCCACTAGCTGCTTTGTACTCACTGTTTCTACTCTCTTCTCTACTTCGGCTGGCCTTATACATGGCGGTGGAGATTTCGATCATCGGGGGTACTCTCGATGTCGTCGGTTGCTGCCATGATCATATAATTGTCAGGGTTTATATGACAGATCCGCGCTTTTGATAAAACAGCTTACAACTCCTCCCATCGATTATCGAGAGCCTCCGATTCCTAGACCCTAGTCTCTATCTCCTTCCCGAGCCATTGCGCCTATAGAAAGAAAATGTTAGATTAGAAATGAACATTCCATAGTCCAGACACAAAGAAGTGTTGTATCATGCAGTGCTTATGAGTGTAATTGTCCTAAGTGTTCCCTCCATGGACTAGATAATGGCTTGCTCGAAGGGGTAACTTCCCCAATGCTTAGCAATAAGATCTCGACATTTGTGCCGTTAAACTCGAAAGTAGGTGTCTAGATGGGGACTATGTCCAAGCAATGGAACTGATGCTCAACCTCCATCGACATGGTGATTCCATAGATCACTATTGGATAAGTTGGCTCGAAACCATCTCTCAACCTCATCTCCTCTATAGAAGATGGAATGGGAGTGGGCATCAAATCATTTTCTCTAGTGGATTTTTCCTCGTCACTGCCGTCGTCGCCGCCGATTTCCCCTTAAGCTCCTGCAACCTCCATTTCGACTAGGAGCACTTTAGGATGCACAATAGGGGAAATTCCATTTGCGGATCCGGAAGAGCTACTCCTCTCTCAGCTTCTTCCTCTTCCTCCTCTTCTTCATTGTCATCTTTACAAACCATTGAGAAATCCTTGGGAAGTAAGCCTGACACATGAAGGGGATGGAACGATAACAGAGTAAATGCATTCAACACATTCCTCAATACCAAGACTCATTTAAAGTAAACACCGTCCGTCTAAATCCGGGGGATACCTGCAACATGAAGTTCTAAATTATTTTAGAGCTTACGACTCAATTAAATTGAAAACAACGTAAGTTTTAAAACAATTAATGTCGTAAGTCATCTGCTTGCAAATCCTTAAGGGCATCAGATGAAGAACAAAACGATGTCTTACCCAGTTGGTTCTATGCCTAAGCACTCTTTGAATAGGATGTAAATGCCGAGAAGAAAGGCGTACGCATTCGGATGAAGCTACGTCGACACTAGATGGAAGAAGCTCCAAATATCCCGGATGTACGGTCATGACGGGGGTACTCACTCGATAGAGCACATATGCTTGTTACATGCAGTATAGCCTACTGGGGGTGCATGTTGCCCTATCATCCTTCTCGGGTACAAGAATGTCACCTAAGGATATTCTGTACTTCGCACAAATCTGCATCAATGAAGCTTCGTTGATTAGAGAGACAACCGAATACAATGGATTTTGCAGAATATCGGCATCCTCCATTATGTCCGGTTCCACAGTAACGCCTTCTTGTTCGCGACAAACATCCTCCTCTCCTTGCAATTCCACTCTTGCAGGTTTCACCCCTCCTTGGATAACCGACTCATCCACATGCTCGGCTGAATATTGCAATCCCTTTAGTTGTTCCTCTTGGTCGTGCATGTCAAGCGGGCTCATTTGTTGGGAAGGAGTGGAAGCCTTGATAGTCTCAAGCTATCTTCCTGCAGGGCTGGAGTCATATTAGGATTCGAAAGAACTCAATGATGGTTCTGCGGTTTCGACAACAAAGCTTTGAAGTTGTTTGGAGCCTCTTTGTGCCATTGCAAACTATACTCTCAAGATAGTTGAGTTAATAACTCATGAAAATTTGTACCTCCTATATTGGTGTAAACTAACATGGAACGTGCAGTGTTGTCCATGTTGATGCAATTACAGTAAAACAAGCCGGGACATTATGATGGTTTTCATTTTCATAAATTTAAACAATCATCATTGCTAACTGAAGTTGTAGAGTTTGTGTCGGGTCACGATTACACTGTGATCGGGTTAGAAACAAGTCAAGAAGCTGGTGGTATAGTCATATGTCCATAGTTCGAGTTTACGCTCTAATCCTATGTACATGTCTGAATTATTAGTCCGAATTATTTCGTTATTTGAGAGTAGAGGCACTAATCATTGACATGTTCAATTTCAAACCCAACCTGATCGCGTGACGTCGTGAAACGAGTCGAACTCAACAATTAAAATTTTCAAAGTCGAAAAAGTGTCCCAAAATACGAAAATAATGATTTCATATCCCGAAACACTTGTCATCTTCCTGAATCCTATCCAATACTCTCCTCATCTCTACCAATCACGCCTTCTTCATCCTCAATTCGTATCCCCTCATGAATCACCGAAATTTTCCTAAGTCATAAGATACCAAATTCTCATGTCATATCCCCACGACTTAGGAAATTTCCCCCAAGTCCACCAGGATAAGGAATGAGAATTTCGTATCCCCGAATTTGTGTTCTCCTCCATAAATTCTCTTTGAATTTTCGTATCCCCTTCTCCACCGCAATTTCGTACTCCCCTTTCCTCTGCAAATTTCATACTCCCGAGATACACATCTTCCTCACCTACTTCGAACTCCTCATACCAGCCATGGCCAACACCTGCCCCTGGCCACCAACGCTCCTCTCTCTCCGCACCAACATCAATTTGACTGATAGTTCATATCGAAGTTAAAGGTTCTAACCTATGTTCGAATCTCAAGGGAGAAACCCTTCTGAAATATCTTGGAGTAAGGAGAAGAAGAGTTCCAAGTCATTTGGGGATTTCAGTTTCTCGAAAAGATTCTAAGTCTACGAGTATAAAAGTGGGAAGTGAAAAAGGGAATGAAAATTTGGATCCGACTTTTTATAGTGGGGGGTGTGGAGGAGAATCCTAAAAACTTAGAGTTTTTTTCTAAATGTTCTGGGATCAGTACCGATCCCTCTTATATAAAAAGAGAGGGAAAAGAGGATTGGAGAAGTGAAAAACTTAGCACATCCGGGATTAGTGAAACGTCAAAAACTTAGGTCACAGCTACGATCATGCATACGCATTTTGGAAATCTTGACCATCGAAACCGACTCGACTCGCTAGCCAATCACATACTCACGAACCTAAATATTCTGGAGTATGCGCCAAGCGATTGAGTTTTCAATTCAATAACATTTTGAGAACCAACTTGCGCAATCGCACGTTCAAATCATACCATTTCGATTACGTTTTATTATGAACTCCAATCGTATCACGCAAAATCATGTGTGGACATGTGAGTGTATACATGACACTGTGACAACAACAACTTATTTACGTTCCCACGTAAGGAGTTGGCCAAAAATATTTATTTCTTGAATCGATAGGAATTAAAAACTCAAAGCTCACCTGAGCAATAAGACAGATTCAAGTCCGAGCGATGGAGTTCATTACGATTAAAATTCTCAACACTACTGGAACCGCATACCTATATCAACGAGCTTCGATAAAGCATCATTATTGCTCAGAAGCGATACACTCACAGGATTGCGCTACTCGACGGAATGGTCGCACCAATCGCTCGACATGACTTGGGAATCTTTCCAACTTTCAGAAAGACTTGTCTCAACTCAAAGCACGTCATATTAACACAAGACATCCTTTGGGGGCAAGTGTTACCTAACCTTTTAGCATGGCTACCAGAAGCAGTCAAGGCCAGCTCTACTCGGCCCATCATGTATTAAACCGACTAGAAGTGTTTCTAAAGCATTCATGAAACAAGCCTAGATCGATTCGTTCAACTGTAGTCATCATGATTCATCGAAATTGCTTGAAAAAGCTTAGTATGCTGGGATTGGTAGTGCCACCTTCTACAACTCGTATCCCGAAGATTCATACGAATTTCATATCCCGAACCTCCTTCCACATTTCGCATTCCAAAGCTTAATCCAGAATTTGTTTCCCTTTAAATGACTTCCAAGATCGATATAACTTATGCATGCCAACAAAATATTATAAGTGTTTCGGGGTCAATGTAAAGGATTTCATATCCCCTCGAGGCTTTGGAACCCGTACAAATGGCTTTGTATCATAGGATACAAAATTCAGCAAAGCAGAAGGATTCAGTGCGACCGAGGAAGCAAGGCAGAAATGATCTAAGTATCCTTGGAAATAATCTAAGTATCCCGGGATACGTACTGATCTCGAAATACGAAAATTGTGGGCACATCCCACCAGCCACCTGTTATACCTACTTCCTCCTGCTATAAATACCATGCTTTAGATCTGAGAGAATAGTCGGAATTTTGGACTCTTGACACTTTGGGAAGAAGATATTACCAATTTGATCTTCCAACTTGCTCAATCACTCTGGGAAGAAGAAACCTACCTCCTTTTAGACATTTGGACTTTTTGCACTACATAGGCACTTTGGGAAGAAGAATTTAGGCTTCATTTTGGACCTTATTGAACTTGCTTTCCACCATTGTTATTGTAGTTTTTTGGAATCATTGTTCCCACTATTGTACTTCGACATAAAATTGAATAAAAAGGCAAACCCTTCAAAGTGGACTTAGGTTCTCATAAACCAAACCGCTATAAACATTGTGTTGATTTACTTTTCTGCATATTTTACACTCCGGACATTTAGCTTCATCATCTTGGAACTTGTTGGGTGCTGTGCCAACTTTTGCACTTCAATAGTATATAAAATATATAAAATCTTAGTAAAATTATTTCATTTAAATATTTTAAAACAAAATTGTGTTTACTAACTTTTTTTTACTGTTTTGGGATCCTTGTCGTATAGATTCGAATCCATAATTTATACCAAACGTATTTAAAAAATATGCAATAACAAATATTCGCTTATATATATTATTTAAACTTAGAATCACCCTAGGATCATGGTTGCCCTATTTCAAATGAGTAATCCTACCAAATCCTAGGTGTTCACTTAACCTAATTTCTGATACCACTTTGAACAACTTTCCTTCTCAATCCTCAGAAGACAACACTAGTATATTCACATGCTGAATATTCAAAAGCCAGAAAGATAGATTGTTTGGGGAATAAGTAAGATACCTGACATAATCTTGCAGCAAATTGAGTAATCTATAATATAATAATGACCTTTACGTCAAAAAGATTATAATTTATATACATATGTCAAAGAATTAATCAAGAAATCAGCTTAGATAGTTAAAATAACATATCCTCATAAATGTTGATCTATACAACCAAAAGACATAGTGACAATAAAAAATATACAAGAATACGTCTTGTACCTCTAGCCTCTCTCTTAAAGATATAAAAAAATCTAAACTAAACTAAAAATATTCAAGGTCTAACCAAAATATTATAATAAAATAGCTCTTGGATCAGTCTGTTGAACTAGGGTGATGAAACTCAAAACACTAGTAACTTATTCTTTAACTTGTAAACCTTTGAAATCAAAGCTACTTTTAAGACCACGTAATACATAAATACATATAGGCTTTTACTTAATGATAACTTATATTATAAGTCCGGTTGTATTATAATAATGTCTAAAATTTACAAATAAATATATAACATAGCGTTGAATGCTTGCATGTCACATTCCAACAAAATAGGTATGCAGTCAAGTCTAAAAGTAAGTATTGGAGAATGGATTCGAGCTACGAAATGGTAAGAATTTGGCTATCAAATCCTTACAACTCTAGATAAAATATGTGGGAGATGTAAGGGGTGATCCATCCCTTTCAGCGGAAAAACCTCAATGGGATCTTGTAATGATGTGATAGAACAAATAGATTGAAATGATTATCAATCACAGATCACAGTAAAAAATAAAGGCAACAGAGAACACACAAATTTATAGTGGTTCCACTATCGCGAGATAGTGTACGTCCACTTTAATGGGGAAGAGATTTTATTAATATTCAAGAGATTACAGAGTTTTTAAAGTAGAGCAAAGAAATTAAGAAATACATACGATCTCATGTCATAGGAATAACATTCTCTATGACTCTCTTTAAATAGAGAAAAAATTACATGGGGATAAGGCAATTGATTTATGTAAATAAATCAATTCATGGAAGGCTAATATTCCCATTAATTTTATTGTCATATGATTGATTGATAACTAACCCTTTTCTCCATCAATCAATCATTTTCCCAATTTAATTTCTTTCCGTTTATTCTTTCATGAAACATGGCAACAAAATAAATGGTGAATCTCCAATATCCCTTTCTCCTTAATATTCCTTTCCATTTCTTTCTTGCACAAAATGAGTAACCAAATTACCCTGAATATCTCCAAAAATCTAATTAATTTTTGGAAAAATTGTATCACAAAAAATTCCAATAATCTCCACCTTGATACAATATCTCTTACAACCAAGAGTCTCCAATGTGAATGCTTCCCAATAAGTTCCTGCAAAAGCCACCCCTCATTGCACTTTGTCAGTGAACTCTGGCAAGGCCACCGCCCACCAACAAAGTGTTGGAAGCATTCAATAAAAACAAGGTAGACATTGTGCAACCAACTCCTATCTCTTCATACAAGAAGAATACCACATCTTCTCTTGACTTCAACCAAGTCACTCTCTTCCCCATAGTGTCACCATGTGGCTCTTAGCACTTCATTAAGTGAATCAAATTCGAGCAATGCTCGAACTTAGTAGCAGGTAATGCCTTCGTAAACATGTCCGATGCTTTGTTACTTGTGTGAATCTTCTGAAGACAAAATAACTTCTCCTCATTCATAGAGATAAGGAAGAACTCTCTTTCCTCTATATGCTTTGTTCTAGAACTGAAAGCCAAATTTTCAGCTACATGAATTGCACTTTAACTATCACAATTCACCAAACAAGAATCTTGTATGAAGCCCAAATCACACAATAACTTCTTCAAATAAAGTGCCTCTTTAGTTGCCTCAACTACAGTTATCAACTTTGCCTCTATAGTAGACAAACAACTATTGTCTGCAACCTCTGTCTCCAACTAATAGTTGTTCCTCCAAGTGTGAACACATAGCCTGAGGTTGACTTCCTTCTATCTCTATCTCCAGCATTGTCTGAATCACAAAATCCGACCAAGTTGAAATCTTTATTTCTGCCGCAAAAAGCAAGCCCATAATCTGATGTTCCTCTAAGATATCTAAAAATGCACTTCACTGCCTCCCAATGCAATTTCCCTGGATTTGCCGTATATCTACTAACTAATCCTACAGCCTGAGCAATGTCAGGTCTAGTGCACACCATAGCATACATCAAGCTACCTACTGCACTTGTATAAGGCTTCTTTTTCATATAAGTCTTGTCCTTTTCTGAGATTGGAAAGCCCTGCTTATAAAGCTGTATATGCAAAGGCATGGGTGTACTGATAGCCTTTGCTCCATCCATGCTAAACCGAGCAAGCACCTTTTGAATATATTTCTTTTTAGAAAGTTGTATATGCAAAGGCAGTAGATGTGCAGGAGGCTGACATGAGCCTAGTTCAATGACACTGGAACTCAAAGGTCACCAGGAATTATAGAGAGAAGATGAATGAGATTAAGAAAAAGGGGAAGAAACCATAGTGAATTGGTGATGAAGTGTTTGATAAGATGGTTGCGTGGTGGGACACGGATGAGTTCAAGGTAAATCTATAAAAAAATATAATTTATTTATTTTTTGATTTTAAATAAATAGTCAATGTACATTTGCAGGTTGTGTCATAAAGGAACATCGCAAACAAGGGCAAGAATCTAGTAACTCATCACAGAGGATCCAAGTCTTTCCAGCATCACCGTGAGGACTTGGTAAATTTGTCAATTATTACATTTATATGTTGATCAGTTAAGTGATTGACTATGTGGAATTGAATTATTCAAATTATCAACTGCAAGAGCGAGCTCATGGACATCCCGTGTCCTACATGGACGTATTTACTCAAACCCATGCATCCAGGCATGTAGACGAGGCTGACAATGTCACATATCAGTGGGATGATAAGGATAGCGCGACAACTACATACATATGTTTATTCTAAATTTTATTATCACGTCGATTAGTTTATTAATTACCAGTTAATATAAAATAAAATCAACATTCTATTATTTTTCAACTGAAATTGTTTTTTGCATTATAGGCAAAGTTCCAGGAGGCACAGGCTCATGCGCTTGAGGGGTCGGGTCGTGATGAGTTGACGCATGAGGAGGAAGACAACCTATTTGATGTTGTTATGGATCCATCGCAGCGGAGCAAGCGTTATGGATTCGGTAACCTGATGGTAATATTCGTATGATTTAACCAATATTTATTTGATTTTTGCAATATTTGTATAGAGTACAGAATGTCAATATACAAACCATATCGCTGAGTATAAATATATAAATATCTACCATTATTAGCTCTCAGACTATATTTTGATAATTTAATATTTCAAACTATATTTTGATAATTAAATTAACTTATGCACATTGGCTGCTGCTCTAAAATTAACTTATTAACATGTATTTTATTAAGCATTTTAGCCAGTAGAATTAAGCAATAATTGGAAATTTGGAACCGAGCAAGCATAAAGTTTAAATGAACAAATAAAATGCATTTGGTGGAATTGTTCACAGTAAGACTCATATATGAAAAACCTTGCCAATGGACCTTGTTTTGTAATGACAACAAAACTGAAGAGCTTTGTTTATCCTATTATGAAAATGGAGGCATTTTGATAGTGGACGAGGATGTTGAGATTACAGACTTAATTGCAAGAATGTAAGCTGAAATAATGCAACATTTGATACATATAAAACTAGTTTGAGAGTGATTGAGTTGTTATGTAAACAGAGTTAATACTTCCTCTCATGTAGATCAAACCGAAACTGCTTTTAGTCTAAAATTGTTTACTTAATTGTGGCATACACTGCTTTTAGTCTAAAATTTTGATAGCTTATCTTACATCTAATAATTATTCATGTTCTAATTTTTGTGCAAGCTTTTAGTCTTAACACATCTATGTATCAACATATAAATATCTACCATTTCAACCTTTTTGTTTATGCATCATTGTTCCTAAACCATTTTGTTATGATTTCAAATCATGCTTGTTCAAGAGTATTTTTTGATTTTTTTCTTCTATACTTGTATTTGCAAGTTTTACAAGCTAAGAAGGCTTAGGACAAAGAAGAAATTAAGGAGATGCGAGAGTTAATTGAGCAGCTGCAGGACCAGAATCGTGTGCAGGCTATGTTGATTAAGCAGCTGAATTAAAAGGTTGTGGAGTACGTGCACAATCATAGTAGTTTTCCTTCATTGTCTGCTTCTGGAGCACATAACGACGGGCATGATGCAGCTTGAGGTATGTCTTTTCGGTGTTTGGCTTGGAGATATGATTTGTTTTGATGCTGTATATATTTGTACGGAGTGGATGAGGCATGTTTGGATGTATTTTGATGGTTTGTATATATTGGTACGGTTTGTAGACATGTTTGGATGTTTGTAGACATTGTTTGTTTTGTATGCATTAATGTTTCTGCATTTTATTTTGATTGTTTATATTGTTATTGGTATATATATGTTGAGGATATGTGGAATTGGTTGGAAATGGATTGAAAATGAAATGAATTCGAAATGGGGTGGCTGGAAGGTTGTTTGCCTGCTGCTATATATTAAAGGAACCCAGTATTTCCAACGGCTATCAACAGTTTCCAACGACTATTTGGTCATGGTTCTCTAACGGTTTCCAACGGCCCAATACTGTTGGAAGCCGTTGGAAAGGTTCTGTGGATTCCGCTGGAAGCCGTCGGAAGTCGTGAACGCTATTCCAACGGCTTCCAACGGCCGCCAATGACTTTTAGCCGTTGGAATAGCCCTATATTCTAGTAGTGTAGTAGACTTGCCAAATGCATTTATTTATAACCCGACCTTTTTTATGCATTTATTAAAAGGCGCAACTCGCCCAAACCCACTTTATTGACGGATCCACCATGCATGATCTCTTCATTTAACTAGCTTTTTCCATATTCATGTTGTGAAAATTATTCCAAATAAGTATTTTTGTATTTTTAATCTGTTATATAAAACTTGCATTATTTTTACAAGCATTATAGGAAGCATTATATTTGTTCTATTTTTTTTAGATTAGCATAAAAAGAGTAGATGGTAAAATGAAGCATATATAAAGTAATTATGCACAAACTAACACATATTTAACACATAAATTGCCCCTTCATATTTACAACATTTAACACCCGGCTAAGTTTATGGATTTAGACCAAATGTGGTAGACTACTTAATAAAATAGGAATCAGCACAACTTGGACACCATAAAGTGTTTAAGCAAAATATCTTTACCTATTATTCCATTGGTAAATGCAAACTTTTTAAAACTTCAACCTATACAATAGCACTCCTAATACAATCTCAAAGTTTTGGAGAACGTGAAAGGTTGGAATGGTCAGCAAAACTAAGAAATTATGAAATTGAAAAAGGGCAAACATCTCAATAGGGTATTATTGCTTCAACTAATATTGCTATATTCATTAGTCCATTTAGCATCTTCTCTAATAATAATGTAAGACGCGGGTACGGGATTTCAGGATTGCAGAAAGCACATTTGCAGAAAGGGGGAGTTCTTAAGGTTTTCAATCGTGGGAATTTTTTTCAGAAATAGACTGTATCAATTTATGTCTTTCACAATACTGATTTATCATCGTTATATATAAGTATTCATATTACGTATTGATTTCTACTTCAGATCACTGCTAAAAATCGTAACTCGGACCTTTTGCTAAATTCTTGAACTCCAATCAAATTTCATAACAAATTAATATTCAATTACAGTGATGAAATCGTTTAACTCCAATTAAATTTCATAGTAATTTCATAACAGTTTAATCAAACATGAATTAAATTTTCCTATATCATACCTGAAGCCAAAATCAAGTATGCACGAATCTAACATCCAAGTCGAGGACCGATTCTCTGAAGTCGAACTTGAGCGCGATTTCCCTAGCAAAATCTTCAAAGTCTGAAAAAATGGCTGATTCGTAGAGGAGCTGATTCCCCTAGCGATTCATAAAGGAACCGATTCATAGAGGATCAATTCAACTAAAGAGTCGATTTGTAATTCTTTTTAAAACGGACAAGATGGAGTAAAAGCGTTGATAATGGAATAGAGAAATGGAATATAGGGTTATTGTAGAAAGCACGAGCATGTTTACATTTTTACCCTCGAGAACCAGCCTTACCAACGTTAATAAGTTTTAGCAATAAAAAAAATATAATTATGTATTTTTGGTAACACATTTTTAACATAGCAATACATATTATTGTCACTAACCTGTAACACAAATAAGTGTTGGCAATTAAAAAATAAGCCTTACCAAATGGCTATTATGGTGTCGTGATTGTTGTAAGGAAAATCTTGATATAATTTATGATGAGTAGACCACTTCCTAAGTGTTATTGCAATGAAACTCCTAATATCCATGGAAAATACAGTTGCAATGAGCAAAACTAAAATCAAACACCAAAATGAAAGAATACAAAGTGCTGGAAATGGTTTTGAAAAACATTTAGTGAATTATTAAATTTTTTGATTAAGTGTACGATGACTCCTATATGTGAATAGTCTCACATCTTGAGACTATATGGAAGAAGCAAAGTATTTATATTTGTTTCTAAGAACACGTGTTGGGCCTTGGGGCTCCCAATACATGCTTTATTGTGAGGAGGGAGACCATGCATGATGACTACCACACACGCGCGCGACCGACCGACCGACTCAACCCGACTCGGCGTGGTTCGGTTTGGGCTTGGGCTTGGCTTGGCTTTGGTGGTGTAGACACTTATATTTTTGGACCGAAAACCCTTGCATTTTCTGAACCATTTTTTTCTTCTGAACCTTGCATCTTTCTCATCCATTAACAATTCTTACGAAAAAAAACGAGCAATTATTTTTGTTCGAAAGTGCAATTCTATTTTGCACCTCTTATTTTGCACGTGAACTCTCTCCCTTGATCTCCACCACCCATTTACCCACTCATTCCGTCTCTTCCCATTTCAATATTATTTCTTAGTGGAAGAGAGAGAATGAGTGGGGAAATGGGTGGTGGAGATTAAGGGGGAGAGTTCGCGTGCAAAATAAGAGGTGTAGCGGAACCCTCCTCTCTCTATATATAAATATATGTGTGTATATATATATATATGTGTGTGTGTGTGTGTATGTACAAGTTTCTTAACTTTTCTGGTGTTTCTATGTTTGTTTTCAAGTTTCTTTGGAAGTCTAATGCTCCGTCGAAAGCAAAATTCCTTATGTGGTTGATTATTCACAGGAAACTTAATACATACATACATATATATATATGTATGTATGTATGTACAAGTTTCTTAACTTTTCTGGTGTTTCTATGTTTGTTTTCAAGTTTCTTTGGAAGTCTAATGCTCCGCCGAAAGAAAATTCCTTATGTGGTTGATTATTCACAAGAAACTTAATACGGTTGAGCATTTGAAGAAGAAAAATATTATTTTTGATGTTAAGTGTTGTTTTTGTAGTTTCACGGAGGAGAATGTTGATCATTTATTTTTCTCTTGCACTATTACCAATTATATTTTATCTATGGTTGTTAGGATCTTTGTTTTTAACTGGTCCTATTCCTATAGTAACCGCGATTATTACTGGAATTGTTTTAGATTGGTTTTTCATTATAAGCATAGATATGTTTTGGATTCTTTAATTTCTATTATTAGTTGGTTGCATTTTGTTGGAGAGGAACCAAAGATTGATTCACTCTAATTTTGGCTCTATTGATAAATTAATCATTAGGATTGTTTCTTTTAGTTTGGATTGGATGTCTAACCCTCACTATAAGTTATATAGAGATTATCGTTTTAATATATATTTGTTTAAGGTTAGAATTAATTTTAGTTTGTTTGTTAGAATTAATAGGTATTTTAGTCATAATAGGATTTGCATTTGTTATTGATTTCTGATTTTTATGTATTTGTTTTCTTTGTTTTATTTCTATATATATATATATATATTCTTTCATATATATATATATATATGTGTGTGTGTGTGTGTGTGTGTGATAGGTACTTATGGTTTGGCTAGCCTTTTTCAGGTCGCAGGTAGTTGATTTTGCTGAGGAGCTTTTTGGAGAGCTGTTTATTTGGATTGTAGAAGATTTTTGCTTTGGAGTTTTTTAGAGCGCTGTTTTGGAGAGTTTATTTGTGTTGTTTTAGTTCTTTTGTATTTGGTTGGTGTGACTTATGTTTTGTGTAGGAGTAGATATACTTCATTATCTGGTGGTGGCCTTGTCGGAACTTGATATTGAAGTATGATGGGCGGTGGTTTATCCAGAGCTCATCTATCTACTATTATATACATACTTTTAGTCACAACTAGTGTAGTTTTTGTTTGTTTTTCCAATCGAACTTATAGACAGATTTTGTAGAATTTTTTCATTTTATATATATGTGTGCTCTCTTCTTTGTTGAAGATCACACATTTTGGCTTCAAATATATATATATATATATATATATATATATAGACACACACACACACACACACAACAAAAGAAAAAACAAATAAAACAAAAGTATTCTAAGGTTTCAGCCTTCAATATTTGATCATCTTATGCTTGATTTTCTCATATGTTATTTCGGTATTTGATAATTTCCCATGTAATCCATGAAGTAATGTGAACATAATTTGCTATGAACACTTGAATTCAAGAACAAAAGTCGAAGTATTCTGATTATTGTGATATGCATATGTATCAAAGATCAAGAGATCTACACGCAAACGTCACTTATAATAAAATAAAGTTAAATTTACAAGTAGAATCTTCCTTTCAAACTAATCATATTAAACAATAATTTTTTCTAGATTTCTTGATAAAACATCCAATAAACAAAAATGTCAAGAAACAAAGCAATCAATGCCACTTTTGAAAGAACTAATTTAGTCTGTGGGCAGGTGAAATTTAATACAATCTACCAAACCCAACAAGGAAGCCAAAGTACTTATATTCCAATTTTGTAATCATCAGTTGTAGACAAGTTTTATCATTTATGTAATTTATCATTAAGCTTAAGGAATATAATTACAGAGACATAAAGCATGTTGTTTGTGTATAATGTACATTTCGTTCTCCTTAATCATTGTCACGACTCATGAAATATGATCACTACTAGAAAGGACTATTATTCCAACGTCCACTTTTCAATGGCTGCCAACGGTTTTTTAAGAGCCGTTGGAAACCGTTGGAACAAAGATCGTTGACGGCCGTTGGAAATCGTTGAAAATTTACGTGATATTGTCTGCTCTAGCCAACCAAAAGCTTCATTTCCTCCTCCTCCACCAATTATTCATCTCCTCCAACCATTCCTCTCCTTCCAAATTTGCTGTCAAAGCTTCCTCCATCACTCCAACCTCTTTGGGCGCCATCTACGAGCTTCTCCAACCCATCTCCACCCTTCTCGTTATCCAAATTAGGTAATTTCATGAAACCTAATTTTTAGGGTTTATTCGATTTCGGGTTTAATTTGTAATTTGCTTAATGCCTACTTGTTTGTATATGTATATTACATCATGTTACCCTCTAATTGATATTATTGTCACAATAATGATCAAATTATTTGGCGTTAAATTGATTTAGGGTTTAATTGTGTTTATTTACGTAACTTTGGTTAGTGAATGTTATATGTATGTGATAGTGTTTGCTAATAATATAATTTATGCAAACACGAAGATTATATTATGTTGACAAACACGCAGTAAATTACAAAAATATATAAATTTATGCATACACGAAGTAAATTACTATAATTGGTGCAAACACGAAGTAAATTACAAAAATATATAATTTTGTACACATGTACTAAAACGGTAAAATAATTACAAATTGTATATTTAAATTTAATGTAGATAAATATTTAAACCCTTAGTTATTATTTGGCCCCGTCTGACAAGTGTAGTATATGATTGTTATATGGATATTCATTTTTTTACAAAACGGAAATCTATATTCATCTGATATAACATTTGTAGGATTTGTCCTTGTATTGGACAAGTTACAAACACTATAAAGTAATTATATTTCGTAGATCATATCACTTTAAAATGTTCACAAAATTTCGATGCCATTTCCTTTACGTTCCTTGTTTATACCCACGTGTGTACGATACAAGGAACACGGGGGGAAATGCTGCCGAAATTTTGTGAAATCATTTAAAATGATATAATTTACGAAATATAATTAATATTGTGTTTGTAATAGGAAGTAGGATGACCGACCATCAAAGAAGACACATATGCGTCAATAAACCAATAGTTGTTTATTTTGAAATAAAGTTTGTAGACAACTATAAAATTAACGAATATTTTTTATTTCATCATATATTTTAAAGTAGGAAAAATGGCCAATTACTTTAGTGTTCGGAGCTGGATGTATCAAAGAAGGTAAATTAGTGGTGCAATAAGTGAACATTTTAAAAATGGGGTAAAAGTGTTCATTGATTTTGCGATAAATAGTATCGGAAACAGTAGAGAAATTCGTTGTCCATATTGTAGATGCAAATTGTTGAACTATTTAATACCGAATATGGTTAAGATTCATTTGCACCAATACGGTTTCCTACCCAATTATTTGTTGTGGGATCATCATGGAGAAATTGTAGCCCCTAATACTCAAGAACAGTCGACGGAGGTCAATAATGTTGAAGTTAGCACGAATCTCATAGAAAATATGGTCGAAGATGTTGCACGATCAATGTTCCGTACCGTTCAAATTGGTAACGACGATGATAACATCGAAGAGGAGCCAAATGTTGAAGCTAAAAAAAATATGATTCATTGAATAATGCTAAAAAAAACCTTTGGAATGGATGTGAAAGTGGCACTCAATTATCGGTAACTGCAGAATACATTGCAAAGAAATCAAAATACAACCTTACGGAAGCTGGATTTACGACTGTTGTTCAAGCGGCTAAACGCCATATGCCATCTGATAATTTATTGTGCAAAAAATATTATGAAGTGAAAAAATTTATGTCATCTTTTGGTTTGCCATATCAGAAAATAGATACATGTTAAAAGGGTTGCATGCTGTATTGGAAAGAAGACAACAACCTTAGAAAATGTAAGTTTTGTAATCAAGAAAGATACAAACCAAGAAAAAAGAAAGGAAAAGAAGTTCTGTACAAGCATATGCATTATTTACCCATCACCCCTAGACTTCAATGATTATATGCATCATCCGTAACAGCGCAACATATGAGATGACACAGTGTGAGAATACCTCAAGAAGGTACGTTGACACACCCATCGGATGGAGAAGCATGGAAACATTTTGATAAGAAATATCCTGATTTCGTAGCGGAAAGCCGCAACGTTAGACTAGGTTTATGTACAAATGGCTCCGCACCGTTTTCTCAGTTTGGTTCTAAATATTCATCTTGGCCTATAACAATCACACCTTACAATCTACCCCCGTGGATGTGTATGAAAACTCCATACATATTTCTCACAGTTGTCGTCCCTGGCCCTGATGATCCGACACAGGGTATTGATGTTTACTTACAACCGCTAATCGAATAATTGAAATATTATGGAACGAATGAGTTGAAACATACGACGTATCAAAAAAGAAAAAATTTCGGATTTTCGCTTCTTTGTTATGGACTATTAGTGATTTTCCTGCATATGCAATTCTTTCGGGTTGGAGTACGGCCGGTCGTCTTGCTTGTCCTTATTGCGTGGAAGAAACACGAGCATTTTCGTTACCGTACAGAAAGAAAATTTCATAGTTTGATTGTCATCGATGCTTTCTTCGTATTAATCATACTTTTAGAAGAGACATTTTTTACATCTAATAGACATGAGGCTTTACGGCTACCGACGGTTTGGTCAAGCGAGAAAATATATGAACTTGTAAAAGATTATCCAAAGATACATGAAACCGGAAAACAAATCGATATTCAAGGTAAATTGACAATTCATAATTGGTGCAAACAGAGTATATTCTCGGAATTGCCTTATTGGAAATATCTCTTAATTCGTCATAACATTGACGTGATGCACAACGAGAAAAACGTATTTGGTAATGTATTTAATACAGTTCTGAATGTGAAGGGCAAGACTAAGGATGATTTGAAATCCAGACGTGATATAGAGGAAATATGTAATCGTCTTGAGCTTCATTTGAAGCCCAACGATAGTAAAAAAAACCTAAAGCATGCTATGAACTAGACTAAAACCAAGTTAAAGTACTGTTAAAATGGGTGGAAAAATTGCGGTTTCCCGATGGAATTTCCTCTAATCTTCGTAGATGTGTCGACTATAAAAACGGAAAGCTAAGTGCAATGAAAAGCCATGATTGTCATGTAATGATGGAAAATTTGTTACCCATCGTCTTCAAAGAATTGTTACCTGGAAAAGTTTGGATTGTAATAACAGAACTTAGCTTATTTTACAAGGAGCTTTGTTCAACTACTTTAAAAGTTGACCATCTACTTAAACTTGATGAAGAAATCCCTATACTGCTCTGCAAACTGGAGAAAATATTTCCTTCGGGTTTCTTTAATGTAATGGAGCATTTACCTGTTCATCTTCCAAATGAAGCACGTCTTCGAGGTCCTATGCAATATGGATGGATGTATCCATTCGAAAGGTATGTTATTATACTAAGTATTCAAATGATAATTTAATTATATTTAGAAATTAATATTGAACCGAACTACATTTTATTAAGTACTTAAATCATTTAAAAAAAAAGTGAGACAAAAAGCTCGAGTTGAATGTTCTATTTGCAAATCATATATCGAAGAAGAAGCCTCTTTTTTTTCTCTCATTATTTTAATGTTCATGTGAACTTATCATTTGCAATCGTTCCACATAATGAAGAGAGGGTTGAACATGATTCTTCTTCTGAATCAACATTATCTATTTTTAAACAACAAAGCCGACAAGTTGAAAAATGTGTGGAAATATGGCTAAATGATAAAGATTGTAATGCAGCACACACATATATTCTTCTTAATTGTCCCGAAGTTGCTCCGTAATCATTTTTTTTTTTTAAGTTTTACTAAATTTATGTTAAATGTGTTAATAACGTAACATATATTGTTTGTGTTTGCAGTATTTATGAATCACAAAATTCAAGCAGCGATCTAAGCAAAGATTTCAGTAGTTGGTTTAGAAACTATGTTTTTGATCCCATAAATAATGTGCTCGACGAAGGAATAAAATATTTAGCATTTGGACTGAAAAGAAAAGTCAAAACATATCCAATATTTTTTTGTTAATGGGTATAAATTCAACACCAAAGAATACGGTGCTGAAAAATTAACAAACAATACTGGTGTGTTTGTTAAAGGCAGTGAAGATCCTAATAATCATATAAATTATTTTTATGGCGAGTTAACTCAATTTTGCAAATGACATATTTTACAAGGCCCGCAGAGGATGTTTATTTGTTTAGATGCAACTGGTTCAGCAATGTTTTTAAAACTAAGGAAAGATTTACGTTCGATGGATAGAATATTCCTGATGAACAAGCCTATCAAACAGATCCAGAGGAAAATGTTGAAATAACAATCACAGACGATCAAACTGACTTTGGTCCTTTGAATGATGAGGCAAATGTATTAGTTGATGCATTTGGGGGTGTAGAGGAAAACGACATAGAACCTGAAACCGAGTCTAAATCAGAAAATGACGAAGAAATAGATGAAGACTAAGTAAAATTTGGTAATTTTCACAACTATTCACATAACATTTATCTATGTTTAATATTGCATTTTCATAACTATTCACATTACATTTACCTATGTTTAATATTGCATTTTCACAACTATTCACATTACATTTACCTATGTTTTGTATATGTATCAATGTGGAAGGTATATTATGTCTGGCTCTCAACAACGTGGTGGTTGGAATAGCGGCTTCAAGAATTTGACGGTAATGAATCCTACTGTATGCATACAATAAATTAACATTTAAATATACAGTGTTATAATATTTTATATGCTGAAATAACATTTTTACTATTCATTCTATTTGCAGACTCGACAACCTAAGAAGGCCCAATACAAAGAAGAAATTAAATAGCTTAGAATTATGATTGAGCAACTACGTGACCAGAGTCGTCTTCAGACTATGCAGTTGGAACAACTAAATCATAAGTTTGCGAAGTATGTGCACATTCATGATAGTCGTCCTTCGTCGTCTATTGATTCCGGAAGCGATGCTTAAGGTATGTTGTATATTTTGGCATTGAGTGGGTGAGAATGATAATTTTGATATGTTTAGATGGTTTGTGGACATGTAACTTTGATGTATTTAGTTTATGAACACGTATTTGTTGGTTTATGGATGTTTGGATGTTTTGTTTTGTTTATATTGATGTTTCTTTGATATATTTTGGTTGTTTATATTGTTATTGGTATATATGTGTTGTATATATGTGGAATTGATTGGGATTGGATTGGAAATGGATTAGACTGGAAATGTTGTGGCAGGAAGGTTATATGCTTGCTGAAATTAAAAAAAAAACCAGTTTTTCCAACGGATACCAACGGTTTCCAACGGCTAATTGGTCATGGATTTGTAACGATTTTCAACAGAGAAAAGCCGTTTGAAGCCATTGGAAATATTCCATTGGAAGCCGTTGGAAGTCGTGAAAGTTATTCCAACGGTCGCCAACGGCTGGGAGCCATTTGAATAGTCCTGTATTCTAGTAATGGATATGACTGGTAAAACGCTGCTCTGATTTCCCTATGATTCTTGGAAGCAGTGGCGGAGCCAGCCAAACAGCTCAGGTAGGGCCATACTTGAATTTGAGCCAGGGCTACTTGTTGTCGCCTACTCCTTTTTGCCAGTATTTTATAAATCCACATAGGGCCATGGCCCTAGCTCAGCAAAAGGTGGCTCCGCCCCTGCTTGGAAGTATTTTGCTCATCTTCACTTTACGTCTCGATCTCTTATTTCTAGTCTCATATTTGTTGTCTACAATAAAAAAATAAAACAACAATATCATGTCTGATTATATCAATCAGATCATTCAATAATGATATGCAAATTAGGACCATATCACCCAAAAAAAAAGAAAGAAAGAAAAAAGAATGAGGTAAATATGCCTTCACTTGTTGTAAAATATATAGTTGTAAAATATATAGATGAATATGTATTATCATAAAAAAAGAAAGGTGTTTATTTACTCTAATAGAACATCAAGCTGCTTAGGCTCGCCTCATATCTTTTGAATCGCAGGGTCGACCCTCAAGTTTATGTATTACACACTATTGATATCCTGTACAATAAAGTTATTCATGTAAATAAACACGGATTAAGATATAATACACAGTATATCTGTGTATACAATAGTGTATATGAGCAAGACTCTTTTGTAAGTGGTCAAAGTAGAAAATGCAAAAAGGGTCCAGTCTAATATAAGCAAAACTAATATCAAGCACCAAAATGAAAGAATACAAACTGTTTTCGATAAAAGTAGCATATGAAGTGCATAAAATGCTAACAATATATAGAAAAAATAATGTTGAAAGAATTGCTTGTATTAAAGGAAGTTTTCTATAAATGATGAGCATATAAAAAAGGAAAATAAAATTATTGTTTTCTTATTTTAGTTTTCTCAATACTTTTTAAAGCTATATGGGTTACAAGTATTTGTAGCTTGCTAAGATATGTATTCAAACTTAAAAGACAAATTATATAATCAGGGGATCCTATGCACTCATAATGTATTATTTTTCGTTCATTAATATTTTTTCTACGGTGTTTTTCTTATTATGGTTTCATCGAGACATTACATTGATCTCGTAGTGTCAAATTCTATTTGAGATAGTAAACTATTGCAATATGACATAATATATTGCATTTTTTTTTCACTAAGATTTTTTTCCAGTAAGTTTTCTAATAAAGTTTTCAATGAGGCAATAGAAATATTAAACAATCTTTGACATAATATTAAACAATATTTATTGTTCATAACTTTTTTTTTTTTTGGCCCGTCCTTGTATAAATTTTGTAAAATTGAAAAGTCGTTCTGCAATCTGCCCTCTTTTTCCACTGTGTTGGGTTTTGTATCTTCTATTATTTAGACTTCCTAACACATGCACCTGTGAAAGTTGGTGGGTAAGTATAAACAATTGGAGCTTCAGGCGCGAGTCTGTACTAAAAACCAGTTAAAGTTGTCTTATGAATTATTATACCTAAGAGCAAAGTTAAGAGCACGGTACTAAACTACTTGAATTTCTGTAAAATATCATAAAAATCGCTTATTTAAAGAATCCCGAGCAAGTTAAGTGCATCTTCATTTATGATACCAAACAGTTCATAAATAAATTTTGCTGTATAATTATACCATTCGTACAAACTTCAAGCCCTACTATAATGCTTAGCAACTACCTTGTCAGTTTTCAATTCAACCCTATGGACAATTTGTTCATTTTATATATATTTGAAAGATATGCATCATTAAAACTTCAGCTCTAATTTAACTTATACTACACCAATACTCACCTATAAATAGGAGCTCGTACAGCAAACTTAACTATCCAAGCGACAATACTAGTTCACCAAATCTTTTGCCCACTAATGTCTTCAACAATCATTAATGGTGCTACTGCTGCTCCAAAAAGGTATAGCAATTTTTTTTATCCTCATTGCAGTGCCAAAGGTAAATAAAAAAATGTGAACCATATATATTTACAGGTTAGAAGGGAAGGTAGCAATAGTTACAGGAGGGGCAATGGGCATAGGAGAAGTAACAGCAAAGCTTTTCTGCTTCCATGGTGCGAAAGTAGGGATCGCCGACATTAACGACGATCTCGCTCAAAAGGTCTGCGCGTCCATAGGCTCCGAAAACATAATCAGCTTCATTCACTGCGACGTATCGAAGGAATCAAACCTGGTACTTTGCCAAGTGTCAAATCAGGTACTTCGCGGAATCCAAGCCGTGCCAAGCTCGATGCGCACACGTGAAAATCCGTTGTTTTACCGTGTTCTTCAGCCTGGTACTTTGGCATATGCCAAATCTGGTACTTCGCCAAATCCAAGCCGTTACTACAGCAAAAAAAGCATTTTACAATGTTGAATAAACGTTATTAAAATACATTGAGAACATTTTTTCTGCCGTTGTAATATGCATAGTTACATAAATTACAATTTTTTTATAACTCGTTTTTAGTATTGTATAAGCCGTTGTAAATAATATGTTTACAACACTTGTGTACCATTGCATGATTCTCATATAATAATCTAAAGACTTTGCACGATGATTTTTAGACATTGTTAAATATAGTTTTTACAATTAACCACCAGCATCGACGAAATTATTCCAACACTTATCATAAAACGTTGTGTATTGTTATTTAAATGTTTTCAATGTGATGCAAATATATATTTATAACGTCGCTAGAATATTGTATAAAGTTATATATCCAACATTTTACAATAAATTATGTTTGAATTTTTTACAACATTTCTACAACAATACAGAAAACAAATGTAAAGTTGATTCTTTCAGTCATACTTAACAAACGTTATAAACATACTTTTAACAACCGCTCATTATTGTAATAAACAATGTTTACAAATTACAACATTGCATAAAACTATAAAAAAAATTCTATACAACATTTTAGAAACATAAACCATACGCATACAAATTGTTGTAATCATAGACGAGTATAAATCTAATACCCATATCCACATGTATTTGAAAAAAGTACTTGCTTACATAAACTTCTGTTTGCAGAAACATTTTTTTTTTTTTCTCTTTATCAATGTCGTTTACATAAACCGCATCCCTTCGATTTTGGTGTTGCTACCACCCCATTTTCCGGCTTCGCACCCATTTCACCATTTGGCTTTGCAGGCCTTCCGCATTCCCGTGATGCAGCTGTTTCATCCTCTGGTTTAGCATCAGCTTCAAATTTTGGGTTTTCATCTCACCAAGGGCTATATACTGTATTAAAAACAGTAATGCATATTCATTAATAAATAGAACTAACAAGATATTTAATGCAAACAAAAAATAATTTTACTTAATAACAGAAACTAAGACAAACAAAAAAAAAAGTACTATACCCACCTGATAGATAAGAAAGGTACTCTAAAACTGCCAATCATATGAATATATGGTGAATAAAACTGAAAGACTTTCGTAAGAGAAATATCAGAAAAAGGCTTCTGGTGTGGAAGAAAACGGTTTGTGACGCTGAGATGCACTCCCGACATAGAAGATCAAGTCGGAAATAACATTTTTTTCATACTACTAGGTGTAAGGTAAAAAGATATTAAAACTGAACACCAAACAAAACTAAGTGGCCAGTTACATGTATACAAACCAGAACTTCCATATAAATTGATCAACTTGAGCAGACTTGTATGTAGCTAGTGTTGGTATGGCTGGCAGTGATATCAAGTACTTGTTCCCAACATTCTAGCATATCAAGATACTCAGTAAAATTGTACTACCTGGGACATGAAGCCATTGGTAATAAATGCAAAATGCAGTGGACACAGTCTACAGTCCATTTAAGAAATTACTTTTTTTTTTTGACCAAATAAGTTGCCTAATGGCATACAAATGTCAAAATGAGCTTCACCAAGAAGGGCGAGAAATGAAATTACACTTTATAAATCACTAAGGGGCAGAAGCCAATAACATGTTGCAGCAGCAACTTACAACCCCATTCCAAACCAGCATCAGACCAGATTTTTATTTGATTTTATTTTATTAGTATTTAAAAAAAAAAACATTCATGTTTCTTTCTTTTTTTCACAATAAAAACATATATATTGTAATACTAGTTTCCTACATATAGTTTTTTAAACAAGTTTAAGTATACATATTGTGTATACTCGATGCTACAGAGCTCGTTCAGGACCCAATAGGACAATCAAATAGCGTCCTTCCAAGTTCACTTATGCTTATGTTGCTGGTCAATCGCTAAACCAGACAACTTGAAACAACAAAGACTATGGAAAAAGAAGATGAATTCACCTATAACTCTCTGCATTACTTATCTTCTGATTCTGCTTCAATCTCGATGACAGTGAAGAAGAAGGCAAGGGTACAAATTGTTGATGAACGTGAGGATTGAAATTTGGCACGAGGGAGAATATAGAAGGCTGGCTATTATTGGCTAAGGTGGCAGCAGAAGATGAAGTGCTATGATGCATCCCAATTTGTCTGAACTGTGCTATATGAGCTTGCCAAAACAGTTGATGTTGCTGTAGTTGTTGATGTTGCATCTGGCTATTGATTAAGAAATGAGGTTGATGCTGCAGTTGTACCTGCTGACTAGATGCATTGGCTAATTGCTGCATTTGATACTGAGATGGATAAGGGACCGGAGAAAACTTGAATGAAAGAACCCCTTGGTTTGGAGAAAAAGGAGCAAGCATCTTCCCAAGATTTTCAGATTCCTGTTTTTGTGGATCATAACCATGCATATGATTCAGAGCTTCTTCAGGGTTGTTCCTGTTTAATAGAGATATGACCGGAGGATGAACCATGTCACTTCCTGATCCATTAACGGCATTTGATGCAATGTTAAATACTTCATTTTTTGCTTTCAACTGGTTGTCACGTACCATTGGAAGCTTAAATTCCTGTTTTTATTTTTACTGTACATAAAAAGAGGAATTTCACCGCATGATAAAAATTACATTTCTCTTTGTAGTTAAAAAGGGAATTTCACCGCATGATTAGAATTACATTTTTCTTTGTAATTAAAGATGTGAATTTCACTGCATAAAAAAAAAGTTTCATTTTCTATGTAAATGAAATATGAGTTTGCATTATATGTAAAGTTACATTATTTTAAATGTAAATGAAATAGAAATCTCACCCGTATGTAAAATTTAACATTATTTTACATGTAAATTTAGAGTAGAGTTTGCATGTAGATTAAAGATTACTTTTATTATAAAGAAGTAGAATGTACATGGTGAAATAAAATTTACATTTTATTTTATAGGGTAAGATATATAGAAATCCATCGTATGTTAAAATTTACATGTTTATAAATGTAAATAAAAAGGAATTTAACTGTAGCAAGATTTACATTATTTTTTATGAAATAAAAAGAATGGACTTTACATTGTAATTAAAAAGTCAATTTTACATTGTAAAGAAAGAACGGATTTCACATTGTAATTAGAGAATGAAAATTTACATTTCCTTTAATGTAAATATACATGAGTTTCACCGTATGCCCATTTTACATTATTTTTAATGTAAAATTTTTAGTAATTACAACGTAGGATAATTTTGCATTATTTTATAATGTAAATAAAAAGGGGATTTACACTGTAGGAAAATAACATTATTTATAATGTTAATACAAAAGAATGATATCGTAGGAGGAATTGACATTATTTATAATGTTAATAAAAAGAGAATTGACCGTAGGATAAGTTACGTTATTTTATAATGTAATTTAAAGAAATTTAGACCGCATGACATGAATTACATTTATTTATGTAATTTATAAATGAAATTAGACCACACGACAAAAATTACATTTATTTATGTAATTTATGAATGAATGAAGCCCGCATAATATAAAATACATTTTTATATGTATTTTATGAATGAATTAAGACCTCATAAAATAAATTACATTTTTATATGTATTTTATGAGTGAATTAACATCGCATGAAATAAAATACATTTGTATATGCATTTTATGAATGAATTAAGACCTCATAAAATAAATTACATTTTTATATGTATTTTATGAGTGAATTAACATCGCATGAAATAAAATACATTTGTATATGCATTTTATGAATGAATTAAGATCGCATGAAATAAATTACATTTTATTATATAATTTATGAATGAAATTAATCTGCATAAAGTAAATTACATTTTTATATGTAATTTATGAATGAAATTAATCTGCATAAAGTAAATTACATTTTTATATGTAATTTATGAATGAATTTTCATCGTATGAAATAAATTACATATTATTATGTAAATTATGAATGAATTTAACCCACATGAATGAAATTCCATTTTTTTCTATAAATGAATATATGGGTTTACTTTGTAAATAAAGATTACATTTTTATAATGTAAACAAGAAGTAGGATTCACATTGTAAATAAAATTTATACTTTTATATGTAATTAAGAACAATGAATTAGAAATTACATTTTACATGTAAGAAGGAATTGGACGATGAAATATAATTTACATTTTACCGTAAATTAAAGAAATTAAAAGAATCAAAAAGGAAGAATTCATCATTCAAGTATGATTTGCATTTCTCTGTAAATGAAGGGATAAAAGGATAAAGAAGGAAAATATACTTAAGAATAAAGAGTTAACGGGTTACGTTTATATATATATATATATATATATATATATATATATATATATATATATATATATAATTAAAATTAAACGAATCGAGCGCGGTATTTCGCGTTTTAAAATTATATCTTTAAATGATAATACAAGAAGATCCGACCGTCGGATTTTCCTGAAACTGAAACCGCTAGGACCGTCTTGGAAAAATCTTTCCAACGATATATAATACGTCAAAATCCAACGGTTAGATTTTGAGATATGTGAAAATCAAAATTGATTGAAATAGCACCAAAATCGACATTGACCTGAATCGTCGTTGATTAACGATTTAATTATTTTTAATTAAATAAAATAGAAAATAATCGTTATAAATTAGAAATAACGATAAGGAAGAGTTTTCAATATATATATATATATATATATATATATATATATATATACGAAGATTATTTGGAAATGCCGAGTTAATCTCATTCCAAATAATCAAAACGACGATGAAGATCGAAGTAAGAAGACGACGCATGAGGACCGTAAATCTTCCCTCGAATGGACAGCGATCGAGACCCTGAACTGACTTGCTACCAATTCGTGGGTCAAGGTCATTGCCCAGACGTACGTGTTGGTTTTACGGATTTGACTTTCGTCCAGACCCAGAGCATAAGTTTAAATGGATGGTGTGTCTGACATCGTACTTCGTTATATATCATATTGTTGATTTTCTGTTAATATATAAATATTGGTGGTGGAGAATTTATTCTCTACTTAACACCCATTTATGTATTGATGGAGAAGCAATGGTATGGTATGGAGTGACAGTGTGGCATACTAAGATGCAATGATCAAGGTTTCTTATTGAAAAGCAGGCCTTGTGGGATGATCAAAGCATAGCCTGTTTAGGCATAGCTTTGTGTATGACGTGACTTCACGAGCCTCACACACCGGCGGAGTCTAAAACGGGAGAAGAGAACGCAGGGAGTGCACACGTTTCTTTCTAGCTAGAGTGGTGCCAGGGACCTACCAGCGCTGGCATTTATTCATTGTGGTTGTTGGATTTTTCGAGGCCTCGGATTTATGCGGTCGCCATTGGCCGTATTGTAGGTCCAAAAGGACCGGGAAGCGTATGTTCAGGCATAACTAATCCACAAAAGTAAGTGTGGACCGGCCCTGCAGCTATCCAAGGGTTGGACAGAGTACCAATCCTGTGGCATTGCTAGAGTGTCTCGAATCGGTAAGGATCTCCTCCCTAGCCTTGACTCAGATGGAAATCCAAATTCCAAATACGACCCTACGGTTTTGATTGTGTTACTAGTATGGAGATATAGTAGGATGGGGTACTATGTTTCCTAGGATTGATACATTTACTTTGAAATGTTTTTATTATACACTAATAATAATATTAAATTCGTATTTGCCGTATTTAGCATGTTTAATCACCATAAGGGAAAACTCTATCCTCTGGTGTGCGTTGCATTGTGTGATGGGACTTGAGTCTTATGGTGATTCCATTTTTCTAAAAAGCATTGCGATGTTGTACGTTCTGACATTTTAAATTATGCACGACAATCCATTGAGTAAACCCGTTCCGCATTAGCGGCGTGGTCTTTGGATTTGTCATATTATTATTACTAAACTAGTTATGAATTCTCATACCAGTCCCACGACTGACTCGTAGTTTGTTTCACCTTTTTGCAAACTCGGGTGCCCTCTTTTCTACACGGACAGCCAAGTAAACAGGTTCATTCTTTGCTTGGAGTCTTGTCTTGGAGTTGCTCATTATCTTTGCTTGGATTTGCTTTTGCGGAGAGATGATGACTTGGAGCTTTGAGGACAGCTATCATTTACTTCTATTGCATTTTTCTATCATTTACTTCTATTGCATTTTTCTATCTTTAAGTTCAGTCATTAGACTTGTTTCATTTCGTATTGCTTATTTTGGGAGTTGGAACTTATTTTCATTTCTGCAAACTTGATGTAATAATTTGGATTCTGTGACTGTTGGGATTCTGTGGTTTATGACATTATATTTCTGCTGCTATGATGTTATTATGCTATGGTTTTCCTCTGCTATATTGTATCAGTGATATGTATTGTTATATTTATGTTGTATTCCATATGATTATTCCTTACTTTCCCGTGAGTGGAAGTTTGGGGTCATCACACAACAGCTTTTCAGGAGGAGTATTTAAATCGATGGATAACAAGTTTTTCCAACACGACATATGGGTACGACACCGTGTTACTTGTAGAGAGCATTGGCATTTGTTCATGGCCTTTGCTCCGCAAACCAAACTGCAAACTATGAGCTTTCCCACGAACATCATACATCAGAGATCCATTTTTGGGGTTGAGAGCTTGCACTTTATGCTCCATAGAATCAATTCCAAACTCTTGTTTCTGAAACGAACATAAATCCAATTGTGTTGGTTGTGGCATTCTACAGCTCCTGTTTGCTTAGATAAGTTCATCACACTCTTCGGATTTCAGTAGTGATTCAGGTTTTGTAGTTTTCTGAGTAGTATAGTCAACCATATTCCACTTTTCAACGGTATTTTACTCCTTATGTACTGCTTCCAGTGGAGGAAAAGAAGACGAAGGTGCTTTTGTTTCTGATTTCTCGCCTAACTTTTTCATTAATGTGGTTATTTGGCTTGGCTGAATTGTCTCCGGTGACGTCACTAGATATTGATATAAAAAACTCAGCAATTTCTTTCTCATCATCGTTGAATTCTTCAGTCCTGTTCTGGAGCAATTTAGTTCCTTGAAAATCAAATGCTGATTCCGTTTTGAATCAGAAGAGGGAGGCTGCGTCCATTGGTACTTCCGTCTAGTACGAACTGACCGAAGTTTCTTCAGCACGAAAGGCGGGTCTCCTAAAACAAGTTCATCCAACACCTTTTCTTATACTTTGACTCTCTTTCCGATGCTGATGCCAATGGAATTCACTGTTGAACGAAGAGCATAATCATTATCTTGTTCGTTTGTACCGTTGCAGTTGTTATCCATATCTAACTTTATTGTCGATTATCTCTAAAATTCTCAGCTACAAGCGTCTACTCACTGATGACTGATATTTCAAATTTCAAGGAAAACTGGTATCCTCTCTCTCATAGAAACTCTTTTTCTTTCTACAATTTTTTTTTTCTTCACTTAAACAATCAGAAATAGTGAATAAAATAACAAAAAGAGAGTGAAATGAATTCGCCAAAAAAATAGCTTCTAGCATCAGACAGGATTAAAGTCAAAGCCATTACCTTAAAACTAATTAGCACCGAATCACCTTACATAGAGAAAACATAACATATTTTAAAAGTTACCATATAAGATTCTCTCAAGGCAAAAGGCTGTAGGAATCAGCAAAACAATGCTTCAAGTCAGATTGCCTATGTTATCAAAGCCCTCGCCTAGGCTCCAAAAAGCCCTAGACCCCAGTCTGGGGCTTTTTTATCTTTAAAGGCGCCTATGATGCATGAGGCGCCAAAAAAGCCCCAAAGGCGCCAAGGCGCTCGCCTTGTGAAGCACCAAAAAAGCCCCAAAGGCGCTCGCCTTGTGAAGCGCCAAAAAAGCGCCTTTTTTGCAACATTTGAGTAGAAATTGAAAATTTCAGCATTTGGCTCAATAGGAGCCCAAAATCCAACATGCCAAGAAAATTATGCTTGTTTGATTGTTGATTTAGAACGTATTCTATAAAAAAAAGGCTGCTTTTCTTTCGTCAACTAGTAGAAAAGAAAAACCATAAATTTCTTTCGTCGATTCATCCGAAAAAAAGTCTAGTTCATGGAAGGTTAAAACTCTGTTTAAGACTTTACGTAATGTTGCTTTTAATTTCTATATTTTAAGTATTTTATTGTTTGTAAACTTGAGTTGAATGACTTTGCACGTTCTTAGTTTGATTTATGTTAATCGTATGGTGTTTTTTACTTCTAATAATGCTTTTATATGCCCTTTCCAAAATAAAATTTGTGTTTTATTGCATTTTCTAAATAAAGGTTTGAAAACTCGGTTTCGGTTTCGGTCATTTGAAAATTTACGAATTTCGGTCAGTTTCGCCGATTTCGGCGGTTTCGGTTTTTGTTTCGGTTCAGAAATCAAACTTTCAGCATATGTATTAGTATTCAGGCCCATACCAATTCTTAGCGGTTAAAAAATAACCCAAAGCCCATCCCCAAGTCAAGCCCATACAAATAATAACCCTAATTAGCAACCAGCAGCCACATCACGCAGCCAAATTACAGGAAAACAAAAAAAAAGCCAGATACGAAGCGGGAAAGGGCAGAAAGAAAAAAAAAACTTCCGCTTCTTCTTCTTCTTCTTCTGAATTCGCGATTTCTTTTTTTACTGCTGCTCGATTTAGGGTTTTCCTTTTTCAAGTAATCTATATTTTGTATTTTTTCTTCCGTTTCTTCTTCTTCTGAATTCGCGATTTCTTTTTTTACTGCTGCTCGATTTAGGGTTTTCCTTTTTCAAGTAATCTATGTTTTGTGTTTTTTCTTCCGTTTCTTCTTCTTCTTCTGAATTCGCGATTTCTTTTTTTACTGCTGCTCGATTTAGGGTTTTTTTTTTTTTTTTAAAGCTTGTAGACCGGAACGAGATTTTGCTAGTGTTCCGTCTCGGTGAGTGTCGGGACCGAGACGAGTTGGACGAGATCTCGCTGTTTCGGACGAAATTTCAAACTATGTTCTAAATGCAGTTTTTTAGCTGAAAACTGAAAAAATATGCCATTCAAGGAGCCCAAAAAAGCTCTAGGCGCAAAAACGCCCTGGGCGAGGACCTGGGACTTTTTTGCCTTGACAACTGTGGATTGTACAAGAGCAGCAAAGACACCCATAAGCCTAGCGTGGTGCAGAAAATTTCCTCTATTGCAAAGCAATCTCCTAGGAGATGAAGGCTGGCACAGTGTATCGCACAACAACAAATTATAATCGGACCATAAATCAATTAAATCGAGCTTCTTCTATTTCAGGTTTTCAACAAATTGCATATTAACAAACTATGAAATCAATGATACAAGTTCTTCACTGGTCAAGACTTACGTTTGAACTACTAGTCAGCTAAGCAGTAAACAACGTTCTAGGTCCATGCAACGATGGTATCTGAAGTATTATTCAGCTTCCTCTTTGCGTTCTGAAACTATAATTATAACTACAGCAAATAAATCCTATTAGCATACTGTTATTATTTATCGATTATGCTACATACACACACACACATACATTTATACATATATCATATTATTATTTTATCTCACATGAATCAAAAAATAAATAAATGAAACTACTTGGAACATGTTATATTTCACAGTTACTCTTGTACAACCCTACGCTTATCTGCCATATCATATTTTGGTTAAGATATAATTAATAGTCTAATAAGGAATAACAGGTTGAGAAAATTACCAGTCCGATGCACTGCCCAACCCAAAGGCAGTGATTATCAAATCGCTTCACACAATTACTGCCAATAAAACAATGAGAACAGCGCGGCAGTCAATACAGCTAGTGCTCCTCTATACCCACCAACAGCAAGCAGCTTCGTCGTTCCCACTTCTTGTGCCATTTGAAATGCAACTTCATCACTGTAGACACTCTTTTCACCCCGAACACCTGCCACAAACTCTATTTTTAGTGCAGAGACAAAATATAAAGACAAAATAAACAAATACTATGGGAAAACAAATGTATGAAATACTAATATATGTATGTAATTCTTTCTGAAGTGAACAATGATATTGTATAATCAATTAGTATTTACAGATTTTATTGGTCTTTTTTAAGTAGATGAAAACAAAATTAAGTCAAATGAATTGAGACAAAGAAATAGAAAAATGGAAAACAAGTAAATATGTTAAAAATAACAAAGTTATCTTAAAAATAATTGGATAATATACAAACACAGTGTTGCTAGATTTTATAGAAAAATATAAAATAGATTCAAATGAATAAAAAAAAATCACAAATAGTGGTTGGATTTCCCTTTCTATTCATATGTCCTTTTGTCCATAGCAATGCTCTTGTTATTTCTTGATCAGGATTTTCCTTATGCATACTTGTATATATAGGCAGAGATACACCAAATGTTACTAAAATTTAGACAATATATAGCACACAAAAATATCATAATGGTATAGTTGGTAAAAAAGAAAATTAACCAGTTTTTGCTCTAAACGTGCATATCCTAACCGACTCATCGTGCGTGGATGAGTATGCTTTTGTCGTACTTGCTTCATTATAATGTTTTTAATCTATGTTAAAATATACAATAGAGATTTCTAAGAGAAGAGTACATATGAATTAATCGTCAGTACAAAGTTTAAAGCAAATAATACTAAACAAGCATGTGTAACAGAAATAACAATGAGCACTATGCTAGTTGTAGCATAGTTGTATAATTAATTAGACGCTGAAAGAACATATGAAACGAAATATTAAAATGTGTATATATTCTAAAATTTTGAAATACTACATATATCATGGAAGGCGACATTTTTGAAATACTGCATATATCATGCAAGGCAGTTGTTTATTCTTTGGTAACTTTGGTGTAATGTTAGAGATCTAGTATCGAACTAGAAACATTAAAGATAATAATACAACTTACTCGGAATTTCACAGAAGTCCTTTTTTGTATAAATTCACTCCATTGTTTGTCCGCCAGGTTCTCAGGCTTCAACCCAGCAATTTTTTCCAACTTTTTTTTTTTTTTTTTGCTTCTTCCAACTTCAATGGTTTTTCTACAGCAGTGCCTACTAGACATCTGTACCCTCTTAAGGAGCTTGCCATCTTTTTAATAACATATTTCTTATGTGTGTCATCTAGATTGTACCGCAGCTGGAAAAAAATTGTTTCTAAAATTAAAAAACTGAATAAATTTCATACTTAAATTTGAAGTATCTAGTGGCAATATTACCAATACAAGCATCCAAAGGTTCTCCTTTTCGGTGCTGTCAACATCTCTCCAACCATAAAAAATTATTGAAATTTTATTACGGACTAAAGCACCTATTAAAGATGCTAAAGCAATAGAAGCATCGTTTATAGGCCGCCCTTTCTCGTTAACAACTACGTCTATCTTCATATTTGGATCATTTCGTATCCCAAGTTCTTTCAACTGTGTCATACCTTGTTTCTTTCTTTTTGGTTTAAGAGGATTGCCACTGTTATTACTAGAGCTTTCCTCTTTAAGTCGAACATTTGCGAGGCAATGAGATTCATGCGGATGCGAAGGAATAGTAGGTGGTGAAGAGTGTGGTGGAGACGAAGGGTGTGGTGGAGATGGAGGAGGTACATGAGTAGACGATGGTTCAGATGAAGAGTGTGGTGGAGAAGAAGGAGGAGGTACATGTGTAGACGATGGTTGATATCTTTTTGAACATTTCCCATACTTTCAGATTTCTAAAATTTAATAATATAAATTTTCAGTGTTATGTTTGATAGCATGTTTAATTAATAGAAAGCAACAAAAGGAAACATTATGGAAAATAATTATAATTTTAGCAAATAGTATCGAAAAGTAATCTGAATTAAGTCATTTAACTTGAAAAAAGATGACCATTGCACATTCATTTAACAAAATGTTCCAAAAATTTACTTATATTATCGATCGTTATACGAGGTCAATGACAGAAATCAGTAATACATGACTCAGAAATGATTATAGTACTTTAAAACGTCTACATCAAATACCTTTGAACAACATGATGGTATATTTTTATAATATGTCTACATCCTATTTTATAACAAAAATTGCCCTCTGCTATATCAATTATACTCTGTAAGTTATTGGTGCAAGAAAAATAAATACTGGTTTCATGAAAAAGTAGTAGTAGTTTAAATTTATTTCATGTTACAAAATATACACAATATGCACATGAGAAACCCAACTGCATCATAAAATAGAAGCATATGGTGAGTCAGTTTTGGAATTCTAACAAGGGCTTAGGTCCCTATTAGTCTCATGTAGATCTACCATCGACATAAACATCAAATATTTTCGTAAAATAAGAATTTTACCACTAAGATTGAAGCCTATAAACTAAGTTTGATCCTACTCCATATGTATCATTCAACCTGCGCAAAATATCAAGAAAATGAATGCTATAACTATAAATTAAAGATTTGCAGTAATAGATATCCAAAAATAAAGCTAAATAATTCAATAGTTCAGGAAGTTAACAAACTTCAAAAGAGAAAGATGAAGAGACCTTGATTTTTCTTTCGTATTGACTAAAACCTACTTACCGAACTTGAAAAATAAAGCTATTGAGCTTACGGTTCTCTGAGGTTGCCCAACTCTTATACAGCTTACTGCCGCGAATCTTGAAGTAGTGCGGAGATGACGTGGTGATCGAACTTTTGAGGGAGGAAAAAATTACTCTCCCGCGCGACGAGTTATATACGGGGTAGTGGAAAAGGGAAAAGGAGGTAAAGGCGGTAGGGTTTTCCATTATTACCGCCATTGAGGGAAAAATGATAAGACCGACTTATAATAGCCCCCTTTATTCTTACGCAGTGCGTTATTCATAAACAGTGGTTTGACAAGGTAAAGTGCAATAGTGCATTGACAATTAATTAAACTTAGATATTTGATTAAAAAATTATCTGTTAAAATTGGTGACCAACTAAACAATTAAACATATGAACCGACGCTATATTTCTCCCGAATAAAAGGGCAATTTTTATGTATCAAAGTTGAAAAGATTAATTTTTGAATGATTATTTATATACTCGTTTTTTCGGCGTAGATGACTGTTTGTTTTGAATATTTGAAAACATAATAAAAAATGATCAAATGATTTTATTTTCGAGTAGAAATTAGTTGATTGCATTACAAATAATATGTGTAAGTCATTTAGTAAGGAAAAGAGTTATTACTAGCCTTTTGATTAGGCCGTTACTCATTCAACTTTGACATCTGGATCATTCATGGCTCGAGCACGGATTCGTATGAGTTTGAACTAAACATCGGAATCGACATTCGCTTGGGAATCAGAAAATGACTCAACTCGGATTGATCGCCTCCGGATATCATCCAATCACTAAGAGATAGTCTGATCGGCTCACTGAATCATTCCATATTCCTTCGATTGATTGCGTGTGGGATCATATTGAAGGCCTAAGCATGATTGACAAACGCTGATTACCTAGAAATCAAGAATCGGACCGATTTGGCACTTGCTCGATAATTTGGTAAGTCCAGATTGATGCTCCTAGAAAATGATGATCGGCACGACTTGATCACTCAAAGCTGATGGACCGTTACGTGGAAATCATCTCAGAAATTTGGTCCAATTGCGTTGGAAATAATGATAGGTGAAATTCAAAAAAATAGCCCAATCACCCACAAATAGATGATCGACATGACATTGATCACTCAAAAATACGATATCGGGTCATAGATGAACTCACCCAATCACGTCGAGGACTCGGATCAACTTTTGGATAAAAGTAATTAATCACCTCAGAAATAGCTGATCCTAAATATTAACATCCTAAAATTTAATTTAAAACCATTATAAATTCAAATATTATATTACATTAAATTTAAAATTTTAAATGGTTGAAACTTATGAGATGTTATAAGTTGACTCAAAAGGTCAGATAATAAAGTAATGATGATCCTTTGCAAAAAATTGTAATAACCATTAAATTTATTAAGTTTGATGCACTTTATAATACCAATTTTTTTATTAAATATAAAATATTTTGCAATATCAATAAAACACTTTGTGTTACAAAAATTACAACATCGATTCAACATTGTTAACAATACTGTTTTTATAATGTTAATAGTCTGTTGTCACTATTAATATGATTAACAATACAATATAAAAATTATAAAACATACTGATGACAATGTTAATAATGTATTATTGAAATATAAGAAATAATAATACCAACCAAAAGTTATTAAATATAGTGTTGTTAGCAACTTAAAATAAACGTTGTTCTAAATGTGAATTGTGTTAACACTACGTAGATGTTATAAAATAAAATAACTAACCTAATCTAAAAAATAAATATTGTTGAAAACTATAAATTTACAATGTTAAACAAATGTTGTTAATTTCCGTATTCCAATAACATGGGAAATAAGTTATAAAACAAAAAATACAATACAACGTAAAAGAGTCATTGTCAAAAATTACTTTCTACAATGGTTTAAACAAACATTGTAGAATTTTTTTTATTTACAACTTTTGTACGTTTTTCAGAAGAATATATTACAACGTTTTTCTTAACAAATATTGCGAAATATCTACTTTTTTTACAACACTTTGATGAATTGTTGCAGAACCAGTGTTGTAAAATGGTATTATTGTTGTAGCGTAAATTTATGCTCTTTCTACGCAAAACATTTGTTGTCCATTCTCAAAGGGTAGTTAATTCTTAGCTTAATACTTTTACTCACTTTACAGCATTATTTTTCAGTTTGTAAAATACAAAATTAAGGGTTAAAATATACATGGTTTAAGCATTGTTCAAAAAACTTGTAACTGTACAAATTTGAAAATCAAGATAAAACGTCACCTTAGCAGGTTTTAAATTTAATTAAGAAATTTGAAACATAGTTAAGTTTTTAAAACTGACATTTTCAAAAATAAGATAACCATAACTGACTTTCCCATGGATAGAATATTGTAGTAACAATTAATCCTTAAACATTCTCATAATTTTGGATACATCCAAGCTGCATGTAAACCCAATCAAAAACAACTAAACAACAATGAAAATGTTAATGGTTGAAAAAAAAGACTATTTATAGAAAAATAAATATGAAGCACGCTAAATGCCAAATAGTATGTGAAATATTCTATTAATAAAACTTACTAATTACCTTTTAATATTATTTTCATTAATAAAATGAATTCTAACTAATGATGTCCCGTAAATGTTTGAGGTATTTTATTGTCAATGTTGCGGTAACACTGCGACAATGAAAACCTGCAAAGCTAGCATTTTTTATCAGCTGTAAATGAAAAGCACCAATATTGTCATTATCAAGAAGGTAGCAAATTTGCTAAGGTTCGATTGAATGGTAATATCTTATCAAGTATGAATGGTTTAGCATATAACTACAGTTAATGGGCAATGCATAAATGTTTGCTTTAGAAATAGCAAATTTCCATGCATTTTTTTCAAATGGTTGAGATAAATCATATAAATATGTGGTCCCAAACTTGCATAAACAGTGCAAATAAACTTGCATGGAGCTAAACTTAAAGTGATCACAAATTTAAAACAGTGCAAAGAAAGCAATGCATGTTAAAAAAAATACATAGAACTAAATTTGCAGGCAAAGCATTTAACAAACTTGCATACAAGCACTCATTTACAGAGGTGCTAAATAACATACTTTGGCCTCTTTAACTGATAGTGTTAGAGAATCACCAAAAATATGTAACAGATTAGGTTTGAATTTATTATTTGTCCTTCTCTGTTTATGTTGTTAACTCACTCAAAAATATGCAGTCAATGACGAAGTGCCTAAAGTGTTCATGTTAAAGAGAATCTTTCAACTTAGTACATGTTTTTTATGTATTTCTCTTTAAATATGTACATGTTAAAGAGATTCAAATCAAGAAAGATATTATAGCAGCATGTCAAAAATAAAACATACATGGTAGCAGTTTAAAGCTTTTTTTACCAAATTTAGCGCTTTCCAAAAATATCAACGAATCTTCCTCCATTTTGAGCCTTCTCGAGAGTTTCTACCCTTCTGACAAGATCGGCAAAGTTCTGCTTCATTTTTTCATTAAATTTGTTTTGCTCGGCAAATTTGTGGCCCAGCTCCTCAAATTTGCGTTCCGTCGCCTGACGCACATCTTAATGTTTCATATGTCCTTCGCTAGAACTGTATAGCCTCTAATACAAAATAAAGTACACATTATTGAAGCACAAGATATTCAGCTGAACAAGTAAACACGGGTATACCTCAAGCTCATTTTTATATAACTCAACTTTTCCGATTACTTCAGCCTGCCATTCGTGGGTCTGGTACCAACACACAGCGCCTCCGACCTAAATAAAGCAAAACATAATCAGTATACCAAAATAGGAATAATTATTTTAAAGAGTATTATCTAGATTACCAATGCGACAGTTGTCCCGCAAATGAGTTTAGATAATCTCGGAATGACTTCCGCTTCAATAACAGCTGCAGGTCTAATAGCTTCGTGTGGAAGGCATTCCGAGATTATCTAAACTCATTTGCGGGACAACTGTCGCATTGGTAATATAGATAATACTCTTTAAAATAATTATTCCTATTTTGGTATACTGATTATGTTTTGCTTTATTTAGGTCGGAGGCGCTGTGTGTTGGTACCAGACCCACGAATGGTAAGCTGAAGTAATCAGAAAAGTTGAGTTATATAAAAATGAGCTTGAGGTATACCCGTGTTTACTTGTTCAGCTGAATATCTTGTGCTTCAATAATGTGTACTTTATTTTGTATTAGAAGCTATACAGTTCTAGCGAAAAAAGGCATAGGAAACATGAAGATGTGCGTCAGGCGACGGAACGCAAATTTGAGGAGCTGGACCACAAATTTGCTGAGCAGAACAAACTTAATGAAAAAATGAACCAGATCTTTGCCGATCTTGTCAGAAGGGTAGAAACTCTCGAGAAGACTCAGAATGGAGGAAGATTCCTTAATATTTTTGGAAAGCGCTAAATTTGGTAAAAAAAGCTTCAAACTGCTACCATGTATGTTCTATTTTTGACATGCTGCTATAATATCTTCCTTGATTTGAATCTCTTTAACATGTACATATTTAAAGAGAAATACTTAAAAAAAACATGTACTAAGTTGAAAGATTCTCATTAACATGTACACTTTAGGCACTTCGTCATTGACTGCATATTTTTGAGTAAGTTAACAACATAAAATGAAGGACAAATAATAAATTCAAACCCAATCTGTTACATATTTTTGGTGATTCTCTACCACTATCAGTTAAAGAGGCCAAAATTTGTTATTTAGCACCTCTGTAAGTGAGTGCTTGTATGTAAGTTTGTTAAATGCTTTACCTGCAAATTTAGTTCCATGTATTTTTTTTTTAACATGCATTGCTTTCACTGTTTTAAGTTTGGGACCACGTTAAGTTTAGCTCCATGCAAGTTTATTTGCACTGTTTATGCAAGTTTGGGACCGCATATTTATATGACTTATCTCAACAATTTGAAAAAAAAACATGGAAATTTGCTATTTCTAAAGCAAACATTTATGCATTGTCCATTACCTGTAGTTATATGCTAAACCATTCATACTTGATAAGATATTACCATCCAATCGAACCTTAGCAAATTTGCTACCTTCTTGATAATGACAGTGTCGGTGCTTTTCATTTACAACTGATAAAAAATGCTAGTTTTGCAGGTTTTCATTGTCGCAGTGTTGCCGCAACATTGACAACAAAATACCCCAAACATTTACGGGACATCATTAGTTAAAATTCATTTTATTAATGAAAATAATATTAAAAAGTATTTAGTAAGTTTTATTAATAGAATATTTCACATATTATTTGGCATTTAGCGTGCTTCATATTTATTTTTCTATAAATATTCTTTTTTTTTTCAACCATTAGTATTTAGTATTTTCATGTTGTTTAGTTGTTTTTGATTGGGTTTACATGCAGCTCGGATGTATCCAAAATTATGAGAATGTTTAAGGATTAATTGTTACTACAATATTCTATCCATGGGAAAGTCAGTTATGGTTATCTTATTTTTGAAAATGTCAGTTTTAAAAACTTAACTATGTTTCAAATTTCTTAATTAAATTTAAAACCTGCTAAGGTGACGTTTTATCTTGATTTTCAAATTTGTACAATTTGTACAGTGTACAGGTTTTTTGAATAATGCTTAAGCCATGCATACTTTAACCCTTAATTTTGTATTTTACAAACTGAAAAATAATGTTGTAAAGTGAGTAAAAGTATTAAGCAAAGAATTAACTACCCTTTGAGAATGGACAGCAAATGTTTTGCGTAGAAAGAGCATAAATTTAGGGGGCACTAAAAAATTGATATTAGCAATGAACTGACAGAAAAAGAAGTGTAAAATCTAGATTATTTCTTAGACAGTTTTGTGTTGGTTGGGTAAGATGGTAATTTTTGTGATAAGAATCAAAATGCCTTGGCCTTTTAATCTGCCCATGATTTTTTTGACCAGTCATAGCGTAACATAACTTGATTTGCATTACACCACCATCTATAATGATATAACTGATGCAAAATTTTGTTTTCCACCGATATATAACTGAGTTTTGAAGATTATATATAAATACAAACCACAAATGCTTATTGCTTCCTAAACTGACTTTGTTTCGAATTTCAAGTTTACGGCTTAATTCCTAATTTGCTTTGATTGTATTTAGATCTTCGTTTTTTTGGTCCACTGGATTCAAAATCTTTCTTGGCCTTTTATGTACGAAGTTTGTCCCTACTAATGATTTTGATGGATGAAACGTACGCTATGACCAAATGTCAAACCTCGGGGGAGCAACTATAATAACCTTAAGGCTAACACTTAATGATTTCCCTCACACTTATGTCATACTTCGTGTTCCTCACCCATTATATATATATATATATATATATATATATATATATATATATATAGCTAACACATCTTGCTTATATGCAAGCTTTCTCTTAATCCTAATGTTTTTCCATTAGGTTGATTTCTAAATTCTTTTCTTCTTTTCCAAAAAACTATATGAAATAATTTTTTCTCAATTATTGCTATTTCTTGAGATATTTACTAAATTTGTTGCTTATTGGATTTAAAGAGCCCAAAAAATTGGATTACTAAGCAATTTTTTTTCGCTGTCTGATATCATTTTCTCAGTTGTTTACTCTAATAACATATTTTAACTATTTTTTCGAAAGACAAGCTGTTATTCATTCTCTTTGATTGAAATTATTGCATTTAACTTATTCAACAAATAATCCTCAGTTAAGATTTCAATAAGTAGAAGAGTTATATATGCAATCAATTGTTCAGTTAATAATGTTGCATTCATGGTTATTAAGTCACAAAGAACATTTAATGTTAGAAATGATGATAAATTAAGAATTGCATCAAGTAGTATAAGTTTTTAAGAAGTGAAGTTAGGAGGAATAAATGGTGGCTTAACAGCTGTTTTTAGCTATTAAAGGATAAATGATAACTTAACCGCTCTGCTTGAATTCCTTTTGTTCTTTTTTAATATTGAATTCAGCATTATATAGGATTACAGGTTGGAATTCCACCAGTCGTCCTTTTATGATCGTTTATTGAACATAGTGGAGTTAGAAGGGAGATAACACTAACATGTGTTTTGGGACTTCAAGACATCTGATGTAGTATAATTAGTTGGTAATAGAAATAACGCAAATGGTGTATCATCATTATGTGTTGTAGTAACATCTTCAATTCGGTGTTTGAATACACTAATGGTGTACAGGTTGTTTGGAAAAGTGCTATAACAAGTAGAGGCATGACCCCATGATTATATTTTTCAAAAAAAAAAAATAGTTTTTATTGTAAAAAAAATCATGGAAAATTCACTAATTACGTTCTTAGTTGACATGGAAAGTATTTAAACATTTAATTTAGTCCAGTAATATACCAATAAAAGTATATTAGTTTTCCGCAAATTATATGCATGTATGGATTATTCTATCTCAACTTATTTTCAACTTCTCTCGTTCTTCACTCGACGGAATCTTCTCGAAGCCCTAGCCATGAATCGAGCACAATTGCTTCTTCTTGCGTTTCCGATCATCCTGTTCTGCTAAGATTTAGTTACACTCTTCTCAACTGGACCTACTGTAAAGGCCACAATTTCAGTGCCACCCTCTCCTCATTACGGACCTACAACTCAGCCGCTTCACTGGCCAATCGATTTCTAAGCTAGTCAGGTTTTCAATTTTATTTTTTTATGTGGAAAGCAATATTTTCATAATCTTACTGTTGATATGATGTCTGATTTTCAGCAGAGATTTTAATTGTTTTTTAAATAGCTTAACTATATTTATTTTTGACTATGGAAACTGATTTCGAATGTGAATTTATAGACCCGGTGAACGGTTACTTCTCAAATGATGAAGTGGACGAAGAAATCGTTTAAAAAATTGTATCATATGTGCTGAAATATAATATTTTGAATTCCTGCTCCCTCCGCAAAGTAGGATGTCATCACATTAGTTGAGAAAGTAAAGAAAAACCGACTGTTGTGAATATAGGTAGGGCACGGTCTAATTTCATTTGTCTTTACTCCCTATTTTCTTGGTATATCAGAAACGTTTGTTGGGTCTTGCAATTTTATATTGATTGTCCTTTATAGATGTAAACCATATTTATGTTAATGATTTTTGCAGAACACCCCACTAGAAGGACATGTTTGTGGCACCACCGTGGAAATCAAGTTCTGCACTTCATGCTCATATACAGAGCCGGTCCTAGGATATTTGGTGCCTAAAGCCAATCAAAAAGCCAATGCCCTTTAAACTAACTAAAAATATATCATTAACTAAACAATGAACTTAATTTATGTTAACGAATAATGAGAAGAGGGGGAAAAAAGAAATAACTTTATTTACTCCATAGCTAGAAGTTCGCAAGGACCAATTTTGGTTTCTGTCAGCCTATCTCAATCTTTTTAACCAAAATTTTGAAACCAATAATTATTGCTCTATGATTTACTGATGCTTAAGCTAAAAAGGATCACGTACATAGACTATTCTTCAAAACAATTGTGTGAGTTCCCATTAACCTTTGTTGAAAATTACAGATGAATACCAGAGTTTATACTGAAATTTTTATTCCAAACTTCTCAATCTCGGCTGCTCATTACAACTACGTTTGGCAGTGAAACATGGATGATGAATATTATGGATTAATGTAACATACTGAGACCGCAAAAGCATTTTTAGCACAATTAGGAATAACTGAACTTGGGAATACACATACTTCGAGAATAAGGATTCAATTGATAACAAGCTAGTATATACAGCTAAAATATTTCAGATTTACCTTTTTACGATTCATTTCTACCATAACCGCAAGTAAAGAAATTTGATTCAACCACAGCCACAATCCCATTTTCAACAACAGCTGATGTCGAATTTCTGCTCTATCTCTGTATGCCCTAGATCAGAATCAGATTTGCCAATTGCAAAGTCCGGAGCCTTGAGTTTGCGACTGCCTGCCCTTGCCATCAGATGTCGATACCGAGCCTGTCGAGATGAATTCGTTGTTGCTATTGTCGATCATGTTTATCGTTTTGAGATTTTGGTGCGATTTTTTCCTGGAACGAGCAATTCCGTATTAGCGTGTGCCCTGAATTTTATGCGGCCCTAAGTGACTGCTTCATTCGCTTTGCTATAGGGCCGGCTGTGCTCATATAAGTAATTTCTTATCCTTGTATAGGGTTTACTTGTTGATATAAATTGATGATTTTTTCCTCTTCAAAATTTTTAGTTGAAAATGGAAAAGATTATACGTTTGTGAGTATCTTCAAACCATTACCATGTCTTTTGTAACTTAAGATATTAAAGCAGTCCATATTAATATATATTATAAGGAAAGGTTGTTGTTGTTATTATTATTATTATTATTATTATTATGAGGCGTGCATAAAGTGCATTTTATAATTTTCATAACTAAATTGACAAGGATAAGTCGTCGGTTATGTAAATTATCCAAACTAGTTTAAAAAAAGCGACAAAATAAATGTTAGCGATGTTGTAAGTTATGTATTACACAATATTTATGTCTTTTGTAAGTGGTAATTATATTCCTTCACTACTCACTTTCCTTTTCTCACCTGGAAATAAATTTTATTCCTCGGACTGAAAACAAAAATGTTCTTAACTCTTTTACTCTCCAGTGAACTCAAGACCTACCCAAGTTATGTTGTATATCTCACCAGACACCACATGCTACATTATCCTATTTCAACACTCGATTCATACTTGTGTTTCTCTTATACCTTAGTATGGGTGATGCTATTTATTCATGATGGGAAACACAACTTAAGTATCATTTAAGCAAATTTTTACTAGTTGACTTTTTCTGTTGTTTTCATATTGAAGAAAACACCAATAAATAAACAACAAATAACAATTAAGTCATTATCTCCGAACAATTTGGAGGTGAAAATTCCGTTTTCATAAGGGAGACTATGTTTTTTACGTTGGCTTGTCAGACTTCTCATAACCTTTCTCCTTTACCCTAGTTTGGGACATGCTGCATAGAAAACTACACAGGCACAGTTAGTTCTTAGAAAACATCAATGAATAGTTTATTTGTGTCTGATCTTTGCGTATGTGCAGCTCTAGCAGCGAAAAGAAGTAAAATGTATTTGTTAACTATTACTCCATCCGGTTCATAATATAAGTCATTTTAGAGATTTGCACGGGAATTAAGAAAAAATTCAAATGTTTCTTTTTGGTGGATTGACTCATTTTTTTCATGCAAAGTTAAGTTACTTTCTCTATTTCTAAATACAAAAAAGTGGTTGTTGGGATTTCCGAAGCAGCCACATACTCACATGAGTCAATAGAAATACTTCATGGCAAGTCAATAAAGTAGGTACAATTTATTATAGATAAAAACGTCTTATATTTTAAAAAACAAAAAACTTCACAAAACGTCCTATATTTTGGACTGGAGGGAGTACATGGTGGACGTGCTTAAATTTAAGACAATTTTTTTAATACCCAAAATGCAACCTTTCGCTAAGTGAACTAGACATATAATATCTAAGAAGTGAATGACTAAATTATCACACTTTTTGACTTTTATTAAGAATTCAGTTATATTTGGTTTGAAAACTTCACATTCCCTTGTGAAACTGTAGTTGATGAAATAACCAATTTTTCAAATAATTAAGCATGAACATCAGTCAATTCATTGTGTTTTAAATGTATATATATTTTGTTTTATGATGTTTAAATATGGACATACGTGGGAATATTTTTCATTTCCTTAGACCTTTCAGCTTCTGAAATATAATGAACTAGGTGGATTTTCCATCCGCTTTAACATGTTGGGCTCATCAAATGTGACATGTCAAGTGTTCACTACCTTCCTATCAAACATAGTTCCAAATGTGATACCCTTTAATGCCTTATGTATAGCCCGAAAATATGCCTTATAGGCTCTAGCCGCCAACTTGTCATTTACTGTATGGTGAACATTCATGGGGCTGCCTAATATACGAAAATATCCGATATGTATAGAGGTACTTCTCCTCTTGAATCTTCTCATCAACGATGAGCACGAAATTCGATCGATAATATACACCGTAGTCGATAAAGCTTCAACCCAAAAGCCTCTAGATAAACCTGCTGTCAATCTCAAACATCAAACATTCTTCAGTAAAGTCCTATTCATCTTTTCAATGATTCCAATTTAATTGTGGATCATTAAGGTGTAGTGAAATGTCCAAATTACATGCTGCTTATAGAAATTTATGCACTTCTTAGAAGCAAACTCACCATCATTGTCGGATCTTTTCAACTTCATTCCGACTTTATTATCTATTAGTGCTTTTGAAGTTTTGAACTTCTCAAATGATTCCGGTTATCGTTTATCACGAACATCCAAACCTTCTTAGAGTAGTCATTGGTTTACTTGCTCTTTCAATAGAAGCTATAGCTACTGGTCTCAAACATCCATATCGACATACTTCAGTACTCATTTGGACTCATGTCTATCGACATCGAAAGAATCCTTTATATGTTTTCTCAACTTACTTCCGACAGAATTCTAAACGGTTGAAGCTTCCACCCTTGATCATCTTCCTATTACAAAGCAACTGTAAGATCTCCGAAACATGACCCAATCTAAGATGCTAAAGATTGGTAGCATCGAAAGTTCATGAATTATCAACTCTAATACACGACTCTCCAAGAACTATAAATCTTTTTAGCAGATAAATATTTAAGACCATTACTGTAACACCCGTACTTTCTGTTAACGTTATAGTAACGAATTAAACAATTATTAATTTCAACTGTGAGAATTAAGGGAAACGGGTTAAGCCATTGCGTTCGTCTCGGAATTCTGCTTGAGGTAGAGTCCGAGTTTGCGTAAATTGGACTTCGTATGAAGGAGTTATGGCCTTTAGAAGTTTCAGAAATTCAAATAAATTCAAATAGCTCAAAACCAGATTCAAAATTCAAAACAGAAGTCAAAAGCGGGCTGGGCGGGAAAATTCCCGCCCAGGACCCAGGTCGACCAAGGGGTCGACCCTAGTGTCGACCTCCCCCCCTAGAGGTCGACCTGGGGGTCGACCTCCCCCCCCCCCCCCCGGCCAGATATGAATTTTGAATGACTGATGACTTGCTTCTGAGTCACTAGGGTTTCTGGATGGTCCTGATCTGGTATGAATGGCTATGGTTAACTCTAGGTTCATCCGACGGCTATAATTAAATTGAAATTCTATATAAACAACTCAATACTCAACCTAAAATCACACAAAAATGATCCTGGAACTGTCATGCCATCAGTAGAGAACTTGGAGTAGCCGTCACCGTTTTTAATTCAGAGACGAGTTAAAAGCCTACATCAAAATCAAATTAAAACTAATCTAATTCAACGATCTTCATCAAAGGCGCGCATCTCCAATTTCAGAATTCAGATTTCAGAAATCAAGAATTCCTTTTAGTTTGTAAGTTGGTTATTACGTAGATTTAAACGTTCTTTTAGATGAAATCATGGCATGTTGTAACTCGAATATGGAATGATGCTTATGTATAAGATAATAGAGTTTGATTCTAATGTATCTTAAATTACCGTTGCGATCGACCATGTCTATATGTTTGTGGTGATGAACATACCATATTGTATGTATTGGGATCTATTACGATTGAGTAACGAACCCATTATGCCAACTGAATGGTGAAACATGTCATGTTATAATTTGGTGGTTACTTGCAAGTTTATGATCTAAATCACATGCTTACATGTTAGATCAACATTCATGAATATTTAGAACTATGTTAAGTTGAATCTATTTATGTTGCAAGATTGGATTTGTAGCTCTCTTATGTTTTAACACATAAGTTATCATGCTAAATTGTGATTTAAATATGTTTATAGTAGTCGTCTTATGTTTTAACACATAAGTTATCATGCTAAGTTGTGATGTAAATATGATTATAGTAGCTCTCTTATGTTGTAACACACATAAGTTATCATGCTAAGTTGTGATTTAAATATGTTTATAGTAGCTTTCTTATGTTTTGACATACATAAGTTAATATGCTAAATTGTGGTTTAAAATTGTGTTTATATGTTAAACCTCCATGTTAGACCCATATCAAGTTTACATGATAATTAGATCCAACTTAGTCACAAGTTCACCTTTACCTGTTTAGTTAATCAATGATACATCTATGCCAAGTTACACGTGATAAGTTAAATGTATGATATTTTATGTTTATTTCATGTCCCTTGTTTATTACCCTTTTTGTTTATGGGTTTGGGCTAATTTATTAGCCCAATACTTTATGTGATTCATGCGTACGTTCCACGGGGATAGCGATGGGAAAACATGAAAATTTCATGGCATAGGTTTGTTCATAAAATGGTATATTTAATATACCATTTATTGTAAGCAATAATTGAAAAGATAATTATGGCATAAGTAAATTAAAATTAAAAATTCATTTACATAAAGAATTAGACACATATGTAGAAAATATGTGAATTTAGAAAAGACGAATATGCCTAACCCGAGGTTAGACTGAGTTGTGGTGTAAACCTACCCGGAACCGACCGGCATATCCAGTGACCACAACAAGACCTGTCTAATGTGGGTGGTTAGTGCATAAAGCCTAAAAAGGACCCGAGGTTAGACTAAGTTGTGGTGTAAAACTTCCCGGGACCGACCGGCAAATCCAGTGACCACAACAAACCCTGTCTAATGTGAGTGGTTGGTGCTTTAATGAATAAATTAAAGCTAAGTCAGGATTGGTAGGGTTAAGTCAATTAGGCAAACACTTAACCGATTCAACATGTTAACTAAACTGATGGGTGGGGTTAGGTAAACTTGGACACTTAACCATATAAACATGTTGATTAGAAAACCCTAGTAACGGGGACCCATTTCAGCAGTAACCCACATAGATGTATCATGGTACCCTGAACTAGGCAGGGTGGGGCACGATTACTGGGTTGATTATAAGCGGTCAAAAACGTCGGCGGTTGGTGCGTCAGTGTAGGTTCCAACGGAGTATAGGCGTGCACGTACTCTGGAGTGGAAAAAGCAGGCACTGGGCATCAGTAGTATACACTGTGCATCTTGAATCGTGTCGGGTTGCCACCAGAGGGACTGACACACCCCATGGTGGGACCAGCACAGGTAGCTACAGTCAAGTGGGGCCGAATGACACAGGATATGATTGCATTCGAGTAGGAGCCAATCATTAAGGGAATCGTTTGTTATGAACACGTGGGGCTGGTTGGACCAATGGTCAGTAGGTGCAGAGGCTATAGTAATGGGTGCGATCACATGTTCATCTTATCTTATATTAGGGTGTTGTCCTATATTCCGTTATTACTGTCATGATCCCTTTCCTTGTTTAAATACTAGTAATCACTGAACTTAACAGACTTATTATCTGACACGTTTTCTTTCGTCTTCTTTTCTTTCGTTTACCCTCCCTAGGTCCACAGGGAGGGAATACTCTAGCTTAATCAGAATCTTTGCAAGCTTCAAGAAAGTAGATGTATGATTGGGACTCTCTTGCATTGGATATGGCTTTTGGATACTACACTTGGGGATTTATGCAGTTTTATTTATGATTTATGCTTCTTTATTAAATAATCAAGACAGAAATTATGGTGTAATGTTTTGGAAGTTATTTTGAGACAATTTGCTGTAATGCTTTTGTATTGAACCACGTATGCAATAAATGTTTTATTTTCGCTGCTTATATTTATCTGTCTTGTAAAATTTTCCGTGTCTTGTACCTATAACCCTCCACCAAAGTTAAGGCATTCCCTTTGTGAGTGACCTTAACGGAGGTGGGGTGTTTCACTTGGTATCAGAGCAAAGGTTTACCAGATCAGATAAGAATTTTTGAAAACTATTTTCAAAGGAAATATAAAGAAGCATTTTACGAGAAAAAGTGTTATTTTATTCTAAAGGCATAATTCCCCAAAGCCATATGCCCTATCATTCTATCCTTTGTTTTGAATCTTTTCTTTTTCGTTTCAGCATGTCTGGGAATCTTAACCTTCCAGAGGTTGTGCCGATACCTGGTTGGTTCAGGAGGTACTTAGAGGCTAGGACCAACGATGCGGGCCCAGCAGATATTCCTCCTCCTCCAGCTGCAGCATTCCTCCTCCTCCTCCTCCACGTGCAAATGCTTTCTCAAAGATTTGTAGAGACTTTAGGGCCATGGGTGGAAAGGATTTCAAGGGAACTGAATCATTCGTAGAAGCAAGGAATTGGCTCAAAGAAACTGAAGATCTATTCGATATGTTCGAGGTGGATGATAGACAAAAGATATAGTTGGCAGTGTGGTTGCTCAAAGACGAAGCTTCCTATTGGTGGGAAGTCACTAACGCTGAAAGACAAGTTGAAACATGGGTGGATTTCAGAATAAGATTTGAGATGAAATTCCTCTCACAAGCTGAACGAAGTTTACAGCTGGAAAGTTCTTGTCTATTAAGCAAGGAAGTATGACGGTCAAGGAGATTCAGTCAGCTGGCTCGATTTGGACTGGACTAAGTGAATACTCTTCATAAGAAGGCTCTCTGTTTTGTCAAGGGATTGAATGAGGAACTTCACAGCCTGGCTATGACCCATGTACCTATGGGGGCTACTTATGAGAGGTTAGTGGACATGGCACTCTTACATGAGGAAGACAAGGGCAAGAAAGAGGCAAAAGCGGAAGTGCCTCGAGATAAGAAGGTGGAAGGCTCGCAGAACAAGAAAGCTGATTCAAAGAAAGGCGGGAAGAACAACAAACCCTATGACAAGAGAAAGTGTAATTTCTGTGGCATTCCTGGACATCTGGTCAAAGACTACAGGAAGAAGAAAAGGAAGATGGGTGGTTGTTTCCATTGTGGTAAGACGGGACACATGGCTAAGGACTGCCCAAGAAAGCAAGGGCAGAGAGCTGGACCTTCGTCTGGAGGACAAGTTCACGCTCTCACGGCACCTCCGCAAGAACGAGGTAGAAATATTTCTATCGAAAGTTTAGTCTATCTTTTTGATCATCCTGTTCGTACATTATTTGATTCTGGTGCATCGCACTCATTTATATCTGCTGATTTAGTTGAATCTCTGCACCTAGACACTAGTTTAGTAGAGGATCCCTTGGTTGTTTCAAATCCAATTGGGGGCTCAGCTTATTTGTCAATGGTTTGTTTGGATTTGAAAATATTTATTCTAAGCGTTGGGTTTAGATGCAATGCCTATGTTTTGGGCTTCACGGGCTATGGGTTGATTCTAGGCATGGAATGGCTATCCAATAATGGTGCCATCCTCGACTGTGAAAAGAGAGTGGTTAGACTCATGACTTGCCTTGGTAACACTCTTGAAATTTCTTGTAATCCCTTGAACTCTGTTATGCTAAGTTATCTAGAATCTCTTGATGCGTCTGTTGAGGACTTGCAGTCTATAAAGCTAGTCCGTGAATACTCGGATGTGTTTGAAGAGGTAAAGGGCTTACCCCCAAAGTGGGAGATAGACTTCCGCATATACCTCGCTGACAATGCAAAACATGTTGCCTTACCCGTTAGGCACATGGCTCCAAGGGAGCGGAAAGAGCTCAGCAAGCAAATTAAAGAGCTCCTAGAAAAGGGGTTTACAAGGCGGAGTGTTTCTGAATGGGGTGCTCCAGTAGTGTTCGCAACTAAAGCGGACGGTTCACTTCGCCTATGTGTTGATTATAGGGAGCTAAACAAGCTGACCAAGAAGAATAGGCACCCACTCCCGAGAATAGATGATTTGTTCGATCAGCTTGTAGGAGCATCGGTTTTCTCCCAATTAGATTTAGCTACCGGGTTTCATCAGCTAAGAGTGGCTGAAGACAATATTGATAAGACCGCGTTCAGAACTCCGGATGGTTTCTTCGAGTGGCTTGTCATGCCTTTCGGCTTGACAAATGCACCTTCATACTTCGTTGATTTGATGAGCAGGGTGTTCAGGGAGTTCCTTAATAAGTTTGTGGTGGTCTTCGTGGACGATATTTTGATCTTCTCAAAAAGTGAGGAAGGGCATGCTCAGCACTTAAGGGAAGTCATGGATACTCTCCGTGCACATCAGTTGAAAGCCAAATTCTCCAAATGCCATTTCTGGAGAGAAGAAGTTAGGTTCCTTGGACATGTGGTGTCCAAAGAGGGGTTAGTTGTGGACCCCACAAAAGTGGTTAATGTGCAAGATTGGAAGGTTCCTCGAAACGCAACCGAAGCTTTCTCGGGCTAGCAGGCTTTTATCGAAAGTTCATCAAAGATTTTGCAAAAATCTCATCTCCACTTACAAGGTTGACAAAGAAGAACCTAGCTTTCAATTGGGACTTGGATTGCGATATTGCTTTCTAACATTTTAAAAGGGCTCTGACAACAGCCCCAGTTCTGACATTGCCTGATGGAAGCAAGATGTTTACAGTATACACAGATGCATGCGAAACGGGACTAGGCGTTGTTCTGATGCAAGAAGGGAAGGTAGTGGCCTATGGTGGAAGGCAGTTGAAAGTACATGAGAAGAACTACCCAACCCATGACCTAGAGTTGGCAACCATCGTTTTTGCGCTTAAGTCTTGGCGCCATTATCTCCTAGGTGAGAAATTTGAATTGTATACTGACCATAAATCTTTGAAATACCTTTTCTCGCAGAAAGATCTCAACTTGAGGCAGCAAAGACGGATGGAGTTTCTTGCCTCATACGATTTTGAGATTTCCTATACTCCTGGCACGGGCAATGCCGTAGCAGACACCTTGAGTAGAAAGAAACTGACCTTAAGCCCTCTCTTTGTAGAAAGGAAAAACGTGGAGTACATAGCCAACTTTGACTTTAGGCCCTCCTCTGAATTTGTACCTGGCCTATTAGCAACATTGGAAGTGTGGCCTACGCTTTTGGACTCAATAGGGGCCGCGCAACGTGAAGACCCTCAGCTAGTTGATATAATAGATAAGCTAATTAGAGGTGAGCCTTCGAGTCACCTCAATAGATACTCCATCGATGATAAGGGATGGGTGAGACGGGATGCAAGACTATGCGTCCCACAAGCAAGGGATTTGGTGGAGAAGGTTCTCGAAGAGGCACACCATTCCAAGTTGACCATACACCCCGGTGGAGACAAAATGTACAAAGACATAAAAAGGGTTTTCTTTTGGAGTGGCATGAAAAGAGATGTAGCTAAATTCGTCTCCAAGTACATGATTTTCCAGCAAGTCAAGGCGGAACAGAAGAAGCCTGGAGGTTTGCTTCATCCTCTAGAGGTCTCACAGTGGAAATGGGATAGCATTTCAATGGAATTTGTTGATGGGTTGCCTAGGTCAAGGAGGGGCAACACCAGTATTTGGGTAATAGTGGACAGGCTCACAAAAAGCGCCCACTTTATACCCGTCTAGTTGAATGAACCTTAATTTGGTTTAAGTTAAATCAAAGAATGTTCTTGATTGGAATGAGGCATAGGTTGTGTTTTTATAGCACATAATTTTAAGATGCACGATTTATTCGGAAAGACCAAGTTTAACCCATTCTGAATAATTCATATGACGATTAAAAGTCGAAGATGAAGACGGTGGCTGAAGACCGGGGGTTTTCACATCGTATGGATGATTTCTGATATCTTTATTGGACCGTGCACCCAAGATGAGGGAATAAGTGGTGATCAACCAGATGTATTTGGAGATCTATCGGACATGGTTTCGTTCAGACACAGAACGGACTTGTAAATGGATTTTGTGTTTGACATTGTATTCCTTTATATTGTATTCGTTGATCTCTGTTTAACGTATAGTTGTTTGGTGGCGGAGAATTCATTCTTCGCTTAACACCTGGTTATATATTGGTAAATGATCAAAGATATGGTATGGTCTGACAATGTGGCATGCTAAGATGCATATGATCAAGGCTTTTGTTGAAAAGCAGAGCCTTGAGGATGAAGATCAAAGCAGGGCGTCAATTTGCATAGCTTTGAGCATATCGTTACTTCGCGAGGCTCACACCCCGGTATGATGGTGAACAGTTTGTTTGATTAGTAGGTTGACCAATATACTTTATATATACATGGATTGGGTCAACTGAGCGTTGCTAGGTGTGGTCGTTGTATACTTATATGGTGACATAATATATTATGCCACTTACATAGTATATTATGCCACCTAAGATTGATATATTTATATTCGAAATCGATTTCTACACTGTGCACTTATAATATAAAAGATGAATTTCGCGTATTAAGCATTTTTTGACCATTATAAGGTAAAACTCTATCCTTCGGCTTGCGATGCATGGGACTTGAGTCTTATAATGGTTTCATTTTTCTAAAGAGCATTACGCTGTTTATTTTATGCACTGGTATTCTTGGGATTAAGCCCGTTTCGCGTTAGCGGCGAGGTCCCTTGATTTACCTAACTTTAAAATAAAGTTAATAACTGTTTTTTGTTCTCACACCAGTCCCATGACTGACTTGAAGTTTATTGTTTTAACCTAAACTCTGGGTGCCCATACTTTCCACACGGGCAGCTATTAGTTTTGGTTTTGCAGATTTATTTTCACAGGATCCTGGTTTACAGCTGAAGCGATTTTCGGAAAGCTCTGTATCCATTATTTCGTTTAGTTGTATTATGTATTATTTTTCCACTGCTATTTAAATGTAATTTTAAATCTCTGATATTGTTTTTCTAATGTAAAATATTTATTCATACTCTGTTATATTCTTGTGCTCTGATGTAATTGTTGTAATAGCAATGAAAATGTTCTTCTGTTTGTGTTCTGACGAGTGTTGTTCTAAAAGCAATTCGTAGTTTCCTTTGTGGGGAAGTTTGGGTTGTTACACTGTATATTTCCAATTGACTGGTGTGAGAACCAAAACTTGATAGGATTATTTGTTGTGATTTGGCCTCAAAAACCTGATTTTTGACTATGTATTAAAATTATGTGTTTGAAACATTATTCAACTAATTGATTGTTGATTGTTGATTGTGTTGTGTGTGATTATTCATTTAAACCATTATGTGAATGAACGGTGAATGTAACCAAATTGTGTAGAATGTTGAACTGAATTGAAAGTTGGTTGCAAATGCGTGCATATACATGTATATACATTGAATAGGTCATAGAAAGGAGGCTTGAGAAGAGGAATAAAATTGTATGCCCGACAAATAGGCACATGTTTACTTATTTATTGGGTTTGGATGATTTTATAAGCCGATTGGCTAGCAGCTTGGCCTTTTCTTTTCTTTTTTTGAGATGAGAGGGCCTGTGTGGCGGTTTGGGGATTTTCCCGGTAGCCCCGTACAAAGGAGGTTATGGCGAAATTTATCGAAAATTTAGGGTGTTAGCCAAATTTTTGAAAAATTTGAAAAGTTCTTTGAAACTGAAATTTGAAGAACTTAAGCCGTAATGAAAATAATGAAAGTTGAGTTGATTAGTAAAACAACTTTCTACTTCGTTCCTTTTCGAGGACAAAAAGATTTTAAGTGGGGGAGATTGTAACAACCCATAAAATCAGAACCAATTTAAAATTTTCATTTTGGTTATTTTAATGGATTTTGAATATTTAAAATGATTCACTACTACAAAACAGGTCATTTGCGACGGTTGTTTTTGTCCATTTGCGACGGTTCTACAACCGTAGCAACTACAGACGTCGCAAAAAGAATAAACCATTTGCGATGGTTAAAAATCCGTCGCACAATATGACTTTTTGCGACAATTTTTCGAAAGAGCAGTCGCATAATATGAAAAAATTTCAATGATTTTTAGTAGCAATAGTCGCAAATAATTGTTGCTTAGTTTCAAAACTCTACCTTTTTGCTGTGGTTTTTATAAAAACCATAGCAAAAAATGTATCTTTTGCGATTGATCTTAATAAAAACCGTAGCAAAAAAATATATTCTTTTGCGATTATTTTTTATATAGCCGTCGCAATAGACTTGCTGATGCTTTTAAAAGTTGCGTTTTGCCACAGCTTTTAGCATTAACCGTCGCAAATAACTTTTTTTTAGCTACTTCACCCAACCCTGTATTTCAAAGCAACAAAAACTACAAATATCATAGAATTAATATGCCTATGAGCTTAGATAACAATCTACATAACTCAGCTCAGCATAAACTATACAAAAGTACATACATCAAATGCACTTCCAACCATTAACATTTAACACAAATAAAGTTGTACGTATAAATCAAAATAATAACAACGGTCAAGTTTGCTATATTTAACACAAATTCAAATGTTACACAATTTATCATGAACTTCATAATACTTCAAAATATATATGGATCCAAAGATAAAGCATTTCATAGTGAAAATATATTACTGGATATCTATCACACAATTTTACACAACTAAAATGATAGAAGAAAACGAATGCATAACCTTTGCATAATCCAATCACCCTTAAATGTTACAATTGTCTCGATTTTGGCTAGCTCTAACAATTCATGAACTCTAGAAGAAAAATTAAACACATGATGTAAGTCAGTATATATTTTCAAATAAACACGCTTTAAGATAAAAGGTACACCATTTAAAATAATATGCAAAATTAAACACATGACATAACGCACTTTAAATTAAATATATGCTATTGAACACACCCATCATCACAACAACATTGCCTATCACAGAACCAAACTAACACCAAAACTAAAGAATCATCATCGTTTACAACCCACACTGCCAATATAACATATTGAACATACTATTATGTGATATATAAATAGATATGCAAGAATAGGTGTAATGCCATGCTATGATGATGCAGATTCAATAAAATGGAGACGATGTTATGGTTTTTATCACAACTGATGTATCCTTCATTTTAAGGTTGTTGTGAGAGGATGCAAAGCACTTGAATCAATACTCCCAGGTCAGACCAGAAAATGGATTATTGATTTAGGGTCAGTATTGCAGTATTGCAGAGTTTAGTGAATTAACTAAATTAAGTTTGACTTTGAATTAAGTTTGATTTTGAATTTTACATAATACTACTTATTTCAAAACTTAAGAACTTCAGCTAATCTAATAAAAACTAAGGGATGACAATGAAATTCAAGACAAACTTCCAACAGGGACAATAATACTTTCCATGTGTTCACAAAATTATAATGAACTGCTTATGCAATATGTTACACAAGGAAACTTAAAGGATTTTGATATGAACTGGGCATACGTTTGCAAGTTAATAATAACATAGATGCATTTTTCTATAGTAGAAATATACCTGACATGCTTTCCTCCACAATTCTTCTTTTTCTTGACCATCGTTTGTACAGAAGCACAAAAATAGTGATTTTGGAAATAATGAATGCAATACAACAAATTGTGATATAGAGCGCTAGAATGCCAAATTTCATGCTCCCTTTATCTTTATGATATCCTACATACATGGACACTTAAAAAATTAGTACCTTAATTCTTAATTACATTACATGTCAACTTTTAGTAAATATTTTAAAATTATTTCAAGATTATCTCCAACATATAGAATAAGAATTAGGAAATACAATTAAATTCAAATGCACACTAAATTATCAAAATAAAATAAAATAAAAATTAGACACGCTTCGTCTGAAAATACAAAACTAAAAATAAACTCGAACGAACACAGTTGATTTTAAGGATATAACAATATCACTACCAAGTGGTCATATTTATTACATTAGTTGATAATTATAGCTGGTTAGAATAAGTAGTATGAGTCCAAACTAATTGGCATACAAATCTCGGGATTTGTAGCACCCAAATACAAGCATAAAACTCAAACAAAAAATTAAGCATTCCTAAGGAGAAACTGCAAATAGGTAGATAACTTCAACATAATAGCTGATTGTTATCTTTGAAGCTAAAAGAAGAGCCCAGAATATGGTGCACCTGCCATTTAACAAAAGATTTGGCTTGCATATTAGAATTTTTATTTAACAGCATCACCGTAGCCAAGGTTGGTAAAGCAAAGTCTAACATGAAACATGAAAATGGACTTCCATGCATTCCCCTTCCAATATAGAGACGTGATTGCCAAATTTTGAATAAGTGAGAAAAAGTTTAAAAAAGAAAAAAGAAAAAAAAATCATCAATCTAATAGGTGAAAATATATACATGAGACCACCACATTAAGAACTCTGCAAATTGTGGTTTTGTTTTTCCAAATTAGTCACAGAGAAGGAAATAAAATAAATTCGGCTTACCCTTCTCTCAAGTGATCTAGTCTGCCAATGATTTTACTATTGAGAAATTATATATGTGGACACAATTGTAACCAGCCCAAGCCCCATATCTTTATTTCTTTTGTCAAATTCGTGTTCTGTTATAAACGGATATAAATAGACAAGTACGTATCATTTCACTGCTGAAATTTTTGTATCATTACAAATTCAATAAAATCACTTTCATTCTGCAAAAAGATTTCAATCAAAAATATTTCACTGAGTCAAAAATGTAAATAAATAAAAATCTGAATATTGTCAAGGTCTATTGCTTCATTACTTATTTTTATTAATAACACTTGTGCTGAACTATAATAGAATTAGACAGCCATGTTTAGTACATTAAAAAAAAAAAAGTGACCAAACGTCATATGCAATGTGTCCATGTTAAAAAGTAACATGTGTATGACATAGGGGAAAATAATATACTTCATACTACTACACACTGAATATGGATGGAAATGTAACAAGGCAACTTGACCACGATGTGGAAAAACTAAAAACTATAGTTCAACAAACCAAGCGGGTTGAGTGAAATACCAAATATTGTTATATTTAATATATGTTAAAGATGTAATAACTGCAAAAAAAAAAAAAAAAAAGTTAACACAGTATGGATTATTAGTTACAAAAACCAATGGTAATATACTTTGGAATTGTTACAAAGGAAACACGCGAGTTCTAAGAAATCATATGCTATACATTGCTAAAGCATTAGCTTGGCTCCTAGGATATAAACGAAGAGAAAAAACATATGCTATATATTTCTATAATTGCAATGATGCAACCACCTATTGACAATTATTATATGATTTTCAGATCACAAGCCCATATTGTTCGGATTAGCATTAATGGAAAATAGTGTTCACCCTATAAAACTTAATACCCCAAAAAACCTTCTCAAAAACAAATTTCACGGAACAACTCAATATTTTCAGTGAAAACGTGCAGATTGTGGTACAAATATCTGCAGTTTTAACAAAGATCCAAAATTCTGCTTTCCGTTCCGGTCATTGATAAATATTGAAATTTTGCTTCCGTTTTGAAAATTTCAGAAATTCAGCTATAGTTTTGTTTTGCAAATTCCGTTAATATTTTATATGTCCGTTGATAATTAAGAAATTAATTTTGATAGAAATTTATGCATTAGTGAAGCTGCAAGACATGCGAAATAATATACCATAAAATAACAATTTTGATAGCAAATGATGAAGCGGTAGGATGTTGTCACAAGGAGTTGGAGCAGGGAAATGTAGTCCCTGCATGAAATTGAAGCTGTTACATTGCATTGGAGCTGCTGTATGAAAGTAAAGATCTGCTATACCTTAATCTTTAGTTGGGTTGTAAGGGTGAAAGTCAGGGTTGGCTTTTATGAATGGTTGGAAAATGAATCAGTCTGGCATTATGGAGTGTTGACTGGAAGAAAGTAAACTCCTATATATTGCTATAAAATGGGAAATGCTAAGCAAGTTAACGCATATATATGACTGGGAGAAAAAGTGCAACAAGTAGAAATTTTTACCTGTACATGAGTAAAGAAGAACCGCTTTTGACTGGGTGAGCTATCGCACTGAATTAAAGTGCTCCCGTGAATTTGAGTTATTGCATTGAGTTTAAGTGAACCCGAAAACCAAACTCTTGTGTACTCGAGCATATTAAGTTGCATCATATAGAAACATTAAAAATAAATAACTACAAGATAGGAACTCTTGCTTCTACAATGAAAGAGAATTGCCGAGGGGAGAAGAATAACTAGGGATGGAAGGTCTGTTGTGCATTAACTTGTGCATTATAAGCTAGGATGTCTGAAACTGCAGGCGGTGCACTACTTGAACAGATGACGAGGAAGCAATATTTTTACTGCTTGAAGAGCGAACAATAAATGTTTTGGGGCTCCTAAGCTGGTATCCGGAAGAGAAAAAGATTAAAAAAAACACAAAACCCACCTTCTACTATATTAATATATGCCATAATATTTTTTAGTATAATTGACAAGCATGTATATAATTGATAAGCATTATAAGCCATGATCTCTGAAACTGCAGGCGGTGCACTGCTTGAACAGATGACATGGAAGCAATATTTTTACTGCTTGAGGAAGCAAACAGTAAATGTTCTGGGGCTCCTAAGCTAGTATCCGGAAGAGAAAAAAGATTAAAAAAACACAAAACCCACCCTCATATGATATTAATATATGCATAATATTTTTTAGTATAATTGACAAGCATGTATAGAATACTTTCTTTTGTTTATACATTGTATTTTGTCATTTTATACATCTATAATACAATAGGAAAGATTTTATACTGAAACTGAACAAGAGCACCAGTTTTATCCAATTTCTACATGTTTTGTGTTTATTAGTTTGTTAGGCGATGTACTTAAAAATAAAACTGCATGATTTTTTTTAAAGATACCATATCTTCTCTTATTACCATGCAACACTTTTTTTTAGAGTCAGTAGTTTTGCAAACGATGGACCCTCTTAAGTTCATACAATCAAAGAATCATAATAATATAAAAAGCAAGTGATAACCAATGATTTTTATGAGTCTAATAAAATAATTTCCCAGAGTAACATTTTTCTGAATAACAATGACATTAAGTTGAGGAAAAAATCCTACTCAATACCCTGGATTCAAATATTTGCTTTGTAAGTATAAAATAATTAACCACTAATTCAGTGCAATTAATTTTAACAATGGTAAAGAAACAGTGATAGCGGCTCACCCTAACAGACGTAAAATCAATTTAGAGTCACCTAAAAATGTTTGATCGAAGAAGGTATAATAAGCAGCTTCTCCTAAACTTTCGCTGCTAAGATCCTACAAAAAAACAATTTCCATATGTTTTATCAGATTAGTTTTCACAAGCTTACAATCTACCAACTAATAAACACATGAATAAATGCTTATGTACAGCAAGTTAATAAATACATATAAGGTTGTACAGTTGCCAGTTCCTCAAAAATGCACAACAAGGTAATATATTATTCAAATATGCACAACACGGTAATATATTCATTCTCGAAGTCCTATCATCATGGATTTCCTATACTACTCATAGAACAATGCTTCATCCCTACACAAATTATCTACATTCATAGCTAATTTGAACTAAAACTGATATGTAATAAAATTATATGAGAAGGGAAAACTACTATTGCGATATATAGGTAAGAATTCACCATTTGTGAATTGTGAAAACACAGCACTTAGAATAAAGAAATTAGGCGTATCAAAATTAGTCAAAATAGAAGGATGAAATATAAAAGTACAACATGTTTATGATAATTTAAAGCTGAAGCACTAATTTGTTGCCCCTTTAAATTTTCAACACTAACCTGTAGGTTATTAATATGCAGATAGATTTATTTGGTAAGATAAATAGTATGTTAAAAAGGTGACAAAATAATTGAAATCAGTATTAATTATAGCTAAAAGTTTGTATTCTTTATCCATATCAGTAACTGAAGAAACATGACAACGATATAACTAAATTACAATCTAACTCAAAATCGAGTACGGCTAAATTATATAAACTATACATCTTCTTCTTTTTATTGCAAACACTCTAACAATCGGATATTCTCTATCACAGGTTTCATAGTCGAACATCCCAAAAGTTGCATTAAATATCTATGTTTATTTGGAATAGTATTAATGATGGAAAAACACATGGATATAAAATAGAATAAGCATTGTGCTTTTTAATCAGAGGGCCCAAGAGTTGCTAATAATAATAAAAATAGTGCTTAGTATCATGTATCATTCAATTTTTTTAAACTTCTTAACACAATAGGATCAATCAAGAAATGTACACAACCATGCAGTTAAACGACAATTTATCATCTGAACTCGTATTGTCATACATGCATAAGAATAAAAACAGACATGTCAGCTGCAGAGGACCTCTATCTGCATATATCAAAATGATGCAGTAAAAATAATATTAAATGGAAACAACGTTCATAAGAAATTAAAAGACAAACAAAACCAAAAACAAATTTGCTATATCGACCGATTTAGAATCAGTGAAAACAGGCGGTACTTATCTGCACCGTTGAATGATACAACACCCCCATGATAATCACCCGCCACGTGTTTTTCATATCTTTCCCTGCTTATATCCTCCTGCCACGTACATTTCGCATATTTTGACCGCTTATTTTCCGGTTGTTGTAGCAAGGCTCTACCAAAAATTATTGCAGCATTGCAGCTGAATCTCAAACACCTTGTCAAAAAGAGATAGCCAAGCTCAGTTCTACCTTTATCTTTTTCTCTGGGTCCAACTCTCATCCCAATGTGTCTTCACTCTTATTCACGTTTCACTTTCAGTCTTCTTATATTCTTTTTTACCTCTCTAGCGGACCCCTCTGCACTACACTTCTTCACAAGTTTACACCTATTGTGATCTAACTGTATCTATGTTTTTTTACATGTGGGCTGTTAAATGTTAAGGCAACATATGCTGCAAAACACGAGATTATAGGTTTATATAAACAAAATGATCTTCTTTAGAGTCTAATATGTATGTTTATTCCATTACAAATTTACAGTGTTTTTATCAATGCACCTGAACAAATACTAGACACTAAACCTGGCAGAAAGGACTAGAAGCCTAAAAAAAAATGAGCCCCCACTAAATACTGAGCACAGTGCATATACAATCAAGGGATCACATCCAATATATATAAATTGTCTTTTCCATTCCATAATAACTCACTCTTCACATTTCAGTATCCCCTTCCTCTGCTCAAACAATCATATGTAATATCATGATATACACCAGTTGCATAACATAAGAATGAATATCTGATTGCATTTGAAATCATCATGGAAAATGCTGAAGTTACTTGTTTCTTTGTTGCAACATTTTCGGTAGAATACTAAGCCGGGTTTCAGTTAGAACATTAATGTATTTGATTCAAATGCACAATATTATTGCCAGATCCTACTTAATTTCATTTAAAAATGATAATTATATATATATTTTAGTAATTCTTGGCCCTCCACCAAGGAAAACATGCATTTTAAAATTTAGGATCTTATAAACTTTCAGCTGCTGAACATTTTAGGAAGTCGCGATAGAAGTACTAACTTCTTCCAGTTTATTTAACCAGGGTGAAAGGCACTGACAGGTAACTATGTTAAAGTAAAATGAGAGAACACTCATAAAATTAATCGCCAACCAAATTATAGCCTGATCCAAGACCAATAATTAGTGATGAATTACTTTGTTTGTATACATCACCTATTGAAAATCCACTCTTTTTAACCTGTAGAAGTAATGGCATATCATAGAATAAAATAACCCATCTATTTTTTTTGTGGTCGGATGCTAAGAAAATGATAAATGTATGCACCTGCTTTAAATGGACCTGGTCACCCAATGAACCAATTTTTCCTTTATGGTATATGCTTGAATTAGGCCCGTAAGAGCGATTGGCTTATTTTGAAGAACCTTCAAGTTTCCTTCTTCTTCATCTTCGTCTTTTGACCATTTGTTGTTGCTCAAATATTCACTCCTTTAAATTCTTCTTCTTCATCCCATCTATCTCCATATATAACGCAGACTAGCCAAGAAAATAATTGTTATTCAGGGATTACAAGATCAAAAAAAAAAAAAAAAACCGACAAGCAGTGTATAGACCACAAAGGAACTGGAATAATAATAATACAAGACACAAAAGTCAGATTTCCTTAAGACTTCTAATAACTGAACAGTAAACATGCAGAGTAGTAACCAAAGTTTATCCCTTTTTCCCAACAGAACTTGTCATTTAGTCAAAACCCAACAACGAAGCCCGAGTACTTTGTACATAGAAAAAAACAGCGGGAAAAGAAGAATAATAGTTTCCTAGGCTAACAAATTACAGGAACAAAGAACGTACAACAGCAATGTACAAAAATATAAATGCAACAGCAGCATAACCCTCAAGTTAATCAGCATGTATAATATTTTTATCTATGCAGAAATAATTTTTAATTCGTGGAAGAACTATAATAACTAATGAAGGTTAAGAGAATGTATTATTATAAGCAAACAAATAAGCCTAGTATTATAAAAATGGAGAGACAACAAATGAGCAATTAACACAAAATTAAAATCATAACGAGATGCTGAAAGTCACAAACCATTATCTACAAAATCTTCAAGTAATCCAATTTTAGCGATTTCAGTGGACGGATTGGATCAAATCATTGTTCCCCCAAATCAGTAATAACCAACCGTAAATCAGCTGCATCCATTCTAACTATGGTAATTGTCGGTACCTAGTCGTCGTTTTAAGTGGAAGTGAGCACGGATCTGGGGAAATGATGACGTTACGGTAGTTGTTGTTACTTTAAACCATATTGAGATGCTGTTTTTTTTTTCAGATAGAATATGTAAATTTAGGTTTAGATGGAGGGGGCTAATGAATGCGCGACCTTTAAACAATAGCCTTCGCAAACTAGCCCATTAACATTTACAACCTGTATAATTGACTACGGTTGTTAATATAACCATCGCAATTTTCAAATATTTGCTACGGGTTTTACAAAAAACTGTCGCAAATTTGTCTAATAGTGTTTCCCACATACAACCTGCTACGGATTTCAAAAAAACCGTCGCACAAAACCATATTTGCTACTGGTTTCTACTAAACCGACGCAAATATGGCGACGCAAATAAGCAGTTTTGTACTAGTGATTTATTTTAAATAATAACGACGGAAAATTTATTTTCAACGAAGTTAGAATGAATAAATTTATTTTAATTATATAACGAGCATAAAATGGCGCGGCAGTTTGAAAATTCGATTTCTAATTTCAAATGAATACACATAATTCAATATAAGTCGGAATTGAACGAAACTAGAAATATTTGAATCTGTTGAATAATATCTTTCTAACGAAGTTAAGGAACTGAGATTTCACTTTATAAGTTGAGAGTTACATCCAGTTTAAAATTCAGAAAAGTCGCTGTGGAATTTATATATATTTTAATATAAGGCCCTTAAAAATAGCCATTTTACAAACAACCTCCGTTTTCGACGAAACCACTTTTGTTGGATCCGGAATGTCAAATTATTGCTAGATTCCAATTTTCAGAATTTTTAGAATTAATATGTGAGCGTGGCAAAGGGAAACGCGTTTGACCCGTTTAAGTTGAATTTTATCGACTGGAAATTGGCCATTTTTCAAACGGTCTTCAAATTTGACGAAATTAGTTTTGTTAGGACCGTATCATCAATACGAAGCTAGAAATAATTTTTCTAGAATTTTTAGAGTCAGTATGTGGCCCCGACAAATTAAAATGTACGTTTAAATCTAAAATTAAATGTTTTATATTTTAATTTGAAGAATTACTGACTGTAACTGTCGAATGAGCTTACGAAACATATCCCATTGTGTTCGGAATGTGGGTAATTAGCGAGAGGCGACAGTCATTGGGTCTCGTTTGGGGTTCGAATAAAAAGTCAACTTTTTATTGGAAATTAAATTTAATTAATTAATTATATAAACTCCACCCCTTCCTTTTTCTCCCTCCACGTCAGAACTAATTGAATAGAAAAAAACCCTTAAAAAGAAAAAACCGTGATGCCTCATCCTATGGTGCCACCGTAGGCCGTTCCTCCACCGCCGCACCTTCCCCCGACCGGCGCCCTCTCCTCCGATCACCCCCTCCTTCTTCGCCCCACTCCTCCTTCCACACGCCCAAACACTCAGGCTAACCACAAACCGAGCTCTCCGCCACCCCATTCTCCCTGCCGCCACCTGAACGAGCCGCCACCCCTCTCTCCAATTCCGGCGCCAATGTCAGACCCCTCCCCTCTCGCTGAAAACGCAGTAAGTTTTTATTTTATTTAATTTGTTTATTTAATTTCTATATACAAAGTATAAATCTGATTTTATATAAATAACAAAGTATAGATCTGATTTTATATATGAATAAAAACTGAAAAGATTATATTTTTTATCATTGAAAAGATTATATTTTTATCATGAAGAAAGATGAGATTTTTTTGTTTGTGTAAAGATATGATTTTTGTATGCATGGCAATCATATAAAAAAGTGATTTTTATTCATATGAAGTAGAGATAAAAATGTGATTTTTATCATATATGTAACAAAGTAAGAATACGATTTTTATTTGTTTGAATGACATAAAAAGATTTGATTTTGTTCTTTAAAAAGATTTGTTTCTAATAGAAGAAAAATTAGATTTTTCATTGTAGAAAAATAAGATTTTGATTTTGAAAGTAACGGTATAAAAATTGAGTTTTTATATGAAGTAGCGATAAAAATTCGATTTATATATATATGAAGTAGAAATAAAAATATGATTTTTATTTATTGGAATGAAGCGATAAAAATATGATTTTTACTATGAACATTGTGAAAAGGATTGCGAACTGGTGGCAAACGAATCCAAATTTGAACCGTTCAGAAATAAAGAACGGCGGAGTGGAAACCAAATGTGAGAACTTCTCACTCTAATTTTCTTATACAGTTATTTATTTTATAACTGCATATATGAACTGTTCCCCGTCGTCCACAGACCATGGACGACTTGTATGTTTGGTTGATTGGATTATTTGGTTGAATTTGGTTTGTGAAATGAAACGAATTGATATAATTTGGTTTATGTATGACGTGCGCCTTTATGAGGCGAGGGGTAAGACTAGACCTTATCCCGGTTCTAGTATCGCGCCGTTATGCCGCCGAAATTTTCTAAAATATGTTAGAAAAATAAAAATATCATTTTTATTAGATAAATGAATAAAATAAATATTCATTTACAAATCAGGCGATTTGTATATGTACACCCATTTGACTGATATGGATTGGGACGATAAATTTTACACATCGCCCAACTGCACAAATAATATTCAGTAGTTGTTGGTTGAAACCCCACACGGGTGTTGGGATGATATTTGATGTACACTAATCCCAATTGTTCAGTTGTATGTCGATCAATTGATTGACAGGCTGTTGTAAGCGTTAATTATTTATAATTAATGTTTATGTAGTTGTGGGATGCACTTTGGATGATGGATGATTGTTTATCATTGTTATTATATACATGTGTTGTATGAAATCCATATAATTACATAATATGGTAATTGGCTGTGTCTGATTTCTATTCAGAATTGAAGAATATTTTAGAATAACGAATATTTTAAAATAATATTCTATAAAGGATTAAAATCTGATTTTGATGTCCGATTTTGGATGGACACGAATTATTGAAATATTTAAAGCCGTGTTGATTAGATATGCGCCATTTTGACGCGAACGATATTTATATCGATTATATTCGTTCTTATAATGAATATAGAAAAGGAAGTGATTTCAAAACCTAATATTTTGAAAATATTATTATTTATATATTAATGATATAGAATATTCAATTTTGATTTAAAATTGAAAATGAAGTTGGAATCGTTTTTAAAACGAAGTTAAAAACGATTTATAAAATATGTTTTGAATTGAAATCGATGAAATATATAATATATATATATATATATTATATATTTAATGGCCTGAATAGAACGCGCCGCGCAGCGACCGTTTGCGAATTTCGACCATTGACTTTGAATTGACATTACGGGAGATCAGACTGTCGGATTCTCCTAAAACCGGAACCGTTGGGTTCATATCGAAAAGAGCTTTCTAACAAATATAAAAGATTTGAAATCTAACGGTTGGATTTGGAATTATGTCCAAATCAAATTTGGAAAAGGTCGATGTATGTGCAGTTCGATGTCCGTTTATGGAAATCGACTGTACGGGCCTTGATAAAATTATTAAAAATATGGATAATTTGTCTAAAATCATAATAAATTATTTGAAAAGAGTTGGAATGTAAATTTCCATGTTTATAGAGATAAAAATATATTTTTATCAAGATGAACTAGTTTATAACTAGAATAATAATCCAATGTTTTTAAATAAATAAAATGGATTGAGAAATGGTTTTAATTTAACGCTTATACCGTTGTGAAATATACTGTTGTATATTTTCTGTGTTGTGATTATGTGCTATATTCTATTTAAACCCGCTAAGCTAATAACTACCGTCGTTTTGAGCGTTCTGTGTCGGTTTAATTACCGACCTGGAGTGGTCAAAAAGGCGAGTTGTTACATTTAATAAAACCAGAATTTCCAATATATGAATTGGAATGGATTTGAATCGAAGTTATCTTCTGAATATTTCGATATTGGATTCCGTGATTATACGGATATTGTGGAGGAATTTGAAAGATATATATATATATCGTTATCCCAATACGATATTTGTTGGTTTCAGAATTTGATATTGGATATAAGCCAATATATTTTCTATTCAGAGCCTTATATTAATATCAAATTGGATTCTGGGTTTATCATGAATGGTGTCTTCATTAACACCGTTCTTGAATACAGTTGAGAAAAGAATAAATCTTTCATTAAGATTTAATGGAAATTTTCCAAAGTAAAGTTTTCCAATTTAATATATTGGAATTGAATGGAATTCGATCTAATAATAATCGAAGTGAGCTTCTGTGGAGGAAGACTGTTAATATATATGGAATTTAAAAGACTTTGTCGTTATTCCATTTATATTATTAGTCAGATACAGAAATTGATATCGATTATATATTGATCTGTTTTCCGTGAAGATTCCATAATTAATGGAATAAGATTTTGGGTTTGTCGTGAATGGTATCTTTAATAATACTGTTCTTAAACCCAATGGAGTTAAGAAAATTAGAAACTAACTGGAGATTAGCTAAGTTGAATGGTTTCCTGGGTATTGATCTGATGTTGGTTTCGGCCTTCGGGGTTAATACTTAGGGAATTGTTCTCTTACTAATTTACGGCTAGAGACTGATGGAATGTGATAACTAAAATTATTAATTCAAGAAAATGATCGAGAATGGAGTACCACCAGTTTAACTCCAGGCGATAGTTAAATCTTTAATTAGATTTGAACATGAAATGGTAATTAATTTTATCGATAACACCGTGGTGTTAGATATGGAGTATTACCAGTTTTGCTCTATGGGATGAATAGGTTGGGATTGGGAAACATAACAAATGATTACTCTGGTAAGGTTCGCTAATCCCGACTAGTTTGGAAAACCTTAACATGGTTTAAAATAGTGAAAAGAATATTTGAATAAAAGGATATTCTGAATTGGAATGAGACGTATGTTGTGTTTGTGTAGCACTTGTTTATTATATATGTGGGTTATTCGGAAAGGCCCGGTTTATACCCATTCTGAATAACTGATACGACGATATGTCGAAGATGAAGACGGTGGTTGAAGACCGGAAGTCTTCAGGTCATTTGGATGATTACTGATATCTTGAATGGACCGTACACCCAAGACGATGGAAAAAGTGGTGATCGTCCAAACGTGCTTGGAGATCGATCGGATATGCGAGGTACAAGGTGCCTCCGGTTTCGTTCAATCCCAGAATGAACTTGTAAATGGACTTTATGTCTGACATTGGATTTCATTCTGTGTTATTGATGGACATCAGTTACATAGCGTGAATTGCCTGTGTGGTATGCTGAGATGCAAATGATCAAGGCTTTTGTTGAAAAGCAGAGTCTTGTGGTTGATGATCAAAGCACGGCCTTTGTGGCATCGCTTTGTGTAGCGTTAATTCGCGAGCCTCACACACCGGTGTGAAACAAAAACGGGAGAGGACATCAGGAAGGACATGCGTTTCTTTCTAGCTTGGAGCGGTGTCAGTGGTTTACAATCCCTGAGAAGTTTGACTCATGTGGTTGTCGGAATGCGAGGCACCTCGGTTATATCGGTCAATCCGGGATCGATGGTATGGTCGGTATATGACTAATTTACGCCCCATAGGGCAGGGAAACGCATGTTCAGCGTTTAAGTTTAATCCACTCCGTGTGGACCGGCCCTAACGATCTAAGGCTTGCCTGCGCGCTTGCCTGAGACATGGTAGGCTAGATTGTATCGAAGCGGTGAGGACTATCTTTTGCCTCGGTTCATAGATGGAAACCCAACTTCCGAATACGACATCGTGCGGTTTTGATTGTGGAGCCTAGTATGGTGACATGATATATGGTACCCATGTCGTCTATGATTGATACATTTATATTTGAAGTTGTTTCCTTCACTTATAGTAATAATAAAAGATGAAATTTCGTGTATCAAGCATTATTAGGCTATTATAGGGTAAAACCCTATCCTCCGGCTTGCGTTGCATTGTGTGATGGGACCTGGGTCTTATAATAGCTTCATTATTCTTTATTTAGCATTGTGCTGTTTGTTTTATGCACTGGTATTCTTGGGAGGAAACTCATTCCGTGTTATACTGCGTGGTCCCTTGATTTACCTGACTTTAAAATAAAGGTTAATAACTGTTTTTGTTCTCACACCGGTCACATGACTGACCTGGAGTTTATTGTTTTAACCTAAACTCTGGGTGCCCTTATTTTCCACACTAGCAGCTAGTAGTTGGGTTTTGCAGATATTATATTCACAGGATCCTAGTTTATAGCTGAAGGGATATTCAGAAAGCTCTGTATCCATGTATTTCTTTCAGTTATGTTTTGTATTAATTTTCCGCTGTAGTAATGTATTTAAATCTCTGATCACTATCAAATGTGTAATATTTATTCATACTCTGTATATTCTTGTATTCTGATGGAATTGTTGTAATAAGAAATGAAATGTTCTTCTGTTTGTCTTCTGATTTGTCTTATCCTCAAAGCAATCCGGGCTTTCCCTTACGGGGAAGTTCGGGTCGTTATCTTTCATATGCGATAAAAAGAATAGAAATAAATGTTACATTTTTATTGTCATTTTAGGGACAATAAAAAGAATAGAATTAAAAGTTAAATTTTTATTGAAATTTCATATGCAATAAAAAGAGTAGAAATAAATGTTACAATTTTATTGTCATTTTAGAGCCAATAAAAAGAATAGAAATAAATGTTACATTTTTATTGTCATTTTAGAGACAATAAAAAGAATAGAATTTAAAGTTACATTTTTATTGTCATTCTAGATGCAATAAAAATAGTAGATTTAAAAATAACATTTTTATTGACATTTTAGTTGTAATAAAAAAAGTAGAATTAAAAATCATGTTTTATTGTCATTTGGTTTCAATAAAAAGAGTGAAAATTAAAAAAATACATTTTCAATGTAATTTAGTTTCCATTGAAAAGAATTAGACATTAAAATATGATTTGTTTCAAATTGTCACTTTTATCATGTTAGTAGCATTTAGAAAATCATATATAAAATTTCTAATATGAATATGGACTGTACTTGGCTTGCATGTGATTGATTGAAAGTAGTTGAAATCGCCAAACGATTTATATTTATATATATAAATATAAATTAAAATTAAACGAATCACGCGCGGTAGTTCGCGTTTTGAAATCGTAACTTTAAACGATTATATTGAAAAAACCAGCCGTCGAATTTTCCCAAAACTGGAACCTTTAGGACCGCTTTGGGATGATCTTTCCAACGATATAAATTTTGTTAAAATCCAACGGTTAGATTTCAAGATATGTGTAAATCAAATTTTGGTAAAAACAGCGCCAAGGCCGCATAACGACCTGAAGCGTCGTTAAATTAATTTGAGCTATTTTTATATAAATAAAAATAATGATAAATCATTATAAATAAATATTAACGACATGAAATGGTTTAAATTATAATTATTTGACAATTATTTGAAAAGAGCGAGTTTAAACTCATTTCAAATAATTTTACGACGATTAAAGTCGAAGATGAAGATGGTGATTGATGACCGGCGATCTTCACATTGAATGGATGACTACTGATGCCCTGGACTGATTTGCTCCTTGAAAAGGGTTAAAGTGGTAGTTGTCCGGACGTACTTGTTGATTGTCCGGATATGCGAGGACCTCTCAGGAGTCTCCGGTTTCGTTCAGACCCAGAACGGACTTGTAAATAGATGTGTGTCTGACGTTGAATTTCATTCCATGTAAATTAAAATTGATTTTTATTAATATATATCTGTTGGTGGCAGAGAATTTATTCTCTTGCTTAACACCCTGGTATATGTAGATAGTGATTGATCGCATGGCGTGAATTGTCAATGTGACACGCCAAGATGCAAATGATCAAGGCTTTTTTTGAAAACCAGGGCCTTGTGGTTGATGATCAAAGCATAGCCTGTTTAGGTGTAACTTTGTGTATGGCATTACTTCGCGAGCCTCACACCCCGGTAGAGTCTAAAACGGGACAAAGGAACACATGGAGTGCGCACGTTTCTTTCTAGCTAGAAGTGGTGTCAGCGACTTACCAGCCCTGACATTTTTACTTATGTGGATGATGGATTATGAGGTACCTCGGATTTATAGGTTGTTAGTGGCCATATTATAGGTCCAAAAGGACCCGGAAGCGTGTGTTCAGGAATTGCCAATCCACTAAAGTATTTGTGGACCGGCCTTGCAGGATCGAAAGGTTCGCCAACGTCCGAATATTTAGGCATTTGCTAGAGTGTCTCGAATCAGTAAGGAGACCGCCCCTAGCCTTGACTCATGATGGAAACCGGATTTCCAATATGACATTACGGTTTTGATTGTAAACCTATATATGGCGACATAGTATATGGAAGCTATGTCGTCTAGGATTGATACATTTACTTTGAAGTATTTTAATACTGATTAGACACTAATAATAATATAAAATATTATTTTATACGTATCAAGCATGTTTGATCATTATAAGGTAAAACTCTATCCTCCGGTTTGCATTGCATTGTGTAATGGGACTTGAGTCTTATAATGATTTCATTTTTTGAAAAATCACTGCGTTATTTTGTATAAAATCTATTTAATTATGCACTGGCAATCCAATGGAGTAAACCCGTTCCGCGTTAGCAGCATGGTCATGTGATTTGCCCTATTGTTGGATAAGAAAGATTTCTCATACCAGTCCCATGACTGACTCGTAGTTTGTTTCACTACCAAACTCGGGTGCCCATATTTCCGACACGGGCAGTCGAGTAGCTTGTTTTGCATATATTTATCTCTTAAGCAGGATTCTGGATTGATGCTGAAAGCTATTTCCACATCATTTATAGTCTTCCACTGTAATGTATTGAATATATTGTAAATTTAGTCTTCTGCTGTATTTATTCCGTACTCTGATGTAACATTATTATAGTGTTTATAAAAGTCTGCTGTTATTTGTTCTAATGTGTTGTATGCCCAGAGTTAGTGCGTTCGAGAATTTCCAACTTTCGGATCAGACCTGTGTGGTTTATGGTCGATTCAAAGGGTAGGGATTTTTGGGTCATTACATCTGGTATCAGAGCTCTACTTAGCTCAAATCTTTGGGGTACAACTCATTAGAATTGAACAAAAGACTCATCATAGGTTGGATTAGTAATATCCAGTAGGAATACTCGTTAGAGATAGGATCAGCTGTATCCTAGAATGGGAAAACTAATTAGAGATGGGGTTAGTAATGCCCTAGAATGTGTTTAGAGTGATAAGTTTATAATTAGCGTATTTGTGATTATATATATTCCGATTTTAGAAAATATGATTTTTGAATATATAAAAGTTATATATATTTGATAAGTTAATCACCTAATAAAATTATTAAAACTAGTAACAACTATAAAAAAAATAAAAATGAAAATAGAATTGTTAGTTAAACAACTTTTAGCTTCGTTCCTTTTTGAGGACGAAAAAAATTTAAGTGGGGGAGATTGCAACAACCCGGAATTTTGGAATCAATTTAAAAAATTTATTTTAGAAATTTTAATGAATTTATAATATTTAAAATAATTTATTTTAAATTATAGCGACTAAAAATTTATTTTAATCAAAGTTAAAACGGATAAATTTAATTTAATTATAAAAGGAGTTAGAAATAGCGCGGCAGTTTGAAAATTTGATTTCAAACTTTAACTGAATATACAGAATTCATTTTAAGTCAGAATTAGACGAAACCAGAAATATTTAAATCTGTTTAATAATATCCTTCCAACGAATCTGAAAAATTGAAATTTCATAGCGGGAATTAAAAGTTATATCCAGTTTAAAATTTAGAAAAGTCACTATAGAATTTTTTATATATATTTTAATATAACATATAGCCCTTAGAAATAGTCATTTTACAAATGACCTCCGTTCTCGACGAAACCACTTTTGTTGGAACCGGAATGTCAAATTATTTCTAGGTTTCAATTTTCATAATTTTTCGAATTAAGATGTGAGTGTGGCAAAAGAAAACGTGTTTTGTCCATTTCAGTCAAATTTAATCGACTTGAAAAAGCCATTTTTTAAACGGCCTCGAAATTCGATGAAATTAATTTTGTTAGGACCGTATCGTCAAAACAAAGCTAAATATATTTTTTCTATAATTTTTAGAGTCTGTATGTGGCCCCGGTAAATTTAAATGTAAGATCGACATAAATAAATAAATGATTAAAATATTAAATCAAAGAAAACAGGTTAAAGAAGTTCGTTTGGGCTGACGAGACCTAGCCCATTGCGTCTGGAACGGGGGCAATAGGGTAGGGAAAACTTTTGCTGGGCTGAGATTGGAACTATTAAGGATAAACGGGCTAAAATCACTAATTAAGATAATTAATATTATAATATTATAAATATCTCTAAACCAAAACCCTAATATCTGAATCCATCATATACAGCCGCCGCCCCATTTCTGAATGGCCAATATTGTTCAATTCATTCTTCCCCAATAACTTCCAATTCACTCAACAGAATTCAACAATCCTTTGGAAGATTTCATAGAGTTCTTCTCCCTCTTCAAACCCATACCTGAATTGCAATTTTTAGTGGAGTATTGGGCGAGTTCCAGACCCCCCAAATCACCTTGTTGCGACCGCCGCCCAAGCCCCCTGCCATGATCGCACTGACCGCCGTGCGGTCCACCAGGCGCGCCATCCCTTCCTCTCCGGCGTGCCACCTTCTGATCTGCCCCAAGCCCCACGATTTTGAAGAAAAAGTCAACCCTAGAATTGAACACGACTGAAACAACGTCGGCCTTGATTATAAGAGGAAGAAGAAAGGTTAAATTATTTAAATTAATTTATTTTAAATATTATCGATCTTAATTAAATCATAACTAATTCATACGACCTTGAAATTGAACGATTTCAGATCCTATACGATCGTGAAACCGAGATCTACGCTACTGTCCAGACTAGATCCAATTATGAGCAGTTCAAATTTTGGCCAAATTTGCAGATCTGAACAATTCAGATTTAAATGACTGTGAGATTTCTGATTTAAATAATTAATTTCAATTTAATTATTTTCCTTGCTATTTGAATCGTTGTATGTATGTTAATGGTTTAGATCTGCGATGTTTGTGATTTAGAATTTATTGATTGATCCTTGTGGTACATTATGATGTTCATAATTTGCTAGATCTACGATGAAATTTCATTTTTATTGAATCTCTAGTTGCGATTAAATACAGATCTAAAATAAAATCATATTTTATTTTAGATCCATCCATTAATATTGATGTGATTTATATATAAAAATATAGTTTTTATTGAATACATAAACTAGGGATTGAGAGTTAGAATAAAGATTTCATCTTTATTTTGACACGTGAAGATTGGAATTAACTTAATAATAAAACTCTCATTTTTATTGTTACATGAAATACAGTTCTTGTAAATGAATTGGAGTTGAAATAAAAGACTGTAATTTTATTTTCAATTAATTAATAGATAAAAAGAACACATTTTATTGTCATTTTCTTTTTAGATTAAAAGAACACATTTTGTTGTCTTTTTCTTTTTAGATAAAAAGAACATATTTTGTTGTCATTTTCTTTTTAGATAAAAAGAACACATTTTGTTGCCATTTTATTTTTAGATAAAAAGGACATATTCTGTTGTCATTTTCTTTTTAGATAAAAAGAACATATTTTTAGCGTCAAAGCTATCCAAATAAAAAGAACATATTTTTAGCATCAAAGTTGTTCAAATAAAAATATTAGAATTAAAAGTGACATTTTTATTGTCATTTTAGAGACAATAAAAAGAATAGAAATAAATGTTACATTTTTATTGTCATTTTAGAGACAATAAAAAGAGTAGAATTTAAGGTTACATTTTTATTGCCATTTTATATGCAATAAAAAGAATAGAATTTAAAAGTTACATTTTTATTGACATTTCATATGCAATAAAAAGAATAGAAATAAATGTTACATTTTTATTGACATCTTATATGCAATAAAAAGAATAGGATTTAAAAGTTACATTTTTATTGACATTTCATATGCAATAAAAAGAATAGAAATAAATGTTACATTTTAATTGTCATTTTAGAGACAATAAGAAGAATAGAATTAAAAGTTACATTTTTATTGACATTTCATATGCAATAAAAAGAATAGAAATAAATGTTACATTTTAATTGTCATTTTAGAGACAATAAGAAGAATAGAATTAAAAGTTACATTTTTATTGACATTTCATATGCAATAAAAAGGATAGAAATAAATGTTACATTTTTATTGTCATTTTAGAGACAATAAAAAGAATAGAATTAAAAGTTACATTTTTATTGACATTTCATATGCAATAAAAAGAATAGAAATAAATGTTACATTTTTATTGTCATTTTAGAGACAATAAATAAATATAATTTAAAAGTTATATTTTTAATGACATTGCATATGCAATAAAAAGAATAGAAATAAATGTTACATTTTTATTTTCATTTTAGAGACAATAAAAAGAATAGAATTAAAAGTTACATTTTTATTGACATTTCATATGCAATAAGAAGGATAGAAATAAATGTTACATTTTTATTGTCATTTTAGAGAGAATAAAAAGAATAGAATTAAAAGTTACATTTTTATTGACATTTTAGAGACAATAAAAAGAATAGAATTTAAAGTTGCATTTTTATTGTCATTCTAGATGCAATAAAAATAGTAGATTTAAAAATAACATTTTTATTGACATTTTAGTTGTAATAAAAAGAGTATAATTAAAAATCATGTTTTATTGTCATTTGGTTTCAATAAAAAGAGTGAACATTAAAAAAATACATTTTCAATGTAATTTAGTTTCCATTGAAAAAAATTAGACATTAAAATATGATTTGTTTCAAATTGTCACTTTTATCATGTTAGTAGGATTTAGAAAATCATGTATAAAATTTCTAACATGAATATGGACTGTACTTGGCTTGCATGTGATTGATTGAAAGTAGTTGAAACTGCCAAACGATATATATATATATACACATATATATATATATATATATATATAAATTAAAATTAAACGAATCACGCGCGGTAGTTCGCATTTCGAAATCGTAACTTTAAACGATTATTGTTAGACCCAAAAGTGGTTCTAACACCCAAATTGATTTGAAACAAGATAAAATGAAATAAAAATAAAAATGAACACGCAAGATTTATAGTGGTTCGGCGAACAAATGCCTACGTCCACTTATTTTTCACTATATTCAATAATTCAGTTGCAAATACAATGAAAGATTCACTCACAACTCACTTTTGTTCACTCAATTGACTAAAACAAGAAATAAAAGATGATTTGGATTCTCTGGGAGTAATGGAGTTTGGATGATTGAGGTGATTGAATTCTTTAAGTGCCGAAAAAAGATCCTTCTCTTTGTCTCCAGATGGGGTATTTATAGGTGTGAATTTGCTTGAGACTTGATCCGGGTCGGGCCACGTGTCATCCATCGCACTCTCTTCGGGTTCGGATGAACTATCAGGTTGACAACGCATCAAAGGGAAGGACGTTAGGGGTAGGAATTAGTCATAGCCGGTCCGGTTCTCCAGGCGATTTTACAGGAGATTAACATGGATCATGGGTGCGGGTCGGAGATATGCAGGTAAGCGGTTCGGGTCGGGATACCCGATCCGAACCGGATTGGTTTGGGTGTCTCTCCTTCTCTAACCTATTCCGCTCCGCTCCAGTGCTGTGGCAAGCAGATGGCTTTCCGATCCATTCGAGATTTAGTTGCCTTCCGATTCGATTGGATATGCCTTACCAATCTATCCAGTAAGAGATCACCGATCCGAACAAAGAACTCTATCCGATCCGAACCAATATGCTGCTTTAACCCGATCCGAACAGAGGACCCTATCCGATCCGAACAACTGCAGCTATCCATCTGAATTGTAGTGTTTTCCTTCAATCCGAACCGAAGCCTTATAATTAAAAATACCCTTCAATGTTTGGTTTCTCGATTTTGTGTTGCCTAGTTCACAAAGTAGGCTAACATTTTGCCCCCTCAAAGGATGCTTCTGTTGTATACGAAGCGTGCTTTGATGTCGTTCGAGATGCTAGTCCTTGAATCGGAACGGTCAGGAGGAATGCACAGATTTCTATTCGGTTCGGTGTCTGACTCGAGCACATTTTCTTCATTTCTGAACAAGTTTGGGAATTTTTCTCGACACATAGTGCTTCTCTCGGGTATGCGCTTCTTCTATCTCTCGTTTGAACTCAATTTGAGTCGGATGCTAAATTAATGTGTGAAATTTGCTCGGTTCGGATTCCGATCCGAAGCGCTTTCGTGGGTTTGGTTCTTGGACGTTGGGCCTTCAGACAGAGTTGTGCTATTGGGCCTTCACTCCGGTCCGAGCGGGTGAGAAAGAATAGGAATACGAGGAGTCAACATCACCCCTTATATAAATCCGCCACTATCTTCCTTCCTTCCTTCTTCTTTTCTGCTGCCGCTCCCAACCCTAGTATTGAAAACGTCAGAAACTCGAATATTCTGAAACTATTCCTCGTAGATTTCTCAAATCGAACATATAGGTAGCTTTTTAATCTCGAGTAACTTCGTTGTAACTGTACTTGATTTCAATTCGTGGTTGACTGGGATGGTTTAGCCACGGGGTTTTACTTGAACTCCACGTCGTTACTGGTGGATCCGCCATCACTTCGAGGCGTTGCGAGGCTGGAGAGGGCAAATATTTGTCCTTAACGGTAGCTTTGGCGATAGAACAGATTTGTTTGCGAGTAGGGGGGAAAGAGGAAGAAGATGAGGAGCGTGATGACAAATTGGAGTTGGTTCGGGTAGAAGATGGAGGAGCAAAAAGGAAGGAGAAGGAAAGGGGATCGGTTCGGGTTTCATACTTTAGAAAGACGGGAAGGAAAGAAAATGTCGGTTCGGGTCGGAGAAGTGAATGGGATAAGAGGTTGAAATAAATGGACCGGTTAAGTGGTGCTGGTTCGGTTCGGATCAGGTCACCCGATCCGATCAGATCAGTCCTGCTTCCGAACCCATTGTTTCCCTTGTCTTGAACTGACCTTGCTTTAATGAAGCACCCGAACCGACTGTTATCTGTATTTGTATTGAGCCAGTCATCATATGCATATCCGAACCGAACCGAACGTATCAAACTTGGCACGTAAAGACTGCCCAACTAATTCAACTAACACTTACTCTAGATGAATATGCTTCGCGGACAGTTAGGATAGTGCCTTGTGAACATAAACGAGAATTAAGAACAACTCTGACTATCACCTTCTCTTTAAAGCTTCGTCTTACATTGCTGTACTTTTATTTTGCATTTCTCACATTTGCTGCACACACTTTAGTTCACACACATACACAAAAAGGGGGACACGGGATAATTTACTCTAATCCGTGCTATTGCTTCTTCAATAGTTCCATGACAATGAGGCCCAGACGCTCTTCCCGTCTAGCTGAGAGGAAAGAAGCTTCGGAAACTTCCAACAAAACCACTCTTGAGGATATATGTTCTTTGTCTGACCCAGAATGGAACAGTGAGGGTCCGGATTACGGAATTGGTCATCGGGAAAGCGACGAAATGTCTTCAGAAAACGAAGTTTCCCTAGGCTTTGAGGAGGAAGGAGGGATTGGTGACAATCGAGCACCCGATGAATTTGACTCAGCCATTATATTGGAGTCACCTCCAGATTCCGTAGAATCGACAATCGACAACGACCGACTTGTTCGAATTTGCTTGAAGTATGGAATAATGAAAAGGGACACCCTAGTGCCCTCACGCTCTGACCGTCCCCACAACCCTCCGGAAGGATATATGACGGTCACTCGACTGATGTGCATGGTCGGCGCCATTCCTCCATTCTCGCCTTTCATCGTTGATTTCTTAAGACAAATGCGGATTGCCCCCATGCAGTTGCATCCCAATTCATATGCCTCTCTGCATACCTTATTCATAGCATATCGTGAAATTCTAGGCGTAGAGCTCACATTCGATGATGTTCATTTCTTCTATAATTTCAAACATCGGACTAGAGAAACTCCATCTTTCTGTTACTTTGAATCAGTCCCAAAAAGGAAGATAATCTCTACGCCATTTAGCAGTAAAGCTGGAGATTCCAGACTAGAGTGGTTCTATATAAAGCAACAGTCTGGATGCGCCAGGAGATGGACAAAATCAAGTAAAGCATTGATTTTCTGAACCCGGACTCTATACACTTGAATAATCACCCTGACCTGTTTTCCTTTTTTGTTTGCAGTCGACAATCCCAAACAGATATCAGACCAGGTGTTCTTTGATCGGATGCACCGCCTTCTTAATGGCGATCAAAAATTCCTGACTATCGACGAGGTCCTTAAAGATGAATACCTTCATTTTCACGGGCTGCTATCCGTTTTCCGTAGCATCGGTCATGGGACGGTCCCTTATGCATACATTCCTCCAGTGGAAACAGTTCCAGAGATAGGAGAAGGCTCGGGAATTCCTGCAGCTCCTCTTCAAACTTCACCTTCTCCCTCTTCCACACAAGATGACGAACTGGCCAATCTGGCCGAAAAACATCGTGAAGGGTATATTGCCCCCGAGGAAACTACTTCTCCAGACAAGTCAAAGTCTTCCCAAGAGTCGCCACTTCGCGCTTCCGAAGGGGATGTTCCTAGCACTGACGAGCACATATTTCAGGGTTTGGGGGATCTCCCCTTACCTGAGACTATATATACTTCAGAAGATTTCAGGAAGGACCCTTTAGTCTTCACCTCTTCTGAAGAAACCACTCCCGCCAAGGCCAAAGAGCCTGCCCGCACCAGTCTAGCTTCAGACTCGGGTTGGTTGGGGGGACACACACCACTTAGGATGCACTTTACACCACAGCATTAGCATTCATTGCACTTCTTTCTCCATGAATCCGTTGATTCTAAACTTCATTTATTTTATCGTGCAGGTACAATGTCTCGGTCCTATTATGATATAAGAAAGCTTCGTCGTAGCATGTCCAATCCTCCTCAGGATGCCGAGTATGATCGCCGGGATGACCGCGGTAGGGAGGAAAGAAGACCTTATGATTCCTATCGATCTCGGCCCTCACGCTCCCGCTCACCGGTTCGACCAGAACAAGAGAAATACAAGAGCTATCAAGGTCGTAGGGAGGAGGATAGACCACCATCTAGGGATTCCACTTCCTCCCATGAAAAGCGGAGTAGAGAGAAAACTCCTCCAAAGGAAACTGGGTCTCGAAGTAAGCAAAAAGTCCCTGCTACTAAACGACCTAGGACAGACAAGGGTTCTACAGAATCTTCTTCAGGAAGGGACACCGAACTAACAATCCTCGCTCCTCCTCCACCAGATGCGGGAACCGCAGTAAAGCTGGCATATTTAAAGGAGCAATTTCCCGAGCACTACTTCGAGACTCTGACCTTTCTACCTACCCTTGAACCTATTTCTTCTAATTGGGCAGATGAGGCCAAAGCAAAAATTGATTTGGTAGAAAAACAATATTCCGAGATGTTCAAGTATTCTCGCAATCTTTCTAGAATCATCCGCACTCTAATGACAAATGCTAACTCAATGCAAAAGACCGTGGAGGAGGATGCTAAGGCCTTAAAAACCTTAGGAAAGGACCTAGAAGACACTCAAGCCCAACTAGATGTCGCTCAAAAGAACGCTTCTAATTTCAAACAACAGTTTGAGGACATGCAAAAGCGTTATCATGACTTACTTGAGTCCCACACTCAGGAGCGTTCTGAGTTGAAGAAGCAAGCTGACGAGGCCAAATCAGAGGCTGCTAAGACACGCCTTGCTTATGCTGAGCTTGAGCAGAAAAACGCCGAGTTAGCGAAAAGGAGTGCTGAGTTAGAAAAGAAGAAAGCTGACTTGGCTTCAAAATTGTTGGAGGCGGAAAACAGGGCTGCTCTGGCTGAGGGCAATGTGGAATGCGCTATTATATCTGCGGAGGAAACCCGCAAACAACTATCAGAGGCGGAGGCTGATATTCAGGGCTTCGGCGAGCTAATGATTGAATTCTTCGCGCACATTATTCGTCGTCGAAACATTTCTTGGATCGAGGACTATCCATCCACTCTGGTTCAAGTGTGGAATCAAATCGTTGAGTGGGAAAAAGAAGAACTTAAGGTCGATTCCCTCGATGAAGATAAGCTGATGGAGAAATACTTGAGAGACGACGAACCAGAGCGCCTAGCTGAAGGGCGCCGTCTAATTGCTGAGGCCATGGAAGAAGAGAGGCGGAAGTCTAAACAGAAAACCATTCCTGAAGCTGGCTCCTCTTCTTCTGCTCCTGTAACTCCCGAAGTAGAAGGGTATGATCCCGAAAACCCGGGAATTCCCCGAACAACTTTGCTATCTCCCATTCCTGAAATAACTCCAGAGGTAGTAGTCACCCCCGCTGAAAAGTCTTCAGAAGGTATCCCTATCTTTTCTCCTCAATTTGCCAAGGCTACTACTACCTTTGGCTACATGATTGAACGTTCGATGAGAAATCTTTTGCTTTCGCCCGAGTTGATAACCAATGTTTCTCATTCTGTAGGCGTTGAATCATCCGCAAAGACAGATGTAGCTCAAGGAGCTGTTGCTGGGACGAAGCCCGCTGATAGGGTCAAAGAAGGGGAAGACAAGGCTGCTTCCACAGACCTGGGGGAAAGAAATGAGCCAACTAAAGTCACCACTCCCCATGATGAAGAAATGATCGCAGCTTTAAAAGACGACGGAGGAGATGAGGGGCATGATGAGGAACCGGAGGTTGCAATAACTGGGGAGTCGAAAAGCGCCGATGATGTTACCTTGGCGGCCATGAAGGCCGATCAAGACAAGCGCTTGCAATTAAAGGCCGAAGAACTAGACCCTGAGGTCCTCAAGCCCCTCGCAGTTGTGGATGCAGGTTCAAGGTTAGTTGTTAAGCTCTCAACTAGATCTATTACCGAAGAACTTGCTAAAAAATCTTCTCTTGATTCCAGTGCCCCGCCCTCCGGGAAGAAGTCTGCTGGCTCCAGTACTACATCTTCAGGGAAAAAGAAATCAAAACGAATTTTGGCTGAAGCCGAGAAGGAAGCAAAGGATGTGGAAAAAGCTGCCAAGAAATCGAAGGCTCATCCCAAACCCAAATAGTGGGTTCCCCTGTGTCTTTTTAGCATCTTTGTAAACCAATAAGTGCTGCTACAACAGCAGCTTCCGCACTTTCTTTTTTAGTTATTTCCCTGTACAAATTCATTCATTTGTAAATAAAAATAATTCACTTTTTGCAATGTTTATTTGTTAATAGTTCCGCACTTATGTAAAAATGCATGTCTATAGTTATGAAACGAAGTTGTGGAGGGGGGAAATATGTGTATGCATATGTGTCCCCAGTCAATCTCAATAAGTTATTCAATGCTTAACCATGCAATCTGAATGCTCCCAATTCTCTAACGGGATGGCATTTCCTGTGTCGTCAATACCTGTTGTTTTTTCTGGCATTTTTTTTTTATACTCTCTCTCATTCTCTTGAGAGTTAGAGTTCGAGCTTAGTCATCTATTCATTCCCCGGTCTCTCAACGGGAAAAGATTTCTTTCTCGGCGCTCAGTCGGAGACGCCTTTATACTCTCTTTCTCTCTGGAAAGTTAGAGTTCGGAGTTGAATCTCTTTCTCAGCGCTCAGTCGGAGACGCTTTTATACTCTCTCTCTTTCTCTGGAGAGTTAGAGTTCGGAGTTGAATCTCTTTCTCAGCGCTCAGTCGGAGACGCTTTTATACTCTCTCTCTTTCTCTGGAGAGTTAGAGTTAAGAATAGAATTTCTTTTTCAGCGCTCAGTCTGAGACGCTTTTATACTCTCTCTCTTTCTCTGGAGAGTTAGAGTTAGAATGTCGTTTTCTCATTCTTTTACGTCTTATTGCACAAATAATCATTGTGCTTCTTTTTATGTCCAGACTGTTTTCAACCTTTTTTAGGCTCTTAGTTATCCTGTATTTTATAATCACAACAGAACAACTAATGAATGTAAATGCATAAAAGTAAATAACACACAATATTTTTATAGTGGTTCAGCTAAGTCGTAGCCTACGTCCACTTTATAGTGCTTTATTCATATCATCAGATTTTCCCAAGGCCAGGCATGTCTTGTTACAGAATTCACAGTAAAAACGACAAAAAGTATAGCATTTCTAATCCAAATATCGCATTAAGTGATGGGCATTCCATGCTCGAGGAACTTCTTCGCCATCTACGGTCGTTAACTTGAAGGTTCCTTTTTCAAGTTTCCGTTGGATGACAAAGGGTCCTTCCCATTTTGGGCCGAGGTGAGGAAGGGATGGAAAAACTCTCTTTAGCACCAAATCTCCTGGTTCAAAAGTTCTGAGGCGAACTTTTTTGTCATAATAGCGCGCCATCTGACGCCGATGTCTTGCTGCACGCAAGTCTGCTTCGTCCCTTTTCTCTTCGACTTCATCAAGAGACTCAAGTAAAAGTGCCCGATTCGTCATCGGGTCATAATACGTCACCCTGTGAGAAGGAACTTCCAGTTCAACTGGAATTACTGCTTCTGAGCCAAAGGAGAGAGAGAAAGGGGTATGACCGGTAGCCGTTTTAAATGTTGTTCGATATGCCCACAAAGCTAGAGGCAATTCGTCAACCCATCTTGCCTTTGCACGCTCCAACCGTTTCTTGAGGATGGATTTTATAACTTTGTTTACTGCCTCTACTTGCCCATTCGATTGTGGATAGGCAACCGCAGTATATCGTTTGTCTATCTTATATTTCTGGCAAAAATTTCTGAATTCAGAGCTATCAAATTGGGTCCCGTTGTCAGTAACAATCGTCCTTGGGATCCCGAATCGGCATATAATATTTCTGACCACAAAACTTATCACCTTTCTTGTGGTGATCTTAGTCAAGGGCTCAGCTTCCACCCACTTTGTGAAATAATCCACGGCTACTATTGCATACTTAGCTCCTCCTTTAGCGATCGGTAAAACTCCAATGATATCAATTCCCCATGTGGCAAATGGCCAAGGACTCACCATCGATTTAAGCTGGGTTGACGGTGCCCTGGGGATTTTGGCGAATCTCTGGCACTTATCGCAGCGTCGTGAATAATCAGCTGCATCTTTGTTGATCGTAGGCCAGAAGTATCCGTACCGTAATATTTTCTTTGCTAAAGTTTGACCTCCTGTATGATCTCCACACTCACCTTCGTGCACTTCTCTTAGTACACGCTTGACGTCGTCGTGTGCGATACATCGTAACAGGGGCATAGAAAATCCTTGTCTATAGAGAGTATCGTCTTGCATAACATATCTGGTTGCTTTGCGAACTACAGCATTTTTCTCACTCTTCTTCGATGGGAGTGTCCCATTCTTAAGGAAATTCTTAATTGGAGTCATCCATGACTCCTTCTCTGGTTCCGCTTCAAGAGCGAATTCAATTTCCATTGACTCAAAGCTTGGTGACTCCAACGTTTCAATTGGAATTACCTCGGCCCCTTCTGGATTGTCAGAGCTAGCCAGTTTTGCCAGTCTATCCGCTTTCTGGTTTTCAACTCTGGGAATATGCGTTATGTTGTACCGCTCTAAGCTATTCAATAGCTCTTTCACTTTCTTGAGGTAGGCGATAAGTCGAGGTCCTCGAGCCGCGAATTCCTCTCGCACTTGACAAACAACAATCTTAGAGTCGCAAAATATGTCCATCATTCTTACTCCGAGGTCTTTAGCAAGTTTCAGCCCGGCAATCAGGGCTTCATACTCAGAGTCATTGTTAGTTGCCGAAAATTCTAATCGCAGGGCATAATATAACGACCGTCCCTCGGGAGTGACTAAGACAATTCCAGCTCCGGACCTTCGGTCATTTTTAGCTCCATCTGTATATAATTTCCACGGATTCATCTCTAGCTTATCCTCGGGTTTGACCACTTGGTCATTGATTATTTCTTCCTCTGGAATGGTGAACTCCGCAATAAAGTCTGCTAGAGCTTGCCCCCTGATTGACTTTCGTGGTTGAAAATTCAAATCAAACTGGCTTAGTTCTATGTTCCATTTAATCAACCTTCCCGATGCTTCGGGTCTCTGCAACACCTGTCTTAACGGCTGATCGGTGTATATGGTTATTGGATGGGCTTGGAAGTAGTGACGAAGTTTTCGGGATGCAATCAGGAGGCTGTAAGCAAGCTTCTCAATCTTTGGGTAGTTGCGCTCTACCGCTGCTAATTTCTTACTCACATAGTATACTGGCCTTTGTACTTTGTCTTCTTCTCGAACCAAGGCTGTGCTGACAGCGTGAGCTGAGACTGCTAGATAAACAAATAATTCTTCGTGATCTACGGGCTTTGATAAGATTGGCGGTTTCTCTAACAGTTCTAGCAGATTTTGAAAGGCCTCAACACAATCGGGAGTCCATTGGAAGTTCTTCTTTCCCCTTTTTATCAAATCAAAAAACGGAACACACTTATCTGTGGCTTTGGAGATGAATCTACCCAACGCCGCTACCTTCCCTGCCAGACTTTGGACGTCTTTAATTCTCCTTGGTTCTTCGATGTTTCTAATCGCTGCTATCTGGCTAGGGTTGATCTCAATTCCTCGGGAACTCACAATGAAGCCAAGGAACTTTCCCGACGCCACTCCAAATGAACATTTTAAAGGATTCAATTTCATACGGTACTTTCGCAAGATACCAAACATTTCCGCTAAGTCTTGCGTATGACTGAAAGACTGCTTTGACTTGACAAGCATATCATCCACATAAACTTCCATAGTTTTTCCTATTTGATTATAAAACATTCTATTTACCAAGCGCTGATAAGTAGCTCCAGCGTTTTTTAACCCGAATGGCATTACAACATAACAATATAGCCCCAAATTCGTAATGTAACTCGTATGCTCTTGGTCTGGTACATGCATAGGAATTTGGTTGTATCCAGAGTATGCGTCCATGAAAGAAAGAAGTTCATGACCTGCTGTCGAGTCTACAAGCTGGTCAATCCTGGGAAGTGGGAAACTATCTTTTGGGCAAGCTTTATTTAAATCTGAAAAGTCAATACAAGTCCGCCACTTTTCGTTTGGCTTCTTTACCAAGACGGGATTCGATATCCAGTCGGGATAAGTCGAATCTCGAATAAATCCATTTTGCTTCAATTTCTCTACTTCCTCTTTGAGAGCAGCCGACCTCTCTGGGCCCAGCATGCGTCTCTTTTGCTTCACAGGCGGATGCTTCGGATTTACATTCAATTTGTGACTGATAATAGAAGGTGATATCCCACACATGTCAGCATGGGTCCAGGCGAATACATCTAAGTTTGCCTTCAAGAAGTCCGTCAGTTCTTCTGCACGACGTGGATCCAATTGAGAACCAATCTTCAAAACTTTCGTCGGATCAGCTTTATCAATGGGAATTTCCACTGTCGCTTCATTAGGAGTTGCATTCCTAGCCTCTGGTTCCTCGTCTTTTCTAGGATCCAGGTCTTCAGGCGTTCCTTTGGGCAACTCCCTCGGGTTCAATCTCTCTAATTGCTATGCCGAGTCCCCCTTTGAGGGAGATGAGGCATCCTTACTCTCAGCATTAACTCCTTTCATCAACATCTTCAGTTCGGCCACATAGCAGGCCCGTCCAGAAACCTGATCCCCTCTCATTACTCCAGTCCCGGCCTCGGTTGGGAACTTTAGTAACAAGCACCAAGGGGCGATACAAACTCTAAATTCAGCGAGGGCAGGTCTCCCTAAAAATGCGTTATATGGCGAATCTACGTCCAATACCACGAACTGAAGCATTCGCACTCTTCTACGTTCTCCTTGCCCTAGGGTCACGGGCAACTCTATATATCCCATGGGAGCTGTTGTCGCTCCGTTGAAGCCTCCAATCCATCCTTCACAAGGTTTCAGATCTTCGGGCTCAAGCTTCATCTGATCAAATGACTTCTTGAACAAAATATTAACGGAACTTCCGTTGTCTACTAATACCTTATGGACCAAGGCCGGCCCAATGGTGGTAGTAATAACCAACGGATCATTGGTGGGAGATTGTATCCCCGTGTTGTCTCGGCTGCGAAATACCACGTCGTCGAACATGGTTTTTTGTTGTTTTATGGGGGTGACATCTTCCAAATCGTCACCTTCATTCACATCTAGATGCTTGGCAGCATTCACATATTGGTCCATTGACCTAAAACTTCGGATTGCCGGGTGAGGTCCGCCTACTATGGAGTTGATGACAATCCCTTTACCTTTCTGCTGCGCGGTTGGCTTAGGAGCAGGTAGGATCTGTTTTGGAGCCTGCTCCCCTTGCCCCCTGTCCCTCGGGGCAACCTTGTACTCATCCAACTTTCCTTCACGCAACAGCTTTTCAATTACATCCCTCAAATGCCGACATTCATTGGTCGAATGCCCATGTGTTCCGTGAAACAAGCAAAATTTCCCTGTTGCCATTTCTTTCTCGGTCGAATCACGAGGTGGCGGTCTTTTGTACTGCAACACATTGTACGTATCCAGGTAAATATTTTCCAGGGTGTCATTCAATGGTGTATAGTTCTCGTAGTTCTGGAATCGGGGCCTTTTGTTAGGGTCACTTCCCCTATTTCTGTTTCTTCTGTTACCGTTCGAATTACGGTTGTTGTTGTTTCCCCCATTTCCAGTATTGCTGTTTCCACCCTTGTTTCCTACATTTACTTCAACCTTGCCAGAACTTTCCCCAGACTGCTTCACGGCAATATTACTCTGCACATTCTCCTTTGAAGCTGTCTCAGACTTTCTCTTTCGGTTTGCCCTGGCCTCCTCTCGTCTTAGATAAATATCGGCTTTTTCGTAGAATATCGCCCTTGTGGGGGGTGTTTTCCCAGAAAGGTAGTCTCCAAACTCGGACTCAGGATCGACTCCTTCCTTCAATGCCATCAGAATAGTGGGCTCGTGCGGGTCACTGACCTCCGTTACGGCTTGGTTAAAACGATCTAGATATGCCCTTAAAGACTCTCCTGGTGCCTGTTTGATTCTCGACAATTCAATAACACTCTTGGACTTTCGGGCATGTAGTCGGAACTGGTTCATGAAACGCTCGCTTAGTTCTTTGTAATTAGAAATTGAACGAGGAGGAAGTCGGGTAAACCAGAATAATGCCACATCTTCTAGGTAGATTGGGAACGCTTTGCACTTCACTTCATCAGGGTCCGCAGCGGCATTCATGAGCCACGAATACCGCATCAAATGCTGTCCTGGATCAGTCCTTCCGTTATATTTGTCCATCTGTGGCAAGTTAAAGCGTCGGGGAAACTGGAAGTCGAGGATATCGTCAGTGAACGGGGTATGGCTTCGCTCAATGCCATAGTCTTCATTTGTATAATTCCGGCTCCCGGACATAATTCGGCGAACCATTGCCTGTACATCGGCACTAGTTAGGGGCTGCTCAGGTTCCCTGGCCCTAGTATCCGAGTTCCTTCTGGGCTCTTGCTCAGGAGATGCCCTTCTTCTTCGAGCTGCCTCTGCTCGATTCCGTTCCCTGCGTTCCCGGTCGATCTCGGGAAGAGGGGACTGGAGTCTTTGCCCCCGAGTGGGGTCATCGTTTCCTAATGCTCGTGCGATATCCTCGCGAGATCCCAAAGATCCAAATGTTAGCTGCTCCACATTCTGAGGTCGTTCGAGTGGCCTCCGTTCACGGGGCCTCTCTTCCTCGGAAGATGAAGATTGATCTACTGGTGTGTGACGAACCGGTGATGGAGTCCGTTGCCGACGGAGTTCGCTAATCTCCCGACTCATGAGCCTCATATTTTCCTGCATCATGAGATTAGTGCGCTCATGAACTCTCATAGCTTCCCTTGTGCTCTCAAGCATATCAAGCAAGCGTGAAAAATCTCCTTGAGTGATGGGCGCAGATGGATTGACGTGATCTCCAACCCTGGCAGTTGGAATTGGAGCATTCGTAGGGACTCGAGTAGAGGTTCCAGCTTCACCAAGCATCGGGTCGGATCGGAGGTAGGAAGTCGGATCGGATCGGAGCTGGGGTGCCTGGTCGGGTCGGAGCGCAGCAGGCAGTTCGGGTCGGTTCAGATTGGGGGAATGCACTGCTTCTGAGTCTCCTACCCGGATCGGATCGGAGCTCTCCCCCTGCTGGCGGCTCGGATTTCCTGCATTGATTCTTCCTGCTGCTGAACTCTGCCCCCGAGACCTTGTTACAACAGCATTTTGCTGATCTTCGCCAGCTCCATTTCCTCGAAAAGACTGAACTTCCTTGCCTTTTCCTTTGGCCATGAGTTTTTGACAATTACTTCAACGAATGTAAGAAAGCGGAGAAACTTAAGGATTCACTTCTTTGAACTCAACGGTCCAAAAAGTAGAAAGAGATCCCGGAAAATAAAGAATTTAGATGAGGGTTCTCAGTGGAAGCACCAAAATGTTAGACCCAAAAGTGGTTCTAACACCCAAATTGATTTGAAACAAGATAAAATGAAATAAAAATAAAAATGAACACGCAAGATTTATAGTGGTTCGGCGAACAAATGCCTACGTCCACTTATTTTTCACTATATTCAATAATTCAGTTGCAAATACAATGAAAGATTCACTCACAACTCACTTTTGTTCACTCAATTGACTAAAACAAGAAATAAAAGATGATTTGGATTCTCTGGGAGTAATGGAGTTTGGATGATTGAGGTGATTGAATTCTTTAAGTGCCGAAAAAAGATCCTTCTCTTTGTCTCCAGATGGGGTATTTATAGGTGTGAATTTGCTTGAGACTTGATCCGGGTCGGGCCACGTGTCATCCATCGCACTCTCTTCGGGTTCGGATGAACTATCAGGTTGACAACGCATCAAAGGGAAGGACGTTAGGGGTAGGAATTAGTCATAGCCGGTTCGGTTCTCCAGGCGATTTTACAGGAGATTAACATGGATCATGGGTGCGGGTCGGAGATATGCAGGTAAGCGGTTCGGGTCGGGATACCCGATCCGAACCGGATTGGTTTGGGTGTCTCTCCTTCTCTAACCTATTCCGCTCCGCTCCAGTGCTATGGCAAGCAGATGGCTTTCCGATCCATTCGAGATTTAGTTGCCTTCCGATTCGATTGGATATGCCTTACCAATCTATCCAGTAAGAGATCACCGATCCGAACAAAGAACTCTATCCGATCCGAACCAATATGCTGCTTTAACCCGATCCGAACAGAGGACCCTATCCGATCCGAACAACTGCAGCTATCCATCTGAATTGTAGTGTTTTCCTTCAATCCGAACCGAAGCCTTATAATTAAAAATACCCTTCAATGTTTGGTTTCTCGATTTTGTGTTGCCTAGTTCACAAAGTAGGCTAACAATTATATCGAAAGATCCTACCACCGAATTTTCCCAATACTAGAACCGTTAGGACCGCTTTGGGAAGATCTTTCCAACGATATAAATTTTGTTAAAATCCAACGATTATATTTCGAGATATGTGTAAATCAAATTTTGGTAAAAACCGCGCAAGGGCCGCATAGCGACCTGAAGCGTCGTTAAATTAATTTTAGCTATTTTTATTTAAATAAAAATAGCGATAAATCGTTATAAATAAATATTAACGATATAAAATGTTTTAAATTATAATTATTCGAGAATTATTTAAAAAGACCAAGTTTAAACTCATTTCAAATAATTTTATGACGATTAAAGTCGAAGATGAAGACGGTGATTGAAGACCGGCGATCTTCACTTCGAATGGATGACTACTGATGCCCTGGACTGATTTGCTCCCAGGAAAGGGTTAAAGTGGTAGGTGTTCGGGCGTACTTGTTGATTGTCCGGATATGCGAGGACCTCTCAAGTGTCTCCGGTTTCGTTCAGACCCAGAACAGACTTGTAAATGGATGTGTGTCTGACGTTGAATTTCATTCCATGTAAATTAAAATTGATTTTTTATTAATATATATTTGTTGGTGGCGGAGAATTTATTCTCTTGCTTAACACCCTGGTATATATTGATAGTGATTGATCGCATGGCATGAATTCTCAATGTGACACGCCAAGATGCAAATGATCAAGGCTTTTGTTGAAAAGCAGGGCCTTGTGGTTGATGATCAAAGCATAGCATGTTTTGGTGTAGCTTTGTGTATGGCGTTACTTCGCGAGCCTCACACCCCGGTAGAGTCTAAAACGGGACAAGGGAACGCAGGGAGTGCACATGTTTCTTTCTAGCTAGAAGTGGTGTTAGCGACTTACCAGCCCTGACATTTTTACTTATGTGGATGATGGATTATGAGGTACCTCGGATTTATAGGTTGTTAGTGGCCATATTATAGGTCCAAAAGGACCGGGAAGCGTGTGTTCAGGAATTGTCAATCCACTAAAGCATTTGTGGACCAGCCCTGTAGGATCCAAGGGTTCGCCAGCGTCCGAATCCTAATGCATTTGCTAGAGTGTCTTGAATCGGTAAGGAGACCGCCCCTAGCCTTGACTCATGATGGAAACCCAGTTTCCAATACGACATTACGGTTTTGATTGTAAACCTATATATGGCGACATAGTATATGGTAGCTATGCTGTCTAGGATTGATACATTTACTTTAAAGTATTTTAATACTGATTAGACACTAATAATAGTAGTAAAATATTATTTTATACGTATCAAGCATGTTTGATCATTATAAGGTATAATTCTATCCTCCGGTTTGCGTTGCATTGTGTGATGGGACTTGGGTCTTATAATGATTTCATTTTTCTAAAAAGCATTGCGTTATTTTGTGTAAAATTTATTTAATCACGCACTGGCAAACCAATGGAGTAAACCCGTTCCGCGTTAGCGGCGTGGTCCTGTGATTTTCCCTATTGTTGGTTAAGAAAGATTTCTCATACCAGTCCCATGACTGACTCTTAGTTTGTTTCGCTGGCAAACTCGGGTGCCCATATTTTCCACACGGGCAGTCGAGTAGCTTGTTTTGCAGATATTTATCTCTTGAGCAGGATTCTGGATTGAATCTTAAAGTTTTGGCCAGAGCATTTATAGTCTTCCGCTGCAATGTATTGAATTTATTGTAAATTTAATCTTCCCTTGTATTTATTCCGTACTCTGATATTTTGTACTCTGATGTAACATTATTATAATGTTTATAAAAGTCTGTTGTTATTTGTTCTAATGTGTTGTATGCCCAGAGTTAGTGCATTCGAGAATTTCCAACTTTCGGGTCAGACCTGTGTGGTTTATGGTCGATTCAAAGGATGGGATTTTCGGGTCATTACAACAAGGTAATAAGTGGTGATCGTCCAGGCGTACTTGGAGATCGAAGGATATGCGAGGACCTCACTCCTGTATTGGACATATGGGAGGCGGAATAAGGTGCCTCCGGTTTCGTTCAGACCCAGAACGAACTTGTAAATGGACTGTGTGTCTTACATTGGATTTCATTCTGTATGATTGATAGACATCGGTTGCATAGCGTTAATTGCCTGTGTGGCATGCTGAGATGCAAATGATCAAGGCTTCTGTTGAAAAGCAGAGTCTTGTGGTTGATGATCAAAGCACGGCCTTTATGGCATAGCTTTGTGTATAGAGTTAATTCGCGAGCCTGACATCCCTGTGTGAACCAGAAACGAGAGAGGACCTCAGGGAGGACATGCGTTTCTTTCTAGGTAGGAGTGGTATCAGCGTTTTACTAGCCCTGGCATTTTACTTATGTGGATGATGGATTGCGAGGCGCCTCGGTTATATCGGTCGATCCGGGGCCGATGGTTTAGTCGGGAAATGACTAGTTTACGCCCTATAGGGCGGGGAAACGCATTGTTCAGGCATTTTAATCCACTCCGTGTGGATCGGCCCTGGCGATCTAAAGGTCACTCGAGCTCTGACCTGAGACATGGGCTAGATTGTCTCGAAGCGGTGAGGACGATCCGTTGCCTCGGTTCACAGATGGGAATCCAACTTCCAATACGGCATTACGGATTTGATTGTAAACCTATATATGGTGACATAGTGGTATGGGGCACTTATGTCTTCTATGATTGATACATTTATATTTGAAGTTGATTTCTTCACTTGTAGTAATAATAAAGGATTAAATTTCTCTTATCAAGCATTATTTGGCTATTACAAGGTAAAACCCTATCCTCCGGCTTGTGTTGCAATGTGTGATGGGACCTGGGTCTTATAATAGCTTCATTGTTCTTTATTTAGCATTGCGCTTTTTGTTTTATGCACTGGTATTCTTGGGGTTAAACCCGTTCCGTGTTATACGGCGTGGTTCCTTGATTTACTTAACTTTAAAATATAGATTAATAACTGTTTTAGTTCTCACACCAGTCACATGACTAACCTGGAGTTTATTGTTTAAACCTAAACTCTGCGTGCCCCTATTTTCCACACGGGCAGCTAGTAGTTGGTTATGCAGATATTATATTCACATGATCCTGGTTTATAGCTGAAGTGATATTCAGAAAGCTCTGTATTCGTGTATTTCTTTTAGTTATGTTTTGTATTATTTTTCCGCTGCAGTAATGTATTTAAATCTCTGTTATTTATCAAATGTATAATATTTATTCACACTCTGTTTATATTCTTGTACTCTGATGTAAATTGTTGTAATTAACAATGAAATGTTCTTCTGTTTGGGTTCTGATTCGTCTTGTCCTCATATCAATCCGTTCTTCCTCTTCTCTTTGGAGACCGGGGAAGTTCGGGTCGTTATAGTTTGGTATCAGAGCTTTGGTTTACAGAGCTTGAGAACAAGACATATTAGAACCAAACGAAAGAATTCATCAGAGATTGGATTAGAAATATCCAATAAGAACAACTCGTTAGAGATGGGATCAGTAGCATCCTAGAATGAGTTGAAAGAGTGTTTTTTTTAAAATAATAAAATGAAAACAAATTTTGTTTTGAAAATCTAAACCTTATCATACGTATTTGAATATTTATTTTATATTGATTTGGACAATCGAGTATATGAAGATTTTTCATATACGCCTAGCTAGCGTGTATTCGAAGTCTCAAATATTCTGGATACATATAGAATCATACTCTAGTCGCCCGGTGATGATCCTGATGATCGCTATAGCATCATCAGTGCTTGTGTTCGAGTTTCGAAAGTAGGATATCTATATATTTCCAATTGATCGGTGTGAGAACCAAAACTAGATAGGGTTATTGTTGTGAATTGGCATCAGAAACATGATTTTTTGTATGTATATCAAAATTACAAATTTGAAACATTAATTCACTAATTGATTGATGGTTGTGTTGTATGATTATTTGTTATCTAATAAAACCATTACGTGAAAGAATGGTACATATAACCCAATTGTGTCGAATATTGAACTAAGTTGAAATTTGTTTGAAATTGCATGCATATACATGTATATACATTGAACAGGTCATAGCAAGGAGGCTAAGAAGAGGAATAAAATTGTATGCCCGACAAATAGGTACATGTTTACTAATTTATTGGGTTTGGATGATTTTATGAGCCGATTGGCTAGCCGCTTGGCTAGCCGCTTGGCTTTTTCTTTTTGAGATGAGAGGGCCTGTGTGGCGGTTTGGGGATTTTCCCGGTAACCCCGTACAAAGGAGATTTTGGCGAAATGTTTCGAAAATTTAGGGTGTCAGCCAAATTTTTGAAAAATTTGAAAAGTTCTTAAAAACTGAAAAATTGAAGAACTTAAGCCGTAATGAAAATAAAGAAAGTTGAGTTGGTTAGTTAAACAACTTTCAACTCCATTCCTTTTTGAGGACGAAAAGATTTTAAGTGGGGGAGACTGTAACAACCCGGAAAATCAGAACCAATTTTAAATTTTTATTTTGGTAATTTTAACGGATTTTGAATATTTAAAATGAATTATTTTAAATAATAACGACGGAAAATTTATTTTCAACGAAGTGAAAATGTATAAATTTATTTTAATTATAAAACGAGTCTGAAACGGCGCGGTAGTTCGAAAATTCGATTTTCAATTTCAATTGATTATACAGAATTCAATATAAGTCAGAATTGGATGAAACAAGAAATATTTAAATCTGATTAGCTATATCATTCTAACGGATGTAAGAAACTGAGATTTCGTTTTATAAATGGATCCAGTTGAAAATTCAGAAAAGTCGCTGTGGAATTTATATATATTTTAATATATATAAAGCCCTTAAAAATAGCCCTTTTGCAAACGACCTCCATTGTAACACCCCGTGATTTTAAATATTAAAATTAAGGAATACTTAATTTTAAATGTGAGAATTAAGGGAAACGGGTTACGCCATTGCGTTCGTCTTGGAATTCTGCTTGAGATAGAGCCCGAGTTTGTGTGAATCGGACTTCGTATGAAGAATTTATGGCCTTCCGAAGTTTCAGAATTTAAATAAATTAAAAATAGCTCAGGTTCAGAAAATTTGAAATTCAAATTTCAAATAGGGAAAAGGCTGGGCGGGAAAATTCCCGCCGAAGGGCCAGGTCGACCAAGGCGTCGACCAGGGGGTCGACCTCCCTATACAGGTCGACCAGGGGGTCGACCTCCCCCTCCCGGGAAGATCTAAAAGATGACGTTGTTTTGACTCATTGCTGAGTCATTAGGGCTGAGGTGTTATTCTATCTTGAGTGGATGGTCTTGATTGCTTCTAGGTTAATCTGACGGCTCTTAATTAATTAAAATTCTGTATAAGCAACCTAACTCTCAACCTAAAATCACACTAATTCATACCAAGAGCCGTTATGCCGTCAATGGGGAACCTAGAGTAGCCGTCATTCTCTTTCAACCCAAAAGCAAGATACAAGCAAGAATCAAAATCAAATCTAAATCTAAATTAGAATAACAATTATTCTACATCAAAGGTGAGCAATTCAGTTTAAGAATACAGATCCTAGAAAAACAAGACTGTTCTTTTGTTTGTGAGTATAATTTCTTTCACAAAATAATTAATTAATTTAATTGTGATAAGTTATAATTGGGATTATGAGAATATGACTTTGAATCATGTGATGTTATCGTTGACAGTTTTGTTATTGTGGATCTACTAAATTGTACATGTTTGACTTGATTCATCTTATGCAAGTTTGGGATGTTAAATCATATGTATATGAATCTTATGCAAGTTTGGGATGTTAAATCATATGCTAGTTTATGAATCTTATGCAAGTCTGTAGGTGGATTATACACAAGTTCATATGTGAATCATGTATATACATATGCTAGTTTATATGCAAAATATATGACATTAATTTACATGTTTAGATCCATATGCAAGTTCACATCTTTATGTTTAGATCTATATTTAGATCCATGGTAGTACATAGTTATGCAAATTTATGTTCTATATGCCCATTGCCTATGCTAGTTTGAATGAAATTCATATGCAAATTATACGAAAACCATATCCATATATGCAAGTTCACATCTTTATGTTTAGATCTATATTTAGATCCATGATAGTTTATACAAATTTATGTATATCCATTTCCTATGCAAGTTATTGGCTATGCAAACTTATGTTATGATTCTTAGATCTATTTTATGTGTTATGCAAGTTGTGATGTTGCTTTTCTTTTTATAAGTTAGACTATTTGCGAGTCTAACATATGTCATATTAAAACGTACGAGTAGCATGGGGACAATGGGATAATATTAAATATTAATATTGTGAATTGGCATAAAATGGCTTAAAAAGGCTTATAGTTAATTTGAGACATTAATTTGTATACCTTAAATTTATGGACATAATTTAGGTGACAATTATGGACATAAATTAATTTGGAATTTATTGACAAATTTGAATTGGGATATTAATCCAATTTGGGGTTAAATAATTATGTGTGATAATTAACCGCCTAAGACACGAGGTTAGACTCGTTTGTGGTATAAGACTGCCCGGACCCGCCCGACAAATCCAGCAACCACAAACGGTAGTCTAATGTGAGAGGTCAAAGGCAAAAATTAAATGCATAACAACTGTAAAGACACGAGGTTAGGCTCGTTTGCGGTATAAGACTGCCCGGACCCGCCCGACAAATCCAGCAACCGCAAACGGTAGTCTAATGTGGGAAGTCTTTACAAGGTTACGGTTCTAATGAATTAAGTAACACTTAACCAGATAAACATGTGGTGGGACATGGGGGTTAAGTGGGTGGCCTGGGTGGCATGTGAAATACGATTAGAAACACTTAACCAAGTTAAATACATGTAAGAAGACATGAATAAGAAGGGTTAAGTGGGAAATTCTGGTGGGGACCAAGCATAGGTGGAAAGCTTGTGTCAAGTATGGGGACCCTTTTCAAACTAGTAACCCATTAAGTATCTTTGTGAGCTCGAGTTAGATCGAGGACGGGACACGCTTACTGGGTTTGATTGTAAGAGGTCAAAACGGGTTAGCGGTAGCAACGCAAGTCCAATGGGGTCATGTGCGTGCGTGGGCTCGGGCTGGTAGGTAAGACGTTGTTGCATCGTGTAGATATAAGCCGTGCATCTTTAGTGATATCGGGTTGCCACTTCGGGGAGTGATACACCCCACTGTGGGACCAGCACGAGTATCTACGAGTTAGGGAGCCGATCTCATGGGGGTAGTGGGTACAACTAGTGGAGATAGGGGCAGACGGCACCTACGAAGGCAACTAGGGGTACACGAAACTACCATTGTCATTATTATGTTCTGTAGGCGGGATCAACTTTTAGGGTGACTAGTATTGGTGCAGTATAGTAATTATCCTATAGTGATTAAAAACGAGATTAACGCTAGAATATTCCTCTTGTTTGCTTTGTCATGCCCACTTGTTTCACGGCCATACCTTGTTTTACCAGTTTATGCCTTATCCTAATTACTTTAATAATTATATTGTTAAAGTTATCATACTCACTATACTTCATGTCTGTCCCCCTTGTTTTCGCCTCTTTTCTTCCTTCCCCCCCCCCCCCAAGGTTCTCAGGGTGGGACTAGTGCTAGTGGAGCTTGATCTTGGATCTCTTTCTCTCCCTTTTGAAAGTGCTTGGATTGCTGAAAGTAAAGTTCAGCTCATCTCTTTAATGGCTACTTGTGTTGGGGTTATGCTTTTTTACTTTATGTACTTAGAAAACAATTTGTCAAGATGGATATTAAGTGTACTTGGTTTTACTGTTGGTTTATGAAGTTGTTGTAATCAAACTATTTCTCCGCTGCAATAAAAGTTGTTTTAAAATTTTCAAGTACCAATATATGTATCTGTCTTGTTATATTCTGTTCTATACACTAATAATGCTCCATGAAAGTTAATGCATTCCCTTTGAGAGTGACATTAATGGACATGGGGTGTTACATCCGTTTTCGACGAAACCACTTTTGTTGGAGCTGGAATGTCAAGTTATTGCTAGATTCCAATTTTTATAATTTTTGAAATCAATATGTGAGTGTGGCGCATTTAAACGTGTTTAACCAATTTTAGTTGATTTTAATCGACTGGAAAATGACCATTTTTCAAACGGTCACCAAATTCGACGAAATTAGTTTTGTCAGGACCGTATCTTCAATGCGAAGCTAGAAACATTTTTTCTAGAATTTTTAAAGTCAGTATGTGACCCCAGTAAATTGAAATGTACATTTAAATTAAATATATATTGATTTAAAGGAAAACTGATCGGAACAGTCGAATGGGCTTACGAAACATATCTCATTGTGTTCGGAATATGGGGTATTTGGCTAAGGGCGACAGTCGTTGGGTTCGATTCAGAGTTTGTATGGAAAGATAACTTTTTGGATAACAATTTAATAATTAAATATATTATATATAACTTTCCTTCTCCCCTTTTCCTCTATAATCGGTTAACACTGAAATTAAATAATAATAAAAAAAACCACGCGAACTGTTCCCCCTTCCCCTCCTCCCTGACCCGCGACAGCCACCGCCATGGCCTGCGCCACCCTTCCCTTCCACCACCGGTCTCCTCACCTCCGATTTCCCCCACCAACGACCTCCTCCTCCCTCCTCTAGCGATCGAAGCCCTAACCCCCATAACCCTAAGCCGCCGCCAGCCCTTCCATGGCTCACTGCCGACACTAGACCCGAACCCCACCCCTTCCCTTCACCGTCGCGACACCAACACTATAACGACCTGAACTTCCCCGATCTCTGAAGAGAAGAGAAAGAACGGATTGCCTGAGGACACGTCAAATCAGAACCCAAACAGAAGAACATTTCATTGCTTATTACAACAATTTACATCAGACTACAAGAATACACAGAGTATATAAAAATAATATACATTTGATAAATATCAGAGATTTAAATTACATTACTGCAGCGGAAAAATAATACAAAACATAACTGAAAGAAACACACGGATACAGAGCTTTCCGAATACCACTTCAGCTATAAACCAAGATCCCGTGAATATAAATCCGCAAAACCAAGACTACTAGCTGCTCGTGCGGAAAATAAGGGCACCCAGAGTTTAGGTTAAAAAAATAAACTTCAGGTCAGTCATGTGACTGGTATGAGAACTAAAACAGTTATTAGCTATATTTTGAAGTTAGGTAAATCAAGGGACCACGCTGCCTTCCAAGAATACCAGTGCATAAATATACAGCGCAATGCTAAATAAAGAACAATGAAGCTATTATAAGACTCAGGTCCCATCACACAATGCAACGCAAGCCGGATGATAGGGTTTTCCCTTATCATAGCCAAAGGATGCTTGATACGCAAAATTTAATCTTTTATTATTACTATAAGCGAAGAAAACAACTTCAAATATAAATGTATCATTCATAGACGGCATGGGTACCATATATCATGTCGCCATACTAGGCACTACAAATAAAACCGCAAAATGTCGTATTGGAAGTTGGATTTCCATCTTTGAACCAAGGCAAAAGATAGTCCTCACCGCTTCGAGACTATCTAGCCCGAGTCTCAGGAACATAACACATTGTCCCTTGGATCCCCAGGGCCGGTCCACATGGAGTGTATTAAACTCAAACCCTGAACATGCGTTTTCCCATCCTATGGGGCGTAAAACTGGTCATATACCGACCAGACCGTCGGCCCCGGATCGACCGATATATCCGAGGCGCCTCGCTATCCAACAACCACATGAGTCAAACTTGTCAGGGCTTGTAAACCACTGACACCACTCCTAGCTAGGAGGAAACGCATGTACTCCCTGACGTCCTCTCCCATTTTTGGTTCACACCGGGGTGTGAGGCTCGCGAATTAACGGTAAACAAAGCGATGCCACAAAGGCCGTGCTTTGATCATCAACCACAAGACTCTACTTTGCAATAGAAGCCTTGATCATTTGCATCTCGGCATGCCATGCAGGCAATTCACGTTATGCAACCGATGTCTATCAATCACACAGAATGAAATCAAATGTCAGACACACAGTCCATTTACAAGTTCGTTCTGTGTCTGAACGAAACCGGAGGCACCTTATTCCTCGCATATCCGTCGATCTCCAAGTACGTCTGGACGATCACCAACTTATTCCCTCCTCTTGGGTGTATGACCCAATCAAGATCATCAGGAATCGTCCAAACGATGTGAAGACCTCCGGTCTTCAACCACCATCTTCATCTTCGACATATCGTCGTTTCAGTTATTCAGAATGGGTATAACCCGGCCTTTCCGAATAACTCGCGTATTTAATAAACAAGTGTTACACAAACACAACATACGCCTCATTCCAATTCAGAATATTCTTTTATTCAAATATTCACATCATTAAGGAATAGGTTCCCATTAATTTTATCAAAGATAATTTCTTTTAAATTTATTATTTATCTTCCTTTGAATATCAATTCAAACCATATTGAAGTTTTCCAAACTAGTCGGGATTAGCGAACCTTACCAAAGTAATCATTTATTATATTTCCCAATCCCAACCTATTCATCCCATGAAGCAAAACTGGTAATACTCCATATCTAACACCACGGTGTTATCGGTAAATATTAATTACTATTTCTCGTTCAAATCTAATTAAATATTTAACTATCGCTTAGAGCAAAACTGGTGATACTCCATTCTCGATCATTTTCTTGAATTGATAATTTTAATTATCACATTCACTTTCCAATCTAATTAAAGATTCATTAAAACTCTAGTTTGGTTTTAATCTCAAAAATCATTACTTAATGATTATTCCAAGTTAAGAAATTAATCTTATCTTTAACTAGGTTAAAGAACTCATGTCATTTAAAACACGGTTCACGATAAACCCAAAATCACATTCTATTCCATCAGTCTCTAACTGTAAATTAGTAAGAGTACAATTCCCTAAGTATTAATTCCGAAGGCTGAAACCAACATCAGATCAATACCCAGGAGACCTTTCAACTTAACTAACCTCCAGTCAGTTTATAATTTTCTTAGTTCCATTGGGTTTAAGAACATTATTTTCAAAGATAAAATTCACGACAAAACCAAAATCTCATTCAATTGTTAATCGGGTTAAAGAACAAATGTTATTTAAAACACCGTTCACGAAAAACCCACAATCCCATTTGATATTAAATACAAGGCTCTGAATAGAAAATATATCGGCTTATATTCAATATCCAATTCTGAAACCAACAAATATCTTATTAGAATAACGATATATATATATATCTTCCAAATTCCTCCAAAATATCTACATAATCACGGAATACAATATCGAAATATTCCGAAGATAATTTCGATCCAAACCCATTCCAATTCATATATTGGAAATTTCTGGTTATATTAAAACCAATCTCAATCCATTTATTTATTTAAAAATATTGGCTTATAATTCTAGTTAATAATTAGTTCATTTCGGAAAAAAATATATTTTTATCTTCACAAACGTGGAATTTTTCATTCCAACTCTTTCCAAATCATTTATGATTATTTTACATGAATTATTAATATTTTTAATAATTTTATCGAGGCCCGTACAGCCGATTTCCATAAACAGTCATCGAACTGCATTTACAACGACCTTTTCCAAATTTGATTTGGACATAATTCCAAATCCAACCGTTAGATTTCAAATCTCTTATATTCGTTGAAAAGCTCTTTTCGATACGAACCCAACGGTTCTGGTTTTAGGAGAATCCGACGCTCGGATCTCCCATAATCGCAATTCGAAGTCAATGGTCGAAATTCGCGAACGGTCGCTGTGCTGCGCGTTCTATTCAGGCCATTTAATATATATATTATATATATTTCGTCGATTTCCATTCAAAACATATTTTATAAATCGTTTTAACTTCGTTTTAAAAACGATTTCAACTTCATATTCAATTTCAAATCAAAATTGAATATTCCATATCATTAATACATAAATGATAAAATTTTCGAAACATTAGATTTTGAAGTCACTTCCTTTTCAATATTCATTATAAAAAAGAATATAATCAATATAAATATCGTTCGCGTCAAAATGACGCATATCTAATCAACACGGTTTTATATATTTCAATAATTCGTGTCCATCCAAAATCGGACATCAAAATCAGATTTTAACCCTTTATAGGATATTATTTTAAAATATTCTTTATTTTAAAATATTCTTCAGTTATGAATTGGAATCAGACAAAGCCAATTACCGTGTAAAGTGATTTATATGGATTTCATACAACACATATATATCATATCAGAGTGCACCACACAACTGTATAAGCATTAATTATAAATAATTAACCCTTACATCAGCCTGTCAACCAATCGATCGGCATACAACTAAACAATTGGGACTTATGTACCTCAAATGTCATCCCAACACCCGTGTGGATTTTCAAAAGTCATTTATATTTAATACTTGACATTTCGGTACTTGACATTTTCTAATATCGAATATCCGCATCCGCGGATACAGATGGATATCGAATAATTATCATATCCGCTCACGTTCGATAAATTAAGAAACATAAATGGTGAATTTTAATTTAATATGAACAATTTTCAATTCCATTGTTTATTAAAATGTTAAACAAATTTGATGATAATAAACAGTTTTCTGTAGCTAATATGCATTAAATGCATATGATGTGAACTTCAAACTTAATAACAGTTATAAAATGTCTTTTAATGTACTAAAATGTGCATAATTCAAGCTATAATCTTGATAAAAACCGGATGGCTAATTTTTGAATGCGGATGTCTTTGTACCAGCATTCTTTTTCCAATATTGGATATTTATTCCTTTTTCAGATATAGATGCGGACGGATTTCTAATTTTTTGGGTATCCACTGACAGCCCTAGTGATACACATAGCAAATTGAATGTGACACATGGTGCTCTTGTGTTGATGAAAGGAGTAATGGTCTAAAATATTTATCTGCTAAAAAGATTTATATTTCTTGGAGAGTCGTGTATTAGAGTTGATAATTCATGAACTTCCGATGCTACCAATCTTTAGCATCTCAGATTGGGTCATGTTTTGGAGATCTTAAAGTTGCTTTGTAATAGGAAGATGATCAAGGGTGGAAGCTTCAACCGTTTAGAATTCTGCCGGAAGTGAGTTGAGAAAACATATAAAGGCTTCTTTCGATGTCGATAGACATGAGTCCAAATGAGTACTGAAGTATGTCTATATGGATGTTTGAGACCAGTAGCTATAGCTTCTATTGAAAGAGCAAGTAAACCAATGACTACTCTAAGAAGGTTTGGATGTTCGTGATAAACGATAAGCCGGAATCGTTTGAGAAGTTCAAAACTTCAAAAGCACTAATAGATAATAAAGTCGAAATGAAGTTGAAAATGCTTAGATCCGACAATGATGGTGAGTTTGCTTCTAAGAAGTGCATAAATTTCTATAAGCATCATGTAATTTGGACATTTAACTACACCTCAGTGATCCACAATTAAATTGGAATCGTTGAAAAGATGAATAGGACTTTACTGAAGAAAGTCTGATGTTTGAGATTGACAGCAGGTTTATTTAGAGGCTTTTGGGTTGAAGCTTTATCGACTGCGGTGTATATTATCGATCGAATTTCATGCTCACCGTTGATGAGAAGATTCAAGAGGAAAAGTACATCTATACATATCGGATATTTTCGTATATTAGGTAGCCAATGAATGTTCACCATACAGTAAATGACAAGTTGGAGGCTAGAGCCTATAAGACATATTTTTGGGCTATACATAAGGCATTAAAGGGTATCACATTTGGAACTATGTTTGATAGGAAGGTAGTGCACACTTGACATGTCACATTTGATGAGCCCAACATGTTAAAGCGGATGGAAAATCCACCCAGTTCATTAGATTTCAGAAGCTGAAAGGTCTACGGAAATGAAAAATATTCCCACGTATGTCAATATTTAAACATCATAAAACAATATATATAGACATTTAAAACACAATGAATTGACTGATGTTCATGCTTAATTATTTGAAAAATTGGTTATTTCATCAATTACAGTTTCACAAGGGAATGTGATGTTTTCAAACCAAATATAAATGAATTCTTAATAAAAGTCAAAAGGTGTGATAATTTAGTCATTCACTTCTTAGATATTATATGTCTAGTTCACTTAGCGAAAGGTTGCATTTTGGGTATTAAAAAAATTGTCTTAAATTTAAGCACGTCCACCATGTACTCCCTCCAGTCCAAAATATAGGACGTTTTGTGAAGTTTTTTGTTTTTTAAAATATAAGACGTTTTTATCTATAATAAATTGTACCTACTTTATTGACTTGCCATGAAGTACTTCTATTGACTCATGTGAGTATGTGGCTGCTTCGGAAATCCCAACAACCACTTTTTTGTATTTAGAAATAGAGAAAGTAACTTAACTTTGCATGAAAAAAATGAGTCAATCCACCAAAAAGAAACATTTGAATTTTTTCTTAATTCCCGTGCAAATCTCTAAAACGACTTATATTATGAACCGGATGGAGTAATAGTTAACAAATACATTTTACTTCTTTTCGCTGCTAGAGCTGCACATACGCAAAGATCAGACACAAATAAACTATTCATTGATGTTTTCTAAGAACTAACTGTGCCTGTGTAGTTTTCTATGCAGCATGTCCCAAACTAGGGTAAAGGAGAAAGGTTATGAGAAGTCTGACAAGCCAACGTAAAAAACATAGTCTCCCTCATGAAAACGGAATTTTTACCTCCAAATTGTTCGGAGATAATGACTTAATTGTTATTTGTTGTTTATTTATTGGTGTTTTCTGCAATATGAAAACAACAGAAAAAGGTCAACTAGTAAAAATTTGCTTAAATGATACTTAAGCGGTGTTTCCCATCATGAATAAATAGCATCACCCATACTAAGGTATAAGAGAAACACAAGTATGAATCGAGTGTTGAAATAGGATAATGTAGCATGTGGTGTCTGGTGAGATATACAACATAACTTTGGTAGATCTTAAGTTCACTGGAGAGTAAAAGAGATAAGAACATTTTTGTTTTTAGTCCGAGGAATAAAATTTATTTCCAGGTGAGAAAAGGAAAGTGAGTAGTGAAGGAATATAATTACCACTCACAAAAGACATAAATATTGTATAATACCTAACTTACAACATCGCTAACCTTTCTTTTGTCGCTTTTTTTAACTAGTTTGGATAATTTACATAACAGGGGACTTAGTTCTCGTCAATTTAGTTATGAAAATTATAAAATGCACTTTATGCACGCCTCATAATAATAATAATAATAATAACCTTTCCTTATAATATATATTATTATGGACTGCTTTAATCTCTCAAGTTATAAATGACAGGTAATGGTTTAAAGATACTCACAAACGTATAATCTTTTCCATTTTCAACTAAAAATTTTGAAGAGGAAAAAATCATCAATTTATATCTACAAGTAAACCCTATCCAAGGATAAGAAATTACTTATATGAGCGTGAAGTGCAGAACTTGATTTCCAGGTGGTGCCACAAACATGTCCTTCTAGTGGGGTATTCTGTAAAAATCTATAACATAAATATGGTTTACATCTATAAAGGACAATCAATATAAAACTGCAAGACCCAACAAATGTTTCTGATATACCAAGAAAATAGGGAGTAAAGACAAATGAAATTAGACTGTGACCTACAAATATTCAAAACAATCGGTTTTTCTTTACTTTCTCAACTAATGTGATGACATCCTACTTTGCGGAGGGAGCAGGAATTCAAAATATTATATTTTAGCACATATGATACAATTTTTTAAACGATTTCTTCGTCCACTTCATCATTTGAGAAGTAACCGTTCACCGGGTCTATAAATTCACATTCGAAATCAGTTTCCATAGTCAAAATAAATATGGTTAAGCTATTTAAAAAACAATTAAAATCTCTGCTAAAAATCAGATATCATATCAACAGTAAGATTATGAAAATATTGCTTTCCACATTAATTTTTTTTTGAAAATCTGACTAGCTTAGAAATCGATTGGCCAGCGAAGAGGCTGAGTTGTAGATCCGTAATGAGGAGAGGGTGGCGCTGAAATTGTGTCCTTTACAGTAGGTCCATTTGAGAAGAGTGTAACTAAATTTGAGCAGAACAGGACAATCGGAAATGCAAGAAGAAGCAATTGTACTCGATTCATGGCTAGGGCTTCGAGAAGATTTCGTCGAGTGAAGAACGAGAGAAGCTGAAAATTAAAAATTCAAGACAACAGGTCATGCGTAAAGCGTGCGTGTGGGCCCGAAGAAGATATCAAAAAAGCTGTAGACTATACAATTTTAAAGTACGACAAGCTAGACATCATGGTAAACAACACAGCCATACTCGAGCCTCCATACTCGAGAATCATGGATTCAAGCACGTCAGATTTCGAACGTATGATGTCTGTGAACTGCACGGGAGTTTATCTATGCTTGAAGCATGCAGCAAGAGCAATGGTCGAAGCGGGAATAAGAGGAAGCATTATGGGAGTGTGTGTGCTGTAACTAGAGGGATAGGCCCACATGGATATGTAGCATCTAAGCATGCAGTTGTAGGACTTACGAAGAATGAGGCGGCGGAGTTAGGGCAGTATGGGATAAGAGTGAACTGTGTTTCAATGTTTGCATCGATTTCGAGGATGACGAAGATGAAGGGTGTTTTTAAGCATGATGATATAGAGGAAATGGTGAATGAGGCGGGGAACTTGAAAGGGAGGGTGTTGAGGCATGAGGATACAGCCATGGCAGCCTTGTTTTTCGCAAGTGATGAGAGTGGATTTGTGAGTAGGCATAATTTGGTCATTGACGGTGGGTTCATTGTTGTTAACAACTCTCTTAGGATGATTAAGCAAGAGTAACGAAGCAAGCATTGCTTTGGATGTTGTGATGCGTCGTCTAAAATTTAACGCAAATCCGAGAGAAAATCATCTGTACTCAAATCCTTTATCCCCTCTATATTCAACTAATCATGAGTTCTGATTTTCAACTTTTTGAACTTATGTTCGAAGGCTTAATTACAAAAATGTGATATTCAAAGGTCTTGATTGATTGGATATAGAAAACAGAGAAATTTAGGTTCAGAGAATTTATTTCATGTCAATCCTAGAGCAAATCATGGAATCCTTGGTCCTTTATCAATAATTGTGGGTTCAGGTGATGTAAAAGAAATATATCGTTAATAAATGAATTAGTGGAAAAAAATTAATGTGTGCAATAGATATAAAATGCAAAACTACTTTGGATTATTTGGTGGAAATTTCAATTGTTTCTGGTAGCAATTATATTTACGTTTGTAATAACAGACAACATCATAGAAAGGCTGGAATAATAATCTATCCCATATAATATTCTATTTTTCCATGTTAGACAAAGGCTTGAAGATGTTAGAGCATCTCTAACAGCGTGGTAGGAGTTCGAAATGGGAGCAATGGTGATTTTTGTTCATTTTCTCACACTCCAACAGAATGGATCTGAGCATGAGGAATGAATACAAATGGCGATCTTTACTTTTTTTAGTTGCAATGTTAAACAGTAATCAGAGAATGGTTGTAACACCCCACTCCCGCTATGATCACTCACTAAGGGAATGCCATAGCATCGGTGGAGTATTTTAGTGAATATAGAACAGAAAAATTACAACAAGACAGATATAAATAGTACTTGAAATTTTAAAACATCATCTCATAACAGCGGAAGTAAAACATGTCTGGTTACATCATAAAACCACAATAAAGGTCAAGTACAATATCCATCAAAATAAAGAAGTACATAAACTGATATACGGTAACATATAGGGATGAATGGCTACCCTAAGCAGTCAACTAAACGAAGATAAAGGATAAAGACGCATCTACCCTCCCTAAGGTAAATTACTAAACTGCACCACACCAGTCGTTCCTAACTTAAAGGTTGATCCCACCCAAGGACTTATTAAATTTACTAATTAGTACCTGCGTACCTCTAGGTGACCAAGTAGGCGCCACGGGGCCCTACAATCCACTAGGTGTACACACTACTTCCCATTCGATCGGCTCCCTAACGTAGATACCCGTGCTGGCCCCACCGTGGGATATATCATTCCCCAATGTGGCAACCTGATGAAACTAAAGGTGCACGGCTTATATCTACTCGATGCAACAACGGCTTACCTACCAGCCCGGGCCCACTCACGCATATGAAGCCCGTTGGACTTGCGTTGCCACCGCTAACCCGTTTGCCTCTTACAGTCAAGCCCAGTATGCGTGTCCCGTCCTCGACATGGGTCGAGCCCACAAAGATACGTATGGGTTACTGGTTGAAATGGGCCTCCACAAGCTACCCACCTAAGCTTGTCCCTTTTTCTAGTATATCCCACTTAACCCTTTAATCATGTTTTAATTACATGTTCTATTTTGGTTAAGTATTCTAATCGTATTTTCTATTGCCACCCAAGGCAACCACTAGATTTTCTCATGCCACCCGAGGCACCCACTTAACCCCTCATGTCCCTCTACATGCTAATGTGGTTAAGTGTTTCTTAATTAATTAATTAAGAACGTAACCTTTGTAAAGACCTCTCACATTAGACTGTCTTTTATGACCGCTGGTTAAGCCGGTTGGGTCCGGGCAGCCTTATGTCATAACAGAGTCTAACCTCGTGTCTTTACATTAATTACGTATTTAGTTTGTGCCTAAGACCTCTCACATTGGGCTAACATTTGTAGCAACTGGTTAAGCCGGTTGGGTCCGGGCAGTTTTACGCTACAACTGAGTCCAACCTCGTGTCTTAGTCAATTAATTACACCTAATTAATCACCCTCATAATTTTATATTAATTATCCCTAATTAATCAAGTTTTCTTAACATGGGTAGACCTAACTTAATAGGTAAATTCCCATGGGGTAGACCTAACTCAATAGGTAAATTCCCAACACATAGTATGGGTACACCTAACCAAATAGGCAAATTCCCATACTATGTTTATTTATTTTGTGTTATGCATAATTATATTAATTTCACACAATCTTATTAACTTATGCATTTAATTACCCCATCGTTCCCACGTAATTTCGTTCATGATATAACACATATAAAAGGTGTCAACTTGCATATGAATGAACATGTTTCAAAGGTGCCATCTTGCATATTAACAAACACATAACTTGCATATGAACTTGCATAACATGTCACATAACTTGCATATAATATGTCACATAACTTACATATTCATTTTGCATAACAAACTTGCATATTAGCTTATAGACTTGCATAATGTGTCATCATGAACTTGCATATTAATAAACATGTAACTTGCATATTTACATACATGTAACTCGCATATTAACAAACATGTAACTTGCATATAAAGAAACATGTAACTTGCATATTTACATACATGTAACTTGCATATTAACAAACATGTAACTTGCATATTAACAAACATGTAACTTGCATATTTACATACATGTAACTTGCATATTAACAAACATGTAACTTGCATATTAACAAACATGTAACTTGCATATTTACATACATGTAACTTGCATATTAACAAACATGTAACTTGCATATTAACAAACATGTAACTTGCATAGCATATTACCATGAACTTGCATAACATGCATATGATTACATAGCCCACAACTTGCATATTTAGCATCATGCAAACATAACATACATCATATTAAACTTGCATAAGCTTACATACTCAACATGCATAAACATAAGATTAATGCTAACATCATATCATATGATTCAAAGCTCATTAACCCACATACAAAACCATAAATCTCATCACATCTCATCTAATTAGTTTACCAAAAGATCATCAAAGTGATAGAAACTCACAACTAGCAACTTTGAACACCAAATGAAGAAGATTAAGATGCTAAGAAGGGATTAGAAGTTGATTAGAGAGTGATTAGTATGCAACCCTCTTCATAAAATTAGTGGAGGCCATGAGAGCTAGCATTTTGCCATAGTTTAGTCACTAGGTTTAATTATGAATGAATTAGGGTAGGTTAGGGTCTTATTTATAGATTAGGCAAGTGTTTTAGGCCATAGGATTAACCCTAGATTCAATCCAAGCCATCAAAGCATGTCTTGGGGAAGAAGTCAAGTGTAGGAACCATCTAGGGCCTTTAGATTAAAGATGGACCATGAGAACCATTCAAATGCAAAATCTGCACTTGAGCGAATCGGCCCACGGGTTGACAGCCAAACACCCTGGATTAACCCCTAGTCGACCCAGCGGGCTCGGGTCGACTTCAAAAATCGGCCGGTTCGGTTATTCCCCTCTCCCAATTCGCTGTTTTGAGCATTTTTGCATATTTATTTATTAAATTTTCAATTATATATATATATATATATCAATATATATATATATATATATATATATCTACACAACCCATTTCACTTAATTAAGTATACTTTAATTTGGGAATTTTCGTGAAACTTCGCGAGGCCATATCTTGGTCATACGGACTCCGATTTTCGAAAACTCGGACTCTATTTCGCGTATTTTTCCGAGACGAACACAATGGCATAGCCCGTTTCCCTTGATTCCCATTTTAGAATTAAATTCTGCCTCGATTTATGTTATTACAGGTTATTGAAAATACGGGTTGTTACATTCTCCCCTCCTTAAAGGATTTCGTCCCCGAAATCTTCAAGTTAGGAAGAACGTATCCTACCATCCAATCATCCATCTACTCAAAGCATCATCCACGAGCAATCATTGTCCTTACAAGATTCTAAATGCTGGATGGATATATGCAAAAGTGTGTGTATATGTACTTACCTAATGCGAAAATCAGGCGGTTACTGATACAGTAAACCTCCTTAATGCAAACCATGATAGTGCCATGCATCCAATATGTATGCGAAACCCTATTGACACATACAAATTTCTACATGCGTGCACAACCATACACAAAAATGCATCATCCATATGATAACACAGCCATGATACATCCATCAATCTAACTACCACATCCATTTATGCAATATGCAACATGAAGTGACTGAGCCGATCTAGTGCCTAATGTGTGTGTATATGCATCCACGAGCAACCACTAGCAAACAATTGCATCCATATGCATCCATCAACCATAACATGTTTCAAACACATGTTTCAACCATAGGTTTTACCCTATCTAAAGGTCATAGGTATTAGCGAGAGGATATACTAAAGATAAGATAAGTACTAGACAAGCAATAAAGGAGAAGTTAAAAGACATACTCTCAAAAAGAAATGGATACAAAGAACGCATCTTTGCTTCCGTCTCCCAAGTAGCATTGCTTTCGTCATCTCCCCATTGCACTTTAACTAGCTGAACTTCTCTGTTCCTCAACTTCCTAGTTTCTGACCCAAGGATGCGAGTAGGAGCTCGTCGAATCGTCGCATCACGCTCTACCTCTACATCTCTAAGCAAGCTCGGCTCTACCACCTCCGCGGTCTCATGTAAGCACTTCCTCAAATGTGATACATGGAATACATCATGAACACCACTAAGTCTGTCGGGCAACTCCACCCTATATGCCATCCGTCCAATCCTTTCCTTAATAGGAAACGGCCCAACAAATCTCGGTGCTAACTTCCCTACGGACCCAAAGCGAACAACATTTCTCAATGGAGATACTTTGACAAAAACCATGTCCCCAACCTCAAACTCAAGATCCGTCCTTCTCCGATCCGCATAAGATTTCTGTCTATCTTGCGCTGCTTTCATCCTTTTTCGAATTAAATCAATCTTCTCTGAAGTCTCTCTAACCATATCCGGCCCAAGCAAGATCTTATCCGTAGATTCCCACCAACATGTAGGAGATCGACAAGGCCTTCCATAAAGAGCTTCGAAAGGAGCCATACCAATACTGGACTGAAAGCTGTTATTATATGCGAACTCCACCAAAGGAAGATGTTCTTCCCATGTACCTCCAAAATCCAAGATACAAAGCCTCAAAAGATCTTCTAAGATACGGTTCACCCTCTCGGTCTGACCGTCCGTCTGAGGATGATATGCGGTGCTCAAACACAACTGAGTCCCTACCGCCTCTTGCAAACTTCTCCAAAACTCACTAGTGAAAATAGGATCTCGATCACTCACAATGCTGGATGGTACGCCATGCAATCTAACAATCTCTCTAACATAGACTGAAGCAAGCCATGGAGCGGTCCTCTTACTCTTTACGGGTATAAAATGGGCACTCTTGGTAAGTCTGTCTACCACAACCCAAATTCCCGTATTGCCCTTCCTCGATCTCGGTAACCCGTCGATGAAATCCATCGAGACACTATCCCACTTCCACTGTGGAACTTCCAATGGGTGTAGCAACCCACCGGGTTTCCTTTGCTCCACTTTAACTTGTTGGCACACTAAGCATCTAGCCACATACTCGGCCACATCTTTCTTCATACCGGCCCAGAAGAAAACTCTCTTCATGTCTTGGTACATTTTGTCTCCACCGGGATGAATAGTCATTCTTGAACGATGTGCATCATCCAAAATAGCCTTCTTCAAACCCTCATCTTGCGGTACACAAAGTCTACCGTCTCTATGCAACCATCCCTTATCATCTATGGTGTATCTACCCAAATGGCTGGACGACTCCCCTCTTATAAGCTTCTCTACCAACACAACCAACTGTGGGTCGTCTCGCTGAGCCTCGCCAATCCGTCTCAAAAGAGTAGGTCTAACCTCCAAGGATGCCAACAAACCAGGTACAAAATCAACAGAAGGTCTGAAGTCAAACAAAGAAAGAAACTCCAAGCTTCGTCGTTCCACGAACAATGGACTCAAAGATAGCCTTTTTCTACTTAAGGCGTCTGCCACCACGTTACCCTTACCAGGGGTATACGCTATCTCGAAATCATAGGATGCTAAGAACTCCATCCACCTTTGCTGTCTTAAGTTTAAATCCTTCTGAGAGAATAAGTACTTCAATGATTTATGGTCGGTGAACAACTCGAATCTCTCACCAAGAAGATAATGGCGCCAAGACTTAAGTGCGAAAACAATCGCGGCCAACTCTAGATCATGGGTAGGGTAATTCTTCTCATGCACTCTCAATTGTCTCCCTCCATAGGCTATTACCCTTCCCTCCTGCATCAAGACTGCGCCTAATCCTGTTCCACAAGCATCGGTATAAACAACAAACGGCTTACTCCCATCTGGAAGCACTAAAACTGGAGCGGTGGTCAAAGCTCTCTTTAACCGTCGGAAAGCATCATCACAATCTACATCCCATGAGAAAACCAGATTCTTCTTCGTCAAGCGGGTTAATGGGGCTGATATCTTCGCGAAGTCTTTGATGAACTTCCTATAATATCCTGCCAACCCCAAGAAACTTCTTACCTCGGTAGCATTTCTAGGAACTTTCCAATCCTGGATAGATACTATCTTTGCGGGATCCACAGCTATCCCTTCCTTAGAGACCACATGCCCTAAGAATCGCACTTCTCTTCTCCAAAAATGGCATTTAGAGAATTTAGCTTTAAGACTATGCGCTCGAAGAGTCTCCAACACTTCCTTGAGATGTAAGGCATGCTCTTCTTCATTCTTGGAAAAGACCAAGATGTCATCCACAAAAACTACTACAAACTTATTCAGATACTCTCTGAACACTCTACTCATGAGATCAACAAAGTATGCGGGGGCGTTTGTCAACCCAAATGGCATCACTAGCCACTCATAAAAACCATCCGGAGTCCGGAAAGCAGTCTTCTCTATACTGTCCTCCGCCACTCTTAACTGATGAAACCCTGTAGCTAAGTCCATCTGCGAAAATACTGACGCGCCAACCAACTGATCAAAGAGATCATCTATCCTCGGTAATGGGTGTCTATTCTTCTTCGTGAGCTTATTAAGTTCCCTATAATCCACACAAAGTCTGAGGGACCCATCCGCCTTCGTGGCAAACACTACTGGAGCTCCCCACTCCGATATACTTCGCCTTATGAACCCCTTCTCAAGCAACTCCCCTACTTGCTTATGAAGTTCTCTTCTCTCACGAGGAGCCATGTGGCGTACTGGCAAAGACACTGGTTTGGCATTATCCACCAAATAAATTCGGAAATCTATCTCCCGCTTCGGAGGCAAACCCTTTACTTCTTCAAACACATCCGGATATTCCCGGACTACTCTGACAGAACACAAACTTTCGACCGAAGCATCGAGCGATTCAAGATAACTTAGCAAAACAGATTCCATGGGATTGCAAGAGATCTCGAGAGTGTTACCCAAGCGGGTCATGAGCCTGACAACTCTCCTTTCGCAATCAAGAACGGCACCATTACTGGATAACCAGTCCATGCCCAAGATCAACCCATAGCCCGTGAAGCCCAATACAAAAGCATCACATCTAAACTCAACGCTAAGTATAGAAATCTTCAAACCCAAACATATCATAGACAGATATATGGAGCCCCCAATTGGGTTTGAGACAACCAAGGGATCATCAACTAGACTGGTGTCTAAGTGCAGTGACTCAACTAACGATGATGAGATAAAAGAATGCGATGCGCCAGAGTCAAACAAAGTACGAATTGGATGATCAAACAGAAAAACCAGACTTTCAACGGAAATAGTTCTACCTCTCTGCTGAATCGGTGGAACTGAGAGAACCTGAACTTGCCCCCCTGACTGAGGTGGTGCTATAAGAGCTTGCACCTGGCCTCCTGAGGTAGACCCCGTCTTCTGCCCCTTCTTTGGGCAGTTTTTCACAAGATGCCCTGCTTCACCACAATGAAAGCAACCGGTCTTCTTCTTTTTGCGACAATCCTTACTGAGGTGTCCTGGTGTTCCACAATTGAAGCACTTCTTCTTCGTCTTCTTTTTGTCACCATTGCCTTTTCCGCCCTTGCCTTGTTGTTGCTGTTGCGGTTTCTTCTGATCCCCCTTTTTCTCTGGTGCCTTAGAATTCTTATCATCCTCATGCATAAGTGCCATGTAGACAAGCTTCTCAAAAGTGGCCCCCATAGGAATGTGAGTCATAGCTATTCCTTGCAATGGTTCGTTCAAGCCTCTAACGAACCTCAAAGCCTTCTTCTCCGGTGTATTCACCAACTCTATGCCAAACCTTGCTAATTGATTGAATTTGTTGACATATTCTTTCACCGTGAGATTCCCTTGCTTCAAATTCAAGAACTTCTCCATAAACAGATTCTCTTCCGCCCTTGAGAGAAACTTAGCCCCAAACCTTTGCTTAAAATCTGCCCAAGAGTCAACAGGGCGTTCTCCATTAGTGACCTCCCACCAGAATGAGGCCTCTCCCTTCATTAACCAAGCCGCCAACTTGACTTTCTTTCCCTCTTCCACTTCAAAGATATCTAGCAACTCTTCCACTTCCTTAAGCCAATCTCTAGCCTCTACGAAAGTCTCTGAACCAAGAAAAGGTTTTCCTCCTATAGCCTTGAACTCCTTGCAAACCTTAGCAAAATTATCCACTCTAGGCTGAGGAGGAGGAGCGGTTGTCTCTGGTGTAGTAGCATTGGCCGGACCCGCAGCCGCGGCCCAAGCCTCTTGCAACCTCCTATACCATAGTGGTATAACTAAACCCTCCGGGATGTTAAGATCTTCAGCCATGCTGAAACGAAAGAGGAAAGATTCAAAAAGGAGATTCCGAAAGATAAAGATATGGCTATTGGGGATTATGCTTTTCTTTTTCAAAAACTTTTTCTCTTAGAAGACATGCTTTTAAAAATACTTTCTTCGAAAATACTCTTAGAAAGTAGTTTTTCTCAAAAATTTTATCTGTTCTGGTAACCTTAAGCTCTGATACCACGTGTAACACCCCACTCCCGCTATGATCACTCACTAAGGGAATGCCATAGCATCGGTGGAGTATTTTAGTGAATATAGAACAGAAAAATTACAACAAGACAGATATAAATAGTACTTGAAATTTTAAAACATCATCTCATAACAGCGGAAGTAAAACATGTCTGGTTACATCATAAAACCACAATAAAGGTCAAGTACAATATCCATCAAAATAAAGAAGTACATAAACTGATATACGGTAACATATAGGGATGAATGGCTACCCTAAGCAGTCAACTAAACGAAGATAAAGGATAAAGACGCATCTACCCTCCCTAAGGTAAATTACTAAACTGCACCACACCAGTCGTTCCTAACTTAAAGGTTGATCCCACCCAAGGACTTATTAAATTTACTAATTAGTACCTGCGTACCCCTAGGTGACCAAGTAGGCGCCACGGGGCCCTACAATCCACTAGGTGTACACACTACTTCCCATTCGATCGGCTCCCTAACGTAGATACCCGTGCTGGCCCCACCGTGGGATATATCATTCCCCAATGTGGCAACCTGATGAAACTAAAGGTGCACGGCTTATATCTACTCGATGCAACAACGGCTTACCTACCAGCCCGGGCCCACTCACGCATATGAAGCCCGTTGGACTTGCGTTGCCACCGCTAACCCGTTTGCCTCTTACAGTCAAGCCCAGTATGCGTGTCCCGTCCTCGACATGGGTCGAGCCCACAAAGATACGTATGGGTTACTGGTTGAAATGGGCCTCCACAAGCTACCCACCTAAGCTTGTCCCTTTTTCTAGTATATCCCACTTAACCCTTTAATCATGTTTTAATTACATGTTCTATTTTGGTTAAGTATTCTAATCGTATTTTCTATTGCCACCCAAGGCAACCACTAGATTTTCTCATGCCACCCGAGGCACCCACTTAACCCCTCATGTCCCTCTACATGCTAATGTGGTTAAGTGTTTCTTAATTAATTAATTAAGAACGTAACCTTTGTAAAGACCTCTCACATTAGACTGTCTTTTATGACCGCTGGTTAAGCCGGTTGGGTCCGGGCAGCCTTATGTCATAACAGAGTCTAACCTCGTGTCTTTACATTAATTACGTATTTAGTTTGTGCCTAAGACCTCTCACATTGGGCTAACATTTGTAGCAACTGGTTAAGCCGGTTGGGTCCGGGCAGTTTTACGCTACAACTGAGTCCAACCTCGTGTCTTAGTCAATTAATTACACCTAATTAATCACCCTCATAATTTTATATTAATTATCCCTAATTAATCAAGTTTTCTTAACATGGGTAGACCTAACTTAATAGGTAAATTCCCATGGGGTAGACCTAACTCAATAGGTAAATTCCCAACACATAGTATGGGTACACCTAACCAAATAGGCAAATTCCCATACTATGTTTATTTATTTTGTGTTATGCATAATTATATTAATTTCACACAATCTTATTAACTTATGCATTTAATTACCCCATCGTTCCCACGTAATTTCGTTCATGATATAACACATATAAAAGGTGTCAACTTGCATATGAATGAACATGTTTCAAAGGTGCCATCTTGCATATTAACAAACACATAACTTGCATATGAACTTGCATAACATGTCACATAACTTGCATATAATATGTCACATAACTTACATATTCATTTTGCATAACAAACTTGCATATTAGCTTATAGACTTGCATAATGTGTCTTCATGAACTTGCATAATAATAAACATGTAACTTGCATATTTACATACATGTAACTCGCATATTAACAAACATGTAACTTGCATATAAAGAAACATGTAACTTGCATATTTACATACATGTAACTTGCATATTAACAAACATGTAACTTGCATATTAACAAACATGTAACTTGCATATTTACATACATGTAACTTGCATATTAACAAACATGTAACTTGCATATTAACAAACATGTAACTTGCATATTTACATACATGTAACTTGCATATTAACAAACATGTAACTTGCATATTAACAAACATGTAACTTGCATAGCATATTACCATGAACTTGCATAACATGCATATGATTACATAGCCCACAACTTGCATATTTAGCATCATGCAAACATAACATACATCATATTAAACTTGCATAAGCTTACATACTCAACATGCATAAACATAAGATTAATGCTAACATCATATCATATGATTCAAAGCTCATTAACCCACATACAAAACCATAAATCTCATCACATCTCATCTAATTAGTTTACCAAAAGATCATCAAAGTGATAGAAACTCACAACTAGCAACTTTGAACACCAAATGAAGAAGATTAAGATGCTAAGAAGGGATTAGAAGTTGATTAGAGAGTGATTAGTATGCAACCCTCTTCATAAAATTAGTGGAGGCCATGAGAGCTAGCATTTTGCCATAGTTTAGTCACTAGGTTTAATTATGAATGAATTAGGGTAGGTTAGGGTCTTATTTATAGATTAGGCAAGTGTTTTAGGCCATAGGATTAACCCTAGATTCAATCCAAGCCATCAAAGCATGTCTTGGGGAAGAAGTCAAGTGTAGGAACCATCTAGGGCCTTTAGATTAAAGATGGACCATGAGAACCATTCAAATGCAAAATCTGCACTTGAGCGAATCGGCCCACGGGTTGACAGCCAAACACCCTGGATTAACCCCTAGTCGACCCAGCGGGCTCGGGTCGACTTCAAAAATCGGCCGGTTCGGTTATTCCCCTCTCCCAATTCGCTGTTTTGAGCATTTTTGCATATTTATTTATTAAATTTTCAATTATATATATATATATATATCAATATATATATATATATATATATATCTACACAACCCATTTCACTTAATTAAGTATACTTTAATTTGGGAATTTTCGTGAAACTTCGCGAGGCCATATCTTGGTCATACGGACTCCGATTTTCGAAAACTCGGACTCTATTTCGCGTATTTTTCCGAGACGAACACAATGGCATAGCCCGTTTCCCTTGATTCCCATTTTAGAATTAAATTCTGCCTCGATTTATGTTATTACAGGTTATTGAAAATACGGGTTGTTACAATGGTTCAATGGAAAATAAGTTTTCTGATCATCATTTATGAATTTATTTATTTTTTTGCATGTTAAACGGTTTTTTGGTCATCGTGTAACACTTTTTTTTTCAAAGCAGCCGTTTGGTGCTGAACGAACGATGATTCTGTTAGGAGTGTCTTGCATATTGTTAGTGGTGGCAATTTGACCCGACGTGATGGATCCGGACCCGACCCGCCGGGTCTCGATTCTAGGCGGGTCGAGTTTTGTCGGATTTGAACTATACATTTAAAAAATCTGGACTCGACCCGATTCAAGCTTCGGTTCGGCTTCGTTTGGATTATAACACTAAAAATACGTGTATTTTAATGCTTTTTGGTCAGTTCTTTCGGGTCGTGTCAATTCAGGTCGGCTTTGATCGGGTCTTAAGAGTATTTTTTCAACATCTAGACCCGACACGAGACTCATCAGGTTCGGTTCGGGTTTTCGGTTCTCGGTTCTAATTGTCAGCCCTACATAATGTTAATATAGAAATGACGGTTTGAATAAATAGTTTCACATCACGTAATAAGTTGAATAAGTGGAGTACAAATATGATTTGGTAGACACGTAACAACAGGGATCCCTTTTGTTACAAGGTTGTGTGTGTCAACTCATATGTGTGCGCTCTACGTGGAAGAAATGAGAACTTTGTTCAGACCGTCGTTACAAAACAGATTCCTTTAGTTTGTTGTTTTGTTGTTTCTCAATAGGACTCAATCTACCTTTTTTTTTCAAGTGCGCTGCCATTTCGAACTAATTGCCGTTCTGCCGGTTCGGCAAGCAGATTTCTTACATACTTGTGGTTTATTCTTATGAGTTAAATTTTAATAAAATCTTTTTGATGTTTGCACTCATTCTTTATATGCCAGTGGATCACAACACTACAATAATAAACGGCTATTCCAAAGGCTCCGAGCTGTTGGCGGCCGTTTGAAGCCGTTGGAATAGAGTTCACAGCTTCCAATGGCTTCCGGCGGAATCCACAAACACTTTCCAACGTTTGTTCCAACGGCTTCAAACAGTGACTTGCCGTTGGGAACCGTTTATAGACAGTGGCCAATTTGTCGTTGGAAGCTGTTGGTAGCCGTTGGAAAAACTGGGTTATTTTTTTATAACAGCAAGCATATAACCTTCCAGCCACCCCAATTCCATTTCAATCCATTTCCAGTCCAATTCCAGTTCAATTCCAATCAATTCCACATATATATACCAATAACAATATAAATAACCAAAATAAATTAAAAAAACATCAATATATACAAAACAAATCAACCAAACATCTAGAATAACATCAAAATAGACAAACCATCACCTACTCTGTACCATCAAAATATCCAAACATCCAAACATGTCCACAAACCGTACCAATATATGCAAACCATCAAAATAAATACAAAGTATCATTCTCATTCACTCCGTAACAATATATACAACATCAAAACAGATCATCACCATCTCCAAGCCAAACATAGAAAAAAACATACCTCAAGCTTCATCATCTTTGTCGCCTCCGAAAGAAGACGATGAAGGAAAACTACCATGATTGTGCACGTACTCCACAATGTTTTGATTCAGCTGCTCAATCTACATAGCTTGCACACGATTCTGGTTCTGCAGCTGCTCAATCAAGGCTCGCATTTCCTTAATTTCTGCTTTGTCTTGGGCCTTCTAAGCATGTCGAACCTACAAATAAAATGAATAGCAAAAAGGTTATGTCAGCATATAAAATATGACAAATTCTATTTGTATATCATAAATTGTTTTAGATACACCGTACATATTGCTAAACTATCCTCAATTTAGAATAAAAAGAAATAATTGTCCTATTTTAGAATAAATCAATGAACTATTGAAAATGATAAGATATTACTAGAAAAGATTTGTTTATATATTTGGTAAACTCATTCAATCAAATAAATACATAGAAATTTGATTATGAATGATTTCATTAAAGTTTTAGATTTGATTTTAACTTAATGTTGAGCGCTATGTAACGTGTACCTTGTATTTTATTATAATTATATCGAACCTCTTGAACATGTAAAAAATTAACTATATTTTAAACACATAGTTTTATGTTTACATTTCTAATCATGTCCTAAATGTCAAGTTCCTAGTTATTGTTTCATAAGAAATATTATATGCATAATCATTTATTAAATATGTCATAATTGAATCGACTAAGGTAATGAAAATATTAACTGGCATTCACAATTGAATCGACTAAGGTAGTGAAAATATTCTAACACACTTAGAACATAAAAAGTACGAATATTGTTTAAATCATAAGAATATTACCGTTAGGCTACCGAATCCATAACGCCTACTCCGATGTGGCGGATCCATAACAGCATCAAATTGGTTCTTTTCCTCCTCCGGCGTTAACTCATCACGAACAAACTCCTCAAGCGCATGAGCCAGTGCCTCCTAAAACTTTGCCTATAATGCAACAAACAATTTCAGTTGAAAAATAATAGAATGTTGATTTTATTTTACATTTGCTAGTAATTAATAAAATAATCGATGTGAGCAATAAAATTTAAAATACGCATACATATGCAGCTATCGCCCTATCTTGATCATCCTAATGATAAGTCACGTTGCCAGCCTCGTCTGCATGCTTGAATGCGTAGGTGTGAGCAAATACAATCATGTTGGACACGGGATGTCCACAAGTTTTTCCTACAATTGATAATTTGAATAATTCAATTCCATAAAGATAATTACTGAACTGATCAATATACAAATGTAATAATTGACAAATTTACCAAGTTCTCGTGGTGATGTTGGAAAGAATTGGATCCTCTACGATGAGTTATTGGATTCTTGTTCCTATTTGCGGTGTTCCTTACTGACTCGGTCTACAAATGTACATTAAGTAATTATTTAAAATCGGCATAAAAATAAATTAGATTCATTATAGATTTACCTTGAACTCATCCGTGTCCCACCACTCAACCATCTTATTAAACATTTCATCGCCCATCCACCTTGGTTTCTTCCCCGCTTTTTTTAATCTCATTCATCTTCTCCCTGTAATTTCTAGCGACCTTTGAGTTCCAGTGTCGCCAAACTAGGTTCATGTCAGTCTCGTGCACATCTACTGCGCCCTTTACAATGAGAAAATATTAATAATCTCATTTATTTGTATTTAACCAATTTGTAACGCGGTATAAAATTACCAGAAAATATTGTCATACAGTCTCTACTGGGATTCTGCTCCACTTTGGTCAGAAATCGCTCATTCTAGCCATATACGAATCCTTAGAGATATTTAGAACCGTCTGAGATGGCTCCAACTCAAACCCACTGCATTAAATATAAATTAGAACCTTATAGAATATAGTTATATTATGAAAAAAACATTAAATTGTTCTGCTGCTAATTTTGATACTTACGTATGGTCGGCCTTAGGATTCAAGTAAACAACTGGACGAGCTAACTGATTTCCACTACCCTCACTGGCATGTCGGTTAATGCTATGTGCTCAATATAAGAAAATGTAGAACAGACATCACAGTTTTAACATCGGTCGTAAATTCAGCTGATGTCAAAACGTTTTTTAACATAGTTTAATTTTAAAGTGATGTTGTTTGTTTCTCAGACATCTATTTATCGAAGGATCAATGTGTTAAATACACTTTAGAAAAAACAAAAAATTGCGCCGCTCAAATCTTTTCCCCCTTACCAATTTGTTTCCCTCCCTTAACAAAATTATTTCCTCCCATTTATTTTTTCAGTTCCCTCGAAAAATTTCACTTTCCACCATCCAGTCTTTCTCTAGCAATCGTCTCAACTGGCAAAAAATGAAATCCATTGCAAATTCCATGCCCTAGCTTCTTCGTGTTCGATTAATCGCAACAATCGAAATCTTAATCAACCAAACCCTAAGTCTCCTTTATTTTAGAATTTAGCTTACTTCATTAGTATGAATTGTTCTTTGCATGAAATCCGTTTTGCTTAAACTTGAAGCTTCAGTGATTGCTGTTACTTCTTTTTGGGTTTATTTCTTATATTCCTATGCTTTTAATACCAAAAATTATAATTTTTGTGCAATTTGTGTTTAATTTGAACCAAGTAAAAGAAGTTTTGCATTTGATTAGCATCCTTAACATGGTCAGGTGTGCTAAGTGAAGCCAGGGTATTCCACATTCAAATCTAAATGTTGAAAAAGAACAGAAACCTTGGTTTGCAATCATTTTTTGCAGTTTTACTTGAATAAAATTGACTAAAAGCTTCAAAGAGTTTATGTTTTTTCAATATGATTCAACCATACATCTTTTGTTGTCAATGTCAATAAAAAGAGGTGGTAAATATACTTTAGAGATATGGATTATCAATGATTGTTAGATTTGCGACTTGAGCTGTTGTAGATATAGGCTGCTAGAGTTATTTTGTTCGCATTTTCAGGAAACATATGTCTAAATCTTATGTTCCCCATAAAATTTCTGTTATATGATGCTGTTAGAGTTATTTTGTATATTTACTTGTAACATGCTCAAAATTGTAAGTATATTTTGTCAAAATTAGTATATCTATGCTTGGACCAAACTCTTTGCTCATAGATTTAGATCATTTTGTATAATAAATTATGGATGTTTTATCTATGATAATTGTCTTAATCGAAATTCATTTCTGTGCTTGTAACTATCAGGTTAGAAAGATTGGTGCAACTATTACCCATTCTTAGAAGGTCAAGGATGAGCCCATTGTTGATGGAAATGATATTGAGCTTGTTTCCCGTTTATGTTCCTTGATTAATCAGGTAGGTGTCTTTTTTCAAAAGGCTTTATAAAATATAATTGATCTAGCCAATGCTGCGTGTATTGTTGACACGTGATAGAGCTAATGTACTTGTTTTGTATATTTTCATTATACTGCTTATTGAAAGTTTCATTGTCCGATTTTCTAGGATGCTTGTGTTGGTACCAATCCATCTATCAGGGTGAGATTTTATCATCATTCTAGTTCACAAGGACATATACATTAACACTAGTTCAAGTGCATAAAAGCTCCGCTGATCTCCCTTGAAACTGGTACGATGTCCCCGTCATTCAATTATCTGGGTCACTGATGGGACTCAGATTTGAATAAGAAAGTTTTTTCTGTCGATAATAACCATGAAAATACAATGTGCGTTGTTTTTTTGGATGTTTTGGGTATGTGCCATATAAACACTCACAAGTTTCTTTTGTGCAAGATAACATCAAATTTTTGACAAAATGATTGAATATAATGGACTAGTCTATGGATTAGATTTTGGTCATCTTCTTTAGTTGAAATTACAAAAATGTTAATCAATTGAATTTGGTAGCTTTTTGGAAGTGTTAATCGAACCTTAATCTTCCACTTTCATAGTTTACAGTTATCGGATAAGACAATATCTACACTTCAGATGGAGCTTGTTGCTGCCAGAAGTTCTCAAGAGCTTACAAGTGAGGGCAATTCACCTACAGTGTCCATATCTAAGGACCAAAGGAAGAAGGGTTTTGTTGTTATTGGGATTAATACTGCGTTTAGTAGTAGGAAACGAAGAGATACAGTTAGATAATCATGGATGCCTCAAGGCAAAATTTTGATTTTCATATTCACCATTATTTTCTGTAAACAGGATATACTCTTCATGTGGGGAAGTTGTAGATCAATTGGTGTTACCAGCACATTCGTATGGTTGCTTAATTAGATTGCATCTTCAAACTGATGATGATTGGTCATTGTGGTAATACAGTTGTGTTGCGAAATGTTATGAAATCGACTAGACTAAGTTTTAAAATAATGTTGGAGTTTCCGTGGAATTAATTTAGTGTACTGGTAAGTGAAACTGAATTTGTGCTAGAGGTTATTGTGTTCTGCTATTAACAGTCAAACATAATTTTTTATTATGGTTGGCAGTCGGTGATTAACTGCCAGTGGTCGTAGCCCTTAGCATCCAACATGATGTCAGTTCCATTACACTAATTTTCGGTTTAGTGTTTTCAAAATTATTGTCAACAAAGTTCATCTAAGAATATTTGAGTTAAGAAGTAAAAAAATATGTTTTCTAAACCAAGATAACCAGTACTGTTAGGTAGGATTTACTACTGTATAATATACTGTAGATGATACCTTTAATTGGACAACTTGGGATAAGCACATGTGCTTTTAAAAGTACGGTGTGATGCTAAATTTAATTAATTAGAATAGTTCATTGCTTGCTATAATAGTGCAAAACTGATAGTGGCCTATTGTTCAAATCTTATATTATTGGATCAACATTCTGGTATCTTAGGCACTGACATGTTAGTGACACTTTAATATTACCTGTTAGATTTTAGCTTGCAGATAGATAAGCTTTAGGTTAGATTTTATGTTAACTTTTTCTGTATACCAAGTTGATATCGCTATTGTCGCATTATTCATTTTTGAACTTACGCGATTAGTTTGTTCATCCTATTATATGTCTTAATTTTCCAATTGTGTTTATAATTCAATGTATATATTTGTATTGTCAGATTAGGTGAGAAAGTAAGACAACTAGAGAAGTGAAAGGAATTGTAATTAGATTCATGATTGACCACAAGTAATAACACGCTGAAGGATGGTCTTTATACGACGCACACTCAAGTTTGATATTACCCACTGTAATGCATACTGAATAATTTGACATTCACTGATATATAGAAATGTACTGGGAAACCAATATGAATTTATACTTTTTGTTTATATTTCACAGTGCTACATCCAACAACATTTTAGATAGGGTGATCGATTCAGAGGAAGCTCACCACAATGACTTTCGTAGACTGGTAAGTTAATTATTCTCTTAGCATTTTAATCTTCGGTTAACATATGTATTCATATGTCCGTTGTCCTAAAAATATGCAGGAACATGTTGAAGGATATCATGAATTATCTGCAAAAACAAAAATATTCTTTTCCACTGCAATCGCCAAGTGGGATGTTGATTTTTATGTCAAGATTGAGAATGATGTTCATGTCAATTTAGGTAAGGGCCAGTTTGTTTTCATTTAAAAAATGTTCAATGTAGATCTCATATTGAAACAAATGTGTCATAACAATTTACAATTATAAGGGATTAAAATCTTTTATTTTTATTTTTAAAAAGGTCGTAATGTCAGTTACATTGTAAAAGAACTAGATAAGTCTTAAATAGACGCTAAATGCCGAACAACATCCAATGATTTGATTTCATATTTTAAACAAATGCAATCTAAGCTAACCCATAGAAATTAATAATACATCACTAGATGTTAGGTTCATGAATTTATTTTTGTAAAACTATTGAGGAAAATTTCTACTAATGCCATTACATGTATGCTAGCTGCAACTCTCTCTAGGCACAGATCAAAGCCTAGGGTCTATATTAGGTGCATGAAATCTGGTCTAGTTCTTTCTAATAAGTAACTACAGTTATACTTTAATTGATTGAGAAACCCTAATTTTTTACTTAATAAAATAAACATGCATGTTTATTTTCATTGTTAGGAATGCGAAATACCATGAACCAAAATACTGGAAATTTGGTGAGGAAGGGAACAAGTACTTCCGTCATGCAACTGGGCAGATATATGCCATCTATAAGATTTGGCCACATATATTTCTATAAAATAGTAAGATATATTCGAGCCATTGTTCATTTACTTATAATATGTATTTACAATATGGTATAAATTTGGTTAACTTAGATAAATCCATATTTAAATGCAGACAGATATTGCATAAATAACTCGTAATGCAATACACGCCATGGCAGCTGCTTTATTTATTTATTATTATGCAGTTTCTAAGAAAGGGTGAAAATGTGTCATCATGAGGCAACCAATATTTTTCATATAGAAAATAATAATTGGGAATTACAAAGGATCTAAACCTATTCAAAATGAAAGCAAATGGTTGCCAAAGCTTAATAAAATTGATGAACTTGTTCTGCTTACACAAGAACTGGATGATATTTGCCATAGGAATAACTGGATGCTACCAAAATGTAATAACCCAGAAATCTGAGCCAATTTAAAATTTTTATTTTGGCAATTTTAGATAATTTTGATTATTTAAAATGATTATTTGAAATAATAACGACGAAAAATTTATTTTGAATAAAATTTGAACGTATATATTTATATAGATCGTCGTTAGAATATAAATAATTATTTTTAATTATAAAAGAAATTGAAAATGGCACAGTAGTTCGATAATTCGATTTCAAAGTTCAAATGAATGTACAGGATTCAAAATAAACCGGATTTCATCGAAACCAAAAATATTAGAATCTAATTGAGAATATCTTTCCAACGAATCAGAAAAATCAAAATTTCATAGCGGGAATCAAAATATATGTCCATTTGGAAATTCAGAATAGTCGCTATGGAATTTCTGGCCCTTAAAAATGGAAATTTTGCAAACGACCTAGGTTTTCGACGAAACCACTTTTGTTGGATCCGCGATGTCAAATTATTGCTAGGTTTCAAATTTTGTAATTTTTCGAATCAATATGTGAGCATGGCGAAGGAAAACGCATTTGACCAGTTTCAGTTGATTTTAATCGACTGGAAAATGGCCATTTTTCAAATGGTCTCAGAATTTGATGAAACTAGTTTTGTTAGGACCGTATCGTCAATATGAAGTTAGAAATAATTTTTCTGGAATTTTTCGAGTCCGTATGTGGCCCCGGTAAATTGAAATGTACGTTTAAATTGAATATATAAAGATTTATATTGTAAATTGAACGGAAACTGATCAAAACGATCGAATTGGCCTACGTGGCATATCCCATTGTGTTCGAAATGGGGGTAATTAGCTAGGGGCGACAGTCGTTGGGTGTCGATTGGGGTTCGAACGAAAAGTCAACCTCATGGAAATTGAAATAAATATAATATAACTCCCCACCTCCTTTTCTCCTTTTACTCGGTCAAACCCCCCCTTCACCACTTCAGTTTCGATCCCGATTAGAAAATAAAAAAAAAAAACCCTAAAACTAAAATCGCGCGCTGCCTCCTTCCACGTCGTCTCCCTTCCATCACCGGCGCCTACCCCCATCGCACCCCAAACTCCGGCGAGACCCCCTCCTACCTTCGTCGCCCTCTCTCTCCTCCCTACCCGCAAGTCTCGAACCCCTTTCCCCCCTAAACTGACCACCTCTGGCCATCCCTTAGCCACCGCCCACCTGCTTTCCTCCTCTAATGAGCGCGCAAGTCCTCGCCCCCCTCTTCTTCTAACTGTAAGGTTTTGTTTTTGTTTATATACACACATTTGACCGATATTGATTGGGACGATAAATTTTACACATCGCCCAACAACACAAATAAAATCTGTGTTTGATTGTTTGAAACCCCACATGGGTATTAGGATGATATATCACATACACTAATCCCAATAATTAGTTGTATGTCGATCGACTGATTGACAAACTGGTATAAGCATTAAATATTTATATTTGATGCTTATACAGTGCAGAACGCACTCTGGATGATGGTTGATTATTTATCGTTGTTATTTTATACATGTGTTGTAGAAAATCCACATAATTAACATTATATTTTAATTGTTTGGGCCTCATTCCAGTTTTGAAAAAGAAATAGTTGAAATAGAAATATTTGAAATAGAATATTTGAATAGAAATATTTGAAATAGAAATATTTGAAATAGAAATATTTGAACTAGAATATTTGAAAATAGAAATATATGAAGTCGTGTTGATTAGATTGACGCCATTTTGACGTGAACGATATTTATATCGATTTTATTCATTTTTATAATGAATATAGAAAAGGAAGTGATTTCAAATTCTGATATTTTGAAACGATTTGAAATTCGAATTGAAATTGAATAGAATTGAATTCGAATTAAAATTGAATAGAATTGAATTCGAATTGAAATCAAATTGAAATGAATTCGAATTGAATTGAAATTGAATAGAAATCGATTTGAAATAAATTCAAAATCGAATAAAAATTGAATTGAAAACGAACTGAAATTGAATTAAAAATCGATTTGAATTGAAATCAATTTGAAATGAATTTAAAACGAATTTATGAGGAAAAATTTAATTTTGATTTGAATTTGAAATGAAGTTGAAATCGTTTCGAAAACGAATTTAAAATGATTTATAAAATACGATTTAAAAGGAAATCGATGAAGTATGTATTATATATATTATATATATAATATAATGGCCTGAATAGAACGCGCCACGCCGCGACAGTTCGTGAATTACGACCATTGACTTCGAATGGATATTACGGGAGATCCGACCGTCGGATTCTCCTAAAACCAGAAACGTTGGGTTCGTATCGAAAAGAGCTTTCTAACGGATATTTGAAATTTTAAATCTAACGGTTGGATTTGAAATTATGTCCAAATCAAATTTGGAAAAGGTCGCTGTAAGTGCAGTTTGATGGCCGTTGATGGAAATTGACTGTACGGGCCTTGATAAAATTATTAAAAATAGAAATAATTTCTGTAAAATCATAAGAAATGATTTGGGAAAAATCGGGATGAAAACTCCATATTTGAAAAGATAAAAATAGATTTTTATCGAAATGAACTAGTTTTGAACTAGAATAATAATTTATTTATTTTTAAAATAAATAAATTGGATTTGAAATGGTTTTGAAAATAACCAGAATTTCCAATAATTGCATTGGAATGGATTTGAATCGAAATTGTCTTCGGAATATTTCGATGTTGGATTTCGTGATTATACAGATATTGTTACGGAAATTTGAAAGATATATATATATATATATCGTTATTTCCAATACGATATTTGTTGGTCGTAGAATTTGATATTGAATATAAGCCGATATATTTTCTATTCTGAGCCTTGTATTTAATATCAAATGTGATTTGGGTTTGTTGTGAATGGTGTCTTCATTAACACTGTTCTTAAGCCCAGTTGAGAAAAAGATTAAATCTTTTTATTTAGATTAAATGAACTGTACCAATTAAATAATATTTAATTGGAATTGAATTGGGATTGATTTTTGGGTTTATCGTGAACAGTGTTTTAAATAACACTTGTTCTTTAACCCGAAAATTGATGGAATGTGATTTTGGGTTGTCGTGAACGGTATCTTCAATAATACTGTTCTTAGACCCAAAGGAGTTAAGAAAATCAGAAACTAACTAGAGATTAGTTAAGTTGAATGGTTTCTGGGGTATTGATCTGATGTTGGTTTCGGCCTTCGGGGTTAATACTTAGGGAATTGCTCACTTGCTAATTTATGGTTAGGGACTGACTGAAATGTGATGTGATTTTGGGTTGTCGTGAACGGTATCTTCAATAATACTGTTCTTAGACCCAAAGGAGTTAAGAAAATCAGAAACTAACTTAAGATTAGTTAAGTTGATTGGTTTCTGGGGTATTGATATGATGTTGATTTTGGCCTTCGGGGTTAATACTTAGGGAATTGCTCACTTGCTAATTTACGGTTAGGGACTGATTGAAATGTGATGTGATTTTGCGGGTTTATCGTGAACCGTGTTTTAAATGACACTGATTCTTTTACCCAGTCAAAGATTAAAACTAATTAGAGTTTTAATGAATCTTTAATTAGATTGAAAAGATCGAGAATGGAGTATCACCAGTTTTGCTCCAGGCGATAGTTAAATCTTTAATTAGATTTGAACATGAAATGGTAACCGAATTTACCGATAACACCGTGGTATTAGATATGAAGTATTACCAGTTTTACTTCATGGGATGAATAGGTTGGGATTGGGAAATAAAATAAATGATCACTTCGGTATGGATCGCTAATCCCGACTAGTTTGAATTGATATTCAAAAGTAGATTAAAGAATAAATTTAAAGGAATTTATCTTTGATAAAATTAATGGGAACCTCTCCGAAGAATGTGAAATTTAGAAACTAACTGCAGGTTAGCTAAGCAGAATGGTTTTCTGGTTATTTATCTGATGTTGGTTTCGGCTTTTGGGGTTAATATTAGGGGAATTATTCTCTTGATTAATTTACGGTTAGTGACTGATGAACTGGAATGAGGCGTATGTTGTGTTTGTATAACACGCATTTATTATATACGCGAGTTATTCAGAAAGACCGGGTTTATCCCATTCTTAATAACTGATATGACGATAAGTCGAAGATGAAGACGATGGTAGAAGACCGGAGGTCTTCACGTCGTTTGGATAATTACTAACGATCTTGATTGGGCCGTACACCCAAGAGGAGGGAATCAGTTGGTGATCGTCCAGACGTACTTGGAGATCGATGGATATGTGGGGTACTAGGTGCCTCCGGTTTCGTTCAGACCCAGAACGGACTTGTAAATGGACTGTGTGTCTGACATTGGATATCATTCCGTGTGTTTGATGGATATCGGTTGCATGGAGTGGTTTGCCTGTGTTGCATGCTAAGATGCAAATGATCAAGGCTCTTGTTGAAAAGCAAAGTCTTGTGGTTGATGATCAAAGCACGACCTTTGTGGCGTAGCTTTGTGTAGCGTTGATTCGCGAGCCTCACGCCCCGGTTGTGAACCAGAAACGGGAGAAGGACCTCAGGGGGGACATGCGTTTCTTTCTAGCTAGAAGTGGCGTCAGTGGTTTTACACGCCCTGACGAGTTTGACTTGTGTGGTTGTTGCTGTTGCGAGGCGCCTCGGATATATCGGTGACTATGTGAAGCCGATGGAGTCATTTGTTGGCTCATTTACGCCCCAAAGGGCGGGGAAACGTAGTGTTCAGGCATTATAATCCACATCGGTGGACCGGCCCTGACGATCCAAGGGGCAGTTGCAGCTGTTCCTGAGGCTCGGGCTCGAGAGTCTCGAATCAAGAGAGGACTATCTTTTGCTTCGGTTCACAGATGGAAATCCAACTTCCAAATATGTGACATTTGCGGTTTTGATTGTAGAACCTAGTACGGTGACATGATATATGGTACCCATGCCGCCTATGATTGATATTTATGATTGTATATAAAATCAGAAACTAACTGGAAACGAGCTAAGATGAGTGGTTTCCTGGGTATTGGTCTGATGTTGGTTTCGGCCTTCGGGGTTAATACTTAGGGATTCGTTCTCTTACTAATTTGCGGTTGGAGTCTGATTAAGAATAAAAAATAAAATTTCATGTATCAAGCATTCTTTGGCTGTTATAAGGTAAAACCCTATCCTCCGGCTTGCGTTGCATTGTGTGATGGGACCTGGGTCTTATAACAGCTTCATTTTTCTTTATTTAGCATTGTGCTGTTTGTTTTATGCACTGGTGTTCTTGGGAGGAAACCCGTTCCGTGTTATACGGCGTGGTCCCTTGATTTACCTAACTTTAAAATAAAGATTAATAACTGTTTTAGTTCTCACACCAGTCCCATGACTGACCAGGAGTTTATTGTTTTAACCTAAACTCTGGGTGCCCTTTTTTTCGACACGGGCAGCTAGTAGTTTTGGTTTTGCAGATTTATATTCACAGGATCCTTGTTTACAACTGGAATGATATTCGGAAAGCTTTGTATCCGTATATCTCCTTCAGTTGTGTTTTGTATTATTTTCCGCTGTAGTGATGTATTTAAATGTAATTTAAATCTCTGATATTTTCGGTGTAATATTGATTCATACTATCTATATTCATGTATTCTGATGGAATTGTTGTAATTAACAATGAAATGTTCTTCCGTATGCATTCTATTTTGCCGTGTGCTCAAAACAATCAGGCGTTTCGAACGGTCTTGATTGGTTTAGCGGCTGATTCGGATCGAGCGAAATTCCTTTTCGTTACATTTGGTATCGGAGCTTTGTTTTACAAAGCTCAGAGAACAAGACACACTAGAACCATATAAAAGAATTCATCAGATATTGGATTAGTAATATCCAATGAGAATGACTCGTTAGAGAGGGGATCAGTAGTATCCTAGAACGAGTGTGAAGAGTATATTTTTAAAATTAAAACAATTTTTGTTTTGAAATTTTAAATCAATTATTCGTATTTTAATATTTATTTATATTGATTTGGACTATCCAATATATAAAGATTTTGCATATATGTCTGATCCGCGTGTATTCGAAGTTTTAATATATTGGGTAGATATAGAATCACACTCTAGTCGCCCGGAGATGATTTTGATGATCGAGCTCCATCATCAGAATTTATTTTCGTGTTTCGAAAGTGGGATCTCTATATATTTCCATTAGACTGGTGTGAGAACCAAAATTAGATAGGGCTTATTGTTGTGGTTTGGCATCAAAAATGTGAATTTGACTATATATCAAAATTATGGATTTGAAACATTAATCAACAAATTGATTGCTGAATGTGTTGCTTGATTATTGTTTTGATTATTTAAGATTTTGAACCATTATGTCAATTTGAATCAAATAGTGAATTGTATTGAAAATTTGTCGAATTTGCATGCATATACATGTACTTACATTGAACAGGCCATAGCAAAGAGGCTAGAGCAGAAGAATAAAATTGTTTGCCGACAAATAGGTACATGTTTATTGTATTTCTTGAGTTTTGGGTGATTTTGTGAGCCGATTGGCTAGTCGCTTGGCTTTTTCTTTTTCTTTTGGATTGAAGAAGGCCATGGGAGGCTATATGAAATATCCCGAAGTCCCCGGTGCAGGGGAGGTTATGGCGAAATTTTTCGAAAATTTAGGGTGTCAGCCAAATTTTTGAAAAATTTGAAAAGTTTTTAGAAACTGAAAAGTTGAAAAACTTAAGCCGTAAAGAAAATAATGAAAGTTGAGTTGATTAGTTAAACAACTTTCGGCTTTGTTCCTTTTCGGGGACGAAAAGTTTTAAGTGGGGGAGATTGTAATAACCCGGAAATCTGAGCCAATTTAAAATTTTTATTTTGGCAATTTTAGCGAATTTTGATTATTTAAAATGATTATTTTAAATAATAACGACGAAAAATTTATTTTGAATAAAATTAGAATGTATATATTTATATAGATCGTCGTTAGAATATAAATAATTATTTATAATTATAAAAGAAATTGAAAATGGCGTGGTAGTTCGATAATTCGATTACAAAGTTCAAATGAATGTACAGGATTCAAAATAAACCGGATTTTAGCAAAACCAAAAATATTAGAATCTAATTGAGAATATCTTTCCAACGAATCAGAAAAATCAAAATTTCATAGCGGGAATCAAAAGATATGTCCAGTTGAAAATTCAGAATAGTCGCTATGGAATTTCTAGCCCTTAAAAACGGAAATTTTGCAAACAACCTCGGTTTTCGACGAAACCACTTTTGTTGGATCCGCAATGTCAAATTATTGCTAGGTTTCAAATTTCGTAATTTTTCGAATCAATATGTAAGCGTGGTGAAGGAAAACGCGTTTGACCAGTTTTAGTTGATTTTAATCGACTGGAAAATGGCCATTTTTCAAACGGTCTCAGAATTTGACGAAAGTAGTTTTGTTAGGACCGTATCGTCAATACGAAGATAGAAATAATTTTTCTGGAATTTTTCGAGTCCGTATGTGGCCCCGGTAAATTGAAATGTATGTTTAAATTGAATATATAAAGATTTATATTGTAAATTGAACGGAAACTGATCGAAACGATCGAATTGGCCTATGAAGCATATCCCATTGTGTTCGGAAAAGGGGTAATTAGCTAGTGGCAACAGTCATTGGGTGTCGATTGGGGTTTGAACGAAAAGTCAACCTCATGGAAATTGAAATAAATAATTAAATAAATATAATATAACTCCCCACCTCCTTTTCTCCTTTTACTCGGTCAAACCCCCCCTTCACCACTTCAGTTTCGATCCCGATTAGAAAATAAAAAGAAAAAAAAAACCCTAAAACTAAAATCGCGCGCTGCCTCCTTCCACGTCGTCGCCCCCTCCATCACCGGCGCCTACCCCCATCGCACCCCCAAACTCCGGCGAGACCCCCTCCTACCTCCGTCGCCCTCTCTCTCCTCCCTACCCGCAAGTCTCCCTTCCCCCTAAACAGACCACCTCCGGCCATCCCTTGGCCACCGCCCACCTGCTATCCCCCTCTAACGAGCGCGCAAGTCCTCGCCCCCCCTCTTCTTCTAACTGTAAGGTTTTGTTTTTGTTTTTGTTTATAATTTTTTTAAGCTATTAAATTATTAAAAAGCTGATTTTTATAAATATATATAACGACTTAAAATTCCGATTTTCACATATATAAAGCGAAGATAAATAGATTTGATTTTCATTTATAAATGAAATGATTTTTATTTTCAAAAAGATAGGATTTTTATGGTTAAAAAGTTGAGATTTTTACATACCGAAGGAAGAGATTTATACCACGTGAAAGAAGAGATTTTTAAAACGAGAAAGAAGAGATCTCTAGATTAGAAAAATATGATCTTTGTTTATATAAAAATATAATTTTTAATATGAGGATAAGGTTAAAAATATAATTTTTATATGTGTACCAAAGTAAAAATAAGATTTTTATTCATATAGAGTAATAAAAATATAATTTTTATTACTTACTAGCGGTGTAAAAATAGAATTTTTATCTATATAGTAGCAGTACAAAATTAGATTTTTTTCTTTTATATACATAGCAACAATATAAAAATGTGATTTTTATATATGTAGTGGCTACGGGCAACGTAAGTGACAAAAGGCGAGCACGACGAAGATGTTCTACATATGAAGAGTCGTGGCGTTTGGTTTAGCTTTCGGTGAGAACTTCTCACTTCTAATTTAATTTTCTAGTTAAAATATATACTAGGATGCAGACGGTGTTTAGTAGCACCCGACACCCGTCATCCACAGACCATGGACGGCTTGTATGCTTGTTTATTTGATTTTGATGTGTAGTTGATTGTGGGATGTGATGTGAAATGAAATAAAATATTTATACAGTTAAAAATATTTTATAGTTAAAAATAGAATTTTTAACGTGTATATGAAATGAAATAAATTAATATAAACAAATCGAACGATTTGTTTATATACACACATTTGACCGATATTGATTGGGACGATAAATTTTACACATCGTCCAACTGCACAAATAAAATCTGTGTTTGATTGTTTGAAACCCCACACGGGTATTGGGATGATATATGACATACACTAATCCCAATAATCAGTTGTATGACGATCGATTGATTGACAGACTGTTATAAGCGTTAAATATTTATATTTGATGCTTATATAGTGTAGAATGCACTCTGGATGATGGTTGATTATTTATCGTTGTTATTTTACACATGTGTTGTAGAAAATCCATATAAAACATTATATGGTAATTGTTTGGGCCTCATTCCAGTTTTGAAATAGAAATATTTGAAATAGAATATTTGAAATAGAATATTTGAATAGAAATATTTGAAATAGAAATATTTGAAAAGAAATATTTGAACTAGAATATTTGAAAATAGAAATATATGAAGCCGTGTTGATTAGATTGACACCATTTTGACGTGAACGATATTTATATCGATTTTATTCATTTTTATAAGGAATATAGAAAAGGAAGTGATTTCAAATTCTAATATTTTGAAACGATTTGAAATTCGAATCGAAATTGAATAGAATTGAATTCGAATTAAAATTGAATAGAATTGAATTCGAATTGAAATCAAATTGAAATGAATTCGAATTGAATTGAAATTGAATGGAAATCGATTTGAAATAAATTCAAAATCGAATAGAAATTGAATTGAATTGAAACGAACTGAAATTGAATTAAAAATCGATTTGAATTGAAATCAATTTGAAATGAATTTAAAACAAATTTATGAGGAAAAATTTAATTTTGATTTGAATTTGAAATGAAGTTGAAATCATTTCGAAAATGAATTTAAAACGATTTATAAAATACGGTTTAAAAGGAAATCGACGAAGTATATATTATATATTATATATATAATATAATGGCCTGAATAGAACGCACCGTGCCGCGGCAGTTCGTGAATTTCGACCATTGACTTCGGATGGATATTACGGGAGATCCGACCGTTGGATTCTCCTAAAACCGGAACCGTTGGGTTCGTATCGAAAAGAGCTTTCTAACGGATATTTGAAATTTGAAATCTAACGGTTGGATTTGGAATTATGTCCAAATCAAATTTGGAAAAGGTCGTTGTAAGTGCAGTTCGATGGCCGTTGATGGAAATCGACTGTACGAGCCTTGATAAAATTATTAAAATAGAAATAATTTGTGTAAAATCATAAGAAATGATTTGGGAAAAATCGGGATGAAAAACTCCATATTTGAAAAGATAAAAATAGATTTTTATCGAAATGAACTAGTTTTGAACTAGAATAATAATTTATTTATTTTTAAAATAAATAAATTGGATTTGAAATGGTTTTGAAAATAACCAGAATTTACAATAATTGCATTGGAATGGATTTGAATCGAAATTGTCTTCGGAATATTTCGATGTTGGATTTCGTGATTATACAGATATTGTTATGGAAATTTGAAAGATATATATATATCGTTATTTCCAATACGATATTTGTTGATCGTAGAATTTGATATTGAATATAAGCCGATATATTTTCTATTCTGAGCCTTGTATTTTATATCAAATGTGATTTGGGTTTGTTGTAAATGGTGTCTTCATTAACACTGTTCTTAAGCCCAGTTGAGAAAAAGATTAAATCTTTTTATTTAGATTTAATGAACTGTACCAATTCAATAATATTTAATTGGAATTGAATTGGGATTGATTTTTGGGTTTATCGTGAACAGTGTTTTAAATAACACTTGTTCTTTAACCCGAAAATTGATGGAATGTGATTTTGGGTTGTCGTGAACGGTATCTTCAATAATACTGTTCTTAGAGCCAAAGGAGTTAAGAAAATCAGAAACTAACTAGAGATTAGTTAAGTTGAATGGTTTCTGGGGTACTAATCTGATGTTGGTTTCGGCCTTCGGGTTTAATACTTAGGGAATTGCTCACTTGCTAATTTATGGTTAGGGACTGATTGAAATGTGATGTGATTTTGGGTTGTCATGAACGGTATCTTCAATAATATTGTTCTTAGACCCAAAGGAGTTAAGAAAATCAGAAACTAACTGAAGATTAGTTAAGTTGAATGGTTCCTGGGGTATTGATTTGATGTTGGTTTCGACCTTTGGGGTTAATACTTAGGGAATTGCTCACTTGCTAATTTACGGTTAGGGACTGATTGAAATGTGATGTGATTTTGGGGATTTATCGTGAACCGTGTTTTAAATGACACTGATTCTTTAACCCAGTCAAAGATTAAAACTAAGTGGAGTTTTAATGAATCTTTAATTAGATTGAAAAGATCGAGAATGGAGTATCACCAGTTTTGCTCCAGGCGATAGTTAAATCTTTAATTAGATTTGAACATGAAATGGTAACTGAATTTACCGATAACACCGTGGTGTTAGATATGAAGTATTACCAGTTTTACTTCACGGGATGAATAGGTTGGGATTGGGAAATAAAATAAATGATCACTTCGGTATGGATCGCTAATCCCGACTAGTTTGAATTGATATTCAAAAGTAGATTAAAGAATAAATTTAAAGGAATTTATCTTTGATAAAATTAATGGGAACCTCTCCGAAGAATGTGAAATTTAGAAACTAATTGTAGGTTAGCTAAGCAGAATGGTTTTCTGGATATTTATCTGATGTTGGTTTCGGCCTTCGGGGTTAATATTAGGGGAATTATTCTCTTGATTAATTTACGGTTAGTGACTGATGAACTGGAATGAGGCGTATGTTGTGTTTGTATAACACATATTTATTATATACGCGAGTTATTCAGAAAGACCGGGTGTATCCCATTCTTAATAACTGATACGACGATAAGTCGAAGATGAAGACGATGGTAGAAGACCGGAGGTCTTCACGTCGTTTGGATAATTACTGACGATCTTGATTAGGCCGTACGCCCAAGAGGAGGGAATCAGTTGGTGATCGTCCAGACGTACTTGGAGATCTTTGGATATGCGGGGTACTAGGTGCCTCCGGTTTCGTTCAGACCCAGAACGGACTTGTAAATGGACTGTGTGTCTGACATTAGATATCATTCCGTGTGATTGATGGATATCGGTCGCATGGAGTGGTTTGCCTGTGTGGCATGTAAAATGCAAATGATCAAGGCTCTTGTTGAAAAGCAAAGTCTTGTGGTTGATGATCAAAGCGCGGCCTTTGTGGCGTATCTTTTTGTAGCGTTGATTCGCGAGCCTCACACCCCAGTTGTGAACTAGAAACGGGAGAAGGACCTCAGGGGGGACATGCGTTTCTTTCTAGATAGAAGCGGCGTCAGTGGTTTTACACGCCCTGACGAGTTTGACTTGTGTGGTTGTTGCTGTTGTGAGGCGCCTCAGATATATCGGTGACTATGTGAAGACGATGGAGTCATTTGTTTGCTCATTTACGCCCCAAAGGGCGGGGAAACGTAGTGTTCAGGCATTATAATCCACATCGGTGGACCGACCCTGACGATCCAAGGGGCAGTTGTGGCTGTTCCTGAGGCTCGGGCTAGAGAGTCTCGAATCGGTAGAGGACTATCTTTTGCCTCGGTTCACAGATGGAAATCCAACTTCCAAATATGTGACATTTGCGGTTTTGATTGTAGAACCTAGTGCGGTGACATGATATATGGTACCCATGCCGCCTATGATTGATATTTATGATTGTATATAAAATCCGAAACTAACTAGAAACGAGCTAAGATGAGTGGTTTCCTGGGTATTGGTCTGATGTCGGTTTTGGCCTTCAGGGTTAATACTTAGGGAATCGTTCTCTTACTAATTTGCGGTTGGAGTCTGATTAAGAATAAAAAGATAAAATTTCACGTATCAAGCATTCTTTGGCTGTTATAAGGTAAAACCTTATCCTCCGGCTTGCGTTGCATTATGTGATGGGACCTGGGTCTTATAACAGCTTCATTTTTTCTTTATTTAGCATTGCGCTGTTTGTTTTATGCACTGGTGTTCTTGGGAGGAAACCCGTTCCGTGTTATACGACGTGGTCCCTTGATTTATCTAACTTTAAAATAAAGATTAATAACTGTTTTAGTTCTCACACCAGTCCAATGACTGACCTGGAGTTTATTGTTTCAACCTAAACTCTGGGTGCCCTTATTTTCGACACGGGCAGCTAGTAGTTTTGGTTTTGCAGATTTATATTCACAGGATCCTGGTTTACAGCTGGAATGATATTCGGAAAGCTTTGTATCCATATATCTCCTTCAGTTGTGTTTTGTATTATTTTCCGCTGCAGTGATGTATTTAAATGTAATTTAAATCTCTGATATTTTCTGTGTAATATCGATTCATACTCTGTATATTCGTGTATTCTGATGGAATTGTTGTAATTAATAATGAAATGTTCTTCTTTCTGCGTTCTATTTTTTCATGTGCTCAAAAAAATCAGGCATTTCGAACGGCCTTGATCGGTTTAGCGACTGATTCGGATCGAGCGAAATTCCTTTTCGTTACACAAAATATAAAGTAATTCCATGTAATGGGGATCATGATATTACTGGTAATTTAATTCCTTTCTCAATGCTCCATGCAAGTGCAAGAAAAAGATAGCACTTGGGTGCTCAATACTTTGCAAAGAAGTTTTAGTTGACTAATTGTTGTTTTTCTTTCTAATCCAAATATGCAGGAGCATTCAAGGTGATTGTTGAACTCCATGGTAAACATTTTGATTTTAGAAGTGTTATCTTGAAGAACACTTGTAAATCTTCTTTAATGTTTCTCTGACTGGAATGTAATGTACATGTTCTTGTTGGTGTTAGATAAATTATTGGTGTTTGTTGTTTTGCTTTTGCGGATGTTGGGATAGTATCAATGACAAGTTTAATTTCAGTAATTTTTTTGGTATTAGCAGAAAACTTTTGGTTTTGTCTTTGATATTGCATGTTTGTGGTGGATGATTTATAGCACGAAATTTTTGTTTTTGGTATTGGTATTGCATTTTTGTGGTAGGACATATATCAGGAAAAATATTAATGTATAAAATCATAACTGACAATGGTTATGTAGTTTAAACAATGTATAGACAAAACAAAGACATCGCCTCCTTTGAAGAGAAATGATGTCTAAACGCCACACAAAAATCATTCCACTGAAAATGGATTGATGTCTGTTCGGTGTATAGACATCACTTCTTTTAGAAAGAAATGATATAATAAAATACTGATTACAACAGTTATTCGCACCAAAAACGATGTATTAGTCATTTTTTCACTACTTGCATGATATGTTTATAGTAATTCAAGACAGATAATAAGCCATTATCAACATTCAGTTGATGCAAATAAACAAAAAAGGGTTAATACATCGTTTTTTAATTAATTTATGATGTCTTGATGCTGCTTCGACATCGTTTTTTAAATGATGTAAAAAATGGCACTTTAGACATCACCGACAAAGACATCACTCCAGAAAAATGAGGACATCATTTTTTAGCTGATGTCTAAGTGAAGTTTTCTTGTAGTGCCTCCAGAGCCAGAGCCAAAACCAAAATCGGGGACAGACATAATACATCTGCCACATAGATATAAAATTGGATTTCAAATACTACGACATAGGCATATCAAAAGCGCTCTACATTTTACAGACGAAATCCGAGCAATTTATAGGTTTTTAATTTATTTGTTTGTTCTCCAAAGTTTATAAATATAACTTGTATTCTTGTTTACAAATTTTAATTTATAGTCATAATATATCTTGCTTCGTATTTTCATGTGTTTGAAATCTTATTATAAAATTATGCTTCTACATGCATATTTAGCAATATACTTCATAATGCAATTTAAAAATAAAAAATATCTAAAACACAATTCAAATATACATCAAACAATTTAATGGCACTTAAAAACAATTCAAATATACTTCATAATGCAATTTAAAAGATAAAAAATACATAAAAAACAATTCAAATATACATCAATACACTTTAATGCCACTTAAAAACAAGATAATAAATGACTAGTGAAAACAATTCAAATATCCACTGTTGAATTTAACTCAATATATTTTAATTTCTATAAATTTGACGTACAGTCTCACTTCAAATTTATTTATCAGCATGATTTGTAGGTCATCAATGGCATATCTTTTAATTTTTAAAGCTTGAAAAAATATTTCACATGAAAACATCTAACATATAAAAATATTCTAATATACTAAAGTTAGAAAATTATCAAATTAATAGTATACTTGCTGAAATTTGTAGAAAAAAATCAATGGCATTGATCATATTTAATTCAATCTATTGTTGTCATATTGATTTTTTTAGCAAAGCCAACGGGGTCAAAAGGGCCCGATCTTTTTATTGAAGTCACATTGATATTTACAAGAAGCAAAACGAATATATGGAACTAGAGATTTTTAAAATAGTTCTTGTAACACCCCGTAATTCTGTGACATTAAGATTCTCAAATTAAAGTATAATTAATTTTTAAAAGAAAATTTAAAAGAAAAAGATCCATGCAGTTGTTTAATTTAAGTATTGTAACTAACATGAAAAAGAGATGTAAGGAGAGAACAATAATTATTATTGTTCTAAGACTTATTAACGAAAGCCTCTGTATCTCAGTTGGTTAAGGCATTGGATTTGTAGCATGGAGGTCGGGGGTTCGAACCCCGGCGGCGGCATAATTTTTTATCTTTGTTTTAGAGAGGGCCAACTGAACATGCAAATATATGTGCGTATACAAATTCAAAATTTGAAAGGATAAGAACGTACATATAAGGAAATAAAGAAAATATATATATACATATGAGAACATATATATATATATGCAAAAATATATGTATACGAAAGATAAAATTCAAGATAAGGCTACAGTCAATGAAATATGGCAACATCATTTGAATTTTGAAAATAAAATGAAAGTTGTGCGTATATATATACGCGTAAAATGGTCGTTAGAGGAATTGTATACATATAAGAATATTTCATGTGAATAAAACAGTTAAATAAATTCCAGAAATTCAAAAGTTCGAAAATCAAACTTCTACGCCAAAACAATTCATTCGAAATTCAAATTTCTACGCCAAAATAGCTTGTGGGACCCAATGCTGACTCAGCGCTGCGTGTATGATAAGGTTTGGCTAGATTCATCTACGTACCTGGACTATTTTCTTAACTGGGTTCAATGCTGACTCAGCGCTGCGTGTACGATAAGGTCTTGAGCAGCTATATAAACAGCCCTAGTCTCCATTCCTCTTTGCACCTCTCTCTTCTATCCTTATGCTGCATAGATTCATGGCCTCTTCCTCTCCTCTTTAATTAAATTAATAAATAAAATAAAATATGATTCAAGACGAGGAGATGCTGCTAAAAGACTTTTAAGGAGGGATTCAAATCAAAGTTTCAAGTGAAGAATTCAAAGGCTAGCTCAAACAAGTTTCAAGCAACGACACACGAATCATAGCCACGCTTTCCTTCTTTTCTAGATCTATTTTCTGTAAGTTGGTTATTTCTAGATCTGAATATTTTGTTTTATTTGTGACATGAAATTAAAGGAATAAAGGAATATGCCAAATCTCTCTCTCTCTCTCTTCGAATTTGTGTTTATACTCTTGGACTGAATTAAGAACTGTTATGATTCGAGGACAAATAAGACTATAACCGTGACTATGACTATAGAACTGTGGCCTTTGAAAGCATATGCCTTTGGACTATGACATAAGCCTTTGATTTTGGGACATATAAACATTGCCTATGACAATGACTTATGACTATGGGAATTATTTTCCTTTTGGACTATGAACATCGCATATGACTATGGACATTTCCTATGACTGTGACTGTGACTACAAGGATTATTTCCTTGACTAGGCCTATACCTTTGATTTGGACATAAACTATTACTTATGACATAATGAGGACAACTGTGATTTTGACACCCATGATTTATGATTAGGAAAATATTGCTTTAGTTTTGTGATTGAGAAGTTAGGTCTAAACCCAATTATTTATTCTACCTGTTCCTTGGTTTTTCTTTGGTTTTAAGACAGTGGGAATTTACCTATTAAGTTAGGTCTACCCACGTTCTTGAACCTATTTTGCCCATTCTTTGGTTTTAAGACAGTGGGAATTTACCTATTTAGTTAGGTCTACCCATATTCTTGAACCTACATTGTTATCCAAACCTTTTTATGCCAATTATTCCTTCTTGTCATTTTGATTCATTCCCTTTTTATCTACGAATCTAGATTTATTTATAATCTAGGTTGAATCACGATTATTCGAACGGTGGGAATGCGATTTGGCGAAAAACATGGAAATGAATATGAATGTAATTGTAAACTTGGAAATTGGCATAATTTGGAATATGTATTATGACATACATATTAAAATGAAAACAGGGAAATTTGACATGGATTAGAGAATATGTGATTTTGACATATTAAATTTAGCGTTAGTAAGTAAGCTAAATTTTAGGCATAAAATGTAAACTAGAAAAATAATTCTAGTTTTGCCATAAATTGTGAATTAGGATGTTAAACCAAGATTGGGTTAATTAAGGTTGATTTGGAATAAGTATATTAGCACAATTTTGAATTTATTCATAATTGTGAGCAATTGTCATGTTTGGAATAAATTATGGTTAGCGACACTAAATTTGGTATAATTTACATACCAAAAAGTATAAATATGATAAATAAGAGAGAATGGGCCATAATAATAAATGTGACAATGTACATTAAAAGAGTAGTAATGAAATAAGTAAATTAGGAGTAATTTACTTATAGAATTCGTCATAAATGTTAAATTGTTCATTTACCACAAAATATGTAACTTGGTTAAGTTTTGGCCATAAATTATAAACTAGGATATTTAATCTAGTTTCGGCAATGAAATAGGAAATGGCCTAAACTGCATGTTGGGTAAGGACTTGGGCCTAGAATATAAGTTACTAGTAGGCTTGACAAATAAATATAGGCTAAATTTGTCTAAAAAGGGGAAATGGGCTTTTGAAATAAATTGTTAACAATTTATAAACAAAAGAAAAGTATTTTGATAACATCCCTTTTTATAACACATAGACCAGAAGGTTCTAGGGTGACAGAGAGGATAGTGTCTAGGCTTGGGTTTGGAAAATACAAGTTTCCTGCCCTCCCTGGCTATCCCTAACTGATCCGAAGGACGGGATGGTTGTTTTCAAAACCAGATTTGGAAATTAATCAAAAACCCTTTGAACTTAGAAAACATGAATATGCATAACCCGAGGTTAGACTGAGTTGCGGTGTAAACCTGCCCGGAACCGACCGGCACATCCAGTAACCGCAGCAATATCTGTCTAATGTGAGAGGTTGCGGCTTTAATTTATTAATTAAAGCTAGAACAAGAATGGGAGAGTTAAGTCCATAGAAACACTTAACAAATTTAACACAGTTAAGCAAGAATGGGTGGGTTAAGTCCATAGGAACACTTAACCGACTTAACAAAGTTAAGCTAGAATGGGAAGGTTAAGTCCATAGGAACACTTAACCAACCTAACACGGTTAAGCTAGAATGGGAAGGTTAAGGAACACTTAACCAACTTAGCACAGTTAAAGCTAGAATGGGAGGGTTAAGTCCATGGGAATACTTAGCCAAATTAACATGTTGACTAGACTAGAAGGTGGGGTTAAGTAAAGTTAATACACTTAGCCAATTTAACATGTTAATTAGACTAGAGGTTGGGGTTAAGTAATACACTTAGCCAAATTAATATGTTAGCTGGACTAGACCATGGGGTTAAGTAAACTTGAATGCTTAACCATCAGAATATGATAAATGAATAGGGTTAAGTAAAAAGCATAAAGGGATAACACTTAACCAGTGTAATAGGATAAGGGAAGAGGGTTAAGATAGCTTGAATCGACTAAAGACACTTAACCAACCCAACCTGGCGAGAAAGAAAACTAAGTAGTAAACCTCAGTTGAAAAAGGGACTAAGTAGTAAAACTTAGTTAAGAAAACAAGGAATTTGGAAACTAAGTGGTAAACCTTAGTTAGTAGAACTAAGTAGTAATTCTTAGTATAACACGAAGGAGCAGACATCCATCTGGTTTTAAGAAGGCTCCAACGAATTGGGTTACGAAGCCCGAGGCTTCGAGGGGACGTGAGGGTACTCTTGGTATCCCTCTGTGAGGCTGCATATGATCATCCTGGGCTCACAGAGGTTAAGGTCTGCGTTAGAAGAACCGAGGGTATGCCTTGGTTGCAATATATATATGGCAACCTAAAGACTAGGATGGACCGGCGTGATTCGGCGAGAAAACGGTAGCCCTGTGATAGCAACTCATCGTCTACCATCCATCTTGAGTCAGTCGAGATACGTGAAGCGGAAAGGCGGAGAACTCCAAAAGACCATAATTGCTATCTAGTTATGGGTGAGGATGGCCATAGGATAGTGGGGCACCGGGGGCCGGCGTATAGTTCTCATTTTACAAAGGGTGCCTTTCATTAGTTGAGGGAGGGGTCAAGTGGGACCGTAGCCACTGGAATAAAAACAGACCTTAGCATCTGCATCGGCAGATATCTGAAAGCTCCCGACCGAGTTCTGTATTCCTTGATTTGCCCTGTCACAGGACTCGGACCGCACATTACAGGACATGTGCATCTAGACAAGCGATAACGATTCGCGATACATGCGTGGGGAAGTATAGGAACATATACCACTCTAGGTAGTGTGTCTTAGACTTGGGGGCATCGTTCGCAGGTAGCGTAATCCCTAGTTGGACTAGGTGGCATAAATCCGAGAAGCGTTCAGCAGATAGCGTAAACTCTAGTTAAATCTAGAAAGCACCTGATAGAAAACCCTAGATTTGATCTAGGTAATAAATAATGAATGTATGCCGGAAGGCAATGGAAAATACAGGGATTGGGATCACGTTATCGTTACTAGTTGGGACACTAGGTAGGTGGTGCAGAGATATAGAAATCAGTATAACAAGGAAATAGCGAAGCGGCGAAGTATTAGAGCGTATCCAGTTTATCTTATCTTAGCATATCTTGTGATTACCTTGTCCAATCTTGTTGACCCTATCGTCATGGCGTAATCTTGTATTCAGTTAATTCATGTCGTTTTGTTTTCCATGTTCACATGCTAGAAGTTACTGAACTTACTCAGGCTTTATGTCTGACTCTGTTTTTCTTTCGTCTTCTTTTCTTCCGTTTCCCCCCCCCCCCAAGGTAGTAGAGGAGGGAGTAGTATAGCTCAGGTTAAGTTGGACTGTCACTCTTTCCCAGCTTGAAGATTTGTCGAAGTCTGCTTGGATTCTCTTATCAGATGCTATGGCTGGCTCATGCAAAAATTGGGGAATATAAATGTTGTTTTATGCTTCTTTATTTTGTAAGACAGATGATACTCTGATATTGTAAAGAAATCATTGTACAAATTATTTTATCAATAAAGCAAAGTTTTATCTTCCGCTATTTAATTTCTGTCTGTCTTGTAATTTATCTGCATCTTTTACCCTAAATGCTCCACAGAACTTAGTGCATTCCCTTTGTGAGTGACACTAACGGATGTGGGGTGTTACACGTGGTATCAGAGCTGAAGGTTACCGGATCAGATAAAGATTTGAAAAATTATTTTTCAAAATAGTTTTTAAAGAAGCATTTTCAAAAGAAAAGGATTTGTTTTAAAGGCATATTCCCCAAAGCCATACGCATTGTCTCTTCTTCCTCTGTTTGAATTCTTGTCTCCTTCTTTCTTGAGTCTCTGGGGCTCCTGGCTTTCTGGGAGGTAACCTCATCGAAGGGCAAAGTAGTGCCCGGCTTCCATCCATAGCCGTAGTTGTTTCATCTACGGGCAGTTTTCTTTCAAAGCTTATAAGGTTTTCCGGACGATGGAGGCAGTTTTCGAGAGATTTGTCAACATGACTACACACGGAAGGGGATGAGGAGTTTGGCTAAGGAGCATAACCCTAGGATGAGGAATTCATGGATGTAGACTTAGCACATGAAGGAGGAAGAAATTATAAAGCCTAAGACAAGAGGAAGTATCTTTACTAGGGTATGATAGGGCATATACTTAAGGACAAGGGCAAGAACGAGGACGAGATTTTCAGAAGGACAAGTACATGCTTTCGCCACCAAGCGTACCTAGGAGAAAGGTAGTCCGGTTGGAAGAGTCTAGTTTTCTGTTCGTGCTATTTCCTTAGGTTCTAGCGCTTCTCATTTGTTCATATCCACTTTCATAGTTGGGTCTCTGCACCATAGTACTTGTATAGTAGAAAGATCCCACTAGAGTCTCAAATCCAATTTTTGGTCCGACCATTTTATTTTTTTGTTAGTAGGGATTTGAGAATAGCTATCGAGTTTGCTTATGTCATCTCACGTAGATCGTCTAAATTCGGGGGAGATATTCCTTGGGTGCTTGTCTGATATTGGTTTAGGCCTTTGGGGCTTGTACTTGAGGAATGTCGAGTTCGACTAGGATGGTTTGCGTGAGAGATGAATAGTTGTGACAGGCGCTCTAAAAAGCGCGTAGTGATCTTTCAACCCTTATAGTTATGGCATGGTGGATAAGGGAGAGACCTCTAATCATACACTTGGTACCGTGATTGACATCTGTTTATTTTGGAAATGGAGGTTAGGAACTTCACAATCGTGAAGATAAATTGTTTAAGATACAGTGGAGTAAAGCTCAAGAAGGCCAGATACTAGCAACATGCCCTTTTTCCTTAAGGGTGCATCCTTGATTTCTCTGTTTAGGAGCTTTACGCGTAGTTGTTTCTCTCTTTCCAAAGTATATCCTCTAGGTCATATCTGCGATCCTTAGGTAGAAGCCAATGGATGTAAACATGTATTTGAAACATGTTATGGTTGAATGGTTGCAAATGGTTGCTCGTGGATGCATATGCATACATATTAGGCACTAGATCAAGTTCGGACGCTCTCATATTTCATTTACATATATGCATTTGTTTATAAGTTGAACTTGTTATGATATCATATGGACGTTGCATATGGATGAATGGCTGTGCACGCATGTAGTATTTACATGACTAGGGATGTTTGCATGCATGATTGGATGCATGGCACTAACATGATTTGCATTAAGAAGGTCAACTGAATCAGTAGACCGCCTGATTTTGCATTAGATAGAGACATATACACACACTATGCATATGAACATGAAAGCATTAGAAATCTTTTAAGGACAATGAATGCCTGTGATTGAATGGTTGAGTAGATGGGTGATTGGATGGTAGGACACATTCTTCCTAACTTGAAGATTTCGGGGACGAAATCCTTTTAAGTGGGGGAGAATGTAACACCCCGTAATTCTGTGACATTAAGATTCTCAAATTAAAGTATAATTAATTTTTAAAAGAAAATTTAAAAGAAAAAGATCCATGCAGTTGTTTAATTTAAGTATTGTAACTAACATGAAAAAGAGAAGTAAGGAGAGAACAATAATTATTATTGTTCTAAGACTTATTAACAAAAGCCTCTGTAGCTCAGTTGGTTAAGGCATTGGATTTGTAGCATGGAGGTCGGGGGTTCGAACCCCGGCGGCGGCATAATTTTTTATCTTTGTTTTAGAGAGGGCCAACTGAACATGCAAATATATGTGCGTATACAAATTCAAAATTTGAAAGGATAAGAACGTACATATAAGGAAATAAAGAAAATATATATATACATATGAGAACATAAATATATATATATATATGCAAAAATATATGTATACGAAAGATAAAATTCAAGATAAGGCTACAGTCAATGAAATATGGCAACATCATTTGAATTTTGAAAATAAAATGAAAGTTGTGCGTATATATATACGCGTAAAATGGTCGTTAGAGGAATTGTATACATATAAGAATATTTCATGTGAATAAAACAGTTAAATAAATTCCAGAAATTCAAAAGTTCGAAAATCAAACTTCTACGCCAAAACAATTCATTCGAAATTCAAATTTCTACGCCAAAATAGCTTGTGGGACCCAATGCTGACTCAGCGCTGCATGTATGATAAGGTTTGGCTAGATTCATCTACGTACCTGGACTATTTTCTTAACTGGGTTCAATGCTGACTCAGCGCTGCGTGTACGATAAGGTCTTGAGCAGCTATATAAACAGCCCTAGTCTCCATTCCTCTTTGCACCTCTCTCTTCTATCCTTATGCTGCTTCGATTCATGGCCTCTTCCTCTCCTCTTTAATTAAATTAATAAATAAAATAAAATATGATTCAAGACGAGGAGATGCTGCTAAAAGACTTTTAAGGACGGATTCAAATCAAAGTTTCAAGTGAAGAATTCAAAGGCTAGCTCAAACAAGTTTCAAGCAACGACGCACGAATCATAGCCACGCTTTCCTTCTTTTCTAGATCTATTTTCTGTAAGTTAGTTATTTCTAGATCTGAATATTTTGTTTTATTTGTGACATGAAATTAAAGGAATAAAGGAATATGCCAAATCTCTATCTCTCTCTCTCTTCGAATTTGTGTTTATACTCTTGGACTGAATTAAGAACTGTTATGATTCGAGGACAAATAAGACTGTAACCGTGACTATGACTATAGAACTGTGGCCTTTGAAAGCATATGCCTTTGGACTATGACATAAGCCTTTGATTTTGGGACATATAAACATTGCCTATGACAATGACTTATGACTATGGGAATTATTTTCCTTTTGGACTATGAACATCGCATATGACTATGGACATTTCCTATGACTATGACTGTGACTACAAGGATTATTTCCTTGACTAGGCCTATACCTTTGATTTGGACATAAACTATTACTTATGACATAATGAGGACAACTGTGATTTTGACACCCATGATTTATGATTAGGAAAATATTGCTTTAGTTTTGTGATTGAGAAGTTAGGTCTAAACCCAATTATTTATTCTACCTGTTCCTTGGTTTTTTTTTGGTTTTAAGACAGTGGGAATTTACCTATTAAGTTAGGTCTACCCACGTTCTTGAACCTATTTTGCCCATTCTTTGGTTTTAAGACAGTGGGAATTTACCTATTTAGTTAGGTCTACCCATATTCTTGAACCTACATTGTTATCCAAACCTTTTTATGCCAATTATTCCTTCTTGTCATTTTGATTCATTCCCTTTTTATCTACGAATCTAGATTTATTTATAATCTAGGTTGAATCACGATTATTCGAACGGTGGGAATGCGATTTGGGGAAAAACATGGAAATGAATATGAACGTAATTGTAAACTTGGAAATTGGTATAATTTGGAATATGTATTATGACATGCATATTAAAATGAAAACGGGGAAATTTGACATGGATTAGGGAATATGTGATTTTGACATATTAAATTTAGCGTTAGTAAGTAAGCTAAATTTTAGGCATAAAATGTAAACTAGAAAAATAATTCTAGTTTTGCCATAAATTGTGAATTAGGATGTTAAACCAAGATTGGGTTAATTAAGGTTGATTTGGAATAAGTATATTAGCACAATTTTGAATTTATTCATAATTGTGAGCAATTGTCATGTTTGGAATAAATTATGGTTAGCGACACTAAATTTGGTATAATTTACATACCAAAAAGTATAAATATGATAAAATAAGAGAGAATGGGCCATAATAATAAATGTGACAATGTACATTAAAAGAGTAGTAATGAAATAAGTAAATTAGGAGTAATTTACTTATAGAATTCGTCATAAATGTTAAATTGTTCATTTACCACAAAATATGTAACTTGGTTAAGTTTTGGCCATAAATTATAAACTAGGATATTTAATCTAGTTTCGGCAATGAAATAGGAAATGGCCTAAACTGCATGTTGGGTTAGGACTTGGGCCTAGAATATAAGTTACTAGTAGGCTTGACAAATAAATATAGGCCAAATTTGTCTAAAAAGGGGAAATGGGCTTTTGAAATAAATTGTTAACAATTTATAAACAAAAGAAAAGTATTTTGATAACATCCCTTTTTATAACACATAGACCAGAAGGTTCTAGGGTGACAGAGAGGATAGTGTCTAGGCTTGGGTTTGGAAAATACAAGTTTCCTGCCCTCCCTGGCTATCCCTAACTGATCCGAAGGACGGGATGGTTGTTTTCAAAACCAGATTTGGAAATTAATCAAAAACCCTTTGAACTTAGAAAACATGAATATGCATAACCCGAGGTTAGACTGAGTTGCGGTGTAAACCTGCCCGGAACCGACCGGCACATCCAGTAACCGCAGCAATATCTGTCTAATGTGAGAGGTTGCGGCTTTAATTTATTAATTAAAGCTAGAACAAGAATGGGAGAGTTAAGTCCATAGAAACACTTAACCAATTTAACACAGTTAAGCAAGAATGGGTGGGTTAAGTCCATAGGAACACTTAACCGACTTAACAAAGTTAAGCTAGAATGGGAAGGTTAAGTCCATAGGAACACTTAACCAACCTAACACAGTTAAGCTAGAATGGGAAGGTTAAGGAACACTTAACCAACTTAGCACAGTTAAAGCTAGAATGGGAGGGTTAAGTCCATGGGAATACTTAGCCAAATTAACATGTTGACTAGACTAGAAGGTGGGGTTAAGTAAAGTTAATACACTTAGCCAATTTAACATGTTAATTAGACTAGAGGTTGGGGTTAAGTAATACACTTAGCCAAATTAATATGTTAGCTGGACTAGACCATGGGGTTAAGTAAACTTGAATGCTTAACCATCAGAATATGATAAATGAATAGGGTTAAGTAAAAAGCATAAAGGGATAACACTTAACCAGTGTAATAGGATAAGGGAAGAGGGTTAAGATAGCTTGAATCGACTAAAGACACTTAACCAACCCAACCTGGCGAGAAAGAAAACTAAGTAGTAAACCTCAGTTGAAAAAGGGACTAAGTAGTAAAACTTAGTTAAGAAAACAAGGAATTTGGAAACTAAGTGGTAAACCTTAGTTAGTAGAACTAAGTAGTAATTCTTAGTATAACACGAAGGAGCAGACATCCATCTGGTTTTAAGAAGGCTCCAACGAATTGGGTTACGAAGCCCGAGGCTTCGAGGGGACGTGAGGGTACTCTTGGTATCCCTCTGTGAGGCTGCAGATGATCATCCTGGGCTCACAGAGGTTAAGGTCTGCGTTAGAAGAACCGAGGGTATGCCTTGGTTGCAATATATATATGGCAACCTAAAGACTAGGATGGACCGGCGTGATTCGGCGAGAAAACGGTAGCCCTGTGATAGCAACTCGTCGTCTACCATCCATCTTGAGTCAGTCGAGATACGTGAAGCGGAAAGGCGGAGAACTCCAAAAGACCATAATTGCTATCTAGTTATGGGTGAGGATGGCCATAGGATAGTGGGGCACCGGGGGCCGGCGTATAGTTCTCATTTTACAAAGGGTGCCTTTCATTAGTTGAGGGAGGGGTCAAGTGGGACCATAGCCACTGGAATAAAAACAGACCTTAGCATCTGCATCGGCAGATATCTGAAAGCTCCCGACCGAGTTCTGTATTCCTTGATTTGCCCTGTCACAGGACTCGGACCGCACATTACAGGACATGTGCATCTAGACAAGCGATAACGATTCGCGATACATGCGTGGGGAAGTATAGGAACATATACCACTCTAGGTTGTGTGTCTTAGACTTGGGGGCATCGTTCGACAGGTAGCGTAATCCCTAGTTGGACTAGGTGGCATAAATCCGAGAAGCGTTCAGCAGATAGCGTAAACTCTAGTTAAATCTAGAAAGCACCTGATAGAAAACCCTAGATTTGATCTAGGTAATAAATAATGAATGTATGCCGGAAGGCAATGGAAAATACAGGGATTGGGATCACGTTATCGTTACTAGTTGGGACAGTAGGTAGGTGGTGCAGAGATATAGAAATCGGTATAACAAGGAAATAGCGAAGCGGCGAAGTATTAGAGCGTATCCAGTTTATCTTATCTTAGCATATCTTGTGATTACCTTGTCCAATCTTGTTGACCCTATCGTCATGGTGTAATCTTGTATTCAGTTAATTCATGTCGTTTTGTTTTCCATGTTCACATGCTAGAAGTTACTGAACTTACTCAGGCTTTATGTCTGACTCTGTTTTTCTTTCGTCTTCTTTTCTTCCGTTTCCCCCCCAGGTAGTAGAGGAGGGAGTAGTATAGCTCAGGTTAAGTTGGACTGTCACTCTTTCCCAGCTTGAAGATTTGTCGAAGTCTGCTTGGATTCTCTTATCAGATGCTATGGCTGGCTCATGCAAAAATTGGGGAATATAAATGTTGTTTTATGCTTCTTTATTTTGTAAGACAGATGATACTCTGATATTGTAAAGAAATCATTGTACAAATTATTTTATCAATAAAGCAAAGTTTTATCTTCCGCTATTTAATTTCTGTCTGTCTTGTAATTTATCTGCATCTTTTACCCTAAATGCTCCACAGAACTTAGTGCATTCCCTTTGTGAGTGACACTAACGGATGTGGGGTGTTACAGGTCTTGAATTCAAAATTTGAAATTTGTACCATTATTTCTTGAATTTAAAATTTATTTTGAAAATACCAAATTTGTTTGATTAGTAATACAAACTAAAAGTATATACGGAACTAGAGAATTAAAGTAAAATATACACATAGTTAAAAAAAAACTAAAACATGATAAATATATCAATATCATATTAAAAATGATTTTATATAAATAATACATGCATGAATATGCATATATATATATATATGTAAACTTTATAATTATAACCCTATTTTATGAAACATGATAAATATATCTATATACATATAATTTTCATTCCTATAAAAATTGTATTTGAAAATTTGTAATCGTATTAATTAACTATCCTTACAAAATAAACTATGTTAACAACCAGGAATCAATATTATGGTGATAATATACGAAACATATGTATTAATTAACTATAATGACATTTTAATTGCTAACAATCTCATTATTTCAGTGATAATATAGCAATTCAGGGGTATTACGATGTAATATACATATGTTAACAACTATGAATCAATCAAACATCAAATTAACCCCTAAATCAATACACTAGAGACGTCTAAAAGACCGGTTGTAGGTCGACTACCCTGGGTATCGTCGAAACACCGGTTTACATGAGATACATATAATCTGGATGTTATGAGTTCTTTACCATAATTGAATGGGTGTTCTGGTTTCCATGGATGAATGGTTGAATTGTTTATGGTAAAGGCTATCACTGTCCGATGTGGGGAAGATAGGATTGAGTTCTTATCTAGTGTTGTGGGTAGATTAATATGTTTATTTATCCATCCTCATATACTTTATTGTTGAAGTTTGTTAGCTGTTTTACCGCTCACTAAGACTGTTGTCTAACTCAAGGTTTTATGTTTCCTCTTATTACCTTGGGCTATTCATCCGGTTGTGGATGGACAAAATATGTAGCAATGACAGGTGATTAGTGAAGACGACGTTGTTGTGCGAAGGCGAGCAGGAGGCTGGCGTATTGCTTTTACTTCTATATAGTATTTATGTTTCCACTGTTTGAGTTGCTCTATGAGTGTTGTATTGATGCCTTATGTACATACTTGACATTTCCTGTGATGTTGGGATAACCTTTCAGGATGTTGTGAAAGTTTGAAAAGTTTGCTTATGATGTTTCACTACTATTACCTGTTGTATATGTTCTATTATATTTTATCCTTGCGTTGTGAGTTTTACGACAGATTCTGATTGTGTTTATATACTCTGATGATCGTCCAAAGTTGTCGTGCACACCTTTCAGCGAATTATTCTTATCATTAAGTGGGGCGGCTGTAGGCGGTCAACACATTATGGTACCTTTCGTCCGGGTACTTCTTGACAACTCCGGACCTGGAGCAAGACTAGTTTTGATCCAAGGTTTAACCTAATACAAAATGACAAAACTGTCAGAAACTTTTAAACCTTAATGATTAATATGCACGAATCATCACTAGTATGCTAAAAGTTCCTAAATTGAATTTTTTGAGTCAGAAAATAATTACTAAAACATAAAAGGTGGGCATAAGATGAGAGGGAAGCGAAACTGAAACAATTCAAGATGAATTAGTTCTGGTAAGGACATGACAGTAAATACAAATCTGCAAAATAAACGGGCATGCACTGGCAATCTTGTGTGTTGTAGAGTTGAAAGCCACAAGCTTTATGGAAAACTTCATCAGGAACCGATGCAGCACCACTGGTGGTGCTAACTTTGCGGTTTGACAGTGTGTGCCTGCATATATAATAGCTCTTGTATTAGTAAGTTTCTAAGTAACTCAGCTGATCACACAATAAGATTGAAAAGATACCGCCCATGAACTTGATAAAATTTTCAAATTGTCAACTTCTTTTATCAATTTAATTAATACAAGTTGCCATATAATTAATGCTAAACTTTTGATATTTACCTTAAACCGACATGTATATGGTATGCTTTAAAGTACCAGTTCTCACTAGTTGGCCACCTATTCACTAACGTGTGACATTCTATGTGAAACCAAGCGAAATTAAAAAAAAACACTACATCCATCATAACATGTATGGATCAAAATATATTGCTTACTAGCTGACAAGAGCAATATTTCTTGTGAACACAGAACCTCTCCCATCACATGCACGACAGCTAATCAGCCCACGTGAGGCACACATTACACACTGCAATTTCCCCATTCCATTGCATATATTGGCTCTGTGGAAAAGAAAAAAAATCATGTAAATAATGTAATTTTTTGTCTTATTTATTACACCCTCCAGAGTTGTCGACTATGGCTTTAGTCTTATTTATTGTATCCCTTCAGAGGCCTCCGACACGAAGTCAACACAACATGCACGCTTCTACTATCCGAAAACACCCACGGTTTATTTAAGACCATTCACACCACGTAAACATCCAATCTTCATAAATTGGTTGGATGTATCAAGTTTTAAATTCAAGCTAAAATCCAAGTGACTCGACTGTTAATCACGGAAAATACTAGTAAATCCAAGGGTGGCAAAGCTAACCTCGAGGCCATGCTTGCAAGCCTTCTTAGCAACCAAAGCAGCTCCAAGCATTACACTGGGGTTTGATATATTTGTACAAATAACAATTACTGCAATAACAACATCTCCGTGTCTCATCTAAGCTGGTTGTCCTGAAATTTAAAATTAACCTCCTTGGATTGTGATTCCTTTGGAACAGCTAACCCCTATAATATTTTAGGTTAAGATTATGTTCAGTACAACTATAGATAAACACAATAAAATGGTTACAAGCATCTACAGTAACATAATCCAGATGAGATGACCCAAACTCCCCCTTACGGGAAAGCTCGGATTGAATTGAGAACACGACTCATCAGACACAAACAATATAACATTGCATTGCTATTACAACAGTAACATCAGAGTACAAGATATCAGAGTATAAATAAATAATATACATTGGAAAAATATCATAGTTCAAATTACATAGCAGCGGAATTAAAATGTATAAATACAATGACTAACACAACTGGATGAAATACACGGATACAAAGCTTTCCGAAAATAGCTCAAGCTGAAATCCAGGATCCTGGGATAAGAAATATATGCGAAAACCCAAACAACTAGCTGTCCATGTGCAAAATATAGGCACCTAGAGTTTAGGTTAAAACAATAAACTCCGAGTCAGTCATGGGACTGGTGTGAGAACTAAAACAATTATTAATTTGATTTTAAAGTTAGGTAAATCAAGGGACCACGCCGTATAACACGAAACAGGTTTACCCCCAAGAATACCAGTGCATAATACAAACATCGCAATGCTAAATAAAGAACAATGAAGCTACTATAAGACTCAGGTTCCATCACACAATGCAACGCAAGCCAGAGGTTATAGTTTTACCTTATAATAGCCAAATATGCTTGGTACGCGAAATTTATCTTTTATTATTACTAGAAGTGAAGAAATCAACTACAAATATAAATGTATCAATCATAGACGGCATGAGTGCCTCATCCCACTATGTCGCCGTATCTAGGTTTACAACTAAAACCGAAAAATGCCGTATTGGAAGTTTGGACTTCCATCGTGATGGCTACTGATCCGAAAGATCGATCATGTAGTGTAACACTCAACGGCTTACGTCCTGTGCATGAGAAAACAACGTAATACACATCTGCACTATATCGAGGATATCAAGTATCTCAACGGCTTACGTCCCGTGCATGAGAAAACGCCGTATACTCTATCCTTCTAGGAATCGGGGAGTGTGCCCTATCCCTACCAGGTGTGGAGCGACCACACCCAGCCTATCTCGGTCGACCAATCTATCCTCATCTCGAAAGTATACTGACCTAACCATCAGTTCACCATCATACCGATGTGTGAGACTCACGAATTAACACTACACAAAGCTATCTACTTAAGCTATGCTTTGATCATCATCCACCAAGCTCTGCTTTTCAACAAAAGCTTGGATCACTGCAACTCAGCATATCACACTGTCAATCCATACCATATCATTGATCTCAACCAATATATAACCTCTAAGCTCATGCGTCTCAGAGAAGGGTGTTAAGCAAGAGAATAAATTCTACGCCACCAAACAGATATATATTTAGCAAAGATCAATGAATACAGCATAACGGAATACAATGTCAGACACACCATCCATTTACAAGTACGTTCTAGGTCTGAATGAAACCGGAGGCACCTTATTGCTTGTCCCGTATGTCCAATACAGGAGAGAGGCCCTCGCATATTCGAACAATCAATAATTACGTCCGGACGGCTACCCCTGTAGCCCCTTCAAGGCAGCTGCTCCAATCATGGGCATCAGTAGCAACCCATCCATTCGATGTGAAGATCGTCAGTCTTGCACCGACCTCAATCTCTTCGACCGTTAGTCATCGTACCAATTATTCAAAATAGGTTAAACCCGGTCTTTCCGAATAACTCGCGTATCTTATAATCAAGTGCTATAACAACACATCATATGCCTCATTCCAATCCAGAAGATTCTTTTATTCGTATTTCTTTATTCTGGAAAGGTTCTCATTAATCTTATCAATGATTATCACTTTTAAACACACTGTTTAATCCATTTCTTTGGAAATCATTTCAAAAGATTTTATACTATCTCTTCGCAGTTTAAACCAAATTAAGATTTATCAAACTAGTTGGGAATAACGCCTTACCGAAGTAATCATTCATTTGATTATCCCATCTCAACCTATTCATCCCATGAAGCAAAACTGGTAGTACTCCATATCTAACACCACTATGTTATCGGTAAATTCAATTACCATTTCACATTCAAATATAATTAAAGGTTTAACTACCGCATAAAGTAAAACTGGTGATACTCCATTTTTGCACACTTCTCAAATTTGGCAAATTTAATTACCACATTAACATTTCAATCTAATTAAAGATTCATTAAAACTCCACTTAGTTTTAATCTCCAACATCCACAAGTTGTTAATTTAATGTGAGGGGTCTAGTGCTTAAATATACATATAACGGTGCTAAGACACGAGGTTAAGTCCAACTTGTGTTAGGAGTCTTCCCAGAACCGCCCGGCAAATCCAGCATCCACAAGTGGTCGGCTTAATGTGAGAGGACTAGTGTATAAACATATTTATGAATATATGTATTTAAAAGGATAGAAATAAATGGCACTAATTTTGCTTAATGGAAATGAATGAAAGTTACAACAGTAAAAGAAGTGGAATGAATGAGGAATGATAACAACCTATTATAATTAATTACATTAATAAGAATGTTATATAATAGGTAGGTTTGTCCTAGGCACAAGTGGAAATTATAACATAAGTTATAATAAATGGAAAGGAAACTTATTAGAAAACTTTAGTTAAGAGAACTAAGTTAATAAGTAAACAACGACAAGTTGTACTAACAGTGTAAGATGGAATTATGATTAAATAAGAAAGAACGAGGTGAATATATGGGATGAAATAAGTTATATTTAATCACAAATAATAAGTGACATGTTAAACAGAAAACATGTGAATTGAGATGAAATATACTTAATTACATATTATGTAGAACATGTTGTTGTAACTGTGGAATCATACAATGAATAATATAAAGAGATTGTAGATTACAGATCTTGGATTACGATCTAGAGAATAACATGTTATGGGCTTATTAATAAACTTAAATGGATTAAGATATATATCTGAAATTAATAAGCAAGAGGAACTTGGTAACTTGAATAAAAACTCAATGTGAATGGGAATAACCAAGTTAACTAGAAATCTGATGAGGAAGAGCAAGTCCGTAATTACATGATTAGAGATAAGGTCTAATAACACATCAACCTGAGTGTTTACACCAAAAATGGTCTAAATACCCAAGGTACTAAACTGTACTTCACCAATTCGGTAAGAAATAAATGGAACCGTGTTTAAGTAGCAATAAAAAGTAAAATGCGGAAAAAGTAAAGTAAAGACAAGATTTATAGTGGTTCGGCCGTTAACGAGGCCTACGCCCACTGTGAAGATGATTTCCTGCCTTTAATGAAAATTACAAGGTACATCCACTCTTTAACCTCATATATATCCATACCCACTCAATATATCCTTATTTATGTGTTTTGATCTAGAGAACTATACAAGAGAATAATAGATTTTGAGGAGAAGGAGGATGGATGAATGATTTGAAAGAAAAGATTCCTTCATTTGAAAATGATGTCTGTCGCCATGGCCAGATCTATGGTTGAGTATGAAGTTTAACAGCACTCCGTCATGTTTCCAGAAAAAGCCCCCTCTTATGTTGGTAGCCATGGTGTATTTATAGGTGAACCCCCCTTGGTAAATGATTTGGAATCTGTTTATCTTAGGCCGTGGGTCGTTCATTCTGCTAATTACAACCATGCCATTGGACTGCTATAGCGAACTGTCCAGGGTCGTATTCAGTGTTATGTGCGGATGACTTGTTGAGTGTCTTGAATGGCTGAGCGGGTCCTTAAGCATGAGCGCGGATGCTCTAGGAGATTTCGCAAAAGCGGAGTGTGGAGTTGAGATTGGTCCTCCTTTGTTCCTTGCGTGAACGATCTTCTTGTGCTAAGGGCGCTCGTCCTCTTGTTACCTTTGTATGGTGCCGCTTGGTTTTACGGTTATGCTAAGCGGTTGCTTTTACCCGTGTAGAATGGGTGACCTGTCTTGTTTTAGTGCTTGAGCGACTTTCAAGATGTGTGGCCCTTATCTTGTCGAGCCGTGCCTCTCATAACCCGGTCGCACTGGTAGACTTGGCCTGCCTTGGGTTTGATATTTGGGTCTTGCTTAGCGCGGTTGCGTTATGTAGGACCGACCCTAGTGCGACCCGCCTTGTACCCTCTACCCAATGTGCATATGAATTTTTAGGGATTAACACTTGCCCCTCGAAGTCCGTGATTTTCTTTTGTAAGGAATTATGGGCTTCGACATATTTGATCACACATTGGGTGGCGATTCTGTCCTGGTCGTTCGTGTAGAGACCGGGGTCACCTTGTTGACGCTGACTGGCATCTTTATCTTTGAACGAGACGTTTGGCTTACCATGTTTTTGTCGTAAATGACCAGATCGTGTGGAAATGAATACGCCAACTGGTCCTTTGACGAGACACCTGTTTCGGTACTCAAGTGTTATGATGACGTGGCGAGGAGTACCTTTATGCCCTTTAATCTCCCCTTTGTTCTCTCATTTGTCATCCGATTTTGCTTTTATTTATCTTCCAAGAGAGATTCTGAAAGAAAGAACTCCGCATTTTTCTCTAGTGCTACTCAGTTTTGTTGATGATCTTTCCTTTTTTGTTCTTCCTTTAAGTCTTACGGTTACTCCCTGGTTTATTTATAGGATGGTTTCATCTTCGGAGCAACGCAAAAAAGGAACCTTTGTTGATTTGAGCATCTCTGGGGATGAGACTCAGCCGGGTGGTCATCCGTCCGTAAACCCTCCTTCCTGCCCTTCTTATACGGAACTCCAAGCTATTATTAATAGGCCTCGTTATGCTCCCGGACCTTGCAATCCCAGGATTGCTAAGCGATTTCGAGGATGGAGCTTACAAGGGGTTCCTTCGAATGCGGATGTGTCCCCGGCTGATTCTCTGAGTTTTGCTTATGATATGACTATGGCGAAAAATCGCATGCTGGCTCGCCTTAAGACTGTTGTGCATCAATTTGGAGAACAGATGGACTTGCTGAAGAATCATTTTGCAAAGCGGATGGTTAGCTGGCATAAGTTGGCCTCTGACCTCCAAAAACTTCACGAAGACAACCTCGAGCGCATTTCTGCTTTGGAATATGACAAGGCGAAGTTAATCCAGGCCATTAGGTCAAAAGATAGCATGGTTGCCTCTTTTGCCCCCGGGGGGGTTGAGTCACTGGCTCTTGTACGTGCTGAAGGTCTTCATCTTGTCCTGCTCCGGTGAAGAGGAAGGTAGGTAGGCCAAGGAAGGTCAGAGATTTGTGATCCTCTCTCTTGGTTGCTTTTTTTTGAACCCTTAAGACCGGTTGTGCAAGCGAGTGCCGGTCCTCGCCCATGACATTATGTTGGTTGTTATTTGATGACTTTGTATTTGACTTGTGACTCTTTTGTACTTTCTGATGAACGGTTGCCTGGCTGATTTTGCGATACTTTCCATGTCTGTGCTACACCATGCCTCTTTGCCCTGCCATGACAAAACACATGTATTTTCTTTTAAAAGGCTTTTTTTGTACACAGCGATCGCGCGTTATCGTCGTATCATGAGGCGTTCGTTCGTGCGTTAATATCACATCACAGTTAGTTCTGTATTGCTCTTATTAATTTGGGATTACCCAGTTTTCGGTATTTGATTTAACTAGTTAATTTTAAATTGCTTTAATTTTGGCAAGTCAACCATTTAGGTTTTTTATTAAATATCCTACTTTATTTGTTTGGTATTTTCGTGATGCATTTTTATGCGTGCCCCCTGGGAGGACTTGGGTTCCAATGTAGAATCCGAACTTGGCTTCATTTGACTTGGTTAACAACCAAGAACAAGAACGGACACCCCCATACGGCTAGGATTTCTGATTTTGTACTCTTGGCTTTGCTTGACTTGGTTAACAACAAAGAACAAGAGTGGGTACCCCCATATGGCTAGGATTTCTGCTGTTGTAATCTATCCTTGGCTCTGCTTGACTTTTTTAATAACAGAGACAAGGATTGCCACCTCCTTTCGGTCGGGTTTCTTTTTTGCGCTGGTCCTTCCAGCATGTTTAATCCTTCCCCATTTTATGCTTCATTCATGGAGCGGACACTAATTCATCTCATCTAGTTTTCAACTCAGAAGGAAAAATTCGTGTTTTTACCTACTAAGGTAGGCGTCCTTTGAAATTGGCAATTTTTCCGTTTCGGGACATGTCGGTTTTTCCGACTTTATGCTTCGGCCAAGGACACAGACCATGGTTTGCCTCCTTGAGTTTCTTTTTCTCAAGTTGGAAAACCCGTGTCCAGCACCTAGGAAGGCCATCTAAGAAGATGCTTCTTCGGTGGGCTTTAGCAATTTAATCCGTGGGACTTTTGAGTTGCTTTTCACTCCAGCATCGACTTTTTAATCTGGCATCAGGCTTTCTGTTGGTACTGTACTGAGGGGTCCAGTGCTTCCTGACGGAAGCTGGAATTTCCTCGAGTTGTTGCTCCTTGATCGCTCGTTTGCCTACACAAGGAAATCAACTTTTAGTGTAGGATGATGAATAAGTGACCTGTACATGTAACTAAGATCTCATATTCAGTTATTTCATGTACACCGCTAAAATGTGAGAATTTGATGAATCTTTACAGTATTTCTTATATATATTTGAATAACATGATATAAGAAATAATGACGGATATGATCACTGTTCCATGCTCGTGGAATCTGGTTCCCGTCTGTGGTGGCCAATTTGAAAGTTCCGTCCTGGAGTTTCTGATTTATGACATAAGGTCCTTCCCAATTAAGGACGAAGACTCCAGTGCCGATCATTATCTTCTTTAGGACTAGATCTCCAATTTCAAAAGTTCTGTGCTTGACTTTTGAATTGAAGTGCCTGGCCACCCTTCTTTGGTGTGCGGCTATTCTGAGTTCCGCCTCTTTTCTTCTCTCCTCGAGCTGGTCGAGGGCTTCGAGCTGTAGCTTCTCATTTTCTTTGGGGTCAAAATGTAGTCTTCGGTGGGTAGGGACTTCCAACTCCACTGGTATCATAGCCTCAGAGCCATAGGTTAAAGAAAAGGGAGTGTGCCCTGTTGCAGTTTTGTGCGTAGTGCGATACGCCCATAATGCCAGCGGGAGTTCGTCTACCCATGCACCTTTAGCCTTTTCCAGTCGCTTCTTGATGGTAGTCTTGATGATTTTATTTACTGCCTCCACTTGCCCGTTCGCCTGTGGATGAGCGACCGCTGAAAAGCTCTTCTGGATTTTATACTTGGCATAAAAGCTTTGGAACTCTTCACTTTCAAACTGGGTTCCGTTGTCCGTGATTATCTTTTGTGGTAACCCGAACCTGCATTTGATGTTTTTCAAGACAAAGTTAATAACCTTCTTTGAAGTTATAAAGGCCAATGGTTCTGCTTCAGCATATTTTGTAAAATAGTCAACAACAATTGCATATTTGAAACCATATTTGGCAGTGGGTAGGGCTCCTATGAGGTCGATGCCCCATATAGCAAACGGCCATGGGATGACCATGTGCTTTATGGTTGTGGACGGTAGCCTTGGGGTTTTGGCAAATCTTTGGCACCTATCACACTTTTTGGTGTAAGTCGTGGAATCTTTGTTGATGTTTGGCCAGAAATAACCATATCATAGGATCTTTTTAGCCAAAGTTTGTCCTTCGGTATGACCTCTGCATTCCCCTTCGTGCAACTCTGCCATAATTGCCTTAGACTCCTTCTCTGTGACGCATAGGTGTAAAAATCCCCGTCTATACGGTCGCCCATCTTGGATAAGGTATAGGGGAGACTTTCGCAAGATTTTTCTTCGAAGCTTGGCTTCACCCGGGAGTGCTCCAGTTGTGAGATATTCTTTAATTGGTGACATCCATGAGTTTGATTCATCGGTTGCTTCCATGATCCAACCCACTTCGGTCTGCTTTGTGCTCGGACTGGAAAGAACTTCTACTGGAACTAACCCCGTTAGCTGCGGATCTCCTGTGCTCGCGTATTTGGCCAGTAAATCAGCCTTAGTATTCTCTTCTCTGGGAATACAAGATATGGTGTAATGCTCGAAAGCTTCCAACAATTCCAAGGCCCTTGTAAGATAATCTGGTAAGTTACACGTTTTCGCCTGGCATTCTCCTATAATCTGGCTTACCACGAGCTGGGAGTCGCTGAAGATCTGTATAGTTTTTATTTGTAATTCTCTCGCAAGTTTTATTCCTGCGATAAGGGCTTCGTACTCAGCCTCGTTGTTGGTTGCCGCAAATTCCAATCTTGATGCGTAGCATAGGGATTTTCCTTCAGGGGTTTCGAGAACTACCCCTGCCCTAGAATAGTGGTCGTTCGATGCCCCATCTACAAATAGTTTCCATTGGATATTAGTTTCAATATCATCTTGCTCCTTTACTTCCCCTTTGTCGGTAAATTCTACAATGAAGTCAGCCAGTGCTTGTCTGTTAATCGCCTTTCGCGGATGATACGTAATGTCGTACTGACTGAGCTCTATATTCCACTTTAGCAACCTTCCAGAGGTTTCTGGTCGGGACAGGACTTGCCTCAGAGGTTGGTCTGTGAGTACCTTGATGGGATGAGCTTGGAAGTAGGGGCGAAGCTTCTTTGATGCAATGAGCAAGCAATAAGCAAGCTTCTCAAGTTTTGGATAATTGAGCTCCGCTCCGGATAACGTCTTGCTGATGTAATAGGCCGGTTTTTGTATCTTCAAATCTTCTCTAATTAGTGCTGCGCTTAGAGCATGAGCAGAAACCGCCAAGTATAGAAACAAGTCTTCGCCGTCACTAGGCTTCGACAGCATAGGTGGCATCGCCATATGTTGGATCAGTTCTTCGAAGGCTTTCTGGCACTCAGGGGTCCATTGTATCTTTTTTTTGCCTATTCTGAGGGCGTCGAAGAATGAGAAACATCTGTCTGTTGCCCTGGATATGAAAGGATTCAAAGTCGCGATCTTCCCGTTTAGACACTGAAGCTCCTTCTTGGTCCCTGGGGCGCGCATTTCTCTTAAGGTTAATATTTTGGCTGGATTAGCTTCTATACCTCTAGTGTTGACCATGTAACCAAGCAACTTGCCCGAGCCGACACCAAAACTGCATTTCAAAGGATTCATTTTCATTCCATATTGTCGCAAGATGTCGAACATTCGGGCAAGGTCTTCCAAATGGTCGATTGCTTTCTTTGACTTAACCAACATGTCATCGACATAGACCTCCATCATCCTACCGATTTGTTTCTTAAACATAGCGATTACCAATCGTTGGTAAGTCGCTTCTGCGTTTTTTAGACCAAATGGCATTACCTTATAAAAATATAGGCCAAGGTCGGTAATAAAGCTGGTGTTTTCCTGGTCTGGACCGTACATCATAATTTGATTGTAGCCGGAATATGCATCCATGAACGATAGCGATTCATGGTCGGCCATGGAATCCACCAGCTGATCGATTCTGGGGAGAGGGAAACTATCTTTTGGGCAAGCTTTATTTAGGTCGGAATAATCCACACAGCCCTGCCATTTACCGTTTGATTTCTTTACGAGCACCGGGTTGGATACCCATTTCGGATAGGTAGACTCTCTAATAAAACCATTTTCCATTAGTCTGTCGACTTCTTCTTTTAAGGCGCGCGACCTCTCCGGCCCCTGGGTTCTCCTCTTTTGTTTGACAGCCGGAATGCGCGGGTCGATGTTTAGCTTGTGAACTGCAACATCCGGAGATATTCCGCACATGTCAGAATGGTTCCATGCGAACACATCCAAGTTAGCTCTCAAAAAGACAATCAACTGGTTTTTCAATTCAGGGCTCAGCCGAGACCCTATATTTAACACGCGGTTTGGGTCTTTTGGATCTACCGCTATAGGAATCGTATCTTCGGCTAAGGTCGCCCTTTCGTCCTCTGCACTGGTTTCTCTGGGATCGATCTCCTTCTGCATTCCGCTATGCTCACTAGTGCACGGACCTCTCTTTAGTTGCTATAAGGGAGGTTTTTGGATGCAAGGGAGAACCTCTGCATCCTTTCTTGATTCTCTTTTCTTGGCCTCTTTGAGTTCTGCCACGTAGCAGTCCCTTGCAGCCATTTGATCGCCCTTGATTACACCGATCCCCATTTCGGTTGGAAACTTCATGATCAAACACCAGGGAGCTAAAGCAATCCTGAAGTCCAAAAGAGTTGGCCTCCCAAGGAATGCATTATAAGATGAAAACTCATCTATTATGACAAAGGTCTGTATCATGGAAACTTGACGGTCCCTGTCTGCTAATTCGACAGGCAAATCAATCGTCCCGATGGGTTGCGTAGGTTGACCTGTAAACTTATACGGGTACGCGTGCACTTTTGCCATGGAGAGGTTCATTTTCTGAAAAGTGTTTATGAAGATCACATTAACTGATGCCCCGGTGTCGACCAGGACCCTTTTTACCACTGCATGTCCAAGGCCGATTGTGATCACCATGGCATCGATAGTTGGCGTAATTAAGCCTTCTACATCCTTATTTCTGAATATCACGTCCTCGGTCGAAGTTTTGTGCATTTTCGCCGGAAGCTCGTTGTTCAAGATCATGCACCCTTTCTTTCCCGCGACATCCTTCAATTCATTAGCGTATCTTTCCATATCTGCCCAGCTATTCCCGGCTAGGTGAGAACCCCCAAATATCGTATTGATTACTGGTCTCGAGTCAACTGGCACTCGGTCCTCTTTGTTTAAGTTGGGCTGGTTAGATGTATTGCTATGCCCCTGCACGACCAGAGAGTTTTGGGGATTTTTCACATACTGTTGGATTCGGTTCTTCCTGATGAGCTCTTCAATCAAGCTCTTCAGATGGCGGCATTCGTTAGTGTTGTTCCCTGGTTGGCTATGGAAACGGCAAAATTTCCCGGAATTCGCCTGTTGTTCATTTACCTTCTACGGCTTCATCTGAGGGAAAAGGCCTGAGTCCTTCGCAGCTTGGTAAATCCTCTCTGGGGTTTCGTTTAATAGAGTTAGCTCAGAAGGTTTATACATCCGTGTCTTCTTATAAGCTTTGCTCTCCCCTTCATCGTTTCCCCTTTTGTGTCCTAGATCGTTCCTCTGCTCAGCCCTGGGCCCATTATTCTTCCCTTCTCTGGCCGTGCTATTTTATATAGTCTTCTGGGCACCTAGAGATTCATCTTCCACACTCATATATTCTTCAGCCTTCTTTTAAAACTTCTTTAAGGTCTTTGGTTTCTTCATTTTAAGCCACTTTCCAAATTCTGATTTCTTATCGATGGCTCCTCTCAGGGCCGCGAGCAAATACCAAGGCTCTGGCTCTACGACCTCCGTTGCCGCAGCGCGGAAGCGTGTAAGGAAAGCTCTGATGGTTTCCCCAGGCCGCTGTTCCATCTCACTGAGCGACATCACGTCTCTTGCTTTAGTGGCCTGCAACCGGAATTGATCCTGAAATCTCCTCACTAGATCTGTAAACTGGTCGATACACCTAGGTGGGAGTCTGGTGAACCAAAGTGAGGCCACACCTTCCAGGAAAACGGGAAAGTATAAGCACTTGATTTCGTCAGTGGCTCTAGCTCCATTCATGTGTTGGTCATATTTGAACAGGAAGATAGTTGGATCTCCGATTCCGCTGTAAGGTGCTATTGTTGGCGGTATAAATTTCTTCGGGAATTTTGCTTGACGGATCTCCTCCGTGAATGGATTTTTGCAGGGGGAGAACTCCAACTCTTTTTCCTCATCCTCTTGAGCCACCTTTTCCTTCATTACTCTCTGAATTAAGTCTTCGATGCACCTTTCATCGCCCGCTTGTTCATCAGAATTGATGCTAACGTTAGCGTGGCCATGGTTTAAGCTTTGACGCCTCGCATACTTCTTGAGGGAGGCTATGTTGGAGCGATTCGTCGCACGTTCTTCTTTGCACTGTGGAGATCTGACCTTAGGATCCCCAGCGCCGGCCTCTTTCCTGTCTCTCACTGGGCTATGAGGTCGTCCAAGGTCTGAGGCTGATGAGACCTCTTTTTCATCAGCATTATCCACAGCGTTCGGTGGTAATAGATTGGCTTGACCGTTGGTCAGGACATCAAAACTTTCCATTATCATCTTCGCTATATTATCCACTTTCACGTTCAAGCCAGCTATAACCACATTCAATTCATCTCTCATTATAGATGGCACAGGAGTTTTCCCTGCCCCTTGATTCAAGATTTGAGGGGTAGCTTCGCCAGCACCATCACCCTCATTGATTGCGGCGACTTTAGCGGATTTACCGCTTTTCTTCGATCCAACCATGATTTCAAAGGAGAAAATCAATTTTGGGATGTTTTTATTGCTCAATTACGAAAGGAAATTATGAACACGGCCCCACGGTGGGCACCAAAATGTTTACACCAAAAATGGTCTAAACACCCAAGTTACAAAACTGTACTTCACCAGCTCAGTAAGAAATAAATGGAACAGTGTTTAAGTAACAATAGAAAGTAAAATACGGAAAAAGTAAAGACAAGATTTATAGTGGTTCGGCCGTTAACGAGGTCTACATCCACTGTGAAGATGATTTCCTGCCTTTAATGAAAATTACAAGGCACATCCACTCTTTAACCTCATACATCTCCATACCCACTCAATATATCCTTATTTATGTATTTTGATCTAGAGAACTATACAAGAGAATAATAGAGTTTGAGGAGAAGGAGGATGGATGAATGATTTAAAAGAGAAGCTTCCTTCATTTGAAAATGATGCCTGTCGCCATGGCCAGATCTGTGGTTGAGTATGAAGTTTAGCAGCACTCCGTCGTGTTTCCAGAAAAAGCCCCCTCTTATGTTGGTAGCCATGGTGTATTTATAGGTGAACTCCCCTTGGTAAATGATTTGGAATCTATTTATCTTAGGTTGTGGGTCGTTCATTCTGCTAATTACAACCATACCATTGGACAACTGTAGCCACCTGTCCGGGGTCCTATTCAGTGTTTTGTGCGGACGACTTGTTGAGTGTCTTGAATGGATGAGCGGGTCCTTAAGCGTGAGCACGGACGCTTTGGGAGATTTCGCAAGAGCGGAGTGTGGAGCTGAGATTGGTCCTCCTTTGTTCCTTGCATGACCGATCTTCTTGTGCTAAGGGCGCTCGTCCTCTTGTTGCCTTTGTATTGTGCCGCTTGGTTTTACGGTTATGCTATGTGGTTGCTTTTGCCCATGTAGAATGGGTGACCTCTCTTGTTTTAGTGCTTGAGCGGCTTTCAAGATATGCGGCCTTTATCTTGTCGAGTCGTGCCCCTCATAACCCGGTCGCACTAGTAGACTTGGCCTGCCTTGGGTTTGATATTTGGGTCTTACTTAGCGCGGTTGCTTTATGTACGACCGACCCTAGTGCGACCCGCCTTGTACCCTCTACCCAATGTGCGTATGGATTTTTAGGGATTAACACTGAGGCGCTTGGACCAGTCCGTATGTATGAAGGTGAATAACCCAACGGGGTAGATCATCTGGTGTAATGGGACACAAGAGGAATGCGCACCCATCTGATTATTCTGCCTGTTGTTCTGCTGATATTATGCTAGCTCCAAAGGACTGGAAGGGGAAGCATGCGACTTCCTAGGACGTGGAGGGCACTCCTGGTAGTCCTTTGTGTGGTGATAGCATTTGGACTGTGCTCGCAGAGGTTAGGTCTGCGCGTTACTACCCGGTGAGTATACCTTGACTGCCATTAGGAGTAGTCATAAGGCTATAGGGTGGCATATTTGATTCGACGATCCAGTTTCCTTGTGACTAGGCTGGGTTACGTCCATTTTTATCGAGTTACCAGCGGGCCTAACCATCTGTTGATAGCAAGTCGTCGGGTACCAACCATTGACAGCCAGCGTCATATGTAATACGTGATGCGGAAAGACGGAGAGCTAAACCAAAAGACTGTAGACCCTTTGCTATCAAGGCTATGGGTGACGGACATGCCAATTAGGATTTGTTGTTTGTTGTTTTCTCTAGGGCCAGGTCACTAGCTCTCAATTATGTTCGTCTTTCACTAGTTGAGGGAGGGGTCGTATGGGACCATAGCTACTAAAAATGCAGACATTAGCAACTGTGTATACAGATATATGAAAAGCTCCCCACTGAGTTCCGTGTTTTTGATACAGCCCTGTTACGGGACTCGGTGCACAGTAGATATGTGCGGATACAAGCATACCACTTCCGGATGGTGTATCATAAAATTTACGGCATCAAGCACGATTGACGATACGTACGTGAAAAGTCTACATACATGCATATCCGCTCTGGGTGGTGTATCGTAGACTCTAGGGCACTACTCTGTGTGGAATCTGATTCGATCGAAGGTGGCAGTTCGTATGCTTACATAGCATGATGACGACAGATCTATGTAGAACATAGTGTTGTTATATAGAGATCTGTACGTCGCTCTGGTGTAGGATGAGGGACTGCGTATATTTCTGTGGCGTTATGGCGGAGACCGTGCGAGTGAGGTATTATGAGGTGTTCCTTAATATTGGGGGTAGCTACATATATACTGTGTTAGGTTAATCCACTGGGAAATAGATGGATACAACGTGTGTGTAAGCCTTGAGTGTTTTTAATCCATGTAACATAATAAATAAGAAAATGTAACTGAACGGTATATGTAGAATTATCCAAAATGTGTAGCTTAAATCCAGTCACCAGAACTTGTGTTCTGACCCGCTCCTCATAACATACTCACAGGTTAGATTTGTGGCAGAGATATGATAGCTTTGGATATTGGTTAGGCAGTATTATTATTATCTGGGTAAGGCTATATTTTGATTACATTATATTTTATCCATTCCGTTGTGAGATGTTTTCTATGCTCTGATGTATTTTATATCTCTGTCTTTTCTGCAAGATACCAGACAAACCAACATGAGTTTCGATAGATTAGAATTTTGAAAAAAAAATGTATGTCGGAATTCGGGTTGCTACATACAGGTTATTTCATAAAACGTTTCTTTAGACTTTATATGTTTCACAACCAAAGTAAATATTTTATAGCATGAATTTAAACACACAACATAATACAACACTTCAAATTTTTATAGATCTTCCATAATTTAGCTCTTTATAAACATTTACACAACACTTACATTTAGTACTCAATTTGAACTTCCATATTTACAAACAACTCTTCTACTTTCTATAGATATAAATTATTTCAGATTCGTTTCACTTAAACATAACTATTTAATAAAAAATAAATTGTGTTTTAACATGCTATTTCTCGCAACAATGCTTCCCCAAACTGGAAGGCAATTCTAAGAATGAGAGACAAACTAGCTGAAAATTGTACTCGAGAATTTGCTACTGGTAAAGATACTAATCTATGGAAGGATCCATGGATATTGGGTAAATCAATGATAGATGTTGTTGGTTGGGACACATATTCTGCTTATGGATCCCCAAATACTAATGTTGACACAATAATTGAAAACATTCTTGGAATTGTGAACAACTACCATGCAATATGGATACCACAAAAAAAATTCAAGCAATGCCAATATTTACTGGCAGGGAAAATGATATATGGGCATGGAACAACTCGAAAGGTGATTTTTCTATCAAAACAGCTTGGAATTCAGTTCGTACTAAACACGAAAACAAAATCTGGAGTAAAACGGTATGGGATAAATCCATTTTCCCTAAAAATTCTTTCACTGCATACAAGGCTATCATGCAACGATTACCCACTCGTGATAGACTAAACAATTGGGGCATAACAGATGACAGACTCTGTGTTTTGTGTGGGTCAGCGGAAGAGACTCATGATCATCTTTTATTTGCATGCAGCTATAGTAAAACAATTGCGCAAAATTGCAAGGTAAAAATTGACCCTTTGAATCAAAATTGGGATTTACAGGTAATTGCTACATACCTGGCCAAGCACCCAAACAACGATCGTCTGATAGTCAAACTCGACAAGGTTGCCTTGACATATACTGTAGCCGCAATTTGGAGAGAACGTAATGCGAGAATTTTCAGAGGAAAACCAAGTTCAGTAAAACATGTCATTAGATTAGCCATCATTTATATTATCGTCAGTAAACGAAGAATTAAAGGGAGAGAACATACCGATAGCTTGGAATCTACACTCGATGAATTGTCAAGAACGGATCTGAAGGAAGTGTCGGCACAAATTCCAGGAACCAGTACATTGTTTGAGCCGCCATGAATTACTTTCGTGTTGTGTCTGATTTGAAGAGAGGACGAAGAATCAATTTGGAAAGTTCTAGTTGCGTTAATGTAACTGGTCTTGTATACTTATGATTTGTTCGTTACTTGGGCTTTTGGCCTGTCATGTAATCCTTTCACTTTGGACTTTTTATGCCTAATAAAACTTTAACCTATTTCAAAAAAAAACATGCTATTTCTCCAATTTATAAGTCATAAACATAATTTCTTAAGTTTTCACAACAACTTAGCTTATGTCTTTGACCAAATCTGGAAATCTCGACAATCCAAAATCATTGGAAATTCCATTGCATTTAAACAAAAAAAATACCGTATAACAATTCAAAACAAGATCCAAAAGAACTACTTCAATGGATATAATAAATGCAACCATATAACAATTTGATTGAAAAATTAAGAACTTAATACCCAGATTTTATTTCAAACCATTCTAAAATAATAATGATAATAAATATACACATATATAACTCCTTTTGTATATTGAATAAAAAAAATTAGTTCTTGAAATAGAATTATTATCTTTTCTAATCTAAGCAATTCTAACAAATTTCCATAGCAACAATCACTCACTTAGAAACTTAAAACTGAACGTTGTTGAGGCTACAATCATATTGAAGTTATTTTCCAGCAACTACAACGAGTTCAATGCTTTAAAAATCATTTATAATCCTTTTATATGAATAAATACTATCGAACGATGCAACTATATCTTTCCAAATGTTGAAACCTTTTTTCAAAACTTTGAATCATAAATTCTCAGATTTTCAAGTTACCCTTTCAATTTTGTAATCACCTTTCAATTTTTGCTTATATGATTTCACTTTTTATGTATAGCATTTCACAAGTTAATCCACTGTTTACATTTATTTCGAACAACTTAATTTAAAATTAAAATCAAATTCAACATTATCGCTAAATGCTTTATGTTGACGTCAAAAGTTGGTCACTTGTGGCAATCAGCCCCCAATCGTGTGAAAAGCACACGAGTAACTGTTATAGAATACGGTAAAAAATAAAACAGGGAACACACACAACTTTTTATAGTGGTTCGGCCAAGAATGTGCCTATGTCCACTTTATATTTATTGATTTCTTCTTTTGATTACAAGTACAATGCTTTTATCTTTTGAAGAACGATGGGAGATGAGAAGTTTTTTAGAGGAATGAGAGTTGGCTATTTGAGGAATATGCCGAGAGTATTCTTCTTCCAGAGCTTAAAGTACCCAGAATTCACCATGTAAAATTCACCCCTCTCTCCTTTTTTCTTTGGGGAAGAAGGTATTTATAGGTGGAGAAATCGGCTAGGGCTGGTTTGACATGGCCCGGCCTTTTCGGGAAGGCTCGGATGCGTGGAATTCATTCCTTGGATGTAGGTGCTGCTAAAAGACTGGATCTACTGTTTATCAATAGTACCTTCGGAAACCATGGCTTACATGGCATCCAAGGTGCGGTGTATTAAAAGGAGAGCTTTGTTCGGATGTGGTTGACCGCTTTTGTGGCTTTGAGAAATGGTCTGAGTAATAAATGATAAGTCTATATACTTCCAGGTGAGCCCGAGATACTTGCTCGATCCACTTTTGATGGAAGCCTATGACTCGGTCGATTGAGAGCGATTCTCCCTAGCTAAGTGAGTTGAATCCTGAAGATAATTAGGCGGAGTTGGAATCGAATCGAGCCAGCCTCGAAGGAAGCTGGTTTGGGCCGATCCTTGTTTGGGCCTTTCAGAGTGCGAGCGGCTATATCGGTCGATGGGCTGAAGTTGAATAGAGCTTCTAGAGGCTAGGCTTCGATCCATTGAACCGTGCTAAATTTTTCCAAAAAGTTGGTCAACACTTTGCCCCTCAGAATACATCTTTCTAGGTAAAAGAGGTGTGTTTTGATCCCTTGCATCGAAGTCTAACGTGTAGACAACTATGGTTACGCCGAACCATAATTAGGCCAGAAGTCCGACGGCCCAATGGTTGTATTAAGGACGAAAAACCGACGACCAAAGTAGGTCGTATTAAGGCCAGAAAACCGACAACCATCGAAGACCGTATTATGGCCGAGAGAATGGCCGTAAATCCTGATTAAGGATTAGTACCTGCACAGACAATAGAAACCATTCTCGGTCTAGAGAAGGCTTGTAATTTACTCTGATTGAGCATTAGTCATGTTCGACTCGAAGGCAAGTCGAGATATTCAAGTAGTAGTTACACTTGGCTTAGAGGGGTGGCAAGTTTTAACCATACCCGCCTTACGGAGGTGGCGAGTATTAACCATACTCGGCTTACGGAGATGGCGAGTATTAACCATACTTGGTTTATGGAGGTGGTGAGTATTAACCATACTCGGCTTATGGAGGTGGCTAGTATTAACCACACTCAGCTTGTGGCAAGTGTTATCCATGCTCAACCTATGCAAGATTATCTAACAAGTTTTTAAGAAGCGGGCGAGTATAGTCCATACTCGGCTTAAGGGACATGATCGTACTCAGCTCAAGGAGTAGGTTTTTAGAGGGTGGTAGGCCTTCGCGTTGACCACATTCGGCGGGGGCGAGCATCAGTTATGCTCGGTTTAAAGTACTCAAACATAATCCACGTTTTGCACAAAGAGAGTTCATAATTGTTAAAGAGCTAAAGACAATAAATTCTAAAAGGACAATAATTGATTCCAGGGCATGCCTAGGAGCTAAATCCTAACCCCATACATGTTTACATCAAAGGGTCAGTTTTATTGAAGGAAATACATCAAAAAGTAAAAATTAAACTTAATTAATGATAATGCCGCGAGTGCTGGTCTCAAGGTCCTTTCCGTTTCTAGGAGCTCGAGGACCGACCTGAGGAGCTTGGGCAGAGGATTGTGGCGGCACGGTCTATGGGTTCTTCTTGACATATTTGGGAAGCTCCCCTCGCCAGCCCCTGTCCTCGATGAGATCGTGCAAGTGCCTGCATTCCTTGGTGCTATGACCTACGATGTTGTGAAACATGCAATGCTTTCTAGATTCGAGTTCTTTTTGGTTCGGCTCTCTTCGAGGAGGTCTTGGGAAAGGTAGGGACCCTCGTACGTCAAGGCAGATGTCGAGCAAGGAAGAATTGAGCTTGGTATATTGATCGTACATATTTTCCCTTCGAGGTCGTACGTTGTGCGCGTTCTTTTCCAGGGCCTTTACTCTTCCTTTATTCTGGCCGTTGGTAATGAATGGACCTACATGTTTGGTGACTAAGACCTCGAGGCTCTCCATCTCAATGCTGGCGTCTTCTTGTAGGAGGAATCGCTCGGCCTTGGCATAGAAATCTTCCATATCCTTGGGGGGATCTCTGCTTAAAGAGATTGAGAATTCTGATCAGTTCAGAACTCCTGCAATGGCGGCCAGAAGCACCATTGATAGCTCAGGCCGATCAACAGATGCTACAGCCACGTTGAATCTTTCGAGGAAGGACCGAAGTGTTTCTCCCGGGTGTTGTTTGATGGTGGTCAAGAACATGACACTCTTTGGCCGGGAGATATGTACCCTCAATTTCTCAATGAAACGGGTGACCAGCGTATTCCAACTACTAATCGACTCTGTTGTTAGCTAACGAAACCACATGTCGGCTATATCTGTGAGGAAGAGTGAGAAGCACTTAGCCATAACATTGGTCGATGCGTCGAGCACTTCCATATGTCACATGTATCGCATGAGATGGATGGTCGGGTCGGTCCGACCGTTGTATGGTTCGATAGCTGGAAACTTGAAGTCCGAAGGATTAAGGGAGTTCCTGATTTCCCTAGTGAAGAGGCTGCGGTGGATGTTATCTATATCCTATTGAGAAGAATTGCCCCGGGTGAAGCGTCGGACTATGCTGGCGTGCTGACTACCATCCTGAGGAGTCACTACCATGAATCCAGCTCTGCATTCGGGAGAGTTCCAGTATTGGGATCCGACAAAAGCATGCTCGGAAGGGTCGTCGTCGGCCGGACTCGACCTCTGAGAGTTGAGTGAAGGTGAGGGCGAGGGTTCATCGCAGTTGTTGGCTCAGGGCATACTCCCCCTCTTGAACCTGATGAGGAGCGGTTTGAACCATGCCTGTGGTGGAAGGTCCCGACTGATTCAGCATAGAAAGTGATGTTTGGGACTCTTCGATGCCCCTGGCTGATGCAATATTAGGAGGGTCTACAGTAGTGTTTTGCTCCGCCAATTTGGGAACCAGTATGGTAGAGCGGTTTCCGTGGTTGGAGGGAAGGCCCCACCAGCTCTTCATTGAAGGAAATGCGGCGTAAGACGAGTCTGTGCTAAGATACTGGGTTGTAAAGAGAATGGTATTGATTTTGGTTGATCCAGAGGTTTCTTGATCGGTCTGGGAGTCGAGATATTCCCCGGATTGGAGGCAAAGTAGTCGAACAACCTAAATCTTGATCGCTGGCCTTTTATGAATCTACAGCTGAGGCTGTGCTGGTCGCTGGAAGCGATACTCCTGGCTGACAGTGGTCGGGAGGCAGAGCCGAGCCAGGAGGAAGCAAAGGTGTGATCTGATTAGTGGCCTGATTCCATGCAGACCGAAGATCAGTTGTTGCCCCAATCCCAGTCGGTGGAGGAATTGATATTGAAGCATTTAGTCCCATCTCCACTCGACCGAGAAGGTGATCCATTAACTGTTGTTGTTGTTCGAGGAGTTTACCCTGAGATGTCATATGGTCTCTGAACTTGACCATGATTTTGTCCATGTCATCCCGGGTAAGATATCGGGACACATCTTCATGGGAGGAAGCTTCCTGGCTTGCTTCTGCAGCATTTGTGTCAGCTGCAATGGCATTTGTTGGACGAAAGGACGTCTTATCTTTCTTTCATTTATTCTCCATGGGCTGAGATAAGCAGAAAGTCGAAGGTTATGCCGATTCGTTCTCCCCCACCTGGCGTGCCAAAGTGTTAACGTCAAAAGTTGGTCACTTGTGACAATCAACCCCCGATCGTGTGAAGTGCACATGAGTAACTGTTATAGAATGCGGTAAAGAAAATAAAACAGGGAACACACACAACTTTTTATAGTGGTTCGGCCAAGACTATGCCTACGTCCACTTTATATTTATTGATTTCTTCTTTTGATTACAAGTACAATGCTTTTATCTTTTGAAGAACGATGGGAGATTAGAGGTTTTTTAGAGGAATGAGAGTTGGCTTTTCGAGGAATAAGCCGTGAGTATTCTTCTTCCAGAGTTTGAAGTACCCAGAATTCACCATGCAAAATTCACCTTTCTCTCCTTTTTTTCTTTGGGGAAGAATGCATTTATAGGTGGAGAAATCAGCAAGGACTGGTGTGACGTGGCCCGGTATTTTCAGGAAGGCTCGGACGCGTGGAGTTCATTCTTTGGATGTAGGTGCGAATGAAAGACTGACTCTACTATTCATAAATAGTATCTTCGGAAACTGTGGCTTATGTGCCATCCAAGGTGAGGTGTATTAAAAGGAGAGTTTTGTTTGGATGTGGTTGACTGCTTTTGTGGCCTTGAGAAATGGTATGAGTAAGAAATGATTCGGCTAGATACTTCCAGGTGAGCCCGAGATACTTGCTCGATTTGCTTTTGATGGAAGCCTATGACTTGGTCGATTGAGAGCGATTTTCCCTGGCTAAGTGAGTTGAATCCTGAAGATAATTAGGCGGAGTTGGAATCGAATCAGGCCGGCCTCGAAGGAAGCAGGTTTGGGCCGATCCTTGTCTGGTCCTTTCAGAGTGCGAGCAGCTATATCGGCGGATGGGCCAAAGTAGAAGAGAGCTTCTGGAGGCTAGGCTTCGATTCGTTGAACCATGATAGCTTTTTCCAAAAAGTTGGTCAACACTTTACAGTTAAATTTTGAAACTGAATTCACAAGGTATTTGTTCTTAGTGTTCCCACATTTCTGTCTACCTATCCCAAGTAGGGAAAAGCATAAAATGACTCATAATCAACCAAATATTTAATACCTATAAACTAGTCGGATATAACTACTCAATTAAAAAATAACACAAGCAAAATACAATTGTTAACACTCCTAAGTCGGTGAGCATAGATAATCAAACAATAAATGATAACACAAAAATATTATAATTTTCTAACAGATAGTAAATCAATAATTACTATGTTTAATATATGGAATTTTTTTATATGTTACCTAACTTTTTGACCCGACTACCAGGAGCAGTCTAGGCTCACACGACTCAGCCCATCGTGTGGTTAAATGGCCCATACGTTCGCCAATGCATCCGGAATCAAGCCCATATCGAATCGGTCAAGTGTAGTCGTTATTGCTCATCGAAACTATTCAAAATAGCTAACTATTCATGGATCGGTAGTTTCACCTTCAACAATTCATATCCCAAAGATTCTGACCCAATTCCATATCACAAACCTCCTTTCACATTTCATATATTTGGGATTACTCCAGAATTCATATCCCTTAAGAAGACTTCTAAGATCGGTACAACTTCTTCATGTCAACGAAATATTATAAGTGTTTAAAGGTCGGTGTAGATTATTTCTTATTCCCTCATAGCTTCGGATTGGGACAAATGGCTTCATATCACGGGATACGAAATACAGAAAAGCAGAAGGATTCAGTGCAACTGAAGAAGTAAGGAAAAAATAAGGTAAGTATCCCGAGATACGTACTTATCTCGGGATTAGGACAGATCCTGAGACATGAAAGTTTTAGGCACGTGCCCACCAACCTCCTATTTTTCTTCTCCCACCTGCTCCGTCCTGCAATAAACATCATGCTTTAAATCTGAGGAAAGGGTAGGAATTTTTCTTTCTTGAGACTTTTGAAAGAAGATATTGCTTTTTGATACTCGAGCTTGTTAGATCACTTTGGGATGAAGAAACTTACCCCTTTTTGGACACATAGACTTTCTGGACTGCATATGCACTTCAAGAAGAAGAAGTTAGGCTTCATTCTGGACCTTGTTGAACTTGCTTTACATCATTTCCTTTGTAGTTCTTTGGAATCATTCTTCCCACCATTGTACTTTTATATAAAAGTGAATAAAATAGAAAAACCATTGAAGTGGACGTAGGTTCTCACGAACCAAACCACTATAAGCGCTATGTTGATTTACTTTCCTGCATATTTTCCACTTTGGACATTTAGTTTCATTGTCTTGGAACTCGATGGGTGTTGTTCCAATTTTTGTGCATCAATATTCTGGTGCTTTCACTGAGAACTAAAGATTTCATCTTTTCTATCGTTCTTCTACCAAAGCTTGGAAGTGCTACTTAGGTCTTTTAGGCATACCTACCAAGTTTACTTAAACGGTGAAAAAAGGAAAAGCTACTTAGTTGGACCTTCGACTATCGATTCAGAAAACTCACCTCAACATAAAATTTGGAAGGTCTGACTGCCATGGATATGGTGACTTCCTCCAGGCCGGAAGCTACGGTCACCAAAGGTCAGTTCTTCGAAGTGACCAAAAAATTGGAGGAAACTCAATGACGGCTTAACGACCAAATTAATCTGAATATTGACTAGATACAAAGGCTACACCAAAATACCCATAGGGATATCACGCGCCTTCAAGCTAATAGGGTTGTTCAGCCTCCTTAGTACATTTCGAAAAGTTCTTCTTTCGATACTTGTCATAACAACCATAGCCAAAAGGAAGGATTAACGGTAACAGTGTTACACTTACTATCAAAGAGGGAGCTCATCGTTCCGACTCTCCTAGTTGGGGCCTAGTCTTTATCCTAGAACTAGCGCTCAACCCTCTACAAGGCAGCTTTTACCTGCCTTTGTTCAGAACTTGTTGCCCACTCAACCAAGTGCAAATCAGGCTTAAGTTCCTCCTATCCAAACTCCGTAAAATCTGAGAGTCAAGATTGGCGACTTATTAGAGGATAATGTTGATGTTCATCTGAGAAGGCACCCTAGGCCACGAACTACTAAGGCGGACCACGACCGCTGGAATCCAGCTAAGATCCAACCTTTGATTCTCACCGACTGATAACGACTTACTCGGGAAAGACTGATACTCGAAACTTTCTGAATTGTTACGAGTGGCACATGGATTCGAGCCATGCTACCAATGTAGTAAAGCGTAAGTACTTTCCCGTATTTCTTGAATTTGTGACTCTGCTTTGGATCTCTCGACTACCACTGAGAACCGTAACGACTTTCGATCAGTTTGCTAATGAGTTGGTTAAGCAGTTCATAATGCATGTCACCAGATCGAAGGACACCTTGTCCCTATTGAACATATACTAAGGCATCGGGGAAACTCTCAAGAGTTACCTCGAATAATTCAATAATGACTTGGCCAAATTTGAAGGTACCAACCCGCGTATCGTCATTGTTCAGCTTACCAAGTGTGTACTAACCAAATTCCAAGTATGGTGCTATGATCGATAGAAAACAACCTAAGTCTCTAGAAGTTTTATGAGGGAAGGAAAATCATTTCATGTACTAAGAAGAAGCATGTAGGAACAGGGCTGCTCGAGCTGCACACCCCGACAACCTATAACAAGGCTCTTCTCAAGATAACGTCAAAGCCAAGCAAGTCGGAGAAAGCTGCGACAAGGGTAAAGAGTTCGCTCAGTTCAAGCGCAAGCCGAACAACATCAAACCAGGAAGCCGCAACAATCAGGAAAAGGACTCCAAGAAGCACGACCGCTTTCCCACTAACAAGGTCTATACTCCACCAAATACTCAGTTGGAGATAATATATCTCGAGATTTTTAGTATGATGCAGTATAACAAGCCAACTTTAAGGGAATCTATAGATTAAGAAAATAAACTCTGGTAAATACTACAGATTCCGCGACATGTTCAAACACAATACAAATGACTACCGACACCTTCGTGACACGATTGAGAAGCTCATTCATTAGAAATGCCACGAGCACTACATCCAGAATGCTTCTTCCAAAGAAACGTCGTGGACCCTTCAACGACCGCACCGCCTTAGATCCAAGCGGCTGTTGGGCCATCCAATCCAAGACCCCGTCAAAAGGGTATTGTGATTAACACTATCTGCGGTGGACCTCACCCGGTAAGCGAAAGATTTTGGCGTATCGAAGGATTCACCAATTCCATCAAGCACGCCGACCACAAAGCATGCTCTGTTGTCACAGACGAGTCAGTCCCGTTAAACCTGCAAAAGACTATGAGGGATGACAAAGTCTTCTAAGAAAAGGATGCTACGAGAATCAATATTCCTTCAACTGACCCGCTTGTCATCTCTACCTAAATAGGTCCGGCCTATGTTAAAAAACTCCTCGTTAACTCATAGAGTTCCGTGAACATCATCTTCAAACATGCCTACGATTAAATGAAGCTTGAGACCAGATATGTAAAGCCATGTAAGGCTATTGTTCATGGATTCAATGATGCTCCTAAGCGGATAGTTAGTATTCTAGAGATGCCAGTACAACTAGGAGATAGGGAACGAAGTCGAGTCAGGATCGTTATAGACGTCCCTTCTCGCTACAATGTCTTCCTTGAATAACCTGTCCTCACCGAGTTCTGAGTATTCATGGCACCTTAGTGCCTGCTGATGAAGTTCCCGACGACAATGGGATCAGAACCATCTGAGACGACCAAATCACAGTTAGAGCATATTGTTTTGCTGAATGGAAGGAAGTAATGAACAAGGAAAATGGAAAAGGCGTGGAGATGACACTCGGTGCACAGCAGCCACCGAAGTCTGAGTCCTGGCTCAGACACCACAACCATTTCTCCAAGGGTTTTGATCCATGTAAGGACAAAGAGCCCGAGTAGGGAAGGGCTATTCCAGTGGAGCCAACCATTGATGTTGCGATCAACCCTACCGACCCCTCTTGGGTCAAGAAAGTTAGATCGCAACTTCACCTAGCAATCAAGGAAGGATTTGTGGATTATCTATGGGCAAACTTGGAAGTGTTTGCTCGGACCCACTTCGATATGTGTGGCATCACATAGGAATCACTTTTTACATGCTTGGTATCGACCCAAAGTACCTTCCCATGAAACAAAAACACTAAATCTTAGGATCATAAAGATCGAAAACTCAGAGAGGAGGTGGCTAAGCTACTCAACAATGGTTTTATCCACAATGCCCTCTATCCACAATGGGTCTCCAACCTAGTATTAGTGGAGAAATCAAATGAGAAATATCGGGCATGCATCGATTATTCTGACTTGAACAAAGCATGCTCAAAAGGCAGCTTGTCTCTTCTGAAGATCAACAGACTCATTGATTCAATTGCAGGTCATCAGCTGCTCTTGTTCATGGATGCATATTCGCTATAATCAACTTGCAATGTATATTCCCAATTAAAAACACACTTCATTTATCATTGATCTTGGGCTGTATTGCTATGTTGTCATGCCCTTCAGTCTCAAGAATGCTAGATCCACCTGCCAACGATTGGAAAACCGAATGTTCAAGGACCAAACTGGAAGATCTATGGAAGTTTACGTAGTTGACATTCTTATGAAAACACTAAAATCGAATGACCTAGCAGAGATGTTTAGTGTTATCTATAAATATTGCATGAAAGTCAATCCCTTGAAAACCTCTTTTGGCATTTCATCCGAAAAATTCTTTGGTTTCATCCTCAATTCACGAGGAATCGATGCCAATCCAGAAAAGATTGAAGTAATATAGAGTATCGAAGTTCCAAAGAACATCAAGGATGTTCAAAGCTTAAACGGAAAAGTGTCCACCCAAAGTTGATTCCTTTCAAAAGCAACAAACAAGTGCTTTCCTTTCTTCGATTTGATTGGGAAAGGGAGGCGCAACTTTGCATGGACATTGGAATGGCGTTGTCGCATTCTAGGACTTCTTGAATCACATGGAACTACCACATATCATATCAAAACTTGTGGGCCATGAGGACTTATTTATCTACTTGACTATTTCTACGTAGGCAATTAGCTCGGCACTTGTGCGCAAAGAAGATCATGTCCAAAGGCTAGTTTACTACATTAGCAAGAGACTGACAGGAGCCGAAAAGAACTATCTGAAGCTCGAAAAGCTCATTTAATGGCTGTTAATCTCTTGCTGAAATCTTTTCCCCTACTTCCAGTTACATCCAATCAACACGGACCAGCCGCTACGATAGATCCTTCAATGACCTAAGGCATCTGAGAGACTTTTGAAATGGAACATCGAACCGAGTCAATTCGAGCTCACCTTCGATCCTTGAAGAGCCATCCTCGAACAAACCCTAGCGGATTTCATTGTAGAGTTCACTACTCCCAAAGACCCACCATAAGATATTGAGCCACCTAACATCCAATTGAAGCTGCATGTGGAAGGCTCCTCAAACAATCAATGTTCTGGAAATGGAGATGCACTTGTTACTCTGGAGGAACCCTTGATTTGTTATGCTTTGAAGCTCAATTACCCAATAACTAACAACGATGCAAAAAATGAAGCCTTGATCATTGGACTCAGAATCACAATCGAACTCAACTTCAAGGATCTTCAAATCTTCTCAGGTTTACGACTCATCGTCTGCCAGGTACATGAGGAATATCAAGCAAAAGGGGCATGGATCAATTCTTGCGTAGCTCGGGTTCATGAATTGCTTACCAACCTCTACTGCTACATCATTACTCACATCTTTCTAGAACAAAACAAGAAGTCATATTCGTTGGTCAAATTAGCTAGTTCTAGGGATGCATAGCTCTTGGAATTTGTCCCTATCGAAGTACTTGAGTCCCCAAGTATCGATCAGATGGAGACTAATTCTATATCAACGACGAAGTCCAAGTCTGAACCCAAGTCGTGGATGACTCCGATCAAAGGCTATTTGCAACATTGAATCCTCCCATACTCTCGAAAATAAAAGCTATCTCTCCTTTGTAAAGCATCACGATATGTTATTCTAGAAGGAGTGCTCTACCGAAGAGGATTCTCTATTCCACTATTCTGGTGTCTAGCCCACAACAAAGACGAACATGTACTACTGGACGCACGCGAAGGAGAGAGCGACAACTACATCAAACTCTGGAAAAGAAGATCCTCTGATGTGGCTACTTTTGGCCAACTCTTGAATGAGATGCACTAGAGTACACCTGAAAATGCGATAAATGCCATAGATTCTCTAACACTCCTAGAGTCCTGCCTACATAACTTATTAAAATGGTTAGTCCATGGCCATTCACAATGTGGCAAATCAACATTATTGGAACTCTTACGATGGAAAAAGGCGGTGCTCGATATGTTATAATCGCAATTGATTACTTCACCAAATGGACCAAAGTCGAGGCTCTTACGACAATCGCTAACAAGAAAGTAATCAACTTCGTCGTCCGTAACATCATCTGTCGTTTTGATGTTTCAAAGACTATCTTTTGATAACGGGACCCAATTTAAGAGTTATAAGTTCAAAGACATTTGTCGTTGTCAACATATTGAGAAATGATTCTTGGTACTAGCTCATCCTTAAGCCAATCGACAAGTTGAAGCAGTTAACAAAGTCATAATATCCATCATCAAGAAGCGTTTGGAAAAGGCCGGAGGAAAGTGGGTAGATGAACTCCCTCTAGCACTTTGGGCTTATCAGACTACCTATAAGTCAACGTCCGACCACACTCCATTCGCTCTCTCGTATGGATCAAGCTATAATTCCCATCAAGGTTGAACTACAATCTCATCGAGTCACTTATTACAATCTGAAGACCAGCAGAGATCTCCTTTTGGAATTACTCGACTTACTCAAAAATAAAAAAGATGAGTCCGAACTTAGAGCGGCTGCACACCATCAACTGGTTGCCGATATTTCAATCCCAAGTCCATCCAAAACACTTTGACATCGACGACCTCATCTTAAGTAGATTTTTCCCATACTGAGCAGAGTCGATCCTCACTAGGAAGGTCCGTACATCCTTAAATAGGGGCTTGGAGATGGTACTTTTAAGCTAATGACCGTTGATGGCATCGAACTACCAAGACCATGAAATAGTGAGCATCTTCGCTGCTACTTTACCTAGCTCACTGCACAGACTTACTGCTATTTACAAATGTTTCATTTCCAGTTCATGGCATTGTAAAAGAACAGACCATTACAGGCGGTAGTTTATTAGTAAAGTTTTTCAGTTCTCCATGTTCTTTATGTGTTTACTTTCTACGTGGTATATTAAAGTTGTGATTACAACCGACTTGCATGCACGAGTACACAACACTGGATCGGCACCTCAAATCTTGGTATTGATCCACCATCTCGATTCTTTACTAAGACTCAAACCTTGTGGAGTGATCCTCCCTTCAGAAGTCAACTCGGGTCTTGAACCAACGACGGTAGCGAGTATAAATAAGTCATAACACTTATTAACTTAAGTGTCCAACTCTACCTCTTAGTCTCCGGACTTAAGGGAAACCCACCAGTCGAGTAAGTATGATACCAACCACTTGCTTAGCTAATTCGGATCCTCAGGATTCGGATTTGGATGCAAAATTGGAAAACCCACCATGCCCTAAACTCTAACCCGAATGAAATGATGGGAGGGTATAAAGGACGAAACAACGATGACCACCCATGGATCCTCACGACTCGGAGTCAATGACCATATGGAAGTTCGAAAGTGTTGTCACAAAACTTGAACTCCACACGACTAAATACCAACGATCGAAAGAAAATCTCGAGAGCGAAGTTCACGCACTTAGACTCCATATGACTCGAAACCGTTGACCGAAGGGAGATATCAAGAATGAAGTCAACACATTCGAACCTCACATGACCTGAGTTCCTCAAGAGTGAGGTCTTAAAACTTTAATTTAAGTGTGACAAAAAGTTACTTACATAAGTACAATACTGGAAAATGTAAAGAATACTTTAACACTTAACACAATGTGTGATGTAAGTAAAGTAAACTAACTTTTATTCATAAGTCAAAATATTCCTTTCTAACGACACGATGCACATTAAAATCACATCGTGCATCCAAAACGAGGGTTGTACTCGCTTATTCTATCGACCTACAAACCAAAATTTATTATAACTATCACTCAAAAGGCCCACCTTTTTGCTTCTTCTACAACCGGGACTCTCGTGGCCCCTCCTTCTTTTTCCTCTTCCTCTTAGATAAAGACAGGCTGGCCAACTATGCAAGAGGCAGGCTCATATTCCCTTGGCCAACGATCCATATCCAAAACGAGAGGTTGCGGGAACAAAACGAAGGCCTAGATTAAAATCCTCTCCCGTGTTCCTTTGGTAAGCCTCCATATCAAACCCGGGCTCGGCGCCCTTCGTCATTTCAGGGCCGATTGTCGCCTCTGCTCTAGAAGAACCTGTGCGTCGAAGAAGAAGACAAGTTAGTTTATTTATACTTCGTGTTACCATCATTTCGAATGCCATTGAGAACATGGGTATACCTCCTATCATCTGCTGTGTAGCTTCTATCGGCACAACGCTTCAGATAGTTGATAGAAGGAAGCCTTCGTGCTCCAATTCCCGATGGTCGGGGTCATACTCCCTAACCATGGGAGCTGGCATAGGTCGATAGTATGACCAGGATAAATGAATCGTTTCCATTGGGAAGTAACACCTTCATACTCATGAGCAACCACCGTGCTCTCCATTGCAATTTCTTTACTCTTCTCAGTAGCAAGTCGTTCCTCCTCCGCCTCGGCGTCTTCCTTCAGCACGGCTCTGCCTCTGCCAACACCTGGTGCTCCTCATCCATCAAATACTGGGCCATCATCATTTCCTCATCCACAGTCTCCACTTCCTAGACAGCAGCTTCGTACTCCCCAAGCTTTTCCCAAGCTAGAGCAAGCGTGTAGGAATAATTTTCAGCCCATGAGATACCGCGGAATCAGAGAGTTTTTACATAGAAGCCCCATTATCAGCTCTAGCATTATCTCCTCCTTTGCTCAGGCCTTTATAGCATTGGTCCTGAGCCCTTCTAGCTGAGCCTTGAATTCCTCCTTCACACCATCCAAGTGGCCTAGCACTTCCTTGTTCGTTACCTCCGCCGCCTCATTTTCCTTCCTCAGCCATTCGAGTTCATCACGATTTGACTCATGGAGTTGTCTGAGCTCCTCGTATTCCTTGATTAAGAGCTACACCCTCTCGTTTTGTTCCCGCAACCTCTCATTCTCCTTAGTCAGGGTTTCGTTATTTTGTCGAAGTTGTTGCACCTCCTCTTTTTCCCTTCTCATCCGGTCATTCTCTTCGCATACCACTTTGTTATCTTTCTCAAGCGAGGTTTCCTGAGCTGTGGTTGAGGCTAGCACATCCTTATGCTCTTCACGATCCATGACCATAGCAGCCTTCACATCCTCTGACTCCTTCTTTAATCATCCTATTTTGGCACTAGAGAGTTATCATATAAGCATGTTACTCGAACATGTGAAAATAGATCCTAATTAGAATCTTGTCTTACCAACTTTGGTTTTCTCCTTTTTGAGGCTCTCTCGTCCAGACTTAACCTTGAGCCTTAAACCCTAAATATTATCATTCTTTTCAATGATCAGCGCATAGAATCTCTTGTCGTACTAATACAAGACCCGGTATTGATGAAAGACGTCATATACCTGAGTCCACATCTCCTCGTCAATATACATTAGGATCTAATGCATATCGGGTATCCAGAGAAGCTCCTCAAAATAGAAGCCCGGAAAGACTTTTTCAATATCTCTTTCTTCTCCGCATCGCTCAGGATCAGAATCTCCGATATATAGGGTATCATCGGGCCACGCTTCCTTATATCTCTCTTCTTCCGGCTCCCGATCCTCCGTTAATCTTATGTTTTCCTGAGACCCTAACCAACGATGATGCAGATAGGGCATCGGAACGAACGATCGCCACTAGCTGCTTTGTACTCACTGTTTCTACTCTCTTCTCTACTTCGGCTGGCCTTATACATGGCGGTGGAGATTTCGATCATCGGGGTACTCTCGATGTCGTCGGTTGCTGCCATGATCATATAATTGTCAGGGTTTATATGACAGATCCGCGCTTTTGATAAAACAGCTTACAACTCCTCCCATCGATTATCGAGAGCCGCCGATTCCTGGACCCTAGTCTCTATCTCCTTCCCGAGCCAATGCGCCTATAGAAAGAAAATGTTAGATTAGAAATGAACATTCCATAGTCCAGACACAAAGAAGTGTTGTATCATGCAGTGCTTATGAGTGTAAGTGTCCTAAGTGTTCCCTCCATGGACTAGATAATGGCTTGCTCGAAGGGGTAACTTCCCCAATGCTTAGCAATAAGATCTCGACATTTGTGCTGTTAAACTCGAAAGTAGATGTCTAGATGGGGACTATGTCCAAGCAATGGAACTGATGCTCAACCTCCATCGACAAGGTGATTCCATAGATCACTATTGGATAAGTTGGCTCGAAACCATCTCTCAACCTCATCTCCTCTATAGAAGATGGAATGGGAGTGGGCATCAAATCATTTTCTCTAGTGGATTTTTCCTCGTCACTGCCGTCGTCGCCGCCGATTTCCCCTTAAGCTCCTGCAACCTCCATTTCGACTAGGAGCACTTTAGGATGCACAATAGGGGAAATTCCATTTGCGGATCCGGAAGAGCTACTCCTCTCTCAGCTTCTTCCTCTTCCTCCTCTTCTTCATTGTCATCTTTACAAACCATTGAGAAATCCTTGGGAAGTAAGCCTGACACATGAAGGGGATGGAACGATAACAGAGTAAATGCATTCAACACATTCCTCAATTCCAAGACTCATTTAAAGTAAACACCGTCCGTCTAAATCCGGGGGATACCTGCAACATGAAGTTCTAAATTATTTTAGAGCTTACGACTCAATTAAATTGAAAACAACGTAAGTTTTAAAACAATTAATGTCGTAAGTCATCTGCTTGCAAATCCTTAAGGGCATCAGATGAAGAACAAAATGATGTCTTACCCAGTTGGTTCTATGCCTAAGCACTCTTTGAATAGGATGTAAATGCCGAGAAGAAAGGCGTACGCATTCGGATGAAGCTACGTCGACACTAGACGGAAGAAGCTCCAAATATCCCGGATGTACGGTCATGACGGGGGTACTCACTCGATAGAGCACATATGCTTGTTACATGCAGTATAGCCTGCTGGGGGTGCATGTTGCCCTATCATCCTTCTCGGGTACAAGAACGTCACCTAAGGATATTCTGTACTTCGCACAAATCTACCTCAATGAAGCTTCGTTGATTAGAGAGACAACCGAATACAATGGATTTTGCAGAATATCGGCATCCTCCATTATGTCCGGTTCCACAATAACGCCTTCTTGTTCGCGACAAACATCCTCCTCTCCTTGCAATTCCACTCTTGCAGGTTTCACCCCTCCTTGGACAACCGACTCATCCACATGCTCGGCTGAATATTGCAATCCCTTTAGTTGTTCCTCTTGATCGTGCATGTCAAGCGGGCTCATTTGTTGGGAAGGAGTGGAAGCCTTGATAGTCTCAAGCTCTCTTCCTGCAGGGCTGGAATCATATTAGGATTCGAAAGAACTCAATGATGGTTCTGCGGTTTCGACGACAAAGCTTTGAAGTTGTTTGGAGCCTCTTTGTGCCATTGCAAACTATACTCTCAAGATAGTTGAGTTAATAACTCATGAAAATTTGTACCTCCTGTATTGGTGTAAACTAACATGGAACGTGCAGTGTTGTCCATGTTGATGCAATTACAGTAAAACATGCCGGGACATTATGATGGTTTTCATTTTCATAAATTTAAACAAACATCATCGCTAACTGAAGTTGTAGAGTTTGTGTCGGGTCACGATTACACTGTGATCGGGTTAGAAACAAGTCAAGAAGCTGGTGGTATAGTCATATGTCCATAGTTCGAGTTTACGCTCTAATCCTATGTACATGTTCGAATTATTAGTCCGAATTATTTCGTTATTCGAGAGTAGAGGCACTAATCATTGACATGTTCAATTTCAAACCCAACCTGATCGCGTGACGTCGTGAAACGAGTCGAACTCAACAATTAAAATTTTCAAAGTCGAAAAAGTGTCCCAAAATACGAAAATAATGATTTCATATCCCGAAACACTTGTCATCTTCCTGAATCCTATCCAATACTCTCCTCATCTCTACCAATCGCGCCTTCTTCATCCTCAATTCGTATCCCCTCATGAATCACCAAAATTTTCCTAAGTCATAAGATACCAAATTCTCATGTCATATCCCCACGACTTAGGAAATTTCCCCCAAGTCCACCAGGATAAGGAATGAGAATTTCGTATCCCCGAATTTGTGTTCTCCTCCATAAATTCTCTTTGAATTTTCGTATCCCCTTCTCCACCGCAATTTCGTACTCCCCTTTCCTCTGCAAATTTCATACTCCCGAGATACACATCTTCCTCACCTACTTCGAACTCCTCATACCATCCATGGCCAACACCTGCCCCTGGCCACCAACGCTCCTCTCTCTCCGCACCAACATCAATTTGACTGATAGTTCATATCGAAGTTAAAGGTTCTAACCTATGTTCGAATCTCAAGGGAGAAACCCTTCTGAAATATCTTGGAGTAAGGAGAAGAAGAGTTCCAAGTCATTTGGGGATTTCAGTTTCTCGAAAAGATTCTAAGTCTACGAGTATAAAAGTGGGAAGTGAAAAAGGGAATGAAAATTTGGATCCGACTTTTTATAGTGGGGGGTGTGGAGGAGAATCCTAAAAACTTAGATTTTTTTTCTAAATGTTCTGGGATCAGTACGGATCCCTCTTATATAAAAAGAGAGGGAAAAGAGGATTGGAGAAGTGAAAAACTTAGCACATCTGGGATTAGTGAAACGTCAAAAACTTAGGTCACAGCTACGATCATGCATACGCATTTTGGAAATCTTGACCATCGAAACCGACTCGACTCGCTAGCCAATCACATACTCACGAACCTAAATATTCTGGAGTATGCGCCAAGCGATCGAGTTTTCGATTCAATAACATTTTGAGAACCAACTTGCGCAATCGCACGTTCAAATTATACCATTTCGATTATGTTTTATTATGAACTCCAATCGTATCACGCAAAATCATGTGTGGACATGTGAGTGTATACATGACACTGTGACAACAACAACTTATTTACGTTCCCACGTAAGGAGTTGGCCAAAAATATTTATTTCTTGAATCGATAGGAATTAAAAACTCTAAGCTCACCTGAGCAATAAGACAGATTCAAGTCCGAGCGATGGAGTTCATTGCGATTAAAATTCTCAACACTACTGGAACCGCATACCTATATCAACGAGCTTCGATAAAGCATCATTATTGCTCAGAAGCGATACACTCACAGGATTGCGCTACTCGACGGAATGGTCGCACCAATCGCTCGACATGACTTGGGAATCTTTCCAACTTTCAGAAAGACTTGTCTCAACTCAAAGCACGTCATATTAACACAAGACATCCTTTGGGGGCAAGTGTTACCTAACCTTTTAGCATGGCTACCAGAAGCAGTCAAGGCCAGCTCTACTCGGCCCATCATGTAGTTAAACCGACTAGAAGTGTTTCTAAAGCATTCATGAAACAAGACTAGATCGATTCGTTCAACTGTAGTCATCATGATTCATCGAAATTGCTTGAAAAAGCTTAGTATGCTGGGATTGGTAGTGCCACCTTCGACAACTCGTATCCCGAAGATTCATACGAATTTCATATCCCGAACCTCCTTCCACATTTCGCATTCCAAAGCTTAATCCAGAATTTGTTTCCCTTTAAATGACTTCCAAGATCGATATAACTTATGCATGCCAACAAAATATTATAAGTGTTTCGGGGTCAATGTAAACGATTTCATATCCCCTCGAGGCTTTGGAACCCGTACAAATGGCTTTGTATCATAGGATACAAAATTCAGCAAAGCAGAAGGATTCAGTGCGACCAAGGAAGCAAGGCAGAAATAATCTAAGTATCCTGGGAAACAATCGAAGTATCCCGGGATACGTACTGATCTCGAAATACGAAAATTGTGGGCACATCCCACCAGCCACCTGTTGTACCTACTTCCTCCTACTATAAATACCATGCTTTAGATCTAAGAGAATAGTCGGAATTTTGGACTCTTGACACTTTGGGAAGAAGATATTACCAATTTGATCTTCCAACTTGCTCAATCACTCTGGGAAGAAGAAACCTACCTCCTTTTAGACATTTGGACTTTTTGCACTACATAGGCACTTTGGGAAGAAGAATTTAGGCTTCATTTTGGACCTTATTGAACTTGCTTTCCACCATTGTTATTGTAGTTTTTTGGAATCATTGTTCCCACTATTGTACTTTGACATAAAATTGAATAAAAAGGCAAACCCTTCAAAGTGGACTTAGGTTCTCATAAACCAAACCGCTATAAACATTGTGTTGATTTACTTTTCTGCATATTTTACACTCCGGACGTTTAGCTTCATCATCTTGGAACTTGTTGGGTGCTGTGCCAACTTTTGCACTTCAATAGTATATAAAATATATAAAATCTTAGTAAAATTATTTCATTTAAAATATTTTAAAACAAAATTGTGTTTACTAACTTTATTTTACTGTTTTGGGATCCTTGTCGTATAGATTCGAATCCATAATTTATACCAAACGTATTTAAAAAATATGCAATAACAAATATTCGCTTATATATATTATTTAAACTTAGAATCACCCTAGGATCATGGTTGCCCTATTTCAAATGAGTAATCCTACCAAATCCTAGGTGTTCACTTAACCTAATTTCTGATACCACTTTGAACAACTTTCCTTCTCAATCCTCAGAAGACAACACTAGTATATTCACATGCTGAATATTCAAAAGCCAGAAAGATAGATTGTTTGGGGAATAAGTAAGATACATGACATAATCTTGCAGCAAATTGAGTAATCTATAATATAATAATGACCTTTACGTCAAAAAGATTGTAATTTATATACATATGTCAAAGAATTAATCAAGAAATCAACTTAGATAGTTAAAATAACATATCCTCATAAATGTTGATCTATACAACCAAAAGACATAGTGACAATAAAAAATATACAAGAATACGTCTTGTACCTCTAGCCTCTCTCTTAAAGATATAAAACAATCTAAACTAAACTAAAAATATTCTAGGTCTAACCAAAATATTATAATAAAATAGCTCTTGGATCAGTCTGTTGAACTAGGGTGATGAAACTCAAAACACTAGTAACTTATTCTTTAACTTGTAAACCTTTGAAATCAAAGCTACCTTTTAAGACCACGTCATACATAAATACATATAGGCTTTTACTTAATGATAACTTATATTATAAGTCCGGTTGTATTATAATAATGTCTAAAATTTACAAATAAATATATAACATAGCGTTGAATGCTTGCATGTCACATTCCAACAAAATAGGTATGCAGTCAAGTCTAAAAGTAAGTATTGGAGAATGGATTCGAGCTACGAAATGGTAAGAATTTGGCTATCAAATCCTTACAACTCTAGATAAAATATGTGGGAGATGTAAGGGGTGATCCATCCCTTTCAGCGGAAAAACCTCAATGGGATCTTGTAATGATGTGATAGAACAAATAGATTGAAATGATTATCAATCATAGATCACAGTAAAAAATAAAGGCAATAGAGAACACACAAATTTATAGTGGTTCCACTATCGCGAGATAGTGTACGTCCACTTTAATGGGGAAGAGATTTTATTAATATTCAAGAGATTACAGAGTTTTTAAAGTAGAGCAAAGAAATTAAGAAATACATACGATCTCATGTCATAGGAATAACATTCTCTATGTCTGTCTTTAAATAGAGAAAAAATTACTTGGGGATAAGGCAATTGATTTATGTAAATAAATCAATTCATGGAAGGCTAATATTCCCATTAATTTTATTGTCATATGATTGATTGATAACTAACCCTTTTCTCCATCAATCAATCATTTTCCCAATTTAATTTCCTTCCGTTTATTCTTTCATGAAACATGGCAACAAAATAAATGGTGAATCTCCAATATCCCTTTCTCCTTAATATTCCTTTCCATTTCTTTCTTGCACAAAATGAATAACCAAATTACCCTGAATATCTCCAAAAATCTAATTAATTTTTGGAAAAATTGTATCACAAAAAATTCCAATAATCTCCACCTTGATACAATATCTCTTACAACCAAGAGTCTCCAATGTGAATGCTTCCCAATAAGTTCCTGCAAAAGCCACCCCTTATTGCACTTTGTCAGTGAACTCTGGCAAGGCCACCGCCCACCAACAAAGTGTTGGAAGCATTCAATAAAAACAAGGTAGACATTGTGCAACCAACTCCTATCTCTTCATACAAGAAGAATACCACATCTTCTCTTGACTTCAACCAAGTCACTCTCTTCCCCATAGTGTCACCATGTGGCTCTTAGCACTTCATTAAGTGAATCAAGTTCGAGCAATGCTCGAACTTAGTAGCAGGTAATGCCTTCGTAAACATGTCCGATGCATTTTTACTTGTGTGAATCTTCTGAAGACAAAATAACTTCTCCTCATTCATAGAGATAAGGAAGAACTCTCTTTCCTCTATATGCTTTGTTCTAGAACTGAAAGCCAAATTTTCAGCTACATGAATTGCACTTTAACTATCACAATTCACCAAACAAGAATCTTGTATGAAGCCCAAATCACACAATAACTTCTTCAAATAAAGTGCCTCTTTAGTTGCCTCAACTACAGTTATCAACTCTGCCTCTATAGTAGACAAACAACTATTGTCTGCAACCTCTGTCTCCAACTAATAGTTGTTCCTCCAAGTGTGAACACATAGCCTGAGGTTGACTTCCTTCTATCTCTATCTCCAGCATTGTCTGAATCACAAAATCCGACCAAGTTGAAATCTTTATTTCTGCCGCAAAAAGCAAGCCCATAATCTGATGTTCCTCTAAGATATCTAAAAATGCACTTCACTGCCTCCCAATGCAATTTCCCTGGATTTGCCGTATATCTACTAACTAATCCTACAGCCTGAGCAATGTCAGGTCTAGTGCACACCATAGCATACATCAAGCTACCTACTGCACTTGTATAAGGCTTCTTTTTCATATAGGTCTTGTCCTTTTCTGAGATTGGAAAGCCCTGCTTAGAAAGCTGTATATGCAAAGGCATGGGTGTACTGATAGCCTTTGGTCCATCCATGCTAAACCGAGCAAGCACCTTTGAATATATTTCTTTTTAGAAAGTTGTATATGCAAAGGCAGTAGATGTGCAGGAGGCTGACATGAGCCTAGTTCAATGACACTGGAACTCAAAGGTCACCAGGAATTATAGAGAGAAGATGAATGAGATTAAGAAAAAGGGGAAGAAACCATAGTGAATTGGTGATGAAGTGTTTGATAAGATGGTTGCGTGGTGGGACACGGATGAGTTCAAGGTAAATCTATAAAAAAATCTAATTTATTTATTTTTTGATTTTAAATAATTAGTCAATGTACATTTGCAGGTTGAGTCATAAAGGAACATCGCAAACAAGGGCAAGAATCTAGTAACTCATCACGGAGGATCCAAGTCTTTCCAGCATCACTGTGAGGACTTGGTAAATTTGTCAATTATTACATTTATATGTTGATCAGTTAAGTGATTGACTATGTGGAATTGAATTATTCAAATTATCAACTGCAAGAGCGAGCTCATGGACATCCCGTGTCCTACATGGACGTATTTACTCAAACCCATGCATCCAGGCATGTAGACGAGGCTGACAATGTCACATATCAGTGGGATGATAAGGATAGCGCGACAACTACATACATATGTTTATTCTAAATTTTATTATCACGTCGATTAGTTTATTAATTACCAGTTAATATAAAATAAAATCAACATTCTATTATTTTTCAACTGAAATTGTTTTTTGCATTATAGGCAAAGTTCCAGGAGGCACAGGCTCATGTGCTTGAGGGGTCGGGTCGTGATGAGTTGACGCATGAGGAGGAAGACAACCTATTTGATGTTGTTATGGATCCATCGCAGCGGAGCAAGCGTTATGGATTCGGTAACCTGATGGTAATATTCGTATGATTTAACCAATATTTATTTGATTTTTGCAATATTTGTATAGAGTACAGAATGTCAATATACAAACCATATCGCTGAGTATAAATATATAAATATCTACCATTATTAGCTCTCAGACTATATTTTGATAATTTAATATTTCAAACTATATTTTGATAATTAAATTAACTTATGCACATTGGCTGCTGATCTAAAATTAACTTATTAACATGTATTTTATTAAGCATTTTAGCCAGTAGAATTAAGCAATAATTGGAAATTTGGAACCGAGCAAGCATAAAGTTTAAATGAACAAATAAAATGCATTTGGTGGAATTGTTCACAGTAAGACTCATATATGAAAAACCTTGCCAATGGACCTTGTTTTGTAATGACAACAAAACTGAAGAGCTTTGTATATCCTATTATGAAAATGGAGGCATTTTGATAGTGGACGAGGATGTTGAGATTAAAGACTTAATTGCAAGAATGTAAACTGAAATAATGCAACATTTGATACATATAAAACTAGTTTGAGAGTGATTGAGTTATTATGTAAACAGGGTTAATACTTCCTCTCGTGTAGATCAAACCGAAACTGCTTTTAGTCTAAAATTGTTTACTTAATTGTGGCATACACTGCTTTTAGTCTAAAATTTTGATAGCTTATCTTACATCTAATAATTATTCATGTTCTAATTTTTGTGCAAGCTTTTAGTCTTAACACATCTATGTATCAACATATAAATATCTACCATTTCAACCTTTTTGTTTGTGCATCATTGTTCCTAAACCATTTTGTTATGATTTCAAGTCATGCTTGTTCAAGAGTATTTTTTGATTTTTTTTCTTCTATACTTGTATTTGTAAGTTTTACAAGCTAAGAAGGCTTAGGACAAAGAAGAAATTAAGGAGATGCGAGAGTTAATTGAGCAGCTGCAGGACCAGAATCGTGTGCAGGCTATGTTGATTAAGCAGCTGAATTAAAAGGTTGTGGAGTACGTGCACAATCATGGTAGTTTTCCTTCATTGTCTGCTTCTGGAGCACATAACGACGGGCATGATGCAGCTTGAGGTATGTTTTTTCGGTGTTTGGCTTGGAGATATGATTTGTTTTGATGTTGTATATATTTGTACGGAGTGGATGAGACATGTTTGGATGTATTTTGATGGTTTGTATATATTGGTACGGTTTGTAGACATGTTTGGATGTTTGTTGACATTGTTTGTTTTGTATGTATTAATGTTTCTGCATTTTATTTTGATTGTTTATATTGTTATTGGTATATATATGTTGAGGATATGTGGAATTGGTTGGAAATGGATTGAAAATGAAATGAATTCGAAATGGGGTGGCTGGAAGGTTGTTTGCCTGCTGCTATATATTAAAGGAACCCAGTATTTCCAACGGCTATCAACAGTTTCCAACGACTATTTGGTCATGGTTCTCTAACGGTTTCCAATGGCCCAATACTGTTGGAAGCCGTTGGAAAGGTTCTGTGGATTCCGTTGGAAGCCGTTGGAAGGTGTGAACGCTATTCCAACGGCTTCCAACGGCCGCCAATGACTTTTAGCCGTTGGAATAGCCCTGTATTCTAGTAGTGTAGTAGACTTGCCAAACACATTTATTTATAACCCGACCTTTTTTATGCATTTATTAAAAGGCGCAACTCGCCCAAACCCACTTTATTGACGGATCCACCATGCATGATCTCTTCATTTAACTAGCTTTTTCCATATTCATGTTGTGAAAATTATTCCAAATAAGTATTTTTATATTTTTAATCTGTTATATAAAACTTGCATTATTTTTACAAGCATTATAGGAAGCATTATATTTGTTCTATTTTTTTAGATTAGCATAAAAAGGGTAGATGGTAAAATGAAGCATATATAAAGTAATTATGCACAAACTAACACATATTTAACACATAAATTGCCCCTTCATATTTACAACATCTAACACCCGGCTAAGTTTATGGATTTAGACCAAATGTGGTAGACTACTTAATAAAATAGGAATCAGCACAACTTGGACACCATAAAGTGTTTAAGCAAAATATCTTTACCTACTATTCCATTGGTAAATGCAAACTTTTTAAAACTTCAACCTATACAATAACACACCTAATACAATCTCAAAGTTTTGGAGAACGTGAAAGGTTGGAATGGTCAGCAAAACTAAGAAATTATGAAATTGAAAAAGGGCAAACATCTCAATAGGGTATTATTGCTTCAACTAATATTGCTATATTCATTAGTCCATTTAGCATCTTCTCTAACAATAATGTAAGACGCGGGTACGGGATTTCAGGATTGCAGAAAGCACATTTGCAGAAAGGGGGAGTTCTTAAGGTTTTCAATCATGGGAATTTTTTCCAGAAATAGACTGTATCAATTTATGTCTTTCACAATACTGATTTATCATCGTCATATATAAGTATTCATATTACATATTGATTTCTACTTCAGATCACGGCTAAAAATCGTAACTCGGACCTTTTGCTAAATTCTTGAACTCCAATCAAATTTCATAACAAATTAATATTCAATTACAGTGATGAAATCGTTTAACTCCAATCAAATTTCATAGTAATTTCATAACAGTTTAATCAAACATGAATTAAATTTTCCTATATCATACCTGAAGCCAAAATCAAGTATCCACGAATCTAACATCCAAGTCGAGGACTGATTCTCTGAAGTCGAACTTGAGCGCGATTTCCCTAGCAAAATCTTCAAAGTCTGAAAAAACGACTGATTCGTAGAGGAGCTGATTCCCCTAGCGATTCATAAAGGAACCGATTCATAGAGGATCAATTCAACTAAAGAGTCGATTCGTAATTCTTTTTAAAACGGACAAGATGGAGTAAAAGCATTGATAATGGAATAGAGAAATGGAATATAGGGTTATTGTAGAAAGCACGAGCATGTTTACATTTTTACCCTCGAGAACCAGCCTTACCAACGTTAATAAGTTTTAGCAATAAAAAAATATAATTATGTATTTTTGGTAACACATTTTTAACATAGCAATACATATTATTGTCACTAACCTGTAACACAAATAAGTGTTGGCAATTAAAAAATAAGCCTTACCAAATGGCTATTATGGTGTCGTGATTGTTGTAAGGAAAATCTTGATATAATTTATGATGAGTAGACCACTTCCTAAGTGTTATTGCAATGAAACTCCTAATATCCATGGAAAATACAGTTGCAATGAGCAAAACTAAAATCAAACACCAAAATGAAAGAATACAAAGTGTTGGAAATGGTTTTGAAAAACATTTAGTGAATTATTAAATTTTTTGATTAAGTGTAAGATGACTCCTATATGTGAATAGTCTCACATCTTGAGACTATATGGAAGAAGCAAAGTATTTATATTTGTTTCTAAGAACACATGTTGGGCCTTGGGGCTCCCAATACATGCTTTATTGTGAGGAGGGAGACCATGCATGATGACTACCACACACGCGCGCGACCGACCGACCGACTCGACCCAACTCGGCGTGGTTCGGTTTGGGCTTGGGCTTGGCTTGGCTTTGGTGGTGTAGACACTTATATTTTTGGACCGAAAACCCTTGCATTTTCTGAACCATTTTTTTCTTCTGAACCTTGCATCTTTCTCATCCATTAACAATTCTTACGGGAAAAAACGAGCAATTATTTTTGTTCGAAAGTGCAATTCTATTTTGCACCTCTTATTTTGCACGTGAACTCTCTCCCTTGATCTCCACCACCCATTTACCCACTCATTCCGTCTCTTCCCATTTCAATATTATTTCTTAGTGGAAGAGAGAGAATGAGTGGGGAAATGGGTGGTGGAGATTAAGGGGGAGAGTTCGCGTGCAAAATAAGAGGTGTAGCGGAACCCTCCTCTCTCTATATATAAATATATGTGTGTATATATATATATATGTGTGTGTGTGTGTGTATGTACAAGTTTCTTAACTTTTCTGGTATTTCTATGTTTGTTTTCAAGTTTCTTTGGAAGTCTAATGCTCCGCCGAAAGCAAAATTCCTTATGTGGTTGATTATTCACAGGAAACTTAATACATACATATATATATATATATATATATATATATATATATGTACAAGTTTCTTAACTTTTCTGGTGTTTCTATGTTTGTTTTCAAGTTTCTTTGGAAGTCTAATGCTCCGCCAAAAGAAAATTCCTTATGTGGTTGATTATTCACAAGAAACTTAATACGGTTGAGCATTTAAAGAAGAAAAATATTATTTTTGATGTTAAGTGTTGTTTTTGTAGTTTCACGGAGGAGAATGTTGATCATTTATTTTTCTCTTGCACTATTACCAATTATATTTTATCTATGGTTGTTAGGATCTTTGTTTTTAACTGGTCCTATTCCTATAGTAACCGCGATTATTACTGGAATTGTTTTAGATTGGTTTTTCATTATAAGCATAGATATGTTTTGGATTCTTTAATTTCTATTATTAGTTGATTGCATTTTGTTGGAGAGGAACCAAAGATTGATTCACTCTAATTTTGGCTCTATTGATAAATTAATCATTAGGATTGTTTCTTTTAGTTTGGATTGGATGTCTAACCCTCACTATAAGTTATATAGAGATTATCGTTTTAATATATATTTGTTTAAGGTTAGAATTAATTTTAGTTTGTTTGTTAGAATTAATAGGTATTTTAGTCATAATAGGATTTGCATTTGTTATTGATTTCTGATTTTTATGTATCTGTTTTCTTTGTTTTATTTCTATATATATATATATATATATATATATTCTTTCATATATATATATATATATATATGTGTGTGTGTGTGTGTGTGTGTGTGTGTGTGTGTGTGTGTGTGTGTGTGTGTGTGTGATAGGTACTTATGGTTTGGCTAGCCTTTTTCAGGTCGCAGGTAGTTGATTTTGCTGAGGAGCTTTTTGGAGAGCTGTTTATTTGGATTGTAGAAGATTTTTGCTTTGGAGTTTTTTAGAGCGCTGTTTTGGAGAGTTTATTTGTGTTGTTTTAGTTCTTTTGTATTTGGTTGGTGTGACTTATGTTTTGTGTAGGAGTAGATATACTTCATTATCTGGTGGTGGCCTTGTCGGAACTTGATATTGAAGTATGATGGGCGGTGGTTTATCCAGAGCTCATCTATCTACTATTATATACATACTTTTAGTCACAACTAGTGTAGTTTTTGTTTGTTTTTCCAATCGAACTTATAGACAGATTTTGTAGAATTTTTTCATTTTATATATATGTGTGCTCTCTTCTTTGTTGAAGATCACACATTTTGGCTTCAAATATATATATATACACACACACACACACACACACACACACAACAAAAGAAAAAACAAATAAAACAAAAGTATTCTAAGGTTTCAGCCTTCAATATTTGATCATCTTATGCTTGATTTTCTCATATGTTATTTCGGTATTTGATAATTTCCCATGTAATCCATGAAGTAATGTGAACATAATTTGCTATGAACACTTGAATTCAAGAACAAAAGTCGAAGTATTCTGATTATTGTGATATGCATATGTATCAAAGATCAAGAGATCTACACGCAAACGTCACTTATAATAAAATAAAGTTAAATTTACAAGTAGAATCTTCCTTTCAAACTAATCATATTAAACAATAATTTCTTCTAGATTTCTTGATAAAACATCCAACAAACAAAAATGTCAAGAAACAAAGCAATCAATGCCACTTTTGACAGAACTAATTTAGTCTGTGGGCAGGTGAAATTTAATACAATCTACCAAACCCAACAAGGAAGCCAAAGTACTTATATTCCAATTTTGTAATCATCAGTTGTAGACAAGTTTTATCATTTATGTAATTTATCATTAAGCTTAAGGAATATAATTACAGAGACATAAAGCATGTTGTTTGTGTATAATGTACATTTCGTTCTCCTTAATCATTGTCACGACTCATGAAATATGATCACTACTAGAAAGGACTGTTATTCCAACGTCCACTTTTCAATGGCTGCCAACGGTTTTTTAAGAGCCGTTGGAAACCATTGGAACAAAGATCGTTGACGGCCGTTGGAAATCGTTGAAAATTTACGTGATATTGTCTGCTCTAGCCAACCAAAAGCTTCATTTCCTCCTCCTCCACCAATTATTCATCTCCTCCAACCATTCCTCTCCTTCCAAATTTGCTGTCAAAGCTTCCTCCATCACTCCAACCTCTTTGGGCGCCATCTACGAGCTTCTCCAACCCATCTCCACCCTTCTCGTTATCCAAATTAGGTAATTTCATGAAACCTAATTTTTAGGGTTTATTCGATTTCGGGTTTAATTTGTAATTTGCTTAATGCCTACTTGTTTGTATATGTATATTACATCATGTTACCCTCTAATTGATATTATTGTCACAATAATGATCAAATTATTTGGCGTTAAATTGATTTAGGGTTTAATTGTGTTTATTTACGTAACTTTGGTTAGTGAATGTTATATGTATGTGATAGTGTTTGCTAATAATATAATTTATGCAAACACGAAGATTATATTATGTTGACAAACACGCAGTAAATTACAAAAATATATAAATTTATGCATACACGAAGTAAATTACTATAATTGGTGCAAACACGAAGTAAATTACAAAAATATATAATTTTGTACACATGTACTAAAACGGTAAAATAATTACAAATTGTATATTTAAATTTAATGTAGATAAATATTTAAACCCTTAGTTATTATTTGGCCCCGTCTGACAAGTGTTGTATATGATTGTTATATGGATATTCATTTTTTTACAAAACGGAAATCTATATTCATCTGATATAACATTTGTAGGATTTGTCCTTGTATTGGACAAGTTACAAACACTATAAAGTAATTATATTTCGTAGATCATATCACTTTAAAATGTTCACAAAATTTCGAAGCCATTTCCTTTACGTTCCTTGTTTATACCCACGTGTGTACGATACAAGGAACACGGGGGGAAATGCTGCCGAAATTTTGTGAAATCATTTAAAATGATATAATTTACGAAATATAATTAATATTGTGTTTGTAATAGGAAGTAGGATGACCGACCATCAAAGAAGACACATACGCGTCAATAAACCAATAGTTATTTATTTTGAAATAAAGTTTGTAGACAACTATAAAATTAACGAATATTTTTTATTTCATCATAGATTTTAAAGTAGGAAAAATGGCCAATTACTTTAGTGTTCGGAGCTGGATGTATCAAAGAAGGGAAATTAGTGGTGCAATAAGTGAACATTTTAAAAATGGGGTAAAAGTGTTCATTGATTTTGCGATAAGTAGTATCGGAAACAGTAGAGAAATTCGTTGTCCATATTGTAGATGCAAATTGTTGAACTATTTAATACCGAATATGGTTAAGATTCATTTGCACCAATACGGTTTCCTACCCAATTATTTGTTGTGGGATCATCATGGAGAAATTGTAGCCCCTAATACTCAAGAACAGTCGACGGAGGTCAATAATGTTGAAGTTAGCACGAATCTCATAGAAAATATGGTCGAAGATGTTGCACGATCAATGTTCCGTACCGTTCAAATTGGTAACGACGATGATAACATCGAAGAGGAGCCAAATGTTGAAGCTAAAAAAATATATGATTCATTGAATAATGCTAAAGAAAACCTTTGGAATGGATGTGAAAGTGGCACTCAATTATCGGTAACTGCAGAATACATTGCAAAGAAATCAAAATACAACCTTACGGAAGCTGGATTTACGACTGTTGTTCAAGCGGCTAAACGCCATATGTCATCTGATAATTTATTATGCAAAAAATATTATGAAGTGAAAAAATTTATGTCATCTTTTGGTTTGCCATATCAGAAAATAGATACATGTTAAAAGGGTTGCATGTTGTATTGGAAAGAAGACAACAATCTTAGAAAATGTAAGTTTTGTAATCAAGAAAGATACAAACCAAGAAAAAAGAAAGGAAAAGAAGTTCTGTACAAGCATATGCATTATTTACCCATCACCCCTAGACTTCAAAGATTAACAGCGCAACATATGAGATGACACAGTGTGAGAATACCTCAAGAAGGTACGTTGACACACCCATCGGATGGAGAAGCATGGAAACATTTTGATAAGAAATATCCTGATTTCGTAGCGGAAAGCCGCAACGTTAGACTAGGTTTATGTACAGATGGCTCCGCACCGTTTTCTCAGTTTGGTTCTAAATATTCATCTTGGCCTATAACAATCACACCTTACAATCTACCCCCGTGGATGTGTATGAAAACTCCATACATATTTCTCACAGTTGTCGTCCCTGGCCCTGATGATCCGACACAGGGTATTGATGTTTACTTACAACCGCTAATCGAATAATTGAAATATTATGGAACGAATGAGTTGAAACATACGACGTATCAAAAAAGAAAAAATTTCGGATTTTCGCTTCTTTGTTATGGACTATTAGTGATTTTCCTGCATATGCAATGCTTTCGGGTTGGAGTACGGTCGGTCGTCTTGCTTGTCCTTATTGCGTGGAAGAAACACGAGCATTTTCGTTACCGTACAGAAAGAAAATTTCATAGTTTGATTGTCATCGATGCTTTCTTCGTATTAATCATACTTTTAGAAGAGACATTTTTTACATCTAATAGACATGAGGCTTTACGGCTACCGACGGTTTGGTCAAGCGAGAAAATATATGAACTTGTAAAAGATTATCCAAAGATACATGAAACCGGAAAACAAATCGATATTCAAGGTAAATTGACAATTCATAATTGGTGCAAACAGAGTATATTCTCGGAATTGCCTTATTGGAAATATCTCTTAATTCGTCATAACATTGACGTGATGCACAATGAGAAAAACGTATTTGGTAATGTATTTAATACAGTTCTGAATGTGAAGGGCAAGACTAAGGATGATTTGAAATCCAGACGTGATATAGAGGAAATATGTAATCGTCTTGAGCTTCATTTGAAGCCCAACGATAGTAAAAAAACCTAAAGCATGCTATGAACTAGACTAAAACCAAGTTAAAGTACTGTTAAAATGGGTGGAAAAATTGCGGTTTCCCGATGGAATTTCCTCTAATCTTCGTAGATGTGTCGATTATAAAAACGGAAAGCTAAGTGCAATGAAAAGCCATGATTGTCATGTAATGATGGAAAATTTGTTACCCATCGTCTTCAAAGAATTGTTACCTGGAAAAGTTTGGATTGTAATAACAGAACTTAGCTTATTTTACAAGGAGCTTTGTTCAACTACTTTAAAAGTTGACCATCTACTTAAACTTGATGAAGAAATCCCTATACTGCTCTGCAAACTGGAGAAAATATTTCCTTCGGGTTTCTTTAATGTAATGGAGCATTTACCTGTTCATCTTCCAAATGAAGCACGTCTTCGAGGTCCTATGCAATATGGATGGATGTATCCATTCGAAAGGTATGTTATTATACTAAGTATTCAAATGATAATTTAATTATATTTAGAAATTAATATTGAACCGAACTACATTTTATTAAGTACTTAAATCATTTAAAAAAAAAGTGAGACAAAAAGCTCGAGTTGAATGTTCTATTTGCAAATCATATATCGAAGAAGAAGCCTCTTTTTTTTCTCTCATTATTTTAATGTTCATGTGAACTTATCATTTGCAATCGTTCCACATAATGATGAGAGGGTTGAACAAGATTCTTCTTCTGAATCAACATTATCTATTTTTAAACAACAAAGCCGACAAGTTGAAAAATGTGTGGAAATATGGCTAAATGATAAAGATTGTAATGCAGCACACACATATATTCTTCTTAATTGTCCCGAAGTTGCTCCGTAATCATTTTTTTTTTAATTTTTACTAAATTTATGTTAAATGTGTTAATAACGTAACATATATTGTTTGTGTTTGCAGTATTTATGAATCACAAAATTCAAGCAGCGATCTAAGCAAAGATTTCAGTAGTTGGTTTAGAAACTATGTTTTTGATCCCATAAATAATGTGCTCGACGAAGGAATAAAACATTTAGCATTTGGACTGAAAAGAAAAGTCAAAACATATCCAATATTTTTTTGTTAATGGGTATAAATTCAACACCAAAGAATACGGTGCTGAAAAATTAACAAACAATACTGGTGTGTTTGTTAAAGGCAGTGAAGATCCTGATAATCATATAAATTATTTTTATGGCGAGTTAACTCAATTTTGCAAATGACATATTTTACAAGGCCCGCAGAGGATGTTTATTTGTTTAGATGCAACTGGTTCAGCAATGTTCCGGGTTCTGGTATTAACGTGCATCCAAAGTATAATCTTGTAGAAATTAAACATACCTCACGTTATCAAAAGTACAACCCTTTTGTACTAGCTAAACAAGCCCTACAAGCTTATTATGCCCCTTATCTGTCTTTAAAAAGGGATAAAGAAGATTGGTCTGCAGTTTTTAAAACTAAGGAAAGATTTACGTTCGATGGATAGAATATTCCTGATGAACAAGCCTATCAAACAGATCTAGAGGAAAATGTTGAAATAACAATCACAGACGATCAAACTGACTTTGGTCCTTTGAATGATGAGGCAAATGTATTAGTCGATGCATTTGAGAGTGTAGTGGAAAACGACATAGAACCTGAAACCGAGTCTAAATCAGAAAATGACGAAGAAATAGATGAAGACTAAGTAAAATTTGGTAATTTTCACAACTATTCACATAACATTTATCTACGTTTAATATTGCATTTTCATAACTATTCACATTACATTTACCTATGTTTAATATTGCATTTTCACAACTATTCACATTACATTTACCTATGTTTTGTATATGTATCAATGTGGAAGGTATATTATGTCTGGCTCTCAACGACGTGGTGGTTGGAATAGCGGCTTCAAGAATTTGACGGTAATGAATCCTACTGTATGCATACAATAAATTAACATTTAAATATACAGTGTTATAATATTGTATATGCTGAAATAACATTTTTACTATTCATTCTATTTGCAGACTCGACAACCTAAGAAGGCCCAATACAAAGAAGAAATGAAATAGCTTAGAATTATGATTGAGCAACTACGTGACCAGAGTCGTCTTCAGACTATGCAGTTGGAACAACTAAATCATAAGTTTGCGAAGTATGTGCACATTCATGATAGTCGTCCTTCGTCGTCTATTGATTCCGGAAGCGATGCTTAAGGTATGTTGTATATTTTGGCATTGAGTGGGTGAGAATGATAATTTTGATATGTTTAGATGGTTTGTGGACATGTAACTTTGATGTATTTGGTTTATGAACACGTATTTGTTGGTTTATGGATGTTTGGATGTTTTGTTTTGTTTATATTGATGTTTCTTTGATATATTTTGGTTGTTTATATTGTTATTGGTATATATGTGTTGTATATATGTGGAATTGATTGGGATTGGATTGGAAATGGATTAGACTGGAAATGTTGTGGCAGGAAGGTTATATGCTTGCTGAAATTAAAAAAAAAAACAGTTTTTCCAACGGATACCAACGGTTTCCAACGGCTAATTGGTCATGGATTTGTAACGATTTTCAACAGAGAAAAGCCGTTTGAAGCCATTGGAAATATTCCATTGGAAGCCGTTGGAAGTCGTGAAAGTTATTCCAACGGTCGCCAACGGCTGGGAGCCATTTGAATAGTCCTGTATTCTAGTAATGGATATGACTGGTAAAACGCTGCTCTGATTTCCCTATGATTCTTGGAAACAGTGGCGGAGCCAGCCAAACAGCTCAGGTAGGGCCATACTTGAATTTGTGCCAGGGCTACTTGTTGTCGCCTACTCCTTTTTGCCAGTATTTTATAAATCCACATAGGGCCATGGCCCTAGCTCAGCAAAAGGTGGCTCCGCCCCTGCTTGGAAGTATTTTGCTCATCTTCACTTTACGTCTCGATCTCTTATTTCTAGTCTCATATTTGTTGTCTACAATAACAAAATAAAACAACAATATCATGTCTGATTATATCAATCAGATCATTCAATAATGATATGCAAATTAGGACCATATCACCCAAAAAAAAAAAAAGAAAGAAAAAAGAATGAGGTAAATATGCCTTCACTTGTTGTAAAATATATAGTTGTAAAATATATAGATGAATATGTATTATCATAAAAAAAGAAAGGTGTTTATTTACTCTAATAGAACATCAAGCTGCTTAGGCTCGCCTCATATCTTTTGAATCGCAGGGTCAACCCTCAAGCTTATGTATTACACACTATTGATATCCTGTACAATAAAGTTATTCATGTAAATAAACACGGATTAAGATATAATACACAGTATATCTGTGTATACAATAGTGTATATGAGCAAGACTCTTTTGAAAGTGGTCAAAGTAGAAAATGCAAAAAGGGTCCAGTCTAATATAAGCAAAACTAATATCAAGCACCAAAATGAAAGAATACAAACTGTTTTCGATAAAAGTAGCATATGAAGTGCATAAAATGCTAACAATATATAGAAAAAATAATGTTGAAAGAATTGCTTGTATTAAAGGAAGTTTTCTATAAATGATGAGCATATAAAAAAGGAAAATAAAATTATTGTTTTCTTATTTTAGTTTTCTCAATACTTTTTAAAGCTATATGGGTTACAAGTATTTGTAGCTTGCTAAGATATGTATTCAAACTTAAAAGACAAATTATATAATCAGGGGATCCTGTGCACTCATAATGTATTATTTTTCATTCATTAATATTTTTTCTACGGTGTTTTTCTTATTATGGTTTCATCGAGACATTACATTGATCTCGTAGTGTCAAATTCTATTTGAGATAGTAAACTATTGCAATATGACATAATATATTGTATTTTTTTTTTTTCTTCACTAAGATTTTTTTCCAGTAAGTTTTCTAATAAAGTTTTCAATGAGGCAATAGAAATATTAAACAATCTTTGACATAATATTAAACAATATTTATTGTTCATAACTTTTTTTTTTTTTTTTTTTGGCCCGTCCTTGTATAAATTTTGTAAAATTGAAAAGTCGTTCTGCAATCTGCCCTCTTTTTCCACTGTGTTAGGTTTTGTATCTTCTATTATTTAGACTTCCTAACACATGCACCTGTGAAAGTTGGTGGGTAAGTATAAATAATTGGAGCTTCAGGCGCGAGTCTGTACTAAAAACCAGTTAAAGTTGTCTTATGAATTATTATACCTAAGAGCAAAGTTAAGAGCACGGTACTAAACTACTTGAATTTCTGTAAAATATCATAAAAATCGCTTATTTAAAGAATCCCGAGCAAGTTAAGTGCATCTTCATTTATGATACCAAACAGTTCATAAATAAATTTTGCTGTATAATTATACCATTCGTACAAACTTCAAGCCCTACTATAATGCTTAGCAACTACCTTGTCAGTTTTCAATTCAACCCTATGGACAATTTGTTCATTTTATATATATTTGAAAGATATGCATCATTAAAACTTCAGCTCTAATTTAACTTATACTACACCAATACTCACCTATAAATAGGAGCTCGTACAGCAAACTTAACTATCCAAGCGACAATACTAGTTCACCAAATCTTTTGCCCACTAATGTCTTCAACAATCATTAATGGTGCTACTGCTGCTCCAAAAAGGTATAGCAATTTTTTTTATCCTCATTGCAGTGCCAAAGGTAAATAAAAAAATGTGAACCATATATATTTACAGGTTAGAAGGGAAGGTAGCAATAGTTACAGGAGGGGCAATGGGCATAGGAGAAGTAACAGCAAAGCTTTTATGCTTCCATGGTGCGAAAGTAGGGATCGCCGACATTAACGACGATCTCGCTCAAAAGGTCTGCGCGTCCATAGGCTCCGAAAACATAATCAGCTTCATTCACTGCGACGTATCGAAGGAATCAAACCTGGTACTTTGCCAAGTGCCAAATCTGGTACTTCGCGGAATCCAAGCCGTGCCAAGCTCGATGCGCACACGTGAAAATCCGTTGTTTTACCGTGTTCTTCAGCCTGGTACTTTGGCATGTGCCAAATCTGGTACTTCGCCAAATCCAAGCCGTTACTACAGCAAAAAAAGCATTTTATAATGTTGAATAAACGTTATTAAAATACATTGACAACATTTTTTCTGCCGTTGTAATATGCATAGTTACATAAATTACAATTTTTTTATAACTCGTTTTTAGTATTGTATAAGCCGTTGTAAATAATATGTTTACAACACTTGTGTACCATTGCATGATTCTCATATAATAATCTAAAGACTTTGCACGATGATTTTTAGACATTGTTAAATATAGTTTTTACAATTAACCACCAACATCGACGAAATTATTCCAACACTTATCATAAAACGTTGTGTATTGTTATTTAAATGTTTTCAATGTGATGCAAATATATATTTATAATGTCGCTAGAATATTGTATAAAGTTGAATATCCAACATTTTACAATAAATTATGTTTGAATTTTTTACAACATTTCTACAACAATACAGAAAACAAATGTAAAGTTGATTCTTTCGGTCATACTTAACAAACGTTATAAACATACTTTTAACAACCGCTCATTATTGTAATAAACAATGTTTACAAATTACAACATTGCATAAAACTATAAAAAAAATTCTATACAACATTTTAGAAACATAAACCATACGCATACAAATTGTTGTAATCATAGACGACTATAAATCTAATACCCATATCCACATGTATTTGAAAAAAGTACTTGCTTACATAAACTTCTGTTTGCAGAAACATTTTTTTTTTCTCTTTATCAATGTCGTTTACATAAACCGCATCCCTTCGATTTTGGTGTTGCTACCACCCCATTTTCCGGCTTCGCACCCATTTCACCATTTGGCTTTGCAGGCCTTCCGCATTCCCGTGATGCAGCTGTTTCATCCTCTGGTTTAGCATCAGCTTCAAATTTTGGGTTTTCATCTCACCAAGGGCTATATACTGTATTAAAAACAGTAATGCATATTCATTAATAAATAGAACTAACAAGATATTTAATGCAAACAAAAAATAATTTTACTTAATAACAGAAACTAAGACAAACAAAAAAAAAAGTACTATACCCACCTGATAGATAAGAAAGGTACTCTAAAACTGCCAATCATATGAATATATGGTGAATAAAACTGAAAGACTTTCGTAAGAGAAATATCAGAAAAAGGCTTCTGGTGTGGAAGAAAACGGTTTGTGATGCTGAAATGCACTCCCGACATAGAAGATCAAGTCGGAAATAACATTTTTTTCATACTACTAGGTGTAAGGTAAAAAGATATTAAAACTGAACACCAAACAAAACTAAGTGGCCAGTTACATGTATACAAACCAGAACTTCCATATAAATTGATCAACTTGAGCAGACTTGTATGTAGCTAGTGTTGGTATGGCTGGCAGTGATATCAAGTACTTGTTCCCAACATTCTAGCATATCAAGATACTCAGTAAAATTGTACTACCTGGGACATGAAGCCATTGGTAATAAATGCAAAATGCAGTGGACACAGTCTACAGTCCATTTAAGAAATTACTTTTTTTTTGACCAAATAAGTTGCCTAATGGCATACAAATGTCAAAATGAGCTTCACCAAGAAGGGTGAGAAATGAAATTACACTTTATAAATCACTAAGGGGCAGAAGCCAATAACATGTTGCAGCAGCAACTTACAACCCCATTCCAAACCAGCATCAGACCAGATTTTTATTTGATTTTATTTTATTAGTATTTAAAAAAAAAACATTCATGTTTCTTTTTTTTTTTCACAATAAAAACATATATATTGTAATACTAGTTTCTTACATATAGTTTTTTAAACAAGTTTAAGTATACATATTGTGTATACTCGATGCTACAGAGCTCGTTCAGGACCCAATAGGACAATCAAATAGCGTCCTTCCAAGTTCACTTATGCTTATGTTGCTGGTCAATCGCTAAAGCAGACAACTTGAAACAACAAAGACTATGGAAAAAGAAGATGAATTCACCTATAACTCTCTGCATTACTTATCTTCTGATTCTGCTTCAATCTCGATGACAGTGAAGAAGAAGGCAAGGGTACAAATTGTTGATGAACGTGAGGATTGAAATTTGGCACGAGGGAGAATATAGAAGGCTGGCTATTATTGGCTAAGGTGGCAGCAGAAGATGAAGTGCTATGATGCATCCCAATTTGTCTGAACTGTGCTATATGAGCTTGCCAAAACAGTTGGTGTTGCTGTAGTTGTTGATGTTGCATCTGGCTATTGATTAAGAAATGAGGTTGATGCTGCAGTTGTACCTGCTGACTAGATGCATTGGCTAATTGCTGCATTTGATACTGAGATGGATAAGGGACCGGAGAAAACTTGAATGAAAGAACCCCTTGGTTTGGAGAAAAAGGAGCAAGCATCTTCCCAAGATTTTCAGATTCCTGTTTTTGTGGATCATAACCATGCATATGATTCAGAGCTTCTTCAGGGTTGTTCCTGTTTAACAGAGATATGACCGGAGGATGAACCATGTCACTTCCTGATCCATTAACGGCATTTGATGCAATGTTAAATACTTCATTTTTTGCTTTTAACTGGTTGTCACGTACCATTGGAAGCTTAAATTCCTGTTTTTATTTTTACTGTACATAAAAAGAGGAATTTCACCGCATGATAAAAATTACATTTCTCTTTGTAGTTAAAAAGGGAATTTCACCGCATGATTAGAATTACATTTTTCTTTGTAATTAAAGATGTGAATTTCACTGCATAAAAAAAAAGTTTCATTTTCTATGTAAATGAAATATGAGTTTGCATTATATGTAAAGTTACATTATTTTAAATGTAAATGAAATAGAAATCTCGCCCGTATGTAAAATTTGACATTATTTTACATGTAAATTTAGAGTAGAGTTTGCATGTAGATTAAAGATTACTTTTATTATAAAGAAGTAGAATGTACATGGTGAAATAAAATTTACATTTTATTTTATAGGGTAAGATATATAGAAATCCATCGTATGTTAAAATTTACATGTTTATAAATGTAAATAAAAAGGAATTTAACTGTAGGAAGAATTACATTATTTTTTATGAAATAAAAAGAATGGACTTTACATTGTAATTAAAAAGTCAATTTTACATTGTAAAGAAAGAACGGATTTCACATTGTAATTAGAGAATGAAAATTAACATTTCCTTTAATGGAAATATACATGAGTTTCACCGTATGCCCATTTTACATTATTTTTAATGTAAAATTTTTAGTAATTACAACGTAGGATAATTTTGCATTATTTTATAATGTAAATAAAAAGGGGATTTACACTGTAGGAAAATAACATTATTTATAATGTTAATACAAAAGAATGATATCGTAGGAGGAATTGACATTATTTATAATGTTAATAAAAAGAGAATTGACCGTAGGATAAGTTACGTTATTTTATAATGTAATTTAAAGAAATTTAGACCGCATGACATGAATTACATTTATTTATGTAATTTATAAATGAAATTAGACCACACGACATAAATTACATTTATTTATGTAATTTATGAATGAATGAAGCCCGCATAATATAAAATACATTTTTATATGTATTTTATGAATGAATTAAGACCTCATAAAATAAATTACATTTTTATATGTATTTTATGAGTGAATTAACATCGCATGAAATAAAATACATTTGTATATGCATTTTATGAATGAATTAAGACCTCATAAAATAAATTACATTTTTATATGTATTTTATGAGTGAATTAACATCGCATGAAATAAAATACATTTGTATATGCATTTTATGAATGAATTAAGATCGCATGAAATAAATTACATTTTATTATATAATTTATGAATGAAATTAGTCTGCATAAAGTAAATTACATTTTTATATGTAATTTATGAATGAATTTTCATCGTATGAAATAAATTACATATTATTATGTAAATTATGAATGAATTTAACCCACATGAATGAAATTCCATTTTTTTCCTATGAAATGAATGTATGGGTTTACTTTGTAAATAAAGATTACATTTTTATAATGTAAACAAGAAGTAGGATTCACATTGTAAATAAAATTTATACTTTTATATGTAATTAAGAACAATGAATTAGAAATTACATTTTACATGTAAGAAGGAATTGGACGATGAAATATAATTTACATTTTACCGTAAATTAAAGAAATTAAAAGAATCAAAAAGGAAGAATTCATCATTCAAGTATGATTTGCATTTCTCTGTAAATGAAGGGATAAAAGGATAAAGAAGGAAAATATACTTAAGAATAAAGAAGGAAAATATACTTAAGAATAAAGAGTTAACGGGTTACGCGGTATTTCGCGTTTTAAAATTATATCTTTAAATGACAATACAAGAAGATCCGACCGTCGGATTTTCCTGAAACTGAAACCGTTAGGACCGTCTTGGAAAAATCTTTCCAACGATATATAATACGACAAAATCCAACGGTTAGATTTTGAGATATGTGAAAATCAAAATTGATTGAAATAGCACCAAAATCGACATTGACCTGAATCGTCGTTGATTAACGATTTAATTATTTTTAATTAAATAAAATAGGAAATAATTGTTATAAATTAGAAATAACGATAAGGAAGAGTTTTCAATATATATATATATATATATATATATATATATATATATATATATACGAAGATTATTTGGAAAGGCCGAGTTAATCTCATTCCAAATAATCAAAACGACGATGAAGATCGAAGTAAGAAGACGACGCATGAGGACCGTAAATTTTCCCTCGAATGGACAGCGATCGAGACCCTGAATTGACTTGCTACCAATTCGTGGGTCAAGGTCATTGCCCAGACGTACGTGTTGGTTTCACGGATTTGACTTTCGTTCAGACCCAGAGCATAAGTTTAAATGGATGGTGTGTCTGACATCGTACTTCGTTATATATCATATTGTTGATTTTCTGTTAATATATAAATATTGGTAGTGGAGAATTTATTCTCTACTTAACACTCATTTATGTATTGATGGAGAAGCAATGGTATGGTATGGAGTGACAGTGTGGCATACTAAGATGCAATGATCAAGGTTTCTTGTTGAAAAGCAGGCCTTGTGGGATGATCAAAGCATAGCCTGTTTAGGCATAGCTTTGTGTATGACGTGACTTCACGAGCCTCACACACCGGCGGAGTCTAAAACGGGAGAAGAGAACGCAGGGAGTGCACACGTTTCTTTCTAGCTAGAGTGGTGCCAGGGACCTACCAGCGCTGGCATTTATTCATTGTGGTTGTTGGATTTTTCGAGGCCTCGGATTTATGCGGTCGCCATTGGCCGTATAGTAGGTCCAAAAGGACCGGGAAGCGTGTATTCAGGCATAACTAATCCACAAAAGTAAGTGTGGACCGGCCCTGCAGCTATCCAAGGGTTGGACAGAGTACCAATCCTGGGGCATTGCTAGAGTGTCCTGAATCGGTAAGGATCTCCTCCCTAGCCTTGACTCAGACGGAAATCCAAATTCCAAATACGACCCTACGGTTTTGATTGTATTACTAGTATGGAGATATAGTAGGATGGGGTACTATGTTTCCTAGGATTGATACATTTACTTTGAAATGTTTTTATTATACACTAATAATAATATTAAATTCGTATTTGCCGTATTTAGCATGTTTAATCACCATAAGGGAAAACTTTATCCTCTGGTGTGCGTTGCATTGTGTGATGGGACTTGAGTCTTATGGTGATTCCATTTTTCTAAAAATCATTGCGATGTTGTACGTTCTGACACTTTAAATTATGCACGACAATCCATTGAGTAAACCCGTTCCGCATTAGCGGCATGGTCTTTGGATTTGTCATATTATTATTACTAAACTAGTTATGAATTCTCATACCAGTCCCACGACTGACCCGTAGTTTGTTTCACCTTTTTGCAAACTCGGGTGCCCTCTTTTCTACACGGGCAGCCAAGTAAACAGGTTCATTCTTTGCTTGGAGTCTTGTCTTGGAGTTGCTCATTATCTTTGCTTGGATTTGCTTTTGCGGAGAGATGATGACTTGGAGCTTTGAGGACAGCTATCATTTACTTCTATTGCATTTTTCTATCATTTACTTCTATTGCATTTTTCTATCTTTAAGTTCAGTCATTAGACTTGTTTCATTTCGTATTGCTTATTTTGGGAGTTGGAACTTATTTTCATTTCTGCAAACTTGATGTAATAATTTGGATTCTGTGACTGTTGGGATTCTCTGGTTTATGACATTATATTTCCACTGCTATGATGTTATTATGCTATGGTTTTCCTCTGCTATATTGTATCAGTGATATGTATTGTTATATTTATGTTGTATTCCATATGATTATTCCTTACTTTCACGTGAGTGGAAGTTTGGGGTCATCACACAACAGCTTTTCAGGGGGAGTATTTAAATCGATGCTACCGATAACAGGTTTTTCCAACACGACATATGGGTACGACATCGTGTTACTTGTAGAGAGCATTGGCATTTGTTCATGGCCTTTGCTCCGCAAACCAAACTGCAAACTATGAGCTTTCCCACGAACATCATACATCAGAGATCCATTTTTGGGGTTGAGAGCTTGCACTTTATGCTCCATAGAATCAATTCTAAACTCTTGTTTCTGAAACGAACAAAAATCCAATTGTGTTGGTTGTGGCATTCTACAGCTCCTGTTTGCTTAGATAAGTTCATCACACTCTTCGGATTTCAGTAGTGATTCAGGTTTTGTAGTTTTCTGAGTAGTATAGTCAACCATATTCCACTTTTCAACGGTATTTTACTCCTTATGTACTGCTTCCAGTGGAGGAAAAGAAGACGAAGGTGCTTTTGTTTCTGATTTCTCGCTTAACTTTTTCATTAATGTGGTTATTTGGCTTGGCTGAATTGTCTCCGGTGACGTCACTAGATATTGATATAAAAAACTCAGCAATTTCTTTCTCATCATCGTTGAATTCTTCAGTCCTGTTCTGGAGCAATTTAGTTCCTTGAAAATCAAATGCTGATTCCGTTTTGAATCAGAAGAGGGAGGCTGCGTCCATTGGTACTTCCGTCTAGTACGAACTGACCGAAGTTTCTTCAGCACGAAAGGCGGGTCTCCTAAAACAAGTTCATCCAACACCTTTTCTTATACTTTGACTCTCTTTCCGATGCTGATGCCAATGGAATTCACTGTTGAACGAAGAGCATAATCATTATCTTGTTCGTTTGTACCGTTGCAGTTGTTATCCATATCTAACTTTATTGTCGATTATCTCTAAAATTCTCAGATACAAGCGTCTACTCACTGATGACTGATATTTCAAATTTCAAGGAAAACTGGTATCCTCTCTCTCATAGAAACTCTTTTTCTTTCTACAATTTTTTTTTTCTTCACTTAAACAATCAGAAATAGTGAATAAAATAACAAAAAGAGAGTGAAATGAATTCGCCAAAAAAATAGCTTCTAGCATCAGACAGGATTAAAGTCAAAGCCATTACCTTAAAACTAATTAGCACCGAATCACCTTACATAGAGAAAACATAACATATTTTAAAAGTTACCATATAAGATTCTCTCAAGGCAAAAGGCTGTAGGAATCAGCAAAACAATGCTTCAAGTCAGATTGCCTATGTTATCAAAGCCCTCGCCTAGGCTCCAAAAAGCCCTAGACCCCAGTCTGGGGCTTTTTTATCTTTAAAGGCGCCTATGATGCATGAGGCGCCAAAAAAGCCCCAAAGGCGCCAAGGCGCTCGCCTTGTGAAGCACCAAAAAAGCCCCAAAGGCGCTCGCCTTGTGAAGCGCCAAAAAAGCGCCTTTTTTGCAACATTTGAGTAGAAATTGAAAATTTCAGCATTTGGCTCAATAGGAGCCCAAAATCCAACATGCCAAGAAAATTATGCTTGTTTGATTGTTGATTTAGAACGTATTCTATAAAAAAGGCTGCTTTTCTTTCGTCAACTAGTAGAAAAGAAAAACCATAAATTTCTTTCGTCGATTCATCCGAAAAAAAGTCTAGTTCATGGAAGGTTAAAACTCTGTTTAAGACTTTACGTAACGTTGCTTTTAATTTCTATATTTTAAGTATTTTATTGTTTGTAAACTTGAGTTGAATGACTTTGCACGTTCTTAGTTTGATTTATGTTAATCGTATGGTGTTTTTTACTTCTAATAATGCTTTTATATGCCCTTTCCAAAATAAAATTTGTGTTTTATTGCATTTTCTAAATCAAGGTTTGAAAACTAGGTTTCGGTCATTTGAAAATTTACGAATTTCGGTCAGTTTCGCCGATTTCGGCGATTTCGGTTTTTGTTTCGGTTTCGGTTCAGAAATCAAACTTTCAGCATATGTATTAGTATTCAGGCCCATACCAATTCTTAGCAGTTAAAAAATAACCCAAAGCCCATCCCCAAGTCAAGCCCATACAAATAATAACCCTAATTAGCAACCAGCAGCCACATCACGCAGCCAAATTACAGGAAAAAAAAAAGCCAAATACGAAGCGGGAAAGGGCAGAAAGAAAAAAAAACTTCCGCTTCTTCTTCTTCTTCTTCTGAATTCGCGATTTCTTTTTTTACTGCTGCTCGATTTAGGGTTTTCCTTTTTCAAGTAATCTATGTTTTGTATTTTTTCTTCCGTTTCTTCTTCTTCTGAATTCGCGATTTCTTTTTTTACTGCTGCTCGATTTAGGGTTTTCCATTTTCAAGTAATCTATGTTTTGTGTTTTTTCTTCCGTTTCTTCTTCTTCTTCTGAATTCGCGATTTCTTTTTTTACTGCTGCTCGATTTAGGGTTTTTTTTTTTTTTTTTAAAGCTTGTAGACCGGAATGAGATTTTGCTAGTGTTCCGTCTCGGTGAGTGTCGGGACCGAGACGAGTTGGACGAGATCTCGCTGTTTCGGACGAAATTTCAAACTATGTTCTAAATGCAGTTTTTTAGCCGAAAACTGAAAAAATATGCCATTCAAGGAGACCAAAAAAGCTCTAGGCGCAAAAACGCCCTGGGCGAGGACCTGGGACTTTTTTGCCTTGACAACTGTGGATTGTACAAGAGCAGCAAAGACACCCATAAGCCTAGTGTGGTGCAGAAAATTTCCTCTATTGCAAAGCAATCTCCTAGGAGATGAAGGCTGGAACAGTGTATCGCACAACAACAAATTATAATCGGACCATAAATCAATTAAATCGAGCTTCTTCTATTTCAGGTTTTCAACAAATTGCATATTAACAAACTATGAAATCAATGATATAAGTTCTTCACTGGTCAAGACTTACGTTTGAACTACTAGTCAGCTAAGCAGTAAACAACGTTCTAGGTCCATGCAACGATGGTATCTGAAGTATTATTCAGCTTCCTCTTTGCGTTCTGAAACTATAATTATAACTACAGCAAATAAATCCTATTAGCATACTGTTATTATTTATCGATTATGCTACATACACACACACACATACATTCATACATATATCATATTATTATTTTATCTCACATGAATCAAAAAATAAATAAATGAAACTACTTGGAACATGTTATATTTCACAGCTACTCTTGTACAACCCTACGCTTATCTGCCATATCATATTTTGGTTAAGATATAATTAATAGTCTAATAAGGAATAACAGGTTGAGAAAATTACCAGTCCGATGCACTGCCCAACCCAAAGGCAGTGACTATCAAATCGCTTCACACAATTACTGCCAATAAAACAATGAGAACAGCGCGGCAGTCAATACAGCTAGTGCTCCTCTATACCCACCAACAGCAAGCAGCTTCGTCGTTCCCACTTCTTGTGCCATTTGAAATGCAACTTCATCACTGTAGACACTCTTTTCACCCCGACCACCTGCCACAAACTCTATTTTTAGTGCAGAGACAAAATATAAAGACAAAATAAACAAATACTATGGGAAAACAAATGTATGAAATACTAATATATGTATGTAATTCTTTCTGAAGTGAACAATGATATTGTATAATCAATTAGTATTTACAGATTTTATTGGTCTTTTTTAAGTAGATGAAAACAAAATTAAGTCAAATGAATTGAGACAAAGAAATAGAAAAATGGAAAACAAGTAAATATGTTAAAAATAACAAAGTTATCTTAAAAATAATTGGATAATATACAAACACAGTGTTGCTAGATTTTATAGAAAAATATAAAATAGATTCAAATGAATAAAAAAAAAATCACAAATAGTGGTTGGATTTCCCTTTCTATTCATATGTCCTTTTGTCCATAGCAATGCTCTTGTTATTTCTTGATCAGGATTTTCCTTATGCATACTTGTATATATAGGCAGAGATACACCAAATGTTACTAAAATTTAGACAATATATAGCACACAAAAATATCATAATGGTATAGTTGGTAAAAAAGAAAATTAACCAGTTTTTGCTCTAAACGTGCATATCCTAACCGACTCATCGTGCGTGGATGAGTATGCTTTTGTCGTACTTGCTTCATTATAATGTTTTTAATCTATGTTAAAATATACAATAGAGATTTCTAAGAGAAGAGTACATATGAATTAATCGTCAGTACAAAGTTTAAAGCAAATAATACTAAACAAGAAGCATGTGTAACAGAAATAACAATGAGCACTATGCTAGTTGTAGCATAGTTGTATAATTAATTAGACGCTGAAAGAACATATGAAACGAAATATTAAAATGTGTATATATTCTAAAATTTTGAAATACTACATATATCATGGAAGGCGACATTTTTGAAATACTGCTTATATCATGCAAGGCAGTTGTTTATTCTTTTGGTAACTTTGGTGTAATGTTAGAGATCTAGTATCGAACTAGAAACATTAAAGATAATAATACAACTTACTCGGAATTTCACAGAAGTCCTTTTTTGTATAAATTCACTCCATTGTTTGTCCGTCAGGTTCTCAGGCTTCAACCCAGCAATTTTTTCCAACTTTTTTTTTTTTTTTTTTTTTTTTTGCTTCTTCCAACTTCAATGGTTTTTCTACAGCAGTGCCTACTAGACATCTGTACCCTCTTAAGGAGCTTGCCATCTTTTTAATAACATATTTCTTATGTGTGTCATCTAGATTGTACCGCAGCTGGAAAAAAATTGTTTCTAAAATTAAAAAACTGAATAAATTTCATACTTAAATTTGAAGTATCTAGTGGCAATATTACCAATACAAGCATCCAAAGGTTCTCCTTTTCGGTGCTGTCAACATCTCTCCAACCATAAAAAATTATTGAAATTTTATTACGGATTAAAGCACCTATTAAAGATGCTAAAGCAATAGAAGCATCGTTTATAGGCCGCCCTCTCTCGTTAACAACTACGTCTATCTTCATATTTGGATCATTTCGTATCCCAAGTTCTTTCAACTGTGTCATACCTTGTTTCTTTCTTTTTGGTTTAAGAGGATTGCCACTGTTATTACTAGAGCTATCCTCTTTAAGTCGAACATTTGCGAGGCAATGAGATTCATGCGGATGCGAAGGAATAGTAGGTGGTGAAGAGTGTGGTGGAGACGAAGGGTGTGGTGGAGATGGAGGAGGTACATGAGTAGACGATGGTTCAGATGAAGAGTGTGGTGGAGAAGAAGGAGGAGGTACATGTGTAGACGATGGTTGATATCTTTTTGAACATTTCCCATACTTTCAGATTTCTAAAATTTAATAATATAAATTTTCAGTGTTATGTTTGATAGCATGTTTAATTAATAGAAAGCAACAAAAGCAAACATTATGGAAAATAATTATAATTTTAGCAAATAGTATCGAAAAGTAATCTGAATTAAGTCATTTAACTTGAAAAAAGATGACCATTGCACATTCATTTAACAAAATGTTCCAAAAATTTACTTATATTATCGATCGTTATACGAGGTCAATGACAGAAATCAGTAATACATGACTCAGAAATGATTATAGTACTTTAAAACGTCTACATCAAATACCTTTGAACAACATGATGGTATATTTTTATAATATGTCTACATCCTATTTTATAACAAAAATTGCCCTCTGCTATATCAATTATACTCTGTAAGTTATTGGTGCAAGAAAAATAAATACTGGTTTCATGAAAAAGTAGTAGTAGTTTAAATTTATTTCATGTTACAAAATATACACAATATGCACATGAGAAACCCAACTGCATCATAAAATAGAAGCATATGGTGAGTCAGTTTTGGAATTCTAACAAGGGCTTAGGTCCCTATTAGTCTCATGTAGATCTACCATCGACATAAACATCAAATATTTTCGTAAAATAAGAATTTTACCACTAAGATTGAAGCCTATAAACTAAGTTTGATCCTACTCCATATGTATCATTCAACCTGCGCAAAATATCAAGAAAATGAATGCTATAACTATAAATTAAAGATTTGCAGTAATAGATATCCAAAATTACCGAACTTGAAAAATAAAGCTATTGAGCTTACGGTTCTCTGAGGTTGCCCAACTCTTATACAGCTTACTGCCGCGAATCTTGAAGTAGTGCGGAGATGACGTGGTGATCGAACTTTTGAGGGAGGAAAAAATTACTCTCCCGCGCGACGAGTTATATACGGGGTAGTGGAAAAGGGAAAAGGAGGTAAAGGCGGTAGGTTTTTCCATTATTACCGCCATTGAGGGAAAAATGATAAGACCGACTTATAATAGCCCCCTTTATTCTTACGCAGTGCGTTATTCATAAACAGTCGTTTGACAAGGTAAAGTGCAATAGTGCATTGACAATTAATTAAAATTAGATATTTGATTAAAAAATTATCTGTTAAAATTGGTGACCAACTAAACAATTAAACATATGAACCGACGCTATATTTCTCCCGAATAAAAGGGCAATTTTTATGTATCAAAGTTGAAAAGATTAATTTTTGAATGATTATTTATATACTCGTTTTTTCGGCATAGATGACTGTTTGTTTTGAATATTTGAAAACATAATAAAAAATGATCAAATGATTTTATTTTCGAGCAGAAATTAGTTGATTGCATTACAAATAATATGTGTAAGTCATTTAGTAAGGAAAAGAGTTATTACTAGCCTTTTGATAAGGCCGTTACTCATTCAACTTTGACATCTGGATCATTCATGGCTCGAGCACAGATTCGTATGAGTTTGAACTAAACATCGGAATCGACATTCGCTTGGGAATCAGAAAATGACTCAACTCGGATTGATCGCCTCCGGATATCATCCAATCACTAAGAGACAGCCTGATCGGCTCGCTGAATCATTCCATATTCCTTCGATTGATTGCGTGTGGGATCATATTGAAGGCCTAAGCATGATTGACAAACGCTGATTACCTAGAAATCAAGAATCGGACCGATTTGGCACTTGCCCGATAATTTGGTAAGTCCAGATTGATGCTCCTAGAAAATGATGATCGGCACGACTTGATCACTCAAAGCTGATGGACCGTTACGTGGAAATCATCTCAGAAATTTGGTCCAATTGCGTTGGAAATAATGATAGGTGAAATTCAAAAAAATAGCCCGATCACCCACAAATAGATGATCGACATGACATTGATCACTCAAAAATACGATATCGGGTCATAGATGAACTCACCCAATCACGTCGAGGACTCGGATCAACTTTTGGATAAAAGTAATTAATCACCTCAGAAATAGCTGATCCTAAATATTAACATCCTAAAATTTAATTTAATACCATTATAAATTCAAATATTATATTACATTAAATTTAAAATTTTAAATGGTTGAAACTTATGAGATGTTATAAGTTGACTCAAAAGGTCAGATAATAAAGTAATGATGATCCTTTGCAAAAAATTGTAATAACCATTAAATTTATTAAGTTTGATGCACTTTATAATACCAATTTTTTTATTAAATATAAAATATTTTGCAATATCAATAAAACACTTTGTGTTACAAAAATTACAACATCGATTCAACATTGTTAACAATACTGTTTTTATAATGTTAATAGTCTGTTGTCACTATTAATATGATTAACAATACAATATAAAAATTATAAAACATACTGATGACAATGTTAATAATGTATTATTGAAATATAAGAAATAATAATACCAACCAAAAGTTATTAAATATAGTGTTGTTAGCAACTTAAAATAAACGTTGTTCTAAATGTGAATTGTGTTAACACTACGTAGATGTTATAAAATAAAATAATTAACCTAATCTAAAAAATAAATATTGTTGAAAACTATAAATTTACAATGTTAAACAAATGTTGTTAATTTCCGTATTCCAATAACATGGGGAATAAGTTATAAAACAAAAAATATAATACAACGTAAAAGAGTCATTGTCAAAAATTACTTTCTACAATGGTTTAAACAAACATTGTAGAATTTTTTTATTTACAACTTTTGTACGTTTTTCAGAAGAATATATTACAACGTTTTTCTTAACAAATATTGCGAAATATCTACCTTTTTAACAACACTTTGATGAATTGTTGAAGAACCAGTGTTGTAAAATGGTATTATTGTTGTAGCGTAAATTTATGCGTAGAATTTATGCTCTTTCTACGCAAAACATTTGTTGTCCATTCTCAAAGGGTAGTTAATTCTTAGCTTAATACTTTTACTCATTTTACAGCATTATTTTTCAGTTTGTAAAATACAAAATTAAGGGTTAAAGTATACATGGTTTAAGCATTTTTCAAAAAACTTGTAACTGTACAAATTTGAAAATCAAGATAAAACGTCACCTTAGCAGGTTTTAAATTTAATTAAGAAATTTGAAACATAGTTAAGTTTTTAAAACTGACATTTTCAAAAATAAGATAACCATAACTGACTTTCCCATGGATAGAATATTGTAGTAACAATTAATCCTTAAACATTCTCATAATTTTGGATACATCCAAGCTGCATGTAAACCCAATCAAAAACAACAATGAAAATGTTAATGGTTGAAAAAAAAGACTATTTATAGAAAAATAAATATGAAGCACGCTAAATGCCAAATAGTATGTGAAATATTCTATTAATAAAACTTACTAATTACCTTTTAATATTATTTTCATTAATAAAATGAATTCTAACAAATGATGTCCCGTAAATGTTTGGGGTATTTTATTGTCAATGTTGCGGTAACACTGCGACAATGAAAACCTGCAAAGCTAGCATTTTTTATCAGCTGTAAATGAAAAGCACCAATATTGTCATTATCAAGAAGGTAGCAAATTTGCTAAGGTTCGATTGAATGGTAATATCTTATTAAGTATGAATGGTTTAGCATATAACTACAGTTAATGGGCAATGCATAAATGTTTGCTTTAGAAATAGCAAATTTCCATGCATTTTTTTCAAATGGTTGAGATAAATCATATAAATATGCGGTCCCAAACTTGCATAAACAGTGCAAATAAACTTGCATAGAGCTAAACTTAAAGTGATCACAAATTTAAAACAGTGCAAAGAAAGCAATGCATGTTAAAAAAAATACATAGAACTAAATTTGCAGGCAAAGCATTTAACAAACTTGCATACAAGCACTCATTTACAGAGGTGCTAAATAACATACTTTGGCCTCTTTAACTGATAGTGTTAGAGAATCACCAAAAATATGTAACAGATTAGGTTTGAATTTATTATTTGTCCTTCTCTGTTTATGTTGTTAACTCACTCAAAAATATGCAGTCAATGACGAAGTGCCTAAAGTGTTCATGTTAAAGAGAATCTTCCAACTTAGTACATGTTTTTTATGTATTTCCCTTTAAATATGTACATGTTAAAGAGATTCAAATCAAGAAAGATATTATAGCAGCATGTCAAAAATAAAACATACATGGTAGCAGTTTGAAGCTTTTTTTACCAAATTTAGCGCTTTCCAAAAATATCAACGAATCTTCCTCTATTTTGAGCCTTCTCGAGAGTTTCTACCCTTCTGACAAGATCGGCAAAGTTCTGCTTCATTTTTTCATTAAATTTGTTTTGCTCGGCAAATTTGTGGCCCAGCTCCTCAAATTTGCGTTCCGTCGCCTGACGCACATCTTAATGTTTCATATGCCCTTCTTCGCTAGAACTGTATAGCCTCTAATACAAAATAAAGTACACATTATTGAAGCACAAGATATTCAGCTGAACAAGTAAACACGGGTATACCTCAAGCTCATTTTTATATAACTCAACTTTTCCGATTACTTCAGCCTGCCATTCGTGGGTCCGGTACCAACACACAGCGCCTCCGACCTAAATAAAGCAAAACATAATCAGTATACCAAAATAGGAATAATTATTTTAAAGAGTATTATCTAGATTACCAATGCGACAGTTGTCCCGCAAATGAGTTTAGATAATCTCGGAATGACTTCCGCTTCAATAACAGCTGCAGGTCTAATAGCTTCGTGTGGAAGGCATTCCGAGATTATCTAAACTCATTTGCGGGACAACTGTCGCATTGGTAATATAAATAATACTCTTTAAAATAATTATTCCTATTTTGGTATACTGATTATGTTTTGCTTTATTTAGGTCGGAGGCGCTGTGTGTTGGTACCAGACCCACGAATGACAGGCTGAAGTAATCGGAAAAGTTGAGTTATATAAAAATGAGCTTGAGGTATACCCGTGTTTACTTGTTCAGCTGAATATCTTGTGCTTCAATAATGTGTACTTTATTTTGTATTAGAGGCTATACAGTTCTAGCGAAAAAAGGCATAGGAAACATGAAGATGTGCATCAGGCGACGGAACGCAAATTTGAGGAGCTGGACCACAAATTTGCTGAGCAGAACAAACTTAATGAAAAAATGAACCAGATCTTTGCCGATCTTGTCAGAAGGGTAGAAACTCTCGAGAAGGCATAGAATGGAGGAAGATTCCTTGATATTTTTGGAAAGCGCTAAATTTGGTAAAAAAGCTTCAAACTGCTACCATGTATGTTCTATTTTTGACATGCTGCTATAATATCTTCCTTGATTTAAATCTCTTTAACATGTACATATTTAAAGAGAAATACTTAAAAAAAACATGTACTAAGTTGAAAGATTCTCATTAACATGAACACTTTAGGCACTTCGTCATTGACTGCATATTTTTGAGTAAGTTAACATAAAATGAAGGACAAATAATAAATTCAAACCCAATCTGTTACATATTTTTGGTGATTCTCTACCACTATCAGTTAAAGAGACCAAAATTTGTTATTTAGCACCTCTGTAAGTGAGTGCTTGTATGTAAGTTTGTTAAATGCTTTACCTGCAAATTTAGTTCCATGTATTTTTTTTTAACATGCATTGCTTTCACTGTTTTAAGTTTGGGACCACGTTAAGTTTAGCTCCATGCAAGTTTATTTGCACTGTTTATGCAAGTTTGGGACCGCATATTTATATGACTTATCTCAACAATTTGAAAAAAAAAACATGGAAATTTGCTATTTCTAAAGCAAACATTTATGCATTGTCCATTAACTGTAGTTATATGCTAAACCATTCATACTTGATAAGATATTACCATCCAATCGAACCTTAGCAAATTTGCTACCTTCTTGATAATGACAATGTCGGTGCTTTTCATTTACAACTGATAAAAAATGCTAGTTTTGCAGGTTTTCATTGTCGCAGTGTTACCGCAACATTGACAACAAAATACCCCAAACATTTACGGGACATCATTAGTTAAAATTCATTTTATTAATGAAAATAATATTAAAAAGTATTTAGTAAGTTTTATTAATAGAATATTTCACATATTATTTGGCATTTAGCGTGCTTCATATTTATTTTTCTATAAATATTCTTTTTTTTTCAACCATTAGTATTTAGTATTTTCATGTTGTTTAGTTGTTTTTGATTGGGTTTACATGCAGCTCGGATGTATCCAAAATTATGAGAATGTTTAAGGATTAATTGTTACTACAATATTCTATCAATGGGAAAGTCAGTTATGGTTATCTTATTTTTGAAAATGTCAGTTTTAAAAACTTAACTATGTTTCAAATTTCTTAATTAAATTTAAAACCTGCTAAGGTGACGTTTTATCTTGATTTTCAAATTTATACAATTTGTATAGTGTACAGGTTTTTTGAACAATGCTTAAGCCATGCATACTTTAACCCTTAATTTTGTATTTTACAAACTGAAAAATAATGCTGTAAAGTGAGTAAAAGTATTAAGCAAAGAATTAACTACCCTTTGAGAATGGACAGCAAATGTTTTGCGTAGAAAGAGCATAAATTTAGGGGGCACTAAAAAATTGATATTAGCAATGAACTGACAGAAAAAGAAGTGTAAAATCTAGATTATTTCTTAGACAGTTTTGTGTTGGTTGGGTAAGATGGTAATTTTTGTGATAAGAATCAAAATGCCTTGGCCTTTTAATCTGCCCATGATTTTTTTGACCAGTCATAGCGTAACATAACTTGATTTGCATTACACCACCATCTATAATGATATAACTGATGCAAAATTTTGTTTTCCACCGATATATAACTGAGTTTTGAAGATTATATATAAATACAAACCACAAATGCTTATTGCTTCCTAAACTGACTTTGTTTCGAATTTCAAGTTTATGGCTTAATTCCTAATTTGCTTTGATTGTATTTAGATCTTCGTTTTTTTGGTCCACTGGATTCAAAATCTTTCTTGGCCTTTTATGTACGAAGTTTGTCCCTACTAATGATTTTGATGGATGAAACGTACGCTATGACCAAATGTCAAACCTCGGGGGAGCAACTATAATAACCTTAAGGCTAACACTTAATGATTTCCCTCACACTTATGTCATACTTCGTGTTCCTCACCCATTATATATATATATATATATATATATATATATATATATATATGGCTAACACATCTTGCTTATATGCAAGCTTTCTCTTAATCCTAATGTTTTTCCATTAGGTTGATTTCTAAATTCTTTTCTTCTTTTCCAAAAAACTATATGAAATATTTTTTTCTCAATTATTGCTATTTCTTGAGATATTTACTAAATTTGTTGCTTATTGGATTTAAAGAGCCCAAAAAATTGGATTACTAAGCAATTTTTTTTCGCTGTCTGATATCATTTTCTCAGTTGTTTACTCTAATAACATATTTTAACTATTTTTTCGAAAGACAAGCTGTTATTCATTCTCTTTGATTGAAATTATTGCATTTAACTTATTCAACAAATAATCCTCAGTTAAGATTTCAATAAGTAGAAGAGTTATATATGCAATCAATTGTTCAGTTAATAATGTTGCATTCATGGTTATTAAGTCACAAAGAACATTTAATGTTAGAAATGATGATAAATTAAGAATTGCATCAAGTAGTATAAGTTTTTAAGAAGTGAAGTTAGGAGGAATAAATGGTGGCTTAACAGCTGTTTTTAGCTATTAAAGGATAAATGATAACTTAACCGCTCTGCTTGAATTCCTTTTGCTCTTTTTTAATATTGAATTCAGCATTATATAGGATTACAAGTTGGAATTCCACCAGTCGTCCTTTTATGATCGTTTATTGAACATAGTGGCATGAGTGTGTAAGAGTTAGAAGGGAGATAACACTAACATGTGTTTTGGGACTTCAAGACATCTGATGTAATATAATTAGTTGGTAATAGAAATAACGCAAATGGTGTATCATCATTATGTGTTGTAGTAACATCTTCAATTCGGTGTTTTGAATACACTAATGGTGTACAGGTTGTTTGGAAAAGTGCTATAACAAGTAGAGGCATGACCCCATGATTATATTTTTCAAAAAAAAAAAAAAATTTATTGTAAAAAAAATCATGGAAAATTCGCTAATTACGTTCTTAGTTGACATGGAAAGTATTTAAACATTTAATTTAGTCCAGTAATATACCAATAAAAGTATATTAGTTTTCCGCAAATTATATGCATGTATGGATTATTCTATCTCAACTTATTTTGCATTTTTATTGCATTCATATGCGTACCATAATGACTATAATAAAATAGTTGTGTTTGCTCAGAAATACGAAGGATAACAGCTTACGTTTATTTTTCTTTGTCATGCAACAACCCAAGAAAGAGCATGAATTATGTGTCATTGGTCTTTCAAAATTTATCAAGGTGTCTTAATTAATACATGCTGCACCATAAATTAAACTTCTAAAGTTGAAACAACACACAATCCAAGATCCACATGATACATAGTATATTTCCATAATACAATATTATGAGAAAACTAAGTTGAGACAGATTTTTAACTGTTACACTAGGTAACAATTACTATATGTCAACTAATGATTTCGGTTTAGAAAAATATGAACTCAAGTTATCTAGACTTTCATGCTGAAGATAACTGTTCAAACTGAACACATCAACATTGCCTCCAGAGGTGCACTTACCATCCGCTAAGCAGAAGAAAGATATAAGTTAGAATACTAATGCATTTCTTGATGTTTGTCCTCACATACACGTCGTACATAGCATTTTGACCCCATTATATACTAAAACTGGCACTTCTTGGTTCTTGGTTAACGGTAAGTTTCTTTCAATTTTACTGTTTTCCTATTAGGTTTATTTCTAAATTATTTTCTTCCCCGCAAACTAACTGTATGCATTTGAATAAATTTTTCTTAGTTATTAATGAGATAACACAATGAATTCACATATGATGCTCTAGCCTGCAGACCATTATCTGTTGTAAACACGCAATATTAAAATATCAATCACTATCAAACTTGCAATCTAATTGCCATATTTCATGTGCAAACGGTATGCTTATAAAATTCATTTTTTTCTTTGTAAACTTATTTCATGTCTGTTGTACATCAATTTATGGTGTTCGAGAATATGATGTCATATTACGATACTCAGTGTACATATATCTAATATGCCATCCATCATACAATTGTCCTGATCACCCAATGTTTCCGTGATAGAGCCTATATGACGCAATTAACATTTTCTCTTGAAATTATTTGCAGCAACTGGTCTACGGTACGAAACTGAGTGAAGAGTTTGGAGTTGATGTTATTGGCTTGCTTTATATATGTTGGGAGAATTATCCATATAGCTGCTACATTTTTGCCTAAGTTCCATATGAACAATTCAAAATTTTACATTTCTGAATTCAGCCATCTTTGCTTTGCTTTAACACATCTATATGCTTTGGTGGATTAAAAGTTGACCTTTGACCTGTTTGTAACAAAGACATTTCCAGTTGCTCAATAGATTCTGAGACATCGTTTCATTCTTTTTGCATGTTCCAGTGATTGATAACACCTAATATGTTCTCATTTTTTACCCTCCTTTTCTCAATAGTGTGTGTACAAACCAACAAACGTGATTCCTGCCTGCTGGATTTTTTTGAAACTCTTGAATGTTTATAAATCTGATTGATATTTACAAGATTTACGGCTTTGGTATCTCAAGTGCTTATTGACCACGGCATTGAAATCGATGTTCGATGTTACTGCAGGCTGTAATAAAATTTACTGCAATTTACTAGAAATTATCGTGTTCCTAAATATAAAGAAATGCATAGTATAAAATTCTTTTTGGACAAACAGATCATTGAATATGGATTCTTCGTCACTTCCATGTTTGCCTATAACAATTTCGGCTGTAGCCTGTGTGCAAAGCGTAGTTTATGAATAAAAGGTAAATACATCAATAGTGCTATGCAATGCATCACTCACTGTACTTCAGGAACCAAAAGATTTGATTCTTTTATGTATGCAAGATTTATGTTCATAAGTTCATAATTCTCATAAGTCCACAAAGACAAGTATTTATGCAGAACACCCCACTAGAAGGACATGTTTGTGGCACCACCGTGGAAATCAAGTTCTGCACTTCATGCTCATATACAGGGCCGGTCCTAGGATATTTGGTGCCTAAAGCCAATCAAAAAGCCAATGCCCTTTAAACTAACTAAAAATATATCATTAACTAAACAATGAACTTAATTTATGTTAACGAATAATGAGAAGAGGGGGAAAAAAGAAATAACTTTATTTACTCCATAGCTAGAAGTTCGCAAGGACCAATTTTGGTTTCTGTCAGCCTATCTCAATCTTTTTAACCAAAATTTTGAAACCAATAATTATTGCTCTATGATTTACTGATGCTTAAGCTAAAAAGGATCACGTACATAGACTATTCTTCAAAACAATTGTGTGAGTTCCCATTAACCTTTGTTGAAAATTACAGATGAATACCAGAGTTTATACTGAAATTTTTATTCCAAACTTCTCAATCTCGGCTGCTCGTTACAACTACGTTTGGCAGTGAAACATGGATGATGAATATTATGGATTAATGTAACATACTGAGACCGCAAAAGCATTTTTAGCACAATTAGGAATAACTGAACTTGGGAATACACATACTTCGAGAATAAGGATTCAATTGATAACAAGCTAGTATATACAGCTAAAATATTTCAGATTTACCTTTTTACGATTCATTTCTACCATAACCGCAAGTAAAGAAATTTGATTCAACCACAGCCACAATCCCAATTTTCAACAACAGCTGATGTCGAATTTCTGCTCTATCTCTGTATGCCCTAGATCAGAATCAGATTTGCCAATTGCAAAGTCCGGAGCCTTGAGTTTGCGACTGCCTGCCCTTGCCATCAGATGTCGATACGGAGCCTGTCGAGATGAATTCGTTGTTGCTATTGTCGATCATGTTTATCGTTTTGAGATTTTGGTGCGATTTTTTCCTGGAACGAGCAATTCCGTATTAGCGTGTGCCCTGAATTTTATGCGGCCCTAAGTGACTGCTTCATTCGCTTTGCTATAGGGCCGGCTGTGCTCATATAAGTAATTTCTTATCCTTGTATAGGGTTTACTTGTTGATATAAATTGATGATTTTTTCCTCTTCAAAATTTTTAGTTGAAAATGGAAAAGATTATACGTTTGTGAGTATCTTCAAACCATTACCATGTCTTTTGTAACTTAAGAGATTAAAGCAGTCCATATTAATATATATTATAAGGAAAGGTTGTTGTTGTTGTTATTATTATTATTATTATTATTATGAGGCGTGCATAAAGTGCATTTTATAATTTTCATAACTAAATTGACAAGGATAAGTCGTCGGTTATGTAAATTATCCAAACTAGTTTAAAAAAACGACAAAATAAATGTTAGCGATGTTGTAAGTTATGTATTACACAATATTTATGTCTTTTGTAAGTGGTAATTATATTCCTTCACTACTCACTTTCCTTTTCTTACCTGGAAATAAATTTTATTCCTCGGACTGAAAACAAAAATGTTCTTAACTCTTTTACTCTCCAATGAACTCAAGACCTACCCAAGTTATGTTGTATATCTCACCAGACACCACATGCTACATTATCCTATTTCAACACTCGATTCATACTTGTGTTTCTCTTATACCTTAGTATGGGTGATGCTATTTATTCATGATGGGAAACACAACTTAAGTATCATTTAAGCAAATTTTTACTAGTTGACTTTTTCTGTTGTTTTCATATTGAAGAAAACACCAATAAATAAACAACAAATAACAATTAAGTCATTATCTCCGAACAATTTGGAGGTAAAAATTCCGTTTTCATAAGGGAGACTATGTTTTTTACGTTGGCTTGTCAGACTTCTCATAACCTTTCTCCTTTACCCTTGTTTGGGACATGCTGCATAGAAAACTACACAGGCACAGTTAGTTCTTAGAAAACATCAATGAATAGTTTATTTGTGTCTGATCTTTGCGTATGTGCAGCTCTAGCAGCGAAAAGAAGTAAAATGTATTTGTTAACTATTACTCCATCCGGTTCATAATATAAGTCGTTTTAGAGATTTGCACGGGAATTAAGAAAAAATTCAAATGTTTCTTTTTGGTGGATTGACTCATTTTTTTCATGCAAAGTTAAGTTACTTTCTCTATTTCTAAATACAAAAAAGTGGTTGTTGGGATTTCCGAAGCAGCCACATACTCACATGAGTCAATAGAAGTACTTCATGGCAAGTCAATAAAGTAGGTACAATTTATTATAGATAAAAACGTCTTATATTTTAAAAAACAAAAAACTTCACAAAACGTCCTATATTTTGGACTGGAGGGAGTACATGGTGGATGTGCTTAAATTTAAGACAATTTTTTTAATACCCAAAATGCAACCTTTCACTAAGTGAACTAGACATATAATATCTAAGAAGTGAATGACTAAATTATCACACTTTTTGACTTTTATTAAGAATTCAGTTATATTTGGTTTGAAAACTTCACATTCCCTTGTGAAACTGTAGTTGATGAAATAACCAATTTTTCAAATAATTAAGCACGAACATCAGTCAATTCATTGTGTTTTAAATGTATATATATTTTGTTTTATGATGTTTAAATATGGACATACATGGGAATATTTTTCATTTCCTTAGACCTTTCAGCTTCTGAAATATAATGAACTAGGTGGATTTTCCATCCGCTTTAACATGTTGGGCTCATCAAATGTGACATGTCAAGTGTTCACTACCTTCCTATCAAACATAGTTCCAAATGTGATACCCTTTAATGCCTTATGTATAGCCCGAAAATATGCCTTATAGGCTCTAGCCTCCAACTTGTCATTTACTGTATGGTGAACATTCATGGGGCTGCCTAATATACGAAAATATCCGATACGTATAGAGGTACTTCTCCTCTTGAATCTTCTCATCAACGATGAGCACGAAATTCGATCGATAATATACACCGTAATCGATAAAGCTTCAACCCAAAAGCCTCTAGATAAACCTGCTGTCAATCTCAAACATCAAACTTTCTTCAGTAAAGTCCTATTCATCTTTTCAATGATTCCAATTTAATTGTGGATCATTGAGGTGTAGTGAAATGTCCAAATTACATGTTGCTTATAGAAATTTATGCACTTCTTAGAAGCAAACTCACCATCATTGTCGGATCTTTTCAACTTCATTCCGACTTTATTATCTATTAGTGCTTTTGAAGTTTTGAACTTCTCAAATGATTCCGGTTATCGTTTATCACGAACATCCAAACCTTCTTAGAGTAGTCATTGGTTTACTTGCTCTTTCAATAGAACCTATAGCTACTGGTCTCAAACATCCATATCGACATACTTCAGTACTCATTTGGACTCATGTCTATCGACATCGAAAGAATCCTTTATATGTTTTCTCAACTCACTTCCGACAGAATTCTAAACGGTTGAAGCTTCCACCCTTGATCATCTTCCTATTACAAAGCAACTGTAAGATCTCCGAAACATGACCCAATCTAAGATGCTAAAGATTGGTAGCATCGAAAGTTCATGAATTATCAACTCTAATACACGACTCTCCAAGAACTATAAATCTTTTTAGCAGATAAATATTTAAGACCATTACTGTAACACCCGTACTTTCTGTTAACGTTATAGTAACGAATTAAACAATTATTAATTTCAACTGTGAGAATTAAGGGAAACGGGTTAAGCCATTGCGTTCGTCTCGGAATTCTGCTTGAGGTAGAGTCCGAGTTTGCGTAAATTGGACTTCGTATGAAGGAGTTATGGCCTTTAGAAGTTTCAGAAATTCAAATAAATTCAAATAGCTCAAAACCGGATTCAAAATTCAAAACAGAAGTCAAAAGCGGGCTGGGCGGGAAAATTCCCGCCCAGGACCCAGGTCGACCAAGGGGTCGACCCTAGTGTCGACCTCCCCCCCAGAGGTCGACCTCCCCCCCTAGAGGTCGACCTGGGGGTCGACCTCCCCCCCCCCCCCTCCCCCCCCGCGACCAGATCTGAATTTTGAATGACTGATGACTTGCTTCTGAGTCACTAGGGTTTCTGGATGGTCCTGATCTGGTATGAATGGCTATGGTTAACTCTAGGTTCATCCGACGGCTATAATTAAATTGAAATTCTATATAAACAACTCAATACTCAACCTAAAATCACACAAAAATGATCCTGGAACTGCCATGCCATCAGTAGAGAACTTGGAGTAGCCGTCACCGTTTTTAATTCAGAGACGAGTTAAAAGCCTACATCAAAATCAAATTAAAACTAATCTAATTCAACGATCTTCATCAAAGGCGCGCATCTCCAATTTCAGAATTCAGATTTCAGAAATCAAGAATTCCTTTTAGTTTGTAAGTTGGTTATTACGTAGATTTAAACGTTCTTTTAGATGAAATCATGGCATGTTGTAACTCGGATATGGAATGATGCTTATGTATAAGATAATAGAGTTTGATTCTAATGTATCTTAAATTACCGTTGCGATCGACCATGTCTATATGTTTGTGGTGATGAACATACCATATTGTATGTATTGGGATCTATTACGATTAAGTAACGAACCCATTATGCCAACTGAATGGTGAAACATGTCATGTTATAATTTGGTGGTTACTTGCAAGTTTATGATCTAAATCACATGCTTACATGTTAGATCAACATTCATGAATATTTAGAACTATGTTAAGTTGAATCTATTTATGTTGCAAGATTGGATTTGTAGCTCTCTTATGTTTTAACACATAAGTTATCATGCTAAGTTGTGATTTAAATATGTTTATAGTAGTCGTCTTATGTTTTAACACATAAGTTATCATGCTAAGTTGTGATGTAAATATGATTATAGTAGCTCTCTTATGTTGTAACACACATAAGTTATCATGCTAAGTTGTGATTTAAATATGTTTATAGTAGCTTTCTTATGTTTTGACATACATAAGTTAATATGCTAAATTGTGGTTTAAAATTGTGTTTATATGTTAAACCTCCGTGTTAGACCCATATCAAGTTTACATGATAATTAGATCCAACTTAGTCACAAGTTCACCTTTACCTGTTTAGTTAATCAATGATACATTTATGCCAAGTTACACGTGATAAGTTAAATGTATGCTATTTTATGTTTATTTCATGTCCCTTGTTTATTACCCTTTTTGTTTATGGGTTTGGGCTAATTTATTAGCCCAATACTTTATGTGATTCATGCGTACGTTCCACGGGGATAGCGATGGGAAAACATGAAAATTTCATGGCATAGGTTTGTTCATAAAATGGTATATTTAATATACCATTTATTGTGAGCAATAATTGAAAAGATAATTATGGCATAAGTAAATTAAAAATAAAAATTCATTTACATAAAGAATTAGACACATATATAGAAAATATGTGAATTTAGAAAAGACGAATATGCCTAACCCGAGGTCAGACTGAGTTGTGGTGTAAACCTACCCGGAACCGACCGGCATATCCAGTGACCACAACAAGACCTGTCTAATGTGGGTGGTTAGTGCATAAAGCCCAAAAAGGACCCGAGGTTAGACTGAGTTGTGGTGTAAAACTTCCCGGGACCGACCGGCAAATCCAGTGACCACAACAAACCCTGTCTAATGTGAGTGGTTGGTGCTTTAATGAATAAATTAAAGCTAAGTCAGGATTGGTAGGGTTAAGTCAATTAGGGAAACACTTAACCGATTCAACATGTTAACTAAACTGATGGGTGGGGTTAGGTAAACTTGGACACTTAACCATATAAACATGTTGATTAGAAAACCCTAGTAATGGGGACCTATTTCAACAGTAACCCACATAGATGTATCATGGTACCCTGAACTAGGCAGGGTGGGGCACGATTACTAGGTTGATTATAAGCGGTCAAAAACGTCGGCGGTTGGTGCGTCAGTGTAGGTTCCAACGGAGTATAGGCGTGCACGTACTCTGGAGTGGAAAAAGCAGGCACTGGGCATTAGTATTATACACTGTGCATCTTGAATCGTGTCGGATTGCCACCAGAGGGACTGACACACCCCATGGTGGGACCAGCACAGGTAGCTACAGTCAAGTGGGGCCGAATGACACAGGATATGATTGCATTCGAGTAGGAGCCGATCATTAAGGGGATCGTTTGTTATGAACACGTGGGGCTGGTTGGACCAATGGTCAGTAGGTGCAGAGGCTATAGTAATGGGTGCGATCACATGTTCATCTTATCTTATATTAGGGTGTTGTCCTATATTCCGTTATTACTGTCATGATCCCTTTCCTTGTTTAAATACTAGTAATCACTGAACTTAACAGACTTATTATCTAACCCGTTTTCTTTCGTCTTCTTTTCTTTCGTTTACCCCCCCTAGGTCCACAGGGAGGGAATACTCTAGCTTAATCAGAATCTTTGCAAGCTTCAAGAAAGTAGATGTATGATTGGGACTCTCTTGCATTGGATATGGCTTTTGGATACTACACTTGGGGATTTATGCAGTTTTATTTATGATTTATGCTTCTTTATTAAATAATCAAGACAGAAATTATGGTGTAATGTTTTGGAAGTTATTTTGAGACAATTTGCTGTAATGCTTTTGTATTGAACCACGTATGCAATAAATGTTTTATTTTCGCTGCTTATATTTATCTGTCTTGTAAAATTTTCCGTGTCTTGTACCTATAACCCTCCACCAAAGTTAAGGCATTCCCTTTGTGAGTGACCTTAACGGAGGTGGGGTGTTTCACTTGGTATCAGAGCAAAGGTTTACCAGATCAGATAAGAATTTTTGAAAACTATTTTCAAAGGAAATATAAAGAAGCATTTTACGAGAAAAAGTGTTATTTTATTCTAAAGGCATAATTCCCCAAAGCCATATGCCCTATCATTCTATCCTTTGTTTTGAATCTTTTCTTTTTCGTTTCAGCATGTCTGGGAATCTTAACCTTCCAGAGGTTGTGCCGATACCTGGTTGGTTCAGGAGGTACTTAGAGGCTAGGACCAACAATGCGGGCCCAGCAGATATTCCTCCTCCTCCAGCTGCAGCGTTCCTCCTCCTCCTCCTCCACGTGCAAATGCTTTCTCAAAGATTTGTAGAGACTTTAGGGCCTTGGGTGGAAAGGATTTCAAGGGAACTGAATCATTCGTAGAAGCAAGGAATTGGCTCAAAGAAACTGAAGATCTATTCGATATGTTCGAGGTGGATGATAGACAAAAGATACAGTTGGCAGTGTGGTTGCTCAAAGACGAAGCTTCCTATTGGTGGGAAGTCACTAACGCTGAAAGACAAGTTGAAACATGGGTGGATTTCAGAATAAGATTTGAGATGAAATTCCTCTCACAAGCTGAACGAAGTTTACAGCTGGAAAGTTCTTGTCTATTAAGCAAGGAAGTATGACGGTCAAGGAGATTCAGTCAGCTGGCTCGATTTGGACTGGACTAAGTGAATACTCTTCATAAGAAGGCTCTCTGTTTTGTCAAGGGATTGAATGAGGAACTTCACAGCCTTGCTATGACCCATGTACCTATGGGGGCTACTTACGAGAGGTTAGTGGACATGGCACTCTTACATGAGGAAGACAAGGGCAAGAAAGAGGCAAAAGTGGAAGTGCCTTGAGATAAGAAGGTGGAAGGCTCGCAGAACAAGAAAGCTGATTCAAAGAAAGGCGGGAAGAACAACAAACCCTGTGACAAGAGAAAGTGTAATTTCTGTGGCATTCCTGGACATCTAGTCAAAGACTACAGGAAGAAGAAAAGGAAGATGGGTGGCTGTTTCCATTGTGGTAAGACGGGACACATGGCTAAGGACTGCCCAAGAAAGCAAGGGCAGAGAGCTGGACCTTCGTCTGGAGGACAAGTTCACGCTCTCACGACACCTCCGCAAGAACGAGGTAGAAATATTTCTATCGAAAGTTTAGTCTATCTTTTTGATCATCCCGTTCGTACATTATTTGATTCTGGTGCATCGCACTCATTTATATATGCTGATTTAGTTGAATCTCTGCACCTAGACACTAGTTTAGTAGAGGATCCCTTGGTTGTTTCAAATCTAATCGGGGGCTCAACTTATTTGTCAATGGTTTGTTTGGATTTGAAAATATTTATTCTAAGCGTTGGGTTTAGATGCAATGCCTATGTTTTGGGCTTCACGGGCTATGGGTTGATTCTAGGCATGGAATGGCTATCCAGTAATGGTGCCATCCTCGACTGTGAAAAGAGAGTAGTTAGACTCATGACTTGCATTGGTAACACTCTTGAAATTTCTTGTAATCCCTTGAACTCTGTTATGCTAAGTTATCTAGAATCTCTTGATGCGTCTATTGAGGACTTGCAGTCTATAAAGCTAGTCCGTGAATACTCGGATGTGTTTGAAGAGGTAAAGGGCTTACCCCCAAAGTGGGAGATAGACTTCCGCATATACCTCGCTGACAATGCAAAACATGTTGCCTTACCCGTTAGGCACATGGCTCCAAGGGAGCGGAAAGAGCTCAGCAAGCAAATTAAAGAGCTCCTAGAAAAGGGGTTTACAAGGCGGAGTGTTTCTGAATGGGGTGCTCCAGTAGTGTTCGCAACTAAAGCGGACGGTTCACTTCGCCTATGTGTTGATTATAGGGAGCTAAACAAGCTGACCAAGAAGAATAGGCACCCACTCCCGAGAATAGATGATTTGTTCGATCAGCTTGTAGGAGCATCGGTTTTCTCCCAATTAGATTTAGCTACCGGGTTTCATCAGCTAAGAGTGGCTGAAGACAACATTGATAAGACCGCGTTCAGAACTCCGGATGGTTTCTTCGAGTGGCTTGTCATGCCTTTCGGCTTGACAAATGCACCTTCTTACTTCGTTGATTTGATGAGCAGGGTGTTCAGGGAGTTCCTCAATAAGTTTGTGGTGGTCTTCGTGGACGATATTTTGATCTTCTCAAAAAGTGAGGAAGAGCATGCTCAGCACTTAAGGGAAGTCATGGATACTCTCTGTGCACATCAATTGAAAGCCAAATTCTCCAAATGCCATTTTTGGAGAGAAGAAGTTAGGTTCCTTGGACATGTGGTGTCCAAATAGGGGTTAGTTGTGGACCCCACAAAAGTGGTTAATGTGCAAGATTGGAAGGTTCCTCGAAACGCAACCGAAGCTTTCTCGGGCTAGCAGGCTTTTATAGAAAGTTCATCAAAGATTTTGCAAAAATCTCATCTCCACTTACAAGGATGACAAAGAAGAACCTAGCTTTCAATTGGGACTTGGATTGCGATATTGCTTTCTAACATTTTAAAAGGGCTCTGACAACAGCCCCAGTTCTGACATTGCCTGATGGAAGCAAGATGTTTACAGTATACACAGATGCATGCGAAACGGGACTAGGCGTTGTTCTGATGCAAGAAGGGAAGGTAGTGGCCTATGGTGGAAGGCAGTTGAAAGTACATGAGAAGAACTACCCAACCCACGACCTAGAGTTGGCAACCATCGTTTTTGCGCTTAAGTCTTGGCGCCATTATCTCCTAGGTGAGAAATTTGAATTTTATACTGACCATAAATCTTTGAAATACCTTTTCTCGCAGAAAGATCTCAACTTGAGGCAGTAAAGATGGATGGAGTTTCTTGCCTCATACGATTTTGAGATTTCCTATACTCCTGGCACGGGCAATGCCGTAGCAGACACCTTGAGTAGAAAGAAACTGACCTTAAGCCCTCTCTTTGTAGAAAGGAAAAACGTGGAGTACATAGCCAACTTTGACTTTAGGCCCTCCTCTGAATTTGTACTTGGCCTATTAGCAACATTGGAAGTGTGGCCTACGCTTTTGGACTCAATAGGGGCCGCGCAACGTGAAGACCCTCAGCTAGTTGATATAATAGATAAGCTAATTAGAGGTGAGCCTTCGAGTTACCTCAACAGATACTCCATCGATGATAAGGGATGGGTGAGACGGGATGCAAGACTATGCGTCCCACAAGCAAGGGATTTGGCGGAGAAGGTTCTCGAAGAGGCACACCATTCCAAGTTGACCATACACCCCGGTGGAGACAAAATGTACAAAGACATAAAAAGGGTTTTCTTTTGGAGTGGCATGAAAAGAGATGTAGCTAAATTCGTCTCCAAGTACATGATTTGCCAGCAAGTCAAGGCGGAACAGAAGAAGCCTGGAGGTTTGCTTCATCCTCTAGAGGTCTCACAGTGGAAATGGGATAGCATTTCAATGGAATTTGCTGATGGGTTGCCTAGGTCAAGGAGGGGCAACACCAGTATTTGGGTAATAGTGGACAGCTCACAAAAAGCGCCCACTTTATACCCGTCTAGTTGAATGAACCTTAATTTGGTTTAAGTTAAATCAAAGAATGTTCTTGATTGGAATGAGGCATAGGTTGTGTTTTTATAGCACATAATTTTAAGATGCACGATTTATTCGGAAAGACCAAGTTTAACCCATTCTGAATAATTCATATGACGATTAAAAGTTGAAGATGAAGACGGTGGCTGAAGACCGGGGGTTTTCACATCGTATGGATGATTTCTGATATCTTTATTGGACCGTGCACCCAAGATGAGGGAATAAGTGGTGATCAACCAGATGTATTTGGAGATCTATCGGATATGGTTTCGTTCAGACACAGAACGGACTTGTAAATGGATTTTGTGTTTGACATTGTATTCCTTTATATTGTATTCGTTGATCTCTGTTTAACGTATAGCTGTTTGGTGGCGGAGAATTTATTCTTCGCTTAACACCTGGTTATATATTGGTAAATGATCAAAGATATGGTATGGTCTGACAATGTGGCATGCTAAGATGCATATGATCAAGGCTTTTGTTGAAAAGCAGAGCCTTGAGGATGAAGATCAAAGCAGGGCGTCAATTTGCATAGCTTTGAGCATATCGTTACTTCGCGAGGCTCACACCCCGGTATGATGGTGAACAGTTTGTTTGATTAGTAGGTTGACCAATATACTTTATATATACATGGATTGGGTCAACTGAGCGTTGCTAGGTGTGGTCGTTGTATACTTATATGGTGACATAATATATTATGCCACTTACATAGTATATTATGCCACCTAAGATTGATATATTTATATTCGAAATCGATTTCTACACTGTGCACTTATAATATAAAAGATGAATTTCGCGTATTAAGCATTTTTTGACCATTATAAGGTAAAACTCTATCCTTCGGCTTGCGATGCATGGGACTTGAGTCTTATAATGGTTTCATTTTTCTAAAGAGCATTACGCTGTTTATTTTATGCACTGGTATTCTTGGGATTAAGCCCGTTTCGCGTTAGCGGCGAGGTCCCTTGATTTACCTAACTTTAAAATAAAGTTAATAACTGTTTTTTGTTCTCACACCAGTCCCATGACTGACTTGAAGTTTATTGTTTTAACCTAAACTCTGGGTGCCCATACTTTCCACACGGGCAGCTAGTAGTTTTGGTTTTGCAGATTTATTTTCACAGGATCCCGGTTTACAGCTGAAGCGATTTTCGGAAAGCTCTGTATCCATGTATTTCGCTTAGTTGTATTATGTATTATTTTTCCGCTGCTATTTAAATGTAATTTTAAATCTCTGATATTGTTTTTCTAATGTAAAATATTTATTCATACTCTGTTATATTCTTGTGCTCTGATGTAATTGTTGTAATAGCAATGAAATTGTTCTTCTGTTTGTGTTCTGATGAGTGTTGTTCTAAAAGCAATTCGTAGTTTCCTTGGTGGGGAAGTTTGGGTTGTTACACTGTATATTTCCAATTGACTGGTGTGAGAACCAAAACTTGATAGGATTATTTGTTGTGATTTGGCCTCAAAAATCTGATTTTTGACTATGTATTAAAATTATGTGTTTGAAACATTATTCAACTAATTGATTGCTGATTGTTGATTGTGTTGTGTGTGATTATTCATTTAAACCATTATGTGAATGAACGGTGAATGTAACCAAATTGTGTAGAATGTTGAACTGAATTGAAAGTTGGTTGCAAATGCATGCAAATGCATGCAAATGCATGCATATACATGTATATACATTGAATAGGTCATAGAAAGGAGGCTTGAGAAGAGGAATAAAATTGTATGCCCGACAAATAGGCACATGTTTACTTATTTATTGGGTTTGGATGATTTTATAAGCCGATTGGCTAGCAGCTTGGCTTTTTCTTTTCTTTTTTTGAGATGAGAGGGCCTGTGTGGCGGTTTGGGGATTTTCCCGGTAGCCCCGTACAAAGGAGGTTATGGCGAAATTTATCGAAAATTTAGGGTGTTAGCCAAATTTTTGAAAAATTTGAAAAGTTCTTTGAAACTGAAATTTGAAGAACTTAAGCCATAATGAAAATAATGAAAGTTGAGTTGATTAGTAAAACAACTTTCTACTTCATTCCTTTTCGAGGACAAAAAGATTTTAAGTGGGGGAGATTGTAACAACCCAGAAAATCAGAACCAATTTAAAATTTTTGTTTTGGTTATTTTAATGGATTTTGAATATTTAAAATGATTTATTTTAAATAATAACGACGGAAAATTTATTTTCAACGAAGTTAGAATGAATAAATTTATTTTAATTATATAACAAGCATAAAATGGCGCGGCAGTTTGAAAATTCGATTTCTAATTTCAAATGAATACACAAAATTCAATATAAGTCGGAATTGAACGAAACCAGAAATATTTGAATCTGTTGAAGAATATCTTTCTAACGAAGTTAAGGAACTGAGATTTCACTTTATAAGTTGAGAGTTACATCCAGTTTAAAATTCAGAAAAGTCGTTGTGGAATTTATATATATTTTAATATAAGGCCCTTAAAAATAGCCATTTTACAAACAACCTCCGTTTTCGACGAAACCACTTTTGTTGGATCTGGAATGTCAAATTATTGCTAGATTCCAATTTTCAGAATTTTTAGAATTAATATGTGAGCGTGGCAAAGGGAAACGCGTTTGACCAGTTTAAGTTGAATTTTATCGACTGGAAATTGGCCATTTTTCAAACGGTCTTCAAATTTGACGAAATTAGTTTTGTTAGGACCGTATCATCAATACGAAGCTAGAAATAATTTTTCTAGAATTTTTAGAGTCAGTATGTGGCCCCGACAAATTAAAATGTACGTTTAAATCTAAAATTAAATGTTTTATATTTTAATTTGAAGAATTACTGACTGTAACTGTCGAATGAGCTTACGAAACATATCCCATTGTGTTCGGAATGTGGGTAATTAGCGAGAGGCGACAATCGTTGGGTCTCGTTTGGGGTTCGAATAAAAAGTCAACTTTTTATTGGAAATTAAATTTAATTAATTAATTATATAAACTCCACCCCTTCCTTTTTCTCCCTCCACGTCAGAACTAATCGAATAGAAAAAAACCCTTAAAAAGAAAAAACCGTGATGCCTCATCCTATGGTGCCACCGTAGGCCGTTCCTCCACCGCCGCACCTTCCCCCGACCGGCGCCCTCTCCTCCGATCACCCCCTCCTTCTTCGCCCCACTCCTCCTTCCATACGCCCAAACACTCAGGCTAACCACAAACCGAGCTCTCCGCCACCCCATTCTCCCTGCCGCCACCTGAACGAGCCGCCACCCCTCTCTCCAATTCCGGCGCCAATGTCAGACCCCTCCCCTCTCGCTGAAAACACAGTAAGTTTTTATTTTATTTAATTTGTTTATTTATTTTCTATATACAAAGTATAAATCTGATTTTATATAAATAACAAAGTATAGATCTGATTTATATATGAATAAAAACTGAAAAGATTATATTTTTTATCATTGAAAAGATTATATTTTTATCATGAAGAAAGATGAGATTTTTTTTGTTTGTGTAAAGATATGATTTTTATATGCATGGCAACCATATAAAAAAGTGATTTTTATTCATATGAAGTAGAGATAAAAATGTGATTTTTATCATATATGTAACAAAGTAAGAATACGATTTTTATTTGTTTGAATGACATAAAAAGATTTGATTTTGTTCTTTAAAAAGATTTAATTTTTAATAGAAGAAAAATTAGATTTTTCATTGTAGAAAAATAAGATTTTCATTTTGAAAGTAACGGTATAAAAATTGAGTTTTTATATGAAGTAGCGATAAAAATTCGATTTATATATATATGAAGTAGAAATAAAAATATGATTTTTATTTATTGCAATGAAGCGATAAAAATATGATTTTTACTATGAACATTGTGAAAAGGATTGCGAACTGGTGGCAAACGAATCCAAATTTGAACCGTTCAGAAATAAAGAACGGCGGAGTGGAAACCAAAGGTGAGAACTTCTCACTCTAATTTTCTTATACAGTTATTTATTTTATAACTGCATATATGAACTATTCCCCGTCGTCCACAGACCATGGACGACTTGTATGTTTGGTTGTTTGGTTGATTGGATTATTTGGTTGAATTTGGTTTGTGAAATGAAACGAATTGATATAATTTGGTTTATGTATGACGTGCGCCTTTATGAGGCGAGGGGTAAGACTAGACCTTATCCCGGTTCTAGTATCGCGCCGTTATGCCGCCGAAATTTTCTAAAATATGTTAGAAAAATAAAAATATCATTTTTATTAGATAAATGAATAAAATAAATATTCATTTACAAATCAGGCGATTTGTATATGTACACCCATTTGACTGATATGGATTGGGACGATAAATTTTACACATCACCCAACTGCACAAATAATATTCAGTAGTTGTTGTTTGAAACCCCACACGGGTGTTGGGATGATATTTGACGTACACTAATCCCAATTGTTTAGTTGTATGTCGATCAATTGATTGACAGGCTGTTGTAAGCGTTAATTATTTATAATTAATGTTTATGTAGTTGTGGGATGCACTTTGGATGATGGATGATTGTTTATCATTGTTATTATATACATGTGTTGTATGAAATCCATATAATTACATTATATGGTAATTGGCTGTGTCTGATTTCTATTCAGAACTGAAGAATATTTTAGAATAACGAATATTTTAAAATAATATTCTATAAAGGATTAAAATCTGATTTTGATGTCCGATTTTGGATGGACACGAATTATTGAAATATATAAAGCCGTGTTGATTAGATATGCGCCATTTTGACGCGAACGATATTTATATCGATTATATTCGTTCTTATAATGAATATAGAAAAGGAAGTGATTTCAAAACCTAATATTTTGAAAATGTTATTATTTATATATTAATGATATAGAATATTCAGTTTTGATTTAAAATTGAAAATGAAGTTGGAATCAATTTTAAAACGAAGTTAAAAACGATTTATAAAATATGTTTTGAATTGAAATCGATGAAATATATATAATATATATATATATATATATATATATTATATATTTAATGGCCTGAATAGAACGCGCCGCGCAGCGACCGTTCGCGAATTTCGACCATTGACTTTGAATTGACATTACGGGAGATCAGACTGTCGGATTCTCCTAAAACCGGAACCGTTGGGTTCATATCGAAAAGAGCTTTCTAACAAATATAAAAGATTTGAAATCTAACGGTTGGATTTGGAATTATGTCCAAATCAAATTTGGAAAAGGTCGATGTATGTGCAGTTCGATGTCCGTTTATGGAAATCGACTGTACGGGCCTTGATAAAATTATTGAAAATATGGATAATTTGTCTAAAATCATAATAAATGATTTGGAAAGAGTTGGAATGTAAATTTCCATGTTTATAGAGATAAAAATATATTTTTATCAAGATGAACTAGTTTATAACTAGAATAATAATCCAATGTTTTTAAATAAATAAAATGGATTGAGAAATGGTTTTAATTTAACGCTTATACCGTTGTGAAATATACTATTGTATATTTTCTGTGTTGTGATTATGTGCTATATTCTATTTAAACCCGCTAAGCTAATAACTACCGTCGTTTTGAGCGTTCTGTGTCGGTTTAATTACCGACCTGGAGTGGTCAAAAAGCGAGTTGTTACATTTAATAAAACCAGAATTTCCAATATATGAATTGGAATGGATTTGAATCGAAGTTATCTTCTGAATATTTCGATATTGGATTCCGTGATTATACGGATATTGTGGAGGAATTTGAAAGATATATATATATATATATATATATATCGTTATCCGTCAGAATTTGATATTGGATATAAGCCAATATATTTTCTATTCAGAGCCTTATATTAATATCAAATTGGATTCTGGGTTTATCGTGAATGGTGTCTTCATTAACACCGTTCTTGAATACAGTTGAGAAAAGAATAAATCTTTCATTAAGATTTAATGGAAATTTTCCAAAGTAAAGTTTTCCAATTTAATATATTGGAATTGAATGGAATTCGATCTGATAATAATCGAAGTGAGCTTCTGTGGAGGAAGACTGTTAATATATATGGAATTTAAAAGACTTTGTCGTTATTCCATTTATATTATTAGTCAGATACAGAAATTGATATCGATTATATATTGATCTGTTTTCCGTGAAGATTCCATAATTAATGGAATAAGATTTTGGGTTTGTCGTGAATGGTATCTTTAATAATACTGTTCTTAAACCCAATGGAGTTAAGAAAATTAGAAACTAACTGGAGATTAGCTAAGTTGAATGGTTTCCTGGGTATTGATCTGATGTTGGTTTCGGCCTTCGGGGTTAATACTTAGGGAATTGTTCTCTTACTAATTTACGGTTAGAGACTGATGGAATGTGATAACTAAAATTATTAATTCAAGAAAATGATCGAGAATGGAGTACCACCAGTTTAACTCCAGGCGATAGTTAAATCTTTAATTAGATTTGAACATGAAATGGTAATTAATTTTATCGATAACACCGTGGTGTTAGATATGGAGTATTACCAATTTTGCTCTATGGGATGAATAGGTTGGGATTGGGAAACATACCAAATGATTACTCTGGTAAGGTTCGCTAATCCCGACTAGTTTGGAAAACCTTAACATGGTTTAAAATAGTGAAAAGAATATTTGAATAAAAGGATATTCTGAATTGGAATGAGGCATATGTTGTGTTTGTGTAGCACTTGTTTATTATATATGTGGGTTATTCGGAAAGGCCCGGTTTATACCCATTCTGAATAATTGATACGACGATATGTCGAAGATGAAGACGGTGGTTGAAGACCGGAAGTCTTCAGGTCATTTGGATGATTACTGATATCTTGAATGGGCCGTACATCCAAGACGATGGAAAAAGTGCTGATCGTCCAAACGTGCTTGGAGATCGATCGGATATGCGAGGTACAAGGTGCCTCCGGTTTCGTTCAATCCCAGAATGAACTTGTAAATGGACTTTATGTCTGACATTGGATTTCATTCTGTGTTATTGATGGACATCGGTTACATAGCGTGAATTGCCTGTGTGGTATGCTGAGATGCAAATGATCAAGGCTTTTGTTGAAAAGCAGAGTCTTGTGGTTGATGATCAAAGCACGGCCTTTGTGGCATCGCTTTGTGTAGCGTTAATTCGCGAGCCTCACACACCGGTGTGAAACAAAAACGGGAGAGGACATCAGGAAGGACATGCGTTTCTTTCTAGCTTGGAGTGGTGTCAGTGGTTTACAATCCCTGACAAGTTTGACTCATGTGGTTGTCGGAATGCGAGGCACCTCGGTTATATCGGTCAATCCAGGACCGATGGTCTGGTCGGTATATGACTAATTTACGCCCCATAGGGCAGGGAAACGCATGTTCAGCGTTTAAGTTTAATCCACTCCGTGTGGACCGGCCCTAACGATCTAAGGCTTGCCTGCGCGCTTGCCTAAGACATGGTAGGCTAGATTGTCTCGAAGCGGTGAGGACTATCTTTTGCCTCGGTTCATAGATGGAAACCCAACTTCCGAATACGACATCGTGCGGTTTTGATTGTGGAGCCTAGTATGGTGACATGATATATGGTACCCATGTCGTCTATGATTGATACATTTATATTTGAAGTTGTTTCCTTCACTTATAGTAATAATAAAAGATGAAATTTCGTGTATCAAGCATTATTAGGCTATTATAGGGTAAAACCCTATCCTCCAGCTTGCGTTGCATTGTGTGATGGGACCTGGGTCTTATAATAGCTTCATTATTCTTTATTTAGCATTGTGCTGTTTGTTTTATGCACTGGTATTCTTGGGAGGAAACTCATTCCATGTTATACTGCGTGGTCCCTTGATTTACCTGACTTTAAAATAAAGGTTAATAACTGTTTTTGTTCTCACACCGGTCACATGACTGACCTAGAGTTTATTGTTTTAACCTAAACTCTGGGTGCCCTTATTTTCCACACTAGCAGCTAGTAGTTGGGTTTTGCAGATATTATATTCACAGGATCCTAGTTTATAGCTGAAGGGATATTCAGAAAGCTCTGTATCCATGTATTTCTTTCAGTTATGTTTTGTATTATTTTTCCGCTGCAGTAATGTATTTAAATCTCTGATCACTATCAAATGTGTAATATTTATTCATACTCTGTATATTCTTGTATTCTGATGGAATTGTTGTAATAAGCAATGAAATGTTCTTCTGTTTGTCTTCTGATTTGTCTTATCCTCAAAGCAATCCGGGCTTTCCCTTACGGGGAAGTTCGGGTCGTTATCTTTCATATGCGATAAAAAGAATAGAAATAAATGTTACATTTTTATTGTCATTTTAGGGACAATAAAAAGAATAGAATTAAAAGTTAAATTTTTATTGAAATTTCATATGCAATAAAAAGAGTAGAAATAAATGTTACAATTTTATTGTCATTTTAGAGCCAATAAAAAGAATAGAAATAAATGTTACATTTTTATTGTCATTTTAGAGACAATAAAAAGAATAGAATTTAAAGTTACATTTTTATTGTCATTCTAGATGCAATAAAAATAGTAGATTTAAAAATAACATTTTTATTGACATTTTAGTTGTAATAAAAAAAAGTAGAATTAAAAATCATGTTTTATTGTCATTTGGTTTCAATAAAAAGAGTGAAAATTAAAAAAATACATTTTCAATGTAATTTAGTTTCCATTGAAAAGAATTAGACATTAAAATATGATTTGTTTCAAATTGTCACTTTTATCATGTTAGTAGGATTTAGAAAATCATATATAAAATTTCTAATATGAATATGGACTGTACTTGGCTTGCATGTGATTGATTGAAAGTAGTTGAAATCGCCAAACGATTTATATTTATATATATAAATTAAAATTAAAATTAAACGAATCGCGCGCGGTAGTTCGCGTTTCGAAATCGTAACTTTAAACGATTATATTGAAAAAACCAGCCGTCGAATTTTCCCAAAACTGGAACCTTTAGGACCGCTTTAGGATGATCTTTCCAACGATATAAATTTTGTTAAAATCCAATGGTTAGATTTCGAGATATGTGTAAATCAAATTTTGGTAAAAACAGCGCCAAGGCCGCATAACAACCTGAAGCGTCGTTAAATTAATTTGAGCTATTTTTATATAAATAAAAATAATGATAAATCATTATAAATAAATATTAACGACATGAAATGGTTTAAATTATAATTATTCGACAATTATTTGAAAAGAGTGAGTTTAAACTCATTTCAAATAATTTTACGACGATTAAAGTCGAAGATGAAGATGGTGATTGATGACCGGCGATCTTCACATTGAATGGATGACTACTGATGCCCTGGACTGATTTGCTCCTTGAAAAGGGTTAAAGTGGTAGTTGTCCGGACGTACTTGTTGATTGTCCGGATATGCGAGGACCTCTCAGGAGTCTCCGGTTTCGTTCAGACCCAGAACGGACTTGTAAATAGATGTGTGTCTGACGTTGAATTTTGTTCCATGTAAATAAAAATTGTTTTTTATTAATATATATCTGTTGGTGGCAGAGAATTTATTCTCTTGCTTAACACCCTGGTATATGTTGATAGTGATTGATTGCATGGCGTGAATTGTCAATGTGACACGCCAAGATGCAAATGATCAAGGCTTTTTTTGAAAACCAGGGCCTTGTGGTTGATGATCAAAGCATAGCCTGTTTAGGTGTAACTTTGTGTATGGCATTACTTCGCGAGCCTCACACCCCGGTAGAGTCTAAAACGGGACAAAGGAACGCATGGAGTGCGCACGTTTCTTTCTAGCTAGAAGTGGTGTCAGCGACTTACCAGCCCTGACATTTTTACTTATGTGGATGATGGATTATGAGGTACCTCGGATTTATAGGTTGTTAGTGGCCATATTATAGGTCCAAAAGGACCGGGAAGCGTGTGTTCAGGAATTGCCAATCCACTAAAGTATTTGTGGACCGGCCTTGCAGGATCCAAAGGTTCGCCAACGTCCGAATATTTAGGCATTTGCTAGAGTGTCTCGAATCAGTAAGGAGACCGCCCCTAGCCTTGACTCATGATGGAAACCGGATTTCCAATATGACATTGCGGTTTTGATTGTAAACCTATATATGGCGACATAGTATATGTAAGCTATGCCGTCTAGGATTGATACATTTACTTTGAAGTATTTTAATACTGATTAGACACGAATAATAATATAAAATATTATTTTATACGTATCAAGCTTGTTTAATCATTATAAGGTAAAACTCTATCCTCCGGTTTGCATTGCATTGTGTAATGGGACTTGAGTCTTATAATGATTTCATTTTTCGAAAAATCATTGCGTTATTTTGTATGAAATCTATTTAATTATGCACTGGCAATCCAATGGAGTAAACCCGTTCCGCGTTAGCAGCATGGTCATGTGATTTGCCCTATTGTTGGATAAGAAAGATTTCTCATACCAGTCCCATGACTGACTCGTAGTTTGTTTCACTACCAAACTCGGGTGCCCATATTTCCGACACGGGCAGTCGAGTAGCTTGTTTTGCATATATTTATCTCTTAAGCAGGATTCTGGATTGATGCTGAAAGCTATTTCCACATCATTTATAGTCTTCCACTGTAATGTGGAAGAATATATTGTAAATTTAGTCTTCTGCTGTATTTATTCCGTACTCTGATGTAACATTATTATAGTGTTTATAAAAGTCTGCTGTTATTTGTTCTAATGTGTTGTATGCCCAAAGTTAGTGCGTTCGAGAATTTCCAACTTTCGGATCTGACCTGTGTGGTTTATGATCGATTCAAAGGGTAGGGATTTTTGGGTCATTACATCTGGTATCAGAGCTCTACTTAGCTCAAATCTTTGGGGTACAACTCATTAGAATTGAACAAAAGACTCATCATAGGTTGGATTAGTAATATCCAGTAGGAATACTCGTTAGAGATAGGATCAGCTGTATCCTAGAATGGGAAAACTAATTAGAGATGGGGTTAGTAATGTCCTAGAATGTGTTTAGAGTGATAAGTTTATAATTAGCGTATTTGTGATTATATATATTCCGATTTTAGAAAATATGATTTTTGAATATATAAAAGTTATATATATTTGATAAGTTAATCACCTAATAAAATTATTAAAACTAATAACAACTATAAAAAAAATAAAAATGAAAATAGAATTGTTAGTTAAACAACTTTTAGCTTCGTTCCTTTTTGAGGACGAAAAAAATTTAAGTGGGGGAGATTGCAACAACCCGGAATTTTGGAATCAATTTAAAAAATTTATTTTAGAAATTTTAATGAATTTATAATATTTAAAATAATTTATTTTAAATTATAACGACTAAAAATTTATTTTAATCAAAGTTAAAACGGATAAATTTAATTTAATTATAAAAGGAGTTAGAAATAGCGCGGCAGTTTGAAAATTTGGTTTCAAACTTTAACTGAATATACAGAATTCATTTTAAGTCAGAATTAGACGAAACCAGAAATATTTAAATCTGTTTAATAATATCCTTCCAACGAATCTGAAAAATTGAAATTTCATAGCGGGAATTAAAAGTTATATCCAGTTTAAAATTTAGAAAAGTCACTATAGAATTTTTATATATATTTTAATATAACATATAGCCCTTAGAAATAGTCATTTTACAAATGACCTCCGTTCTCGACGAAACCACTTTTGTTGGAACCGGAATGTCAAATTATTGCTAGGTTTCAATTTTCATAATTTTTCGAATTAAGATGTGAGTGTGGCAAAAGAAAACGTGTTTTGTCCATTTCAGTCAAATTTAATCGACTTGAAAAAGCCATTTTTTAAACGGCCTCGAAATTCGATGAAATTAATTTTGTTAGGACCGTATCGTCAAAACAAAGCTAAATATATTTTTTCTATAATTTTTAGAGTCTGTATGTGGCCCCGGTAAATTTAAATGTAAGATCGAAATAAATAAATAAATGATTCAAATATTAAATTAAAGAAAACAGGTTAAAGAAGTTCGTTTGGGCTGACGAGACCTAGCTCATTGCGTCTGGAACGGGGGCAATAGGGTAGGGTCAACTTTTGCTGGGCTGAGATTGGAACTATTAAGGATAAACGGGCTAAAATCACTAATTAAGATAATTAATATTATAATATTATAAATATCTCTAAACCAAAACCCTAATATCTGAATCCATCATATACAGCCGCCGCCCCATTTCTGAATGGCCAATATTGTTCAATTCATTCTTCCCCAATAACTTCCAATTCACTCAACAGAATTCAACAATCCTTTGGAAGATTTCATAGAGTTCTTCTCCCTCTTCAAACCCATACCTGAATTGCAATTTTTAGTGGAGTATTGGGCGAGTTCCAGACCCCCAAATCACCTTGTTGCGACCGCCGCCCAAGCCCCCTGCCATGATCGCACTGACCGCCGTGCGGTCCACTAGGCGCGCCATCCCTTCCTCTCCGGCGTGCCACCTTCTGATCTGCCCCAAGCCCCACGATTTTGAAGAAAAAGTCAACCCTAGAATTGAACACGACTGAAACAACGTCGGCCTTGATTATAAGAGGAAGAAGAAAGGTTAAATTATTTAAATTAATTTATTTTAAATATTATCGATCTTAATTAAATCATAACTAATTCATACGACCTTGAAATTGAACGATTTCAGATCCTATACGATCGTGAAACCGAGATCTACGCTACTGTCCAGACTAGATCCAATTATGAGCAGTTCGAATTTTGGCCAAATTTGCAGATTTGAACAATTCATATTTAAATGACTGTGAGATTTCTGATTTAAATAATTAATTTCAATTTAATTATTTTCCTTGCTATTTGAATCGTTGTATGTATGTTAATGGTTTAGATCTGCGATGTTTGTGATTTAGAATTTATTGATTGATCCTTGTGGTACATTATGATGTTCATAATTTGCTAGATCTACGATGAAATTTCATTTTTATTGAATCTCTAGTTGCGATTAAATACAGATCTAAAATAAAATCATATTTTATTTTAGATCCATCCATTAATATTGATGTGATTTATATATAAAAATATAGTTTTTATTGAATACATAAACTAGGGATTGAGAGTTAGAATAAAGATTTCATCTTTATTATGACACGTGAAGATTGGAATTAACTTAATAATAAAACTCTCATTTTTATTGTTACATGAAATACAGTTCTTGTAAATGAATTGGAGTTGAAATAAAAGACTGTAATTTTATTTTCAATTAATTAATAGATAAAAAGAACACATTTTATTGTCATTTTCTTTTTAGATTAAAAGAACACATTTTGTTGTCTTTTTCTTTTTAGATAAAAAGAACATATTTTGTTGTCATTTTCTTTTTAGATAAAAAGAACACATTTTGTTGCCATTTTATTTTTAGATAAAAAGGACATATTCTGTTGTCATTTTCTTTTTAGATAAAAAGAACATATTTTTAGCGTCAAAGCTATCCAAATAAAAAGAACAAATTTTTAGCATCAAAGTTGTTCAAATAAAAATATTAGAATTAAAAGTGACATTTTTATTGTCATTTTAGAGACAATAAAAAGAATAGAAATAAATGTTACATTTTTATTGTCATTTTAGAGACAATAAAAAGAGTAGAATTTAAGGTTACATTTTTATTGCCATTTTATATGCAATAAAAAGAATAGAATTTAAAAGTTACATTTTTATTGACATTTCATATGCAATAAAAAGAATAGAAATAAATGTTACATTTTTATTGACATCTTATATGCAATAAAAAGAATAGGATTTAAAAGTTACATTTTTATTGACATTTCATATGCAATAAAAAGAATAGGAATAAATGTTACATTTTAATTGTCATTTTAGAGACAATAAGAAGAATAGAATTAAAAGTTACATTTTTATTGACATTTCATATGCAATAAAAAGGATAGAAATAAATGTTACATTTTTATTGTCATTTTAGAGACAATAAAAAGAATAGAATTAAAAGTTACATTTTTATTGACATTTCATATGCAATAAAAAGAATAGAAATAAATGTTACATTTTTATTGTCATTTTAGAGACAATAAAAAAATATAATTTAAAAGTTATATTTTTATTGACATTGCATATGCAATAAAAAGAATAGAAATAAATGTTACATGTTTATTTTCATTTTAGAGATAATAAAAAGAATAGAATTAAAAGTTACATTTTTATTGACATTTCATATGCAATAAGAAGGATAGAAATAAATGTTACATTTTTATTGTCATTTTAGAGAGAATAAAAAGAATAGAATTAAAAGTTACATTTTTATTGACATTTTAGAGACAATAAAAAGAATAGAATTTAAAGTTGCATTTTTATTGTCATTCTAGATGCAATAAAAATAGTAGATTTAAAAATAACATTTTTATTGACATTTTAGTTGTAATAAAAAGAGTATAATTAAAAATCATGTTTTATTGTCATTTGGTTTCAATAAAAAGAGTGAACATTAAAAAAATACATTTTCAATGTAATTTAGTTTCCATTGAAAAAAATTAGACATTAAAATATGATTTGTTTCAAATTGTCACTTTTATCATGTTAGTAGGATTTAGAAAATCATGTATAAAATTTCTAACATGAATATGGACTGTACTTGGCTTGCATGTGATTGATTGAAAGTAGTTGAAACCGCCAAACGATATATATATATATACATATATATATATATAAAAATTAAAATTAAACGAATCACGCGCGGTAGTTCGCATTTCGAAATCGTAACTTTAAACGATTATATCGAAAGATCCTACCACCGAATTTTCCCAATACTAGAACCGTTAGGACCGCTTTGGGAAGATCTTTCCAACGATATAAATTTTGTTAAAATCCAACAATTATATTTCGAGATATGTGTAAATCAAATTTTGGTAAAAACCGCGCAAGGGCCGCGTAGCGACCTGAAGCGTCGTTAAATTAATTTGAGTTATTTTTATTTAAATAAAAATAGCGATAAATCGTTATAAATAAATATTAACGATATAAAATGTTTTAAATTATAATTATTCGAGAATTATTTAAAAAGACCAAATTTAAACTCATTTCAAATAATTTTATGACGATTAAAGTCGAAGATGAAGACGGTGATTGAAGACCGGCGATCTTCACTTCGAATGGATGACTACTGATGCCCTGGACTGATTTGCTCCCAGGAAAGGGTTAAAGTGGTAGGTGTTCGGGCGTACTTGTTGATTGTCTGGATATGCGAGGACCTCTCAAGTGTCTCCGGTTTCGTTCAGACCCAGAACGGACTTGTAAATGGATGTGTGTCTGACGTTGAATTTCATTCCATGTAAATTAAAATTGATTTTTTATTAATATATATTTGTTGGTGGCGGAGAATTTATTCTCTTGCTTAACACCCTGGTATATATTGATAGTGATTGATCGCATGGCATGAATTCTCAATGTGACACGCCAAGATGCAAATGATCAAGGCTTTTGTTGAAAAGCAGGGCCTTGTGGTTGATGATCAAAGCATAGCATGTTTTGGTGTAGCTTTGTGTATGGCGTTACTTCGCGAGCCTCACACCCCGGTAGAGTCTAAAACGGGACAAGGGAACGCAGGGAGTGCGCATGTTTCTTTCTAGCTAGAAGTGGTGTTAGCGACTTACCAGCCCTGACATTTTTACTTATGTGGATGATGGATTATGAGGTACCTCGGATTTATAGGTTGTTAGTGGCCATATTATAGGTCCAAAAGGACCGGGAAGCGTGTGTTCAGGAATTGTCAATCCACTAAAGCATTTGTGGACCAACCCTGTAGGATCCAAGGGTTCGCCAGCGTCCGAATCCTAATGCATTTGCTAGAGTGTCTTGAATCGGTAAGGAGACCGCCCCTAGCCTTGACTCATGATGGAAACCCAGTTTCCAATACGACATTACGGTTTTGATTGTAAACCTATATATGGCGACATAGTATATGGTAGTTATGCCGTCTAGGATTGATACATTTACTTTAAAGTATTTTAATACTGATTAGACACTAATAATAATAGTAAAATATTATTTTATACGTATCAAGCATGTTTGATCATTATAAGGTATAATTCTATCCTCCGGTTTGCGTTGCATTGTGTGATGGGACTTGGGTCTTATAATGATTTCATTTTTCTAAAAAGCATTGCGTTATTTTGTGTAAAATTTATTTAATCACGCACTGGAAAACCAATGGAGTAAACCCGTTCCGCGTTAGCGGCGTGGTCCTGTGATTTTCCCTATTGTTGGTTAAGAAAGATTTCTCATACCAGTCCCATGACTGACTCTTAGTTTGTTTCGCTGGCAAACTCGGGTGCCCATATTTTCCACACGGGCAGTCGAGTAGCTTGTTTTGCAGATATTTATCTCTTGAGCAGGATTCTGGATTGAAGCTTAAAGTTTTGGCCAGAGCATTTATAGTCTTCCGCTGCAATGTATTGAATTTATTGTAAATTTAATCTTCCCTTGTATTTATTCCGTACTCTGATATTTTGTACTCTGATGTAACATTATTATAATGTTTATAAAAGTCTGTTGTTATTTGTTCTAATGTGTTGTATGCCCAGAGTTAGTGCATTCGAGAATTTCCAACTTTCGGGTCAGACCTGTGTGGTTTATGGTCGATTCAAAGGATGGGATTTTCGGGTCATTACAACATGGTAATAAGTGGTGATCGTCCAGGCGTACTTGGAGATCGAAGGATATGCGAGGACCTCACTCCTGTATTGGACATATGGGAGGCGGAATAAGGTGCCTCCGGTTTCGTTCAGACCCAGAACGAACTTGTAAATGGACTGTGTGTCTTACATTGGATTTCATTCTGTATGATTGATAGACATCGGTTGCATAGCGTTAATTGCCTGTGTGGCATGCTGAGATGCAAATGATCAAGGCTTCTGTTGAAAAGCAAAGTCTTGTGGTTGATGATCAAAGCACGGCCTTTATGGCATAGCTTTGTGTATAGAGTTAATTCGCGAGCCTGACATCCCTGTGTGAACCAGAAACGAGAGAGGACCTCAGGGAGGACATGCGTTTCTTTCTAGGTAGGAGTGGTATCAGCGTTTTACTAGCCCTGACATTTTACTTATGTGGATGATGGATTGCGAGGCGCCTCGGTTATATCGGTCGATCCGGGGCCGATGGTTTAGTCGGGAAATGACTAGTTTACGCCCTATAGGGCGGGGAAACGCATTGTTCAGGCATTTTAATCCACTCCGTGTGGATCGGCCCTGGCGATCTAAAGGTCACTCGAGCTCTGACCTGAGACATGGGCTAGATTGTCTCGAAGCGGTGAGGACGATCCGTTGCCTCGGTTCACAGATGGGAATCCAACTTCCAATACGGCATTACGGATTTGATTATAAACCTATATATGGTGACATAGTGGTATGGGGCACTTATGTCTTCTATGATTGATACATTTATATTTGAAGTTGATTTCTTCACTTGTAGTAATAATAAAGGATTAAATTTCGCTTATCAAGCATTATTTGGCTATTACAAGGTAAAACCCTATCCTCCGGCTTGTGTTGCAATGTGTGATGGGACCTGGGTCTTATAATAGCTTCATTGTTCTTTATTTAGCATTGCGCTTTTTGTTTTATGCACTGGTATTCTTGGGGTTAAACCCGTTCCGTGTTATACGGCGTGGTTCCTTGATTTACCTAACTTTAAAATATAGATTAATAACTGTTTTAGTTTTCACACCAGTCACATGACTAACCTGGAGTTTATTATTTTAACCTAAACTCTGGGTGCCCCTATTTTCCACACGGGCAGCTAGTAGTTGGTTATGCAGATATTATATTCACATGATCTTGGTTTATAGCTGAAGTGATATTCAGAAAGCTCTGTATTCGTGTATTTCTTTTAGTTATGTTTTGTATTATTTTTCCGCTGCAGTAATGTATTTAAATCTCTGTTATTTATCAAATGTATAATATTTATTTAGACTCTGTTTATATTCTTGTACTCTGATGTAAATTGTTGTAATTAACAATGAAATGTTCTTCTGTTTGGGTTCTGATTCTTCTTGTCCTCATATCAATCCGTTCTTCCTCTTCTCTTTGGAGACTGGGGAAGTTCAGGTCGTTATAGTTTGGTATCAGAGCTTTGGTTTACAGAGCTTGAGAACAAGACATATTAGAACCAAACGAAAGAATTCATCAGAGATTGGATTAGAAATATCCAATAAGAACAACTCGTTAGAGATGGGATCAGTAGCATCCTAGAATGAGTTGAAAGAGTGTTTTTTTAAAATAATAAAATGAAAAAAAATTTTGTTTTGAAAATCTAAACCTTATCATACATATTTGAATATTTATTTTATATTGATTTGGACAAACGAGTATATGAAGATTTTTCATATACGCCTAGCTAGCGTGTATTCGAAGTCTCAAATATTCTGGATACATATAGAATCATACTCTAGTCGCCCGGAGATGATCCTGATGACCGCTATAGCATCATCAGTGCTTGTGTTCGAGTTTCGAAAGTAGGATATCTATATATTTCCAATTGACCGATGTGAGAACCAAAACTAGATAGGGTTATTGTTGTGAATTGGCATCAGAAACATGATTTTCTGTATGTATATCAAAATTACAAATTTGAAACGTTAATTCACTAATTGATTGATGGTTGTGTTGTATGATTATTTGTTATCTAATAAAACCATTACGTGAAAGAATGGTACATATAACCCAATTGTGTCGAATATTGAACTAAGTTGAAATTTGTTTGAAATTGCATGCATATACATGTATATACATTGAACAGGTCATAGCAAGGAGGCTAAGAAGAGGAATACAATTGTATGCCCGACAAATAGGTACATGTTTACTAATTTATTGGGTTTGGATGATTTTATGAGCCGATTGGCTAGCCGCTTGGCTTTTTCTTTTTGAGATGAGAGGGCCTGTGTGGCGGTTTGGGGATTTTCCCGGTAACCCCGTACAAAGGAGATTTTGGCGAAATGTTTCGAAAATTTAGGGTGTTAGCCAAATTTTTGAAAAATTTGAAAAGTTCTTAAAAACTGAAAAATTGAAGAACTTAAGCCGTAATGAAAATAAAGAAAGTTGAGTTGGTTAGTTAAACAACTTTCAACTCCATTCCTTTTCGAGGACGAAAAGATTTTAAGTGGGGAAGACTGTAACAACCCGGAAAATCAGAACCAATTTTAAATTTTTATTTTGGTAATTTTAACGGATTTTGAATATTTAAAATGAATTATTTTAAATAATAACGACGGAAAATTTATTTTCAACGAAGTGAAAATGTATAAATTTATTTTAATTATAAAACGAGTCTGAAACGGCGCGGTAGTTCGAAAATTCGATTTTCAATTTCAATTGATTATACAGAATTCAATATAAGTCAGAATTGGATGAAAAAAGAAATATTTAAATCTGATTAGCTATATCATTCTAACGGATGTAAGAAACTGAGATTTCGTTTTATAAATGGATCCAGTTGAAAATTCAGAAAAGCCGCTGTGGAATTTATATATATTTTAATATATATAAAGCCCTTAAAAATAGCCCTTTTGCAAACGACCTCCATTGTAACACCCCGTGATTTTAAATATTAAAATTAAGGAATACTTAATTTCAAATGTGAGAATTAAGGGAAACGGGTTACGCCATTGCGTTCGTCTTGGAATTCTGCTTGAGATAGAGTCCGAGTTTGTGTGAATCGGACTTCGTATGAAGAATTTATGGCCTTCCGAAGTTTCAGAATTTAAATAAATTAAAAACAGCTCAGGTTCAGAAAATTTGAAATTCAAATTTCAAACAGGGAACAGGCTGGGCGGGAAAATTCCCGCCCAAGGGCCAGGTCGACCAAGGCGTCGACCAGGGGGTCGACCTCCCTATACAGGTCGACCAGGGGGTCGACCTCCCCCCCCCCCTCCCGGGAAGATCTAAAAGATGACGTTGTTTTGACTCATTGCTGAGTCATTAGGGCTGAGGTGTTATTCTATCTTGAGTGGATGGTCTTGATTGCTTCTAGGTTAATCTGACGGCTCTTAATTAATTAAAATTCTGTATAAGCAACCTAACTCTCAACCTAAAATCACACTAATTCATACCAAGAGCCGCTATGCCGTCAATGGGGAACCTAGAGTAGCCGTCATTCTCTTTCAACCCAAAAGCAAGATACAAGCAAGAATCAAAATCAAATCTAAATCTAAATTAGAATAATAATTATTCTACATCAAAGGCGAGCAATTCAGTTTAAGAATACAGATCCTAGAAAAACAAGACTGTTCTTTTGTTTGTGAGTATAATTTCTTTCACAAAATAATTAATTAATTTAATTGTGATAAGTTATAATTGGGATTATGAGAATATGACTTTGAATCATGTGATGTTATCGTTGACAGTTTTGTTATTGTGGATCTACTAAATTGTACATGTTTGATTTGATTCATCTTATGCAAGTTTGGGATGTTAAATCATATGTATATGAATCTTATGCAAGTTTGGGATGTTAAATCATATGCTAGTTTATGAATCTTATGCAAGTCTGTAGGTGGATTATACACAAGTTCATATGTGAATCATGTATATACATATGCTAGTTTATATGCAAAATATATGACATTAATTTACATGTTTAGATCCATATGCAAGTTCACATCTTTATGTTTAGATTTATATTTAGATCCATGGTAGTACATAGTTATGCAAATTTAAGTTCTATATGCCCATTGCCTATGCTAGTTTTTTATGTGAATCATATGATAGTTTGAATGAAATTCATATGCAAGTTATAGGAAAACCATATCCATATATGCAAGTTCACATCTTTATGTTTAGATCTATATTTAGATCCATGATAGTTTATACAAATTTATGTATATCCATTTCCTATGCAAGTTATTGGCTATGCAAACTTATGTTATGATTCTTAGATTTATTTTATGTGTTATGCAAGTTGTGATGTTGCTTTTCTTTTTATAAGTTAGACTATTTGCGAGTCTAACATATGTCATATTAAAACGTACGAGTAGCATGGGGACAATGGGATAATATTAAATATTAATATTGTGAATTGGCATAAAATGGCTTAAAAAGGCTTATAGTTAATTTGAGACATTAATTGGTATAATTTGTATACCTGAAATTTATGGACATAATTTAGGTGACAATTATGGACATAAATTAATTTGGAATTTATTGACAAATTTGAATAGGGATATTAATACAATTTGGGGTTAAATAATTATGTGTGATAATTAACCGCCTAAGACACGAGGTTAGACTCGTTTGTGGTATAAGACTGCCCGGACCCGCCCGACAAATCCAGCAACCACAAACGGTAGTCTAATGTGAGAGGTCAAAGGCAAAAATTAAATGCATAACAACTGTAAAGACACGAGGTTAGGCTCGTTTGCGGTATAAGACTGCCCGGACCCGCCCAACAAATCCAGCAACCGCAAACGGTAGTCTAATGTGGGAAGTCTTTACAAGGTTACGGTTCTAATGAATTAAGTAACACTTAACCAGATAAACATGTGGTGGGACATGGGGGTTAAGTGGGTAGCCTGGGTAGCATGTGAAATACGATTAGAAACACTTAACCAAGTTAAAGACATGTAAGAAGACATGAATAAGAAGGGTTAAGTGGGAAATTCTGGTGGGGACCAAGCATAGGTGGAAAGCTTGTGTCAAGTATGGGGACCCTTTTCAAACTAGTAACCCATTAAGTATCTTTGTGAGCTCGAGTTAGATCGAGGACGAGACACGCTTACTGGGTTTGATTGTAAGAGGTCAAAACGGGTTAGCGGTAGCATTGCAAGTCCAATGGGGTCATGTGCGTGCGTGGGCTCGGGCTGGTAGGTAAGACGTTGTTGCATCGTGTAGATATAAGCCGTGCATCTTTAGTGGTATCGGGTTGCCACTTCGGGGAGTGATACACCCCACTGTGGGACCAACACGGGTATCTACGAGTTAGGGAGCCGATCGCATGGGGGTAGTGGGTACAACTAGTGGAGATAGGGGCAGACGGCACCTACGAAGGCAACTAGGGGTACACGAAACTACCATTGTCATTATTATGTTCTGTAGGCGGGATCAACTTTTAGGGTGACTAGTATTGGTACAGTATAGTAATTATCCTATAGTGATTAAAAACGAGATTAACGCTAGAATATTCCTCTTGTTTGCTTTGTCATGCCCACTTGTTTCACGGCCATACCTTGTTTTACCAGTTTATGCCTTATCCTAATTACTTTAATAATTATATTGTTAAAGTTATCATACTCACTATACTTTATGTCTGTCCCCCTTGTTTTCGCCTCTTTTCTTCCTTCCCCCCCAAGGTTCTCAGGGTGGGACTAGTGCTAGTGGAGCTTGATCTTGGATCTCTTTCTCTCCCTTTTGAAAGTGCTTGGATTGCTGAAAGTAAAGTTCAGCTCATCTCTTTAATGGCTACTTGTGTTGGGGTTATGCTTTTTTTACTTTATGTACTTAGAAAACAATTTGTCAAGATGGATATTAAGTGTACTTGGTTTTACTGTTGGTTTATGAAGTTGTTGTAATCAAACTATTTCTCCGCTGCAATAAAAGTTGTTTTAAAATTTTCAAGTACCAATATATGTATCTGTCTTGTTATATTCTGTTCTATACACTAATAATGCTCCATGAAAGTTAATGCATTCCCTTTGAGAGTGACATTAATGGACATGGGGTGTTACATCCGTTTTCGACGAAACCACTTTTGTTGGAGCTGGAATGTCAAGTTATTGCTAGATTCCAATTTTTATAATTTTTGAAATCAATATGTGAGTGTGGCGCATTTAAACGTGTTTGACCAATTTTAGTTGATTTTAATCGACTGGAAAATGACCATTTTTCAAACGGTCACCAAATTCGACGAAATTAGTTTTGTTAGGACCGTATCTTCAATGCGAAGCTAGAAACAATTTTTCTAGAATTTTTAAAGTCAGTATGTGACCCCAGTAAATTGAAATGTACATTTAAATTAAATATATATTGATTTAAAGGAAAACTGATCGTAACAGTCGAATGGGCTTACGAAACATATCTCATTGTGTTCGGAATATGGGGTATTTGGCTAAGGGCAACAGTCGTTGGGTTCGATTCAGAGTTTGTATGGAAAGATAACTTTTTGGATAACAATTTAATAATTAAATATATTATATATAACTTTCCTTCTCGCCTTTTCCTCTATAATCGGTTAACACTGAAATTAAATAATAAAAAAAAAACCACGCGAACTGTTCCCCCTTCCCCTCCTCCCTGACCCGCGACAGCCACCGCCATGGCCTGCGCCACCCTTCCCTTCCACCACCGGTCTCCTCACCTCCGATTTCCCCCACCAATGACCTCCTCCTCCCTCCTCTAGCGATCGAAGCCCTAACCCCCATAACCCTAAGCCGCCGCCAGCCCTTCCATGGCTCACTGCCGACACTAGACCCGAACCCCACCCCTTCCCTTCACCGTCGCGACACCAACACTATAACGACCTGAACTTCCCCGATCTCTGAAGAGAAGAGAAAGAACGGATTGCCTGAGGACACGTCAAATCAGAACCCAAACAGAAGAACATTTCATTGCTTATTACAACAATTTACATCAGACTACAAGAATACACAGAGTATATATAAATAATATACATTTGATAAATATCAGAGATTTAAATTACATTACTGCAGCGGAAAAATAATACAAAACATAACTGAAAGAAACACACGGATACAGAGCTTTCCGAATACCAATTCAGCTATAAACCAAGATCCCGTGAATATAAATCCGCAAAACCAAGACTACTAGCTGCTCGTGCGAAAAATAAGGGCACCCAGAGTTTAGGTTAAAAAAAATAAACTTCAGGTCAGTCATGTGACTGGTATGAGAACTAAAACAGTTATTAGCTATATTTTGAAGTTAGGTAAATCAAGGGACCACGCTGCCTTCCAAGAATACCAGTGCATAAATATACAGCGCAATGCTAAATAAAGAACAATGAAGCTATTATAAGACTCAGGTCCCATCACACAATGCAACGCAAGCCGGATGATAGGGTTTTCCCTTATCATAGCCAAAGGATGCTTGATACGCGAAATTTAATCTTTTATTATTACTATAAGCGAAGAAAACAACTTCAAATATAAATGTATCATTCATAGACGGCATGGGTACCATATATCATGTCGCCATACTAGGCACTACAAATAAAACCGCAAAATGTCGTATTGGAAGTTGGATTTCCATCTTTGAACCGAGGCAAAAGATAGTCCTCACCGCTTCGAGACTATCTAGCCCGAGTCTCAGGAACATAACACATTGTCCCTTGGATCCCCAAGGCCGGTCCACATGGAGTGTATTAAACTCAAACCCTGAACATGCGTTTTCCCATCCTATGGGGTGTAAAACTGGTCATATACCGACCAGACCGTCGGCCCCGGATCGACCGATATATCCGAGGCGCCTCGCTATCCAACAACCACATGAGTCAAACTTGTTAGGGCTTGTAAACCACTGACACCACTCCTAGCTAGGAGGAAACGCATGTACTCCCTGACGTCCTCTCCCATTTTTGGTTCACACCGGGGTGTGAGGCTCGTGAATTAACGGTAAACAAAGCGATGCCACAAAGGCCGTGCTTTGATCATCAACCACATGACTCTACTTTGCAATAGAAGCCTTGATCATTTGCATCTCAGCATGCCATGCAGGCAATTCACGTTATGCAACCGATGTCTATCAATCACACAGAATGAAATCCAATGTCAGACACACAGTCCATTTACAAGTTCGTTCTGTGTCTGAACGAAACCGGAGGCACCTTATTCCTCGCATATCCGTCGATCTCCAAGTACGTCTGGACGATCACCAACTTATTCCCTCCTCTTAGGTGTATGACCCAATCAAGATCATCAGGAATCGTCCAAACGATGTGAAGACCTCCGGTCTTCAACCACCATCTTCATCTTCGACATATCGTCGTTTCAGTTATTCGGAATGGGTATAACCCGGCCTTTCCGAATAACTCGCGTATTTAATAAACAAGTGTTACACAAACACAACATACGCCGCATTCCAATTCAGAATATTCTTTTATTCAAATATTCACATCATTAAGGAATAGGTTCCCATTAATTTTATCAAAGATAATTTCTTTTAAATTTATTATTTATCTTCCTTTGAATATCAATTCAAACCATATTGAAGTTTTCCAAACTAGTCGGGATTAGCGAACCTTACCAAAGTAATCATTTATTATATTTCCCAATCCCAACCTATTCATCCCATGAAGCAAAACTGGTAATACTCCATATCTAACACCACGGTGTTATCAGTAAATATTAATTACTATTTCTCGTTCAAATCTAATTAAATATTTAACTATCGCTTGGAGCAAAACTGGTGATACTCCATTCTCGATCATTTTCTTGAATTGATAATTTTAATTATCACATTCACTTTCCAATCTAATTAAAGATTCATTAAAACTCTAATTTGGTTTTAATCTCAAAAATCATTACTTAATGATTATTCCAAGTTAAGAAATTAATCTTATCTTTAACTAGGTTAAAGAACTCATGTCATTTAAAACACGGTTCACGATAAACCCAAAATCACATTCTATTCCATCAGTCTCTAACTGTAAATTAGTAAGAGTACAATTCCCTAAGTATTAATTCCGAAGGCTGAAACCAACATCAGATCAATACCCAAGAGACCATTCAACTTAACTAACCTCCAGTCAGTTTATAATTTTCTTAGTTCCATTGGGTTTAAGAACATTATTTTTAAAGATAAAATTCACGACAAAACCAAAATCTCATTCAATTGTTAATCGGGTTAAAGAACAAATGTTATTTAAAACACCGTTCACGAAAAACCCACAATCCCATTTGATATTAAATACAAGGCTCTGAATAGAAAATATATCGGCTTATATTCAATATCCAATTCTGAAACCAACAAATATCTTATTAGAATAACGATATATATATATATCTTCCAAATTCCTCCAAAATATCTACATAATCACGGAATCCAATATCGAAATATTCCGAAGATAATTTCGATCCAAACCCATTCCAATTCATATATTGGAAATTTCTGGTTATATTAAAACCAATCTCAATCCATTTATTTATTTAAAAATATTGGCTTATAATTCTAGTTAATAATTAGTTCATTTCGGAAAAATATATATTTTTATCTTCACAAACGTGGAATTTTTCATTCCAACTCTTTCCAAATCATTTATGATTATTTTACATGAATTATTAATATTTTTAATAATTTTATCGAGGCCCGTACAGCCGATTTCCATAAACAGTCATCGAACTGCATTTACAACGACCTTTTCCAAATTTGATTTGGACATAATTCTAAATCCAACCGTTAGATTTCAAATCTCTTATATTCGTTGAAAAGCTCTTTTCGATACGAACCCAACGGTTCTGGTTTTAGGAGAATCCGACGGTCGGATCTCCCATAATCGCAATTCGAAGTCAATGGTCGAAATTCGCGAACGGTCACTGTGCTGCGCGTTCTATTCAGGCCATTTAATATATATTATATATATTTCGTCGATTTCCATTCAAAACGTATTTTATAAATCGTTTTAACTTCGTTTTAAAAACGATTTCAACTTCATATTCAATTTCAAATCAAAATTGAATATTCCATATCATTAATACATAAATGATAAAATTTTCGAAACATTAGATTTTGAAGTCACTTCCTTTTCAATATTCATTATAAAAAAGAATATAATCAGTATAAATATCGTTCGCGTCAAAATGGCGCATATCTAATCAACACGGTTTTATATATTTCAATAATTCGTGTCCATCCAAAATCGGACATCAAAATCAGATTTTAACCCTTTATAGGATATTATTTTAAAATATTCATTATTTTAAAATATTCTTTATTTTAAAATATTCTTCAGTTATGAATTGGAATCAGACAAAGCCAATTACCGTGTAAAGTGATTTATATGGATTTCATACAACACATATATATCATATCAATGATAAACAATCAACCATCATCCAGAGTGCACCACACAACTGCATAAGCATTAATTATAAATAATTAACCCTTACATCAGCCTGTCAACCAATCGATCGGCATACAACTAAACAATTGGGACTTGTGTACCTCAAATGTCATCCCAACACCCGTGTGGATTTTCAAAAGTCATTTATATTTAATACTTGACATTTCGGTACTTGACATTTTCTAATATCGAATATCCGCATCCGCGGTTACAGATGGATATCGAATAATTATCATATCCGCTCACGATCGATAAATTAAGAAACATAAATGGTGAATTTTAATTTAATATGAACAATTTTCAATTCCGTTGTTTATTAAAATGTTAAACAAATTTGATGATAATAAACAGTTTTCTGTAGCTAATATGCATTAAATGCATATGATGTGAACTTCAAACTTAATAACAGTTATAAAATGTCTTTTAATGTACTAAAATGTGCATAATTCAAGCTATAATCTTGATAAAAACCGGATGGCTAATTTTTGAATGTGGATGTCTTTGTACCAGCATTCTTTTTCCAATATTGGATATTTATTCCTTTTTCAGATATAGATGCGGACGGATTTCTAATTTTTTGGGTATCCACTGACAGCCCTAGTGATACACATAGCAAATTGAATGTGACACATGGTGCTCTTGTGTTGATGAAAGGAGTAATGGTCTAAAATATTTATCTACTAAAAAGATTTATATTTCTTGGAGAGTCGTGTATTAGAGTTGATAATTCATGAACTTCCGATGCTACCAATCTTTAGCATCTCAGATTGGGTCATGTTTCGGAGATCTTAAAGTTGCTTTGTAATAGGAAGATGATCAAGGGTGGAAGCTTCAACCGTTTAGAATTCTGCCGGAAGTGAGTTGAGAAAACATATAAAGGCTTCTTTCGATGTCGATAGACATGAGTCCAAATGAGTACTGAAGTATGTCTATATGGATGTTTGAGACCAGTAGCTATAGCTTCTATTGAAAGAGCAAGTAAACCAATGACTACTCTAAGAAGGTTTGGATGTTCGTGATAAACGATAACCCGGAATCGTTTGAGAAGTTCAAAACTTCAAAAGCACTAATAGATAATAAAGTCGGAATGAAGTTGAAAATGCTTAGATCCGACAATGATGGTGAGTTTGCTTCTAAGAAGTGCATAAATTTCTATAAGCAGCATGTAATTTGGACATTTCACTACACCTCAATGATCCACAATTAAATTGGAATCGTTGAAAAGATGAATAGGACTTTACTGAAGAAAGTCTGATGTTTGAGATTGACAGCAGGTTTATTTAGAGGCTTTTGGGTTGAAGCTTTATCGACTGCGGTGTATATTATCGATCAAATTTCATGCTCACCGTTGATGAGAAGATTCAAGAGGAAAAGTACATCTATACATATCGGATATTTTCGTATATTAGGTAGCCAATGAATGTTCACCATACAGTAAATGACAAGTTGGAGGCTAGAGCCTATAAGGCATATTTTTGGGCTATACATAAGGCATTAAAGGGTATCACATTTGGAACTATGTTTGATAGGAAGGTAGTGCACACTTGACATGTCACATTTGATGAGCCCAACATGTTAAAGCGGATGGAAAATCCACCCAGTTCATTAGATTTCAGAAGCTGAAAGGTCTACGGAAATGAAAAATATTCCCACGTATGTCAATATTTAAACATCATAAAACAATATATATATATATACATTTAAAACACAATGAATTGACTGATGTTCATGCTTAATTATTTGAAAAATTGGTTATTTCATCAATTACAGTTTCACAAGGGAATGTGATGTTTTCAAACCAAATATAAATGAATTCTTAATAAAAGTCAAAAGGTGTGATAATTTAGTCATTCACTTCTTAGATATTATATGTCTAGTTCACTTAGCGAAAGGTTGCATTTTGGGTATTAAAAAAATTGTCTTAAATTTAAGAACGTCCACCATGTACTCCCTCCAGTCCAAAATATAGGACGTTTTTGAAGTTTTTTGTTTTTTAAAATATAAGACGTTTTTATCTATAATAAATTGTACCTACTTTATTGACTTGCCATGAAGTACTTCTACTGACTCATGTGAGTATGTGGCTACTTCGGAAATCCCAACAACCACTTTTTTGTATTTAGATATAGAGAAAGTAACTTAACTTTGCATGAAAAAAATGAGTCAATCCACCAAAAAGAAACATTTGAATTTTTTCTTAATTCCCGTGCAAATCTCTAAAACGACTTATATTATGAACCGGATGGAGTAATAGTTAACAAATACATTTTACTTCTTTTCGCTGCTAGAGCTGCACATACGCAAAGATCAGACACAAATAAACTATTCATTGATGTTTTCTAAGAACTAACTGTGCCTGTGTAGTTTTCTATGCAGCATGTCCCAAACTAGGGTAAAGGAGAAAGGTTATGAGAAGTCTGACAAGCCAACGTAAAAAACATAGTCTCCCTTATGAAAACGGAATTTTTACCTCCAAATTGTTCGGAGATAATGACTTAATTGTTATTTGTTGTTTATTTATTGGTGTTTTCTGCAATATGAAAACAACAGAAAAAGGTCAACTAGTAAAAATTTGCTTAAATGATACTTAAGCGGTGTTTCCCATCATGAATAAATAGCATCACCCATACTAAGGTATAAGAGAAACACAAGTATGAATCGAGTGTTGAAATAGGATAATGTAGCATGTGGTGTCTGGTGAGATATACAACATAACTTAGGTAGATCTTAAGTTCACTGGAGAGTAAAAGAGATAAGAACATTTTTGTTTTTAGTCCGAGGAATAAAATTTATTTCCAGGTGAGAAAAGGAAAGTGAGTAGTGAAGGAATATAATTACCACTCACAAAAGACATAAATATTGTATAATACCTAACTTACAACATCGCTAACCTTTCTTTTGTCGCTTTTTTAACTAGTTTGGATAATTTACATAACAGGGGACTTAGTTCTCGTCAATTTAGTTATGAAAATTATAAAATGCACTTTATGCACGCCTCATAATAATAATAATAACCTTTCCTTATAATATATATTATTATGGACTGCTTTAATCTCTCAAGTTATAAATGACAGGTAATGGTTTAAAGATACTCACAAACGTATAATCTTTTCCATTTTCAACTAAAAATTTTGAAGAGGAAAAAATCATCAATTTATATCTACAAGTAAACCCTATCCAAGGATAAGAAATTACTTATATGAGCGTGAAGTGCAGAACTTGATTTCCAGGTGGTGCCACAAACATGTCCTTCTAGTGGGGTATTCTATAAAAATCATTAACATAAATATGGTTTACATCTATAAAGGACAATCAATATAAAACTGCAAGACCCAACAAACGTTTCTGATATACCAAGAAAATAGGGAGTAAAGACAAATGAAATTAGACTGTGACCTACAAATATTCAAAACAATCGGTTTTTCTTTACTTTCTCAACTAATGTGATGACATCCTACTTTGCGGAGGGAGCAGGAATTCAAAATATTATATTTTAGCACATATGATACAATTTTTTAAACGATTTCTTCGTCCACTTCATCATTTGAGAAGTAACCGTTCACCGGGTCTATAAATTCACATTCGAAATCAGTTTCCATAGTCAAAATAAATATGGTTAAGCTATTTAAAAAACAATTAAAATCTCTGCTAAAAATCAGATATCATATCAACAGTAAGATTATGAAAATATTGCTTTCCACATTAATTTTTTTTTTTTGAAAATCTGACTAGCTTAGAAATCGATTGGCCAGCGAAGAGGCTGAGTTGTAGACCCGTAATGAGGAGAGGGTGGCGCTGAAATTGTGTCCTTTACAGTAGGTCCAGTTGAGAAGAGTGTAACTAAATTTGAGCAGAACAGGACAATCGGAAATGCAAGAAGAAGCAATTGTACTCGATTCATGGCTAAGGCTTCGAGAAGATTTCGTCGAGTGAAGAACGAGAGAAGCTGAAAATTAAAAGTTCAAGACAACAGGTCATGCGTAAAGCGTGCGTGTGGGCCCGAAGAAGATGTCAAAAAAGCTGTAGACTATACAATTTTAAAGTACGACAAGCTAGACATCATGGTAAACAACACAGCCATACTCGAGCCTCCATACTCGAGAATATGGATTCAAGCACGTCAGATTTCGAACGTATGATGTCTGTGAACTGCACGGGAGTTTATCTATGCCTGAAGCATGCAGCAAGAGCAATGGTCGAAGCGGGAATAAGAGGAAGCATTATGGGAGTGTGTGTGCTGTAACTAGAGGGATAGGCCCACATGGATATGTAGCATCTAAGCATCAGTTGTAGGACTGACGAAGAATGAGGCGGCGGAGTTAGGGCAGTATGGGATAAGAGTGAACTGTGTTTCAATGTTTGCATCGAGTTCGAGGATGACGAAGATGAAGGGTGTTTTTAAGCATGATGATATAGAGGAAATGGTGAATGAGGCGGGGAACTTGAAAGGGAGGGTGTTGAGGCATGAGGATACGGCCATGGCAGCCTTGTTTTTCGCAAGTGATGAGAGTGGATATGTGAGTAGGCATAATTTGGTCATTGACAGTGGGTTCACTGTTGTTAACAACTCTCTTAGGATGTTTAAGCAAGAGTAACGAAGCAAGCATTGCTTTGGATGTGGTGATGCGTCGTCTAAAATTTAACGCAAATCCGAGAGAAAATCATCTGTACTCAAATCCTTTATCCCCTCTATATTCAACTAATCATGAGTTCTGATTTTCAACTTTTTGAACTTATGTTCGAAGGCTTAATTACAAAAATGTGATATTCAGAGGTCTTGATTGATTGGATATAGAAAATAGAGAATTTTAGGTTCAGAGAATTTATTTCATGTCAATCCTAGAGCAAATCATGGAATCCTTGGTCCTTTATCAATAATTGTGGGTTCAGGTGATGTAAAAGAAATATATCGTTAATAAATGAATTAGTGGAAAAAAATTAATGTGTGCAATAGATATAAAATGCAAAACTACTTTGGATTATTTGGTGGAAATTTCAATTGTTTCTGGTAGCAATTATATTTACGTTTGTAATAACAGACAACATCATAGAAAGGCTGGAATAATAATCTATCCCATATAATATTCTATTTTTCCATGTTAGACAAAGGCTTGAAGATGTTAGAGCATCTCTAACAGCGTGGTAGGAGTTCGAAATGGGAGCAATGGTGATTTTTGTTCATTTTCTCACGCTCCAACAGAATGGATCTGAGCACGAGGAATGAATACCAATGGCGATCTTTACTTTTTTAGTTGCAATGTTAAACAGTAATCAGAGAATGGTTCAATGGAAAATAAGTTTTCTGATCATCATTTATGTATTTATTTATTTTTTTGCATGTTAAACGGTTTTTTGGTCATCGTGTAACACTTTTTTTTTCAAAGCAGCCGTTTGGTGCTGAACGAACGATGATTCTGTTAGGAGTGTCTTGCATATTGTTAGTGGTGGCAATTTGACCCGACGTGATGGATCCGGACCCGACCCGCCGGGTCTCGATTCTAGGCGGGTCGAGTTTTGTCGGATTTGAACTATACATTTAAAAAATCTGGACTCGACCCGATTCAAGCTTCGGTTCGGCTTCGTTTGGATTATAACACTAAAAATACGTGTATTTTAATGCTTTTTGGTAGTTCTTTCGGGTTGTGTCAATTCAGGTCGGCTTTGATCGGGTCTTAAGAGTATTTTTTCAACATCTAGACCCGACACGAGATTCATCGGGTTCGGTTCGGGTTTTCGGTTCTCGGTTCTAATTGTCAGCCCTACATAATGTTAATATAGAAATGACAGTTTGAATAAATAGTTTCACATCACGTAATAAGTTGAATAAGTGGAGTACAAATATGATTTGGTAGACACGTAACAACAGGGATCCCTTTTGTTACAAGGTTGTGTGTGTCAACTCATATGTGTGCGCTCTACGTGGAAGGAATGAGAACTTTGTTCAGACCGTCGTTACAAAACAGATTCCTTTAGTTTGTTGTTTTGTTGTTTCTCAATAGGACTCAACCTACCTTTTTTTTTCAAGTGCGCTGCCATTTCGAACTAATTGCCGTTCTGCCGGTTCGGCAAGCAGATTTCTTACATACTTGTGGTTTATTCTTATGAGTTAAATTTTAATAACATCTTTTTGATGTTTGCACTCATTCTTTATATGCCAGTGGATCACAACACTACAATAATAAACGGCTATTCCAAAGGGCTCCGAGCTGTTGGCGACCGTTTGAAGCCGTTGGAATAGAGTTCACAGCTTCCAATGGCTTCCGGCGGAATCCACAAACACTTTCCAACGTTTATTCCAACGGCTTCAAACAGTGACTTGCCGTTGGGAACCGTTTATAGACAGTGACCAATTTGTCGTTGGAAGCTGTTGGTAGCCGTTGGAAAAACTGGGTTATTTTTTTATAACAGCAAGCATATAACCTTCCAGCCACCCCAATTCCATTTCAATCCATTTCCAGTCCAATTCCAGTTCAATTCCAATCAATTCCACATATGTACAACATATATATACCAATAACAATATAAATAACCAAAATAAATTAAAAAAACATCAATATATACAAAACAAATCAACCAAACATCTAGAATAACATCAAAATAGACAAACCATCACCTACTCCGTACCATCAAAATATCCAAACATCCAAACATGTCCACAAACCGTACCAATATATGCAAACCATCAAAATAAATCCAAAGTATCATTCTCATTCACTCCGTAACAATATATACAACATCAAAACAGATCATCACCATCTCCAAGCCAAACATAGAAAAAAACATACCTCAAGCTTCATCATCTTCGTCGCCTCCAAAAGAAGACGATGAAGGAAAACTACCATGATTGTGCACGTACTCCACAACGTTTTGATTCAGCTGCTCAATCTACATAGCTTGCACGCCATTCTGGTTCTGCAGCTGCTCAATCAAGGCTCGCATTTCCTTAATTTCTGCTTTGTCTTGGGCCTTCTAAGCATGTCGAACCTACAAATAAAATGAATAGCAAAAAGGTTATGTCAGCATATAAAATATGACAAATTCTATTTGTATATCATAAATTGTTTTAGATACACCGTACATATTGCTAAACTATCCTCAATTTAGAATAAAAAGAAATAATTGTCCTATTTTAGAATAAATCAATGAACTATTGAAAATGATAAGATATTACTAGAAAAGATTTGTTTATATATTTGGTAAACTCATTCAATCAAATAAATACATAGAAATTTGATTATGAATGATTTCATTAAAGTTTTAGATTTGATTTTAACTTAATGTTGAGCGCTATGTAACGTGTACCTTGTATTTTATTATAATTATATCGAACCTCTTGAACATGTAAAAAATTAACTATATTTTAAACACATAGTTTTATGTTTACATTTCTAATCATGTCCTAAATGTCAAGTTCCTAGTTATTGTTTCATAAGAAATATTATATGCATAATCATTTATTAAATGTGTCATAATTGAATCGACTAAGGTAATGAAAATATTAACTGGCATTCACAATTGAATCGACTAAGGTAGTGAAAATATTCTAACACACTTAGAACATAAAAAGTACGAATATTGTTTAAATCATAAGAATATTACCGTTAGGCTACCGAATCCATAACGCCTACTCCGATGTGGCAGATCCATAACAGCATCTAATTGGTTCTTTTCCTCCTCCGGCGTTAACTCATCACGAACAGACTCCTCAAGCGCATGAGCCAGTGCCTCCTAAAACTTTGCCTATAATGCAACAAACAATTTCAGTTGAAAAATAATAGAATGTTGATTTTATTTTACATTTGCTAGTAATTAATAAAATAATCGATGTGAGTAATAAAATTTAAAATACGCATACATATGCAGCTATCGCCCTATCTTGATCATCCTAATGATAAGTCACGTTGCCAGCCTCGTCTGCATGCTTGAATGCGTAGGTGTGAGTAAATACGTTCATGTTGGACACGGGATGTCCACAAGTTTTTCCTACAATTGATAATTTGAATAATTCAATTCCATAAAGATAATTACTGAACTGATCAATATACAAATGTAATAATTGACAAATTTACCAAGTTCTCGCGGTGATGTTGGAAAGAATTGGATCCTCTACGATGAGTTACTGGATTCTTGTTCCTATTTGCGGTGTTCCTTACTGACTCGGTCTACAAATGTACATTAAGTAATTATTTAAAACCGGCATAAAAATAAATTAGATTCGTTATAGATTTACCTTGAACTCATCCGTGTCCCACCACTCAACCATCTTATTAAACATTTCATCGCCCATCCACCTTGGTTTCTTCCCCGCTTTTTTTAATCTCATTCATCTTCTCCCTGTAATTTCTGGCGACCTTTGAGTTCCAGTGTCGCCAAACTAGGTTCATGTCAGTCTCCTGCACATCTACTGCGCCCTTTACAATGAGAAAATATTAATAATCTCATTTATTTGTATTTAACCAATTTGTAACGCGGTATAAAATTACCAGAAAATATTGTCATACAGTCTCTACTGGGATTCTGCTCCACTTTGGTCAGAAATCGCTCATTCTAGCCATATACGAATCCCTAGAGATATTTAGAACCGTCTGAGATGGCTCCAACTCAAACCCACTGCATTAAATATAAATTAGAACCTTATAGAATATAGTTATATTATGAAAAAAACATTAAATTGTTCTGCTGCTAATTTTGATACTTACGTATGGTCGGCCTTAGGATTCAAGTAAACAACTGGATGAGCTAACTGATTTCCACTACCCTCACTGGCATGTCGGTTAATGCTATGTGCTCAATATAAGAAAACGTAGAACAGACATCACAGTTTTAACATCGGTCGTAAATTCAGCTGATGTCAAAACGTTTTTTTAACATAGTTTAATTTTAAAGTGATGTTGTTTGTTTCTCAGACATCTATTTATTGAAGGACCAATGTCTTAAATACACTTTAGAAAAAACAAAAAATTGCGCCACTCAAATCTTTTCCCCCTTACCAATTTGTTTCCCTCCCTTAACAAAATTATTTCCTCCCATTTATTTTTTCAGTTCCCTCGAAAAATTTCACTTTCCACCATCCAGTCTTTCTCTAGCAATCGTATCAACTGGCAAAAAACGAAATCCATTGCAAATTCCATGCCCTAGCTTCTTCGTGTTCGATTAATCGCAACAATCGAAATCTTAATCAACCAAACCCTAAGTCTCCTTTATTTTAGAATTTAGCTTACTTCATTAGTATGAATTGTTCTTTGCATGAAATCCGTTTTGCTTAAACTTGTAGCTTCAGTGATTGCTGTTACTTCTTTTTGGGTTTATTTCTTATATTCCTATGCTTTTAATACCAAAAATTATAATTTTTGTGCAATTTATGTTTAATTTGAACCAAGTAAAAGAAGTTTTGCATTTGATTAGCATCCTTAACATGGTCAGGTGTGCTAAGTGAAGCCAGGGTATTCCACATTCAAATCTAAATGTTGAAAAAGAACAGAAACCTTGGTTTGCAATCATTTTTTGCAGTTTTACTTGAATAAAATTGACTAAAAGCTTCAAAGAGTTTATGTTTTTTCAATATGATTCAACCATACATCTTTTGTTGTCAATGTCAATAAAAAGAGGTGGTAAATATACTTTAGAGATATGGATTATCAATGATTGTTAGATTTGCGACTTGAGCTGTTGTAGATATAGGCTGCTAGAGTTATTTTGTTCGCATTTTCAGGAAACATATGTCTAAATCTTATGTTCCCCATAAAATTTCTGTTATATGATGCTGTTAGAGTTATTTTGTATATTTACTTGTAACATGCTCAAAATTGTAAGTATATTTTGTCAAAATTAGTATATCTATGCTTGGACCAAACTCTTTGCTCATAGATTTAGACCATTTTGTATAATAAATTATGGATGTTTTATGTATGATAATTGTCTTAATCGAAATTCATTTCTGTGCTTGTAACTATCAGGTTAGAAAGATTGGTGCAACTATTACCCATTCTGAGAAGGCAAGGATGAGCCCATTGTTGACGGAAATGATATTGAGCTTGTTTCCCGTTTATGTTCCTTGATTAATCAGGTAGGTGTCTTTTTTCAAAAGGCTTTATAAAATATAATTGATCTAGCCAATGCTGCGTGTATTGTTGACACGTGATAGAGCTAATGTACTTGTTTTGTATATTTTCATTATACTGCTTATTGAAAGTTTCATTGTCCGATTTTCTGGGATGCTTGTGTTGGTACCAATCCATCTATCAGGGTGAGATTTTATCATCATTCTAGTTCACAAGGACATGTACATTAACACTAGTTCAAGTGCATAAAAGCTCCGCTGATCTCCCTTGAAACTGGTACGATGTCCCCGTCATTCAATTATCTGGGTCACTGATGGGACTCAGATTTGAATAAGAAGGTTTTTTCTGTCGATAATAACCATGAAAATACAATGTGCGTTGTTTTTTTGGATGTTTTGGGTATGTGCCATATAAACACTCACAAGTTTCTTTTGTGCAAGATAACATCAAATTTTTGACAAAATGATTGAATATAATGGACTAGTCTATGGATTAGATTTTGGTCATCTTCTTTAGTTGAAATTACAAAAATGTTAATCAATTGAATTTGGTAGCTTTTTGGAAGTGTTAATCGAACCTTAATCTTCCACTTTCACAGTTTACAGTTATCGGATAAGACAATATCTACACTTCAGATGGAGCTTGTTGCTGCCAGAAGTTCTCAAGAGCTTACAAGTGAGGGCAATTCACCTACAGTGTCCACATCTAAGGACCAAAGGAAGAAGGGTTTTGTTGTTATTGGGATTAATACTGCGTTTAGTAGTAGGAAACGAAGAGATACAGTTAGATAATCATGGATGCCTCAAGGCAAAATTTTGATTTTCATATTCACCATTATTTTCTGTAAACAGGATATACTCTTCATGTGGGGAAGTTGTAGATCAATTGGTGTTACCAGCACATTCGTATGGTTGCTTAATTAGATTGTATCTTCAAACTGATGATGATTGGTCATTGTGGTAATACAGTTGTGTTGCGAAATGTTATGAAATCGACTAGACTAAGTTTTAAAATAATGTTGGAGTTTCCATGGAATTAATTTAGTGTACTGGTAAGTGAAACTGAATTTGTGCTAGAGGTTATTGTGTTCTGCTATTAACAGTCAAACATAATTTTTTATTATGGTTGGCAGTCGGTGATTAACTGCCAGTGGCGGTAGCCCTTAGCATCCAACATGATGTCAGTTCCATTACACTAATTTTCGGTTTAGTGTTTTCAAAATTATTGTCAACAAAGTTCATCTAAGAATATTTGAGTTAAGAAGTAAAAAAATATGTTTTCTAAACCAAGATAACCAGTACTGTTAGGTAGGATTTACTACTGTATAATATACTGTAGATGATACCTTTAATTGGACAACTTGGGATAAGCGCATGTGCTTTTAAAAGTACGGTGTGATGCTAAATTTAATTAATTAGAATAGTTCATTGCTTGCTATAATAGTGCAAAACTGATAGTGGCCTATTGTTCAAATCTTATATTATTGGATCAACATTCTGGTATCTTAGGCACTGACATGTTAGTGACACTTTAATATTACCTGTTAGATTTTAGCTTGCAGATAGATAAGCTTTAGATTAGATTTTATGTTAACTTTTTCTGTATACCAAGTTGATATCGCTATTGTCGCATTATTCATTTTTGAACTTACGCGATTAGTTTGTTCATCCTATTATATGTCTTAATTTTCCAATTGTGTTTATAATTCAATGTATATATTTGTATTGTCAGATTAGGTGAGAAAGTAAGACAACTAGAGAAGTGAAAGGAATTGTAATTAGATTCATGATTGACCACAAGTAATAACACGCTGAAGGATGGTCTTTATACGACGCACACTCAAGTTTGATATTACCCACTGTAATGCATACTGAATAATTTGACATTCACTGATATATAGAAATGTACTGGGAAACCAATATGAATTTATACTTTTTGTTTATATTTCACAGTGCTACATCCAACAACATTTTAGATAGGGTGATCGATTCAGAGGAAGCTCACCACAATGACTTTCGTAAGCTGGTAAGTTAATTATTCTCTTAGCATTTTAATCTTCGGTTAACATATGTATTCATATGTCCGTTGTCCTAAAAATATGCAGGAACATGTTGAAGGATATCATGAATTATCTGCAAAAACAAAAATATTCTTTTCCACTGCAATCGCTAAGTGGGATGTTGATTTTTATGTCAAGATTGAGAATGATGTTCATGTCAATTTAGGTAAGGGCCAGTTTGTTTTCATTTAAAAAATGTTCAATGTAGATCTCATATTGAAACAAATGTGTCATAACAATTTACAATTATAAGGGATTAAAATCTTTTATTTTTATTTTTAAAAAGGTCGTAATGTCGGTTACATTGTAAAAGAACTAGATAAGTCTTAAATAGACGCTAAATGCCGAACAACATCCAATGATTTGATTTCATATTTTAAACAAATGCAATCTAAGCTAACCAAAGAAATTAATAATACATCACTAGATGTTAGATTCATGAACTTATTTTTGTAAAACTATTGAGGAAAATTTCTACTAATGCCATTACATGTATGCTAGCTGCAACTCTCTCTAGGCACAGATCAAAGCCTAGGGTCTATATTGGGTGCATGAAATCTGGTCTAGTTCTTTCTAATAAGTAACTACAGTTATACTTTAATTGATTGAGAAACCCTAATTTTTTACTTAATAAAATAAACATGCATGTTTATTTTCATTGTTAGGAATGCGAAATACCATGAACCAAAATACTGGAAATTTGGTGAGGAAGGGAACAAGTACTTCTGTCATGCAACTGGGCAGATATATGCCATCTCCAAAGATTTGGCCACATATATTTCTATAAAATAGTAAGATATATTCGAGCCATTGTTCATTTACTTATAATATGTATTTACAATATGGTATAAATTTGGTTAACTTAGATAAATCCATATTTAAATGCAGACAGATATTGCATAAATAACTCGTAATGCAATACACGCCATGGCAGCTGCTTTATTTATTTATTATTATGCAGTTTCTAAGAAAGGGTGAAAATGTGTCATCATGAGGCAACCAATATTTTTCATATAGAAAATAATAATTGGGAATTACAAAGGATCTAAACCTATTCAAAATGAAAGCAAATGGTTGCCAAAGCTTAATAAAATTGATGAACTAGTTCTGCTTACACAAGAACTGGATGATATTTGCCATAGGAATAACTGGATGGTACCAAAATGTAATAACCCAGAAATCTGAGCCAATTTAAAATTTTTATTTTGGCAATTTTAGATAATTTTGATTATTTAAAATGATTATTTGAAATAATAACGACGAAAAATTTATTTTGAATAAAATTTGAACGTATATATTTATATAGATCGTCGTTAGAATATAAATAATTATTTTTAATTATAAAAGAAATTGAAAATGGCACGGTAGTTCGATAATTCGATTTCAAAGTTCAAATGAATGTACAGGATTCAAAATAAACCGGATTTCATCGAAACCAAAAATATTAGAATCTAATTGAGAATATCTTTCCAACGAATCAGAAAAATCAAAATTTATAGCGGGAATCAAAATATATGTCCAGTTGGAAATTCAGAATAGTCGCTATGGAATTTCTGGCCCTTAAAAACGGAAATTTTGCAAACGACCTAGGTTTTCGACGAAACCACTTTTGTTGGATCCGCGATGTCAAATTATTGCTAGGTTTCAAATTTTGTAATTTTTCGAATCAATATGTGAGCATGGCGAAGGAAAACGCATTTGACCAGTTTCAGTTGATTTTAATCGACTGGAAAATGGCCATTTTTCAAATGGTCTCAGAATTTGACGAAACTAGTTTTGTTAGGACCGTATCGTCAATATGAAGTTAGAAATAATTTTTCTGGAATTTTTCGAGTCCGTATGTGGCCCCGGTAAATTGAAATGTACGTTTAAATTGAATATATAAAGATTTATATTGTAAATTGAACGGAAACTGATCGAAACGATCGAATTGGCCTACGTGGAATATCCCATTGTGTTCGAAATGGGGGTAATTAGCTAGGGGCGACAGTCGTTGTGTGTCGATTGGGGTTCGAACGAAAAGTCAACCTCATGGAAATTGAAATAAATATAATATAACTCCCCACCTCCTTTTCTCCTTTTACTCGGTCAAACCCCCCTTCACCACTTCAGTTTTGATCCCGATTAGAAAAAAAAAACCTAAAACTAAAATCGCGCGCTGCCTCCTTCCACGTCGTCTCCCCTTCCATCACCGGCGCCTACCCCCATCGCACCCCCAAACTCCGGCGAGACCCCCTCCTACCTTCGTCGCCCTCTCTCTCCTCCCTACCCGCAAGTCTCGAACCCCTTTCCCCCCTAAACTGACCACCTCTGGCCATCCCTTAGCCACCGCCCACCTGCTTTCCTCCTCTAATGAGCGCGCAAGTCCTCGCCCCCCTCTTCTTCTAACTGTAAGGTTTTGTTTTTGTTTTTTTTATAATTTTTTTTAAGCTATTAAATTATTAAAAAGACGATTTTTATAAATATATATAGCGACTTAAAATTCCGATTTTCACATATATAAAGCGAAGATAAATATATTTGATTTTCATTTATAAATGAAATGATTTTTATTTGCAAAAAGATAGGATTTTTATGGTTAAAAAGTTGAGATTTTTACATACCGAAGGAAGAGATTTATACCATGTAAAAGAAGAGATTTTTAACACGAGAAAGAAGAGATCTTTAGATAGGAAAAATATGATCTTTGTTCATATAAAAATATAATTTTTAATATGAGGATAAGGTTAAAAATATAATTTTTTTATGTGTACCAAAGTAAAAATACGATTTTTATTCATATAGAGTAATAAAAATATAATTTTTATTATTTTACTAGCGGTGTAAAAATAGAATTTTTATCTATATAGTAGCAATACAAAATTAGATTTTTTTTTCTTTTATATACATAGCAATAATATAAAAATGTGATTTTTATATATGTAGTGGCTACGGGCAACGTAAGTGACAAAAGGCGAGCACGACGAAGATGTTCTACATATGAAGAGTCATGGCGTTTGGTTTAGCTTTCGGTGAGAACTTCTCACTTTTAATTTAATTTTCTAGTTAAAATATATACTAGGATGCAGACGATGTTTAGTAGCACCCGACACCCGTTGTCCACAGACCATGGACGGCTTGTATGCTTGTTTGTTTGATTTTGATGTGTAGTTGATTATGGGATGTGATGTGAAATGAAATAAAATATTTATACAGTTAAAAATATTTTATAGTTAAAAATAGAATTTTTAACGTGTATATGAAATGAAATAAATTAATATAAACAAATCGAACGATTTGTTTATATACACACATTTGGCCGATATTGATTGGGATGATAAATTTTACACATCGCCCAACTACACAAATAAAATCTGTGTTTGATTGTTTGAAACCCCACATGGGTATTAGGATGATATATCACATACACTAATCCCAATAATTAGTTGTATGTCGATCGACTGATTGACAATCTGTTATAAGCATTAAATATTTATATTTGATGCTTATATAGTGCAGAACGCACTCTGGATGATGGTTGATTATTTATCGTTGTTATTTTATACATGTGTTGTAGAAAATCCACATAATTAACATTATATTTTAATTGTTTGGGCCTCATTCCAGTTTTGAAATAGAAATATTTGAAATAGAATATTTGAAATAGAATATTTGAATAGAAATATTTGAAATAGAAATATTTGAAATAGAAATATTTGAACTAGAATATTTGAAAATAGAAATATATGAAGTCGTGTTGATTAGATTGACGCCATTTTGACGTGAACGATATTTATATCGATTTTATTCATTTTTATAATGAATATAGAAAAGGAAGTGATTTCAAATTCTGATATTTTGAAACGATTTGAAATTCGAATTGAAATTGAATAGAATTGAATTCGAATTAAAATTGAATAGAATTGAATTCGAATTGAAATCAAATTGAAATGAATTCGAATTGAATTGAAATTGAATAGAAATCGATTTGAAATAAATTCAAAATCGAATAAAAATTGAATTGAAAATGAACTGAAATTGAATTAAAAATCGATTTGAATTGAAATCAATTTGAAATGAATTTAAAACGAATTTATGAGGAAAAATTTAATTTTGATTTGAATTTGAAATGAAGTTGAAATCGTTTCGAAAACGAATTTAAAACGATTTATAAAATACGATTTAAAAGGAAATCGATGAAGTATGTATTATATATATTATATATATAATATAATGGCATGAATAGAACGCGCCACGCCACGGCAGTTCGTGAATTTCGACTATTGACTTCGAATGGATATTACGGGAGATCCGACCGTCGGATTCTCCTAAAACCAGAACCGTTGGGTTCGTATCGAAAAGAGCTTTCTAACGGATATTTGAAATTTTAAATCTAACGGTTGGATTTGAAATTATGTCCAAATCAAATTTGGAAAAGGTCGCTGTAAGTGCAGTTTGATGGTCGTTGATGGAAATTGACTGTACGGGCCTTGATAAAATTATTAAAAATAGAAATAATTTCTGTAAAATCATAAGAAATGATTTAGGAAAAATCGGGATGAAAACTCCATATTTGAGAAGATAAAAATAGATTTTTCTCGAAATGAACTAGTTTTGAACTAGAATAATAATTTATTTATTTTTAAAATAAATAAATTGGGTTTGAAATGGTTTTGAAAATAATCAGAATTTCCAATAATTGCATTGGAATGGATTTGAATCGAAATTGTCTTCGGAATATTTCGATGTTGGATTTCGTGATTATACAGATATTGTTACGGAAATTTGAAAGATATATATATATATATATATATATCGTTATTTCCAATACGATATTTGTTGGTCGTAGAATTTGATATTGAATATAAGCCGATATATTTTCTATTCTGAGCCTTGTATTTAATATCAAACGTGATTTGGGTTTGTTGTGAATGGTGTCTTCATTAACACTGTTCTTAAGCCCAGTTGAGAAAAAGATTAAATCTTTTTATTTAGATTTAATGAACTGTACCAATTAAATAATATTTAATTGGAATTGAATTGGGATTGATTTTTGGGTTTATCGTGAACAGTGTTTTAAATAACACTTGTTCTTTAACCCGAAAATTGATGGAATGTGATTTTGGGTTGTCGTGAACGGTATCTTCAATAATACTGTTCTTAGACCCAAAGGAGTTAAGAAAATCAGAAACTAACTAGAGATTAGTTAAGTTGAATGGTTTCTGGGGTATTGATCTGATGTTGGTTTCGGCCTTCGGGGTTAATACTTAGGGAATTGCTCACTTGTTAATTTATGGTTAGGGACTGACTGAAATGTGATGTGATTTTGGGTTGTCGTGAACGGTATCTTCAATAATACTGTTCTTAGACCCGAAGGAGTTAAGAAAATCAGAAACTAACTTAAGATTAGTTAAGTTGAATGGTTTCTGGGGTATTGATCTGATGTTGGTTTCGGCCTTCGGGGTTAATACTTAGGGAATTGCTCACTTGCTAATTTACGGTTAGGGACTGATTGAAATGTGATGTGATTTTGCGGGTTTATCGTGAACCGTGTTTTAAATGACACTGATTCTTTTACCCAGTCAAAGATTAAAACTAAGTGGAGTTTTAATGAATCTTTAATTAGATTGAAAAGATCGAGAATCGAGTATCACCAGTTTTGCTCCATGCGATAGTTAAATCTTTAATTAGATTTGAACATGAAATGGTAACTGAATTTACCGATAACACCGTGGTGTTAGATATGAAGTATTACCAGTTTTACTTCATGGGATGAATAGGTTGGGATTGGGAAATAAAATAAATGATCACTTCGGTATGGATCGCTAATCCCGACTAGTTTGAATTGATATTCAAAAGTAGATTAAAGAATAAATTTAAAGGAATTTATCTTTGATAAAATTAATGGGAACCTCTCCGAAGAATGTGAAATTTAGAAACTAACTGTATTTATCTGATGTTGGTTTCGGCCTTTGGGGTTAATATTAGGGGAATTATTCTCTTGATTAATTTACGGTTAGTGACTGATGAACTGGAATGAGGCGTATGTTGTGTTTGTATAAAACGCATTTATTATATACGCGAGTTATTCAGAAAGACCGGGTTTATCCCATTCTTAATAACTGATATGACGATAAGTCGAAGATGAAGACGATGGTAGAAGACCGGAGGTCTTCACGTCGTTTGGATAATTACTGACGATCTTGATTGGGCCGTACACCCAAGAGGAGGGAATCAGTTGGTGATCGTCCAGACGTACTTGGAGATCGATGGATATGTGGGGTACTAGGTGCCTCCGGTTTCGTTCAGACCCAGAACGGACTTGTAAATGGACTGTGTGTCTGACATTGGATATCATTCTGTGTGATTGATGGATATCGGTTGCATGGAGTGGTTTGCCTGTGTTGCATGCTAAGATGCAAATGATCAAGGCTCTTGTTGAAAAGCAAAGTCTTGTGGTTGATGATCAAAGCACGACCTTTGTGGCGTAGCTTTGTGTAGCGTTGATTCGCGAGCCTCACACCCCGGTTGTGAACCAGAAACGGGAGAAGGACCTCAGGGGGGACATGCGTTTCTTTCTAGCTAGAAGTGGCGTCAGTGGTTTTACACGCCCTGACGAGTTTGACTTGTGTGGTTGTTGCTGTTGCGAGGCGCCTCGGATATATCGGTGACTATGTGAAGCCGATGGAGTCATTTGTTGGCTCATTTACGCCCCAAAGGGCGGGGAAACGTAGTGTTCAGGCATTATAATCCACATCGGTGGACCGGCCCTGACGATCCAAGGGGCAGTTGCAGCTGTTCCTGAGGCTCAGGCTCGAGAGTCTCGAATCGGGAGAGGACTATCTTTTGCTTCGGTTCACAGATGGAAATCCAACTTCCAAATATGTGACATTTGCGGTTTTGATTGTAGAACCTAGTACGGTGACTTGATATATGGTACCCATGCCGCCTATGATTGATATTTATGATTGTATATAAAATCAGAAACTAACTGGAAACGAGCTAAGATGAGTGGTTTCCTGGGTATTGGTATGATGTTGGTTTCGGCCTTCGGGGTTAATACTTAGGGAATCGTTCTCTTACTAATTTGCGGTTGGAGTCTGATTAAGAATAAAAAATAAAATTTCATGTATCAAGCATTCTTTGGCTGTTATAAGGTAAAACCCTATCCTCCGGCTTGCGTTGCATTGTGTGATGGGACCTGGGTCTTATAACAGCTTCATTTTTCTTTATTTAGCATTGTGTTGTTTGTTTTATGCACTGGTGTTCTTGGGAGGAAACCCGTTCCGTGTTATACGGCGTGGTCCCTTGATTTACCTAACTTTAAAATAAAGATTAATAACTGTTTTAGTTCTCACACCAGTCCCATGACCGACCGGGAGTTTATTGTTTTAACATAAACTCTGGGTGCCCTTTTTTTCGACACGGGCAGCTAGTAGTTTTGGTTTTGCAGATTTATATTCACAGGATCCTGGTTTACAACTGGAATGATATTCGGAAAGCTTTGTATCCGTATATCTCCTTCAGTTGTGTTTTGTATTATTTTCCGCTGTAGTGATGTATTTAAATGTAATTTAAATCTCTGATATTTTCGGTGTAATATTTATTCATACTATCTATATTCATGTATTCTGATGGAATTGTTGTAATTAACAATGAAATGTTCTTCCGTATGCATTCTATTTTGCTGAAACACCCCACCTCCGTTAGGGTCACTCTCAAAGGGAATGCCCTAATTTTGGTGGAGGTTTATAAGTACAAGTCACAGATATACAAGACAGATATAAGAACACATATTTGTAAACAGCGGAAGAACAACAAACTTTTATTTCATAAGGTCAAATACGTGTTACAACAACATCCTTTCCAAAAACATAGCATAACATTTTCATAATCTGTCTTGAGTACATGATTTAAAGAAGCATAAATAAAACATAGATAAACTGCCAAAAGTCCCCATAGTGGATTGTCCAAAGCCATAGTTCAAAACAGGAAAGTCCAAGCAATACATTTCTCTTCTTCAAGCTGGATGCTAAGGCTGATCAAGCTGCTGTGTTCCCTCCCTGAGGACCTGGGGGGGGGGGGGGGAACGGAAGAAAGAAGACGAAAGAAAAATAGAGTCAGACATAAAGCCTGAGTAAGTCTAGTACTACTTTGTCTATGAATAAAGAACTGGGTATGATAAGTATAAACATGAAGTGGGCATGCACTATAAACTTGGTTAAGTTGTCTAGGGTCGAATATACTATCGTACCCCATGTTAATCTCTGAACCCATATAAACTAGTTTCCAATTTGCACCCCATAATCAGGGTGATGTGATCCATTCTATGATGATCGGCTCCTACTCGCATAGTTACATGTGTCTTACGGCCCCCGATGTCTGTAGTTACCTATGCTGGTCCCACCATGGGGTGTATCAAGTCCCATAGTGGCAACCCGACACAACCTTAGAGTGCACAGGTATGCTACTGGTGTCCAGTGCCTTATTTTTCTGCTCCGGAGTGTGTGCACGCCCGCACTCCGTTAGAACCTACACTGCTACACCACCGCCGTCGCTTTGACCTCTTACAATCAGCCCAGTAATCGTGCCCCACCCTGCCTAGTTTCAGGGTATCCTGATACACCTTTTAGGGTTACTGCTGAAAAGGGTCCCCCGTTACTAGGTTTTCTACCTCTAGCCAACATGCTAAGTTGGTTAAGTGTTTCCTACCGAACCCCCACCAGTCCGTTTAGTTTAGCATGTTCCATTTTGATTAAGCCTTTAGTTTACTTAATCCTAACAATCCTGACTCAGCCTTAATTGTCTTATTAAGGCCCTGACCTCTCACATTAGACAGGTATTGTTGTGGCTGCCTGTTGCCGGTTGGTTCCGGGCAGTCTTACGCCACAACTCAGTCTAACCTCGGGTCCTTATTGGGCTCCATGTTTAACCTCCCACATTGGATAGGTATTGTTGTGACTACTGGACAGCCGGGCGGTTCCGGGCAGGTTTACATCACAACTCAATCCAACCTCGGGTTAAACACATCATATTTTCTACATTTACATATCTTGTCATTCTTCTTTATTTATATGTAAATATTTGCGGCCCATTATTAAGTAAATGGTGTAAAGGTTACACCAATCATGGGCCCAACCCATACTTGAATTTGGGCCCTTTTATTTTATATTTTCATTCATTAATTAATTTTAACCCAACGTTATTTTCCCCGTTTTACACGTCCGTTCATATATATTGGGCTTAGCCTTTTAAAGCCCAATTTAGCCATGCGAAAGGGGAGGCTTATGGCGTATACACAAAGAGGGGAAGGTGAGCGCATGAACTTGCAATACGACGTTGGAAATACTAAATAGAAATTGGTGTACTTGCATAGTGGTAACATAGGTGACATGAATCAAAGCATGTGAACTTGCATAGGTTTAACTACAACATGAACCTATATTCTTATTTAGGCATATTGTCAAACATGAGCATGTCGTAAATATTTCTAGCATAAGCATAGCATAATGTCAAACATAAGCATGGCATAAATACTTTTGGCATAAACATGGCATAATGTCAAACATAAGCATGGCATAAATACTTTTGGCATAAACATAAACATGTCATGTTCATAAGGTTTCTACATGTTTACAAAGGGGATACTTTGTTACCAACACAAAAGCATAGTTCAACTTAATCATGGTTTAAGTCCAATCACATAACGATGGTACAAACATACTTATGCATAAATATTCCTAATCATGGTGTTTGCTTTAAAACTTGCAAAAAGGGATTTTTGAGTCTAACCTAGCCATGTCTCATATATGTCATCATATAAACAAGATAGACTTAATCATGGATTCCAATTATGCCAAATATCATTCAAGGCCTAGCCATATTCACAAATTTGCAAAAGCATGACTTAATACATGGATTATGGTATCAAAATTCCAACATAGTTTCATATGAACTATAACAACCAAACTTGTTTCAATTACTTGCAAAATGATTTATGCACAAAAATATACATCATGATGGCATAATCACAAAGCCCAAACTTGCATGAATTTCAATCAACTACATACATGTAGCTTCAACATAGATTACATAATTTGCGAAATATTCCAAACGTTTACTTGCATAGAACTACCGCATGTAGTTCTTTATAACATGAATAACATAATCCAAACGTATATAAATTGATAAGAACGCACAAATATGAATTACTTCCATTGCCACAATTCAAGCATACACATCAACACAGTTGTTTATTTATACCAAAGTAATACTCTACTTACAATGGTTGCGGCGAATTCTCTAATTAAGAGACACGATTCCTTTGTTGAATTGATTAGCTTTAGGTTGCTTGAATTGCTTTAGGCTTTAGAACTTTCTTCCTAATTCTCTCTCTAGTTGGCGGCTACTCTTTGTCGTTCCTCAGCAACATGGCGGCTATGTTCTTAATTTGAATGAATAGATTAGGGTTTAGTCTAGGGTTGTTTATATAGAGGTTAGGAATTGATTAGGACCCTTGATGTTGCTAGGTTAGATCATAGCCATTCATTAGGAAGAGAGATCAATAAAAACCCGCCACCTAGCCCTAATGACTAAGCAGACCACAGAAATTCGACCACACACCGACCTGGCCAGCCAGGTTGACTGGGCTCGACCAGGTCGATACCCCTGTCGACAGGGCTGTCGACAGCCCTGTCGACATGGGTAGCCCAGGTCGACAGCCCAGTCGACCTGGGTGGCCCAGGCGGGTGTTCTTCCACCCTGGCCCAATGGGCCCGATTTTAAATTATTATTTTATTCTGTTTGAATTTTAAATTTGATTCAAAACTTCCGAAGGCCATATCTTCTTCATACGGACTCCGTTTTTCGAAAACTCAGACTCTATTTCGCGTATTTTTCCGAGACGAACGCAATGGCGTATCCCGTTTCCCTTAGTTCTTTGATTTCAGATTAATTATACTTTAATTTGTTAATTTCACAGTTATAGAATTTGCGGGGTGTTACATTCTCCCCCACTTAAAAGGATTTCGTCCCCGAAATCTTCAAGTTAGGAGGAATGTATATCCTAACATCCAATCATCCATCTACTCATCCATCAAACACGAGCATCCATTGTCCTTAAAAGACTTCTAATGCTTCATGATCATATGCGAAGTGTGTGTGTACATGTACTTATCTAATGCAAAATCAGGCGGTCTACTGATTCAGTTGACCTCCTTAATGCGAATTATGTAAGTGCCATGAATCCATTATGTATGCAAATTTTCCTATTCTTGATTCTACATGAGTGCACAATCATTCAATACAAATGCAACATCCATATGTCAACACATTAAAAATTCAACCACATATGAATGCAAATATATATGCATATGCAATATGAAGTGACTGAGCCGATCTAAAACCTAGATTGTGTGTGTATATGCAACCACGAGCAACCACTAGCAATCACTTGCAACCACTTGCAACCATTCATACATAACATGTTTCAATTACATGTTTCCATCCAAAGAGTTTCTACCTAAAAGATACGGTCGAGGAAATATACCTAAAAAGATAGATAAAGGCGCAACTTAAGGAAAAAGAAAGATCAAGGATGTACCCTCGAACAGAAAAGGGTAGGCAGTGCGGATTCTAGCTTCAGTTTCCCAAGTCGCGTCTCCCTCGGCGTCGCTCCACTGGACTTTGACGAGCTTGACTTCGCGGTTGCGTAGCTTCTTCACTTCTGTTCCTAAGATGCGGGTTGGAACTTTTCTTATGGTCGCTTCGCGTTCCACTTCGGCCTCTTCGAGGATATTTGGCTCTACCACTTCAGCAGACTCATGTAGACATTTTCGGAGATGTGAAACGTGAAAGACGTTGTGGACTCCAGCCAACTTCTCGGGTAGCTCTAATCTATAGGCCATTTTCCCAATCTTCTCGATAATAGGGAATGGCCCTACGAATCTTGGCGCTAGCTTTCCTGTGGTTCCAAAACGAACAACGTTTCTTAGTGGTGATACCTTGAGAAAAACTCTGTCTCTAACCTCAAATTCAAGGTCGGTCCTCCTCTTATCGGCATAGGACTTTTGTCTGTCTTGGGCCGTCTTCATCCTTCTTCGTATTAAGTCTACTTTCTCTGAGGTCCCTCGGATCATGTCTGGTCCAAGTATGAGCTTATCCGTGGACTCCCACCAACAAGTTGGTGATCGGCACGGTCTTCCATATAAAGCTTCGAAGGGCGCCATTCCTATGGTTGCTTGATAGCTGTTGTTGTAGGCAAATTCCACCAAAGGAAGGTGGTCTTCCCATGTCCCTCCGAAGTCAAGGACGCATAGTCTTAAAAGGTCTTCCAAAACTCTGTTCACTCTCTCTGTTTGGCCGTCGGTTTGGGGATGATAGGCTGTGCTCAAGCATAACTGCGTTCCTACTGCTTCTTGCAGACTCCGCCAAAACTCGCTGGTGAAGATGGGGTCTCGGTCACTAACGATGCTAGATGGTATTCCATGGAGTCGAACGATTTCCTTGAGGTAAAGTGATGCTAGGGATGAGGCGGTTCTCTTACTTTTGACAGGTAAAAAGTGGGCGCTTTTAGTAAGCCTATCCACTATTACCCAAATACTAGTGTTGCCTCTCCTAGACCTAGGCAGCCCATCGATGAAGTCCATTGAGATGCTATCCCACTTCCACTGCGGGACCTCCAGAGGATGTAGCAGTCCGCCAGGCTTTTTCTGTTCCGCCTTAACCTGTTGGCACACCATACACTTAGAAACGAACTCTGCCACGTCCTTTTTCATGCCGTTCCAGAAGAAAGTCCTTTTTATATCTTTGTACATTTTATCTCCGCCTGGGTGTATCGTCATCTTGGAGTGATGTGCTTCCTCGAGAACCTTCTTTACTAAATCTTTTATCTGTGGGACGCATAGTCTTCCGTCTCGCCTTAGCAAACCCCTATCGTCGATGGAGTATCTGTTGAGGTGACTTGAAGTCTCACCCCTAATTAGCCTATCAATTATTTCCACAAGTTGAGGGTCTTCGCGTTGTGCTGTCCCTATTGAATCCACTAAAGTTGGCCGTACTTCGAGAGATGCTAGCAAGCCTGGTACGAAATCGGAGGAGGGCCTAAAGTCGAAGCTGGCTATAAACTCTAGGCTTTGTCTTTCAACAAACAACGGGCTTAGGGTTAATTTCTTTCGGCTCAGCGCGTCTGCCACTACGTTGCCTTTGCCCGGAGTATAGGAGATTTCGAAATCGTACGAGGCAAGAAACTCCATCCATCTTTGTTGCCTCAAGTTAAGATCCTTCTGCGAGAAAAGATATTTCAACGATTTATGGTCAGTGTAAAGTTCGAACTTCTCACCTAGGAGATAGTGTCGCCAAGACTTGAGTGCAAAGACGATGGCGGCTAACTCGAGATCGTGGGTTGGGTAGTTCTTTTCGTGCACCTTCAACTGCCTCCCACCATAAGCTACTACCCTTCCTTCTTGCATTAAGACGGCGCCTAGCCCTGTCCCACATGCATCCGTATAAACAGTGAACATCTTGCTCCCATCTGGCAGCGTCAAAACTGGGGCTGTTGTAAGAGCCCTTTTCAGTCGTTGGAAAGCAAATTCGCAATCCAAATCCCAATTGAACACTAGATTCTTCTTCGTCAATTTCGTGAGCGGAGCTGAGATTTTCGCAAAATCCCTTATAAATTTTCGATAGAAACCTGCTAGTCCTAGAAAGCTTCGGACCTCAGTTGCATTCCTTGGTGTCTTCCAATCCTGTACCGCCACTACCTTAGCAGGGTCCACCGCTAACCCTTGTTTGGATACTATGTGCCCAAGGAACCTCACCTCTTCTCTCCAAAAGTGGCATTTGGAGAATTTGGCTTTTAGTTGATGGACTCGCAAAGTTTCCATGATTGCCCTTAAGTGCTGAGCATGTTCCTCTTCACTCTTTGAGAAGATAAGGATATCGTCTACGAAGACCACTACGAATTTGTTGAGGAAATCTCTAAATACCCTACTCATCAGGTCCACGAAGTAAGCAGGTGCATTTGTCAAGCCGAAAGGCATGACAAGCCATTCAAAGAAGCCGTCTGGGGTTCTGAACGCCGTTTTATCGATGCTATCTTCAGCCACCCTTAGCTGATGAAAACCGGTTGCTAAATCGAGTTGGGAGAAAACAGACGCTCCTACAAGCTGGTCGAATAAATCGTCAATTCTAGGGAGAGGGTGCCTATTCTTTTTCGTTAGCTTGTTGAGCTCCCTATAGTCAACACATAGACGGAGTGAACCATCCGCCTTTGTAGCGAACACCACTGGAGCGCCCCATTCTGAAATGCTCCTCCTAATGAACCCCTTCTCTAGAAGCTCTTTAATCTGTTTACTGAGCTCTTTCCTTTCTCGTGGAGCCGTATGTCTAACGGGCAACGCAACGGGCTTTGCATTATCTACAAGATATATGCGGAAGTCTATTTCCCGCTTCGGAGGCAAGCCCTTCACCTCTTCAAAGACATCCGGATATTCCCAGACCACTCTAACTGATTGCAAGTTTTCAACAGAGGCATCTAGCGATTCATGATAACTAAGCATAACCGCATACGAGGGATTACAAGAAATTTCCAAAGTATTACCGAGCTGGGTTAGGAGCCTAACAACCCTTTTCTCACAATCAAGGATGGCCCCATTACTGGATAGCCAATCCATACCCAAAATCAAACCATACCCCGAAAAGCCCAAAACAAAGGCACTACATTGAAATTCAACACTTAGAATAGAAATTTTCAAATCCAAACAGATCATTGACAAATGAGCTGGGCCCCCAATTGGGTTTGAAACAATTAAGGGGTCCTCTACCATACTAGTTTTTAGGTGCAGAGATTCTACTAAAGCAGACGAGATAAAGGAGTGTGATGCGCCAGAATCAAATAAAGTGCGAACGGGGTGATCATAAAGATAAATTACGCTTTCTACAGAAGTATTTATACCTCGCTGTTGCAATGGTGGCGCTTCTAGCACATGAACCTGTGCCCCTGGGGTGGATCCAGCCCCCTGCCCCTGTCCTCGTTTCTTTGGGCAGTCCTTAGCCCTGTGGCCTGTCTGACCGCATGAAAAGCACCCACCATTCTCCTTGGCCTTCTTTTTCCGGCAGTCCTTTACTAAGTGCCCCACTTTGCCACAGAAATTGCACTTCCTCTTCTCTTTGTTGCCTTTTCCGCCTTTCTTAAAGTCCGCCTTCTTAGGATGCAAACCCTCTTTCTTCCCTTGAGAGCTTTCTGCCTTTGTCTCCTTCTTGCCCTTATCCTCCTCATTCAGCAATGCCATTTGCACCAATCTTTCATACGTGGCCCCCATGGGTATATGGGTCATGGCCAAACTGTGTAATGGCTCATTTAACCCTTTGACGAAACGGAGAGCCTTCTTGTGCGGGGTGTTGACTAGGTCAAGTCCAAACCTAGCCAGCTCATCGAACTGATTCACATACTCTCTGACAGTCTTGTCTCCTTGCTTAAGAAATAAGAATTTTTCCAACTGCAAACTTCTTTCCGCATCTGAGAGAAATTTGGTCTCAAACCTTGCCCTAAAGTCCTCCCATGTCTCCACTGGTCTTTCAGCATTAGTGACTTCCCACCAGTAGGAAGCCTCGCCCTTCAATAGCCATACCGCCAGTTGTACTTTTTGTCTATCTTCTACCTCAAAGATGATGAATAGGTCCTCCGTTTCTTTCAGCCAATTTCTAGCTGCTACGAAGGACTCAGTTCCATGGAAATCCCTTCCTTCCATGGCTTTAAAATCTTTACATATCTTAGCAAAAGTGTTTCCCCGAGGAGGAGGTGGAGGAAAAGGTGCTGCTGCAGCTGGATGATTTCCTTCTGCTGGGGGAGGAGGAACGGTAGGACCTGGCTGAGTGGCCCTTGCTTCTAAGAACCGTCTAAACCAACCAGGTATTGGCACCCCTTCAGGCAAGTTAAGATCTTGGGACATGCTGAAACAAAAAAGGATAGATTCAAAACGAAGGATAAGAGATAGTTCCTATGGCTTTGGGGAGTGGACTTTGCCTTTTAAAAATAAAATAATATTTTTCTTTTAAAAATGCTTCTTTAAATTTCCTTTTTGAAAATAATTTTTCAGAACTTTTTATCTTATCTGGTAAACCTATGCTCTGATACCAAGTGAAACACCCCACCTCCGTTAGGGTCACTCTCAAAGGGAATGCCCTAATTTTGGTGGAGGTTTATAAGTACAAGTCACAGATATACAAGACAGATATAAGAACACATATTTGTAAACAGCGGAAGAACAACAAACTTTTATTTCATAAGGTCAAATACGTGTTACAACAACATCCTTTCCAAAAACATAGCATAACATTTTCATAATCTGTCTTGAGTACATGATTTAAAGAAGCATAAATAAAACATAGATAAACTGCCAAAAGTCCCCATAGTGGATTGTCCAAAGCCATAGTTCAAAACAGGAAAGTCCAAGCAATACATTTCTCTTCTTCAAGCTGGATGCTAAGGCTGATCAAGCTGCTGTGTTCCCTCCCTGAGGACCTGGGGGGGGGGGGAAACGGAAGAAAGAAGACGAAAGAAAAATAGAGTCAGACATAAAGCCTGAGTAAGTCTAGTACTACTTTGTCTATGAATAAAGAACTGGGTATGATAAGTATAAACATGAAGTGGGCATGCACTATAAACTTGGTTAAGTTGTCTAGGGTCGAATATACTATCGTACCCCATGTTAATCTCTGAACCCATATAAACTAGTTTCCAATTTGCACCCCATAATCAGGGTGATGTGATCCATTCTATGATGATCGGCTCCTACTCGCATAGTTACATGTGTCTTACGGCCCCCGATGTCTGTAGTTACCTATGCTGGTCCCACCATGGGGTGTATCAAGTCCCATAGTGGCAACCCGACACAACCTTAGAGTGCACAGGTATGCTACTGGTGTCCAGTGCCTTATTTTTCTGCTCCGGAGTGTGTGCACGCCCGCACTCCGTTAGAACCTACACTGCTACACCACCGCCGTCGCTTTGACCTCTTACAATCAGCCCAGTAATCGTGCCCCACCCTGCCTAGTTTCAGGGTATCCTGATACACCTTTTAGGGTTACTGCTGAAAAGGGTCCCCCGTTACTAGGTTTTCTAACTCTAGCCAACATGCTAAGTTGGTTAAGTGTTTCCTACCGAACCCCCACCAGTCCGTTTAGTTTAGCATGTTCCATTTTGATTAAGCCTTTAGTTTACTTAATCCTAACAATCCTGACTCAACCTTAATTGTCTTATTAAGGCCCTGACCTCTCACATTAGACAGGTATTGTTGTGGCTGCCTGTTGCCGGTTGGTTCCGGGCAGTCTTACGCCACAACTCAGTCTAACCTCGGGTCCTTATTGGGCTCCATGTTTAACCTCCCACATTGGATAGGTATTGTTGTGACTACTGGACAGCCGGGCGGTTCCGGGCAGGTTTACATCACAACTCAATCCAATCTCGGGTTAAACACATCGTATTTTCTACATTTACATATCTTGTCATTCTTCTTTATTTATATGTAAATATTTGCGGCCCATTATTAAGTAAATGGTGTAAAGGTTACACCAATCATGGGCCCAACCCATACTTGAATTTGGGCCCTTTTATTTTATATTTTCATTCATTAATTAATTTTAACCCAACGTTATTTTCCCCGTTTTACACGTCCGTTCATATATATTGGGCTTAGCCTTTTAAAGCCCAATTTAGCCATGCGAAAGGGGAGGCTTATGGCGTATACACAAAGAGGGGAAGGTGAGCGCATGAACTTGCAATACGACGTTGGAAATACTAAATAGAAATTGGTGTACTTGCATAGTGGTAACATAGGTGACATGAATCAAAGCATGTGAACTTGCATAGGTTTAACTACAACATGAACCTATATTCTTATTTAGGCATATTGTCAAACATGAGCATGTCGTAAATATTTCTAGCATAAGCATAGCATAATGTCAAACATAAGCATGGCATAAATACTTTTGGCATAAACATGGCATAATGTCAAACATAAGCATGGCATAAATACTTTTGGCATAAACATAAACATGTCATGTTCATAAGGTTTCTACATGTTTACAAAGGGGATACTTTGTTACCAACACAAAAGCATAGTTCAACTTAATCATGGTTTAAGTCCAATCACATAACGATGGTACAAACATACTTATGCATAAATATTCCTAATCATGGTGTTTGCTTTAAAACTTGCAAAAAGGGATTTTTGAGTCTAACCTAGCCATGTCTCATATATGTCATCATATAAACAAGATAGACTTAATCATGGATTCCAATTATGCCAAATATCATTCAAGGCCTAGCCATATTCACAAATTTGCAAAAGCATGACTTAATACATGGATTATGGTATCAAAATTCCAACATAGTTTCATATGAACTATAACAACCAAACTTGTTTCAATTACTTGCAAAATGATTTATGCACAAAAATATACATCATGATGGCATAATCACAAAGCCCAAACTTGCATGAATTTCAATCAACTACATACATGTAGCTTCAACATAGATTACATAATTTGCGAAATATTCCAAACGTTTACTTGCATAGAACTACCGCATGTAGTTCTTTATAACATGAATAACATAATCCAAACGTATATAAATTGATAAGAACGCACAAATATGAATTACTTCCATTGCCACAATTCAAGCATACACATCAACACAGTTGTTTATTTATACCAAAGTAATACTCTACTTACAATGGTTGCGGCGAATTCTCTAATTAAGAGACACGATTCCTTTGTTGAATTGATTAGCTTTAGGTTGCTTGAATTGCTTTAGGCTTTAGAACTTTCTTCCTAATTCTCTCTCTAGTTGGCGGCTACTCTTTGTCGTTCCTCAGCAACATGGCGGCTATGTTCTTAATTTGAATGAATAGATTAGGGTTTAGTCTAGGATTGTTTATATAGAGGTTAGGAATTGATTAGGACCCTTGATGTTGCTAGGTTAGATCATAGCCATTCATTAGGAAGAGAGATCAATAAAAACCCGCCACCTAGCCCTAATGACTAAGCAGACCACAGAAATTCGACCACACACCGACCTGGCCAGCCAGGTTGACTGGGCTCGACCAGGTCGATACCCCTGTCGACAGCCCTGTCGACATGGGTAGCCCAGGTCGACAGCCCAGTCGACCTGGGTGGCCCAGGCGGGTGTTCTTCCACCCTGGCCCAATGGGCCCGATTTTAAATTATTATTTTATTCTGTTTGAATTTTAAATTTGATTCAAAACTTCCGAAGGCCATATCTTCTTCATACGGACTCCGTTTTTCGAAAACTCGGACTCTATTTCGCGTATTTTTCCGAGACGAACGCAATGGCGTATCCCGTTTCCCTTAGTTCTTTGATTTCAGATTAATTATACTTTAATTTGTTAATTTCACAGTTATAGAATTTGCGGGGTGTTACATTTGCCGTGTGCTCAAAACAATCAGGCGTTTCGAACGGTCTTGATCGGTTTAGCGGCTGATTCGGATCGAGCGAAATTCCTTTTCGTTACATTTGGTATCGGAGCTTTGTTTTACAAAGCTCAGAGAACAAGACACACTATAACCATATAAAAGAATTCATCAGATATTGGATTAGTAATATCCAATGAGAATGACTCGTTAGAGAGGGGATCAGTAGTATCCTAGAACGAGTGTGAAGAGTATATTTTTAAAATTAAAACAATTTTTGTTTTAAATTTTAAATCAATTATTCATACTTCCATATTTATTTATATTGATTTGGACTATCCAGTATATAAAGATTTTGCATATACGTCTGATCCGCGTGTATTCGAAGTTTTAATATATTGGGTAGATATAGAATCACACTCTAGTCGCCCGGAGATGATTTTGATGATCGAGCTCCATCATCAGAATTTATTTTCGTGTTTCGAAAGTGGGATCTCTATATATTTCCATTAGACTGGTGTGAGAACCAAAATTAGATAGGGCTTATTGTTGTGGTTTGGCATCAAAAATGTGAATTTGACTATATATCAAAATTATGGATTTGAAACATTAATCAACTAATTGATTGCTGAATGTGTTGCTTGATTATTGTTTTGATTAATTAAGATTTTGAACCATTATGTCAATTTGAATCAAATAGTGAATTGTATTGAAAATTTGTCGAATTTGCATGCAAATACATGTACTTACATTGAACAGGCCATAGCAAAGAGGCTAGAGCAGAAGAATAAAATTGTTTGCCGACAAATAGGTACATGTTTATTGTATTTCTTGAGTTTTGGGTGATTTTGTGAGCCGATTGGCTAGCCGCTTGGCTTTTTCTTTTTCTTTTGGATTGAAGAAGGCCATGGGAGGCTATATGAAATATCCCGAAGTCCCCGGTGCAGGGGAGGTTATGGCGAAATTTTTCGAAAATTTAGGGTGTCAGCCAAATTTTTGAAAAATTTGAAAAGTTTTTAGAAACTGAAAAGTTGAAAAACTTAAGCCGTAAAGTAAATAATGAAAGTTGAGTTGATTAGTTAAACAACTTTCGGCTTCGTTCCTTTTCGGGGACGAAAAGTTTTAAGTGGGGGAGATTGTAATAACCCGGAAATCTGAGCCAATTTAAAAATTTTATTTTGGCAATTTTAGCGAATTTTGATTATTTAAAATGATTATTTTAAATAATAACGACGAAAAATTTATTTTGAATAAAATTAGAATGTATATATTTATATAGATCGTCGTTAGAATATAAATAATTATTTATCATTATAAAAGAAATTGAAAATGGCGAGGTAGTTCGATAATTCGATTACAAAGTTCAAATGAATGTACAGGATTCAAAATAAACCGGATTTTAGAGAAACCAAAAATATTAGAATCTAATTGAGAATATCTTTCCAACGAATCAGAAAAATCAAAATTTCATAGCGGGAATCAAAAGATATGTCCAGTTGAAAATTCAGAATAGTCGCTATGGAATTTCTGGCCCTTAAAAACGGAAATTTTGCAAACAACCTCGGTTTTCGACGAAACCACTTTTGTTGGATCCGCAATGTCAAATTATTGCTAGGTTTCAAATTTCGTAATTTTTCGAATCAATATGTAAGCGTGGTGAAGGAAAATGCGTTTGACCAGTTTTAGTTGATTTTAATCGACTGGAAAATGGCCATTTTTCAAACGATCTCAGAATTTGACGAAAGTAGTTTTGTTAGGACCGTATCGTCAATACGAAGATAGAAATAATTTTTCAGGAATTTTTCGAGTCCGTATGTGGCCCCGGTAAATTGAAATGTACATTTAAATTGAATATATAAAGATTTATATTGTAAATTGAACGGAAACTGATCAAAACAATCGAATTTGCCTACGAAGCATATCCCATTGTGTTCGGAAAAGGGGTAATTAGCTAGTGGCGACAGTCGTTGGGTGTCGATTGGGGTTTGAACGAAAAGTCAACCTCATGGAAATTGAAATAAATAATTAAATAAACATAATATAACTCCCCACCTCCTTTTCTCCTTTTACTCGGTCAAACCCCCCCTTCACCACTTCAGTTTCGATCCTGATTAGAAAATAAAAAAAAAAACCCTAAAACTAAAATCGCGCGCTGCCTCCTTCCACGTCGTCGCCCCCTCCATCACCGGCGCCTACCCCCATCGCACCCCCAAACTCCGGCGAGACCCCCTCCTACCTCCGTCGCCCTCTCTCTCCTCCCTACCCGCAAGTCTCCCTTCCCCCTAAACTGACCACCTCCGGCCATCCCTTGGCCACCGCCCACCTGCTATCCCCCTCTAACGAGCGCGCAAGTCCTCGCCCCCCCTCTTCTTCTAACTTTAAGGTTTTGTTTTTGTTTTTGTTTATAATTTTTTTAAGCTATTAAATTATTAAAAAGCTGATTTTTATAAATATATATAACGACTTAAAATTCCGATTTTCACATATATAAAGCGAAGATAAATAGATTTGATTTTCATTTATAAATGAAATGATTTTTATTTTCAAAAAGATAGGATTTTTATGGTTAAAAAGTTGAGATTTTTACATACCGAAGGAAGAGATTTATACCACGTGAAAGAAGAGATTTTTAACACGAGAAAGAAGAGATCTCTAGATTAGAAAAATATGATCTTTGTTTATATAAAAATATAATTTCTAATACGAGGATAAGGTTAAAAATATAATTTTTATATGTGTACCAAAGTAAAAATAAGATTTTTATTCATATAGAGTAATAAAAATATAATTTTTATTACTTACTAGCGGTGTAAAAATAGAATTTTTATCTATATAGTAGCAGTACAAAATTAGATTTTCTTCTTTTATATACATAGCAACAATATAAAAATGTGATTTTTATATATGTAGTGGCTACGGGCAACGAAAGTGACAAAAGGCGAGCACGATGAAGATGTTCTACATATGAAGAGTCGTGGCGTTTGGTTTAGCTTTCGGTGAGAACTTCTCACTTCTAATTTAATTTTCTAGTTAAAATATATACTAGGATGCAGACGGTGTTTAGTAGCACCCGACACCCGTCATCCACAGACCATGGACGACTTGTATGCTTGTTTATTTCATTTTGATGTGTAGTTGATTGTGGGATGTGATGTGAAATGAAATAAAATATTTATACAGTTAAACATATTTTATAGTTAAAAATAGAATTTTTAACGTGTATATGAAATGAAATAAATTAATATAAACAAATCGAACGATTTGTTTATATACACACATTTGACCGATATTGATTGGGTCGATAAATTTTACACATCGTCCAACTGCACAAATAAAATCTGTGTTTGATTGTTTGAAACCCCACACGGGTATTGGGATGATATATGACATACACTAATCCCAATAATTAGTTGTATGACGATCGATTGATTGACAGACTGTTATAAGCGTTAAATATTTATATTTGATGCTTATATAGTGTAGAATGCACTCTGGATGATGGTTGATTATTTATCGTTGTTATTTTATACATGTGTTGTAGAAAATCCATATAAAACATTATATGGTAATTGTTTGGGCCTCATTCCAGTTTTGAAATAGAAATATTTGAAATAGAATATTTGAAATAGAATATTTGAATAGAAATATTTGAAATAGAAATATTTGAAAAGAAATATTTGAACTAGAATATTTGAAAATAGAAATATATGAAGCCGTGTTGATTAGATTGACACCATTTTGACGTGAACGATATTTATATCGATTTTATTCATTTTTATAAGGAATATAGAAAAGGAAGTGATTTCAAATTCTAATATTTTGAAACGATTTGAAATTCGAATCGAAATTGAATAGAATTGAATTCGAATTAAAATTGAATAGAATTGAATTCGAATTGAAATCAAATTGAAATGAATTCGAATTGAATTGAAATTGAATAGAAATCGATTTGAAATAAATTCAAAATCGAATAGAAATTGAATTGAAACGAACTGAAATTGAATTAAAAATCGATTTGAATTGAAATCAATTTGAAATGAATTTAAAACGAGTTTATGAGGAAAAATTTAATTTTGATTTGAATTTGAAATGAAGTTGAAATCATTTCGAAAACGAATTTAAAACGATTTATAAAATACGGTTTAAAAGGAAATCGACAAAATATATATTATATATTATATATATATATAATATAATGGCCTGAATAGAACGCGCCGTGCCGCGGCAGTTCGTGAATTTCGACCATTGACTTCGGATGGATATTACGGGAGATCCGACCGTTGGATTCTCCTAAAACCGGAACCGTTGGGTTCGTATCGAAAAGAGCTTTCTAACGGATATTTGAAATTTGAAATCTAACGGTTGGATTTGGAATTATGTCCAAATCAAATTTGGAAAAGGTCGTTGTAAGTGCAGTTCGATGGCCGTTGATGGAAATCGACTGTACGAGCCTTGATAAAATTATTAAAATAGAAATAATTTGTGTAAAATCATAAGAAATGATTTGGGAAAAATCGGGATGAAAAACTCCATATTTGAAAAGATAAAAATAGATTTTTATCGAAATGAACTAGTTTTGAACTAGAATAATAATTTATTTATTTTTAAAATAAATAAATTGGATTTGAAATGGTTTTGAAAATAACCAGAATTTCCAATAATTGCATTGGAATGGATTTGAATCGAAATTGTCTTCGGAATATTTCGATGTTGGATTTCGTGATTATACAGATATTGTTATGGAAATTTGAAAGATATATATATATCGTTATTTCCAATACGATATTTGTTGGTCGTAGAATTTGATATTGAATATAAGCCGATATATTTTCTATTCTGAGCCTTGTATTTTATATCAAATGTGATTTGGGTTTGTTGTAAATGGTGTCTTCATTAACACTGTTCTTAAGCCCAGTTGAGAAAAAGATTAAATCTTTTTATTTAGATTTAATGAACTTTACCAATTCAATAATATTTAATTGGAATTGAATTGGGATTGATTTTTGGGTTTATCGTGAACAGTGTTTTAAATAACACTTGTTCTTTAACCCGAAAATTGATGGAATGTGATTTTGGGTTGTCGTGAACGGTATCTTCAATAATACTGTTCTTAGAGCCAAAGGAGTTAAGAAAATCAGAAACTAACTAGAGATTAGTTAAGTTGAATGGTTTCTGGGGTACTAATCTGATGTTGGTTTCGGCCTTCGGGTTTAATACTTAGGGAATTGCTCACTTGCTAATTTATGGTTAGGGACTGATTGAAATGTGATGTGATTTTGGGTTGTCATGAACGGTATCTTCAATAATACCGTTCTTAGACCCAAAGGAGTTAAGAAAATCAGAAACTAACTGAAGATTAGTTAAGTTGAATGGTTCCTGGGGTATTGATCTGATGTTGGTTTCGACCTTTGGGGTTAATACTGAGGGAATTGCTCACTTGCTAATTTACGGTTAGGGACTGATTGAAATATGATGTGATTTTGGGGATTTATCATGAACCGTGTTTTAAATGACACTGATTCTTTAACCCAGTCAAAGATTAAAACTAAGTGGAGTTTTAATGAATATTTAATTAGATTGAAAAGATCGAGAATGGAGTATCACCAGTTTTGCTCCAGGCGATAGTTAAATCTTTAATTAGATTTGAACATGAAATGGTAACTGAATTTACCGATAACACCGTGGTGTTAGATATGAAATATTACCAGTTTTACTTCATGGGATGAATAGGTTGGGATTGGGAAATAAAATAAATGATCACTTCGGTATGGATCGCTAATCCCGACTAGTTTGAATTGATATTCAAAAGTAGATTAAAGAATAAATTTAAAGGAATTTATCTTTGATAAAATTAATGGGAACCTCTCCGAAGAATGTGCAATTTAGAAACTAATTGTAGGTTAGCTAAGCAGAATGGTTTTCTGGATATTTATCTGATGTTGGTTTCGGCCTTCGGGGTTAATATTAGGGGAATTATTCTCTTGATTAATTTACGGTTAGTGACTGATGAACTGGAATGAGGCGTATGTTGTGTTTGTATAACACATATTTATTATATACGCGAGTTATTCAGAAAGACCGGGTGTATCCCATTCTTAATAACTGATACGACGATAAGTCGAAGATGAAGACGATGGTAGAAGACCGGAGGTCTTCACGTCGTTTGGATAATTACTGACGATCTTGATTGGGTCGTACACCCAAGAGTAGGGAATCAGTTGGTGATCGTCCAGACGTACTTGGAGATCTTTGGATATGCGGGGTACTAGGTGCCTCCGGTTTCGTTCAGACCCAGAACGGACTTGTAAATGGACTGTGTGTCTGACATTAGATATCGTTCCGTGTGATTGATGGATATCGGTCGCATGGAGTGGTTTGCCTGTGTGGCATGTAAAATGCAAATGATCAAGGCTCTTGTTGAAAAGCAAAGTCTTGTGGTTGATGATCAAAGCGCGGCCTTTGTGGCGTATCTTTTTGTAGCGTTGATTCGCGAGCCTCACACCCCGGTTGTGAACCAGAAACGGGAGAAGGACCTCAGGGGGGACATGCGTTTCTTTCTAGATAGAAGCGGCGTCAGTGGTTTTACACGCCCTGACGAGTTTGACTTGTGTGGTTGTTGATGTTGCGAGGCGCCTCAGATATATCGGTGACTATGTGAAGCCGATGGAGTCATTTGTTTGCTCATTTACGCCCCAAAGGGCAGGGAAACGTAGTGTTCAGGCATTATAATCCACATCGGTGGACCGACCCTGACGATCCAAGGGGCAGTTGTGGCTGTTCCTGAGGCTCGGGCTAGAGAGTCTCGAATCGGTAGAGGACTATCTTTTGCCTCGGTTCACAGATGGAAATCCAACTTCCAAATATGTGACATTTGCGGTTTTGATTGTAGAACCTAGTGCGGTGACATGATATATGGTACCCATGCCGCCTATGATTGATATTTATGATTGTATATAAAATCCGAAACTAACTGGAAACGAGCTAAGATGAGTGGTTTCCTGGGTATTGGTCTGATGTCGGTTTCGGCCTTCAGGGTTAATACTTAGGGAATCGTTCTCTTACTAATTTGCGGTTGGAGTCTGATTAAGAATAAAAAGATAAAATTTCACGTATCAAGCATTCTTTGGCTGTTATAAGGTAAAACCTTATCCTCCGGCTTGCGTTGCATTATGTGATGGGACCTGGGTCTTATAACAGCTTCATTTTTTCTTTATTTAGCATTGCGCTGTTTGTTTTATGCACTGGTGTTCTTGGGAGGAAACCCGTTCCGTGTTATACGACGTGGTCCCTTGATTTATCTAACTTTAAAATAAAGATTAATAACTGTTTTAGTTCTCACACCGGTCCAATGACTGACCTGGAGTTTATTGTTTCAATCTAAACTCTGGGTGCCCTTATTTTCGACACGGGCAGCTAGTAGTTTTGGTTTTGCAGATTTATATTCACAGGATCCTGGTTTACAGCTGGAATGATATTCGGAAAGCTTTGTATCCGTATATCTCCTTCAGTTGTGTTTTGTATTATTTTCCGCTGCAGTGATGTTTTTAAATGTAATTTAAATCTCTGATATTTTCTGTGTAATATCGATTCATACATTCGTGTATTCTGATGGAATTGTTGTAATTAACAATGAAATGTTCTTCTGTCTGCGTTCTATTTTTTCATGTGCTCAAAACAATCAGGCATTTCGAACGGCCTTGATCGGTTTAGCGACTGATTCGGATCGAGCGAAATTCCTTTTCGTTACACAAAATATAAAGTAATTCCATGTAATGGGGATCATGATATTACTGGTAATTTAATTCCTTTCTCAATGCTCCATGCAAGTGCAAGAAAAAGATAGCACTTGGGTGCTCAATACTTTGCAAAGAAGTTTTAGTTGACTAATTGTTGTTTTTCTTTCTAATCCAAATATGCAAGAGCATTCAAGGTGATTGTTGAACTCCATGGTAAACATTTTGATTTTAGAAGTGTTATCTTGAAGAACACTTGTAAATCTTCTTTAATGTTTCTCTGACTGGAATGTAATGTACATGTTCTTGTTGGTGTTAGATAAATTATTGGTGTTTGTTGTTTTGCTTTTGCGGATGTTGGGATAGTATCAATGACAAGTTTAATTTCAGTAATTTTTTTGGTATTAGCAGAAAACTTTTGGTTTTGTCTTTGATATTGCATGTTTGTGGTGGATGATTTATAGCACGAAATTTTTGTTTTTGGTATTGCATTTTTGTGGTAGGACATATATCAGGAAAAATATTAATGTATAAAATCATAACTGACAACAGTTATGTAGTTTAAACAATGTATAGACAAAACAAAGACATCGCCTCCTTTGAAGAGAAATGATGTCTAAACGCCACACAAAAATCATTCCACTGAAAATGGATTGATGTCTGTTCGGTGTACAGACATCACTTCTTTTAGAAAGAAATGATATGGTAAAATACTGATTACAATAGTTATTCGCACCAAAAATGATGTATTAGTCATTTTTTCACTACTTGCATGATATGTTTATAGTAATTCAAGGCTGATAATAAGCCATTATCAACATTCAGTTGATGCAAATAAACAAAAAAGGGTTAATACATCGTTTTTTAATTAATTTATGATGTCTTGATGCTGCTTCGACATCGTTTTTTAAATGATGTAAAAAGTGGCACTTTAGACATCACCGACAAAGACATCACTCCAGAAAAATGAGGACATCATTTTTTAGCTGATGTCTAAGTGAAGTTTTCTTGTAGTGCCTCCAGAGCCAGAGCCAAAACCAAAATCGGGGACAGACATAATACATCTGCCACATAGATATAAAATTGGATTTCAAATACTACGACATAGGAATATCAAAAGCGCTCTACATTTTACAGACGAAATCCGAGCAATTTATAGGTTTTTAATTTATTTGTTTGTTCTCCAAAGTTTATAAATATAACTTGTATTCTTGTTTACAAATTTTAATTTATAGTCATAATATATCTTGCTTCGTATTTTCATGTGTTTGAAATCTTATTATAAAATTATGCTTCTACATGCATATCCAGCAATATACTTCATAATGCAATTTAAAAATAAAAAATACCTAAAACACAATTCAAATATACATCAAACAATTTAATGGCACTTAAAAACAATTCAAATATACTTCATAATGCAATTTAAAAGATAAAAAATACATAAAAAACAATTCAAATATACATCAATACACTTTAATGCCACTTAAAAACAAGATAATAAATGACTAGAGAAAACAATTCAAATATCCACTGTTGAATTTAACTCAATATATTTTAATTTCTATAAATTTGACGTACAGTCTCACTTCAAATTTATTTATCAGCATGATTTGTAGGTCATCAATGGCATATCTTTTAATTTTTAAAGCTTGAAAAAATATTTCACATGAAAACGTCTAACATATAAAAATATTCTAATATACTAAAGTTAGAAAATTATCAAATTAATAGTATACTTGCTGAAATTTTGTAGAAAAAAATCAATGGCATTGATCATATTTAATTCAATCTATTGTTGTCATATTGATTTTTTTAGCAAAGCCAACGGGGTCAAAAGGGCCCGATCTTTTTATTGAAGTCACATTGATAGTTACAAGAAGCAAAACGAATATATGGAACTAGAGATTTTTAAAATAGTTCTTGAATTCAAAATTTGAAATTTGTACCATTATTTCTTGAATTCAAAATTTATTTTGAAAATACCAAATTTGTTTGATTAGTAATACAAACTAAAAGTATATACGGAACTAGAGATTTAAAGTAAAATATACATATAGTTAAAAAAAAAAAAACATGATAAATATATCAATATCATATTAAAAATGATTTTATATAAATAATACATGCATGAATATGCATATATATATATATATGTAAACTTTATAATTATAACCTTATTTTATGAAACATGATAAATATATCTATATACATATAATTTTCATTCCTATAAAAATTGTATTTGAAAATTTGTAATCGTATTAATTAACTATCCTTACAAAATAAACTATGTTAACAACCAGGAATCAATATTATGGTGATAATATACGAAACATATGTATTAATTAACTATAATGACATTTTAATTGCTAACAATCTCATTATTTCAGTGATAATATAGCAATTCAGGGGTATTACGATGTAATATACATATGTTAACAACTATGAATCAATCAAACATCAAATTAACCCCTAAATCAATACACTAGAGACGTCTAAAAGACCGGTTGTAGGTCGACTACCCTGGGTATCGTCGAAACACCGGTTTACATGAGATACATATAATCTGGATGTTATGAGTTCTTTACCATAATTGAATGGGTGTTCTGGTTTCCATGGATGAATGGTTGAATTGTTTATAGTAAAGGCTATCACTGTCCGATGTGGGGAAGATAGGATTGAGTTCTTATCTAGTGTTGTGGGTAGATTAATATGTTTATCTATCCATCCTCATATACTTTATTGTTGAAGTTTGTTAGCTGTTTTACCGCTCACTAAGACTGTTGTCTAACTCAAGGTTTTATGTTTCCTCTTATTACCTTGGGCTATTCATCCGGTTGTGGATGGACAAAATATGTAGCAATGACAGGTGATTAGTGAAGACGACGTTGTTGTGCGAAGGCGAGCAGGAGGCTGGCGTATTGCTTTTACTTCTATATAGTATTTATGTTTCCACTGTTTGAGTTGCTCTATGAGTGTTGTATTGAGGCCTTATGTACATACTTGACATTTCCTGTGATGTTGGGATAACCTTTCAGGATGTTGTGAAAGTTTGAAAAGTTTGCTTATGATGTTTCACTACTATTACCTGTTGTATATGTTCTATTATATTTTATCCTTGCGTTGTGAGTTTTACGACAGATTCTGATTGTGTTTATCTACTCTGATGATCGTCCATAATTGTCGTGCACACCTTTCAGCGAATTATTCTTATCATTAAGTGGGGCGGCTGTAGGCGGTCAACACATTATGGTACCTTTCGTCCGAGTACTTCTTGACAACTCCGGACCTGGAGCAAGACTAGTTTTGATCCAAGGTTTAACCTAATACAAAATGACAAAACTGTCAGAAACTTTTAAACCTCAATGATTAATATGCACGAATCATCACTAGTATGCTAAAAGTTCCTAAATTGAATTTTTTGAGTCAGAAAATAATTACTAAAACATAAAAGGTGGGCATAAGATGAGAGGGAAGCGAAACTGAAACAATTCAAGATGAATTAGTTCTGGTAAGGACATGACAGTAAATACGAATCTGCAAAATAAACGGGCATGCACTGGTAATCTTGTATGTTGTAGAGTTGAAAGCCAAAAGCTTTATGGAAAACTTCATCAGGAACCGATGCAGCACCACTGGTGGTGCTAACTTTGCGGTTTGACAGTGTGTGCCTGCATATATAATAGCTCTTGTATTAGTAAGTTTCTAAGTAACTCAGCTGATCACACAATAAGATTGAAAAGATACCGCCCATGAACTTGAGAAAAAATTCAAATTGTCAACTTCTTTTATCAATTTAATTAATACAAGTTGCCATATAATTAATGCTAAACTTTTGATATTAACCTTAAACCGACATGTATATGGTATGCTTTAAAGTACCAGTTCTCACTGGTTGGCCACCTATTCACTAACGTGTGACATTCTATGTGAAACCAAGCGAAATTAAAAAAAATACACTACATCCATCATAACATGTATGGATCAAAATATATTGCTTACTAGCTGACAAGAGCAATATTTCTTGTGAACACAGAACCTCTCCCATCACATGCACGACAGCTAATCAGCCCACGTGAGGCACACATTACACACTGCAATTTCCCCGTTCCATTGCATATATTGGCTCTGTGGAAAAGAAAAAAAATCATGTAAATAACGTAATTTTTTGTCTTATTTATTACACCCTCCAGAGTTGTCAACTATGGCTTTAGTCTTATTTATTGTATCCCTTCAGAGGCCTCCGACACGAAGTCAACACAACATGCACGCTTCTACTATCCGAAAACACCCACGGTTTATTTAAGACCATTCACACCACGTAAACATCCAATCTTCATAAATTGGTTGGATGTATCAAGTTTTAAATTCAAGCTAAAATCCAAGTGACTCAACTGTTAATCACGGAAAATACTAGTAAATCCAAGGGTGGCAAAGCTAACCTCGAGGCCATGCTTGCAAGCCTTCTTAGCAACCAAAGCAGCTCCAAGCATTACACTGGGGTTTGATATATTTGTACAAATAACAATTATTGCAATAACAACATCTCCATGTCTCATCTAAGCTGGTTGTCCTGAAATTTAAAATTAACCTCCTTGGATTGTGATTCCTTTGGAACAGCTAACCCCTATAATATTTTAGGTTAAGATTATGTTCAGTACAACTATAGATAAACACAATAAAATGGTTACAAGCATCTACAGTAACATAATCCAGATGAGATGACCCAAACTCCCCCTTACGGGAAAGCTCGGATTGAATTGAGAACACGACTCATCAGACACAAACAATATAACATTGCATTGCTATTACAACAGTAACATCAGAGTACAAGATATAAGAGTATAAATAAATAATATACATTGGAAAAATATCATAGTTCAAATTACATAGCAGTGGAATTAAAATGTATAAATACAATGACTAACACAACTGGATGAAATACACGGATACAAAGCTTTCCGAAAATAGCTCAAGCTGAAATCCAGGATCCTGGGATAAGAAATATATGCGAAAACCCAAACAACTAGCTGTCCATGTGCAAAATATAGGCACCTAGAGTTTAGGTTAAAACAATAAACTCCGAGTCAGTCATGGGACTGGTGTGAGAACTAAAACAATTATTAATTTGATTTTAAAGTTAGGTAAATCAAGGGACCACGCCATATAACACGAAACGGGTTTACCCCCAAGAATACCAGTGCATAATACAAACATCGCAATGCTAAATAAAGAACAATGAAGCTACTATAAGACTCAGGTTCCATCACACAATGCAACGCAAGCCAGAGGTTATAGTTTTACCTTATAATAGCCAAATATGTTTGGTACGCGAAATTTATTTTTTATTATTACTAGAAGTGAAGAAATCAACTACAAATATAAATGTATCAATCATAGACGGCATGAGTGCCCCATCCCACTATGTCGCCGTATCTAGGTTTACAACTAAAACCGAAAAATGTAGTATTGGAAGTTTGGACTTCCATTGTGATGGCTACTGATCCGAAAGATCGATCATGTAGTGTAACACTCAACGGCTTATGTCCTGTGCATGAGAAAACAACGTAATACACATCTGCACTATATCGAGGATATCAAGTATCTCAACGGCTTACGTCCCATGCATGAGAAAACGCCGTATACTCTATCCTTCTAGGAATCGGGGAGTGTGCCCTATCCCTACCAGGTGTGGAGCGACCACACCCAGCCTATCTCGGTCGACCAATCTATCCTCATCTCGAAAGTATACTGACCTAACCATCAGTTCACCATCATACCGATGTGTGAGGCTCGCGAATTAGCACTACACAAAGCTATCTACTTAAGCTATGCTTTGATCATCATCCACCAAGCTCTGCTTTTCAACAAAATCTTGGATCACTGCAACTCAGCATATCACACTGTCAATCCATACCATATCATTGATCTCAACCAATATATAACCTCTAAGCTCGTACGTCTCAGAGAAGGGTGTTAAGCAAGAGAATAAATTCTACGCCACCAAAAAGATATATATTTAGTAAAGATCAATGAATACAGCATAACGGAATACAATGTCAGACACACCATCCATTTACAAGTACGTTCTAGGTCTGAACGAAACCGGAGGCACCTTATTGCTTGTCCCGTATGTCCAATACAGGAGAGAGGCCCTCGCATATTCGAACAATCAATAATTACGTCCGGACGGCTACCACTGTAGCCCCTTCAAGGCAGCTGCTCCAATCATGGGCATCAGTAGCAACCCATCCATTCGATGTGAAGATCGTCAGTCTTGCACCGACCTCAATCTCTTCGACTGTTAGTCATCGTACCAATTATTCAAAATAGGTTAAACCCGGTCTTTCCGAATAACTCGCGTATCTTATAATCAAGTGCTATAACAACACATCATATGCCTCATTCCAATCCAGAAGATTCTTTTATTCGTATTTCTTTATTCTGGAAAGGTTCTCATTAATCTTATCAATGATTATCACTTTTAAACACACTGTTTAATCCATTTCTTTGGAAATCATTTCAAAAGATTTTATACTATCTCTTCGCAGTTTAAACCAAATTAAGATTTATCAAACTAGTTGGGAATAATGCCTTACCGAAGTAATCATTCATTTGATTATCCCATCTCAATCTATTCATCCCATGAAGCAAAACTGGTAGTACTCCATATCTAACACCACTATTTTATCGGTAAATTCAATTACCATTTCACATTCAAATATAATTAAAGGTTTAACTACCACATAAAGTAAAACTGGTGATACTCCATTTTTGCACACTTCTCAAATTTGGCAAATTTAATTACCACATTAACATTTCAATCTAATTAAATATTCATTAAAACTCCACTTAGTTTTAATCTCCAACATCCACAAGTTGTTAATTTAATGTGAGGGGTCTAGTGCTTAAATATACATATAACGGTGCTAAGACACGAGGTTAAGTCCAACTTGTGTTAGGAGTCTTCCCCGAACCGCCCGGCAAATCCAGCATCCACAAGTGGTCGGCTTAATGTGAGAGGACTAGTGTATAAACATATTTATGAATATATGTATTTAAAAGGATAGAAATAAATGGCACTAATTTTGCTTAATGGAAATGAATGAAAGTTACAACAGTAAAAGAAGTGGAATGAATGAGGAATGATAACAACCTATTATAATTAATTACATTAATAAGAATGTTATATAATAGGTAGGTTTGTCCTAGGCACAAGTGGAAATTATAACATAAGTTATAATAAATGGAAAGGAAACTTATTAGAAAACTTTAGTTAAGAGAACTAAGTTAATAAGTAAACAACGACAAGTTGTACTAACAGTGTAAGATGGAATTATGATTAAATAAGAAAGAACGAGGTGAATATATGGGATGAAATAAGTTATATTTAATCACAAATAATAAGTGACATGTTAAACAGAAAACAGGTGAATTGAGAAGAAATATACTTAATTACATATTATGTAGAACATGTTGTTGTAACTGTGGAATCATACAATGAATAATATAAAGAGATTGTAGATTACAGATCTTGGATTACGATCTAGAGAATAACATGTTATGGGCTTATTAATAAACTTAAATGGATTAAGATATATATCTGAAATTAATAAGCAAGAGGAACTTGGTAACTTGAATAAAAACTCAATGTGAATGGGAATAACCAAGTTAACTAGAAATCTGATGAGGAAGAGCAAGTCCGTAATTACATGATTAGAGATAAGGTCTAATAACACATCAACCTGAGTGTTTACACCAAAAATGGTCTAAATACCCAAGGTACTAAACTGTACTTCACCAATTCGGTAAGAAATAAATGGAACCGTGTTTAAGTAGCAATAGAAAGTAAAATGCGGAAAAAGTAAAGTAAAGACAAGATTTATAGTGGTTCGGCCATTAACGAGGCCTACGTCCACTGTGAAGATGATTTCCTGCCTTTAATGAAAATTACAAGGTACATCCACTCTTTAACCTCATATATATCCATACCCACTCAATATATCCTTATTTATGTATTTTGATCTAGAGAACTATACAAGAGAATAATAGATTTTGAGGAGAAGGAGGATGGATGAATGATTTGGAAGAAAAGATTCCTTCATTTGAAAATGATGTCTGTCGCCATGGCCAGATCTATGGTTGAGTATGAAGTTTAACAGCACTTCGTCATGTTTCCAGAAAAAGCCCCCTCTTATGTTGGTAGCCATGGTGTATTTATAGGTGAACCCCCCTTGGTAAATGATTTGGAATTTGTTTATCTTAGGCTGTGGGTCGTTCATTCTGCTAATTACAACCATGCCATTGGACAGCTATAGCCAGCTGTCCAGGGTCGTATTCAGTGTTATGTGCGGACGACTTGTTGAGTGTCTTGAATGGCTGAGCGGGTCCTTAAGCGTGAGCGCGGATGCTCTAGGAGATTTCGCAAAAGCGGAGTGTGGAGCTGAGATTGGTCCTCCTTTGTTCCTTGCGTGAACGATCTTCTTGTGCTAAGGGCGCTCGTCCTCTTGTTACCTTTGTATGGTGCCGCTTGGTTTTACGGTTATGCTAAGCGGTTGCTTTTGCCCGTGTAGAATGGGTGACCTGTCTTGTTTTAGTGCTTGAGCGGCTTTCAAGATGTGCGGCCCTTATCTTGTCGAGTCGTGCCTCTCATAACCCGGTCGCACTGGTAGACTTGGCCTGCCTTGGGTTTGATATTTGGGTCTTGCTTAGCGCGGTTGCGTTATGTAGGACCGACCCTAGTGCGACCCGCCTTGTACCCTCTACCCAATGTGCGTATGAATTTTTAGGGATTAACACTTGCCCCTCGAAGTCCGTGATTTTCTTTTGTAAGGAATTATGGGCTTCGACATATTTGATCACACATTGGGTGGCGATTCTGTCCTGGTCGTTCGTGTAGAGACCGGGGTCACCTTGTTGACGCTGACTGGCATCTTTATCTTTGAACGAGACGTTTGGCTTACCATGTTTTTGTCGTAAATGACCAGATCGTGTGGAAATGAATACGCCAACTGGTCCTTTGACGAGACACCTATTTCGGTACTCAAGTGTTATAATGACGTGGCGAGGAGTACCTTTATGCCCTTTAATCTCCCCTTTGTTCTCTCATTTGTCATCCGATTTTGCTTTTATTTATCTTCCAAGAGAGATTCTGAAAGAAAGAACTCCGCATTTTTCTCTACTGCTACTCAGTTTTGTTGATGATCTTTCCTTTTTTGTTCTTCCTTTAAGTCTTACGGTTACTCCCTGGTTTATTTATAGGATGGTTTCATCTTCGGAGCAACGCAAAAAAGGAACCTTCATTGATTTGAGCATCTCTGGGGATGAGACTCAGCCGGGTGGTCATCCGTCCGTAAACCCTCCTTCCTGCCCTTCTTATACGGAACTCCAAGCTATTATTAATAGGCCTCGTTATGCTCCTGGACCTTGCAATCCCAGGATTGCTAAGCGATTTCGAGGATGGAGCTTACAAGGGGTTCCTTCGAATGCGGATGTGTCCCCGGCTGATTCTCTGAGTTTTGCTTATGATATGACTATGGCGAAAAATCGCATGCTGGCTCGCCTTAAGACTGTTGTGCATCAATTTGGAGAACAGATGGACTTGCTGAAGAATCATTTTGCAAAGCGGATGGTTGGCTGGCATAAGTTGGCCTCTGACCTCCAAAAACTTCACGAAGACAACCTCGAGCGCATTTCTGCTTTGGAATATGACAAGGCGAAGTTAATCCAGCCCCTTAGGTCAAAAGATAGCATGGTTGCCTCTTTTGCCCCCGGGGGGTTGAGTCACTGGCTCTTGTACGTGCTGAAGGGTCTTCATCTTGTCCTGCTCCGGTGAAGAGGAAGGTAGGTAGGCCAAGGAAGGTCAGAGATTTGTGATCCTCTCTCTTGGTTGCTTTTTTTTTGAACCCTTAAGACCGGTTGTGCAAGCGAGTGCCGGTCCTCGCCCATGACATTATGTTGGTTGTTATTTGATGACTTTGTATTTGACTTGTGACTCTTTTGTACTTTCTGATGAACGGTTGCCTGGCTGATTTTGCGATACTTTCCATGTCTGTGCTACACCATGCCTCTTTGCCCTGCCATGACAAAACACATGTATTTTCTTTTAAAAGGCTTTTTTTGTACACAGCGATCGCGCATTATCTTCGTATCATGAGGCGTTCGTTCGTGCGTTAATATCACATCACAGTTAGTTCTGTATTGCTCTTATTAATTTGGGATTACCGAGTTTTCGGTATTTGATTTAACTAGTTAGTTTTAAATTGCTTTAATTTTGGCAAGTCAACCATTTAGGTTTTTTATTAAATATCCTACTTTATTTGTTTGGTATTTTCGTGATGCATTTTTATGCGTGCCCCCTGGGAGGACTTGGGTTCCAATGTAGAATCCGAACTTGGCTTCATTTGACTTGGTTAACAACCAAGAACAAGAACGGACACCCCCATACGGTTAGGATTTCTGATTTTGTACTCTTGGCTTTGCTTGACTTGGTTAACAACAAAGAACAAGAGTGGGTACCCCCATATGGCTAGGATTTCTGCTGTTGTAATCCATCCTTGGCTCTGCTTGACTTTTTTAATAACAGAGACAAGGATTGCCACCTCCTTTCGGCCAGGTTTCTTTTTTGCGCTGGTCCTTCCAGCATGTTTAATCCTTCCCCATTTTATGCTTCATTCATGGAGCGGACACTAATTCATCTCATCGAGTTTTCAACTCAGAAGGAAAAATTCGTGTTTTTACCTACTAAGGTAGGTGTCCTTTGAAATTGGCAATTTTTCCGTTTCGGGACATGTCGGTTTTTCCGACTTTATGCTTCGGCCAAGGACACAGACCATGGTTTGCCTCCTTGAGTTTCTTTTTCTCAAGTTGGAAAACCCGTGTCCAGCACCTAGGAAGGCCATCTAAGAAGATGCTTCTTCGGTGGGCTTTAGCAATTTAATCCGTGGGACTTTTGAGTTGCTTTTCACTCCAGCATCGACTTTTTAATCTGGCATCAGGCTTTCTGTTGGTACTGTACTGAGGGGTCCAGTGCTTCCTGACGGAAGCTGGAATTTCCTCGAGTTGTTGCTCCTTGATCGCTCGTTTGCCTACACAAGGAAATCAACTTTTAGTGTAGGATGATGAATAAGTGACCTGTACATGTAACTAAGATCTCATATTCAGTTACTTCATGTACACCGCTAAAATGTGAGGATTTGATGAATCTTTACAGTATTTCTTATATATATTTGAATAACATGATATAAGAAATAATGACGGATATGATCACTGTTCCATGCTCGTGGAATCTGGTTCCCGTCTGTGGTGGCCAATTTGAAAGTTCCGTCCTGGAGTTTCTGATTTATGACATAAGGTCCTTCCCAATTAAGGCCGAAGACTCCAGTGCCGGTCATTATCTTCTTTAGGACTAGATCTCCAATTTCAAAAGTTCTATGCTTGACTTTTGAATTGAAGTGCCTGGCCACCCTTCTTTGGTGTGCGGCTACTCTGAGTTCCGCCTCTTTTCTTCTCTCCTCGAGCTGGTCGAGGGCTTCGAGCTGTAGCTTCTCATTTTCTTTGGGGTCAAAATGTAGTCTTCGGTGGGTAGGGACTTCCAACTCCACTGGTATCATAGCCTCAGATCCATAGGATAAAGAAAAGGGAGTGTGCCCTGTTGCAGTTTTGTGCGTAGTGCGATACGCCCATAATGCCAGCGGGAGTTCGTCTACCCATGCACCTTTAGCCTTTTCCAGTCGCTTCATGATGGTAGTCTTGATGATTTTATTTACTGCCTCCACTTGCCCGTTCGCCTGTGGATGAGCGACCGCTGAAAAGCTCTTCTGGATTTTATACTTGGCACAAAAGCTTTGGAACTCTTCACTTTCAAACTGGGTTCCGTTGTCCGTGATTATCTTTTGTGGTAACCCGAACCTGCATTTGATGTTTTTCAAGACAAAGTTAATAACCTTCTTTGAAGTTATAGAGGCCAATGGTTTTGCTTCAGCACATTTTGTAAAATAGTCAACAACAATTGCATATTTGAAACCATATTTGGCAGTGGGTAGGGCTCCTATGAGGTCGATGCCCCATATAGCAAACGGCCATGGGATGACCATGTGCTTTATGGTTGTGGACGGCAGCCTTGGGGTTTTGGCAAATCTTTGGCACCTATCACACTTTTTGGTGTAAGTCGTGGAATCTTTGTTGATGTCTGGCCAGAAATAACCATATCATAGGATCTTTTTAGCAAAAGTTTGTCCTTCGGTATGACCTCCGCATTCCCCTTCGTGCAACTCTGCCATAATTGCCTTAGACTCCTTCTCTGTGACGCATAGGTGTAAAAATCCCCGTCTATACGGTCGCCCATCTTGGATAAGGTATAGGGGAGACTTTCGCAAGATTTTTCTTCGAAGCTTGGCTTCAACCGGGAGTGCTCCAGTTGTGAGATATTCTTTAATTGGTGACATCCATGAGTTTGATTCATCGGTTGCTTCCATGATCCAACCCACTTCGGTCTGCATTGTGCTCGGACTGGAAAGAACTTCTACTGGAACTAACCCCGTTAGCTGCGGATCTCCTGTGCTCGCGTATTTGGCCAGTAAATCAGCCTTAGTATTCTCTTCTCTGGGAATACAAGATATGGTGTAATACTCGAAAGCTTCCAACAATTCCAAGGCCCTTGTAAGATAATCTGGTAAGTTACACGTTTTCGCCTGGCATTCTCCTATAATCTGGCTTACCACGAGCTGGGAGTCGCTGAAGATCTGTATAGTTTTTATTTGTAATTCTCTCGTAAGTTTTATTCCTGCGATAAGGGCTTCGTACTCAGCCTCGTTGTTGGTTGCCGCAAATTCCAATCTTGATGCGTAGCATAGGGATTTTCCTTCAGGGGTTTCGAGAACTACCCCTGCCCTAGAACAGTGGTCGTTTGATGCCCCATCTACAAATAGTTTCCATTGGATATTAGTTTCAATATCATCTTGCTCCTTTACTTCCCCTTGGTCGGTAAATTCTACAATGAAGTCAGCCAGTGCTTGTCTGTTAATCGCCTTTCGGGGATGATACGTAATGTCGTACTGACTGAGCTCTATATTCCACTTTAGCAACCTTCCAGAGGTTTCTGGTCGGGACAGGACTTGCCTCAGAGGTTGGTCTGTGAGTACCTTGATGGGATGAGCTTGGAAGTAGGGGCGAAGCTTCTTTGATGCAATGAGCAAGCAATAAGCAAGCTTCTCAAGTTTTGGATAATTGAGCTCCGCTCCGGATAACCTCTTGCTGATGTAATAGGCCGGTTTTTGTATCTTCAAATCTTCTCTAATTAGTGTTGCGCTTAGAGCATGAGCAGAAACCGCCAAGTATAGAAACAAGTCTTCGCCGTCACTAGGCTTCGACAGCATAGGTGGCATCGCCATATGTTGGATCAGTTCTTCGAAGGCTTTCTGGCACTTAGGGGTCCATTGTATCTTTTTTTTGCCTATTCTGAGGGCGTCGAAGAATGAGAAACATCTGTCCGTTGCCCTGGATATGAAAGGATTCAAAGTCGCGATCTTCCGGTTTAGACACTAAAGCTCCTTCTTGGTCCCTGGGGCGCGCATTTCTCTTAAGGTTAATATTTTGGCTGGATTAGCTTCTATACCTTTAGTGTTGACCATGTAACCAAGCAACTTGCCCGAGCTGACACCAAAACTGCATTTCAAAGGATTCAATTTCATTCCATATTGTCGCAAGATGTCGAACATTCGGGCAAGGTCTTCCAAATGGTCGATTGCTTTCTTTGACTTAACCAACATGTCATCGACATAGACCTCCATCATCCTATCGATTTGTTTCTTAAACATAGCGATTACCAATCGTTGGTAAGTCGCTTCTGCGTTTTTTAGACCAAATGGCATTACCTTATAAAAATATAGGCCAAGGTCGGTAATAAAGCTGGTGTTTTCCTGGTCTGGACTGTACATCATAATTTGATTGTAGCCGGAATATGCATCCATGAACGATAGCAATTCATGGTCGGCCATGGAATCCACCAGCTGATCGATTCTGGGGAGAGGGAAACTATCTTTTGGGCAAGCTTTATTTAGGTCGGAATAATCCACACAGCCCTGCCATTTACCGTTTGATTTCTTTACGAGCACCGGGTTGGATACCCATTTCGGATAGGTAGACTCTCTAATAAAACCATTTTCCATTAGTCTGTCGACTTCTTCTTTTAAGGCGCGCGACCTCTCCGGCCCCTGGGTTCTCCTCTTTTGTTTGACAGCCGGAATGCGCGGGTCGATGTTTAGCTTGTGAACTGCAACATCCGGAGATATTCCGCACATGTCAGAATGGTTCCATGCGAACACATCCAAGTTAGCTCTCAAAAAGACAATCAACTGGTTTTTCAATTCAGGGCTCAGTCGAGACTCTATATTTAACACGCGGTTTGGGTCTTTTGGATCTACCGCTATAGGAATCGTATCTTCGGCTAAGGTCGCCCTTTCGTCCTCTGCACTGGTTTCTCTGGGATCGATCTCCTTCTGCATTCCGCTATGCTCACTAGTGCATGGACCTCTCTTTAGTTGCTATAAGGGAGGTTTTTGGATGCAAGGGAGAACCTCTGCATCCTTTCTTGATTCTCTTTTCTTGGCCTCTTTCGGTTCTGCCACGTAGCAGTCCCTTGCGGCCATTTGATCGCCCTTGATTACACCGATCCCCCTTTCGGTTGGAAACTTCATGATCAAACACCAGGGAGCTAAAGCAATCCTGAAGTCCAAAAGAGTTGGCCTCCCAAGGAATGCATTATAAGATGAAAACTCATCTATTATGACAAAGGTCTGTATCATGGAAACTTGACGGTCCCTGTCTGCTAATTCGACAGGTAAATCAATCGTCCCGATGGGTTGCGTAGGTTGACCTGTAAACTTATACGGGTACACGTGCACTTTTGCCATGGAGAGGTTCATTTTCTGAAAAGTGTTTATGAAGATCACATTAACTGATGCCCCGGTGTCGACCAGGACCCTTTTTACCACTGCATGTCCAAGGCCGATTGTGATCACCATGGCATCGATAGTTGGCGTAATTAAGCCTTCTACATCCTTATTTCTGAATATCACGTCCTCGGTCGAAGTTTTGTGCATTTTCGCCAGAAGCTCGTTGTTCAAGATCATGCACCCTTTCTTTCCCGCGACATCCTTCAATTCATTAGCGTATCTTTCCATATCTGCCCAGCTATTTCGGGCTAGGTGAGAACCCCCAAATATCGTATTGATTACTGGTCTCGAGTCAACTGGCACTCGGTCCTCTTTGTTTAAGTTGGGCTGGTTAGATGTATTGCTATGCCCCTGCACGACCAGAGAGTTTTGGGGATTTTTCACATACTGTTGGATTCGGTTCTTCCTGATGAGCTCTTCAATCAAGCTCTTCAGATGGCGGCATTCATTAGTGTTGTTCCCTGGTTGGCTATGGAAACGGCAAAATTTCCCGGAATTCGCTTGTTGTTCATTTACCTTCTACGGCTTCATCTGAGGGAAAAGGCCTGAGTCCTTCGCAGCATGGTAAATCTTCTCTGGGGTTTCATTTAATAGAGTTAGCTCAGAAGGTTTATACATCCGTGTCTTCTTATAAGCTTTGCTCTCCCCCTCACCGTTTCCCCTTTTGTGTCCTAGATCGTTCCTCTGCTCAGCCCTGGGCCCATTATTCTTCCCTTCTCTGGCCGTGCTATTTTCTATAGTCTTCTGGGCACCTAGAGATTCATCTTCCACACTCATATATTCTTCAGCCTTCTTTTAAAACTTCTTTAAGTTCTTTGGTTTCTTCATTTTAAGCCACTTTCCAAATTCTGATTTCTTATCGATGGCTCCTCTCAGGGCCGCGAGCAAATACCAAGGCTCTGGCTCTACGACCTCCGTTGCCGCAGCGCGGAAGCGTGTAAGGAAAGCTCTGATGGTTTCCCCAGGCCGCTGTTCCATCTCACTGAGCGACATCACGTCTCTTGCTTTAGTGGCCTGCAACCGGAATTGATCCTGAAATCTCCTCACTAGATCTGTAAACTGGTTGATACACCTAGGTGGGAGTCTGGTGAACCAAAGTGAGGCCACACCTTCCAGGAAAACGGGAAAGTATAAGCACTTGATTTCGTCAGTGGCTCTAGCTCCATTCATGTGTTGGTCATATTTGAACAGGAAGATAGTTGGATCTCCGACTCCGCTGTAAGGTGCTATTGTTGGCGGTATAAATTTCTTCGGGAATTTTGCTTGACGGATCTCCTCCGTGAATGGATTTTTGCAGGGGGAGAACTCCCACTCTTTTTCCTCATCCTCTTGAGCCACCTTCTCCTTCATTACTCTCTGAATTAAGTCTGTGATGCACCTTTCATCGCCCGCTTGTTCATTAGAATTGATGCTAACATTAGCGTGGCCATGGTTTAAGCTTTGACGCTTCGCATCCTTCTTGAGGGAGGCTATGTTGGAGCGATTCGTCGCACGTTCTTCTTTGCACTGTGGAGATCTGACCTTAGGATCCCCAACGCCGGCCTCTTCCCTGTCTCTCACTGGGCTATGAGGTCGTCCAAGGTCTGAGGCTGATGAGACCTCTTTTTCGTCAGCATTATCCACAGCGTTCGGTGGTAATAGATTGGCTTGACCGTTGGTCAGGACATCAAAACTTTCCATTATCATCTTCGCTATATTATCCACTTTCTCGTTCAAGCCAGCTATAACCACATTCAATTCATCTCTCATTATAGATGGCACAGGAGTTTTCCCTGCCCCTTGATTCAAGATTTGAGGGGTAGCTTCGCCAGCACCATCACCCTCATTGATTGCGGCGACTTTAGCGGATTTACCGCTTTTCTTCGATCCAACCATGATTTCAAAGGAGAAAATCAATTTTGGGATGTTTTTATTGCTGAATTACGAAAGGAAATTATGAACACGGCCCCACGGTGGGCACCAAAATGTTTACACCAAAAATGGTCTAAACACCCAAGTTACAAAACTGTACTTCACCAGTTCAGTAAGAAATAAATGGAACAGTGTTTAAGTAGCAATAGAAAGTAAAATACGGAAAAAGTAAAGACAAGATTTATAGTGGTTCGGTCATTAACGAGGTCTACATCCACCGTGAAGATGATTTCCTGCCTTTAATGAAAATTACAAGGCACATCCACTCTTTAACCTCATACATCTCCATACCCACTCAATATATCCTTATTTATGTATTTTGATCTAGAGAACTATACAAGAGAATAATAGAGTTTGAGGAGAAGGAGGATGGATGAATGATTTGAAAGAGAAGCTTCCTTCATTTGAAAATGATGCCTGTCGCCATGGCCAGATCTGTGGTTGAGTATGAAGTTTAGCAGCACTCCGTCGTGTTTCCAGAAAAAGCCCCCTCTTATGTTGGTAGCCATGGTGTATTTATAGGTGAACCACCCTTGGTAAATGATTTGGAATCTATTTATCTTAGGTTGTGGGTCGTTCATTCTGCTAATTACAACCATACCATTGGACAGCTGTAGCCACCTGTCCGGGGTCCTATTCAGTGTTTTGTGCGGACGACTTGTTGAGTGTCTTGAATGGATGAGCAGGTCCTTAAGCGTGAGCACGGACGCTTTGGGAGATTTCGCAAGAGCGGAGTGTGGAGCTGAGATTGGTACTCCTTTGTTCCTTGCATGACCGATCTTCTTGTGCTAAGGGCGCTTGTCCTCTTGTTGCCTTTGTATTGTGCCGCTTGGTTTTACGGTTATGCTATGTGGTTGCTTTTGCCCACGTAGAATGGGTGACCTCTCTTGTTTTAGTGCTTGAGCGGCTTTCAAGATATGCGGCCTTTATCTTGTCGAGTCGTGCCTCTCATAACCCGGTCGCACTAGTAGACTTGGCCTGCCTTGGGTTTGATATTTGGGTCTTGCTTAGCGCGGTTGCTTTATGTACGACCGACCCTAGTGCGACCCGCCTTGTACCCTCAACCCAATGTACGTATGGATTTTTAGGGATTAACACTGAGGCGCTTGGACCAGTCCGTACGTATGAAGGTGAATAACCCAACGGGGTAGATCATCTGGTGTCATGGGACACAAGAGGAATGCGCACCCATCTGATTATTCTACCTGTTGTTCTGCTGATATTATGCTAGCTCCAAAGGACTGGAAGGGGAAGCATGCGACTTCCTAGGACGTGGAGGGCACTCCTGGTAGTCCTTTGTGTGGTGATAGCATTTGGACTGTGCTCGCAGAGGTTAGGTCTGCGCGTTACTACCCGGTGAGTATACCTTGACTGCCATTAGGAGCAGTCATAAGGCTATAAGGTGGCATAGTTGATTCGACGATCCAGTTTCCTTGTGACTAGGCTGGGTTACGTCCATTTTTATCGAGTTACCTGCGGGCCTAACCATCTGTTGATAGCAAGTCGTCGGGTACCAACCATTGACAGCCAGCGTCATATGTAATACGTGATGCGGAAAGACGGAGAGCTAAACCAAAAGACTGTAGACCCTTTGCTATCAAGGCTATGGGTGAGGGACATGCCAATTAGGATTAGTTGTTTGTTGTTTTCTCTAGGGCCAGGTCACTAGCTCTCAATTATGTTCGTCTTTCACTAGTTGAGGGAGGGGTCGTATGGGACCATAGCTACTAAAAATGCAGACCTTAGCAACTGTGTATACAAATATATGAAAAGCTCCCCACTGAGTTCCGTGTTTTTGATACAGCCCTGTTACGGGACTCGGTGCACAGTAGATATGTGCGGATACAAGCATACCACTTCCGGATGGTGTATCATAAAATTTACGGCATCAAGCACGATTGACGATACGTACGTGAAAAGTCTACATACATGCATATCCGCTCTGGGTGGTGTATCGTAGACTCTAGGGCACTACTCTGTGTGGAATCTGATTCGATCGAAGGTGGCAGTTCGTATGCTTACATAGCAAGATGACGACAGATCTACGCAGAACATAGTGTTGTTATATAGAGATTTGTACGTCACTCTGGTGTAGGATGAGGGACTGCGTATATTTCTGTGGCGTTATGGCGGAGACCGTGCGAGTGAGGTATTATGAGGTGTTCCTTAATATTGGGGGTGGCTACATATATACTGTGTTAGGTTAATCCACTGGGAAATAGATGGATACGACGTGTGTGTAAGCCTTGAGTGTTTTTAATCCATGTAACATAATAAATAAGAAAATGTAACTGAACGGTATATGTAGAATTATCCAAAATGTGTAGCTTAAATCCAGTCACCAGAACTTGTGTTCTGACCCCCTCCTCATAACATACTCACAGGTTAGATTTGTGGCAGAGATATGATAGCTTTGGATATTGGTTAGGCAGTATTATTATTATCTGGGTAAGGCTACATTTTGATTACATTATATTTTATCCATTCCGTTGTGAGATGTTTTCTATGCTCTGATGTATTTTATATCTCTGTCTTTTCTGCAAGATACCAGACAAACCAACACGAGTTTCGATAGATTAGAATTTTGAAAAAAAATGTATGTCGGAATTCGGGTTGCTACATACAGGTTATTTCATAAAACATTTCTTTAGACTTTATATGTTTCACAACCAAAGTAAATATTTTATAGCATGAATTTAAACACACAACATAATACAACACTTCAAATTTTTATAGTTCTTCCATAATTTAGCTCTTTATAAACATTTACACAACACTTACATTTAGTAGTCAATTTGAACTTCCATATTTACAAACAACTCTTCTACTTTCTATAGATATAAATTATTTCAGATTCGTTTCACTTAAACATAAATATTTAATAAAAAATAAATTGTGTTTTAACATGCTATTTCTCGCAACAATGCTTCCCTAAACTAGAAGGCAATTCTAAGAATGAGAGACAAACTAGCTGAAAATTGTACTCGAGAATTTGCTACTGGTAAAGATACTAATCTATGGAAGGATCCATGGATATTGGGTAAATCAATGATAGATGTTGTTGGTTGGGACACATATTCTGCTTATGGATCCCCAAATACTAATGTTGACACAATAATTGAAAACATTCTTGGAATTGCGAACAACTACCATGCAATATGGATACCACAAAAAAAATTCAAGCAATGCCAATATTTACTGGCAGGGAAAATGATATATGGGCATGGAACAACTCAAAAGGTGATTTTGCTATCAAAACAGCTTGGAATTCAGTTCGTACTAAACACGAAAACAAAATCTGGAGTAAAACGGTATGGGATAAATCCATTTGCCCTAAAAATTCTTTCACTGCATACAAGGCTATCGTGCAACGATTACCCACTCGTGATAGACTAAACAATTGGGGCATAACAGATGACAGACTCTGTGTTTTGTGTGGGTCAGCGGAAGAGACTCATGATCATCTTTTATTTGCATGCAGCTATAGTAAAACAATTGCGCAAAATTGCAAGGTAAAAATTGACCCTTTGAATCAAAATTGGGATTTACAGGTAATTGCTACATACCTGGCCAAGCACCCAAACAACGATCGTCTGATAGTCAAACTCGACAAGGTTGCCTTGACATATACTGTAGCCGCAATTTGGAGAGAACGTAATGCGAGAATTTTCAGAGGAAAACCAAGTTCAATAAAACATGTCAGTAGATTAGCCATCATTAATATTATCGTCAGTAAACGAGGAATTAAAGGGAGAGAACATACCGATAGCTTGGAATCTACACTCGATGAATTGTCAAGAACGGATCTGAAGGAAGTGTCGGCACAAATTCCAGGAACCAGTACATTGTTTGAGCCACCATGAATTACTTCGTGTTGTGTCTGATTTGAAGAGAGGACGAAGAATCAATTTGGAAAGTTCTAGTTGCGTTAATGTAACTGGTCTTGTATACTTATGATTTGTTCGTTACTTGGGCTTTTGGCCTGTCATGTAATCCTTTCACTTTGGACTTTTTATGCCTAATAAAACTTTAACCTATTTCAAAAAAAAAAACATGCTATTTCTCCAATTTATAAGTCATAAGCATAATTTCTTAAGTTTTCACAACAACTTAGCTTATGTCTTTGACCAAATCTGGAAATCTCGACAATCCAAAATCATTGGAAATTCCATTGCATTTAAACAAAAAAAATACTGTATAACAATTCAAAACAAGATCCAAAAGAACTACTTCAATGGATATAATAAATGCAACCATATAACAATTTGATTGAAAAATTAAGAACTTAATACCCAGATTTTATTTCAAACCATTCTAAAATAATAATGATAATAAATATACACATATATAACTCCTTTTGTATATTGAATAAAAAAAAATTAGTTCTTGAAACAGAATTATTATCTTTTCTAATCTAAGCAATTCTAACAAATTTCCATAGCAACAATCACTCACTTAGAAACTTAAAACTGAACGTTGTTGAGGCTACAATCATATTGAAGTTATTTTCCAGCAACTACAACGAGTTCAATGCTTTAAAAATCATTTATAATCCTTTTATATGAATAAATACTATCGAGTGATGCAACTATATCTTTCCAAATGTTGAAACCTTTTTTCAAAACTTTGAATCATAAATTCTCAGATTTTCAAGTTACCCTTTCAATTTTGTAATCACCTTTCAATTTTCGCTTATATGATTTCACTTTTTATGTATATCATTTCACAAGTTAATCCACTGTTTACATTTATTTCGAACAACTTAATTTAAAATTAAAATCAAATTCAACATTATCGCTAAATGCTTTATGTTGACGTCAAAAGTTGGTCACTTGTGGCAATCAGCCCCCAATCGTGTGAAAAGCACACGAGTAACTGTTATAGAATACGGTAAAGCAAATAAAACAGGGAACACACACAACTTTTTATAGTGGTTCGGCCAAGAATGTGCCTATGTCCACTTTATATTTATTGATTTCTTCTTTTGATTACAAGTATAATGCTTTTATCTTTTGAAGAACGATGGGAGATGAGAAGTTTTTTAGAGGAATGAGAGTTGGCTATTTGAGGAATATGCCGAGAGTATTCTTCTTCTAGAGCTTAAAGTACCCAGAATTCACCATGTGAAATTCACCCCTCTCTCCTTTTTTCTTTGGGGAAGAAGGTATTTATAGGTGGAGAAATCGGCTAGGGCTGGTTTGACGTGGCCCGGCCTTTTCGGGAAGGCTTGGATGCGTGGAATTCATTCCTTGGATGTAGGTGCTGCTAAAAGACTGGCTCTACTGTTTATCAATAGTACCTTCGGAAACCATGGCTTACATGGCATCCAAGGTGCGGTGTATTAAAAGGAGAGATTTGTTCGGATGTGGTTGACCGCTTTTGTGGCTTTGAGAAATGGTCTGAGTAATAAATGATAAGTCTATATACTTCCAGGTGAGCCCGAGATACTTGCTCGATCCACTTTTGATGGAAGCCTATGACTCGGTCGATTGAGAGCGATTCTCCCTAGCTAAGTGAGTTGAATCCTGAAGATAATTAGGCGGAGTTGGAATCGAATCGAGCCAGCCTCGAAGGAAGCTGGTTTGGGCCGATCCTTGTTTGGGCCTTTCAGAGTGCGAGCGGCTATATCGGCCGATGGGCTGAAGTTGAATAGAGCTTCTAGAGGCTAGGCTTCGATCCATTGAACCGTGCTAAATTTTTCCAAAAAGTTGGTCAACACTTTGCCCCTCAGAATACATCTTTCTAGGTAAAAGAGGTGTGTTTTGATCCCTTGCATCGAAGTCTAACGTGCAGACAACTATGGTTACGCCGAACCATAATTAGGCCAGAAGTCCGACGGCCCAATGGTTGTATTAAGGACGAAAAACCGACGACCGAAGTAGGTCGTATTAAGGCCAGAAAACCGACAACCATCGAAGACCGTATTATGGCCGAGAGAATGACCGTAAATCCTGATTAAGGATTAGTACCTGCACAGACAATAGAAACCATTCTCGGTCTAGAGAAGGCTTGTAATTTACTCTGATTGAGCATTAGTCATGTTCGACTCGAAGGCAAGTCGAGATGTTCAAGTAGTAGTTACACTTGGCTTAGAGGGGTGGCAAGTTTTAACCATACCCGCCTTACGGAGGTGGCGAGTATTAACCATACTCGGCTTACGGAGATGGCGAGTATTAACCATACTTGGTTTATGGAGGTGGTGAGTATTAACCATACTCGGCTTATGGAGGTGGCTAGTATTAACCACACTCAGCTTGTGGCAAGTGTTATCCATGCTCAACCTATGCAAGATTATCTAACAAGTTTTTAAGAAGCGGGCGAGTATAGTCCATACTCGGCTTAAGGGACATGATCGTACTCAGTTCAAGGAGTAGGTTTTTACAGAGGGTGGTAGGCCTTCGCGTTGACCACATTCGGCGGGGGCGAGCATCAGTTATGCTCGGTTTAAAGTACTCAAACATAATCCACGTTTTGCACAAAGAGAGTTCATAATTGTTAAAGATCTAAAGACAATAAATTCTAAAAGGACAATAATTGATTCCAGGGCATGCCTAGGAGCTAAATCCTAACCCCATACATGTTTACATCAAAGGGTCAGATGTATTGAAGGAAATACATCAAAAAGTAAAAATTAAACTTAATTAATGATAATGCCGCGAGTGCTGGTCTCAAGGTCCTTTCCGTTTCTAGGAGCTCGAGGACCGACCTGAGGAGCTTGGGCAGAGGATTGTGGCGGCACGGTCTATGGGTTCTTCTTGACATATTTGGGAAGCTCCCCTCGCCAGACCCTGTCCTCGATGAGATCGTGCAAGTGTCTGCATTCCTTGGTGCTATGACCTACGATGTTGTGAAACATGCAATGCTTTCTAGATTCGAGTTCTTTTTGATTCGGCTCTCTTCGAGGAGGTCCTGGGAAAGGTAGGGACCCTCGTACGTCAAGGCAGATGTCGAGCAAGGAAGAATTGAGGTCGGTATATTGATCGTACATATTTTCCCTTCGAGGTCATACGTTGTGCGCGTTCTTTTCCACGGCCTTTACTCTTCCTTTATTCTGGCCGTTGGTAATGAATGGACCTACATGTTTGGTGACTAAGACCTCGAGGCTCTCCATCTCAATGCTAGCATCTTCTTGTAGGAGGAATCGCTCGGCCTTGGCATAGAAATCTTCCATATCCTTGGGGGGATCTCCGCTTAAAGAGATTGAGAATTCTGATCAGTTCAGAACTCCTGCAATGGCGGCCATAAGCACCATTGATAGCTCAGGCCGATCAACAGATGCTACAGCCACGTTGAATCTTTCGAGGAAGGACCGAAGTGTTTCTCCCGGGTGTTGTTTGATGGTGGTCAAGAACATGACACTCTTTGGCCGGGAGATATGTACCCTCAATTTCTCAATGAAACGGGTGACCAGCGTATTCCAACTACTAATCGACTCTGTTGTTAGCTAACGAAACCACATGTCGGCTATATCTATGAGGAAGAGTGGGAAGCACTTAGCCATAACATTGGTCGATGCGTCGAGCACTTCCATATGTCGCATGTATCGCATGAGATGGATGGTCGGGTCGGTCCGACCGTTGTATGGTTCGATAGCTGGAAACTTGAAGTCCGGAGGATTAAGGGAGTTCCTGATTTCCCTAGTAAAGAGGCTGCGGTGGATGTTATCTATATCCTATTGAGAAGAATTGCCCCGGGTGAAGCGTCGGACTATGCTGGCGTGCTGACTACCATCCTGAGGAGTCACTACCAAGAATCCAGCTCTGCATTCGGGAGAGTTCCAGTACTGGGATCTGACAAAAGCATGCTCGGAAGGGTCGTCGTCGGCCGGACTCGACCTCTGAGAGTTGAGTGAAGGTGAGGGCGAGGGTTCATCGCAGTTGTTGGCTCAGGGCATACTCCCCCTCTTGAACCTGATGAGGAGCAGTTTGAACCATGCCCGTGGTGGAAGGTCCCGACTGATTCAGCATAGAAAGTGATGTTTGGGACTCTTCGATGCCCCTGGCTGAGGCGATATTAGGAGGGTCTACAGTAGTGTTTTCCTCCGCCAATTTGGGAACTAGTATGGTAGAGCGGTTTCCGTGGTTGGAGGGAAGGCCCCACCAGCTCTTCATTGAAGGAAATGCGGCGTAAGACGAGTCTGTGCTAAGATACTGGGTTGTAAAGAGAATGGTATTGATTTTGGTTGATCCAGAGGTTGCTTGATCGGTCTGGGAGTCGAGTTATTCCCCGGATTGGAGGCAAAGTAGTCGAACAACCTAAATCTTGATCGCTGGCCTTTTATGAATCTACAGCTGAGGCTGTGCTGGTCGCTGGAAGCGATACTCCTGGCTGACAGTGGTCGGGAGGCAGAGCCGAGCCAGGAGGAAGCAAAGGTGTGATCTGATCAGTGGCCTGATTCCATGCAGACCGAAGATCAGTTGTTGCCCCAATCCCAGTCGGTGGAGGAATTGATATTGAAGCATTTAGTCCCATCTCCACTCGACCGAGAAGGTGATCCATTAACTGTTGTTGTTGTTTGAGGAGTTTACCCTGAGATGTCATATGGTCTCTGAACTTGACCATGATTTTGTCCATGTCATCCCGGGTAAGATATCGGGACACATCTTCATGGGAGGAAGCTTCCTGGCTTGCTTCTGCAGCGTTTGTGTCAGCTGCAATAGCATTTGTTGGACGAAAGGACGCCTTATCTTTCTTTCATTTATTCTCCATGGGCTGAGATAAGCAGAAAGTCGAAGGTTATGCCGATTCGTTCTCCCCCACCTGGCGTGCCAAAGTGTTAACGTCAAAAGTTGGTCACTTGTGACAATCAACCCCCGATCGTGTGAAGTGCACATGAGTAACTGTTATAGAATGCGGTAAAGAAAATAAAACAGGGAACACACACAACTTTTTATAGTGGTTCGGCCAAGACTATGCCTACGTCCACTTTATATTTATTGATTTCTTCTTTTGATTACAAGTACAATGCTTTTATCTTTTGAAGAACGATGGGAGATTAGAGGTTTTTTAGAGGAATGAGAGTTGGCTTTTCGAGGAATAAGCCGTGAGTATTCTTCTTCCAGAGTTTGAAGTACCCAGAATTCACCATGCAAAATTCACCTTTCTCTCCTTTTTTTCTTTGGGGGAAGAACGTATTTATAGGTGGAGAAATCAGCTAGGACTGGTGTGACGTGGCCCGGTCTTTTCAGGAAGGCTCGGACGCGTGGAGTTCATTCTTTGGATGTAGGTGCGAATGAAAGACTGACTCTACTATTCATAAATAGTATCTTCGGAAACTGTGGCTTATGTGCCATCCAAGGTGAGGTGTATTAAAAGGAGAGTTTTGTTTGGAGGTGGTTGACTGCTTTTGTGGCCTTGAGAAATGGTATGAGTAAGAAATGATTCGACTAGATACTTCCAGGTGAGCCCGAGATACTTGCTCGATTCGCTTTTGATGGAAGCCTATGACTTGGTCGATTGAGAGCAATTTTCCCTGGCTAAGTGAGTTAAATCCTGAAGATAATTAGGCGGAGTTGGAATCGAATCGGGCCGGCCTCGAAGGAAGCTGGTTTGGGTCGATCCTTGTCTGGTCCTTTCAGAGTGCGAGCAGCTATATCGGCGGATGGGCCAAAGTTGAAGAGAGCTTCTGGAGGCTAGGCTTCGATTCGTTGAACCATGATAGCTTTTTCCAAAAAGTTGGTCAACACTTTACAGTTAAATTTTGAAACTGAATTCACAAGGTATTTGTTCTTAGTGTTCCCACATTTCTGTCTACCTATCCCAAGTAGGGAAAAGCATAAAATGACTCATAATCAACCAAATATTTAATACCTATAAACTAGTCGGATATAACTACTCAATTAAAAAATAACACAAGCAACATACAATTGTTAACACTCCTAAGTCATTGAGCATAGATAATCAAACAATAAATGATAACACAAAAATATTATAATTTTCTAACAGATAGTAAATCAATAATTACTATGTTTAATATATGGAATTTTTTTATATGTTACCTAACTTTTTGACCCGACTACCAGGAGCAGTCTAGGCTCACACGACTCAGCCCATCGTGTGGTTAAATGGCCCATACGTTCGCCAATGCATCCGGAATCAAGCCCATATCGAATCGGTCAAGTGTAGTCGTTATTGCTCATCGAAACTATTCAAAATAGCTAACTATTCATGGATCGGTAGTTTCACCTTCAACAATTCATATCCCAAAGATTTTGACCCAATTCCATATCACAAACCTCCTTTCACATTTCATATATTTGGGATTACTCCAGAATTCATATTCCTTAAGAAGACTTCTAAGATCGGTACAACTTCTTCATGTCAACGAAATATTATAAGTGTTTAAAGGTCAGTGTAGATTATTTCTTATTCCCTCATAGCTTCGGATTGGGACAAATGGCTTCATATCACGGGATACGAAATACAGAAAAGCAGAAGGATTCAGTGCAACTGAAGAAGTAAGGCAAAAATAAGGTAAGTATCCCGAGATACATACTTATCTCGGGATTAGGACAGATCCTGAGACATGAAAGTTTTAGGCACGTGCCCACCAGCCTCCTATTTTTCTTCTCCCACCTGCTCCGTCCTGCAATAAACATCATGCTTTAAATCTGAGGAAAGGGTAGGAATTTTTCTTTCTTGACACTTTCGAAAGAAGATATTGCTTTTTGATACTCGAGCTTGTTAGATCACTTTGGGATGAAGAAACTTACCCCTTTTTGGACACTTAGACTTTCTGGACTGCATATGCACATCAAGAAGAAGAAGTTAGGCTTCATTCTGGACCTTGTTGAACTTGCTTTACATCATTTCCTTTGTAGTTCTTTGGAATCATTCTTCCCACCATTGTACTTTTATATAAAAGTGAATAAAATAGCAAAACCATTGAAGTGGACGTAGGTTCTCACGAACCAAACCACTATAAGCGCTATGTTGATTTACTTTCCTGCATATTTTCCACTTTGGACATTTAGTTTCATTGTCTTGGAACTCGATGGGTGTTGTTCCAATTTTTGTGCATCAATATTCTGGTGCTTTCACTAAGAACTAAAGATTTCATCTTTTCTATCGTTCTTCTACCAAAGCTTGGAAGTGCTACTTAGGTCTTTTAGGCATACCTACCAAGTTTACTTAAACGGTGAAAAAAGGAAAAGCTACTTAGTTGGACCTTCGACTATCGATTCAGAAAACTCACCTCAACATAAATTTTGGAAGGTCTGACTGCCATGGATATGGTGACTTCCTCCAGGCCGGAAGCTACGGTCACCAAAGGTCAGTTCTTCGAAGTGACCAAAAAATTGGAGGAAACTCAATGACGGCTTAACGACCAAATTAATCTGAATATTGACTAGATACAAAGGCTACACCAAAATACCCATAGGGATATCACGCGCCTTCAAGCTAATAGGGTTGTTCAGCCTCCTTAGTACATTTCTAAAAGTTCTTCCGATACTTGTCATAACAACCGTAGCCAAAAGGAAGGATTAATGGTAACAGTGTTACACTTACTATCAAAGAGGGAGCTCATCGTTCCGACTCTCCTAGTTGGGGCCTAGTCTTTATCCTAGAACTAGCGCTCAACCCTCTACAAGGCAGCTTTTACCTGCCTTTGTTCAGAACTTGTTGCCCACTCAACCAAGTGCAAATCAGGCTTAAGTTCCTCCTATCCAAACTCCGTAAAATCTGAGAGTCAAGATTGGCGACTTATTAGAGGATAATGTTGATGTTCATCTGAGAAGGCACCCTAGGCCACGAACTACTAAGGCGGACCACGACCGCTGGAATCCAGCTAAGATCCAACCTTTGATTCTCACCGACTGATAACGACTTACTCGGGAAAGACTGATACTCGAAACTTTCTGAATTGTTACGAGTGGCACATGGATACGAGCCATGCTACCAATGTAGTAAAGCGTAAGTACTTTCCCGTATTTCTTGAATTTGTGACTCTGCTTTGGATCTCTCGACTACCACTGAGAACCGTAACGACTTTCGATCAGTTTGCTATTGAGTTGGTTAAGCAGTTCATAATGCATGTCACCAGATCGAAGGACACCTTGTCCCTATTGAACATATACTAAGGCATCGGGGAAACTCTCAAGAGTTACCTCGAATAATTCAATAATGACTTGGCCAAATTTGAAGGTACCAACCCGCGTATCGTCATTGTTCAGCTTACCAAGTGTGTACTAACCAAATTCCAAGTATGGTGCTATGATCGATAGAAAACAACCTAAGTCTCTAGAAGTTTTATGAGGGGAGGAAAATCATTTCATGTACTAAGAAGAAGCATGTAGGAACAGGGCTGCTCGAGCTGCACACCCCGACAACCTATAACAAGGCTCTTCTCAAGACAACGTCAAAGCCAAGCAAGTCGGAGAAAGCTGCGACAAGGGTAAAGAGTTCGCTCAGTTCAAGCGCAAGCCGAACAACATCAAACCAGGAAGCCGCAACAATCAGGAAAAGGACTCCAAGAAGCACGACCGCTTTCCCACTAACAAGGTCTATACTCCACCAAATACTCAGTTGGAGATAATATATCTCGAGATTTTTAGTATGATGCAGTATAACAAGCCAACTTTAAGGGAATCTATAGATTAAGAAAATAAACTCTGGTAAATACTACAGATTCCGCGACATGTTCAAACACAATACAAATGACTACCAACACCTTTGTGACACGATTGAGAAGCTCATTCATTAGAAACGCCACGAGCACTACATCCAGAATGCTTCTTCCAAAGAAACGTCGTGGACCCTTCAACGACCGCACCGCCTTAGATCCAAGCGGCTGTTGGGCCATCCAATCCAAGACCCCCTCAAAAGGGTATTGTGATTAACACTATCTGCGGTGGACCTCACCCGGTAAGCGAAAGATTTTGGCGTATCGAAGGATTCACCAATTCCATCAAGCACGCCGACCACAAAGAATGCTCTGTTGTCACAGACGAGTCAGTCCCGTTAAACCTGCAAAAGACTATGAGGGATGACAAAGTCTTCTAAGAAAAGGATGCTACGAGAATCAATATTCCTTCAACTGATCCGCTTGTCATCTCCACCTAAATAGGTCCGGCCTATGTTAAAAAACTCCTCGTTAACTCATAGAGTTGCGTGAACATCATCTTCAAACATGCCTACGATTAAATGAAGCTTGAGACCAGATATGTAAAGCCATGTAAGGCTATTGTTCATGGATTCAATGATTCTCCTAAGCGGATAGTTAGTATTCTAGAGATGCCAGTACAACTAGGAGATAGGGAACGAAGTCGAGTCAGGATCGTTATAGACGTCCCTTCTCGCTACAATGTCTTCCTTGAATAACCTGTCCTCACCGAGTTCTGAGTATTCATGGCACCTTAGTGCCTGCTGATGAAGTTCCCGACGACAATGGGATCAGAACCATCTGAGACGACCAAATCACAGCTAGAGCATATTGTTTTGCTGAATGGAAGGAAGTAATGAACAAGGAAAATGGAAAAGGCGTGGAGATGACACTCGGTGCATAGCAGCCACCGAAGTCTGAGTCCTGGCTCAGACACCACAACCATTTCTCCAAGGGTTTTGATCCATGTAAGGAAAAAGAGCCCGAGTAGGGAAGGGCTATTCCAGTGGAGCCAACCATTGATGTTGCGATCAACCCTACCGACCCCTCTTGGGTCAAGAAAGTTAGATCGCAACTTCACCTAGCTATCAAGGAAGGATTTGTGGATTATCTATGGGCAAACTTGGAAGTGTTTGCTCGGACCCACTTCGATATGTGTGGCATCACATAGGAATCACTTTTTACATGCTTGGTATCGACCCAAAGTACCTTCCCGTGAAACAAAAACACTAAAGCTTAGGATCATAAAGATCGAAAACTCAGAGAGGAGGTGGCTAAGCTACTCAACAATGGTTTTATCCACAATGCCCTCTATCCACAATGGGTCTCCAACCTAGTATTAGTGAAGAAATCAAATGAGAAATATCGGCCATGCATCGATTATTCTGACTTGAACAAAGCATGCTCAAAAGGCAGCTTGTCTCTTCTGAAGATCAACAGACTCATTGATTCAATTGCAGGTCATCAGCTGCTCTTATTCATGGATGCATATTCGCTATAATCAACTTCCAATGTATATTCCCAATTAAAAACACACTTCATTTATCATTGACCTTGGGCTGTATTGCTATGTTGTCATGCCCTTCAGTCTCAAGAATGCTAGATCCACCTGCCAACGATTGGAAAACCGAATATTCAAGGACCAAACTGGAAGATCTATGGAAGTTTACGTAGATGACATTCTTATGAAAACACTAAAATCGAATGACCTAGCAGAGATGTTCAGTGTTATCTATAAATATTGCATGAAAGTCAATCCCTTGAAAACCTCTTTTGGCATTTCATCCGAAAAATTCTTGGGTTTCATCCTCAATTCACGCGGAATCGATGCCAATCCAGAAAAGATTGAAGTAATATAGAGTATCGAAGTTCCAAAGAACATCAAGGATGTTCAAAGCTTAAACGGAAAAGTGTCCGCCCAAAGTTGATTCCTTTCAAAAGCAACAAACAAGTGCTTTCCTTTCTTCGATTTGATTGGGAAAGGGAAGCGCAACTTTGCATGGACATTGGAATGGCGTTGTCGCATTCTAGGACTTCTTGAATCACATGGAACTAGCACATATCCTATCAAAACTTGTGGGCCATGAGGACTTATTTATCTACTTGACTATTTCTACGTAGGCAATTAACTCGGCACTTGTGCGCAAAGAAGATCATGTCCAAAGGCTAGTTTACTACATTAGCAAGAGACTGACAGGAGCCGAAAAGAACTATCTGAAGCTCGAAAAGCTCATTTAATGGCTGTTAATCTCTTGCTGAAATCTTTTCCCCTACTTCCAGTTACATCCAATCAACACGGACCAGCTGCTACGATAGATCCTTCAATGACCTAAGGCATCTGAGAGACTTTTGAAATGGAACATCGAACTGAGTCAATTCGAGCTCACCTTCGATCCTTGAAGAGCCATCCTCGAACAAACCCTAGCGGATTTAATTGTAGAGTTCACTACTCCCAAAGACCCACCATAAGATAATGAGCCACCTAACATCCAATTGAAGCTGCATGTGGAAGGTTCCTCAAACAATCGGTGTTCTGGAAATGGAGTTGCACTTGTTACTCTGGAGGAACCCTTGATTTGTTATGCTTTGAAGCTCAATTACCCAATAACTAACAACGATGCAAAAAATGAAGCCTTGATCATTGGACTCAGAATCACAATCGAACTCAACTTCAAGGCTCTTCAAATCTTCTCAGGTTTACGACTCATCGTCTGCCAGGTACATGAGGAATATCAAGCAAAAGGGGCATGGATCAATTCTTGCGTAGCTCGGGTTCATGAATTGCTTACCAACCTCTACTGCTACATCATTACTCACATCTTTCTAGAACAAAACAAGAAGTCATATTCGTTGGTCAAATTAGCTAGTTCTAGGGATGCATAGCTCTTGGAATTTGTCCCTATTGAAGTACTTGAGTCCACAAGTATCGATCAGATGGAGACTAATTCTATATCAACGACGAAGTCCAAGTCTGAACCCAAGTCGTGGATGACTCCGATCAAAGGATATTTGCAACATTGAATCCTCCCATACTCTCGAAAATAAAAGCTATCTCTCCTTTGTAGAGCATCACGATATGTTATTCTAGAAGGAGTGCTCTACCGAAGAGGATTCTCTATTCCACTATTCTGGTGTCTAGCCCACAACAAAGACGAACATGTACTACTGGACGCACGCGAAGGAGAGAGCGACGACTACATCAAACTCTGGAAAAGAAGATCCTCTGATGTAGCTACTTTTGGCCAACTCTTGAATGAGATGCACTAGAGTACACCTGAAAATGCGACAAATGCCACAGATTCTCTAACACTCCTAGAGTCCTGCCTACATAACTTATTAAAATGGTTAGTCCATGGCCATTCACAATGTGGCAAATCAACATTATTGGAACTCTTACGATGGAAAAAGGCGGTGCTCGATATGTTATAATCGCAATTGATTACTTCACCAAATGGACCAAAGTCGAGGCTCTTACGACAATCGCTAACAAGAAAGTAATCAACTTCGTCGTCCGTAACATCATCTGTCGTTTTGATGTTTCAAAGACTATCTTTTGATAACGGGACCCAATTTAAGAGTTATAAGTTCAAAGACATTTGTCGTTGTCAACATATTGAGAAATGATTCTTGGTACTAGCTCATCCTTAAGCCAATCGACAAGTTGAAGCAGTTAACAAAGTCATAATATCCATCATCAAGAAGCGTTTGGAAAAGGCCGGAGGAAAGTGGGTAGATGAACTCCCTCTAGCACTTTGGGCTTATCAGACTACCTATAAGTCAACGTCCGACCACACTCCATTCGCTCTCTCGTATGGATCAAGCTATAATTCCCATCAAGATTGAACTACAATCTCATCGAGTCACTTATTACAATCTGAAGACCAGCAGAGATCTCCTTTAGGAATCACTCGACTTACTCAAAAATAAAAAAGATGAGTCCGAACTTAGAGCGGCTGCACACCATCAACTGGTTGCCGATATTTCAATCCCAAGTCCATCCAAAACACTTTGACATCGACGACCTCATCTTAAGTAGATTTTTCCCATACTGAGCAGAGTCGATCCTCACTAGGAAGGTCCGTACATCCTTAAATAGGGGCTTGGAGATGGTACTTTTAAGCTAATGACCGTTGATGGCATCGAACTACCAAGACCATGAAATAGTGAGCATCTTCGCTGCTACTTTACCCAGCTCACTGCACAGACTTACTACTATTTACAAATGTTTCATTTCCAGTTCATGGCATTGTAAAAGAACAGACCATTACAGGCGGTAGTTTATTAGTAAAGTTTTTCAGTTCTCCATGTTCTTTATGTGTTTACTTTCTACGTGGTATATTAAAGTTGTGATTACAACCGACTTGCATGCACGAGTACACAACACTGGATAGGCACCTCAAATCTTGGTATTGATCCACCATCTCGATTCTTTACTAAGACTCAAACCTTGTGGAGTGATCCTCCCTTCAGAAGTCAACTCGGGTCTTGAACCAACGACGGGAGCGAGTATAAATAAGTCATAACACTTATTAACTTAAGTGTCCAACTCTACCTCTTAGTCTCCGGACTTAAGGGAAACCCACCAGTCGAGTAAGTATAATACCAACCACTTGCTTAGCTAATTCGGATCCTCAGGATTCGGATTTGGATGCAAAATTGGAAAACCCACCATGCCCTAAACTCTAACCCAAATGAAATGATGGGAGGGTATAAAGGACGAAACAACGATGACCACCCATGGATCCTCACGACTCGGAGTCAATGACCATATGGAAGTTCGAAAGTGTTGTCACAAAACTTGAACTCCACACGACTAAATACCAACGATCGAAAGAAAATCTCGAGAGCGAAGTTCATGCACTTAGACTCCATATGACTCGAAACCGTTGACCGAAGGGAGATATCAAGAATGAAGTCAACACATTCGAACCTCACATGACCTGAGTTCCTCAAGAGTGAGGTCTTAAAACTTTAATTTAAGTGTGACAAAAAGTTACTTACATAAGTACAATACTGGAAAATGTAAAGAATACTTTAACACTTAACACAATGCGTGATGTAAGTAAAGTAAACTAACTTTTATTCATAAGTCAAAATATTCCTTTCTAACGACACGATGCACATTAAAATCACATCGTGCATCCAAAACGAGGGTCGTACTCGCTTATTCTATCGACCTACAAACCAAAATTTATTATAACTATCACTCAGAAGGCCCACCTTTTTGCTTCTTCTACAACAGGGACTCTCGTGGCCCCTCCTTCTTTTTCCTCTTCCTCTTAGATAAATTTACTCCGCTTCCCTTCTACCCCTTCGGTAGAGCAGGCCAGGGGTGAGTCCTTATCTCGAACCCCAGGTATCCTTCAAGCAGCAGTTCTTCCATAGAGTTTCCTAGGATCTCTTTCAGTTAGCTTCTATATTGGAGCTAGGTGCGACCTGCAAAGGTTTCGGTTGATGCTTCATAACTTATTTGTCTCCTCTAGGGATACCATTTCGGCTTTCCTGGCCTCCATGTTGGCATTCCTTTTAGCACCCCTCTCCGCCTTCTTTCAAGCCTCTACCTCGACCTTCATCTTCACCCCCCAGCCTTATCCTAGTGTACTCCTCCTCTACCCTCTTTCGGGTGGCTTCCTCTTCAGCCTTCTTCTAGGCCTCCTCCTGAATTTTGGCCTGGGCATCCACTTCGGCCTTCTCCCTAGCCGTTGTCTTAGCCTTGAGCAGTGCTTCTTGATTGGCCTTCTTCTTCGCTTCCACCTCCTCGTATTTCATCAATATTTAAGTCAATGTTGTTCGCCTACCTCTTGCATAGTTGGCCAGCCTGCCTCTATATGTCAGGTCAGATGAGGATCCATATCCTTCCATCCTTTGTCTTTATCAAAATTTTTGTTGAAGTTATCCATTCTGATCTTGCCTATCTCCAAAACCCAGAACATTTCAGGGTGATTAAAATCCTCTCCCGTGTTCCTTTGGTAAGCCTCCATATCAAACCCGGGCTCGGCGCCCTTAGTCATTTCAGGGCCGATTGTCGCCTCTGCTCTAGAAGAACCTGTGCGTCGAAGAAGAAGACAAGTTAGTTTATTTATACTTCGTGTTACCATCATTTCGAATGCCATTGAGAACGTGGGTATACCTCTTATCATCTGCTGTGTAGCTTCTATCGGCACAACGCTTCAGATAGTTGATAGAAGGAAGCCTTCGTGCTCCAATTCCCGATGGTCGGGGTCATACTCCCTAACCATGGGAGCTGGCATAGGTCGATAGTATGACCAGGATAAATGAATCGTTTCCATTGGGAAGTAACACCTTCATACTCATGAGCAACCACCGTGCTCTCCATTGCAATTTCTTTACTCTTCTCAGTAGCAAGTCGTTCCTCCTCCGCCTCGGCGTCTTCTTTCAGCACGGCTCTGCCTCTGCCAACACCTGGTGCTCCTCATCCATCAAATACTGGGCCATCATCATTTCCTCATCCACAGTCTCCACTTCCTAGACAGCAGCTTCGTACTCCCCAAGCTTTTCCCAAGCTAGAGCAAGCGTGTAGGAATAATTTTCAGCCCATGAGATTCCGCGGAATCAGAGAGTTTTTACATAGAAGCCCCATTATCAGCTCTAGCATTATCTCCTCCTTTGCTCAGGCCTTTATAGCATTGGTTCTGAGCCCTTCTAGCTGAGCCTTGAATTCCTCCTTCACACCATCCAAGTGGCCTAGCACTTCCTTGTTCGGTACCTCCGCCGCCTCATTTTCCTTCCTCAGCCATTCGAGTTCATCACGATTTGACTCATGGAGTTGTCTGAGCTCCTCGTATTCCTTGATTAAGAGCTACACCCTCTCGTTTTGTTCCCGCAACCTCTCATTCTCCTTAGTCAGGGTTTCGTTATTTTGTCGAAGTTGTTGCACCTCCTCTTTTTCCCTTCTCATCCGGTCATTCTCTTCGCATACCAATTTGTTATCTTTCTCAAGCGAGGTTTCCTGAGCTGTGGTTGAGGCTAGCACATCCTTATGCTCTTCACGATCCATGACCATAGCAGCCTTCACATCCTCTGACTCCTTCTTTAATCATCCTATTTTGGCACTAGAGAGTTATCATATAAGCATGTTACTCGAACATGTGAAAATAGATCCTAATTAGAATCTTGTCTTACCAACTTTGGTTTTCTCCTTTTTGAGGCTCTCCCGTCCAGACTTAACCTTGAGCCTTAAACCCTAAATATTATCATTCTTTTCAATGATCAGCGCATAGAATCTCTTGTCGTACTAATACAAGACCCGGTATTGATGAAAGACGTCATATACCTGAGTCCACATCTCCTCGTCAATATACATTAGGATCTAATGCATATCGGGTATCCAGAGAAGCTCCTCAAAATAGAAGCCCGGAAAGACTTTTTCAATATCTCTTTCTTCTCCGCATCGCTCAGGATCAGAATCTCCGATATATAGGGTATCATCGGGCCACGCTTCCTTATATCTCTCTTCTTCCGGCTCCCGATCCTCCGTTAATCTTATGTTTTCCTGAGACCCTAACCAACGATGATGCAGATAGGGCATCGGAACGAACGATCGCCACTAGCTGCTTTGTACTCACTGTTTCTACTCTCTTCTCTACTTCGGCTGGCCTTATACATGGCGGTGGAGATTTCGATCATCGGGGGTACTCTCGATGTCGTCGGTTGCTGCCATGATCATATAATTGCCAGGGTTTATATGACAGATCCGCGCTTTTGATTAAACAGCTTACAACTCCTCCCATCGATTATCGAGAGCCTCCGATTCCTAGACCCTAGTCTCTATCTCCTTCCCAAGCCATTGCGCCTATAGAAAGAAAATGTTAGATTAGAAATGAACATTCCATAGTCCAGACACAAAGAAGTGTTGTATCATGCAGTGCTTATGAGTGTAAGTGTCCTAAGTGTTCCCTCCATGGACTAGATAATGGCTTGCTCGAAGGGGTAACTTCCCCAATGCTTAGCAATAAGATCTCGACATTTGTGTCGTTAAACTCGAAAGTAGATGTCTAGATGGGGACTATGTCCAAGCAATGGAACTGATGCTCAACCTCCATCGACATGGTGATTCCATAGATCACTATTGGATAAGTTGGCTCGAAACCATCTCTCAACCTCATCTCCTCTATAGAAGATGGAATGGGAGTGGGCATCAAATCATTTTCTCTAGTGGATTTTTCCTCGTCACTGCCGTCGTCGCCGCCGATTTCCCCTTAAGCTCCTGCAACCTCCATTTCGACTAGGAGCACTTTAGGATGCACAATAGGGGAAATTCCATTTGCGGATCCGGAAGAGCTACTCCTCTCTCAGCTTCTTCCTCTTCCTCCTCTTCTTCATTGTCATCTTTACAAACCATTGAGAAATCCTTGGGAAGTAAGCCTGACACATGAAGGGGATGGAACGATAACAGAGTAAATGCATTCAACACATTCCTCAATTCCAAGACTCATTTAAAGTAAACACCGTCCGTCTAAATCCGGGGGATACCTGCAACATGAAGTTCTAAATTATTTTAGAGCTTACGACTCAATTAAATTGAAAACAACGTAAGTTTTAAAACAATTAATGTCGTAAGTCATCTGCTTGCAAATCCTTAAGGGCATCAGATGAAGAACAAAACGATGTCTTACCCAGTTGGTTCTATGCCTAAGCACTCTTTGAATAGGATGTAAATGCCGAGAAGAAAGGCGTAAGCATTCGGATGAAGCTACGTCGACACTAGACGGAAGAAGCTCCAAATATCCCGGATGTACGGTCATGACGGGGGTACTCACTCGATAGAGCACATATGCTTGTTACATGCAGTATAGCCTGCTGGGGGTGCATGTTGCCCTATCATCCTTCTCGGGTACAAGAACGTCACCTAAGGATATTCTGTACTTCGCACAAATCTGCCTCAATGAAGCTTCGTTGATTAGAGAGACAACCGAATACAATGGATTTTGCAGAATATCGGCATCCTCCATTATGTCCGGTTCCACAATAACGCCTTCTTGTTCGCGACAAACATCCTCCTCTCCTTGCAATTCCACTCTTGCAGGTTTCATCCCTCCTTGGATAACCGACTCATCCACATGCTCGGCTGAATATTGCAATCACTTTAGTTGTTCCTCTTGGTCGTGCATGTCAAGCGGGCTCATTTGTTGGGAAGGAGTGGAAGCCTTGATAGTCTCAAGCTCTCTTCCTGCAGGGCTGGAATCATATTAGGATTCGAAAGAACTCAATGATGGTTCTGCGGTTTCGACGACAAAGCTTTGAAGTTGTTCGGAGCCTCTTTGTGCCATTGCAAACTATACTCTCAAGATAGTTGAGTTAATAACTCATGAAAATTTGTACCTCCTGTATTGGTGTAAACTAACATGGAACGTGCAGTGTTGTCCATGTTGATGCAATTACAGTAAAACATGCCGGGACATTATGATGGTTTTCATTTTCATAAATTTAAACAATCATCATCGCTAACTGAAGTTGTAGAGTTTGTGTCGGGTCACGATTACACTGTGATCGGGTTAGAAACAAGTCAAGAAGCTGGTGGTATAGTCATATGTCCATAGTTCGAGTTTACGCTCTAATCATATGTACATGTCCGAATTATTAGTCCGAATTATTTCGTTATTCGAGAGTAGAGGCACTAATCATTGACATGTTCAATTTCAAACCCAACCTGATCGCGTGACGTCGTGAAACGAGTCGAACTCAATAATTAAAATTTTCAAAGTCGAAAAAGTGTCCCAAAATACGAAAATAATGATTTCATATCCCGAAACACTTGTCATCTTCCTGAATCCTATCCAATACTCTCCTCATCTCTACCAATCGCGCCTTCTTCATCCTCAATTCGTATCCCCTCATGAATCACCGAAATTTTCCTAAGTCATAAGATACCAAATTCTCATGTCATATCCCCACGACTTAGGAAATTTCCCCCAAGTCCACCAGGATAAGGAATGAGAATTTCGTATCCCCGAATTTGTGTTCTCCTCCATAAATTCTCTTTGAATTTTCGTATCCCCTTCTCCACTGCAATTTCGTACTCCCCTTTCCTCTGCAAATTTCATACTCCTGAGATACACATCTTCCTCGCCTACTTCGAACTCCTCATACCAGCCATGGCCAACACCTGCCCCTGGCCACCAACGCTCCTCTCTCTCCGCACCAACATCGATTTGACTGATAGTTCATATCGAAGTTAAAGGCTCTAACCTATGTTCGAATCTCAAGGGAGAAACCCTTCTGAAATATCTTGGAGTAAGGAGAAGAAGAGTTCCAAGTCATTTGGGGATTTCAGTTTCTCGAAAAGATTCTAAGTCTACGAGTATAAAAGTGGGAAGTGAAAAAGGGAATGAAAATTTGGATCCGACTTTTTATAGTGGGGGGTGTGGAGGAGAATCCTAAAAACTTAGAGTTTTTTTCTAAATGTTCTGGGATCAGTACCGATCCCTCTTATATAAAAAGAGAGGGAAAAGAGGATTGGAGAAGTGAAAAACTTAGCACTTCCAGGATTAGTGAAACGTTAAAAACTTAGGTCACAGCTACGATCATGCATACGCATTTTGGAAATCTTGACCATCGAAACCGACTCGACTCGCTAGCCAATCACATACTCACGAACCTAAATATTCTGGAGTATGCGCCAAGCGATTGAGTTTTCGATTCAATAACATTTTGAGAACCAACTTGCGCAATCGCATGTTCAAATCATACCATTTCGATTATGTTTTATTATGAACTCCAATCGTATCACGCAAAATCATGTGTGGACATGTGAGTGTATACATGACACTGTGACAACAACAACTTATTTACGTTCCCACGTAAGGAATTGGCCAAAAATATTTATTTCTTGAATCGATAGGAATTAAAAACTCAAAGCTCACCTGAGCAATAAGACAGATTCAAGTCCGAGCGATGGAGTTCATTGCGATTAAAATTCTCAACACTGCTGGAACCGCATACCTATATCAACGAGCTTCGATAAAGCATCATTATTGCTTAGAAGCGATACACTCACAGGATTGCGCTACTCGACGGAATGGTCGCACCAATCGCTCGACATGACTTGGGAATCTTTCCAACTTTCAGAAAGACTTGTCTCAACTCAAAGCACGTCATATTAACACAAGACATCCTTTGGGGGCAAGTGTTACCTAACCTTTTAGCATGGCTACCAGAAGCAGTCAAGGCCAGCTCTACTCGGCCCATCATGTAGTTAAACCGACTAGAAGTGTTTCTAAAGCATTCATGAAACAAGCCTAGATCGATTCGTTCAACTGTAGTCATCATGATTCATCGAAATTGCTTGAAAAAGCTTAGTATGCTGGGATTGGTAGTGCCACCTTCGACAACTCGTATCCCGAAGATTCATACGAATTTCATATCCCGAACCTCCTTCCACATTTCGCATTCCAAAGCTTAATCCAGAATTTGTTTCCCTTTAAATGACTTCCAAGATCGATATAACTTATGCATGCCAACAAAATATTATAAGTGTTTCGGGGTCAATGTAAAGGATTTCATATCCCCTCGAGGCTTTGGAACCCGTACAAATGGCTTTGTAACATAGGATACAAAATTCAGCAAAGCAGAAGGATTCAGTGCGACCGAGGAAGCAAGGCAGAAATAATCTAAGTATCCTGGGAAATAATCTAAGTATCCCGGGATACGTACTGATCTCGAAATACGAAAATTGTGGGCACAACCCACCAGCCACCTGTTGTACCTACTTCCTCCTGCTATAAATACCATGCTTTAGATCTGAGAGAATAGTCGGAATTTTGGACTCTTGACACTTTGGGAAGAAGATATTACCAATTTGATCTTCCAACTTGCTCAATCACTCTGGGAAGAAGAAACCTACCTCCTTTTAGACATTTGGACTTTTTTCACTGCATAGGCACTTTGGGAAGAAGAATTTAGGCTTCATTTTGGACCTTATTGAACTTGCTTTCCACCATTGTTATTGTAGTTTTTTGGAATCATTGTTCCCACTATTGTACTTTGACATAAAATTGAATAAAAAGGCAAACCCTTCAAAGTGGACTTAGGTTCTCATAAACCAAACCGCTATAAACATTGTGTTGATTTACTTTTCTGCATATTTTACACTCCGGACGTTTAGCTTCATCATCTTGGAACTTGTTGGGTGCTGTGCCAACTTTTGCACTTCAATAGTATATAAAATATATAAAATCTTAGTAAAATTATTTCATTTAAAATATTTTAAAACAAAATTGTGTTTACTAACTTTTTTTTACTATTTTGGGATCCTTGTCATATAGATTCAAATCCATAATTTATACCAAACGTATTTAAAAAATATGCAATAACAAATATTCGCTTATATATATTATTTAAACTTAGAATCACCCTAGGATCATGGTTGCCCTATTTCAAATGAGTAATCCTACCAAATCCTAGGTGTTCACTTAACCTAATTTCTGATACCACTTTGAACAACTTTCCTTCTCAATCCTCAGAAGACAACACTAGTATATTCACATGCTGAATATTCAAAAGCCAGAAAGATAGATTGTTTGGGGAATAAGTAAGATACATGACATAATCTTGCAGCAAATTGAGTAATCTATAATATAATAATGACCTTTACGTCAAAAAGATTGTAATTTATATACATATGTCAAAGAATTAATCAAGAAATCAGCTTAGATAGTTAAAATAACATATCCTCATAAATGTTGATCTATACAACCAAAAGACATAGTGACAATAAAAAATATACAAGAATACGTCTTGTACCTCTAGCCTCTCTCTTAAAGATATAAAACAATCTAAACTAAACTAAAAATATTCTAGTTCTAACCAAAATATTATAATAAAATAGCTCTTGGATCAGTCTGTCGAACTAGGGTGATGAAACTCAAAACACTAGTAACTTATTCTTTAACTTGTAAACCTTTGAAATCAAAGCTACCTTTTAAGACCACGTCATACATAAATACATATAGGCTTTTACTTAATGATAACTTATATTATAAGTCCGGTTGTATTATAATAATGTCTAAAATTTACAAATAAATATATAACATAGCGTTGAATGCTTGCATGTCACATTCCAACAAAATAGGTATGCAGTCAAGTCTAAAAGTAAGTATTGGAGAATGGATTCGAGCTACGAAATGGTAAGAATTTGGCTATCAAATCCTTACAACTCTAGATAAAATATGTGGGAGATGTAAGGGGTGATCCATCCCTTTCAGCGGAAAAACCTCAATGGGATCTTGTAATGATGTGATAGAACAAATAGATTGAAATGATTATCAATCACAGATCACAGTAAAAAATAAAGGCAACAGAGAACACACAAATTTATAGTGGTTCCACTATTGCAAGATAGTGTACGTCCACTTTAACGGGGAAGAGATTTTATTAATATTCAAGAGATTACAGAGTTTTTAAAGTAGAGAAAAGAAATTAAGAAATACATACGATCTCATGTCATAGGAATAACATTCTCTATGACTCTCTTTAAATAGAGAAAAAATTACTTGGGGATAAGGCAATTGATTTATGTAAATATATCAATTCATGGAAGGCTAATATTCCCATTAATTTTATTGTCATATGATTGATTGATAACTAACCCTTTTCTCCATCAATCAATCATTTTCCCAATTTAATTTCTTTCCGTTTATTCTTTCATGAAACATGGCAACAAAATAAATGGTGAATCTCCAATATCCCTTTCTCCTTAATATTCCTTTCCATTTCTTTCTTGCACAAAATGAGTAACCAAATTACCCTGAATATCTCCAAAAATCTAATTAATTTTTGGAACAATTGTATCACAAAAAATTCCAATAATCTCCACCTTGATACAATATCTCTTACAACCAAGAGTCTCCAATGTGAATGCTTCCCAATAAGTTCCTGCAAAAGCCACCCCTCATTGCACTTTGTCAGTGAACTCTGGTAAGGCCACCGCCCACCAACAAAGTGTTGGAAGCATTCAATAAAAACAAGGTAGACATTGTGCAACCAACTCCTATCTCTTCATACAAGAAGAATACCACATCTTCTCTTGACTTCAACCAAGTCACTCTCTTCCCCATAGTGTCACCATGTGGCTCTTAGCACTTCATTAAGTGAATCAAGTTCGAGCAATGCTCGAACTTAGTAGCAGGTAATGCCTTCGTAAACATGTCCAATGCATTGTTACTTGTGTGAATCTTCTGAAGACAAAATAACTTCTCCTCATTCATAGAGATAAGGAAGAACTCTCTTTCCTCTATATGCTTTGTTCTAGAACTGAAAGCCAAATTTTCAGCTACATGAATTGCACTTTAACTATCACAATTCACCAAACAAGAATCTTGTATGAAGCCCAAATCACACAATAACTTCTTCAAATAAAGTGCCTCTTTAGTTGCCTCAACTATAGTTATCAACTCTGCCTCTATAGTAGACAAACAACTATTGTCTGCAACCTCTGTCTCCAACTAATAGTTGTTCCTCCAAGTGTGAACACATAGCCTGAGGTTGACTTCCTTCTATCTCTATCTCCAGCATTGTCTGAATCACAAAATCCGACCAAGTTGAAATCTTTATTTCTGCCGCAAAAAGCAAGCCCATAATCTGATGTTCCTCTAAGATATCTAAAAATGCACTTCACTGTCTCCCAATGCAATTTCCCTGGATTTGCCGTATATCTACTAACTAATCCTACAGCCTGAGCAATGTCAGGTCTAGTGCACACCATAGCATACATCAAGCTACCTACTGCACTTGTATAAGGCTTCTTTTTCATATAGGTCTTGTCCTTTTCTGAGATTGGAAAGCCCTGCTTAGAAAGCTGTATATGCAAAGGCATGGGTGTACTGATAGCCTTTGCTCCATCCATGCTAAACCGAGCAAGCACCTTTTGAATATATTTCTTTTTAGAAAGTTGTATATGCAAAGGCAGTAGATGTGCAGGAGGCTGACATGAGCCTAGTTCAATGACACTGGAACTCAAAGGTCACCAGGAATTATAGAGAGAAGATGAATGAGATTAAGAAAAAGGGGAAGAAACCATAGTGAATTGGTGATGAAGTGTTTGATAAGATGGTTGCGTGGTGGGACACGGATGAGTTCAAGGTAAATCTATAAAAAAATCTAATTTATTTATTTTTTGATTTTAAATAATTAGTCAATGTACATTTGCAGGTTGAGTCATAAAGGAACATCGCAAACAAGGGCAAGAATCTAGTAACTCATCACGGAGGATCCAAGTCTTTCCAGCATCACCGTGAGGACTTGGTAAATTTGTCAATTATTACATTTATATGTTGATCAGTTAAGTGATTGACTATGTGGAATTGAATTATTCAAATTATCAACTGCAAGAGCGAGCTCATGGACATCCCGTGTCCTACATGGACGTATTTACTCAAACCCATGCATCCAGGCATGTAGACGAGGCTGACAATGTCACATATCAGTGGGATGATAAGGATAGCTCGACAACTACATACATATGTTTATTCTAAATTTTATTATCACGTCGATTAGTTTATTAATTACCAGTTAATATAAAATAAAATCAACATTCTATTATTTTTCAACTGAAATTGTTTTTTGCATTATAGGCAAAGTTCCAGGAGGCACAGGCTCATGCGCTTGAGGGGTCGGGTCGTGATGAGTTGACGCATGAGGAGGAAGACAACCTATTTGATGTTGTTATGGATCCATCGCAGCGGAGCAAGCGTTATGGATTCGGTAACCTGATGGTAATATTCGTATGATTTAACCAATATTTATTTGATTTTTGCAATATTTGTATAGAGTACAGAATGTCAATATACAAACCATATCGCTGAGTATAAATATATAAATATCTACCATTATTAGCTCTCAGACTATATTTTGATAATTTAATATTTCAAACTATATTTTGATAATTAAATTAACTTATGCACATTGGCTGCTGCTCTAAAATTAACTTATTAACATGTATTTTATTAAGCATTTTAGCCAGTAGAATTAAGCAATAATTGGAAATTTGGAACCGAGCAAGCATAAAGTTTAAATGAACAAATAAAATGCATTTGGTGGAATTGTTCACAGTAAGACTCATATATGAAAAACCTTGCCAATGGACCTTGTTTTGTAATGACAACAAAACTGAAGAGCTTTGTTTATCCTATTATGAAAATGGAGGCATTTTGATAGTGGAGGAGGATGTTGAGATTAAAGACTTAATTGCAAGAATGTAAGCTGAAATAATGCAACATTTGATACATATAAAACTAGTTTGAGAGTGATTGAGTTGTTATGTAAACAGGGTTAATACTTCCTCTCATGTAGATCAAACCGAAACTGCTTTTAGTCTAAAATTGTTTACTTAATTGTGGCATACACTGCTTTTAGTCTAAAATTTTGATAGCTTATCTTACATCTAATAATTATTCATGTTCTAATTTTTGTGCAAGCTTTTAGTCTTAACACATCTATGTATCAACATATAAATATCTACCATTTCAACCTTTTTGTTTATGCATCATTGTTCCTAAACCATTTTGTTATGATTTCAAATCATGCTTGTTCAAGAGTATTTTTTGATTTTTTTCTTCTATACTTGTATTTGCAAGTTTTACAAGCTAAGAAGGCTTAGGACAAAGAAGAAATTAAGGAGATGCGAGAGTTAATTGAGCAGCTGCAGGACCAGAATCGTGTGCAGGCTATGTTGATTAAGCAGCTGAATTAAAAGGTTGTGGAGTACGTGCACAATCATGGTAGTTTTCCTTCATTGTCTGCTTCTGGAGCACATAACGACGGGCATGATGCAGCTTGAGGTATGTTTTTTCGGTGTTTGGCTTGGAGATATGATTTGTTTTGATGCTGTATATATTTGTACGGAGTGGATGAGACATGTTTGGATGTATTTTGATGGTTTGTATATATTGGTACGGTTTGTAGACATGTTTGGATGTTTGTAGACATTGTTTGTTTTGTATGTATTAATGTTTCTGCATTTTATTTTGATTGTTTATATTGTTATTGGTATATATATGTTGAGGATATGTGGAATTGGTTGGAAATGGATTGAAAATGAAATGAATTCGAAATGGGGTGGCTGGAAGGTTGTTTGCCTGCTGCTATATATTAAAGGAACCCAGTATTTCCAACGGCTATCAACAGTTTCCAACGACTATTTGGTCATGGTTCTCTAACGGTTTCCAACGGCCCAATACTGTTGGAAGCCGTTGGAAAGGTTCTGTGGATTCCGTTGGAAGCCGTCGGAAGTTGTGAACGCTATTCCAACGGCTTCCAACGGCCGCCAATGACTTTTAGCCGTTGGAATAGCCCTGTATTCTAGTAGTGTAGTAGACTTGCCAAACGCATTTATTTATAACCCGACCATTTTTATGCATTTATTAAAAGGCGCAACTCGCCCAAACCCACTTTATTGACGGATCCACCATGCATGATCTCTTCATTTAACTAGCTTTTTCCATATTCATGTTGTGAAAATTATTCCAAATAAGTATTTTTGTATTTTTAATCTGTTATATAAAACTTGCATTATTTTTACAAGCATTATAGGAAGCATTATATTTGTTCTAGTTTTTTTAGATTAGCATAAAAAGAGTAGATGGTAAAATGAAGCATATATAAAGTAATTATGCACAAACTAACACATATTTAACACATAAATTGCCCCTTCATATTTACAACATCTAACACCCGGCTAAGTTTATGGATTTAGACCAAATGTGGTAGACTACTTAATAAAATAGGAATCAGCACAACTTGGACACCATAAAGTGTTTAAGCAAAATATCTTTACCTACTATTCCATTGGTAAATGCAAACTTTTTAAAACTTCAACCTATACAATAGCACTCCTAATACAATCTCAAAGTTTTAGAGAACGTGAAAGGTTGGAATGGTCAGCAAAACTAAGAAATTATGAAATTGAAAAAGGGCAAACATCTCAATAGGGTATTATTGCTTCAACTAATATTGCTATATTCATTAGTCCATTTAGCATCTTCTCTAACAATAATGTAAGACGCGGGTACGGGATTTCAGGATTGCAGAAAGCACATTTGCAGAAAGGGGGAGTTCTTAAGGTTTTCAATCGTGGGAATTTTTTCAGAAATAGACTGTATCAATTTATGTCTTTCACAATACTGATTTATCATCGTCATATATAAGTATTCATATTACATATTGATTTCTACTTCAGATCACAGCTAAAAATCGTAACTCGGACCTTTTGCTAAATTCTTGAACTCCAATCAAATTTCATAACAAATTAATATTCAATTACAGTGATGAAATCGTTTAACTCCAATCAAATTTCATAGTAATTTCATAACAGTTTAATCAAACATGAATTAAATTTTCCTATATCATACCTGAAGCCAAAATCAAGTATCCACGAATCTAACATCCAAGTCGAGGACCGATTCTCTGAAGTCGAACTTGAGCGCGATTTCCCTAGCAAAATCTTCAAAGTCTGAAAAAACGGCTGATTCGTAGAGGAGCTGATTCCCCTAGCGATTCATAAAGGAACCGATTCATAGAGGATCAATTCAACTAAAGAGTCGATTCGTAATTCTTTTTAAAATGGACAAGATGGAGTAAAAGCGTTGATAATGGAATAGAGAAATGGAATATAGGGTTATTGTAGAAAGCACGAGCATGTTTACATTTTTACCCTCGAGAACCAGCCTTACCAACGTTAATAAGTTTTAGCAATAAAAAAAATAATTATGTATTTTTGGTAACACATTTTTAACAAAGCAATACATATTATTGTCACTAACCTGTAACACAAATAAGTGTTGGCAATTAAAAAATAAGCCTTACCAAATGGCTATTATGGGGTCGTGATTGTTGTAAGGAAAATCTTGATATAATTTATGATGAGTAGACCACTTCCTAAGTGTTATTGCAATGAAACTCCTAATATCCATGGAAAATACAGTTGCAATGAGCAAAACTAAAATCAAACACCAAAATGAAAGAATACAAAGTGTTGGAAATGGTTTTGAAAAACATTTAGTGAATTATTAAATTTTTTGATTAAGTGTAAGATGACTCCTATATGTGAATAGTCTCACATCTTGAGACTATATGGAAGAAGCAAAGTATTTATATTTGTTTCTAAGAACACATGTTGGGCCTTGGGGCTCCCAATACATGCTTTATTGTGAGGAGGGAGACCATGCATGATGACTACCACACACGCGCGCGACCGACCGACCGACTCGACCCGACTCGGCGTGGTTCGGTTTGGGCTTGGCTTGGCTTTGGTGGTGTAGACACATATTTTTGGACCGAAAACCCTTGCATTTTCTGAACCATTTTTTTCTTTTGAACCTTGCATCTTCCTCATCCATTAACAATTCTTACGAAAAAAAACGAGCAATTATTTTTGTTCGAAAGTGCAATTCTATTTTGCACCTCTTATTTTGCACGTGAACTCTCTCTCTTGATCTCCACCACCCATTTACCCACTCATTCCGTCTCTTCCCATTTCAATATTATTTCTTAGTGGAAGAGAGAGAATGAGTGGGGAAATGGGTGGTGGAGATTAAGGGGGAGAGTTCGCGTGCAAAATAAGAGGTGTAGCGGAACCCTCCTCTCTCTATATATAAATATATGTGTACATATATATATATATATGTGTGTGTGTGTGTGTGTGTATGTACAAGTTTCTTAACTTTTCTGGTGTTTCTATGTTTGTTTTCAAGTTTCTTTGGAAGTCTAATGCTCCGCCGAAAGCAAAATTCCTTATGTGGTTGATTATTCACAGGAAACTTAATACATACATATATATATATATATATATGTATGTATGTATGTACAAGTTTCTTAACTTTTATGGTGTTTCTATGTTTGTTTTCAAGTTTCTTTGGAAGTCTAATGCTCCGCCGAAAGAAAATTCTTTATGTGGTTGATTATTCACAAGAAACTTAATACGGTTGAGCATTTAAAGAGGAAAAATATTATTTTTGATGTTAAGTGTTGTTTTTGTAGTTTCACGGAGGAGAATGTTGATCATTTATTTTTCTCTTGCACTATTACCAATTATATTTTATCTATGGTTGTTAGGATCTTTGTTTTTAACTGGTCCTATTCCTATAGTAACCGCGATTATTACTGGAATTGTTTTAGATTGGTTTTTCATTATAAGCATAGATATGTTTTGGATTCTTTAATTTCTATTATTAGTTGGTTGCATTTTGTTGGAGAGGAACCAAAGATTGATTCACTCTAATTTTGGCTCTATTGATAAATTAATCATTAGGATTGTTTCTTTTAGTTTGGATTGGATGTCTAACCCTCACTATAAGTTATATAGAGATTATCGTTTTAATATATATTTGTTTAAGGTTAGAATTAATTTTAGTTTGTTTGTTAGAATTAATAGGTATTTTAGTCATAATAGGATTTGCATTTGTTATTGATTTCTGATTTTTATGTATTTGTTTTCTTTGTTTTATTTCTATATATATATATATATATATATATATATATATATATATATATTCTTTCATATATATGTATGTGTGTGATAGGTACTTATGGTTTGGCTAGCCTTTTTCAGGTCGCAGGTAGTTGATTTTGCTGAGGAGCTTTTTGGAGAGCTGTTTATTTGGATTGTAGAAGATTTTTGCTTTGGATTTTTTTAGAGCGCCGTTTTGGAGAGTTTATTTGTGTTGTTTTAGTTCTTTTGTATTTGGTTGGTGTGACTTATGTTTTGTGTAGGAGTAGATATACTTCATTATCTGGTGGTGGCCTTGTCGGAACTTGATATTGAAGTATGATGGGCGGTGGTTTATCCAGAGCTCATCTATCTACTATTATATACATACTTTTAGTCACAACTAGTGTAGTTTTTGTTTGTTTTTCCAATCGAACTTATAGACAGATTTTGTAGAATTTTTTCATTTTATATATATGTGTGCTCTCTTCTTTGTTGAAGATCACACATTTTGGCTTCAAATATATATATATATATATATATGTGTATATATATATATATACACACACACACAACAAAAGAAAAAACAAATAAAACAAAAGTATTCTAAGGTTTCAGCCTTCAATATTTGATCATCTTATGCTTGATTTTCTCATATGTTATTTCGGTATTTGATAATTTCCCATGTAATCCATGAAGTAATGTGAACATAATTTGCTATGAACACTTGAATTCAAGAACAAAAGTCGAAGTATTCTGATTATTGTGATATGCATATGTATCAAAGATCAAGAGATCTACACGCAAACGTCACTTATAATAAAATAAAGTTAAATTTACAAGTAGAATCTTCCTTTCAAACTAATCATATTAAACAATAATTTCTTCTAGATTTCTTGATAAAACATCCAACAAACAAAAATGTCAAGAAACAAAGCAATCAATGCCACTTTTGACAGAACTAATTTAGTCTGTGGGCAGGTGAAATTTAATACAATCTACCAAACCCAACAAGGAAGCCAAAGTACTTATATTCCAATTTTGTAATCATCAGTTGTAGACAAGTTTTATCATTTATGTAATTTATCATTAAGCTTAAGGAATATAATTACAGAGACATAAAGCATGTTGTTTGTGTATAATGTACATTTCGTTCTCCTTAATCATTGTCACGACTCATGAAATATGATCACTACTAGAAAGGACTGTTATTCCAACGTCCACTTTTCAATGGCTGCCAACGGTTTTTTAAGAGCCGTTGGAAACCGTTGGAACAAAGATCGTTGACGGCCGTTGGGAACCGTTGAAAATTTACGTGATATTGTCTGCTCTAGCCAACCAAAAGCTTCATTTCCTCCTCCTCCACCAATTATTCATCTCCTCCAACCATTCCTCTCCTTCCAAATTTGCTGTCAAAGCTTCCACCATCACTCCAACCTCTTTGGGCGCCATCTACGAGCTTCTCCACCCTTCTCGTTATCCAAATTAGGTAATTTCATGAAACCTAATTTTTAGGGTTTATTCGATTTCGGGTTTAATTTGTAATTTGCTTAATGCCTACTTGTTTGTATATGTATATTACATCATGTTACCCTCTAATTGATATTATTGTCACAATAATGATCAAATTATTTGGCGTTAAATTGATTTAGGGTTTAATTGTGTTTATTTACGTAACTTTGGTTAGTGAATGTTATATGTATGTGATAGTGTTTGCTAATAATATAATTTATGCAAACACGAAGATTATATTATGTTGACAAACACGCAGTAAATTACAAAAATATATAAATTTATGCATACACGAAGTAAATTACTATAATTGGTGCAAACACGAAGTAAATTACAAAAATATATAATTTTATACACATGTACTAAAACGGTAAAATAATTACAAATTGTATATTTAAATTTAATGTAGATAAATATTTAAACCCTTAGTTATTATTTGGCCCCGTCTGACAAGTGTTGTATATGATTGTTATATGGATATTCATTTTTTTACATAACGGAAATCTATATTCATCTGATATAACATTTGTAGGATTTGTCCTTGTATTGGACAAGTTACAAACACTATAAAGTAATTATATTTCGTAGATCATATCACTTTAAAATGTTCACAAAATTTCGACGCCATTTCCTTTACGTTCCTTGTTTATACCCACGTGTGTACGATACAAGGAACACGGGGGGAAATGCTGCCGAAATTTTGTGAAATCATTTAAAATGATATAATTTACGAAATATAATTAATATTGTGTTTGTAATAGGAAGTAGGATGACCGACCATCAAAGAAGACACATACGCGTCAATAAACCAATAGTTATTTATTTTGAAATAAAGTTTGTAGACAACTATAAAATTAACGAATATTTTTTATTTCATCATAGATTTTAAAGTAGGAAAAATGGCCAATTACTTTAGTGTTCGGAGCTGGATGTATCAAAGAAGGGAAATTAGTTGGTGCAATAAGTGAACATTTTAAAAATGGGGTAAAAGTGTTCATTGATTTTGCGATAAGTAGTATCGGAAACAGTAGAGAAATTCGTTGTCCATATTGTAGATGCAAATTGTTGAACTATTTAATACCGAATATGGTTAAGATTCATTTGCACCAATACGGTTTCCTACCCAATTATTTGTTGTGAGATCATCATGGAGAAATTGTAGCCCCTAATACTCAAGAACAGTCGACGGAGGTCAATGATGTTGAAGTTAGCACGAATCTCATAGAAAATATGGTCGAAGATGTTGCACGATCAATGTTCCGTACCGTTCAAATTGGTAACGACGATGATAACATCGAAGAGGAGCCAAATGTTGAAGCTAAAAAAATATATGATTCATTGAATAATGCTAAAAAAAACCTTTGGAATGGATGTGAAAGTGGCACTCAATTATCGGTAACTGCAGAATACATTGCAAAGAAATCAAAATACAACCTTACGGAAGCTGGATTTACGACTGTTATTCAAGCGGCTAAACGCCATATGCCATCTGATAATTTATTGTGCAAAAACTATTATGAAGTGAATATGTCATCTTTTGGTTTGCCATATCAGAAAATAGATACATGTTAAAAGGGTTGCATGTTGTATTGGAAAGAAGACAACAATCTTTGAAAATGTAAGTTTTGTAATCAAGAAAGATACAAACCAAGAAAAAAGAAAGGAAAATAAGTTCTGTACAAGCATATGCATTATTTACACATCACCCCTAGACTTCAAAGATTATATGCATCATCCGTAACAGCGCAACATATGAGATGACACAGTGTGAGAATACCTCAAGAAGGTACGTTGACACACCCATCGGATGGAGAAGCATGGAAACATTTTGATAAGAAATATCCTGATTTCGTAGCGGAAAGCTGCAACGTTAGACTAGGTTTATGTACAGATGGCTCCGCACCGTTTTCTCAGTTTGGTTCTAAATATTCATCTTGGCCTATAACAATCACACCTTACAATCTACCCCCGTGGATGTGTATGAAAACTCCATACATATTTCTCACAGTTGTCGTCCCTGGCCCTGATGATCCGACACAGGGTACTGATGTTTACTTACAACCGCTAATCGAATAATTGAAATATTATGGAACGAATGAGTTGAAACATACGACGTATCAAAAAAGAAAATTTTTCGGATTTTCGCTTCTTTGTTATGGACTATTAGTGATTTTCCTGCATATGCAATGCTTTCGGGTTGGAGTACGGCCGGTCGTCTTGCTTGTCCTTATTGCGTGGAAGAAACACGAGCATTTTCGTTACCGTACAGAAAGAAAATTTCATAGTTTGATTGTCATCGATGCTTTCTTCGTATTAATCATACTTTTAGAAGAGACATTTTTTACATCTAATAGACATGAGGCTTTACGGCTACCGACGGTTTGGTCAAGCGAGAAAATATATGAACTTGTAAAAGATTATCCAAAGATACATGAAACCGGAAAACAAATCGATATTCAAGGTAAATTGACAATTCATAATTGGTGCAAACAAAGTATATTCTCGGAATTGCCTTATTGGAAATATCTCTTAATTCGTCATAACATTGACGTGATGCACAATGAGAAAAACGTATTTGGTAATGTATTTAATACAGTTCTGAATGTGAAGGGCAAGACTAAGGATGATTTGAAATCCAGACGTGATATAGAGGAAATATGTAATCGTCTTGAGCTTCATTTGAAGCCCAACGATAGTAAAAAAACCTAAAGCATGCTATGAACTAGACTAAAACCAAGTTAAAGTACTGTTAAAATGGGTGGAAAAATTGCGGTTTCTCGATGGAATTTCCTCTAATCTTCGTAGATGTGTCGACTATAAAAACGGAAAGCTAAGTGCAATGAAAAGCCATGATTGTCATGTAATGATGGAAAATTTGTTACCCATCGTCTTCAAAGAATTGTTACCTGGAAAAGTTTGGATTGTAATAACAAAACTTAGCTTATTTTACAAGGAGCTTTGTTCAACTACTTTAAAAGTTGACCATCTACTTAAACTTGATGAAGAAATCCCTATACTGCTCTGCAAACTGGAGAAAATATTTCCTTCGGGTTTCTTTAATGTAATGGAGCATTTACCTATTCATCTTCCAAATGAAGCACGTCTTCGAGGTCCTATGCAATATGGATGGATGTATCCATTCGAAAGGTATGTTATTATACTAAGTATTCAAATGATAATTTAATTATATTTAGAAATTAATATTGAACCGAACTACATTTTATTAAGTACTTAAGTCATTTAAAAAAAAAGTGAGACAAAAAGCTCGAGTTGAATGTTCTATTTGCAAATCATATATCGAAGAAGAAGCCTCTTTTTTTTCTCTCATTATTTTAATGTTCATGTGAACTTATCATTTGCAATCGTTCCACATAATGATGAGAGGGTTGAACAAGATTCTTCTTCTGAATCAACATTATCTATTTTTAAACAACAAAGCCGCCAAGTTGAAAAATGTGTGGAAATATGGCTAAATGATAAAGATTGTAATGCAGCACACACATATATTCTTCTTAATGATCCCGAAGTTGCTCCGTAATCATTTTTTTTTAAGTTTTACTAAATTTATGTTAAATGTGTTAATAACGTAACATATATTGTTTGTGTTTGCAGTATTTATGAATCACAAAATTCAAGCAGCGATCTAAGCAAAGATTTCAGTAGTTGGTTTAGAAACTATGTTTTTGATCCCATAAATAATGTGCTCGACGAAGGAATAAAACATTTAGCATTTGGACTGAAAAGAAAAGTCAAAACATATCCAATATTTTTTGTTAATGGGTATAAATTCAACACCAAAGAATACGGTGCTGAAAAATTAACAAACAATACTGGTGTGTTTGTTAAAGGCAGTGAAGATCCTAATAATCATATAAATTATTTTTATGGCGAGTTAACTCAATTTTGCAAATGACATATTTTACAAGGCCCGCAGAGGATGTTTATTTGTTTAGATGCAACTGGTTCAGCAATGTTCCGGGTTCTGGTATTAACGTAAATCCAAAGTATAATCTTGTAGAAATTAAACATACCTCACGTTATCAAAAGTACAACCCTTTTGTACTAGCTAAACAAGCCCTACAAGCTTATTATGCCCCTTATCTGTCTTTAAAAAGGGATAAAGCAGATTGGTCTGCAGTTTTTAAAACTAAGGAAAGATTTACGTTCGATGGATAGAATATTCCTGATGAACAAGCCTATCAAGCAGATCTAGAGGAAAATGTTGAAATAACAATCACAGACGATCAAACTGACTTTGGTCCTTTGAATGATGAGGCAAATGTATTAGTCGATGCATTTGAGAGTGTAGAGGAAAACGACATAGAACCTGAAACCGAGTCTAAATCACGAAGAAATAGATGAAGACTAAGTAAAATTTGGTAATTTTCACAACTATTCACATAACATTTATCTATGTTTAATATTGCATTTTCATAACTATTCACATTACATTTACCTATGTTTAATATTGCATTTTCACAACTATTCACATTACATTTACCTATCTTTTGTATATGTATCAATGTGGAAGGTATATTATGTCTGGCTCTCAACGACGTGGTGGTTGGAATAGCGGCTTCAAGAATTTGACGGTAATGAATCCTACTGTATGCATACAATAAATTAACATTTAAATATACAGTGTTATAATATTTTATATGCTGAAATAACATTTTTACTATTCATTCTATTTGCAGACTCGACAACCTAAGAAGGCCCAATACAAAGAAGAAATGAAATAGCTTAGAATTATGATTGAGCAACTACGTGACCAGAGTCGTCTTCAGACTATGCAGTTGGAACAACTAAATCATAAGTTTGCGAAGTATGTCCACATTCATGATAGTCGTCCTTCGTCGTCTATTGATTCCGGAAGCGATGCTTAAGGTATGTTGTATATTTTGGCATTGAGTGGGTGAGAATGATAATTTTGATATGTTTAGATGGTTTGTGGACATGTAACTTTGATGTATTTGGTTTATGAACACGTATTTGTTGGTTTATGGATGTTTGGATGTTTTGTTTTGTTTATATTGATGTTTCTTTGATATATTTTGGTTGTTTATATTGTTATTGGTATATATGTGTTGTATATATGTGGAATTGATTGGGATTGGATTGGAAATGGATTAGACTGGAAATGTTGTGGCAGGAAGGTTATATGCTTGCTGAAATTTAAAAAAAAACAGTTTTTCCAACGGATACCAACGGTTTCCAACGGCTAATTGGTCATGGATTTGTTACGATTTTCAACAGAGAAAAGCCGTTTGAAGCCATTGGAAATATTCCATTGGAAGTCGTGAAAGTTATTCCAACGGTCGCCAACGGCTGGGAGCCATTTGAATAGTCCTGTATTCTAGTAATGGATATGACTGGTAAAACGCTGCTCTGATTTCCCTATGATTCTTGGAAGCAGTGGCGGAAACAGCCAAACAGCTCAGGTAGGGCCATACTTGAATTTGTGCCAGGGCTACTTGTTGTCGCCTACTCCTTTTTGCCAGTATTTTATAAATCCACATAGGGCCATGGCCCTAGCTCAGCAAAAGGTGGCTCCGCCCCTGCTTGGAAGTATTTTGCTCATCTTCACTTTACGTCTCGATCTCTTATGTCTAGTCTCATATTTGTTGTCTACAATAACAAAATAAAACAACAATATCATGTCTGATTATATCAATCAGATCATTCAATAATGATATGCAAATTAGGACCATATCACCCAAAAAAAAAGAAAGAAAGAAAAAAGAATGAGGTAAATATGCCTTCACTTGTTGTAAAATATATAGTTGTAAAATATATAGATGAATATGTATTATCATAAAAAAAGAAAGGTGTTTATTTACTCTAATAGAACATCAAGCTGCTTAGGCTCGCCTCATATCTTTTGAATCGCAGGGTCAACCCTCAAGCTTATGTATTACACACTATTGATATCCTGTACAATAAAGTTATTCATGTAAATAAACACGGATTAAGATATAATACACAGTATATCTGTGTATACAATAGTGTATATGAGCAAGACTCTTTTGAAAGTGGTCAAAGTAGAAAATGCAAAAAGGGTCCAGTCTAATATAAGCAAAACTAATATCAAGCACCAAAATGAAAGAATACAAACTGTTTTCGATAAAAGTAGCATATGAAGTGCATAAAATGCTAACAATATATAGAAAAAATAATGTTGAAAGAATTGCTTGTATTAAACGAAGTTTTCTATAAATGATGAGCATATAAAAAAGGAAAATAAAATTATTGTTTTCTTATTTTAGTTTTCTCAATACTTTTTAAAGCTATATGGGTTACAAGTATTTGTAGCTTGCTAAGATATGTATTCAAACTTAAAAGACAAATTATATAATCAGGGGATCCTGTGCACTCATAATGTATTATTTTTCATTCATTAATATTTTTTCTACGGTGTTTTTCTTATTATGGTTTCATCGAGACATTACATTGATCTCGTAGTGTCAAATTCTATTTGAGATAGTAAACTATTGCAATATGACATAATATATTGTATTTTTTTTTTTCTTCACTAAGATTTTTTCCCAGTAAGTTTTCTAATAAAGTTTTCAATGAGGCAATAGAAATATTAAACAATCTTTGACATAATATTAAACAATATTTATTGTTCATAACTTTTTTTTTTTTTTTGGCCCGTCCTTGTATAAATTTTGTAAAATTGAAAAGTCGTTCTGCAATCTGCCCTCTTTTTCCACTGTGTTAGGTTTTGTATCTTCTATTATTTAGACTTCCTAACACATGCACCTGTGAAAGTTGGTGGGTAAGTATAAATAATTGGAGCTTCAGGCGCGAGTCTGTACTAAAAACCAGTTAAAGTTGTCTTATGAATTATTATACCTAAGAGCAAAGTTAAGAGCACGGTACTAAACTACTTGAATTTATGTAAAATATCATAAAAATCGCTTATTTAAAGAATCCCGAGCAAGTTAAGTGCATCTTCATTTATGATACCAAACAGTTCATAAATAAATTTTGCTGTATAATTATACCATTCGTACAAACTTCAAGCCCTACTATAATGCTTAGCAACTACCTTGTCAGTTTTCAATTCAACCCTATGGACAATTTGTTCATTTTATATATATTTGAAAGATATGCATCATTAAAACTTCAGCTCTAATTTAACTTATACTACACCAATACTCACCTATAAATAGGAGCTCGTACAGCAAACTTAACTATCCAAGCGACAATACTAGTTCACCCAATCTTTTGCCCACTAATGTCTTCAACAATCATTAATGGTGCTACTACTGCTCCAAAAAGGTATAGCAATTTTTTTTATCCTCATTGCAGTGCCAAAGGTAAATAAAAAAATGTGAACCATATATATTTACAGGTTAGAAGGGAAGGTAGCAATAGTTACAGGAGGGGCAATGGGCATAGAAGAAGTAACAGCAAAGCTTTTCTGCTTCCATGGTGCGAAAGTAGGGATCGCCGACATTAACGACGATCTCGCTCAAAAGGTCTGCGCGTCCATAGGCTCCGAAAACATAATCAGCTTCATTCACTGCGACGTATCGAAGGAATCAAACCTGGTACTTTGCCAAGTGCCAAATCTGGTACTTCGCGGAATCCAAGCCGTGCCAAGCTCGATGCGCACACGTGAAAATCCGTTGTTTTACCGTGTTCTTCAGCCTGGTACTTTGGCATGTGCCAAATCTGGTACTTCGCCAAATCCAAGCCGTTACTACAGCAAAAAAAGCATTTTACAATGTTGAATAAACATTATTAAAATACATTGACAACATTTTTTCTGCCGTTGTAATATGCATAGTTACATAAATTACAATTTTTTTATAACTCGTTTTTAGTATTGTATAAGCCGTTGTAAATAATATGTTTACAACACTTGTGTACCATTGCATGATTCTCATATAATAATCTAAAGACTTTGCACGATGATTTTTAGACATTGTTAAATATAGTTTTTACAATTAACCACCAGCATCGACGAAATTATTCCAACACTTATCATAAAACGTTGTGTATTGTTATTTAAATGTTTTCAATGTGATGCAAATATATATTTATAATGTCGCTAGAATATTGTATAAAGTTGAATATCCAACATTTTACAATAAATTATGTTTGAATTTTTTACAACATTTCTACAACAATACAGAAAACAAATGTAAAGTTGATTCTTTCGGTCATACTTAACAAACGTTATAAACATACTTTTAACAACCGCTCATTATTGTAATAAACAATGTTTACAAATTACATTGCATAAAACTATAAAAAAAATTCTATACAACATTTTAGAAACATAAACCATACGCATACAAATTGTTGTAATCATAGACGAGTATAAATCTAATACCCATATCCACATGTATTTGAAAAAAGTACTTGCTTACATAAACTTCTGTTTGCAGAAACATTTTTTTTTCTTCTCTTTATCAATGTCGTTTACATAAACCGCATCCCTTCGATTTTGGTGTTGCTACCACCCCATTTTCCGGCTTCGCACCCATTTCACCATTTGGCTTTGCAGGCCTTCCGCATTCCCGTGATGCAGCTGTTTCATCCTCTGGTTTAGCATCAGCTTCAAATTTTGGGTTTTCATCTCACCAAGGGCTATATACTATTAAAAACAGTAATGCATATTCATTAATAAATAGAACTAACAAGATATTTAATGCAAACAAAAAATAATTTTACTTAATAACAGAAACTAAGACAAACAAAAAAAAAAGTACTATACCCACCTGATAGATAAGAAAGGTACTCTAAAACTGCCAATCATATGAATATATGGTGAATAAAACTGAAAGACTTTCGTAAGAGAAATATCAGAAAAAGGCTTCTGGTGTGGAAGAAAACGGTTTGTGACGCTGAAATGCACTCTCGACATAGAAGATCAAGTCGGAAATAACATTTTTTTCATACTACTAGGTGTAAGGTAAAAAGATATTAAAACTGAACACCAAACAAAACTTAGTGGCCAGTTACATGTATACAAACCAGAACTTCCATATAAATTGATCAACTTGAGCAGACTTGTATGTAGCTAGTGTTGGTATGGCTGGCAGTGATATCAAGTACTTGTTCCCAACATTCTAGCATATCAAGATACTCAGTAAAATTGTACTACCTGGGACATGAAGCCATTGGTAATAAATGCAAAATGCAGTGGACACAGTCTACAGTCCATTTAAGAAATTACTTTTTTTTTGACCAAATAAGTTGCCTAATGGCATACAAATGTCAAAATGAGCTTCACCAAGAAGGGTGAGAAATGAAATTACACTTTATAAATCACTAAGGGGCAGAAGCCAATAACATGTTGCAGCAGCAACTTACAACCCCATTCCAAACCAGCATCAGACCAGATTTTTATTTGATTTTATTTTATTAGTATTTTAAAAAAAAACATTCATGTTTCTTTTTTTTTTCACAATAAAAACATATATATTGTAATACTAGTTTCTTACATATAGTTTTTTAAACAAGTTTAAGTATACATATTGTGTATACTCGATGCTACAGAGCTCGTTCAGGACCCAATAGGACAATCAAATAGCGTCCTTCCAAGTTCACTTATGCTTATGTTGCTGGTCAATCGCTAAAGCAGACAACTTGAAACAACAAAGACTATGGAAAAAGAAGATGAATTCACCTATAACTCTCTGCATTACTTATCTTCTGATTCTGCTTCAATCTCGATGACAGTGAAGAAGAAGGCAAGGGTACAAATTGTTGATGAACGTGAGGATTGAAATTTGGCACGAGGGAGAATACAGAAGGCTGGCTATTATTGGCTAAGGTGGCAGCAGAAGATGAAGTGCTATGATGCATCCCAATTTGTCTGAACTGTGCTATATGAGCTTGCCAAAACAGTTGATGTTGCTGTAGTTGTTGATGTTGCATCTGGCTATTGATTAAGAAATGAGGTTGATGCTGCAGTTGTACCTGCTGACTAGATGCATTGGCTAATTGCTGCATTTGATACTGAGATGGATAAGGGACCGGAGAAAACTTGAATGAAAGAACCCCTTGGTTTGGAGAAAAAGGAGCAAGCATCTTCCCAAGATTTTCAGATTCCTGTTTTTGTGGATCATAACCATGCATATGATTCAGAGCTTCTTCAGGGTTGTTCCTGTTTAACAGAGATATGACCGGAGGATGAACCATGTCACTTCCTGATCCATTAACGGCATTTGATGCAATGTTAAATACTTCATTTTTTGCTTTCAACTGGTTGTCACGTACCATTGGAAGCTTAAATTCCTGTTTTTATTTTTACTGTACATAAAAAGAGGAATTTCACCGCATGATAAAAATTACATTTCTCTTTGTAGTTAAAAAGGGAATTTCACCGCATAATTAGAATTACATTTTTCTTTGTAATTAAAGATGTGAATTTCACTGCATAAAAAAAAAGTTTCATTTTCTATGTAAATGAAATATGAGTTTGCATTATATGTAAAGTTACATTATTTTAAATGTAAATGAAATAGAAATCTCACCCGTATGTAAAATTTGACATTATTTTACATGTAAATTTAGAGTAGAGTTTGCATGTAGATTAAAGATTACTTTTATTATAAAGAAGTAGAATGTACATGGTGAAATAAAATTTACATTTTATTTTATAGGGTAAGATATATAGAAATCCATCGTATGTTAAAATTTACATGTTTATAAATGTAAATAAAAAGGAATTTAACTGTAGGAAGATTTACATTATTTTTTATGAAATAAAAAGAATGGACTTTACATTGTAATTAAAAAGTCAATTTTACATTGTAAAGAAAGAACGGATTTCACATTGTAATTAGAGAATGAAAATTTACATTTCCTTTAATGGAAATATACATGAGTTTCACCGTATGCCCATTTTACATTATTTTTAATGTAAAATTTTTAGTAATTACAACGTAGGATAATTTTGCATTATTTTATAATGTAAATAAAAAGGGGATTTACACTGTAGGAAAATAACATTATTTATAATGTTAATACAAAAGAATGATATCGTAGGAGGAATTGACATTATTTATAATGTTAATAAAAAGAGAATTGACCGTAGGATAAGTTACGTTATTTTATAATGTAATTTAAAGAAATTTAGACCGCATGACATGAATTACATTTATTTATGTAATTTATAAATGAAATTAGACCACACGACATAAATTACATTTATTTATGTAATTTATTAATGAATGAAGCCCGCATAATATAAAATACATTTTTATATGTATTTTATGAATGAATTAAGACCTCATAAAATAAATTACATTTTTATATGTATTTTATGAGTGAATTAACATCGCATGAAATAAAATACATTTGTATATGCATTTTATGAATGAATTAAGACCTCATAAAATAAATTACATTTTTATATGTATTTTATGAGTGAATTAACATCGCATGAAATAAAATACATTTGTATATGCATTTTATGAATGAATTAAGATCGCATGAAATAAATTACATTTTATTATATAATTTATGAATGAAATTAGTCTGCATAAAGTAAATTACATTTTTATATGTAATTTACGAATGAATTTTCATCGTATGAAATAAATTACATATTATTATGTAAATTATGAATGAATTTAACCCACATGAATGAAATTCCATTTTTTTTCTATGAAATGAATGTATGGGTTTACTTTGTAAATAAAGATTACATTTTTATAATGTAAACAAGAAGTGGGATTCACATTGTAAATAAAATTTATACTTTTATATGTAATTAAGAACAATGAATTAGAAATTACATTTTACATGTAAGAAGGAATTGGACGATGAAATATAATTTACATTTTACCGTAAATTAAAGAAATTAAAAGAATCAAAAAGGAAGAATTCATCATTCAAGTATGATTTGCATTTCTCTGTAAATGAAGGGATAAAAGGATAAAGAAGGAAAATATACTTAAGAATAAAGAGTTAACGGGTTACGTTTATATATATATATATATATATATATATATATATATATATATATATATATATATATATATAATTAAAATTAAACGAATCGAGCGCGGTATTTCGCGTTTTAAAATTATATCTTTAAATGACAATACAAGAAGATCCGACCGTCGGATTTTCCTGAAACTGAAACCGTTAGGACCGTCTTGGAAAAATCTTTCCAACGATATATAATACGTCAAAATCCAACGGTTAGATTTTGAGATATGTGAAAATCAAAATTGATTGAAATAGCACCAAAATCGACATTGACCTGAATCGTCGTTGATTAACGATTTAATTATTTTTAATTAAATAAAATAGGAAATAATCGTTATAAATTAGAAATAACGATAAGGAAGAGTTTTCAATATATATATATATATATATACGAAGATTATTTGGAAAGGCCGAGTTAATCTCATTCCAAATGATCAAAACGACGATGAAGATCGAAGTAAGAAGACGACGCATGAGGACCGTAAATCTTCCCTCGAATGGACAGCGATCGAGACCCTGAATTGACTTGCTACCAATTCGTGGGTCAAGGTCATTGCCCAGACGTACGTGTTGGTTTCACGGATTTGGCTTTCGTTCAGACCCAGAGCATAAGTTTAAATGGATGGTGTGTCTGACATCGTACTTCGTTATATATCATATTGTTGATTTTCTGTTAATATATAAATATTGGTAGTGGAGAATTTATTCTCTACTTAACACCCATTTATGTATTGATGGAGAAGCAATGGTATGGTATGGAGTGACAGTGTGGCATACTAAGATGCAATGATCAAGGTTTCTTGTTGAAAAGCAGGCCTTGTGGGATGATCAAAGCATAGCCTGTTTAGGCATAGCTTTGTGTATGACGTGACTTCACGAGCCTCACACACCGGCGGAGTCTAAAACGGGAGAAGAGAACGCAGGGAGTGCACACGTTTCTTTCTAGCTAGAGTGGTGCCAGGGACCTACCAGCGCTATCATTTATTCATTGTGGTTGTTGGATTTTTCGAGGCCTCGGATTTATGCGGTCGCCATTGGCCGTATAGTAGGTCCAAAAGGACGTGTGTTCAGGCATAACTAATCCACAAAAGTAAGTGTGGACCGGCCCTGCAGCTATCCAAGGGTTGGACAGAGTACCAATCCTGGGGCATTGCTAGAGTGTCTTGAATCGGTAAGGATCTCCTCCCTAGCCTTGACTCAGACGGAAATCCAAATTCCAAATACGACCCTACGGTTTTGATTGTATTACTAGTATGGAGATATAGTAGGATGGGGTACTATGTTTCCTAGGATTGATACATTTACTTTGAAATGTTTTTATTATACACTAATAATAATATTAAATTCGTATTTGCCGTATTTAGCATGTTTAATCACCATAAGGGAAAACTCTATCCTCTGGTGTGCGTTGCATTGTGTGATGGGACTTGAGTCTTATGGTGATTCCATTTTTCTAAAAAGCATTGCGATGTTGTACGTTCTGACACTTTAAATTATGCACGACAATCCATTGAGTAAACCCGTTCCGCATTAGCGGCGTGGTCTTTGGATTTGTCATATTATTATTACTAAACTAGTTATGAATTCTCATACCAGTCCCACGACTGACCCGTAGTTTGTTTCACCTTTTTGCAAACTCGGGTGCCCTCTTTTCTACACGGGCAGCCAAGTAAACAGGTTCATTCTTTGCTTGGAGTCTTGTCTTGGAGTTGCTCATTATCTTTGCTTGGATTTGCTTTTGCGGAGAGATGATGACTTGGAGCTTTGAGGACAGCTATCATTTACTTCTATTGCATTTTTCTATCATTTACTTCTATTGCATTTTTCTATCTTTAAGTTCAGTCATTAGACTTGTTTCATTTCGTATTGCTTATTTTGGGAGTTGAAACTTATTTTCATTTCTGCAAACTTGATGTAATAATTTGGATTTTGTGACTGTTGGGATTCTGTGGTTTATGACATTATATTTCCGCTGCTATGATGTTATTATGCTATGGTTTTCCTCTGCTATATTGTATCAGTGATATGTATTGTTATATTTATGTTGTATTCCATATGATTATTCCTTACTTTCACGTGAGTGGAAGTTTGGGGTCATCACACAACAGCTTTTCAGGGGGAGTATTTAAATCGATGCTACCGATAACAGGTTTTTCCAACACGACATATGGGTACGACATCGTGTTACTTGTAGAGAGCATTGGCATTTGTTCATGGCCTTTGCTCCGCAAACCAAACTGCAAACTATGAGCTTTCCCACGAACATCATACATCAGAGATCCATTTTTGGGGTTGAGAGCTTGCACTTTATGCTCCATAGAATCAATTCCAAACTCTTGTTTCTGAAACGAACAAAAATCCAATTGTGTTGGTTGTGGCATTCTACAGCTCCTGTTTGCTTAGATAAGTTCATCACACTCTTCGGATTTCAGTAGTGATTCAGGTTTTGTAGTTTTCTGAGTAGTATAGTCAACCATATTCCACTTTTCAACGGTATTTTACTCCTTATGTACTGCTTCCAGTGGAGGAAAAGAAGACGAAGGTGCTTTTGTTTCTGATTTCTCGCTTAACTTTTTCATTAATGTGGTTATTTGGCTTGGCTGAATTGTCTCCGGTGACGTCACTAGATATTGATATAAAAAACTCAGCAATTTCTTTCTCATCATCGTTGAATTCTTCAGTCCTGTTCTGGAGCAATTTAGTTCCTTGAAAATCAAATGCTGATTCCGTTTTGAATCAGAAGAGGGAGGCTGCGTCCATTGGTACTTCCGTCTAGTACGAACTGACCGAAGTTTCTTCAGCACGAAAGGCGGGTCTCCTAAAACAAGTTCATCCAACACCTTTTCTTATACTTTGACTCTCTTTCCGATGCTGATGCCAATGGAATTCACTGTTGAACGAAGAGCATAATCATTATCTTGTTCGTTTGTACCGTTGCAGTTGTTATCCATATCTAACTTTATTGTCGATTATCTCTAAAATTCTCAGCTACAAGCGTCTACTCACTGATGACTGATATTTCAAATTTCAAGGAAAACTGGTATCCTCTCTCTCATAGAAACTCTTTTTCTTTCTACAATTTTTTTTTCTTCACTTAAACAATCAGAAATAGTGAATAAAATAACAAAAAGAGAGTGAAATGAATTCGCCAAAAAAATAGCTTCTAGCATCAGACAGGATTAAAGTCAAAGCCATTACCTTAAAACTAATTAGCACCGAATCACCTTACATAGAGAAAACATAACATATTTTAAAAGTTACCATATAAGATTCTCTCAAGGCAAAAGGCCGTAGGAATCAGCAAAACAATGCTTCAAGTCAGATTGCCTATGTTATCAAAGCCCTCGCCTAGGCTCCAAAAAGCCCTAGACCCCAGTCTGGGGCTTTTTTATCTTTAAAGGCGCCTATGATGCATGAGGCGCCAAAAAAGCCCCAAAGGCGCCAAGGCGCTCGCCTTGTGAAGCACCAAAAAAGCCCCAAAGGCGCTCGCCTTGTGAAGCGCCAAAAAAGCGCCTTTTTGCAACATTTGAGTAGAAATTGAAAATTTCAGCATTTGGCTCAACAGGAGCCCAAAATCCAACATGCCAAGAAAATTATGCTTGTTTGATTGTTGATTTAGAACGTATTCTATAAAAAAAAGGCTGCTTTTCTTTCGTCAACTAGTAGAAAAGAAAAACCATAAATTTCTTTCGTCGATTCATCCGAAAAAAAGTCTAGTTCATGGAAGGTTAAAACTCTGTTTAAGACTTTACGTAACGTTGCTTTTAATTTCTATATTTTAAGTATTTTATTGTTTGTAAACTTGAGTTGAATGACTTTGCACGTTCTTAGTTTGATTTATGTTAATCGTATGGTGTTTTTTACTTCTAATAATGCTTTTATATGCCCTTTCCAAAATAAAATTTGTGTTTTATTGCATTTTCTAAATCAAGGTTTGAAAACTCGGTTTCGGTTTCGGTCATTTGAAAATTTACGAATTTCGGTCAGTTTCGCCGATTTCGGCGGTTTCGGTTTTTGTTTCGGTTTCGGTTCAGAAATCAAACTTTCAGCATATGTATTAGTATTCAGGCCCATACCAATTCTTAGCAGTTAAAAAATAACCCAAAGCCCATCCCCAAGTCAAGCCCATACAAATAATAACCCTAATTAGCAACCAGCAGCCACATCACGCAGCCAAATTACAGGAAAAAAAAAAGCCAAATACGAAGCGGGAAAGGGCAGAAAGAAGAAAAAAACTTCCGCTTCTTCTTCTTCTTCTTCTGAATTCGCGATTTCTTTTTTACTGCTGCTCGATTTAGGGTTTTCCTTTTTCAAGTAATCTATGTTTTGTATTTTTTCTTCCGTTTCTTCTTCTTCTGAATTCGCGATTTCTTTTTTTACTGCTGCTCGATTTAGGGTTTTCCTTTTTCAAGTAATCTATGTTTTGTGTTTTTTCTTCCGTTTCTTCTTCTTCTTCTGAATTCGCGATTTCTTTTTTTACTGCTGCTCGATTTAGGGTTTTTTTTTTTTTTTTAAAGCTTGTAGACCGGAATGAGATTTTGCTAGTGTTCCGTCTCGGTGAGTGTCGGGACCGAGACGAGTTGGACGAGATCTCGCTGTTTCGGACGAAATTTCAAACTATGTTCTAAATGCAGTTTTTTAGCCGAAAACTGAAAAAATATGCCATTCAAGGAGCCCAAAAAAGCTCTAGGCGCAAAAACGCCCTGGGCGAGGACCTGGGACTTTTTTGCCTTGACAACTGTGGATTGTACAAGAGCAGCAAAGACACCCATAAGCCTAGCGTGGTGCAGAAAATTTCCTCTATTGCAAAGCAATCTCCTAGGAGATGAAGGCTGGAACAGTGTATCGCACAACAACAAATTATAATCGGACCATAAATCAATTAAATCGAGCTTCTTCTATTTCAGGTTTTCAACAAATTGCATATTAACAAACTATGGAATCAATGATATAAGTTCTTCACTGGTCAAGACTTACGTTTGAACTACTAGTCAGCTAAGCAGTAAACAACGTTCTAGGTCCATGCAACGATGGTATCTGAAGTATTATTCAGCTTCCTCTTTGCGTTCTGAAACTATAATTATAACTACAGCAAATAAATCCTATTAGCATACTGTTATTATTTATCGATTATGCTACATACACACACACACACATACATTTATACATATATCATATTATTATTTTATCTCACATGAATCAAAAAATAAATAAATGAAACTACTTGGAACATGTTATATTTCACAGTTACTCTTGTACAACCCTACGCTTATCTGCCATATCATATTTTGGTTAAGATATAATTAATAGTCTAATAAGGAATAACAGGTTGAGAAAATTACCAGTCCGATGCACTGCCCAACCCAAAGGCAGTGATTATCAAATCGCTTCACACAATTACTGCCAATAAAACAATGAGAACAGCGCGGCAGTCAATACAGCTAGTGCTCCTCTATACCCACCAACAGCAAGCAGCTTCGTCGTTCCCACTTCTTGTGCCATTTGAAATGCAACTTCATCACTGTAGACACTCTTTTCACCCCGACCACCTGCCACAAACTCTATTTTTAGTGCAGAGACAAAATATAAAGACAAAATAAACAAATACTATGGGAAAACAAATGTATGAAATACTAATATATGTATGTAATTCTTTCTGAAGTGAACAATGATATTGTATAATCAATTAGTATTTACAGATTTTATTGGTCTTTTTTAAGTAGATGAAAACAAAATTAAGTCAAATGAATTGAGACAAAGAAATAGAAAAATGGAAAACAAGTAAATATGTTAAAAATAACAAAGTTATCTTAAAAATAATTGGATAATATACAAACACAGTGTTGCTAGATTTTATAGAAAAATATAAAATAGATTCAAATGAATAAAAAAAAAAAATCACAAATAGTGGTTGGATTTCCCTTTCTATTCATATGTCCTTTTGTCCATAGCAATGCTCTTGTTATTTCTTGATCAGGATTTTCCTTATGCATACTTGTATATATAGGCAGAGATACACCAAATGTTACTAAAATTTAGACAATATATAGCACACAAAAATATCATAATGGTATAGTTGGTAAAAAAGAAAATTAACTAGTTTTTGCTCTAAACGTGCATATCCTAACCGACTCATCGTGCGTGGATGAGTATGCTTTTGTCGTACTTGCTTCATTATAATTTTTTTAATCTATGTTAAAATATACAATAGAGATTTCTAAGAGAAGAGTACATATGAATTAATCGTCAGTACAAAGTTTAAAGCAAATAATACTAAACACGAAGCATGTGTAACAGAAATAACAATGAGCACTATGCTAGTTGTAGCATAGTTGTATAATTAATTAGACGCTGAAAGAACATATGAAACGAAATATTAAAATATGTATATATTCTAAAATTTTGAAATACTACATATATCATGGAAGGCGACATTTTTGAAATACTGCATATATCATGCAAGGCAGTTGTTTATTCTTTGGTAACTTTGGTGTAATGTTAGAGATCTAGTATCGAACTAGAAACATTAAAGATAATAATACAACTTACTCGGAATTTCACAGAAGTCCTTTTTTGTATAAATTCACTCCATTGTTTGTCCGTCAGGTTCTCAGGCTTCAACCCAGCAATTTTTTCCAACTTTTTTTTTTTTTTTTGCTTCTTCCAACTTCAATGGTTTTTCTACAGCAGTGCCTACTAGACATCTGTACCCTCTTAAGGAGCTTGCCATCTTTTTAATAACATATTTCTTATGTGTGTCATCTAGATTGTACCGCAGCTGGAAAAAAATTGTTTCTAAAATTAAAAAACTGAATAAATTTCATACTTAAATTTGAAGTATCTAGTGGCAATATTACCAATACAAGCATCCAAAGGTTCTCCTTTTCGGTGCTGTCAACATCTCTCCAACCATAAAAAATTATTGAAATTTTATTACGGACTAAAGCACCTATTAAAGATGCTAAAGCAATAGAAGCATCATTTATAGGCCGCCCTCTCTCGTTAACAACTACGTCTATCTTCATATTTGGATCATTTCGTATCCCAAGTTCTTTCAACTGTGTCATACCTTGTTTCTTTCTTTTTGGTTTTAAGAGGATTGCCACTGTTATTACTAGAGCTATCCTCTTTAAGTCGAACATTTGCGAGGCAATGAGATTCATGCGGATGCGAAGGAATAGTAGGTGGTGAAGAGTGTGGTGGAGACGAAGGGTGTGGTGGAGATGGAGGAGGTACATGAGTAGACGATGGTTCAGATGAAGAGTGTGGTGGAGAAGAAGGAGGAGGTACATGTGTAGACGATGGTTGATATCTTTTTGAACATTTCCCATACTTTCAGATTTCTAAAATTTAATAATATAAATTTTCAGTGTTATGTTTGATAGCATGTTTAATTAATAGAAAGCAACAAAAGCAAACATTATGGAAAATAATTATAATTTTAGCAAATAGTATCGAAAAGTAATCTGAATTAAGTCATTTAACTTGAAAAAAGATGACCATTGCACATTCATTTAACAAAATGTTCCAAAAATTTACTTATATTATCGATCGTTATACGAGGTCAATGACAGAAATCAGTAATACATGACTCAGAAATGATTATAGTACTTTAAAACGTCTACATCAAATACCTTTGAACAACATGATGGTATATTTTTATAATATGTCTACATCCTATTTTATAACAAAAATTGCCCTCTGCTATATCAATTATACTCTGTAAGTTATTGGTGCAAGAAAAATAAATACTGGTTTCATGAAAAAGTAGTAGTAGTTTAAATTTATTTCATGTTACAAAATATACACAATATGCACATGAGAAACCCAACTGCATCATAAAATAGAAGCATATGGTGAGTCAGTTTTGAAATTCTAACAAGGGCTTAGGTCCCTATTAGTCTCATGTAGATCTACCATCGACATAAACATCAAATATTTTCGTAAAATAAGAATTTTACCACTAAGATTGAAGCCTATAAACTAAGTTTGATCCTACTCCATATGTATCATTCAACCTGCGCAAAATATCAAGAAAATGAATGCTATAACTATAAATTAAAGATTTGCAGTAATAGATATCCAAAATTACCGAACTTGAAAAATAAAGCTATTGAGCTTACGGTTCTCTGAGGTTGCCCAACTCTTATACAGCTTACTGCCGCGAATCTTGAAGTAGTGCGGAGATGACGTGGTGATCGAACTTTTGAGGGAGGAAAAAATTACTCTCCCGCGCGACGAGTTATATACGGGGTAGTGGAAAAGGGAAAAGGAGGTAAAGGCGGTAGGGTTTTCCATTATTACCGCCATTGAGGGAAAAATGATAAGACCGACTTATAATAGCCCCCTTTATTCTTACGCAGTGCGTTATTCATAAACAGTGGTTTGACAAGGTAAAGTGCAATAGTGCATTGACAATTAATTAAACTTAGATATTTGATTAAAAAATTATCTGTTAAAATTGGTGACCAACTAAACAATTAAACATATGAACCGACGCTATATTTCTCCCGAATAAAAGGGCAATTTTTATGTATCAAAGTTGAAAAGATTAATTTTTGAACGATTATTTATATACTCGTTTTTTCGGCGTAGATGACTGTTTGTTTTGAATATTTGAAAACATAATAAAAAATGATCAAATGATTTTATTTTCGAGCAGAAATTAGTTGATTGCATTACAAATAATACGTGTAAGTCATTTAGTAAGGAAAAGAGTTATTACTAGCCTTTTGATTAGGCCGTTACTCATTCAACTTTGACATCTGGATCATTCATGGCTCGAGCACGGATTCGTATGAGTTTGAACTAAACATCGGAATCGACATTCGCTTGGGAATCAGAAAATGACTCAACTCGGATTGATCGCCTCCGGATATCATCCAATCACTAAGAGATAGCCTGATCGGCTCACTGAATCATTCCATATTCCTTCGATTGATTGCGTGTGGGATCATATTGAAGGCCTAAGCATGATTGACAAACGCTGATTACCTAGAAATCAAGAATCGGACCGATTTGGCACTTGCCCGATAATTTGGTAAGTCCAGATTGATGCTCCTAGAAAATGATGATCGGCACGACTTGATCACTCAAAGCTGATGGACCGTTACGTGGAAATCATCTCAGAAATTTGGTCCAATTGCGTTGGAAATAATTATAGGTGAAATTCAAAAAAATAGCCCGATCACCCACAAATAGATGATCGACATGACATTGATCACTCAAAAATACGATATCGGGTCATAGATGAACTCACCCAATCACGTCGAGGACTCGGATCAACTTTTGGATAAAAGTAATTAATCACCTCAGAAATAGCTGATCCTAAATATTAACATCCTAAAATTTAATTTAAAACCATTATAAATTCAAATATTATATTACATTAAATTTAAAATTTTAAATGGTTGAAACTTATGAGATGTTATAAGTTGACTCAAAAGGTCAGATAATAAAGTAATGATGATCCTTTGCAAAAAATTGTAATAACCATTAAATTTATTAAGTTTGATGAACTTTATAATACCAATTTTTTTATTAAATATAAAATATTTTGAAATATCAATAAAACACTTTGTGTTACAAAAATTACAACATCGATTCAACATTGTTAACAATACTGTTTTTATAATGTTAATAGTCTGTTGTCACTATTAATATGATTAACAATACAATATAAAAATTATAAAACATACTGATGACAATGTTAATAATGTATTATTGAAATATAAGAAATAATAATACCAACCAAAAGTTATTAAATATAGTGTTGTTAGCAACTTAAAATAAACGTTGTTCTAAATGTGAATTGTGTTAACACTACGTAGATGTTATAAAATAAAATAATTAACCTAATCTAAAAAATAAATATTGTTGAAAACTATAAATTTACAATGTTAAACAAATGTTGTTAATTTCCGTATTCCAATAACATGGGAAATAAGTTATAAAACAAAAAATATAATACAACGTAAAAGAGTCATTGTCAAAAATTACTTTCTACAATGGTTTAAACAAACATTGTAGAATTTTTTATTTACAACTTTTGTACGTTTTTCAGAAGAATATATTACAACGTTTTTCTTAACAAATACTGCGAAATATCTACCTTTTTTACAACACTTTGATGAATTGTTGAAGAACCAGTGTTGTAAAATGGTATTATTGTTGTAGCGTAAATTTATGCTCTTTCTACGCAAAACATTTGTTGTCCATTCTCAAAGGGTAGTTAATTCTTAGCTTAATACTTTTACTCACTTTACAGCATTATTTTTCAGTTTGTAAAATACAAAATTAAGGGTTAAAGTATACATGGTTTAAGCATTTTTCAAAAAACTTGTAACTGTACAAATTTGAAAATCAAGATAAAACGTCACCTTAGCAGGTTTTAAATTTAATTAAGAAATTTGAAACATAGTTAAGTTTTTAAAACTGACATTTTCAAAAATAAGATAACCATAACTGACTTTCCCATGGATAGAATATTGTAGTAACAATTAATCCTTAAACATTCTCATAATTTTGGATACATCCAAGCTGCATGTAAACCCAATCAAAAACAACAATGAAAATGTTAATGGTTGAAAAAAAAGACTATTTATAGAAAAATAAATATGAAGCACGCTAAATGCCAAATAGTATGTGAAATATTCTATTAATAAAACTTACTAATTACCTTTTAATATTATTTTCATTAATAAAATGAATTCTAACTAATGATGTCCCGTAAATGTTTGGGGTATTTTATTGTCAATGTTGCGGTAACACTGCGACAATGAAAACCTGCAAAGCTAGCATTTTTTATCAGCTGTAAATGAAAAGCACCAATATTGTCATTATCAAGAAGGTAGCAAATTTGCTAAGGTTCGATTGAATGGTAATATCTTATCAAGTATGAATGGTTTAGCATATAACTACAGTTAATGGGCAATGCATAAATGTTTGCTTTAGAAATAGCAAATTTCTATGCATTTTTTTCAAATGGTTGAGATAAATCATATAAATATGCGGTCCCAAACTTGCATAAACAGTGCAAATAAACTTGCATGGAGCTAAACTTAAAGTGATCACAAATTTAAAACAGTGCAAAGAAAGCAATGCATATTAAAAAAAATACATAGAACTAAATTTGCAGGCAAAGCATTTAACAAACTTGCATACAAGCACTCATTTACAGAGGTGCTAAATAACATACTTTGGCCTCTTTAACTGATAGTGTTAGAGAATCACCAAAAATATGTAACAGATTAGGTTTGAATTTATTATTTGTCCTTCTCTGTTTATGTTGTTAACTCACTCAAAAATATGCAGTCAATGACGAAGTGCCTAAAGTGTTCATGTTAAAGAGAATCTTTCAATTTAGTACATGTTTTTTATGTATTTCTCTTTAAATATGTACATGTTAAAGAGATTCAAATCAAGAAAGATATTATAGCAGCATGTCAAAAATAAAACATACATGGTAGCAGTTTGAAGCTTTTTTTACCAAATTTAGCGCTTTCCAAAAATATCAATGAATCTTCCTCTATTTTGAGCCTTCTCGAGAGTTTCTACCCTTCTGACAAAATCGGCAAAGTTCTGCTTCATTTTTTCATTAAATTTGTTTTGCTCGGCAAATTTGTGGCCCAGCTCCTCAAATTTGCATTCCGTCGCCTGACGCACATCTTAATGTTTCATATGCCCTTCTTCGCTAGAACTGTATAGCCTCTAATACAAAATAAAGTACACATTATTGAAGCACAAGATATTCAGCTGAACAAGTAAACACGGGTATACCTCAAGCTCATTTTTATATAACTCAACTTTTCCGATTACTTCAGCCTGCCATTCGTGGGTCTGGTACCAACACACAGCGCCTCCGACCTAAATAAAGCAAAACATAATCAGTATACCAAAATAGGAATAATTATTTTAAAGAGTATTATCTAGATTACTAATGCGACAGTTGTCCCGCAAATGAGTTTAGATAATCTCGGAATGACTTCCGCTTCAATAACAGCTGCAGGTCTAATAGCTTCGTGTGGAAGGCATTCCGAGATTATCTAAACTCATTTGCGGGACAACTGTCGCATTGGTAATATAGATAATACTCTTTAAAATAATTATTCCTATTTTGGTATACTGATTATGTTTTGCTTTATTTAGGTCGGAGGCGCTGTGTGTTGGTACCAGACCCACGAATGACAGGCTGAAGTAATCGGAAAAGTTGAGTTATATAAAAATGAGCTTGAGGTATACCCGTGTTTACTTGTTCAGCTGAATATCTTGTGCTTCAATAATGTGTACTTTATTTTGTATTAGAGGCTATACAGTTCTAGCGAAAAAGGCATAGGAAACATGAAGATGTGCGTCAGGCGACGGAACGCAAATTTGAGGAGCTGGACCACAAATTTGCTGAGCAGAACAAACTTAATGAAAAAATGAACCAGATCTTTGCCGATCTTGTCAGAAGGGTAGAAACTCTCGAGAAGGCATAGAATGGAGGAAGATTCCTTGATATTTTTGGAAAGCGCTAAATTTGGTAAAAAAGCTTCAAACTGCTACCATGTATGTTCTATTTTTGACATGCTGCTATAATATCTTCCTAGATTTGAATCTCTTTAACATGTACATATTTAAAGAGAAATACTTAAAAAAAACATGTACTAAATTGAAAGATTCTCATTAACATGAACACTTTAGGCACTTCGTCATTGACTGCATATTTTTGAGTAAGTTAACAACATAAAATGAAGGACAAATAATAAATTCAAACCCAATCTGTTACATATTTTTGGTGATTCTCTACCACTATCAGTTAAAGAGGCCAAAATTTGTTATTTAGCACCTCTGTAAGTGAGTGCTTGTATGTAAGTTTGTTAAATGCTTTACCTGCAAATTTAGTTCCATGTATTTTTTTTTTAACATGCATTGCTTTCACTGTTTTAAGTTTGGGACCACGTTAAGTTTAGCTCCATGCAAGTTTATTTGCACTGTTTATGCAAGTTTGGGACCGCATATTTATATGACTTATCTCAACAATTTGAAAAAAAAAACATGGAAATTTGCTATTTCTAAAGCAAACATTTATGCATTGTCCATTAACTGTAGTTATATGCTAAACCATTCATACTTGATAAGATATTACCATCCAATCGAACCTTAGCAAATTTGCTACCTTCTTGATAATGACAATGTCGGTGCTTTTCATTTACAACTGATAAAAAATGCTAGTTTTGCAGGTTTTCATTGTCGCAGTGTTACCGCAACATTGACAACAAAATACCCCAAACATTTACGGGACATCATTAGTTAAAATTCATTTTATTAATGAAAATAATATTAAAAAGTATTTAGTAAGTTTTATTAATAGAATATTTCACATATTATTTGGCATTTAGCGTGCTTCATATTTATTTTTCTATAAATATTCTTTTTTTTTTTAACCATTAGTATTTAGTATTTTCATGTTGTTTAGTTGTTTTTGATTGGGTTTACATGCAGCTCGGATGTATCCAAAATTATGAGAATGTTTAAGGATTAATTGTTACTACAATATTCTATCCATGGGAAAGTCAGTTATGGTTATCTTATTTTTGAAAATGTCAGTTTTAAAAACTTAACTATGTTTCAAATTTCTTAATTAAATTTAAAACCTGCTAAGGTGACGTTTTATCTTGATTTTCAAATTTATACAATTTGTATAGTGTACAGGTTTTTTGAACAATGCTTAAGCCATGCATACTTTAACCCTTAATTTTGTATTTTACAAACTGAAAAATAATGTTGTAAAGTGAGTAAAAGTATTAAGCAAAGAATTAACTACCCTTTGAGAATGGATAGCAAATGTTTTGCGTAGAAAGAGCATAAATTTAGGGGGCACTAAAAAATTGATATTAGCAATGAACTGACAGAAAAAGAAGTGTAAAATCTAGATTATTTCTTAGACAATTTTGTGTTGGTTGGGTAAGATGGTAATTTTTGTGATAAGAATCAAAATGCCTTGGCCTTTTAATCTGCCCATGATTTTTTTGACCAGTCATAGCGTAACATAACTTGATTTGCATTACACCACCATCTATAATGATATAACTGATGCAAAATTTTGTTTTCCACCGATATATAACTGAGTTTTGAAGATTATATATAAATACAAACCACAAATGCTTATTGCTTCCTAAACTGACTTTGTTTCGAATTTCAAGTTTATGGCTTAATTCCTAATTTGCTTTGATTGTATTTAGATCTTCGTTTTTTTGGTCCACTGGATTCAAAATCTTTCTTGGCCTTTTATGTACGAAGTTTGTCCCTACTAATGATTTTGATGGATGAAACGTACGCTATGACCAAATGTCAAACCTCGGGGGAGCAACTATAATAACCTTAAGGCTAACACTTAATGATTTCCCTCACTTATGTCATACTTCGTGTTCCTCACCCATTATATATATATATATATATATATATATATATATATATATATATATATGGCTAACACATCTTGCTTATATGCAAGCTTTCTCTTAATCCTAATGTTTTTCCATTAGGTTGATTTCTAAATTCTTTTCTTCTTTTCCAAAAAACCATATGAAATAATTTTTTCTCAATTATTGCTATTTCTTGAGATATTTACTAAATTTGTTGCTTATTGGATTTAAAGAGCCCAAAAAATTGGATTACTAAGCAATTTTTTTTCGCTGTCTGATATCATTTTCTCAGTTGTTTACTCTAATAACATATTTTAACTATTTTTTCGAAAGACAAGCTGTTATTCATTCTCTTTGATTGAAATTATTGCATTTAACTTATTCAACAAATAATCCTCAGTTAAGATTTCAATAAGTAGAAGAGTTATATATGCAATCAATTGTTCAGTTAATAATGTTGCATTCATGGTTATTAAGTCACAAAGAACATTTAATGTTAGAAATGATGATAAATTAAGAATTGCATCAAGTAGTATAAGTTTTTAAGAAGTGAAGTTAGGAGGAATAAATGGTGGCTTAACAGCTGTTTTTAGCTATTAAAGGATAAATGATAACTTAACCGCTCTGCTTGAATTCCTTTTGCTCTTTTTTAATATTGAATTCAGCATTATATAGGATTACAGGTTGGAATTCCACCAGTCGTCCTTTTATGATCGTTTATTGAACATAGTGGCATGAGTGTGTAAGAGTTAGAAGGGAGATAACACTAACATGTGTTTTGGGACTTCAAGACATCTGATGTAATATAATTAGTTGGTAATAGAAATAACGCAAATGGTGTATCATCATTATGTGTTGTAGTAACATCTTCAATTCGGTGTTTTGAATACACTAATGGTGTACAGGTTGTTTGGAAAAGTGCTATAACAAGTAGAGGCATGACCCCATGATTATATTTTTCAAAAAAAAAAAGTTTTTATTGTAAAAAAAATCATGGAAAATTCACTAATTACGTTCTTAGTTGACATGGAAAGTATTTAAACATTTAATTTAGTCCAGTAATATACCAATAAAAGTATATTAGTTTTCCGCAAATTATATGCATGTATGGATTATTCTATCTCAACTTATTTTGCATTTTTATTGCATTCATATGCGTACCATAATGACTATAATAAAATAGTTGTGTTTGCTCAGAAATACGAAGGATAACAGCTTACGTTTATTTTTCTTTGTCATGCAACAACCCAAGAAAGAGCATGAATTATGTGTCATTGGTCTTTCAAAATTTATCAAGGTGTCTTAATTAATACATGCTGCACCATAAATTAAACTTCTAAAGTTGAAACAACACACAATCCAAGATCCACATGATACATAGTATATTTCCATAATACAATATTATGAGAAAACTAAGTTGAGACAGATTTTTAACTGTTACACTAGGTAACAATTACTATATGTCAACTAATGATTTTGGTTTAGAAAAATATGAACTCAAGTTATCTAGACTTTCATGCTGAAGATAACTGTTCAAACTGAACACATCAACATTGCCTCCAGAGGTGCACTTACCATCCGCTAAGCAGAAGAAAGATATAAGTTAGAATACTAATGCATTTCTTGATGTTTGTCCTCACATACACGTCGTACATAGCATTTTGACCCCATTATATACTAAAACTGGCACTTCTTGGTTCTTGGTTAACGGTAAGTTTCTTTCAATTTTACTGTTTTCCTATTAGGTTTATTTCTAAATTCTTTTCTTCCCCGCAAACTAACTGTATGCATTTGAATAAATTTTTCTTAGTTATTAATGAGATAACACAATGAATTCACATATGATGCTCTAGCCTGCAGACCATTATCTGTTGTAAACACGCAATATTAAAATATCAATCACTATCAAACTTGCAATCTAATTGCCATATTTCATGTGCAAACGGTATGCTTATAAAATTCATTTTTTTCTTTGTAAACTTATTTCATGTCTGTTGTACATCAATTTATGGTGTTCGAGAATATGATGTCATATTACGATACTCAGTGTACATATATCTAATATGCCATCCATCATACAATTGTCCCGATCACCCAATGTTTCCGTGATAGAGCCTATATGACGCAATTAACATTTTCTCTTGAAATTATTTGCAGCAACTGGTCTACGGTACGAAACTGAGTGAAGAGTTTGGAGTTGATGTTATTGGCTTGCTTTATATATGTTGGGAGAATTATCCATATAGCTGCTACATTTTTGCCTAAGTTCCATATGAACAATTCAAAATTTTACATTTCTGAATTCAGCCATCTTTGCTTTGCTTTAACACATCTATATGCTTTGGTGGATTAAAAGTTGACCTTTGACCTGTTTGTAACAAAGACATTTCCAGTTGCTCAATAGATTCTGAGACATCGTTTCATTCTTTTTGCATGTTCCAGTGATTGATAACACCTAATATGTTCTCATTTTTTACCCTCCTTTTCTCAATAGTGTGTGTACAAACCAACAAACGTGATTCCTGCCTGCTGGATTTTTTTGGAACTCTTGAATGTTTATAAATCTGATTGATATTTACAAGATTTACGGCTTTGGTATCTCAAGTGCTTATTGACCACGGCATTGAAATCGATGTTCGATGTTACTGCAGGCTGTAATAAAATTTACTGCAATTTACTAGAAATTATCGTGTTCCTAAATATAAAGAAATGCATAGTATAAAATTCTTTTTGGACAAACAGATCATTGAATATGGATTCTTCGTCACTTCCATGTTTGCCTATAACAATTTCGGCTGTAGCCTGTGTGCAAAGCGTAGTTTATGAATAAAAGGTAAATACATCAATAGTGCTATGCAATGCATCACTCACTGTACTTCAGGAACCAAAAGATTTGATTCTTTTATGTATGCAAGATTTATGTTCATAAGTTCATAATTCTCATAAGTCCACAAAGACAAGTATTTTGGCTTTATATGATCATTTGGCTGTCTATCTTGCACCAACGATGCGTGTAATTTGGGGGGTTTGTTTTTTTGGGGGGGGGGGGGGGGGGTTGTGACAGATAGAGAGCTTGATTAGGGGTTGTGGGTTTAGAATTTTCATTTACGTGTGTGCGTGTGAGCTTGATTAGGGGTTATGGCTTTAAAACTTTCATTTAAGTGTTTCAGGAGAAATGAAAGCTTCATGATCTACATGTTAATAAATAATCATCAGAATTCAAGTTAGATATTTTAATTGCTGAATGTTTTTTTAGCGAGAGTTCATACAATTCAACGGCAAAGTATCCAATTGCTTGATGGGGAAGGATGAATGGAGATTGCGTAACTTACAGTATAATAGGTTCAATTTTTAGCATGTTATTTGTACTTTAGTTGTATTGATGAGTTTTACGTCTTCAATAGGAAAACAGTTGCATACTTTGCCAAAAAGCTTTGCAGCTAGAAGGATTCAAGAGAAACAAGGATATATAAGAAAGCAAGAAGCATGACACAGCTGCTTTTCCTAAAATACACATCAGGAGATAAACTGCTGACATAATTTATGATAGGAAAGAAGTTCAAAACAGTACAGCTCATTCGGATTCAACCACTTATGTGCACACACTACGATTGAAGGGATTAAATGTCTTTTTTTTATTGCTTATTAATTTCAATTACCGTGATTTGGTTGTCTCATATGTTAGTCTAATTACATAACGGTTGTTTACATTCCACTTGCTGACACTTATGAGTTGTATGCTTTTATAAATGCTCACCATACTTTTTAGCTTTATGGACTCCGGTTTGGTTTTTTCAAATAATGTCAACAAATAAATGGTTGTCATCCATTTGAATAAATCCAAAATCATTGGAATTTAGGCATTATGTCTCAACGATAGATGATGCGTAGTATGCAAGCAATTTATGTCCATTAGATTTTTCTTCCCACTGAAATTTTTTAAGGTATTACATAAAAAATGAATTCCGGTAAAAAAAAAATGAATTCACTATACAATAGTTGACTTTGATTGCCGATACGTAATTACAACATAAAAATTTGAAGTTTATTGCACAACAAATTTTCCATTATTTACATTAGGAATCTATTTTATATTGCGATTTTACTTATAAAAATTACATTATTCAACGATGCAAACATGCCCGTGTGCGAAGCACGGGTTCACACTTGTAGATATAGAAATATGAACCAAGCATACTCAAATGTCATTCAATTTTTTTTTTTTTAACAACCTTTACATTGTGCCATTTTTTCTATTTAATTTAAATGTTTAGCTACACGTCGTTGTAGATTTGCATTTGCAAATCACGTGGAGTGGAAACATAGTCTCGTTGAAATATACATTGTTCGTACGATTCTCGTGCACCGTTACAGAAACTCCAAAACATCTAATTACTAATATGAATGCTGAATTGATGAAAAATCACTCACCCAACAGACGTGATTCCCATGAAAATTCAGGGCAAATTTAGTATTCTGAATTGGCCTGAGTGTTAAATTAATCGACATCTACTGTAGGGCGCTGAATTAATCGGCACCTACTTCTTGGGCGCTGATTTAATCTGGGGCTGTTATGGTAACGGTTACCGATATCATTTGACAAATACCGCTACGGTATCATTTTTACTGGTAAACAAAAATTGCTTATCGTTACCGATCGACTGGTATACCCAAGGTATACCGATAATCAGGTAATCGTTGCACTGGTAATGGTAAATTATCGTTTTTCATCAAAATTTGTACCTTGACATTTTTTTTACACAATACATGTTAAGTATACAATATATGCAGTGTTGATTAAAAAAAAATATAAATGAAAAAGAAAAGAAGTGTAGTTTCAATTATTTTATATGAACATTGAACTAAATTTAATTATTTGTTTGATTCTAAATGCACGTAATAAAACATATTTGATAAATATACACATGTTTTAAATTGACGAGCAAAATTACCATTATCGCTGGTATTGAAGAAACATTACCGATAATTTATCATAAAAAATGGTAATTTTACCGTTACCATACCATTTAAATTGGTATACCGATTTCAATCTAAAATAAATATCGATCAACTGCTAAATGCTAATGTGCTAATGGTAAATTTAATGTTACCATAACAAGCTGATTTAATCAGCAAGCCCAAGTCCAAGTCCGTGTCTATCCCCACACGCACGCTTTACGCATGACATGTTGTCTTGAACTTTTAATTTTCAACTTCTCTCGTTCTTCACTCGACGGAATCTTCTCGAAGCCCTAGCCATGAATCGAGCACAATTGCTTCTTCTTGCGTTTCCGATCATCCTGTTCTGCTAAGATTTAGTTACACTCTTCTCAACTGGACCTACTGTAAAGGCCACAATTTCAGCGCCACCCTCTCCTCATTACGGACCTACAACTCAGCCGCTTCACTGGCCAATCGATTTCTAAGCTAGTCAGGTTTTCAATTTTATTTTTTTATGTGGAAAGCAATATTTTCATAATCTTACTGTTGATATGATGTCTGATTTTCAACAGAGATTTTAGTTGTTTTTTAAATAGCTTAACTATATTTATTTTGACTATGGAAACTGATTTCGAATGTGAATTTATAGACCCGGTGAACGGTTACTTCTCAAATGATGAAGTGGACGAAGAAATCGTTTAAAAAATTGTATCATATGTGCTGAAATATAATATTTTGAATTCCTGCTCCCTCCGCAAAGTAGGATGTCATCACATTAGTTGAGAAAGTAAAGAAAAACCGACTGTTGTGAATATAGGTAGGGCACGGTCTAATATCATTTGTCTTTACTCCCTATTTTCTTGGTATATCAGAAACGTTTGTTGGGTCTTGCAATTTTATATTGATTGTCCTTTAAGATGTAAACCATATTTATGTTAATGATTTTTGCAGAACACCCCACTAGAAGGACATGTTTGTGGCACCACCGTGGAAATCAAGTTCTGCACTTCATGCTCATATACAGGGCCGGTCCTAGGATATTTGGTGCCTAAAGCCAATCAAAAAGCCAATGCCCTTTAAACTAACTAAAAATATATCATTAACTAAACAATGAACTTAATTTATGTTAACGAATAATGAGAAGAGGGGGAAAAAAGAAATAACTTTATTTACTCCATAGCTAGAAGTTCGCAAGGACCAATTTTGGTTTCTGTCAGCCTATCTCAATCTTTTTAACCAAAATTTTGAAACCAATAATTATTGCTCTATGATTTACTGATGCTTAAGCTAAAAAGGATCACGTACATAGACTATTCTTCAAAACAATTGTGTGAGTTCCCATTAACCTTTGTTGAAAATTACAGATGAATACCAGAGTTTATACTGAAATTTTTATTCCAAACTTCTCAATCTCGGCTGCTCGTTACAACTACGTTTGGCAGTGAAACATGGATGATGAATATTATGGATTAATGTAACATACTGAGACCGCAAAAGCATTTTTAGCACAATTAGGAATAACTGAACTTGGGAATACACATACTTCGAGAATAAGGATTCAATTGATAACAAGCTAGTATATACAGCTAAAATATTTCAGATTTACCTTTTTACGATTCATTTCTACCATAACCGCAAGTAAAGAAATTTGATTCAACCACAGCCACAATCCCAATTTTCAACAACAGCTGATGTCGAATTTCTGCTCTATCTCTGTATGCCCTAGATCAGAATCAGATTTGCCAATTGCAAAGTCCGGAGCCTTGAGTTTGCGACTGCCTGCCCTTGCCATCAGATGTCGATACCGAGCCTGTCGAGATGAATTCGTTGTTGCTATTGTCGATCATGTTTATCGTTTTGAGATTTTGGTGCGATTTTTTCCTGGAACGAGCAATTCCATATTAGCGTGTGCCCTGAATTTTATGCGGCCCTAAGTGACTGCTTCATTCGCTTTGCTATAGGGCCGGCTGTGCTCATATAAGTAATTTCTTATCCTTGTATAGGGTTTACTTGTTGATATAAATTGATGATTTTTTCCTCTTCAAAATTTTTAGTTGAAAATGGAAAAGATTATACGTTTGTGAGTATCTTCAAACCATTACCATGTCTTTTGTAACTTAAGAGATTAAAGCAGTCCATATTAATATATATTATAAGGAAAGGTTGTTGTTGTTATTATTATTATTATTATTATTATGAGGCGTGCATAAAGTGCATTTTATAATTTTCATAACTAAATTGACAAGGATAAGTCGTCGGTTATGTAAATTATCCAAACTAGTTTAAAAAAAGCGACAAAATAAATGTTAGCGATGTTGTAAGTTATGTATTACACAATATTTATGTCTTTTGTAAGTGGTAATTATATTCCTTCACTACTCACTTTCCTTTTCTCACCTGGAAATAAATTTTATTCCTCGGACTAAAAACAAAAATGTTCTTAACTCTTTTACTCTCCAGTGAACTCAAGACCTACCCAAGTTATGTTGTATATCTCACCAGACACCACATGCTACATTATCCTATTTCAACACTCGATTCATACTTGTGTTTCTCTTATACCTTAGTATGGGTGATGCTATTTATTCATGATGGGAAACACAACTTAAGTATCATTTAAGCAAATTTTTACTAGTTGACTTTTTCTGTTGTTTTCATATTGAAGAAAACACCAATAAATAAACAACAAATAACAATTAAGTCATTATCTCCGAACAATTTGGAGGTAAAAATTCCGTTTTCATAAGGGAGACTATGTTTTTTACGTTGGCTTGTCAGACTTCTCATAACCTTTCTCCTTTACCCTAGTTTGGGACATGCTGCATAGAAAACTACACAGGCACAGTTAGTTCTTAGAAAACATCAATGAATAGTTTATTTGTGTCTGATCTTTGCGTATGTGCAGCTCTAGCAGCGAAAAGAAGTAAAATGTATTTGTTAACTATTACTCCATCCGGTTCATAATATAAGTCATTTTAGAGATTTGCACGGGAATTAAGAAAAAATTCAAATGTTTCTTTTTGGTGGATTGACTCATTTTTTTCATGCAAAGTTAAGTTACTTTCTCTATTTCTAAATACAAAAAAGTGGTTGTTGGGATTTCCGAAGCAGCCACATACTCACATGAGTCAATAGAAATACTTCATGGCAAGTCAATAAAGTAGGTACAATTTATTATAGATAAAAACGTCTTATATTTTAAAAAACAAAAAACTTCACAAAACGTCCTATATTTTGGACTGGAGGGAGTACATGGTGGACGTGCTTAAATTTAAGACAATTTTTTTAATACCCAAAATGCAACCTTTCGCTAAGTGAACTAGACATATAATATCTAAGAAGTGAATGACTAAATTATCACACTTTTTGACTTTTATTAAGAATTCAGTTATATTTGGTTTGAAAACTTCACATTCCCTTGTGAAACTGTAGTTGATGAAATAACCAATTTTTCAAATAATTTAGCACGAACATCAGTCAATTCATTGTGTTTTAAATGTATATATATTTTGTTTTATGATGTTTAAATATGGACATACGTGGGAATATTTTTCATTTTCTTAGACCTTTCAGCTTCTGAAATATAATGAACTAGGTGGATTTTCCATCCGCTTTAACATGTTGGGCTCATCAAATGTGACATGTCAAGTGTTCACTACCTTCCTATCAAACATAGTTCCAAATGTGATACCCTTTAATGCCTTATGTATAGCCCGAAAATATGCCTTATAGGCTCTAGCCTCCAACTTGTCATTTACTGTATGGTGAACATTCATGGGGCTGCCTAATATACGAAAATATCCGATATGTATAGAGGTACTTCTCCACTTGAATCTTCTCATCAACGATGAGCACGAAATTCGATCGATAATATACACCATAGTTGATAAAGCTTCAACCCAAAAGCCTCTAGATAAACCTGCTGTCAATCTCAAACATCAAACTTTCTTCAGTAAAGTCCTATTCATCTTTTCAATGATTCCAATTTAATTGTGGATCATTGAGGTGTAGTGAAATGTCCAAATTACATGCTGCTTATAGAAATTTATGCACTTCTTAGAAGCAAACTCACCATCATTGTCGGATCTTTTCAACTTCATTCCGACTTTATTATCTATTAGTGCTTTTGAAGTTTTGAACTTCTCAAATGATTCCGGTTATCGTTTATCACGAACATCCAAACCTTCGTAGAGTAGTCATTGGTTTACTTGCTCTTTCAATAGAAGCTATAGCTACTGGTCTCAAACATCCATATCGACATACTTCAGTACTCATTTGGACTCATGTCTATCGACATCGAAAGAATCCTTTATATGTTTTCTCAACTCACTTCCGACAGAATTCTAAACGGTTGAAGCTTCCACCCTTGATCATCTTCCTATTACAAAGCAACTGTAAGATCTCCGAAACATGACCCAATCTAAGATGCTAAAGATTGGTAGCATCGAAAGTTCATGAATTATCAACTCTAATACACGACTCTCCAAGAACTATAAATCTTTTTAGCAGATAAATATTTAAGACCATTACTGTAACACCCGTACTTTCTGTTAACGTTATAGTAACGAATTAAACAGTTATTAATTTCAACTGTGAGAATTAAGGGAAACGGGTTAAGCCATTGCGTTCGTCTCGGAATTTTGCTTGAGGTAGAGTCCGAGTTTGCGTAAATTGGACTTCGTATGAAGGAGTTATGGCCTTTAGAAGTTTCAGAAATTCAAATAAATTCAAATAGCTCAAAACCGGATTCAAAATTCAAAACAGAAGTCAAAAGCGGGCTGGGCGGGAAAATTCCCACCCAGGACCCAGGTCGACCAAGGGGTCGACCCTAGTGTCGACCTCCCCCCCTAGAGGTCGACCTGGGGGTCGACCTCCCCCCCCCGGCCAGATCTGAATTTTGAATGACTGATGACTTGCTTCTGAGTCACTAGGGTTTCTGGATGGTCCTGATCTGGTATGAATGGCTATGGTTAACTCTAGGTTCATCCGACGGCTATAATTAAATTGAAATTCTATATAAACAACTCAATACTCAACCTAAAATCACACAAAAATGATCCTGGAACTGTCATGCCATCAGTAAAGAACTTGGAGTAGCCGTCACCGTTTTTAATTCAGAGACGAGTTAAAAGCCTACATCAAAATCAAATTAAAACTAATCTAATTCAACGATCTTCATCAAAGGCGCGCATCTCCAATTTCAGAATTAAGATTTCAGAAATCAAGAATTCCTTTTAGTTTGTAAGTTGGTTATTACGTAGATTTAAACGTTCTTTTAGATGAAATCATGGCATGTTGTAACTCGAATATGGAATGATGCTTATGTATAAGATAATAGAGTTTGATTCTAATGTATCTTAAATTACCGTTGCGATCGACCATGTCTATATGTTTGTGGTGATGAACATACCATATTGTATGTATTGGGATCTATTACGATTGAGTAACGAACCCATTATGCCAACTGAATGGTGAAACATGTCATGTTATAATTTGGTGGTTACTTGCAAGTTTATGATCTAAATCACATGCTTACATGTTAGATCAACATTCATGAATATTTAGAACTATGTTAAGTTGAATCTATTTATGTTGCAAGATTGGATTTGTAGCTCTCTTATGTTTTAACACATAAGTTATCATGCTAAGTTGTGATTTAAATATGTTTATAGTAGTCGTCTTATGTTTTAACACATAAGTTATCATGCTAAGTTGTGATGTAAATATGATTATAGTAGCTCTCTTATGTTGTAACACACATAAGTTATCATGCTAAGTTGTGATTTAAATATGTTTATAGTAGCTTTCTTATGTTTTGACATACATAAGTTAATATGCTAAATTGTGGTTTAAAATTGTGTTTATATGTTAAACCTCCATGTTAGACCCATATCAAGTTTACATGATAATTAGATCCAACTTAGTCACAAGTTCACCTTTACCTGTTTAGTTAATCAATGATACATCTATGCCAAGTTACACGTGATAAGTTAAATGTATGCTATTTTATGTTTATTTCATGTCCCTTGTTTATTACCCTTTTTGTTTATGGGTTTGGGCTAATTTATTAGCCCAATACTTTATGTGATTCATGCGTACATTCCACGGGGATAGCGATGGGAAAACATGAAAATTTCATGGCATAGGTTTGTTCATAAAATGGTATATTTAATATACCATTTATTGTGAGCAATAATTGAAAAGATAATTATGGCATAAGTAAATTAAAAATAAAAATTCATTTACATAAAGAATTAGACACATATATAGAAAATATGTGAATTTAGAAAAGACGAATATGCCTAACCCGAGGTCAGACTGAGTTGTGGTGTAAACCTACCCGGAACCGACCGGCATATCCAGTGACCACAACAAGACCTGTCTAATGTGGGTGGTTAGTGCATAAAGCCCAAAAAGGACCCGAGGTTAGACTGAGTTGTGGTGTAAAACTTCCTGGGACCGACCGGCAAATCCAGTGACCACAACAAACCCTGTCTAATGTGAGTGGTTGGTGCTTTAATGAATAAATTAAAGCTAAGTCAGGATTGGTAGGGTTAAGTCAATTAGGGAAACACTTAACCGATTCAACATGTTAACTAAACTGATGGGTGGGGTTAGGTAAACTTGGACACTTAACCATATAAACATGTTGATTAGAAAACCCTAGTAACGGGGACCCATTTCAGCAGTAACCCACATAGATGTATCATGGTACCCTGAACTAGGCAGGGTGGGGCACGATTACTGGGTTGATTATAAGCGGTCAAAAACGTCGGCGGTTGGTGCGTCAGTGTAGGTTCCAACGGAGTATAGGCGTGCACGTACTCTGGAGTGGAAAAAGCAGGCACTGGGCAATAGTATTATACACTGTGCATCTTGAATCGTGTCGGGTTGCCACCAGAGGGACTGACACACCCCATGGTGGGACCAGCACAGGTAGCTACAGTCAAGTGGGGCCGAATGACACAGGATATGATTGCATTCGAGTAGGAGCCGATCATTAAGGGGATCGTTTGTTATGAACACGTGGGGCTGGTTGGACCAATGGTCAGTAGGTGCAGAGGCTATAGTAATGGGTGCGATCACATGTTCATCTTATCTTATATTAGGGTGTTGTCCTATATTCCGTTATTACTGTCATGATCCCTTTCCTTGTTTAAATACTAGTAATCACTGAACTTAACAGACTTATTATCTGACCCGTTTTCTTTCGTCTTCTTTTCTTTCGTTTACCCCCCCTAGGTCCACAGGGAGGGAATACTCTAGCTTAATCAGAATCTTTGCAAGCTTCAAGAAAGTAGATGTATGATTGGGACTCTCTTGCATTGGATATGGCTTTTGGATACTACACTTGGGGATTTATGCAGTTTTATTTATGATTTATGCTTCTTTATTAAATAATCAAGACAGAAATTATGGTGTAATGTTTTGGAAGTTATTTTGAGACAATTTGCTATGCTTTTGTATTGAACCACGTATGCAATAAATGTTTTATTTTCGCTGCTTATATTTATCTGTCTTGTAAAATTTTCCGTGTCTTGTACCTATAACCCTCCACCAAAGTTAAGGCATTCCCTTTGTGAGTGACCTTAACGGAGGTGGGGTGTTTCACTTGGTATCAGAGCAAAGGTTTACCAGATCAGATAAGAATTTTTGAAAACTATTTTCAAAGGAAATATAAAGAAGCATTTTACGAGAAAAAGTGTTATTTTATTCTAAAGGCATAATTCCCCAAAGCCATATGCCCTATCATTCTATCCTTTGTTTTGAATCTTTTCTTTTTCGTTTCAGCATGTCTGGGAATCTTAACCTTCCAGAGGTTGTGCCGATACCTGGTTGGTTCAGGAGGTACTTAGAGGCTAGGACCAACGATGCGGGCCCAGCAGATATTCCGCCTCCTCCAGCTGCAGCGTTCCTCCTCCTCCTCCTCCACGTGCAAATGCTTTCTCAAAGATTTGTAGAGACTTTAGGGCCTTGGGTGGAAAGGATTTCAAGGGAACTGAATCATTCGTAGAAGCAAGGAATTGGCTCAAAGAAACTGAAGATCTATTCGATATGTTCGAGGTGGATGATAGACAAAAGATACAGTTGGCAGTGTGGTTGCTCAAAGACGAAGCTTCCTATTGGTGGGAAGTCACTAACGCTGAAAGACAAGTTGAAACATGGGTGGATTTCAGAATAAGATTTGAGATGAAATTCCTCTCACAAGCTGAACGAAGTTTACAGCTGGAAAGTTCTTGTCTATTAAGCAAGGAAGTATGACGGTCAAGGAGATTCAGTCAGCTGGCTCGATTTGGACTGGACTAAGTGAATACTCTTCATAAGAAGGCTCTCTGTTTTGTCAAGGGATTGAATGAGGAACTTCACAGCCTGGCTATGACCCATGTACCTATGGGGGCTACTTACGAGAGGTTAGTGGACATGGCACTCTTACATGAGGAAGACAAGGGCAAGAAAGAGGCAAAAGCGGAAGTGCCTCGAGATAAGAAGGTGGAAGGCTCGCAGAACAAGAAAGCTGATTCAAAGAAAGGCGGGAAGAACAACAAACCCTGTGACAAGAGAAAGTGTAATTTCTGTGGCATTCCTGGACATCTAGTCAAAGACTACAGGAAGAAGAAAAGGAAGATGGGTGGCTGTTTCCATTGTGGTAAGACGGGACACATGGCTAAGGACTGCCCAAGAAAGCAAGGGCAGAGAGCTGGACCTTCGTCTGGAGGACAAGTTCACGCTCTCACGGCACCTCCGCAAGAACGAGGTAGAAATATTTCTATCGAAAGTTTAGTCTATCTTTTTGATCATCCTGTTCGTACATTATTTGATTCTGGTGCATCGCACTCATTTATATCTGCTGATTTAGTTGAATCTCTGCACCTAGACACTAGTTTAGTAGAGGATCCCTTGGTTGTTTCAAATCCAATCGGGGGCTCAGCTTATTTGTCAATGGTTTGTTTGGATTTGAAAATATTTATTCTAAGCGTTGGGTTTAGATGCAATGCCTATGTTTTGGGCTTCACGGGCTATGGGTTGATTCTAGGCATGGAATGGCTATCCAGTAATGGTGCCATCCTCGACTGTGATAAGAGAGTGGTTAGACTCATGACTTGCCTTGGTAACACTCTTGAAATTTCTTGTAATCCCTTGAACTCTGTTATGCTAAGTTATCTAGAATCTCTTGATGCGTCTATTGAGGACTTGCAGTCTATAATGCTAGTCCATGAATACTCGGATGTGTTTGAAGAGGTAAAGGGCTTACCCCCAAAATGGGAGATAGACTTCCGCATATACCTCGCTGACAATGCAAAACATGTTGCCTTACCCGTTAGGCACATGGCTCCAAGGGAGCGGAAAGAGCTCAGCAAGCAAATTAAAGAGCTCCTAGAAAAGGGGTTTACAAGGCGGAGTGTTTCTGAATGGGGTGCTCCAGTAGTGTTCGCAACTAAAGCGGACGGTTCACTTCGCCTATGTGTTGATTATAGGGAGCTAAACAAGCTGACCAAGAAGAATAGGCACCCACTCCCGAGAATAGATGATTTGTTCGATCAGCTTGTAGGAGCATCGGTTTTCTCCCAATTAGATTTAGCTACCGGGTTTCATCAGCTAAGAGTGGCTGAAGACAACATTGATAAGACCGCGTTCAGAACTCCGGATGGTTTCTTCGAGTGGCTTGTCATGCCTTTCGGCTTGACAAATGCACCTTCTTACTTCGTTGATTTGATGAGCAGGGTGTTCAGGGAGTTCCTCAATAAGTTTGTGGTGGTCTTCGTGGACGATATTTTGATCTTCTCAAAAAGTGAGGAAGAGCATGCTCAGCACTTAAGGGAAGTCATGGATACTCTCCGTGCACATCAGTTGAAAGCCAAATTCTCCAAATGCCATTTTTGGAGAGAAGAAGTTAGGTTCCTTGGACATGTGGTGTCCAAATAGGGGTTAGTTGTGGACCCCACAAAAGTGGTTAATGTGCAAGATTGGAAGGTTCCTCGAAACGCAACCGAAGCTTTCTCGGGCTAGCAGGCTTTTATCGAAAGTTCATCAAAGATTTTGCAAAAATCTCATCTCCACTTACAAGGTTGACAAAGAAGAACCTAGCTTTCAATTGGGACTTGGATTGCAATATTGCTTTCTAACATTTTAAAAGGGCTCTGACAACAGCCCCAGTTCTGACATTGCCTGATGGAAGCAAGATGTTTACAGTATACACAGATGCATGCGAAACGGGACTAGGCGTTGTTCTGATGCAAGAAGGGAAGGTAGTGGCCTATGGTGGAAGGCAGTTGAAAGTACATGAGAAGAACTACCCAACCCACGACCTAGAGTTGGCAACCATCGTTTTTGCGCTTAAGTCTTGGCGCCATTATCTCCTAGGTGAGAAATTTGAATTTTATACTGACCATAAATCTTTGAAATACCTTTTCTCGCAGAAAGATCTCAACTTGAGGCAGCAAAGATGGATGGAGTTTCTTGCCTCATACGATTTTGAGATTTCCTATACTCCTGGCACGGGCAATGCCGTAGCAGACACCTTGAGTAGAAAGAAACTGACCTTAAGCCCTCTCTTTGTAGAAAGGAAAAACGTGGAGTACATAGCCAACTTTGACTTTAGGCCCTCCTCTGAATTTGTACCTGGCCTATTAGCAACATTGGAAGTGTGGCCTACGCTTTTGGACTCAATAGGGGCCGCGCAACGTGAAGACCCTCAGCTAGTTGATATAATAGATAAGCTAATTAGAGGTGAGCCTTCGAGTCACCTCAATAGATACTCCATCGATGATAAGGGATGGGTGAGACGGGATGCAAGACTATGCGTCCCACAAGCAAGGGATTTGGTGGAGAAGGTTCTCGAAGAGGCACACCATTCCAAGTTGACCATACACCCCGGTGGAGACAAAATGTACAAAGACATAAAAAGGGTTTTCTTTTGGAGTGGCATGAAAAGAGATGTAGCTAAATTCGTCTCCAAGTACATGATTTGCCAGCAAGTCAAGGCGGAACAGAAGAAGCCTGGAGGTTTGCTTCATCCTCTATAGGTCTCACAGTGGAAATGGGATAGCATTTCAATGGAATTTGCTGATGGGTTGCCTAGGTCAAGGAGGGGAAACACCAGTATTTGGGTAATAGTGGACAGGCTCACAAAAAGCGCCCACTTTATACCCGTCTAGTTGAATGAACCTTAATTTGGTTTAAGTTAAATCAAAGAATGTTCTTGATTGGAATGAGGCATAGGTTGTGTTTTTATAGCACATAATTTTAAGATGCACGATTTATTCGGAAAGACCAAGTTTAACCCATTCTGAATAATTCATATGACGATTAAAAGTCGAAGATGAAGACGGTGGCTGAAGACCGGGGGTTTTCACATCGTATGGATGATTTCTGATATCTTTATTGGACCGTGCACCCAAGATGAGGGAATAAGTGGTGATCAACCAGATGTATTTGGAGATCTATCGGATATGGTTTCGTTCAGACACAGAACGGACTTGTAAATGGATTTTGTGTTTGACATTGTATTCCTTTATATTGTATTCGTTGATCTCTGTTTAACGTATAGCTGTTTGGTGGCGGAGAATTTATTCTTCGCTTAACACCTGGTTATATATTGGTAAATGATCAAAGATATGGTATGGTCTGACAATGTGGCATGCTAAGATGCACATGATCAAGGCTTTTGTTGAAAAGCAGAGCCTTGAGGATGAAGATCAAAGCAGGGCGTCAATTTGCATAGCTTTGAGCATATCGTTACTTCGCGAGGCTCACACCCCGGTATGATGGTGAACAGTTTGTTTGATTAGTAGGTTGACCAATATACTTTATATATACATGGATTGGGTCAACTGAGCGTTGCTAGGTGTGGTCGTTGTATACTTTTATGGTGACATAATATATTATGCCACTTACATAGTATATTATGCCACCTAAGATTGATATATTTATATTCGAAATCGATTTCTACACTGTGCACTTATAATATAAAAGATGAATTTCGCGTATTAAGCATTTTTTGACCATTATAAGGTAAAACTCTATCCTTCGGCTTGCGATGCATGGGACTTGAGTCTTATAATGGTTTCATTTTTCTAAAGAGCATCACGCTGTTTATTTTATGCACTGGTATTCTTGGGATTAAGCCCGTTTCGCGTTAGCGGCGAGGTCCCTTGATTTACCTAACTTTAAAATAAAGTTAATAACTATTTTTTGTTCTCACACCAGTCCCATGACTGACTTGAAGTTTATTGTTTTAACCTAAACTCTGGGTGCCCATACTTTCCACACGGGCAGCTAGTAGTTTTGGTTTTGCAGATTTATTTTCACAGGATCCTGGTTTACAGCTGAAGCGATTTTCGGAAAGCTCTGTATCCATGTATTTCGCTTAGTTGTATTATGTATTATTTTTCCGCTGCTATTTAAATGTAATTTTAAATCTCTGATATTGTTTTTCTAATGTAAAATATTTATTCATACTCTGTTATATTCTTGTGCTCTGATGTAATTGTTGTAATAGCAATGAAAATGTTCTTCTGTTTGTGTTCTGATGAGTGTTGTTCTAAAAGCAATTCGTAGTTTCCTTTGTGGGGAAGTTTGGGTTGTTACACTGTATATTTCCAATTGACTGGTGTGAGATCCAAAACTTGATAGGATTATTTGTTGTGATTTGGCCTCAAAAACCTGATTTTTGACTATGTATTAAAATTATGTGTTTGAAACATTATTCAACTAATTGATTGCTGATTGTTGATTGTGTTGTGTGTGATTATTCATTTAAACCATTATGTAAATGAACGGTGAATGTAACCAAATTGTGTAGAATGTTGAACTGAATTGAAAGTTGGTTGCAAATGCATGCATATACATGTATATACATTGAATAGGTCATAGAAAGGAGGCTTGAGAAGAGGAATAAAATTGTATGCCCGACAAATAGGCACATGTTTACTTATTTATTGGGTTTGGATGATTTTATAAGCCGATTGGCTAGCAGCTTGGCTTTTTCTTTTCTTTTTTTGAGATGAGAGGGCCTGTGTGGCGGTTTGGGGATTTTCCCGGTAGCCCCGTACAAAGGAGGTTATGGCGAAATTTATCGAAAATTTAGGGTGTTAGCCAAATTTTTGAAAAATTTGAAAAGTTCTTTGAAACTGAAATTTGAAGAACTTAAGCCGTAATGAAAATAATGAAAGTTGAGTTGATTAGTAAAACAACTTTCTACTTCGTTCCTTTTCGAGGACAAAAAGATTTTAAGTGGGGGAGATTGTAACAACCCAGAAAATCAGAACCAATTTAAAATTTTTATTTTGGTTATTTTAATGGATTTTGAATATTTAAAATGATTTATTTTAAATAATAACGACGGAAAATTTATTTTCAACGAAGTTAGAATGAATAAATTTATATTAATTATATAACGAGCATAAAATGGCGCGGCAGTTTGAAAATTCGATTTCTAATTTCAAATGAATACACAAAATTCAATATAAGTCGGAATTGAACGAAACCAGAAATATTTGAATCTGTTGAAGAATATCTTTCTAACGAAGTTAAGGAACTGAGATTTCACTTTATAAGTTGAGAGTTACATCCAGTTTAAAATTCAGAAAAGTCGTTGTGGAATTTATATATATTTTAATATAAGGCCCTTAAAAATAGCCATTTTACAAACAACCTCCGTTTTCGACGAAACCACTTTTGTTGGATCTGGAATGTCAAATTATTGCTAGATTCCAATTTTCAGAATTTTTAGAATTAATATGTGAGCGTGGCAAAGGGAAACGCGTTTGACCAGTTTAAGTTGAATTTTATCGATTGGAAATTGGCCATTTTTCAAACGGTCTTCAAATTTGACGAAATTAGTTTTGTTAGGACCGTATCATCAATACGAAGCTAGAAATAATTTTTCTAGAATTTTTAGAGTCAGTATGTGGCCCCGACAAATTAAAATGTACGTTTAAATCTAAAATTAAATGTTTTATATTTTAATTTGAAGAATTACTGACTGTAACTGTCGAATGAGCTTACGAAACATATCCCATTGTGTTCGGAATGTGGGTAATTAGCGAGAGGCGACAGTCGTTGGGTCTCGTTTGGGGTTCGAATAAAAAGTCAACTTTTTTATTGGAAATTAAATTTAATTAATTAATTATATAAACTCCACCCCTTCCTTTTTCTCCCTCCACGTTAGAACTAATCGAATAGAAAAAAACCCTTAAAAAGAAAAAACCGTGATGCCTCATCCTATGGTGCCACCGTAGGCCGTTCCTCCACCGCCGCACCTTCCCCCGACCGGCGCCCTCTCCTCCGATCACCCCCTCCTTCTTCGCCCCACTCCTCCTTCCACACGCCCAAACACTCAGGCTAACCACAAACCGAGCTCTCCGCCACCCCATTCTCCCTGCCGCCACCTGAACGAGCCGCCACCCCTCTCTCCAATTCCGGCGCCAATGTCAGACCCCTCCCCTCTCGCTGAAAACACAGTAAGTTTTTATTTTATTTAATTTGTTTATTTATTTTCTATATACAAAGTATAAATCTGATTTTATATAAATAACAAAGTATAGATCTGATTTTATATATGAATAAAAACTGAAAAGATTATATTTTTTATCATTGAAAAGATTATATTTTTATCATGAAGAAAGATGAGATTTTTTTGTTTGTGTAAAGATATGATTTTTATATGCATGGCAACCATATAAAAAAGTGATTTTTATTCATATGAAGTAGAGATAAAAATGTGATTTTTATCATATATGTAACAAAGTAAGAATACGATTTTTATTTTTTTGAATGACATAAAAAGATTTGATTTTGTTCTTTAAAAAGATTTGATTTTTAATAGAAGAAAAATTAGATTTTTCATTGTAGAAAAATAAGATTTTCATTTTGAAAGTAACGGTATAAAAATTGAGTTTTTATATGAAGTAGCGATAAAAATTCGATTTATATATATATGAAGTAGAAATAAAAATATGATTTTTATTTATTGGAATGAAGCGATAAAAATATGATTTTTACTATGAACATTGTGAAAGGGATTGCGAACTGGTGGCAAACGAATCCAAATTTGAACCGTGCAGAAATAAAGAACGGCGGAGTGGAAACCAAAGGTGAGAACTTCTCACTCTAATTTTCTTATACAGTTATTTATTTTATAACTGCATATATGAACTGTTCCCCGTCGTCCACAGACCATGGACGACTTGTATGTTTGGTTGTTTGGTTGATTGGATTATTTGGTTGAATTTGGTTTGTGAAATGAAACGAATTGATATAATTTGGTTTATGTATGACGTGCGCCTTTATGAGGCGAGGGGTAAGACTAGAACTTATCCCGGTTCTAGTATCGCGCCGTTATGCCGTCGAAATTTTCTAAAATATGTTAGAAAAATAAAAATATCATTTTTATTAGATAAATGAATAAAATAAATATTCATTTACAAATCAGGCGATTTGTATATGTACACCCATTTGACTGATATGGATTGGGATGATAAATTTTACACATCACCCAACTGCACAAATAATATTCAGTAGTTGTTGGTTGAAACCCCACACGGGTGTTGGGATGATATTTGACGTACACTAATCCCAATTGTTTAGTTGTATGTCGATCAATTGATTGATAGGCTGTTGTAAGCGTTAATTATTTATAATTAATGTTTATGTAGTTGTGGGATGCACTTTGGATGATGGATGATTGTTTATCATTGTTATTATATACATGTGTTGTATGAAATCCATATAATTACATTATATGGTAATTGGCTGTGTCTGATTTCTATTCAGAACTGAAGAATATTTTAGAATAATGAATATTTTAAAATAATATTCTATAAAGGATTAAAATCTGATTTTGATGTCCGATTTTGGATGGACACGAATTATTGAAATATATAAAGCCGTGTTGATTAGATATGCGCCATTTTGATGCGAACGATATTTATATCGATTATATTCGTTCTTATAATAAATATAGAAAAGGAAGTGATTTCAAAACCTAATACTTTGAAAATATTATTATTTATATATTAATGATATAGAATATTCAGTTTTGATTTAAAATTGAAAATGAAGTTGGAATCATTTTTAAAACGAAGTTAAAAACGATTTATAAAATATGTTTTGAATTGAAATCGATGAAATATATATAATATATATATATATATTATATATATTTAATGGCCTGAATAGAACGCGCCGCGCAGCGACCGTTCGCGAATTTCGACCATTGACTTTGAATTGACATTACGGGAGATCAGACTGTCGGATTCTCCTAAAACCGGAACCGTTGGGTTCATATCGAAAAGAGCTTTCTAACAAATATAAAAGATTTGAAATCTAACGGTTGGATTTGGAATTATGTCCAAATCAAATTTGGAAAAGGTCGATGTATGTGCAGTTCGATGTCCGTTTATGGAAATCGACTGTACGGGCCTTGATAAAATTATTGAAAATATGGATAATTTGTCTAAAATCATAATAAATGATTTGAAAAGAGTTGGAATGTAAATTTCCATGTTTATAGAGATAAAAATATATTTTTATCAAGATGAACTAGTTTATAACTAGAATAATAATCCAATGTTTTTAAATAAATAAAATGGATTGAGAAATGGTTTTAATTTAACGCTTATACCGTTGTGAAATATACTATTGTATATTTTCTGTGTTGTGATTATGTGCTATATTCTATTTAAACCCGCTAAGCTAATAACTACCGTCGTTTTGAGCGTTCTGTGTCGGTTTAATTACCGACCTGGAGTGGTCAAAAAGGCGAGTTGTTACATTTAATAAAACCAGAATTTCCAATATATGAATTGGAATGGATTTGAATCGAAGTTATCTTCTGAATATTTCGATATTGGATTCCGTGATTATACGGATATTGTGGAGGAATTTGAAAGATATATATATATATATATATATATATATATATATATATATATATATATCGTTATCCCAATACGATATTTGTTGGTTTCAGAATTTGATATTGGATATAAGCCAATATATTTTCTATTCAGAGCCTTATATTAATATCAAATTGGATTCTGGGTTTATCGTGAATGGTGTCTTCATTAACACTGTTCTTGAATACAGTTGAGAAAAGAATAAATCTTTCATTAAGATTTAATGGAAATTTTCCAAAGTAAAGTTTTCCAATTTAATATATTGGAATTGAATGGAATTCGATCTGATAATAATCGAAGTGAGCTTCTGTGGAGGAAGACTGTTAATATATATGGAATTTAAAAGACTTTGTCGTTATTCCATTTATATTATTAGTCAGATACAGAAATTGATATCGATTATATATTGATCTGTTTTCCGTGAAGATTCCATAATTAATGGAATAAGATTTTGGGTTTGTCGTGAATGGTATCTTTAATAATACTGTTCTTAAACCCAATGGAGTTAAGAAAATTAGAAACTAACTGGAGATTAGCTAAGTTGAATGGTTTCCTGGGTATTGATCTGATGTTGGTTTCGGCCTTCGGGGTTAATACTTAGGGAATTGTTCTCTTACTAATTTACGGTTAGAGACTGATGGAATGTGATAACTAAAATTATTAATTCAAGAAAATGATCGAGAATGGAGTACCACCAGTTTAACTCCAGGCGATAGTTAAATATTTAATTAGATTTGAACATGAAATGGTAATTAATTTTATCGATAACACCGTGGTGTTAGATATGGAGTATTACCAATTTTGCTCTATGGGATGAATAGGTTGGGATTGGGAAACATACCAAATGATTACTCTGGTAAGGTTCGCTAATCCCGACTAGTTTGGAAAACCTTAACATGGTTTAAAATAGTGAAAAGAATATTTGAATAAAAGGATATTCTGAATTGGAATGAGGCATATGTTGTGTTTGTGTAGCACTTGTTTATTATATATGTGGGTTATTCGGAAAGGCCCGGTTTATACCCATTCTGAATAATTTATACGACGATATGTCGAAGATGAAGACGGTGGTTGAAGACCGGAAGTCTTCAGGTCATTTGGATGATTACTGATATCTTGAATGGGCCGTACATCCAAGACGATGGAAAAAGTGGTGATCGTCCAAACGTGCTTGGAGATCGATCGGATATGCGAGGTACAAGGTGCCTCCGGTTTCGTTCAATCCCAGATGAACTTGTAAATGGACTTTATGTCTGACATTGGATTTCATTCTGTGTTATTGATGGACATCGGTTACATAGCGTGAATTGCCTGTGTGGTATGCTGAGATGCAAATGATCAAGGCTTTTGTTGAAAAGCAGAGTCTTGTGGTTGATGATCAAAGCACAGCCTTTGTGGCATCGCTTTGTGTAGCGTTAATTCGCGAGCCTCACACACCGGTGTGAAACAAAAACGGGAGAGGACATCAGGAAGGACATGCGTTTCTTTCTAGCTTGGAGTGGTGTCAGTGGTTTACAATCCCTGACAAGTTTGACTCATGTGGTTGTCGGAATGCGAGGCACCTCGGTTATATCGGTCAATCCGGGACCGATGGTCTGGTCGGTATATGACTAATTTACGCCCCATAGGGCAGGGAAACGCATGTTCAGCGTTTAAGTTTAATCCACTCCGTGTGGACCGGCCCTAACGATCTAAGGCTTGCCTGCGCGCTTGCCTGAGACATGGTAGGCTAGATTGTCTCGAAGCGGTGAGGACTATCTTTTGCCTCGGTTCATAGATGGAAACCCAACTTCCGAATACGACATCGTGCGGTTTTGATTGTGGAGCCTAGTATGGTGACATGATATATGGTACCCATGTCGTCTATGATTGATACATTTATATTTGAAGTTGTTTCCTTCACTTATAGTAATAATAAAAGATGAAATTTCGTGTATCAAGCATTATTAGGCTATTATATGGTAAAACCCTATCCTCCGGCTTGCGTTGCATTGTGTGATGGGACCTGGGTCTTATAATAGCTTCATTATTCTTTATTTAGCATTGTGCTGTTTGTTTTATGCACTGGTATTCTTGGGAGGAAACTCATTCCGTGTTATACTGCGTGGTCCCTTGATTTACCTGACTTTAAAATAAAGGTTAATAACTTTTTTTGTTCTCACACCGGTCACATGACTGACCTGGAGTTTATTGTTTTAACCTAAACTCTGGGTGCCCTTATTTTCCACACTAGCAGCTAGTAGTTGGGTTTTGCAGATATTATATTCACAGGATCCTAGTTTATAGCTGAAGGGATATTCAGAAAGCTCTGTATCCATGTATTTCTTTCAGTTATGTTTTGTATTATTTTTCCGCTGCAGTAATGTATTTAAATCTCTGATCACTATCAAATGTGTAATATTTATTCATACTCTGTATATTCTTGTATTCTGATGAAATTGTTGTAATAAGCAATGAAATGTTCTTCTGTTTGTCTTCTAATTTGTCTTATCCTCAAAGCAATCCGGGCTTTCCCTTACGGGGAAGTTCGGATCGTTATCTTTCATATGCGATAAAAAGAATAGAAATAAATGTTACATTTTTATTGTCATTTTAGGGACAATAAAAAGAATAGAATTAAAAGTTAAATTTTTATTGAAATTTCATATGCAATAAAAAGAGTAGAAATAAATGTTACAATTTTATTGTCATTTTAGAGCCAATAAAAAGAATAGAAATAAATGTTACATTTTTATTGTCATTTTAGAGATAATAAAAAGAATAGAATTTAAAGTTACATTTTTATTGTCATTCTAGATGCAATAAAAATAGTAGATTTAAAAATAACATTTTTATTGACATTTTAGTTGTAATAAAAAAAAGTAGAATTAAAAATCATGTTTTATTGTCATTTGGTTTCAATAAAAAGAGTGAAAATTAAAAAAATACATTTTCAATGTAATTTAGTTTCCATTGAAAAGAATTAGACATTAAAATATGATTTGTTTCAAATTGTCACTTTTATCATGTTAGTAGGATTTAGAAAATCATATATAAAATTTCTAATATGAATATGGACTGTACTTGGCTTGCATGTGATTGATTGAAAGTAGTTGAAATCGCCAAACGATTTATATTTATATATATAAATATAAATTAAAATTAAACGAATCGCGCGCGGTAGTTCGCGTTTCGAAATCGTAACTTTAAACGATTATATTGAAAAAACCATCTGTCGAATTTTCCCAAAACTGGAACCTTTAGGACCGCTTTAGGATGATCTTTCCAACGATATAAATTTTGTTAAAATCCAACGGTTAGATTTCGAGATATGTGTAAATCAAATTTTGGTAAAAACAGCGCCAAGGCCGCATAACGACCTGAAGCGTCGTTAAATTAATTTGAGCTATTTTTATATAAATAAAAATAATGATAAATCATTATAAATAAATATTAACGACATGAAATGGTTTAAATTATAATTATTCGACAATTATTTGAAAAGAGTGAGTTTAAACTCATTTCAAATAATTTTACGGCGATTAAAGTCGAAGATGAAGATGGTGATTGATGACCGACGATCTTCACATTGAATGGATGATTACTGATGCCCTGGACTGATTTGCTCCTTGAAAAGGGTTAAAGTGGTAGTTGTCCGGACGTACTTGTTGATTGTCCGGATATGCGAGGACCTCTCAGGAGTCTCCGGTTTCGTTCAGACCCAGAACGGACTTGTAAATAGATGTGTGTCTGACGTTGAATTTTGTTCCATGTAAATTAAAATTGATTTTTATTAATATATATCTGTTGGTGGCAGAGAATTTATTCTCTTGCTTAACACCCTGGTATATGTTGATACTGATTGATTGCATGGCGTGAATTGTCAATGTGACACGCCAAGATGCAAATGATCAAGGCTTTTTTTGAAAACCAGGGCCTTGTGGTTGATGATCAAAGCATAGCCTGTTTAGGTGTAACTTTGTGTATGGCATTACTTCGCGAGTCTCACACCCCGGTAGAGTCTAAAACGGGACAAAGGAACGCATGGAGTGCGCACGTTTCTTTCTAGCTAGAAGTGGTGTCAGCGACTTACCAGCCCTGACATTTTTACTTATGTGGATGATGGATTATGAGGTACCTCGGATTTATAGGTTGTTAGTGGCCATATTATAGGTCCAAAAGGACCGGGAAGCGTGTGTTCAGGAATTGCCAATCCACTAAAGTATTTGTGGACCGGCCTTGCAGGATCCAAAGGTTCGCCAACGTCCGAATATTTAGGCATTTGCTAGAGTGTCTCGAATCAGTAAGGAGACCGCCCCTAGCCTTGACTCATGATGGAAACCGGATTTCCAATATGACATTACGGTTTTGATTGTAAACCTATATATGGCGACATAGTATATGGAAGCTATGCCGTCTAGGATTGATACATTTACTTTGAAGTATTTTAATACTGATTAGACACTAATAATAATATAAAATATTATTTTATACCTATCAAGCATGTTTGATCATTATAAGGTAAAACTCTATCCTCCGGTTTGCATTGCATTGTGTAATGGGACTTGAGTCTTATAATGATTTCATTTTTCGAAAAATCATTGCGTTATTTTGTATGAAATCTATTTAATTATGCACTGGCAATCCAATGGAGTAAACCCGTTCCGCTTTAGCAGCATGGTCATGTGATTTGCCCTATTGTTGGATAAGAAAGATTTCTCATACCAGTCCCATGACTGACTCGTAGTTTGTTTCACTACCAAACTCGGGTGCCCATATTTCCGACACGGGCAGTCGAGTAGCTTGTTTTGCATATATTTATCTCTTAAGCAGGATTCTGGATTGATGCTGAAAGCTATTTCCACATCATTTATAGTCTTCCACTGTAACGTGGAAGAATATATTGTAAATTTAGTCTTCTGCTGTATTTATTCCGTACTCTGATGTAACATTATTATAGTGTTTATAAAAGTCTGCTGTTATTTGTTCTAATGTGTTGTATGCCCAAAGTTAGTGCGTTCAAGAATTTCCAACTTTCGGATCAGACCTGTGTGGTTTATGATCGATTCAAAGGGTAGGGATTTTTGGGTCATTACATCTGGTATCAGAGCTCTACTTAGCTTAAATCTTTGGGGTACAACTCATTAGAATTGAACAAAAGACTCATCATAGGTTGGATTAGTAATATCCAGTAGGAATACTCGTTAGAGATAGGATCAGCTGTATCCTAGAATGGGAAAACTAATTAGAGATGGGGTTAGTAATGCCCTAGAATGTGTTTAGAGTGATAAGTTTATAATTAGCGTATTTGTGATTATATATATTCCGATTTTAGAAAATATGATTTTTGAATATATAAAAGTTATATATATTTGATAAGTTAATCACCTAATAAAATTATTAAAACTAATAACAACTATAAAAAAAATAAAAATGAAAATAGAATTGTTAGTTAAACAACTTTTAGCTTCGTTCCTTTTTTAGGACGAAAAAAATTTAAGTGGGGGAGATTGCAACAACCCGGAATTTTGGAATCAATTTAAAAAATTTATTTTAGAAATTTTAATGAATTTATAATATTTAAAATAATTTATTTTAAATTATAACGACTAAAAATTTATTTTAATCAAAGTTAAAACGGATAAATTTAATTTAATTATAAAAGGAGTTAGAAATAGCGCGGCAGTTTGAAAATTTGATTTCAAACTTTAACTGAATATACAGAATTCATTTTAAGTCAGAATTAGACGAAACCAGAAATATTTAAATCTGTTTAATAATATCCTTCCAACGAATCTGAAAAATTGAAATTTCATAGCGGGAATTAAAAGTTATATCCAGTTTAAAATTTAGAAAAGTCACTATAGAATTTTTTTATATATTTTAATATAACATATAGCCCTTAGAAATAGTCATTTTACAAATGACCTCCGTTCTCGACGAAACCACTTTTGTTGGAACCGGAATGTCAAATTATTGCTAGGTTTCAATTTTCATAATTTTTCGAATTAAGATGTGAGTGTGGCAAAAGAAAACGTGTTTTGTCCATTTCAGTCAAATTTAATCGACTTGAAAAAGCCATTTTTTAAACGGCCTCGAAATTCGATGAAATTAATTTTGTTAGGACCGTATCGTCAAAACAAAGCTAAATATATTTTTTCTATAATTTTTAGAGTCTGTATGTGGCCCCGGTAAATTTAAATGTAAGATCGAAATAAATAAATAAATGATTCAAATATTAAATTAAAGAAAACAGGTTAAAGAAGTTCGTTTGGGCTGACGAGACCTAGCTCATTGCGTCTGGAACGGGGGCAATAGGGTAGGGTCAACTTTTGCTGGGCTGAGATTGGAACTATTAAGGATAAACGGGCTAAAATCACTAATTAAGATAATTAATATTATAATATTATAAATATCTCTAAACCAAAACCCTAATATCTGAATCCATCATATACAGCCGCCGCCCCATTTCTGAATGGCCAATATTGTTCAATTCATTCTTCCCCAATAACTTCCAATTCACTCAACAGAATTCAACAATCCTTTGGATGATTTCATAGAGTTCTTCTCCCTCTTCAAACCCATACCTGAATTGCAATTTTTAGTGGAGTATTGGGCGAGTTCCAGACCCCCAAATCACCTTGTTGCGACCGCCGCCCAAGCCCCCTGCCATGATCGCACCGACCGCCGTGCGGTCCACCAGGCGCGCCATCCCTTCCTCTCCGGCGTGCCACCTTCTGATCTGCCCCAAGCCCCACGATTTTGAAGAAAAAGTCAACCCTAGAATTGAACACGACTGAAACAACGTCGGCCTTGATTATAAGAGGAAGAAGAAAGGTTAAATTATTTAAATTAATTTATTTTAAATATTATCGATCTTAATTAAATCATAACTAATTCATACGACCTTGAAATTGAACGATTTCAGATCCTATACGATCGTGAAACCGAGATCTACGCTACTGTCCAGACTAGATCCAATTATGAGCAGTTCGAATTTTGGCCAAATTTGTAGATTTGAACAATTCGTATTTAAATGACTGTGAGATTTCTGATTTAAATAATTAATTTCAATTTAATTATTTTCCTTGCTATTTGAATCGTTGTATGTATGTTAATGGTTTAGATCTGCGATGTTTGTGATTTAGAATTTATTGATTGATCCTTGTGGTACATTATGATGTTCATAATTTGCTAGATCTACGATGAAATTTCATTTTTATTGAATCTCTAGTTGCGATTAAATACAGATCTAAAATAAAATCATATTTTATTTTAGATCCATCCATTAATATTGATGTGATTTATATATAAAAATATAGTTTTTATTGAATACATAAACTAGGGATTGAGAGTTAGAATAAAGATTTCATCTTTATTGTGACACGTGAAGATTGGAATTAACTTAATAATAAAACTCTCATTTTTATTGTTACATGAAATACAGTTCTTGTAAATGAATTGGAGTTGAAATAAAAGACTGTAATTTTATTTTCAATTAATTAATAGATAAAAAGAACACATTTTATTGTCATTTTCTTTTTAGATTAAAAGAACACATTTTGTTGTCTTTTTCTTTTTAGATAAAAAGAACATATTTTGTTGTCATTTTCTTTTTAGATAAAAAGAACACATTTTGTTGCCATTTTATTTTTAGATAAAAAGGACATATTCTGTTGTCATTTTCTTTTTAGATAAAAAGAACATATTTTTAGCGTCAAAGCTATCCAAATAAAAAGAACATATTTTTAGCATCAAAGTTGTTCAAATAAAAATATTAGAATTAAAAGTGACATTTTTATTGTCATTTTAGAGACAATAAAAGGAATAGAAATAAATGTTACATTTTTATTGTCATTTTAGAGACAATAAAAAGAGTAGAATTTAAGGTTACATTTTTATTGCCATTTTATATGCAATAAAAAGAATAGAATTTAAAAGTTACATTTTTATTGACATTTCATATGCAATAAAAAGAATAGAAATAAATGTTACATTTTTATTGACATCTTATATGCAATAAAAAGAATAGGATTTAAAAGTTACATTTTTATTGACATTTCATATGCAATAAAAAGAATAGAAATAAATGTTACATTTTAATTGTCATTTTAGAGACAATAAGAAGAATAGAATTAAAAGTTACATTTTTATTGACATTTCATATGCAATAAAAAGGATAGAAATAAATGTTACATTTTTATTGTCATTTTAGAGACAATAAAAAGAATAGAATTAAAAGTTACAACTTTATTGACATTTCATATGCAATAAAAAGAATAGAAATAAATGTTACATTTTTATTGTCATTTTAGAGACAATAAAAAAATATAATTTAAAAGTTATATTTTTATTGACATTGCATATGCAATAAAAAGAATAGAAATAAATGTTACATTTTTATTTTCATTTTAGAGACAATAAAAAGAATAGAATTAAAAGTTACATTTTTATTGACATTTCATATGCAATAAGAAGGATAGAAATAAATGTTACATTTTTATTGTCATTTTAGAGAGAATAAAAAGAATAGAATTAAAAGTTACATTTTTATTGACATTTTAGAGACAATAAAAAGAATAGAATTTAAAGTTGCATTTTTATTGTTATTCTAGATGCAATAAAAATAGTAGATTTAAAAATAACATTTTTATTGACATTTTAGTTGTAATAAAAAGAGTATAATTAAAAATCATGTTTTATTGTCATTTGGTTTCAATAAAAAGAGTGAACATTAAAAAAATACATTTTCAATGTAATTTAGTTTCCATTGAAAAAAATTAGACATTAAAATATGATTTGTTTCAAATTGTCACTTTTATCATGTTAGTAGGATTTAGAAAATCATGTATAAAATTTCTAACATGAATATGGACTGTACTTGGCTTGCATGTGATTGATTGAAAGTAGTTGAAACCGCCAAACGATATATATATATATATATATATACATATATATATATATATACATTTAAATTAAACGAATCACGCGCGGTAGTTCGCATTTCGAAATCGTAACTTTAAACGATTATATCGAAAGATCCTACCACCGAATTTTCCCAATACTAGAACCGTTAGGACCGCTTTGGGAAGATCTTTCCAACGATATAAATTTTGTTAAAATCCAACAATTATATTTCGAGATATGTGTAAATCAAATTTTGGTAAAAACCGCGCAAGGGCCGCATAGCGACCTGAAGCGTCGTTAAATTAATTTGAGCTATTTTTATTTAAATAAAAATAGCGATAAATCGTTATAAATAAATATTAACGATATAAAATGTTTTAAATTATAATTATTCGAGAATTATTTAAAAAGACCAAATTTAAACTCATTTCAAATAATTTTATGACGATTAAAGTCGAAGATGAAGACGGTGATTGAAGACCGGCGATCTTCACTTCGAATGGATGACTACTGATGCCCTGGACTGATTTGCTCCCAGGAAAGGGTTAAAGTGGTAGGTGTTCGGGCGTACTTGTTGATTGTCTGGATATGCGAGGACCTCTCAAGTGTCTCCGGTTTCGTTCAGACCCAGAACGGACTTGTAAATGGATGTGTGTCTGACGTTGAATTTCATTCCATGTAAATTAAAATTGATTTTTTATTAATATATATTTGTTGGTGGCGGAGAATTTATTCTCTTGCTTAACACCCTGGTATATATTGATAGTGATTGATCGCATGGCATGAATTCTCAATGTGACACGCCAAGATGCAAATGATCAAGGCTTTTGTTGAAAAGCAGGGCCTTGTGGTTGATGATCAAAGCATAGCATGTTTTGGTGTAGCTTTGTGTATGGCGTTACTTCGCGAGCCTCACACCCCGGTAGAGTCTAAAACGGGACAAGGGAACGCAGGGAGTGCACATGTTTCTTTCTAGCTAGAAGTGGTGTTAGCGACTTACCAGCCCTGACATTTTTACTTATGTGGATGATGGATTATGAGGTACCTCGGATTTATAGGTTGTTAGTGGCCATATTATAGGTCCAAAAGGACCGGGAAGCGTGTGTTCAGGAATTGTCAATCCACTAAAGCATTTGTGGACCAGCCCTGTAGGATCCAAGGGTTCGCCAGCGTCCGAATCCTAATGCATTTGCTAGAGTGTCTTGAATCGGTAAGGAGACCGCCCCTAGCCTTGACTCATGATGGAAACCCAGTTTCCAATACGACATTACGGTTTTGATTGTAAACCTATATATGGCAACATAGTATATGGTAGTTATGCCATCTAGGATTGATACATTTACTTTAAAGTATTTTAATACTGATTAGACACTAATAATAGTAGTAAAATATTATTTTATACGTATCAAGCATGTTTGATCGTTATAAGGTATAATTCTACCCTCCGGTTTGCGTTGCATTGTGTGATGGGACTTGGGTCTTATAATGATTTCATTTTTCTAAAAAGCATTGCGTTATTTTGTGTAAAATTTATTTAATCACGCACTGGAAAACCAATGGAGTAAACCCGTTCCGCGTTAGCGGCGTGGTCCTGTGATTTTCCCTATTGTTGGTTAAGAAACATTTCTCATACCAGTCCCATGACTGACTCTTAGTTTGTTTCGCTGGCAAACTCGGGTGCCCATATTTTCCACACGGGCAGTCGAGTAGCTTGTTTTGCAGATATTTATCTCTTGAGCAGGATTCTGGATTGAAGCTTAAAGTTTTGGCCAGAGCATTTATAGTCTTCCGCTGCAATGTATTAAATTTATTGTAAATTTAATCTTCCCTTGTATTTATTCCGTACTCTGATATTTTGTACTCTGATGTAACATTATTATAATGTTTATAAAAGTCTGTTGTTATTTGTTCTAATGTGTTGTATGCCCAGAGTTAGTGCATTCGAGAATTTCCAACTTTCGGGTCAGACCTGTGTGGTTTATGGTCGATTCAAAGGATGGGATTTTCGGGTCATTACAACATGGTAATAAGTGGTGATCGTCCAGGCGTACTTGGAGATCGAAGGAAATGCGAGGACCTCACTCCTGTATTGGACATATGGGAGGCGGAATAAGGTGCCTCCGGTTTCGTTCAGACCCAGAACGAACTTGTAAATGGACTGTGTGTCTTACATTGGATTTCATTCTGTATGATTGATAGACATCGGTTGCATAGCGTTAATTGCCTGTGTGGCATGCTGAGATGCAAATGATCAAGGCTTCTGTTGAAAAGCAGAGTCTTATGGTTGATGATCAAAGCACGGCCTTTATGGCATAGCTTTGTGTATAGAGTTAATTCGCGAGCCTGACATCCCTGTGTGAACCAGAAACGAGAGAGGACCTCAGGGAGGACATGCGTTTCTTTCTAGGTAGGAGTGGTATCAGCGTTTTACTAGCCCTGGCATTTTACTTATGTGGATGATGGATTGCGAGGCGCCTCGGTTATATCGGTCGATCCGGGGCCGATGGTTTAGTCGGGAAATGACTAGTTTACGCCCTATAGGGCGGGGAAACGCATTGTTCAGGCATTTTAATCCACTCCGTGTGGATCGGCCCTGGCGATCTAAAGGTCACTTGTGAAAACCCGTAACTTCCCCGTAAAGGAAAGCGACGGATAGTTCGAGAACAAACCACAACAGAACGCATACAGAAGGACATTTCACTGTATATTACAACAATGCATCAGATTACAAGAATATACAGAGTATAAAAGAATGTTACACAGAAATATCAGAGATTTAAATTACATTTAAATACATCGCAGCGGAAAATAATACAATACACAACTAGAATGAGATATACGGATACAAAGCTTTCCGGATATCGTTCCAGCTGTAAACCAGGATCCTGTGAATATAAATCTGCAAAACCGAAACTACTAGCTGCCCGTGTCAAAATAGGGGCACCCAGAGTTTAGGTTAAAACAATAAACTCCAGGTCAGTCATGTGACTGGTGTGAGAACTAAAACAGTTATTAATCTTTATTTTTAAAGGTAAATCAAGGGACCACGCCGTATAACACGGAACGGGTTTCCTCCCAAGAATACCAGTGCATAAAACAAACAGCGCAATGCTAAATAAAGAAAAATGAAGCTGTTATAAGACCCAGGTCCCATCACACAATGCAACGCAGTCGAGGATAGGGTTTTCCCTTATAACAGCCAAAGAATGCTTGATACGTTTAAAACAAATCATTTGATACTATAATAAGTGCATAGTGTATAAAACAACTTCAAATCATAAGTATCAATCATAGGCGGCATAAGCGCCCCATCCCACTATGTCGCCATAAATAGGATTACAATTAAAACCGCACATGTCACGTATTTGGAAATTGGATTTCCGTCTATGAACCGAGGCAAAAGATAGTCCTCAACCGATTCGAGACTGTCTAGCCCGAGCCTCAGGCAAGTACTCTGTCAAGCCTTTGGATCCTCAGGGCCGGTCCACACGGAGTGGATTAAAATGCCTGAACATGCGTTTCCCCGCCCTATGGGGCGTAAACGAGCCAACTAAATGACTCCATCGGTTCGAGAACGACCGATCAATCCGAGGCGCCTCGCAACAGCAACAACCACATAAGTCAAACTCGTCAGGGCGTGTAAAACCACTGACGCCACTTCTAGCTAGAAAGAAACGCATGCCCTCCCTGACGTCCTCTCCCGTTTTTGGTGCATACCGGGTGTGAAACTCGCGAGGCAAACGTTACACAAAGCTACGCCACAAAGGCCGTGCTTTGATCATCACCACAAGACTTTGCTTTTCAACAGAAGCCTTGATCATTTGCATCTTAGCATGCCACACAGGCAAACTATCCTATGCAACCGATATCAGTCACACAGAATGAAATCCGATGTCAGACACACAGTCCATTTACAAGTCCGTTCTGGGTCTGAACGAAACCGGGAGCACCTAGTACCCCTCATATCCATCGATCTCCAAGTACGTCTGGACGATCACCAACTGTTTCCATCTTCTTGGGTGTACAGCCCAATCAAGATCATCAGTTATCACCCAAACGACGTGAAGACCTCCGGTCTTCGACCATCGTCTTCATCTTCGACTTATCGTCGTATCAGTTATTCAGAATGGGATAAACCCGGTCTTTCCGAATAACTCGCGTATATATTATAAAAGTGTTACACAAACACAACATACGCCTCATTCCAATTCATCAGTCACTAACCGTAAATTAATCAAGAGAATAATTTCCCAAATATTAACCCCGAAGGCCGAAACCAACATCAGATCAATATCCAGAAAATCATTCTACTTAGCTAACCGACAGTTAGTTTCTAATTTCACATTCATAGGGAAAGGTTCCCATTAATTTTATCAAAGATAAATTCTTGAATTTATTCTTTAATCAACTTTTGAATATCAATTCAAACTAGTCGGGATTAGCGAACCTTACCGAAGTAATCATTTGTTATAATTTCCCAATCCCAACCTATTCATCCCATGAAGTAAAACTGTGAATACTTCATATCTAACACCACAGTGTTATCGGTAAATTCAATTACCATTTCACGTTCAAATCTAATTAAAGATTTAACTATCGCCTGGAGCAAAACTAGTGATACTCCATTTTCGATCATTTCAATCTAATTAAAGATTCATTAAAACTCCACTTAGTTTTAATCTTCGACTGGGTTAAAGAATCCGTGTCATTTAAAAACACAGTTCACGATAAACCCAAAATCACATTCATTAATTATCAGGTTAAAGAACAAGTGTTGTTTAAAACACTGTTCACGATAAACCCAAAAATCAACATCGATTCAATTCCAATTAAATATTATTTAATTGGTAAACTTCATTAAATCTAAATAAAAAGATTTAATCTTTTCTCAACTGGGTTCAAGAACAGTGTTAGTGAAGACACCATTCACGACAAACCCAAATCACATTCGATATTCAATACAAGGCTCTGAATAGAAAATATATCGACCTATATTCAATATCAAATTCTACGATTAACAAATGTCGTATTGGAAATAACGATATAAATATATATCTTTCAAATTTCCATAACAACACCTGTATAATCACGAATTCCAACATCGAAATATTCCGAAGACAATTTCGATTCAAATCCCCTCCAATGCAATCATTGGATATTCTGGTTATTTTTAAAACCCTTTTCGAATTCAATTTATTTATTTTAAAAATAAATAGAATTATAATTCTAGTTCAAAACTAGTTCAATTCGATAAAAATCTATTTTTATCTTTTCAAATATGGAGTTTTTCATCCCAATTCTTCACAAATCATTTCTTATGATTTTACACAAATTATTACTATTTTTAATAATTTTATCAAGGCCTGTACAGTCGATTTCCATCAATGGCCATCGAACTGCACTTACAGCGACCTTTTTCGAATTTGATTTGGACGTATCTCCAAATCCAACCGTTAGATTTCAAATTTCTAACATTCGTTAGAAAGCTCTTTTCGATACGAACCCAACGGTTCCGGTTTTAGGAGAATCCGACGGTCGGATCTCCCGTAATGTCCGTTTGAAATTAATGGTCGAAATTCGCGAACTGCCGCGGCGCGGCGCGTTCTATTCAGGCCATTATATTATATATATAATATATATAATATATATTTTTCGTCGATTCTATTTAAAACGAATTTTATAAATAGTTTTAAATTCGTTTCAAAGCAATTTCAACTTCCTTTTTCAATTCAAATCAAAATTGAATTCTCCTTTATAAATTCGTTTTAAAATTCATTTCTATTCAATTCAAATTTCAATTCAATTTGAATTCATTTCAATTCGTTTTCAATTCAATTTGAATTCGTTTTCAATTCGATTCATTTCGAAATCGTTTTCAATTCAATTCATTTCGAAATCGTTTTCAATTCATTTCGAATTCGTTTTCAATTCAATTCATTTCGAAATCGTTTTCAATTCAATTCATTTCGAAATCGTTTTCAATTCAATTCATTTCGAAATCGTTTTCAACTCAATTCATTTCGAAATCGTTTTCAATTCAATTCATTTCGAAATCGTTTTCAATTCAATTCATTTCGAAATCGTTTTCAATTCAATTCATTTCGAAATGAATAAAATCGATATAAATATCGTTCACGTCAAAATGGCGTCAATCTAATCAACACGGCTTCATAAATTTCTATTTTCAAAATAGTTGTTATTATCAAAATATTTCGTTCAACACATGACCAATCTCAATGAATGAGTACTGTCAACACATGAACTTTTATTTTATATCGATAAAGATGTAAATTATAATATTAAAATATTTCGTTCAACACATGACCAATCTCAATGAATGAGTACTGTCAACACATGAACTTTTATTTTATAATAATCTTTATTTTTCAAATTGGAATGAGGCCCAATCAACTACCATATAAAGTTAATTATATGGATTTTCATACAACACATGTATATCATAGCATTGAAAAATAATCAACCATCAACCAAAGTGCACTACAATGTATAAGCATCGAATATAGATATTCAACGCTTATAACAGCCTGTCAATCGATCGATCGACATATTTAATCAATCAGGATGAGTGAACTTCAAATTTCATCCCAACACCCGTGTGGGGTTTCAAACAATCAAACAAATATTTATTCGTGCAGTTGGGCGAAGTGTAAAATTTATCGTCCCAATCAATGTCATTCAAATAGGTGTACATAAACAAACCGTCTGGTTTGTAAATGAATATTCTATTTTATTCACTTCACGTTAAAAATTATATTTTTAACGATAAAACATTTTATTCCAACATATGAATTTCTATTCAGTTCATTCTTTAAATAAAATGATATTTTTATTTTTCTAACACATTTTAGAAAATTTCGGCGGCATAACAGCACGATACTAGAAACGGGACAAGGCCTAGCCTTATCCCCGGTCTAGTGAAGGCCCACGCCATTCACACATCATCAAATCAATTCATTTCACCACACAATTCAATTTCAATCAAACAATCTCTAATCTATGCAACCAAACAAACAAGTCCATGGTCTGTGGACGGTTGTGTCGGGTGCTACTAAGCACCGTCTGCATCCTACTATATATATATAACTAGAAATAAAATTGAAGAGTGAGAATTCTCACCAATAGCTTTCCAATAACACGATTTTTCTTAATAGAAACTTTCGCCTATTTCGCCTTCTTGTTGCTTTCGTTGACTGTATCCTCTACATAGGTAAAAATCGAATTTTTACTATGTAATTCAATATATAAAGATTGCATTTTGACTTCGCTATTAAATATAAAGATTATATTTTTATTATTCTTATGATGTAACAATTATATTTTTATTGCTTTAAAAATATAAGAATCATACCTTACTACTTCTACTTAACAAAAATTCCAATCTTTTCTGTTTTTAAAAATATGATCTTTATTTTCAAGTTCAAAATTTTTCTATTAAAAGATCAAACCTTTTTCTTATTTCAAAGTTAAAAATAAAAATCATTTCCTTTTCCTTTACAAACCAGTTTTTATTTTCTTTTCAAAACAGTTTGTAAAACTCTTTTATAAAAATGCAGTTTTTTTCTTTTTTTATTCTTTTAAAAATGCAGTTTTTTTCTTTTTTATTCTTTTAAAAATGCAGTTTTTCAAAATGCAGTTTTTCTTTATTTCAAATCAGTTTTTACTTTAATTTAAAAATCGGTTTTTTACTTTCATTTAAAAATCGGTTTTCTGTTTTAAATAAAAATAAAAATAAAGTAAATAAATTAAAAACTTACAGCATTTTGCAGAAAGGGGGGGGGGCGACTCGCGTTCGTCAGTGGTGGAGGAGGCTTCAAGCGGAGGTGGTTCATCGGGTCCAGGAGGTGGCGGAGCGGCCCTGCTCTTCGGCGGTGAGTTAGGGTTTGGCGGATTTGGTGCGGCACGTTCGAGGTGGGAGGCTGTTTGTGGTTCGCGGGGAAGAAGGGGAGGCTAGAGACGATCACTAGGGAGAGAGGGTGCGACTAGAGGTGCGGGGGCCCTCAACTGAGGCGCGGCGGCGAAAGGAGATGGGCGGCGGCGAAATCGAGGGGTGTCGGGTCTGAAAAAGGGGGCTCTGTCTTCTTTCTTTTTTTTTTTTTTTTTAATCTGAAGAATGAACGGGGGCCTGGGTAGTTAAAAGGAGAAGGGTTTTTTTTTTATTATTATTTTAATTTCAATATTTTATTCACATAAAGTAACTTTTTCTATCGACCTCGAAACGAAGCCCACCGCCTGTCGCCCCTAGCGTTTTACCCCTGTTCCGAACACAATGGGATATGTATCGCAAGCTGATTCGATTGTTTGAATCAGTTTCCGTTAAATTTACATTTAAATCACTATATTGAATTTTAAACGTACATTTCAAATTACCGGGGCCACATACCAACTCTAAAAATTCTCGAAAAATATTTTCTAGCTTCGTATTGACGATACGGTCCTAACAAAACTAGTTTCGTCGAATTCTGAGACCGTTAGAAAAATGGCCATTTTCCAGTCGATTAAAATCAACTGAAACTGGTCAAACGCGTTTTCCTTTGCCACGCTCACATATTGATTCGAAAAATTATGAAATTTGGAATCTAGCAATAACTTAACCTCACGGACCCAACAAAACTGGTTTCGTCGAAATCCGAGGTCGTTTGCAAAATGTCCATTTTTAAGGGCCTGAATTCCATAGCGACTATTCAGAATTTTCAACTGGACATATCTTTTGATTCCCGCTACGAAATTTTGATTTGTCGGATTCGTTGGAAAGGTATTCACTATTCGATCCCATTATTTTTGGTTTCACTAAAATCCGGATTGTTTTGCACCCGGTACATTCAATTGAAGTTTGAAATCGAATTATCGAACTACCGCGCCATTTTCAATTCCTTTTATAATTATATATAATTATTTATATTCTAACGACGACGTATATAATATATACGTTCGAATTATATTTAAAATAAATTTCACGTCGTTTTTATTTAAAATAATCTATTTTAAATATTCAAAATTCGCTAAAATGGCCAAAATAAAAATTTTAAACTGGCCCAGATTTTACGGGTTGTTACAATCTCCCCCACTTAAAACTTTTCGTCCCCGAAAAGGAACAAAGTCGAAAGTGGTTTGATTAATCAACTCTACGCTCGGTCTGGCTTCCATTCTCCAACTCTTTAGTTTCTAAGAATTTTCAAAATTTCAAAAATTTGGCTAACTCCCTAAATTTTCGAAAAATTTCGCCATAACCTCCCCTGCACCGGGAGCATCGGGGAATTTCAAATAGCTTCCCCGGTCCTTCAGATCTCAAAAAGAAAAAGAAAAAGCCAAGCGGCTAGCCAATAGGCTCACAAAATCATCATCACCCAAACAAAACAGGAAATTATGTAGTAAACATGTACCTATTTGTCGGGCAAACAAATTTTATTCTCTGCTCTAGCCTCCTTGCTATGACCTGTTCAATGATATATATGTATATGCAAGCAAATGCAACCAATTTTCAATACAATTCAATATTTGTTTCAATTAGGCATAATGGTTCAAAATTATCAACCAAATAAACAAACAACACAATCATCAATCAATTAGTGAATTAGAGTTTCAAATTCATAATTTTGATACATATACAAAATTCAGATTTTTGATGCCAAATCACAACAATAGGCCCTATCTAATTTTGGTTCTCACACCAGTCAATAGGAAATATATAGATATCACACCTTCGTTACTCGAACATGAATACTAATGACGACTAGTCAATCATCAGAATCATCTTCGGGCCACTAGAGTATGATTCTATATCTATCCAGTATATTAAAACTTCGAATAGACGCTAGCTAGGCGCATACGCAAAATCTTTATATATTGGACTGTCCTAATCAATATAAATAAATAATCAAATACGATTAAGTGGTTTAGATTTTCAAAACAAAAATTTGTTTTTATTTTCAAAAATATACTCTTCACACTCGTTCTAGGATACTACTGATCCTATCTCTAACGAGTCATTCTCATTGGATATTACTAATCCAATTTCTGATGAATTCTTTCGTATGTTTCTAATGTGCCTTGTTCTCTGCTTTGTAAACCAAAGCTCTGATACCAACTGTGAAAACCCGTAACTTCCCCGTAAAGGAAAGCGACGGATAGTTCGAGAACAAACCACAACAGAACGCATACAGAAGGACATTTCACTGTATATTACAACAATGCATCAGATTACAAGAATATACAGAGTATAAAAGAATGTTACACAGAAATATCAGAGATTTAAATTACATTTAAATACATCGCAGCGGAAAATAATACAATACACAACTAGAATGAGATATACGGATACAAAGCTTTCCGGATATCGTTCCAGCTGTAAACCAGGATCCTGTGAATATAAATCTGCAAAACCGAAACTACTAGCTGCCCGTGTCAAAATAGGGGCACCCAGAGTTTAGGTTAAAACAATAAACTCCAGGTCAGTCATGTGACTGGTGTGTGAACTAAAACAGTTATTAATCTTTATTTTTAAAGGTAAATCAAGGGACCACGCCGTATAACACGGAACGGGTTTCCTCCCAAGAATACCAGTGCATAAAACAAACAGCGCAATGCTAAATAAAGAAAAATGAAGCTGTTATAAGACCCAGGTCCCATCACACAATGCAACGCAGTCGAGGATAGGGTTTTCCCTTATAACAGCCAAAGAATGCTTGATACGTTTAAAACAAATCATTTGATACTATAATAAGTGCATAGTGTATAAAACAACTTCAAATCATAAGTATCAATCATAGACGGCATAAGCGCCCCATCCCACTATGTCGCCATAAATAGGATTACAATTAAAACCGCACATGTCACGTATTTGGAAATTGGATTTCCGTCTATGAACCGAGGCAAAAGATAGTCCTCAACCGATTCGAGACTGTCTAGCCCGAGCCTCAGGCAAGTACTATGTCAAGCCTTTGGATCCTCAGGGCCGGTCCACACGGAGTGGATTAAAATGCCTGAACATGCGTTTCCCCGCCCTATGGGGCGTAAACGAGCCAACTAAATGACTCCATCGGTTCGAGAACGACCGATCAATCCGAGGCGCCTCGCAACAGCAACAACCACATAAGTCAAACTCGTCAGGGCGTGTAAAACCACTGACGCCACTTCTAGCTAGAAAGAAACGCATGCCCTCCCTGACGTCCTCTCCCGTTTTTGGTTCATACCGGGTGTGAAACTCGCGAGGCAAACGTTACACAAAGCTACGCCACAAAGGCCGTGCTTTGATCATCACCACAAGACTTTGCTTTTCAACAGAAGCCTTGATCATTTGCATCTTAGCATGCCACACAGGCAAACCATCCTATGCAACCGATATCAGTCACACAGAATGAAATCCGATGTCAGACACACAGTCCATTTACAAGTCCGTTCTGGGTCTGAACGAAACCGGGAGCACCTAGTACCCCTCATATCCATCGATCTCCAAGTACGTCTGGACGATCACCAACTGTTTCCATCTTCTTGGGTGTACATCCCAATCAAGATCATCAGTTATCACCCAAACGACGTGAAGACCTCCGGTCTTCGACCATCGTCTTCATCTTCGACTTATCGTCGTATCAGTTATTCAGAATGGGATAAACCCGGTCTTTCCGAATAACTCGCGTATATATTATAAAAGTGTTACACAAACACAACATACGCCTCATTCCAATTCATCAGTCACTAACCGTAAATTAATCAAGAGAATAATTTCCCAAATATTAACCCCGAAGGCCGAAACCAACATCAGATCAATATCCAGAAAATCATTCTACTTAGCTAACCGACAGTTAGTTTCTAATTTCACATTCATAGGGAAAGGTTCCCATTAATTTTATCAAAGATAAATTCTTGAATTTATTCTTTAATCAACTTTTGAATATCAATTCAAACTAGTCGGGATTAGCGAACCTTACCGAAGTAATCATTTGTTATAATTTCCCAATCCCAACCTATTCATCCCATGAAGTAAAACTGTGAATACTTCATATCTAACACCACAGTGTTATCGGTAAATTCAATTACCATTTCACGTTCAAATCTAATTAAAGATTTAACTATCGCCTGGAGCAAAACTGGTGATACTCCATTTTCGATCATTTCAATCTAATTAAAGATTCATTAAAACTCCACTTAGTTTTAATCTTCGACTGGGTTAAAGAATCCGTGTCATTTAAAAACACAGTTCACGATAAACCCAAAATCACATTCATTAATTATCAGGTTAAAGAACAAGTGTTGTTTAAAACACTGTTCACGATAAACCCAAAAATCAATATCGATTCAATTCCAATTAAATATTATTTAATTGGTAAACTTCATTAAATCTAAATAAAAAGATTTAATCTTTTCTCAACTGGGTTCAAGAACAGTGTTAGTGAAGACACCATTCACGACAAACCCAAATCACATTCGATATTCAATACAAGGCTCTGAATAGAAAATATATCGGCCTATATTCAATATCAAATTCTACGATTAACAAATGTCGTATTGGAAATAACGATATAAATATATATCTTTCAAATTTCCATAACAACACCTGTATAATCACGAATTCCAACATCGAAATATTCCGAAGACAATTTCGATTCAAATCCCCTCCAATGCAATCATTGGATATTCTGGTTATTTTTAAAACCCTTTTCGAATTCAATTTATTTATTTTAAAAATAAATAGAATTATAATTCTAGTTCAAAACTAGTTCAATTCGATAAAAATCTATTTTTATCTTTTCAAATATGGAGTTTTTCATCCCAATTCTTCACAAATCATTTCTTATGATTTTACACAAATTATTACTATTTTTAATAATTTTATCAAGGCCTGTACAGTCGATTTCCATCAATGGCCATCGAACTGCACTTACAGCGACCTTTTTCGAATTTGATTTGGACGTATCTCCAAATCCAACCGTTAGATTTCAAATTTCTAACATTCGTTAGAAAGCTCTTTTCGATACGAACCCAACGGTTCCGGTTTTAGGAGAATCCGACGGTCGGATCTCCCGTAATGTCCGTTTGAAATTAATGGTCGAAATTCGCGAACTGCCGCGGCGCGGCGCGTTCTATTCAGGCCATTATATTATATATATAATATATATAATATATATTTTTCGTCGATTCTATTTAAAACGAATTTTATAAATAGTTTTAAATTCGTTTCAAAGCAATTTCAACTTCCTTTTTCAATTCAAATCAAAATTGAATTCTCCTTTATAAATTCGTTTTAAAATTCATTTCTATTCAATTCAAATTTCAATTCAATTTGAATTCATTTCAATTCGTTTTCAATTCAATTTGAATTCGTTTTCAATTCGATTCATTTCGAAATCGTTTTCAATTCAATTCATTTCGAAATCGTTTTCAATTCATTTCGAATTCGTTTTCAATTCAATTCATTTCGAAATCGTTTTCAATTCAATTCATTTCGAAATCGTTTTCAATTCAATTCATTTCGAAATCGTTTTCAACTCAATTCATTTCGAAATCGTTTTCAATTCAATTCATTTCGAAATCGTTTTCAATTCAATTCATTTCGAAATCGTTTTCAATTCAATTCATTTCGAAATGAATAAAATCGATATAAATATCGTTCACGTCAAAATGGCGTCAATCTAATCAACACGGCTTCATAAATTTCTATTTTCAAAATAGTTGTTATTATCAAAATATTTCGTTCAACACATGACCAATCTCAATGAATGAGTACTGTCAACACATGAACTTTTATTTTATATCGATAAAGATGTAAATTATAATATTAAAATATTTCGTTCAACACATGACCAATCTCAATGAATGAGTACTGTCAACACATGAACTTTTATTTTATAATAATCTTTATTTTTCAAATTGGAATGAGGCCCAATCAACTACCATATAAAGTTAATTATATGGATTTTCATACAACACATGTATATCATAGCATTGAAAAATAATCAACCATCAACCAAAGTGCACTACACTGTATAAGCATCGAATATAGATATTCAACGCTTATAACAGCCTGTCAATCGATCGATCGACATATTTAATCAATCAGGATGAGTGAACTTCAAATTTCATCCCAACACCCGTGTGGGGTTTCAAACAATCAAACAAATATTTATTCGTGCAGTTGGGCGAAGTGTAAAATTTATCGTCCCAATCAATGTCATTCAAATAGGTGTACATAAACAAACCGTCTGGTTTGTAAATGAATATTCTATTTTATTCACTTCACGTTAAAAATTATATTTTTAACGATAAAACATTTTATTCCAACATATGAATTTCTATTCAGTTCATTCTTTAAATAAAATGATATTTTTATTTTTCTAACACATTTTAGAAAATTTCGGCGGCATAACGGCACGATACTAGAAACGGGACAAGGCCTAGCCTTATCCCCGGTCTAGTGAAGGCCCACGCCATTCACACATCATCAAATCAATTCATTTCACCACACAATTCAATTTCAATCAAACAATCTCTAATCTATGCAACCAAACAAACAAGTCCATGGTCTGTGGACGGTTGTGTCGGGTGCTACTAAGCACCGTCTGCATCCTACTATATATATATAACTAGAAATAAAATTGAAGAGTGAGAATTCTCACCAATAGCTTTCCAATAACACGATTTTTCTTAATAGAAACTTTCGCCTATTTCGCCTTCTTGTTGCTTTCGTTGACTGTATCCTCTACATAGGTAAAAATCGAATTTTTACTATGTAATTCAATATATAAAGATTGCATTTTGACTTCGCTATTAAATATAAAGATTATATTTTTATTATTCTTATGATGTAACAATTATATTTTTATTGCTTTAAAAATATAAGAATCATACCTTACTACTTCTACTTAACAAAAATTCCAATCTTTTCTGTTTTTAAAAATATGATCTTTATTTTCAAGTTCAAAATTTTTCTATTAAAAGATCAAACCTTTTTCTTATTTCAAAGTTAAAAATAAAAATCATTTCCTTTTCCTTTTCAAACCAGTTTTTATTTTCTTTTCAAAACAGTTTGTAAAACTCTTTTATAAAAATGCAGTTTTTTTCTTTTTTTATTCTTTTAAAAATGCAGTTTTTTTTCTTTTTTATTCTTTTAAAAATGCAGTTTTTCAAAATGCAGTTTTTCTTTATTTCAAATCAGTTTTTACTTTAATTTAAAAATCGGTTTTTTACTTTCATTTAAAAATCGGTTTTCTGTTTTAAATAAAAATAAAAATAAAGTAAATAAATTAAAAACTTACAGCATTTTGCAGAAAGGGGGGGGGGGGGGGGGCGACTCGCGTTCGTCAGTGGTGGAGGAGGCTTCAAGCGGAGGTGGTTCATCGGGTCCAGGAGGTGGCGGAGCGGCCCTGCTCTTCGGCGGTGAGTTAGGGTTTGGCGGATTTGGTGCGGCACGTTCGAGGTGGGAGGCTGTTTGTGGTTCGCGGGGAAGAAGGGGAGGCTAGAGACGATCACTAGGGAGAGAGGGTGCGACTAGAGGTGCGGGGGCCCTCAACTGAGGCGCGGCGGCGAAAGGAGATGGGCGGCGGCGAAATCGAGGGGTGTCGGGTCTGAAAAAGGGGGCTCTGTCTTCTTTCTTTTTTTTTCTTTTTTTCTTTTTAATCTGAAGAATGAACGGGGGCCTGGGTAGTTAAAAGGAGAAGGGTTTTTTTTATTATTATTTTAATTTCAATATTTTATTCACATAAAGTAACTTTTTCTATCGACCTCGAAACGAAGCCCACCGCCTGTCGCCCCTAGCGTTTTACCCCCGTTCCGAACACAATGGGATATGTATCGCAAGCTGATTCGATTGTTTGAATCAGTTTCCGTTAAATTTACATTTAAATCACTATATTGAATTTTAAACGTACATTTCAAATTACCGGGGCCACATACCAACTCTAAAAATTCTCGAAAAATATTTTCTAGCTTCGTATTGACGATACGGTCCTAACAAAACTAGTTTCGTCGAATTCTGAGACCGTTAGAAAAATGGCCATTTTCCAGTCGATTAAAATCAACTGAAACTGGTCAAACGCGTTTTCCTTTGCCACGCTCACATATTGATTCGAAAAATTATGAAATTTGGAATCTAGCAATAACTTAACCTCACGGACCCAACAAAACTGGTTTCGTCGAAATCCGAGGTCGTTTGCAAAATGTCCATTTTTAAGGGCCTGAATTCCATAGCGACTATTCAGAATTTTCAACTGGACATATCTTTTGATTCCCGCTACGAAATTTTGATTTGTCGGATTCGTTGGAAAGGTATTCACTATTCGATCCCATTATTTTTGGTTTCACTAAAATCCGGATTGTTTTGCACCCGGTACATTCAATTGAAGTTTGAAATCGAATTATCGAACTACCGCGCCATTTTCAATTCCTTTTATAATTATATATAATTATTTATATTCTAACGACGACGTATATAATATATACGTTCGAATTATATTTAAAATAAATTTCACGTCGTTTTTATTTAAAATAATCTATTTTAAATATTCAAAATTCGCTAAAATGGCCAAAATAAAAATTTTAAACTGGCCCAGATTTTACGGGTTATTACATCACTCGAGCTCTGACCTGAGACATGGGCTAGATTGTCTCGAAGCGGTGAGGACGATCCGTTGCCTCGGTTCACAGATGGGAATCCAACTTCCAATACGGCATTACGGATTTGATTGTAAACCTATATATGGTGACATAGTGGTATGGGGCACTTATGTCTTCTATGATTGATACATTTATATTTGAAGTTGATTTCTTCACTTGTAGTAATAATAAAGGTTTAAATTTCGCTTATCAAGCATTATTTGGCTATTACAAGGTAAAACCCTATCCTCCGGCTTGTGTTGCAATGTGTGATGGGACCTGGGTCTTATAATAGCTTCATTGTTCTTTATTTAGCATTGCGCTTTTTGTTTTATGCACTGGTATTCTTGGGGTTAAACCTGTTCCGTGTTATACGGCGTGGTTCCTTGATTTACCTAACTTTAAAATATAGATTAATAATTGTTTTAGTTCTCACAGCAGTCACATGACTAACCTGGAGTTTATTGTTTTAACCTAAACTCTGGGTGCCCCTATTTTCCACACGGGCAGCTAGTAGTTGGTTATGCAGATATTATATTCACATGATCTTGGTTTATAGCTGAAGTGATATTCAGAAAGCTCTGTATTCGTGTATTTCTTTTAGTTATGTTTTGTATTATTTTTCCGCTGCAGTAATGTATTTAAATCTCTGTTATTTATCAAATGTATAATATTTATTCAGACTCTGTTTATATTCTTGTACTCTGATGTAAATTGTTGTAATTAACAATGAAATGTTCTTCTGTTTGGGTTCTGATTCGTCTTGTCCTCATATCAATCCGTTCTTCCTCTTCTCATTGGAGACCGGGGAAGTTCGGGTCGTTATAGTTTGGTATCAGAGCTTTGGTTTACAGAGCTTGAGAACAAGACATATTAGAACCAAACGAAAGAATTCATCAGAGATTGGATTAGAAATATCCAATAAGAACAACTCGTTAGAGATGGGATCAGTAGCATCCTAGAATGAGTTGAAAGAGTGTTTTTTTTTAAAATAATAAAATGAAAACAAATTTTGTTTTGAAAATCTAAACCTTATCATACATATTTGAATATTTATTTTATATTGATTTGGACAATCGAGTATATGAAGATTTTTCATATACGCCTAGCTAGCGTGTATTCGAAGTCTCAAATATTCTGGATACATATAGAATCATACTCTAGTCGCCCGGAGATGATCCTGATGATCGCTATAGCATCATCAGTGCTTGTGTTCGAGTTTCGAAAGTAGGATATCTATATATTTCCAATTGACCAGTGTGAGAACCAAAACTAGATAGGGTTATTGTTGTGAATTGGCATCAGAAACATGATTTTCTGTATGTATATCAAAATTACAAATTTGAAACGTTAATTCACTAATTGATTGATGGTTGTGTTGTATGATTATTTGTTATCTAATAAAACCATTACGTGAAAGAATGGTACATATAACCCAATTGTGTCGAATATTGAACTAAGTTGAAATTTGTTTGAAATTGCATGCATATACATGTATATACATTGAACAGGTCATAGCAAGGAGGCTAAGAAGAGGAATACAATTGTATGCCCGACAAATAGGTACATGTTTACTAATTTATTGGGTTTGGATGATTTTATGAGCCGATTGGCTAGCCGCTTGGCTTTTTCTTTTTGAGATGAGAGGGCCTGTGTGGCGGTTTGGGGATTTTCCCGGTAACCCCGTACAAAGGAGATTTTGGGGAAATGTTTCGAAAATTTAGGGTGTTAGCCAAATTTTTGAAAAATTTGAAAAGTTCTTAAAAACTGAAAAATTGAAGAACTTAAGCCGTAATGAAAATAAAGAAAGTTGAGTTGGTTAGTTAAACAACTTTCAACTCCATTCCTTTTCGAGGACGAAAAGATTTTAAGTGGGGAAGACTGTAACAACCCGGAAAATCAGAACCAATTTTAAATTTTTATTTTGGTAATTTTAACGGATTTTGAATATTTAAAATGAATTATTTTAAATAATAACGACGGAAAATTTATTTTCAACGAAGTGAAAATGTATAAATTTATTTTAATTATAAAACGAGTCTGAAACGGCGCGGTAGTTCGAAAATTCGATTTTCAGTTTCAATTGATTATACAGAATTCAATATAAGTCAGAATTGGATGAAAAAAGAAATATTTAAATCTGATTAGCTATATCATTCTAACGGATGTAAGAAACTGAGATTTCGTTTTATAAATGGATCCAGTTGAAAATTCAGAAAAGCCGCTGTGGAATTTATATATATTTTAATATATATAAAGCCCTTAAAAATAGCCCTTTTGCAAACGACCTCCATTGTAACACCCCGTGATTTTAAATATTAAAATTAAGGAATACTTAATTTCAAATGTGAGAATTAAGGGAAACGGGTTACGCCATTGCGTTCGTCTTGGAATTCTGCTTGAGATAGAGTCCGAGTTTGTGTGAATCGGACTTCGTATGAAGAATTTATGGCCTCCGAAGTTTCAGAATTTAAATAAATTAAAAACAGCTCAGGTTCAGAAAATTTGAAATTCAAATTTCAAACAGGGAACAGGCTGGGCGGGAAAATTCCCGCCCAAGGGCCAGGTCGACCAAGGCGTCGACCCGGGGATCGACCTCCCTATACAGGTCGACCAGGGGGTCGACCTCCCCCCCCCCTCCCGGGAAGATCTAAAAGATGACGTTGTTTTGACTCATTGCTGAGTCATTAGGGCTGAGGTGTTATTCTATCTTGAGCGGATGGTCTTGATTGCTTCTAGGTTAATCTGACGGCTCTTAATTAATTAAAATTCTGTATAAGCAACCTAACTCTCAACCTAAAATCACACTAATTCATACCAAGAGCCGCTATGCCGTCAATGGGGAACCTAGAGTAGCCGTCATTCTCTTTCAACCCAAAAGCAAGATACAAGCAAGAATCAAAATCAAATCTAAATCTAAATTAGAATAACAATTATTCTACATCAAAGGCGAGCAATTCAGTTTAAGAATACAGATCCTAGAAAAACAAGACTGTTCTTTTGTTTGTGAGTATAATTTCTTTCACAAAATAATTAATTAATTTAATTGTGATAAGTTATAATTGGGATTATGAGAATATGACTTTGAATCATGTGATGTTATCGTTGACAGTTTTGTTATTGTGGATCTACTAAATTGTACATGTTTGACTTGATTCATCTTATGCAAGTTTGGGATGTTAAATCATATGTATATGAATCTTATGCAAGTTTGGGATGTTAAATCATATGCTAGTTTATGAATCTTATGCAAGTCTGTAGGTGGATTATACACAAGTTCATATGTGAATCATGTATATACATATGCTAGTTTATATGCAAAATATATGACATTAATTTACATGTTTAGATCCATATGCAAGTTCACATCTTTATGTTTAGATCTATATTTAGATCCATGGTAGTACATAGTTATGCAAATTTATGTTCTATATGCCCATTGCCTATGCTAGTTTTTTTTGTGAATCATATGATAGTTTGAATGAAATTCATATGCAAGTTATAGGAAAACCATATCCATATATGCAAGTTCACATCTTTATGTTTAGATCTATATTTAGATCCATGATAGTTTATACAAATTTATGTATATCCATTTCCTATGCAAGTTATTGGCTATGCAAACTTATGTTATGATTCTTAGATCTATTTTATGTGTTATGCAAGTTGTGATGTTGCTTTTCTTTTTATAAGTTAGACTATTTGCGAGTCTAACATATGTCATATTAAAACGTACGAGTAGCATGGGGACAATGGGATAATATTAAATATTAATATTGTGAATTGGCATAAAATGGCTTAAAAAGGCTTATAGTTAATTTGAGACATTAATTGGTATAATTTGTATACCTGAAATTTATGGACATAATTTAGGTGACAATTATGGACATAAATTAATTTGGAATTTATTGACAAATTTGAATAGGGATATTAATCCAATTTGGGGTTAAATAATTATGTGTGATAATTAACCGCCTAAGACACGAGGTTAGACTCGTTTGTGGTATAAGACTGCCCGGACCCGCCCGACAAATCCAGCAACCACAAACGGTAGTCTAATGTGAGAGGTCAAAGGCAAAAATTAAATGCATAACAACTGTAAAGACACGAGGTTAGGCTCGTTTGTGGTATAAGACTGCCCGGACCCGCCCAACAAATCCAGCAACCGCAAACGGTAGTCTAATGTGGGAAGTCTTTACAAGGGTACGGTTCTAATGAATTAAGTAACACTTAACCAGATAAACATGTGGTGGGACATGGGGGTTAAGTGGGTGGCCTGGGTGGCATGTGAAATACGATTAGAAACACTTAACCAAGTTAAAGACATGTAAGAAGACATGAATAAGAAGGGTTAAGTGGGAAATTCTGGTGGGGACCAAGCATAGGTGGAAAGCTTGTGTCAAGTATGGGGACCCTTTTCAAACTAGTAACCCATTAAGTATCTTTGTGAGCTCGAGTTAGATCGAGCACGAGACACGCTTACTGGGTTTGATTGTAAGAGGTCAAAACGGGTTAGCGGTAGCAATGCAAGTCCAATGGGGTCATGTGCGTGCGTGGGCTCGGGCTGGTAGGTAAGACGTTGTTGCATCGTGTAGATATAAGCCGTGCATCTTTAGTCGTATCGGGTTGCCACTTCGGGGAGTGATACACCCCACTGTGGGACCAGCACGGGTATCTACGAGTTAGGGAGCCGATCGCATGGGGGTAGTGGGTACAACTAGTGGAGATAGGGGCAGACGGCACCTACGAAGGCAACTAGGGGTACACGAAACTACCATTGTCATTATTATGTTCTGTAGGCGGGATCAACTTTTAGGGTGACTAGTATTGGTGCAGTATAGTAATTATCCTATAGTGATTAAAAACGAGATTAACGCTAGAATATTCCTCTTGTTTTCTTTGTCATGCCCACTTGTTTCACAGCCATACCTTGTTTTACCAGTTTATGCCTTATCCTAATTACTTTAATAATTATATTGTTAAAGTTATCATACTCGCTATACTTTATGTCTGTCCCCCTTGTTTTCGCCTCTTTTCTTCCTTCCCCCCCAAGGTTCTCAGGGTGGGACTAGTGCTAGTGGAGCTTGATCTTGGATCTCTTTCTCTCCCTTTTGAAAGTGCTTGGATTGCTAAAAGTAAAGTTCAGCTCATCTCTTTAATGGCTACTTGTGTTGGGGTTATGCTTTTTTTACTTTATGTACTTAGAAAACAATTTGTCAAGATGGATATTAAGTGTACTTGGTTTTACTGTTGGTTTATGAAGTTGTTGTAATCAAACTATTTCTCCGCTGCAATAAAAGTTGTTTTAAAATTTTCAAGTACCAATATATGTATCTGTCTTGTTATATTCTGTTCTATACACTAATAATGCTCCATGAAAGTTAATGCATTCCCTTTGAGAGTGACATTAATGGACATGGGGTGTTACATCCGTTTTCGACGAAACCACTTTTGTTGGAGCTGGAATGTCAAGTTATTGCTAGATTCCAATTTTTATAATTTTTGAAATCAATATGTGAGTGTGGCGCATTTAAACGTGTTTGACCAATTTTAGTTGATTTTAATCGACTGGAAAATGACCATTTTTCAAACGGTCACCAAATTCGACGAAATTAGTTTTGTTAGGACCGTATCTTCAATGCGAAGCTAGAAACAATTTTTCTAGAATTTTTAAAGTCAGTATGTGACCCCAGTAAATTGAAATGTACATTTAAATTAAATATATATTGATTTAAAGGAAAACTGATCGTAACAGTCGAATGGGCTTACGAAACATATCTCATTGTGTTCGGAATTTGGGGTATTTGGCTAAGGGCGACAGTCGTTGGGTTCGATTCAGAGTTTGTATGGAAAGATAACTTTTTGGATAACAATTTAATAATTAAATATATTATATATAACTTTCCTTCTCCCCTTTTCCTCTATAATCGGTTAACACTGAAATTAAATAATAATAAAAAAACCACGCGAACTGTTCACCCTTCCCCTCCTCCCTGACCCGCGACAGCCACCGCCATGGCCTGCGCCACCCTTCCCTTCCACCACCGGTCTCCTCACCTCCGATTTCCCCCACCAACGACCTCCTCCTCCCTCCTCTAGCGATCGAAGCCCTAACCCCCATAACCCTAAGCCGCCGCCAGCCCTTCCATGGCTCACTGCCGACACTAGACCCGAACCCCACCCCTTCCCTTCACCGTCGCGACACCAACACTATAACGACCTGAACTTCCCCGATCTCTGAAGAGAAGAGAAAGAACGGATTGCCTGAGGACACGTCAAATCAGAACCCAAACAGAAGAACATTTCATTGCTTATTACAACAATTTACATCAGACTACAAGAATACACAGAGTATATATAAATAATATACATTTGATAAATATCAGAGATTTAAATTAAATTACTGCAGCGGAAAAATAATACAAAACATAACTGAAAGAAACACACGAATACAGAGCTTTCCGAATACCAATTCAGCTATAAACCAAGATCCCGTGAATATAAATCCGCAAAACCAAGACTACTAGCTGCTCGTGCGAAAAATAAGGGCACCCAGAGTTTAGGTTAAAAAAATAAACTTCAGGTCAGTCATGTGACTGGTATGAGAACTAAAACAGTTATTAGTTATATTTTGAAGTTAGGTAAATCAAGGGACCACGCTGCCTTCCAAGAATACCAGTGCATAAATATACAGCGCAATGCTAAATAAAGAACAATGAAGCTATTATAAGACTCAGGTCCCATCACACAATGCAACGCAAGCCGGATGATAGGGTTTTCCCTTATCATAGCCAAAGGATGCTTGATACGCGAAATTTAATCTTTTATTATTACTATAAGCGAAGAAAACAACTTCAAATATAAATGTATCATTCATAGACGGCATGGGTACCATATATCATGTCGCCATACTAGGCACTACAAATAAAACCGCAAAATGTCGTATTGGAAGTTGGATTTCCATCTTTGAACCGAGGCAAAAGATAGTCCTCACCGCTTCGAGACTATCTAGCCCGAGTCTCAGGAACATAACACATTGTCCCTTGGATCCCCAAGGCCGGTCCACATGGAGTGTATTAAACTCAAACCCTGAACATGCGTTTTCCCATCCTATGGGGCGTAAAACTGGTCATATACCGACCAGACCGTCGGCCCCGGATCGACCGATATATCCGAGGCGCCTCGCTATCCAACAACCACATGAGTCAAACTTGTCAGGGCTTGTAAACCACTGACACCACTCCTAGCTAGGAGGAAACGCATGTACTCCCTGACGTCCTCTCCCATTTTTGGTTCACACCGGGGTGTGAGGCTCGCGAATTAACGGTAAACAAAGCGATGCCACAAAGGTCGTGCTTTGATCATCAACCACAAGACTCTACTTTGCAATAGAAGCCTTGATCATTTGCATCTCAGCATGCCATGTAGGCAATTCACGTTATGCAACCGATGTCTATCAATCACATAGAATGAAATCCAATGTCAGACACACAGTCCATTTACAAGTTCGTTCTGTGTCTGAACGAAACCGGAGGCACCTTATTCCTCGCATATCCGTCGATCTCCAAGTACGTCTGGACGATCACCAACTTATTCCCTCCTCTTGGGTGTATGACCCAATCAAGATCATCAGGAATCGTCCAAACGATGTGAAGACCTCCGGTCTTCAACCACCATCTTCATCTTCGAGATATCGTCGTTTCAGTTATTCAGAATGGGTATAACCCGGCCTTTCCGAATAACTCGCGTATTTAATAAACAAGCGTTACACAAACACAACATACGCCTCATTCCAATTCAGAATATTCTTTTATTCAAATATTCACATCATTAAGGAATAGGTTCCCATTAATTTTATCAAAGATAATTTCTTTTAAATTTATTATTTATCTTCCTTTGAATATCAATTCAAACCATATTGAAGTTTTCCAAACTAGTCGGGATTAGCGAACCTTACCAAAGTAATCATTTATTATATTTCCCAATCCCAACCTATTCATCCCATGAAGCAAAACTGGTAATACTCCATATCTAACACCACGGTGTTATCAGTAAATATTAATTACTATTTCTCGTTCAAATCTAATTAAATATTTAACTATCGCTTGGAGCAAAATTGGTGATACTCCATTCTCGATCATTTTCTTGAATTGATAATTTTAATTATCACATTCACTTTCCAATCTAATTAAAGATTCATTAAAACTCTAATTTGGTTTTAATCTCAAAAATCATTACTTAATGATTATTCCAAGTTAAGAAATTAATCTTATCTTTAACTAGGTTAAAGAACTCATGTCATTTAAAACACGGTTCACGATAAACCCAAAATCACATTCTATTCCATCAGTCTCTAACTGTAAATTAGTAAGAGTACAATTCCCTAAGTATTAATTCCGAAGGCTGAAACCAACATCAGATCAATACCCAGGAGACCATTCAACTTAACTAACCTCCAGTCAGTTTATAATTTTCTTAGTTCCATTGGGTTTAAGAACATTATTTTTAAAGATAAAATTCACCACAAAACCAAAATCTCATTCAATTGTTAATCGGGTTAAAGAACAAATGTTATTTAAAACACCGTTCACGAAAAACCCACAATCCCATTTGATATTAAATACAAGGCTCTGAATAGAAAATATATCGGCTTATATTCAATATCCAATTCTGAAACCAACAAATATCTTATTAGAATAACGATATATATATATCTTCCAAATTCCTCCAAAATATCTACATAATCACGGAATCCAATATCGAAATATTCCGAAGATAATTTCGATCCAAACCCATTCCAATTCATATATTGGAAATTTCTGGTTATATTAAAACCAATCTCAATCCATTTATTTATTTAAAAATATTGGCTTATAATTCTAGTTAATAATTAGTTCATTTCGGAAAAAAAAATATTTTTATCTTCACAAACGTGGAATTTTTCATTCCAACTCTTTCCAAATCATTTATGATTATTTTACATGAATTATTAATATTTTTAATAATTTTATCGAGGCCCGTACAGCCGATTTCCATAAACAGTCATCGAACTGCATTTACAACGACCTTTTCCAAATTTGATTTGGACATAATTCCAAATCCAACCGTTAGATTTCAAATCTCTTGTATTTGTTGAAAAGCTCTTTTCGATACGAACCCAACGGTTCTGGTTTTAGGAGAATCCGACGGTCGGATCTCCCATAATCGCAATTCGAAGTCAATGGTCGAAATTCGCGAACGGTCGCTGTGCTGCGCGTTCTGTTCAGGCCATTTAATATATATTATATATATTTCGTCGATTTCCATTCAAAACGTATTTTATAAATCGTTTTAACTTTGTTTTAAAAACGATTTCAACTTCATATTCAATTTCAAATCAAAATTGAATATTCCATATCATTAATACATAAATGATAAAATTTTCGAAACATTAGATTTTGAAGTCACTTCCTTTTCAATATTCATTATAAAAAAGAATATAATCAATATAAATATCGTTCGCGTCAAAATGGCGCATATCTAATCAACACGGTTTTATATATTTCAATAATTCGTGTCCATCCAAAATCGGACATCAAAATCAGATTTTAACCCTTTATAGGATATTATTTTAAAATATTCATTATTTTAAAATATTCTTTATTTTAAAATATTCTTCAGTTATGAATTGGAATCAGACAAAGCCAATTACCGTGTAAAGTGATTTATATGGATTTCATACAACACATATATATCATATCAATGATAAACAATCAACCATCATCCAGAGTGCACCACACAACTGCATAAGCATTAATTATAAATAATTAACCCTTACATCAGCCTGTCAACCAATCAATCGGCATACAACTAAACAATTGGGACTTGTGTACCTCAAATGTCATCCCAACACCCGTGTGGATTTTCAAAAGTCATTTATATTTAATACTTGACATTTCGGTACTTGACATTTTCTAATATCGAATATCCGCATCCGCGGATACAGATGGATATCGAATAATTATCATATCCGCTCACGATCGATAAATTAAGAAACATAAATGGTGAATTTTAATTTAATATGAACAATTTTCAATTACATTGTTTATTAAAATGTTAAACAAATTTGATGATAATAAACAGTTTTCTGTAGCTAATATGCATTAAATGCATATGATGTGAACTTCAAACTTAATAACAGTTATAAAATGTCTTTTAATGTACTAAAATGTGCGCAATTCAAGCTATAATCTTGATAAAAACCGGATGGCTAATTTTTGAATGCGGATGTCTTTGTACCAGCATTCTTTTTCCAATATTGGATATTTATTCCTTTTTCAGATATAGATGCGGACGGATTTCTAATTTTTTGGGTATCCACTGACAGCCCTAGTAATACACATAGCAAATTGAATGTGACACATGGTGCTCTTGTGTTGATGAAAGGAGTAATGGCCTAAAATATTTATCTATTAAAAAGATTTATATTTCTTGGAGAGTCGTGTATTAGAGTTGATAATTCATGAACTTCTGATGCTACCAATCTTTAGCATCTCAGAATGGGTCATGTTTCGGAGATCTTAAAGTTGCTTTGTAATAGGAAGATGATCAAGGGTGGAAGCTTCAACCGTTTAGAATTCTGCCGGAAGTGAGTTGAGAAAACATATAAAGGCTTCTTTCGATGTCGATAGACATGAGTCCAAATGAGTACTGAAGTATGTCTATATGGATGTTTGAGAGCAGTAGCTATAGCTTCTATTGAAAGAGCAAGTAAACCAATGACTACTCTAAGAAGGTTTGGATGTTCGTGATAAACGATAACCCGGAATCGTTTGAGAAGTTCAAAACTTCAAAAGCACTAATAGATAATAAAGTCGGAATGAAGTTGAAAATGCTTAGATCCGACAATGATGGTGAGTTTGCTTCTAAGAAGTGCATAAATTTCTATAAGCAGCATGTAATTTGGACATTTCACTACACCTCAATGATCCACAATTAAATTGGAATCGTTGAAAAGATGAATAGGACTTTACTGAAGAAAGTCTGATGTTTGAGATTGACAGCAGGTTTATTTAGAGGCTTTTGGGTTGAAGCTTTATCGACTGCGGTGTGTATTATCGATCGAATTTCATGCTCACCGTTGATGAGAAGATTCAAGAGGAAAAGTACATCTATACATATCGGATATTTTCGTATATTAGGTAGCCAATGAATGTTCACCATACAGTAAATGATAAGTTGGAGGCTAGAGCCTATAAGGCATATTTTTGGGCTATACATAAGGCATTAAAGGGTATCACATTTGGAACTATGTTTGATAGGAAGGTAGTGCACACTTGACATGTCACATTTGATGAGCCCAACATGTTAAAGCGGATGGAAAATCCACCCAGTTCATTAGATTTCAGAAGCTGAAAGGTCTACGGAAATGAAAAATATTCCCACGTATGTCAATATTTAAACATCATAAAACAATATATATATATATACATTTAAAACACAATGAATTGACTGATGTTCATGCTTAATTATTTGAAAAAAGGGTTATTTCATCAATTACAGTTTCACAAGGGAATGTGATGTTTTCAAACCAAATATAAATGAATTCTTAATAAAAGTCAAAAGGCGTGATAATTTAGTCATTCACTTCTTAGATATTATATGTCTAGTTCACTTAGCGAAAGGTTGCATTTTGGGTATTAAAAAAATTGTCTTAAATTTAAGAACGTCCACCATGTACTCCCTCCAGTCCAAAATATAGGACGTTTTTGAAGTTTTTTGTTTTTTAAAATATAAGACATTTTTATCTATAATAAATTGTACCTACTTTATTGACTTGCCATGAAGTACTTCTATTGACTCATGTGAGTATGTGGCTGCTTCGGAAATCCCAACAACCACTTTTTTGTATTTAGAAATAGAGAAAGTAACTTAACTTTGCATGAAAAAAATGAGTCAATCCACCAAAAAGAAACATTTGAATTTTTTCTTAATTCCCGTGCAAATCTCTTAAACGACTTATATTATGAACCGGATGGAGTAATAGTTAACAAATACATTTTACTTCTTTTCGGTGCTAGAGCTGCACATACGCAAAGATCAGACACAAATAAACTATTCATTGATGTTTTCTAAGAACTAACTGTGCCTGTGTAGTTTTCTATGCAGCATGTCCCTAACTAGGGTAAAGGAGAAAGGTTATGAGAAGTCTGACAAGCCAACGTAAAAAACATAGTCTCCCTTATGAAAACGGAATTTTTACCTCTAAATTGTTCGGAGATAATGACTTAATTGTTATTTGTTGTTTATTTATTGGTGTTTTCTGCAATATGAAAACAACAGAAAAAGGTCAACTAGTAAAAATTTGCTTAAATGATACTTAAGCGGTGTTTCCCATCATGAATAAATAGCATCACCCATATTAAGGTATAAGAGAAACACAAGTATGAATCGAGTGTTGAAATAGGATAATGTAGCATGTGGTGTCTGGTGAGATATACAACATAACTTAGGTAGATCTTAAGTTCAATGGAGAGTAAAAGAGATAAGAACATTTTTGTTTTTAGTCCGAGGAATAAAATTTATTTCCAGGTGAGAAAAGGAAAGTGAGTAGTGAAGGAATATAATTACCACTCACAAAAGACATAAATATTGTATAATACCTAACTTACAACATCGCTAACCTTTCTTTTGTCGCTTTTTTAACTAGTTTGGATAATTTACATAACAGGGGACTTAGTTCTCGTCAATTTAGTTATGAAAATTATAAAATGCACTTTATGCACGCCTCATAATAATAATAATAATAATAACCTTTCCTTATAATATATATTATTATGGACTGCTTTAATCTCTCAAGTTATAAATGACAGGTAATGGTTTAAAGATACTCACAAACGTATAATCTTTTCCATTTTCAACTAAAAATTTTGAAGAGGAAAAAATCATCAATTTATATCTACAGGTAAACCCTATCCAAGGATATGAAATTACTTATATGAGCGTGAAGTGCAGAACTTGATTTCCAGGTGGTGCCACAAACATGTCCTTCTAGTGGGGTATTCTGTAAAAATCATTAACATAAATATGGTTTACATCTATAAAGGACAATCAATATAAAACTGCAAGACCCAACAAACGTTTCTGATATACCAAGAAAATAGGGAGTAAAGACAAATGAAATTAGACTGTGACCTACAAATATTCAAAACAATCGGTTTTTCTTTACTTTCTCAACTAATGTGATGACATCCTACTTTGCGGAGGGAGCAGGAATTCAAAATATTATATTTTAGCACATATGATACAATTTTTTAAACGATTTCTTCATCCACTTCATCATTTGAGAAGTAACCGTTCACCGGGTCTATAAATTCACATTCGAAATCAGTTTCCATAGTCAAAATAAATATGGTTAAGCTATTTAAAAAACAATTAAAATCTCTGCTAAAAATCAGATATCATATCAACAGTAAGATTATGAAAATATTGCTTTCCACATTAATTTTTTTTTTTTAAAATCTGACTAGCTTAGAAATCGATTGGCCAGCGAAGAGGCCGAGTTGTAGATCCGTAATGAGGAGAGGGTGGCGCTGAAATTGTGTCCTTTACAGTAGGTCCAGTTGAGAAGAGTGTAACTAAATTTGAGCAGAACCGGACAATCGGAAATGCAAGAAGAAGCAATTGTACTCGATTCATGGCTAGGGCTTCGAGAAGATTTCGTCGAGTGAAGAACGAGAGAAGCTGAAAATTAAAAGTTCTAGACAACAGGTCATGCGTAAAGCGTGCGTGTGGGCCCGAAGAAGATGTCAAAAAAGCTGTAGACTATACAATTTTAAAGTACGACAAGCTAGACATCATGGTAAACAACACAGCCATACTCGAGCCTCCATACTCGAGAATCATGGATTCAAGCACGTCAGATTTCGAACGTATGATGTCTGTGAACTGCACAGGAGTTTATCTATGCCTGAAGCATGCAGCAAGAGCAATGGTCGAAGCGGGAATAAGAGGAAGCATTATGGGAGTGTGTGTGTTGTAACTAGAGGGATAGGCCCACATGGATATGTAGCATCTAAGCATGCAGTTGTAGGACTTACGAAGAATGAGGCGGCGGAGTTAGGGCAGTATGGGATAAGAGTGAACTGTGTTTCAATGTTTGCATCGAGTTCGAGGATGACGAAGATGAAGGGTGTTTTTAAGCATGATGATATAGAGGAAATGGTGAATGAGGCGGGGAACTTGAAAGGGAGGGTGTTGAGGCATGAGGATACGGCCATGGCAGCCTTGTTTTTCGCAAGTGATGAGAGTGGATATGTGAGTAGGCATAATTTGGTCATTGACGGTGGGTTCACTGTTGTTAACAACTCTCTTAGGATGTTTAAGCAAGAGTAACGAAGCAAGCATTGCTTTGGATGTTGTGATGCGTCGTCTAAAATTTAACGCAAATCCGAGAGAAAATCATCTGTACTCAAATCCTTTATCCCCTCTATATTCAACTAATCATGAGTTCTGATTTTCAACTTTTTGAACTTATGTTCGAAGGCTTAGTTACAAAAATGTGATATTCAGAGGTCTTGATTGATTGGATATAGAAAACAGAGAATTTTAGGTTCAGAGAATTTATTTCATGTCAATCCTAGAGCAAATCATGGAATCCTTGGTCCTTTATCAATAATTGTGGGTTCAGGTGATGTAAAAGAAATATATCGTTAATAAATGAATTAGTGGAAAAAAATTAATGTGTGCAATAGATATAAAATGCAAAACTACTTTGGATTATTTGGTGGAAATTTCAATTGTTTCTGGTAGCAATTATATTTACGTTTGTAATAACAGACAACATCATAGAAAGGCTGGAATAATAATCTATCCCATATAATATTCTATTTTTCCATGTTAGACAAAGGCTTGAAGATGTTAGAGCATCTCTAACAGCGTGGTAGGAGTTCGAAATGGGAGCAATGGTGATTTTTGTTCATTTTCTCACGCTCCAACAGAATGGATCTGAGCACGAGGAATGAATACCAATGGCGATCTTTACTTTTTTAGTTGCAATGTTAAACAGTAATCAGAGAATGGTTCAATGGAAAATAAGTTTTCTGATCATCATTTATGAATTTATTTATTTTTTTGCATGTTAAACGGTGGTGGCAATTTGACCCGACGTGATGGATCCGGACCCGACCCGCCGGGTCTCGATTCTAGGCGGGTCGAGTTTTGTCGGATTTGAACTATACATTTAAAAAATCTGGACTCGACCCGATTCAAGCTTCGTTTCGGCTTCGTTTGGATTATAACACTAAAAATACGTGTATTTTAATGCTTTTTGGTCAGTTCTTTCGGGTCGTGTCAATTCAGGTCGGCTTTGATCGGGTCTTAAGAGTATTTTTTCAACATCTAGACCCGACACGAGACTCATCGGGTTCGGTTCGGGTTTTCGGTTCTCGATTCTAATTGTCAGCCCTACATAATGTTAATATAGAAATGACAGTTTGAATAAATAGTTTCACATCACGTAATAAGTTGAATAAGTGGAGTACAAATATGATTTGGTAGACACGTAACAACAGGGATCCCTTTTGTTACAAGGTTGTGTGTGTCAACTCATATGTGTGCGCTCTACGTGGAAGGAATGAGAACTTTGTTCAGACCGTCATTACAAAACAGATTCCTTTAGTTTGTTGTTTTGTTGTTTCTCAATAGGACTCAACCTACCTTTTTTTTTCAAGTGCGCTGCCATTTCGAACTAATTGCCGTTCTGCCGGTTCGGCAAGCAGATTTCTTACATACTTGTGGTTTATTCTTATGAGTTAAATTTTAATAACATCTTTTTGATGTTTGCACTCATTCTTTATATGCCAGTGGATCACAACACTACAATAATAAACGGCTATTCCAAAGGGCTCCATGCTGTTGGCGGCCGTTTGAAGCTGTTTGAAGCCGTTGGAATAGAGTTCACAGCTTCCAATGGATTCCGGCGGAATCCACAAACACTTTCCAACGTTTATTCCAACGGCTTCAAACAGTGACTTGCCGTTGGGAACCGTTTATAGACAGTGACCAATTTTTCGTTGGAAGCTGTTGGTAGCCGTTGGAAAAACTGGGTTATTTTTTTATAACAGCAAGCATATAACCTTCCAGCCACCCCAATTCCATTTCAATCCATTTCCAGTCCAATTCCAGTTCAATTCCAATCAATTCCACATATGTACAACATATATATACCAATAACAATATAAATAACCAAAATAAATTAAAAAAACATCAATATATGCAAAACAAATCAACCAAACATCTAGAATAACATCAAAATAGACAAACCATCACCTACTCCGTACCATCAAAATATCCAAACATGTCCACAAACTGTACCAATATATGCAAACCATCAAAATAAATCCAAAGTATCATTCTCATTCACTCCGTAACAATATATACAACATCAAAACAGATCATCACCATCTCCAAGCCAAACATAGAAAAAAAACATACCTCAAGCTTCATCATCTTCGTCGCCTCCGAAAGAAGACGATGAAGGAAAACTACCATGATTGTGCACGTACTCCACAACGTTTTGATTCAGCTGCTCAATCTACATAGCTTGCACACCATTCTGGTTCTGCAGCTGCTCAATCAAGGCTCGCATTTCCTTAATTTCTGCTTTGTCTTGGGCCTTCTAAGCATGTCGAACCTACAAATAAAATGAATAGCAAAAAGGTTATGTCAGCATATAAAATATGACAAATTCTATTTGTATATCATAAATTGTTTTAGATACACCGTACATATTGCTAAACTATCCTCAATTTAGAATAAAAAGAAATAATTGTCCTATTTTAGAATAAATCAATGAACTATTGAAAATGATAAGATATTACTAGAAAAGATTTGTTTATATATTTGGTAAACTCATTCAATCAAATAAATACATAGAAATTTGATTATGAATGATTTCATTAAAGTTTTAGATTTGATTTTAACTTAATGTTGAGCGCTATGTAACGTATACCTTGTATTTTATTATAATTATATCGAACCTCTTGAACATGTAAAAAATTAACTATATTTTAAACACATAGTTTTATGTTTACATTTCTAATCATGTCCTAAATGTCAAGTTCCTAGTTATTGTTTCATAAGAAATATTATATGCATAATCATTTATTAAATGTGTCATAATTGAATCGACTAAGGTAATGAAAATATTAACTGGCATTCACAATTGAATCGACTAAGGTAGTGAAAATATTCTAACACACTTAGAACATAAAAAGTACGAATATTGTTTAAATCATAAGAATATTACCGTTAGGCTACCGAATCCATAACGCCTACTCCGATGTGGCGGATCCATAACAGCATCAAATTGGTTCTTTTCCTCCTCCGGCGTTAACTCATCACGAACAGACTCCTCAAGCGCATGAGCCAGTGCCTCCTAAAACTTTGCCTATAATGCAACAAACAATTTCAGTTGAAAAATAATAGAATGTTGATTTTATTTTACATTTGCTAGTAATTAATAAAATAATCGATGTGAGTAATAAAATTTAAAATACGCATACATATGCAGCTATCGCCCTATCTTGATCATCCTAATGATAAGTCACGTTGCCAGCCTCGTCTGCATGCTTGAATGCGTAGGTGTGAGTAAATACGTTCATGTTGGACACGGGATGTCCACAAGTTTTTCCTACAATTGATAATTTGAATAATTCAATTCCATAAAGATAATTACTGAACTGATCAATATACAAATGTAATAATTGACAAATTTACCAAGTTCTCGCGGTGATGTTGGAAAGAATTGGATCCTCTACGATGAGTTACTGGATTCTTGTTCCTATTTGCGGTGTTCCTTACTGACTCGGTCTACAAATGTACATTAAGTAATTATTTAAAACCGGCATAAAAATAAATTAGATTCGTTATAGATTTACCTTGAACTCATCCGTGTCCCACCACTCAACCATCTTATTAAACATTTCATCGCCCATCCACCTTGGTTTCTTCCCCGCTTTTTTTAATCTCATTCATCTTCTCCCTGTAATTTCTGGCGACCTTTGAGTTCCAGTGTCGCCAAACTAGGTTCATGTCAGTCTCCTGCACATCTACTGCGCCCTTTACAATGAGAAAATATTAATAATCTCATTTATTTGTATTTAACCAATTTGTAACGCGGTATAAAATTACCAGAAAATATTGTCATACAGTCTCTACTGGGATTCTGCTCCACTTTGGTCAGAAATCGCTCATTCTAGCCATATACGAATCCTTAGAGATATTTAGAACCGTCTGAGATGGCTCCAACTCAAACCCACTGCATTAAATATAAATTAGAACCTTATAGAATATAGTTATATTATGAAAAAAACATTAAATTGTTCTGCTGCTAATTTTGATACTTACGTATGGTCGGCCTTAGGATTCAAGTAAACAACTGGACGAGCTAACTGATTTCCATTACCCTCACTGGCATGTCGGTTAATGCTATGTGCTCAATATAAGAAAATGTAGAACAGACATCATAGTTTTAACATCGGTCGTAAATTCAGCTGATGTCAAAACGTTTTTTTAACATAGTTTAATTTTAAAGCGATGTTGTTTGTTTCTCAGACATCTATTTATTGAAGGACCAATGTCTTAAATACACTTTAGAAAAAACAAAAAATTGTGCCGCTCAAATCTTTTCCCCCTTACCAATTTGTTTCCCTCCCTTAACAAAATTATTTCCTCCCATTTATTTTTTCAGTTCCCTCGAAAAATTTCACTTTCCACCATCCAGTCTTTCTCTAGCAACCGTCTCAACTGGCAAAAAATGAAATCCATTGCAAATTCCATGCCCTAGCTTCTTCGTGTTCGATTAATCGCAACAATCGAAATCTTAATCAACCAAACCCTAAGTCTCCTTTATTTTAGAATTTAGCTTACTTCATTAGTATGAATTGTTCTTTGCATGAAATCTGTTTTGCTTAAACTTGTAGCTTCAGTGATTGCTGTTACTTCTTTTTGGGTTTATTTCTTATATTCCTATGTTTTAATACCAAAAATTATAATTTTTGTGCAATTTGTGTTTAATTTGAACCAAGTAAAAGAAGTTTTGCATTTGATTAGCATCCTTAACATGGTCAGGTGTGCTAAGTGAAGCCAGGGTATTCCACATTCAAATCTAAATGTTGAAAAAGAACAGAAACCTTGGTTTGCAATCATTTTTTGCAGTTTTACTTGAATAAAATTGACTAAAAGCTTCAAAGAGTTTATGTTTTTTCAATATGATTCAACCATACATCTTTTGTTGTCAATGTCAATAAAAAGAGGTGGTAAATATACTTTAGAGATATGGATTATCAATGATTGTTAGATTTGCGACTTGAGCTGTTGTAGATATAGGCTGCTAGAGTTATTTTGTTTGCATTTTCAGGAAACATATGTCTAAATCTTATGTTCCCCATAAAATTTCTGTTATATGATGCTGTTAGAGTTATTTTGTATATTTACTTGTAACATGCTCAAAATTGTAAGTATATTTTGTCAAAATTAGTATATCTATGCTTGGACCAAACTCTTTGCTCATAGATTTAGATCATTTTGTATAATAAATTATGGATGTTTTATCTATGATAATTGTCTTAATCGAAATTCATTTCTGTGCTTGTAACTATCAGGTTAGAAAGATTGGTGCAACTATTACCCATTCTGAGAAGGTCAAGGATGAGCCCATTGTTGACGGAAATGATATTGAGCTTGTTTCCCGTTTATGTTCCTTGATTAATCAGGTAGGTGTCTTTTTTCAAAAGGCTTTATAAAATATAATTGATCTAGCCAATGCTGCGTGTATTGTTGACACGTGATAGAGCTAATGTACTTGTTTTGTATATTTTCATTATACTGCTTATTGAAAGTTTCATTGTCCGATTTTCTGGGATGCTTGTGTTGGTACCAATCCATCTATCAGGGTGAGATTTTATCATCATTCTAGTTCACAAGGACATGTACTAACACTAGTTCAAGTGCATAAAAGCTCCGCTGATCTCCCTTGAAACTGGTACGATGTCCCCGTCATTCAATTATCTGGGTCACTGATGGGACTCATATTTGAATAAGAAGGTTTTTTCTGTCGATAATAACCATGAAAATACAATGTGCGTTGTTTTTTTGGATGTTTTGGGTATGTGCCATATAAACACTCACAAGTTTCTTTTGTGCAAGATAACATCAAATTTTTGACAAAATGATTGAATATAATGGACTAGTCTATGGATTAGATTTTGGTCATCTTCTTTAGTTGAAATTACAAAAATGTTAATCAATTGAATTTGGTAGCTTTTTGGAAGTGTTAATCGAACCTTAATCTTCCACTTTCACAGTTTACAGTTATCGGATAAGACAATATCTACACTTCAGATGGAGCTTGTTGCTACCAGAAGTTCTCAAGAGCTTACAAGTGAGGGCAATTCACCTACAGTGTCCACATCAAAGGACCAAAGGAAGAAGGGTTTTGTTGTTATTGGGATTAATACTGCGTTTAGTAGTAGGAAACGAAGAGATACAGTTAGATAATCATGGATGCCTCAAGGCAAAATTTTGATTTTCATATTCACCATTATTTTCTGTAAACAGGATATACTCTTCATGTGGGGAAGTTGTAGATCAATTGGTGTTACCAGCACATTCGTATGGTTGCTTAATTAGATTGTATCTTCAAACTGATGATGATTGGTCATTGTGGTAATACAGTTGTGTTGCGAAATGTTATGAAATCGACTAGACTAAGTTTTAAAATAATGTTGGAGTTTCCATGGAATTAATTTAGTGTACCGGTAAGTGAAACTGAATCTGTGCTAGAGGTTATTGTGTTCTGCTATTAACAGTCAAACATAATTTTTCATTATGGTTGGCAGTCGGTGATTAACTGCCAGTGGCGGTAGCCCTTAGCATCCAACATGATGTCAGTTCCATTACACTAATTTTCGGTTTAGTGTTTTCAAAATTATTGTCAACAAAGTTCATCTAAGAATATTTGAGTTAAGAAGTAAAAAAAATATGTTTTCTAAACCAAGATAACCAGTACTGTTAGGTAGGATTTACTACTGTATAATATACTGTAGATGATACCTTTAATTGGACAACTTGGGATAAGCACATGTGCTTTTAAAAGTACGGTGTGATGCTAAATTTAATTAATTAGAACAGTTCATTGCTTGCTATAATAGTGCAAAACTGATAGTGGCCTATTGTTCAAATCTTATATTATTGGATCAACATTCTGGTATCTTAGGCACTGACATGTTAGTGACACTTTAACATTACCTGTTAGATTTTAGCTTGCAGATAGATAAGCTTTAGGTTAGATTTTATGTTAACTTTTTCTGTATACCAAGTTGATATCGCTATTGTCGCATTATTCATTTTTGAACTTACGCGATTAGTTTGTTCATCCTATTATATGTCTTAATTTTCCAATTGTGTTTATAATTCAATGTATATATTTGTATTGTCAGATTAGGTGAGAAAGTAAGACAACTAGAGAAGTGAAAGGAATTGTAATTAGATTCATGATTGACCACAAGTAATAACACGCTGAAGGATGGTCTTTATACGACGCACACTCAAGTTTGATATTACCCACTGTAATGCATACTGAATAATTTGACATTCACTGATATATAGAAATGTACTGGGAAACCAATATGAATTTATACTTTTTGTTTATATTTCACAGTGCTGCATCCAACAGCATTTTAGATAGGGTGATCGATTCAGAGGAAGCTCACCACAATGACTTTCGTAGGCTCGTAAGTTAATTATTCTCTTAGCATTTTAATCTTCGGTTAACATATGTATTCATATGTCCGTTGTCCTAAAAATATGCGGGAACATGTTGAAGGATATCATGAATTATCTGCAAAAACAAAAATATTCTTTTCCACTGCAATCGCCAAGTGGGATGTTGATTTTTATGTCAAGATTGAGAATGATGTTCATGTCAATTTAGGTAAGGGCCAGTTTGTTTTCATTTAAAAAATGTTCAATGTAGATCTCATATTGAAACAAATGTGTCATAACAATTTACAATTATAAGGGATTAAAATCTTTTATTTTTATTTTTAAAAAGGTCGTAATGTCGGTTACATTGTAAAAGAACTAGATAAGTCTTAAACAGACGCTAAATGCCGAACAACATCCAATGATTTGATTTCATATTTTAAACAAATGCAATCTAAGCTAACCAATAGAAATTAATAATACATCACTAGATGTTAGATTCATGAACTTATTTTTGTAAAACTATTGAGGAAAATTTCTACTAATGCCATTACATGTATGCTAGCTGCAACTCTCTCTAGGCACAGATCAAAGCCTAGGGTCTATATTGGGTGCATGAAATCTGGTCTAGTTCTTTCTAATAAGTAACTACAGTTATACTTTAATTGATTGAGAAATCCTAATTTTTTACTTAATAAAATAAACATGCATGTTTATTTTCATTGTTAGGAATGTGAAATACCATGAACCAAAATACTGGAAATTTGGTGAGGAAGGGAACAAGTACTTCCGTCATGCAACTGGGCAGATATATGCCATCTCCAAAGATTTGGCCACATATATTTCTATAAAATAGTAAGATATATTCGAGCCATTGTTCATTTACTTATAATATGTATTTACAATATGGTATAAATTTGGTTAACTTAGATAAATCCATATTTAAATGCAGACAGATATTGCATAAATAACTCGTAATGCAATACACGCCATGGCAGCTGCTTTATTTATTTATTATTATGCAGTTTCTAAGAAAGGGTGAAAATGTGTCATCATGAGGCAACCAATATTTTTCATATAGAAAATAATAATTGGGAATTACAAAGGATCTAAACCTATTCAAAATGAAAGCAAATGGTTGCCAAAGCTTAATAAAATTGATGAACTTGTTCTGCTTACACAAGAACTGGATGATATTTGCCATAGGAATAACTGGATGCTACCAAAATGTAATAACCTAGAAATCTGAGCCAATTTAAAAATTTTATTTTGGCAATTTTAGATAATTTTGATTATTTAAAATGATTATTTGAAATAATAACGACGAAAAATTTATTTTGAATAAAATTTGAACGTATATATTTATATAGATCGTCGTTAGAATATAAATAATTATTTTTAATTATAAAAGAAATTGAAAATGGCACGGTAGTTCGATAATTCGATTTCAAAGTTCAAATGAATGTACAGGATTCAAAATAAACCGGATTTCATCGAAACCAAAAATATTAGAATCTAATTGAGAATATCTTTCCAACGAATCAGAAAAATCAAAATTTCATAGCGGGAATCAAAATATATGTCCAGTTGGAAATTCAGAATAGTCGCTATGGAATTTCTGGCCCTTAAAAATGGAAATTTTGCAAACGACCTAGGTTTTCGACGAAACCACTTTTGTTGGATCCGCGATGTCAAATTATTGCTAGGTTTCAAATTTTGTAATTTTTCGAATCAATATGTGAGCATGGCGAAGGAAAACGCATTTGACCAGTTTCAGTTGATTTTAATCGACTGGAAAATGGCCATTTTTCAAATGGTCTCAGAATTTGACGAAACTAGTTTTGTTAGGACCGTATCGTCAATATGAAGTTAGAAATAATTTTTCTGGAATTTTTCGAGTCCGTATGTGGCCCCGGTAAATTGAAATGTACGTTTAAATTGAATATATAAAGATTTATATTGTAAATTGAACGGAAACTGATCGAAACGATCGAATTGGCCTACGTGGCATATCCCATTGTGTTCGAAATGGGGGTAATTAGCTAGGGGCGACAGTCGTTGGGTGTCGATTGGGGTTCGAACGAAAAGTCAACCTCATGGAAATTGAAATAAATACAATATAACTCCCCACCTCCTTTTCTCCTTTTACTCGGTCAAACCCCCCCTTCACCACTTTAGTTTCGATCCCGATTAGAAAAAAAAAAAGAAAAAAAAAACCCTAAAACTAAAATCGCGCGCTGCCTCCTTCCACGTCGTCTCCCCTTCCATCACCGGCGCCTACCCCCATCGCACCCCCAAACTCCGGCGAGGCCCCCTCCTACCTTCGTCGCCCTCTCTCTCCTCCCTACCCGCAAGTCTCGAACCCCTTTCCCCCCTAAACTGACCACCTCTGGCCATCCCTTAGCCACCGCCCACCTGCTTTCCTCCTCTAATGAGCGCGCAAGTCCTCGCCTCCCTCTTCTTCTAACTGTAAGGTTTTGTTTTTGTTTTTTTTATAATTTTTTTTAAGCTATTAAATTATTAAAAAGACGATTTTTATAAATATATATAGCGACTTAAAATTCCGATTTTCACATATATAAAGCGAAGATAAATAGATTTGATTTTCATTTATAAATGAAATGATTTTTATTTGCAAAAACATAGGATTTTTATGGTTAAAAAGTTGAGATTTTTACATACCGAAGGAAGAGATTTATACCATGTGAAAGAAGAAAATTTTAACATGAGAAAGAAGAGATCTTTAGATAGGAAAAATATGATCTTTGTTCATATAAAAATATAATTTTTAATATGAGGATAAGGTTAAAAATATAATTTTTATATGTGTACCAAAGTAAAAATACGATTTTTATTCATATAGAGTAATAAAAATATAATTTTTATTATTTTACTAGCGGTGTAAAAATAGAATTTTTATCTATATAGTAGCAATACAAAATTAGATTTTTTTTTTCTTTTATATACATAGCAATAATATAAAAATGTGATTTTTATATATGTAGTGGCTACGGGCAACCTAAGTGACAAAAGGCGAGCACGACGAAGATGTTCTACATATGAAGAGTCGTGGCGTTTGGTTTAGCTTTCGGTGAGAACTTCTCACTTTTAATTTAATTTTCTAGTTAAAATATATACTAGGATGCAGACGGTGTTTAGTAGCACCCGACACCCGTTGTCCACAGACCATGGACGGCTTGTATGCTTGTTTGTTTGATTTTGATGTGTAGTTGATTATGGGATGTGATGTGAAATGAAATAAAATATTTATACGGTTAAAAATATTTTATAGTTAAAAATAGAATTTTTAACGTGTATATGAAATGAAATAAATTAATATAAACAAATCGAACGATTTGTTTATATACACACATTTGACCGATATTGATTGGGACGATAAATTTTACACATCGCCCAACTGCACAAATAAAATCTGTGTTTGATTGTTTGAAACCCCACATGGGTATTTGGATGATATATCACATACACTAATCCCAATAATTAGTTGTATGTCGATCGACTGATTGACAAACTGGTATAAGCATTAAATATTTATATTTGATGCTTATACAGTGCAGAACGCACTCTGGATGATGGTTGATTATTTATCGTTGTTATTTTATACATGTGTTGTAGAAAATCCACATAATTAACATTATATTTTAATTGTTTGGGCCTCATTCCAGTTTTGAAATAGAAATAGTTGAAATAGAAATATTTGAAATAGAATATTTGAATAGAAATATTTGAAATAGAAATATTCGAAATAGAAATATTTGAACTAGAATATTTGAAAATAGAAATATATGAAGTCGTGTTGATTAGATTGACGCCATTTTGACGTGAACGATATTTATATCGATTTTATTCATTTTTATAATGAATATAGAAAAGGATGTGATTTCAAATTCTGATATTTTGAAACGATTTGAAATTCGAATTGAAATTGAATAGAATTGAATTCGAATTAAAATTGAATAGAATTGAATTCGAATTGAAATCAAATTGAAATGAATTCGAATTGAATTGAAATTGAATAGAAATCGATTTGAAATAAATTCAAAATCGAATAAAAATTGAATTGAAAACGAACTGAAATTGAATTAAAAATCGATTTGAATTGAAATCAATTTGAAATGAATTTAAAACGAATTTATGAGGAAAAATTTAATTTTGATTTGAATTTGAAATGAAGTTGAAATCGTTTCGAAATTGAATTTAAAACGATTTATAAAATACGATTTAAAAGGAAATCGAAGAAGTATGTATTATATATATTATATATATAATATAATGGCCTGAATAGAACGCGCCACGCCGCGGCAGTTCGTGAATTACGACCATTGACTTCGAATGGATATTACGGGAGATCCGACCGTCGGATTCTCCTAAAACCAGAACCATTGGGTTCGTATCGAAAAGAGCTTTCTAACGGATATTTGAAATTTTAAATCTAACGGTTGGATTTGAAATTATGTCCAAATCAAATTTGGAAAAGGTCGCTGTAAGTGCAGTTTGATGGCCGTTGATGGAAATTGACTGTACGGGCCTTGATAAAATTATTAAAATATAAATAATTTGTGTAAAATCATAAGAAATGATTTGGGAAAAATCGGAATGGATTTGAATCGAAATTGTCTTCGGAATATTTCGATGTTGGATTTCGTGATTATACAGATATTGTTACGGAAATTTGAAAGATATATATATATATATATATATATATATATATATATATATATATATATATATCGTTATTTCCAATACGATATTTGTTGGTCGTAGAATTTGATATTGAATATAAGCCAATATATTTTCTATTCTGAGCCTTGTATTTAATATCAAATGTGATTTGGGTTTGTTGTGAATGGTGTCTTCATTAACACTGTTCTTAAGCCCAGTTGAGAAAAAGATTAAATCTTTTTATTTAGATTTAATGATCTGTACCAATTAAATAATATTTAATTGGAATTGAATTGGGATTGATTTTTGGGTTTATCGTGAACAGTGTTTTAAATAACACTTGTTCTTTAACCCGAAAATTGATGGAATGTGATTTTGGGTTGTCGTGAACGGTATCTTCAATAATACTGTTCTTAGACCCAAAGGAGTTAAGAAAATCAGAAACTAACTAGAGATTAGTTAAGTTGAATGGTTTCTGGGGTATTGATCTGATGTTGGTTTCGGCCTTCGGGGTTAATACTTAGGGAATTGCTCACTTGCTAATTTATGGTTAGGGACTGACTGAAATGTGATGTGATTTTGGGTTGTCGTGAACGGTAACTTCAATAATACTGTTCTTAGACCCAAAGGAGTTAAGAAAATCAGAAACTAACTTAAGATTAGTTAAGTTGAATGGTTTCTGGGGTATTGATCTGATGTTGGTTTCGGCCTTCGGGGTTAATACTTAGGGAATTGCTCACTTGCTAATTTACGGTTAGGGACTGATTGAAATGTGATGTGATTTTGCGGGTTTATCGTGAACCGTGTTTTAAATGACACTGATTCTTTTACCCAGTCAAAGATTAAAACTAAGTGGAGTTTTAATGAATCTTTAATTAGATTGAAAAGATCGAGAATGGAGTATCACCAGTTTTGCTCCAGGCGATAGTTAAATCTTTAATTAGATTTGAACATGAAATGGTAACTGAATTTACCGATAACACCGTGGTGTTAGATATGAAGTATTACCAGTTTTACTTCATGGGATGAATAGGTTGGGATTGGGAAATAAAATAAATGATCACTTCGGTATGGATCGCTAATCCCGACTAGTTTGAATTGATATTCAAAAGTAGATTAAAGAATAAATTTAAAGGAATTTATCTTTGATAAAATTAATGGGAACCTCTCCGAAGAATGTGAAATTTAGAAACTAACTGTAGGTTAGCTAAGCAGAATGGTTTTCTGGTTATTTATCTGATGTTGGTTTCGGCTTTTGGGGTTAATATTAGGGGAATTATTCTCTTGATTAATTTACGGTTAGTGACTGATGAACTGGAATGAGGCGTATGTTGTGTTTGTATAACACGCATTTATTATATATGCGAGTTATTCAGAAAGACCGGGTTTATCCCATTCTTAATAACTGATATGACGATAAGTCGAAGATGAAGACGATGGTAGAAGACCGGAGGTCTTCACGTCGTTTGGATAATTACTAACGATCTTGATTGGGCCGTACACCCAAGAGGAGGGAATCAGTTCGTGATCATCCAAACGTACTTGGAGATCGATGGATATGTGGGGTACTAGGTGTCTCCGGTTTCGTTCAGACCCAGAACGGACTTGTAAATGGACTGTGTATCTGACATTGGATATCATTCTGTGTGATTGATGGATATCGGTTGCATGGAGTGGTTTGCCTGTGTTGCATGCTAAGATGCAAATGATCAAGGCTCTTGTTGAAAAGCAAAGTCTTGTGGTTGATGATCAAAGCACGACCTTTGTGGCGTAGCTTTGTGTAGCGTTGATTCGCGAGCCTCACACCCCGGTTGTGAACCAGAAACGGGAGAAGGACCTCAGGGGGGACATGCGTTTCTTTCTAGCTAGAAGTGGCGTCAGTGGTTTTACACGCCCTGACGAGTTTGACTTGTGTGGTTGTTGCTGTTGCGAGGCGCCTCGGATATATCGGTGACTATGTGAAGCCGATGGAGTCATTTGTTGGCTCATTTACGCCCCAAAGGGCGGGGAAACGTAGTGTTCAGGCATTATAATCCACATCGGTGGACCGGCCCTGACGATCCAAGGGGCAGTTGCAGCTATTCCTGAGGCTCGGGCTCGAGAGTCTCGAATCGGGAGAGGACTATCTTTTGCTTCGGTTCACAGATGGAAATCCAACTTCCAAACATGTGACATTTGTGGTTTTGATTGTAGAACCTAGTACGGTGACATGATATATGGTACCCATGCCGCCTATGATTGATATTTATGATTGTATATAAAATCAGAAACTAACTGGAAACGAGCTAAGATGAGTGGTTTCTTGGGTATTGGTCTGATGTTGGTTTCGGCCTTCGGGGTTAATACTTAGGGAATCGTTCTCTTACTAATTTGCGGTTGGAGTCTGATTAAGAATAAAAAATAAAATTTCATGTATCAAGCATTCTTTGGCTGTTATACAGTAAAACCCTATCCTCCGGCTTGCGTTGCATTGTGTGATGGGACCTGGGTCTTATAACAGCTTCATTTTTCTTTATTTAGCATTGTGCTGTTTGTTTTATGAACTGGTGTTCTTGGGAGGAAACTCGTTCCGTGTTATACGGCGTGGTCCCTTGATTTACCTAACCTTAAAATAAAGATTAATAACTATTTTAGTTCTCACACCAGTCCCATGACCGACCGGGAGTTTATTGTTTTAACCTAAACTCTGGGTGCCCTTTTTTTCGACACGGGCAGCTAGTAGTTTTGGTTTTGCAGATTTATATTCACAGGATCCTGGTTTACAACTGGAATGATATTCGGAAAGCTTTGTATCCGTATATCTCCTTCAGTTGTGTTTTGTATTATTTTCCGCTGTAGTGATGTATTTAAATGTAATTTAAATCTATGATATTTTCGGTGTAATATTGATTCATACTATCTATATTCATGTATTCTGATGGAATTGTTGTAATTAACAATGAAATGTTCTTCCGTATGCATTCTATTTTGCCGTGTGCTCAAAATAATCAGGCGTTTCGAACGGTCTTGATCGGTTTAGCGGTTGATTCGGATCGAGCGAAATTCCTTTTCGTTACATTTGGTATCGGAGCTTTGTTTTACAAAGCTCAGAGAACAAGACACACTAGAACCATATAAAAGAATTCATCAGATATTGGATTAGTAATATCCAATGAGAATGACTCGTTAGAGAGGGGATCAGTAGTATCCTAGAACTAGTGTGAAGAGTATATTTTTAAAATTAAAACAATTTTTGTTTTGAAATTTTAAATCAATTATTCGTATTTCAATATTTATTTATATTGATTTGGACTATCCAGTATATAAAGATTTTGCATATACGTCTGATCCGCGTGTATTCGAAGTTTTAATATATTGGGTAGATATAGAATCACACTCTAGTCGCCCGGAGATGATTTTGATGATCGAGCTCCATCATCAGAATTTATTTTCGTGTTTCGAAAGTGGGATCTCTATATATTTCCATTAGACTGGTGTGAGAACCAAAATTAGATAGGGCTTATTGTTGTGGTTTGGCATCAAAAATGTGAATTTGACTATATATCAAAATTATGGATCTGAAACATTAATCAACTAATTGATTGCTGAATGTGTTGCTTGATTATTGTTTTGATTAATTAAGATTTTGAACCATTATGTCAATTTGAATCAAATAGTGAATTGTATTGAAAATTTGTTGAATTTGCATGCATATACATGTACTTACATTGAACAGGCCATAGCAAAGAGGCTAGAGCAGAAGAATAAAATTGTTTGCCGACAAATAGGTACATGTTTATTGTATTTCTTGAGTTCTGGGTGATTTTGTGAGCCGATTGGCTAGCCGCTTGGCTTTTTCTTTTTCTTTTGGATTGAAGAAGGCCATGGGAGGCTATATGAAATATCCCGAAGTCCCCGGTGCAGGGGAGGTTATGGCGAAATTTTTTGAAAATTTAGGGTGTCAGCCAAATTTTTGAAAAATTTGAAAAGTTTTTAGAAACTGAAAAGTTGAAAAACCTAAGCCGTAAAGAAAATAATGAAAGTTGAGTTGATTAGTTAAACAACTTTCGGCTTCGTTCCTTTTCGGGGACGAAAAGTTTTAAGTGGGGGAGATTGTAATAACCCGGAAATCTGAGCCAATTTAAAAATTTTATTTTGGCAATTTTAGCGAATTTTGATTATTTAAAATGATTATTTTAAATAATAACGACGAAAAATTTATTTTGAATAAAATTAGAATGTATATATTTATATAGATCGTCGTTAGAATATAAATAATTATTTATAATTATAAAAGAAATTGAAAATGGCACGGTAGTTCGATAATTCGATTACAAAGTTCAAATGAATGTACAGGATTCAAAATAAATAGGATTTTAGCGAAACCAAAAATATTAGAATCTAATTGAGAATATCTTTCCAACGAATCAGAAAAATCAAAATTTCATAGCGGGAATCAAAAGAAATGTCCAGTTGAAAATTCAGAATAGTCGCTATGGAATTTCTGGCCCTTAAAAACGGAAATTTTGTAAACAACCTCGGTTTTCGACGAAACCACTTTTGTTGGATCCGCAATGTCAAATTATTGCTAGGTTTCAAATTTCGTAATTTTTCGAATCAATATGTAAGCGTGGTGAAGGAAAACGCGTTTGACCAGTTTTAGTTGATTTTAATCGACTGGAAAATGGCCATTTTTCAAACGGTCTCAGAATTTGACGAAAGTAGTTTTGTTAGGACCGTATCGTAAATACGAAGATAGAAATAATTTTTCTGGAATTTTTCGAGTCCGTATGTGGCCCCGGTAAATTGAAATGTACGTTTAAATTGAATATATAAAGATTTATATTGTAAATTGAACGGAAACTGATCGAAACGATCGAATAGGCCTACGAAGCATATCCCATTGTGTTCGGAAAAGGGGTAATTAGCAAGTGGCGACAGTCGTTGGGTGTCGATTGGGGTTTGAACGAAAAGTCAACCTCATGGAAATTGAAATAAATAATTAAATAAATATAATATAACTCCCCACCTCCTTTTCTCCTTTTACTCGGTCAAACCCCCCCTTCACCACTTCAGTTTCGATCCCGATTAGAAAATAAAAAGAAAAAAAAACCCTAAAACTAAAATCGCGCGCTGCCTCCTTCCACGTCGTCGCCCCCTCCATCACCGGCGCCTACCCCCATCGCACCCCCAAACTCCGGCGAGACCCCCTCCTACCTCCGTCGCCCTCTCTCTCCTCCCTACCCGCAAGTCTCCCTTCCCCCTAAACTGACCACCTCCGGCCATCCCTTGGCCACCGCCCACCTGCTATCCCCCTCTAACGAGCGCGCAAGTCCTCGCCCCCCTCTTCTTCTAACTGTAAGGTTTTGTTTTTGTTTTTGTTTATAATTTTTTTAAGCTATTAAATTATTAAAAAGCTGATTTTTATAAATATATATAACGACTTAAAATTCCGATTTTCACATATATAAAGCGAAGATAAATAGATTTGATTTTCATTTATAAATGAAATGATTTTTATTTTCAAAAAGATAGGATTTTTATGGTTAAAAAGTTGTGATTTTTACATACCGAAGGAAGAGATTTATACCACGTGAAAGAAGAGATTTTTAACACGAGAAAGAAGAGATCTCTATATTAGAAAAATATGATCTTTGTCTATATAAAAATATAATTTTTAATATGAGGATAAGGTTAAAAATATAATTTTTATATGTGTACCAAAGTAAAAATAAGATTTTTATTCATATAGAGTAATAAAAATATAATTTTTATTACTTACTAGCGGTGTAAAAATAGAATTTTTATCTATATAGTAGCAGTACAAAATTAGATTTTTTTTCTTTTATATACATAGCAACAATATAAAAATGTGTTTTTTATATATGTAGTGGCTACGGGCAACGAAAGTGACAAAAGGCGAGCACGACGAAGATGTTCTACATACGAAGAGTCGTGGCATTTGGTTTAGCTTTCGGTGAGAACTTCTCACTTCTAATTTAATTTTCTAGTTAAAATATATACTAGGATGCAGACGGTGTTTAGTAGCACCCGACACCCGTCATCCACAGACCATGGACGGCTTGTATGCTTGTTTATTTGATTTTGATGTGTAGTTGATTGTGGGATGTGAAATGAAATAAAATATTTATATAGTTAAAAATATTTTATAGTTAAAAATAGAATTTTTAACGTGTATATGAAATGAAATAAATTAATATAAACAAATCGAACGATTTGTTTATATACACACATTTGACCGATATTGATTGGGACGATAAATTTTACACATCGTCCAACTGCACAAATAAAATCTGTGTTTGATTGTTTGAAACCCCACATGGGTATTGGGATGATATATGACATACACTAATCCCAATAATTAGTTGTATGACGATCGATTGATTGACAGACTGTTATAAGCGTTAAATATTTATATTTGATGCTTATATAGTGTAGAATGCACTCTGGATGATGGTTGATTATTTATCGTTGTTATTTTATACATGTGTTGTAGAAAATCCATATAAAACATTATATGGTAATTGTTTGGGCCTCATTCCAGTTTTGAAATAGAAATATTTGAAATAGAATATTTGAATAGAAATATTTGAAATAGAAATATTTGAAAAGAAATATTTGAACTAGAATATTTGAAAATAGAAATATACGAAGCCGTGTTGATTAGATTGACACCATTTTGACGTGAATGATATTTATATCGATTTTATTCATTTTTATAAGGAATATAGAAAAGGAAGTGATTTCAAATTCTAATATTTTGAAACGATTTGAAATTCGAATCGAAATTGAATAGAATTGAATTCGAATTAAAATTGAATAGAATTGAATTCGAATTGAAATCAAATTGAAATGAATTCAAATTGAATTGAAATTGAATAGAAATCGATTTGAAATAAATTCAAAATCGAATAGAAATTTAATTGAATTGAAACGAACTGAAATTGAATTAAAAATCGATTTGAATTGAAATCAATTTGAAATGAATTTAAAACGAATTTATGATGAAAAATTTAATTTTGATTTGAATTTGAAATGAAGTTGAAATCATTTCGAAAACGAATTTAAAACGATTTATAAAATACGGTTTAAAAGGAAATCGACGAAGTATATATTATATATTATATATATATATAATATAATGGCCTGAATAGAACGCGCCGAGCCGCGGCAGTTCGTGAATTTCGACCATTGACTTCGGATGGATATTACGGGAGATCCGACCGTTGGATTCTCCTAAAACTGGAACCGTTGGGTTCGTATCGAAAAGAGCTTTCTAACGGATATTTGAAATTTGAAATCTAACGGTTGGATTTGGAATTATGTCCAAATCAAATTTGGAAAAGGTCGTTGTAAGTGCAGTTCGATGGCCGTTGATGGAAATCGACTGTACGAGCCTTGATAAAATTATTAAAATAGAAATAATTTGTGTAAAATCATAAGAAATGATTTGGGAAAAATCGGGATGAAAAACTCCATATTTGAAAAGATAAAAATAGATTTTTATCGAAATGAACTAGTTTTGAACTAGAATAATAATTTATTTATTTTTAAAATAAATAAATTGGATTTGAAATGGTTTTGAAAATAACCAGAATTTACAATAATTGCATTGGAATGGATTTGAATCGAAATTGTCTTCGGAATATTTCGATGTTGGATTTCGTGATTATACAGATATTGTTTTGGAAATTTGAAAGATATATATATATATATATATATATATATATATATATATATATATATCGTTATTTCCAACACGATATTTGTTGGTCGTAGAATTTGATATTGAATATAAGCCGATATATTTTCTATTCTGAGCCTTGTATTTTATATCAAATGTGATTTGGGTTTGTTGTAAATGGTGTCTTCATTAACACTGTTCTTAAGCCCAGTTGAGAAAAAGATTAAATCTTTTTATTTAGATTTAATGAACTGTACCAATTCAATAATATTTAATTGGAATTGAATTGGGATTGATTTTTGGGTTTATCGTGAACAGTGTTTTAAATAACACTTGTTCTTTAACCCGAAAATTGATGGAATGTGATTTTGGGTTGTCGTGAACGGTATCTTCAATAATACTGTTCTTAGAGCCAAAGGAGTTAAGAAAATCAGAAACTAACTAGAGATTAGTTAAGTTGAATGGTTTCTGGGGTACTAATCTGATGTTGGTTTCGGCCTTCGGGTTTAATACTTAGGGAATTGCTCACTTGCTAATTTATGGTTAGGGACTGATTGAAATGTGATGTGATTTTGGGTTGTCATGAACGGTATCTTCAATAATACTGTTCTTAGACCCAAAGGAGTTAAGAAAATCAGAAACTAACTGAAGATTAGTTAAGTTGAATGGTTCCTGGGGTATTGATCTGATGTTGATTTCGACCTTTGGGGTTAATACTTAGGGAATTGCTCACTTGCTAATTTACGGTTAGGGACTGATTGAAATGTGATGTGATTTTGGGGATTTATCGTGAACCGTGTTTTAAATGACACTGATTCTTTAACCCAGTCAAAGATTAAAACTAAGTGGAGTTTTAATGAATCTTTAATTAGATTGAAAAGATCGAGAATGGAGTATCACCAGTTTTGCTCCAGGCGATAGTTAAATCTTTAATTAGATTTGAACATGAAATGGTAACTGAATTTACCAATAACACCGTGGTGTTAGATATGAAGTATTACCAGTTTTACTTCATGGGATGAATAGGTTGGGATTGGGAAATAAAATAAATGATCACTTCGGTATGGATCGCTAATCCCGACTAGTTTGAATTGATATTCAAAAGTAGATTAAAGAATAAATTTAAAGGAATTTATCTTTGATAAAATTAATGGGAACCTCTCCTAAGAATGTGAAATTTAGAAACTAATTGTAGGTTAGCTAAGCAGAATGGTTTTCTGGATATTTATCTGATGTTGGTTACGGCCTTCGGGGTTAATATTAGGGGAATTATTCTCTTGATTAATTTACGGTTAGTGACTGATGAACTGGAATGAGGCGTATGTTGTGTTTGTATAACACATATTTATTATATACGCGAGTTATTCAGAAAGACCGGGTGTATCCCATTCTTAATAACTGATACGACGATAAGTCGAAGATGAAGACGATGGTAGAAGACCGGAGGTCTTCACGTCGTTTGGATAATTACTGACGATCTTGATTGGGTCGTACACCCAGGAGGAGGGAATCAGTTGGTGATCGTCCAGACGTACTTGGAGATCTTTGGATATGCGGGGTACTAGGTGCCTCCGGTTTCATTCAGACCCAGAACGGACTTGTAAATGGACCGTGTGTCTGACATTAGATATCATTCCGTGTGATTGATGGATATCGGTCGCATGGAGTGGTTTGCCTGTGTGGCATGTAAAATGGAAATGATCAAGGCTCTTGTTGAAAAGCAAAGTCTTGTGGTTGATGATCAAAGCGCGGCCTTTGTGGCGTATCTTTTTGTAGCGTTGATTCGCGAGCCTCACACCCCAGTTGTGAACCAGAAACGGGAGAAGGACCTCAGGGGGGACATGCGTTTCTTTCTAGATAGAAGCGGCGTCAGTGGTTTTACACGCCCTGACGAGTTTGACTTGTGTGGTTGTTGCTGTTGCGAGGCGCCTCAGATATATCGGTGACTATGTGAAGCCGATGGAGTCATTTGTTTGCTCATTTACGCCCCAAAGGGCGGGGAAACGTAGTGTTCAGGCATTATAATCCACATCGGTGGACCGACCCTGACGATCCAAGGGGCAGTTGTGGCTGTTCCTGAGGCTCGGGCTAGAGAGTCTCGAATCGGTAGAGGACTATCTTTTGCCTCTGTTCACAGATGGAAATCCAACTTCCAAATATGTGACATTTGCGGTTTTGATTGTAGAACCTAGTGCGGTGACATGATATATGGTACCCATGCCGCCTATGATTGATATTTATGATTGTATATAAAATCCGAAACTAACTGGAAACGAGCTAAGATGAGTGGTTTCCTGGGTATTGGTCTGATGTCGGTTTTGGCCTTCAGGGTTAATACTTAGGGAATCGTTCTCTTACTAATTTGCGGTTGGAGTCTGATTAAGAATAAAAAGATAAAATTTCACGTATCAAGCATTCTTTGGCTGTTATAAGGTAAAACCTTATCCTCCGGCTTGCGTTGCATTATGTGATGGGACCTGGGTCTTATAACAACTTCATTTTTTCTTTATTTAGCATTGCGCTGTTTGTTTTATGCACTGGTGTTCTTGGGAGGAAACCCGTTCCGTGTTATACGACGTGGTCCCTTGATTTATCTAACTTTAAAATAAAGATTAATAACTGTTTTAGTTCTCACACCAGTCCAATGACTGACCTGGAGTTTATTGTTTCAACCTAAACTCTGGGTGCCCTTATTTTCGACACGGGCAGCTAGTAGTTTTGGTTTTGCAGATTTATATTCACAGGATCCTGGTTTACAGCTGGAATGATATTCGGAAAGCTTTGTATCCGTATATCTCCTTCAGTTGTGTTTTGTGTTATTTTCCGCTGCAGTGATGTATTTAAATGTAATTTAAATCTCTGATATTTTCTGTGTAATATCGATTCATACTCTGTATATTCGTGTATTCTGATGGAATTGTTGTAATTAACAATGAAATGTTCTTCTGTCTGCGTTCTATTTTTTCATGTGCTCAAAACAATCAGGCATTTCGAACGGCCTTGATCGGTTTAGCGACTGATTCGGATCGAGCGAAATTCCTTTTCGTTACACAAAATATAAAGTAATTCCATGTAATGGGGATCATGATATTACTGGTAATTTAATTCCTTTCTCAATGCTCCATGCAAGTGCAAGAAAAAGATAGCACTTGGGTGCTCAATACTTTGCAAAGAAGTTTTAGTTGACTAATTGTTGTTTTTCTTTCTAATCCAAATATGCAGGAGCATTCAAGGTGATTGTTGAACTCCATGGTAAACATTTTGATTTTAGAAGTGTTATCTTGAAGAACACTTGTAAATCTTCTTTAATGTTTCTCTGACTGGAATGTAATGTACATGTTCTTGTTGGTGTTAGATAAATTATTGGTGTTTGTTGTTTTGCTTTTGCGGATGTTGGGATAGTATCAATGACAAGTTTAATTTCAGTAATTTTTTTGGTATTAGCAGAAAACTTTTGGTTTTGTCTTTGATATTGCATGTTTGTGGTGGATGATTTATAGCACGAAATTTTTGTTTTTGGTATTGGTATTGCATTTTTGTGGTAGGACATATATCAGGAAATATATTAATGTATAAAATCAGAACTGACAACAGTTATGTAGTTTAAACAATGTATAGACAAAACAAAGACATCGCCTCCTTTGAAGAGAAATGATGTCTAAACGCCACACAAAAATCATTCCACTGAAAATGGATTGATGTCTGTTCGGTGTATAGACATCACTTCTTTTAGAAAGAAATGATATGGTAAAATACTGATTACAACAGTTATTCGCACCAAAAACGATGTATTAGTCATTTTTTCACTACTTGCATGATATGTTTATAGTAATTCAAGACTGATAATAAGCCATTATCAACATTCAGTTGATGCAAATAAACAAAAAAGGGTTAATACATCATTTTTTAATTAATTTATGATGTCTTGATGCTGCTTCGACATCGTTTTGTTAAATGATGTAAAAAGTGGCACTTTAGACATCACCGACAAAGACATCACTCCAGAAAAATAAGGACATCATTTTTTAGCTGATGTCTAAGTGAAGTTTTCTTGTAGTGCCTCCAGAGCCAGAGCCAAAACCAAAATCGGGGACAGACATAATACATCTGCCACATAGATATAAAATTGGATTTCAAATACTACGACATAGGCATATCAAAAGCGCTCTACATTTTACAGATGAAATCCGAGCAATTTATAGGTTTTTAATTTATTTGTTTGTTCTCCAAAGTTTATAAATATAACTTGTATTCTTGTTTACAAATTTTAATTTATAGTCATAATATATCTTGCTTCGTATTTTCATGTGTTTGAAATCTTATTATAAAATTATGCTTCTACATGCATATCTTGCAATATACTTCATAATGCAATTTAAAAATAAAAATACCTAAAACACAATTCAAATATACATCAAACAATTTAATGGCACTTAAAAACAATTCAAATATACTTCATAATGCAATTTAAAAGATAAAAAATACATAAAAAACAATTCAAATATACATCAATACACTTTAATGCCACTTAAAAACAAGATAATAAATGACTAGAGAAAACAATTCAAATATCCACGGTTGAATTTAACTCAATATATTTTAATTTCTATAAATTTGACGTACAGTCTCACTTCAAATTTATTTATCAGCTTGATTTGTAGGTCATCAATGGCATATCTTTTAATTTTTAAAGCTTGAAAAAATATTTCACATGAAAACGTCTAACATATAAAAATATTCTAATATACTAAAGTTAGAAAATTATCAAATTAATAGTATACTTGCTGAAATTTTGTAGAAAAAAATCAATGGCATTGATCATATTTAATTCAATCTATTGTTGTCATATTGATTTTTTTAGCAAAGCCAACGGGGTCAAAAGGGCCCGATCTTTTTATTGAAGTCACATTGATATTTACAAGAAGCAAAACGAATATATGGAACTAGAGATTTTTAAAATAGTTCTTGAATTCAAAATTTGAAATTTGTACCATTATTTCTTGAATTCAAAATTTATTTTGAAAATACCAAATTTGTTTGATTAGTAATACAAACTAAAAGTATATACGGAACTAGAGATTTAAAGTAAAATATACACATAGTTAAAAAAAAACTAAAACATGATAAATATATCAATATCATATTAAAAATGATTTTATATAAATAATACATGCATGAATATGCATATATATATATGTAAACTTTATAACTATAACCTTATTTTATGAAACATGATAAATATATCTATATACATATAATTTTCATTCCTATAAAAATTGTATTTGAAAATTTGTAATCGTATTAATTAACTATCCTTACAAAATAAACTATGTTAACAACCAGGAATCAATATTATGGTGATAATATACGAAACATATGTATTAATTAACTATAATGACATTTTAATTGCTAACAATCTCATTATTTCAGTGATAATATAGCAATTCAGGGGTATTACGATGTAATATACATATGTTAACAACTATGAATCAATCAAACATCAAATTAACCCCTAAATCAATACACTAGAGACGTCTAAAAGACCGGTTGTAGGTCGACTACCCTGGGTATCGTCGAAACACCGGTTTACATGAGATACATATAATCTGGATGTTATGAGTTCTTTACCATAATTGAATGGGTGTTCTGGTTTCCATGGATGAATGGTTGAATTGTTTATGGTAAAGGCTATCACTGTCCGATGTGGGGAAGATAGGATTGAGTTCTTATCTAGTGTTGTGGGTAGATTAATATGTTTATCTATCCATCCTCATATACTTTATTGTTGAAGTTTGTTAGCTGTTTTACCGCTCACTAAGACTGTTGTCTAACTCAAGGTTTTATGTTTCCTCTTATTACCTTGGGCTATTCATCCGGTTGTGGATGGACAAAATATGTAGCAATGACAGGTGATTAGTGAAGACGACGTTGTTGTGTGAAGGCGAGCAGGAGGCTGGCGTATTGCTTTTACTTCTATATAGTATTTATGTTTCCACTGTTTGAGTTGCTCTATGAGTGTTGTATTGAGGCCTTATGTACATACTTGACATTTCCTGTGATGTTGGGATAACCTTTCAGGATGTTGTGAAAGTTTGAAAAGTTTGCTTATGATGTTTCACTACTATTACCTGTTGTATATGTTCTATTATATTTTATCCTTGCGTTGTGAGTTTTACGACAGATTCTGATTGTGTTTATCTACTCTGATGATCGTCCATAGTTGTCGTGCACACCTTTCAGCGAGTTATTCTTATCATTAAGTGGGGCGGCTGTAGGCGGTCAACACATTATGGTACCTTTCGTCCGAGTACTTCTTGGCAACTCCGGACCTGGAGCAAGACTAGTTTTGATCCAAGGTTTAACCTAATACAAAATGACAAAACTGTCAGAAACTTTTAAACCTCAATGATTAATATGCACGAATCATCACTAGTATGCTAAAAGTTCCTAAATTGAATTTTTTGAGTCAGAAAATAATTACTAAAACATAAAAGGTGGGCATAAGATGAGAGGGAAGCGAAACTGAAACAATTCAAGATGAATTAGTTCTGGTAAGGACATGACAGTAAATACGAATCTGCAAAATAAACGGGCATGCACTGGTAATCTTGTGTGTTGTAGAGTTGAAAGCCACAAGCTTTATGGAAAACTTCATCAGGAACCGATGCAGCACCACTGGTGGTGCTAACTTTGCGGTTTGACAGTGTGTGCCTGCATATATAATAGCTCTTGTATTAGTAAGTTTCTAAGTAACTCAGCTGATCACACAATAAGATTGAAAAGATACCGCCCATGAACTTGAGAAAATTCTCAAATTGTCAACTTCTTTTATCAATTTAATTAATACAAGTTGCCATATAATTAATGCTAAACTTTTGATATTTACCTTAAACCGACATGTATATGGTATGCTTTAAAGTACCACTTCTCACTGGTTGGCCACCTATTCACTAACGTGTGACATTCTATGTGAAACCAAGCGAAATTAAAAAAAATACACTACATCCATCATAACATGTATGGATCAAAATATATTGCTTACTAGCTGACAAGAGCAATATTTCTTGTGAACACAGAACCTCTCCCATCACATGCACGACAGCTAATCAGCCCACGTGAGGCACACATTACACACTGCAATTTCCCCGTTCCATTGCATATATTGGCTCTGTGGAAAAGAAAAAAAATCATGTAAATAATGTAATTTTTTGTCTTATTTATTACACCCTCCAGAGTTGTCAACTATGGCTTTAGTCTTATTTATTGTATCCCTTCAGAGGCCTCCGACACGAAGTCAACACAACATGCACGCTTCTACTATCCGAAAACACCCACGGTTTATTTAAGACCATTCACACCACGTAAACATCCAATCTTCATAAATTGGTTGGATGTATCAAGTTTTAAATTCAAGCTAAAATCCAAGTGACTCAACTGTTAATCACGGAAAATACTAGTAAATCCAAGGGTGGCAAAGCTAACCTCGAGGCCATGCTTGCAAGCCTTCTTAGCAACCAAAGCAGCTCCAAGCATTACACTGGGGTTTGATATATTTGTACAAATAACAATTACTGCAATAACAACATCTCCATGTCTCATCTAAGCTGGTTGTCCTGAAATTTAAAATTAACCTCCTTGGATTGTGATTCCTTTGGAACAGCTAACCCCTATAATATTTTAGGTTAAGATTATGTTCAGTACAACTATAGATAAACACAATAAAATGGTTACAAGCATCTACAGTAACATAATCCAGATGAGATGACCCAAACTCCCCCTTACGGGAAAGCTCGGATTGAATTGAGAACATGACTCATTAGACACAAACAATATAACATTGCATTGCTATTACAACAGTAACATCAGAGTACAAGATATCAGAGTATAAATAAATAATATACATTGGAAAAATATCATAGTTCAAATTACATAGCAGCGGAATTAAAATGTATAAATACAATGACTAACACAACTGGATGAAATACACGGATACAAAGCTTTCCGAAAATAGCTCAAGCTGAAATCCAGGATCATGGGATAAGAAATATATGCGAAAACCCAAACAACTAGCTGTCCATGTGCAAAATATAGGCACCTAGAGTTTAGGTTAAAACAATAAACTCCGAGTCAGTCATGGGACTGGTGTGAGAACTAAAACAATTATTAATTTGATTTTAAAGTTAGGTAAATCAAGGGACCACGCCGTATAACACGAAATGGGTTTACCCCCAAGAATACTAGTGCATAATACAAACATCGCAATGCTAAATAAAGAATAATGAAGCTACTATAAGACTCAGGTTCCATCACACAATGCAACGCAAGCCAGAGGTTATAGTTTTACCTTATAATAGCCAAATATGCTTGGTATGCGAAATTTATCTTTTATTATTACTAGAAGTGAAGAAATCAACTACAAATATAAATGTATCAATCATAGACGGCATGAGTGCCTCATCCCACTATGTCGCCGTATCTAGGTTTACAACTAAAACCGAAAAATGTCGTATTGGAAGTTTGGACTTCCATCGTGATGGCTACTGATCCGAAAGATCGATCATGTAGTGTAACACTCAATGGCTTACGTCCTGTGCATGAGAAAACAACGTAATACACATCTGCACTATATCGAGGATATCAAGTATCTCAACGGCTTACGTCCCGTGCATGAGAAAACGCCGTATACTCTATCCTTCTAGGAATCGGGGAGTGTGCCCTATCCCTACCAGTTGTGGAGCGACCACACCCAGCCTATCTCAGTCGACCAATCTATCCTCATCTCGAAAGTATACTGACCTAACCATCAGTTCACCATCATACCGATGTGTGAGGCTCGCGAATTAACACTACACAAAGCTATCTACTTAAGCTATGCTTTGATCATCATCCACCAAGCTCTGCTTTTCAACAAAAGCTTGGATCACTGCAACTCAGCATATCACACTGTCAATCCATACCATATCATTGATCTCAACCAATATATAACCTTTAAGCTCGTACGTCTCAGAGAAGGGTGTTAAGAAAGAGAATAAATTCTACGCCACCAAACAGATATATATTTAGCAAAGATCAATGAATACAGCATAACGGAATACAATGTCAGACACACCATCCATTTACAAGTACGTTCTAGGTCTGAACGAAACCGGAGGCACCTTATTGCTTGTCCCGTATGTCCAATACAGGAGAGAGGCCCTCGCATATTCGAACAATCAATAATTACGTCCGGACGGCTAACACTGTAGCCCCTTCAAGGCAGCTGCTCCAATAATGGGCATCAGTAGCAACCCATCCATTCGATGTGAAGATCGTCAGTCTTGCACCGACCCCAATCTCTTCGACTGTTAGTCATCGTACCAATTATTCAAAATAGGTTAAACCCGGTCTTTCCGAATAACTCGCGTATCTTATAATCAAGTGCTATAACAACACATCATATGCCTCATTCCAATCCAGAAGATTCTTTTATTCGTATTTCTTTATTCTGGAAAGGTTCTCATTAATCTTATCAATGATTATCACTTTTAAACACACTGTTTAATCCACTTCTTTGGAAAACATTTCAAAAGATTTTATACTATCTCTTCGCAGTTTAAACCAAATTAAGATTTATCAAACTAGTTGGGAATAATGCCTTACCGAAGTAATCATTCATTTGATTATCCCATCTCAACCTATTCATCCCATGAAGCAAAACTGGTAGTACTCCATATCTAACACCACTATGTTATCGGTAAATTCAATTACCATTTCACATTCAAATATAATTAAAGGTTTAACTACCGCATAAAGTAAAACTGGTGATACTCCATTTTTGCACACTTCTCAAATTTGGCAAATTTAATTACCACATTAACATTTCAATCTAATTAAAGATTCATTAAAACTCCACTTAGTTTTAATCTCCAACATCCACAAGTTGTTAATTTAATGTGAGGGGTCTAGTGCTTAAATATACATATAACGGTGCTAAGACACGAGGTTAAGTCCAACTTGTGTTAGGAGTCTTCCCAGAACCGCCCGACAAATCCAACATCCACAAGTGGTCGACTTAATGTGAGAGGACTAGTGTATAAACATATTTATGAATATATGTATTTAAAAGGATAGAAATAAATGGCACTAATTTTGCTTAATGGAAATGAATGAAAGTTACAACAGTAAAAGAAGTGGAATGAATGAGGAATGATAACAACCTATTATAATTAATTACATTAATAAGAATGTTATATAATAGGTAGGTTTGTCCTAGGCACAAGTGGAAATTATAACATAAGTTATAATAAATGGAAAGGAAACTTATTAGAAAACTTTAGTTAAGAGAACTAAGTTAATAAGTAAACAACGACAAGTTGTACTAACAGTGTAAGATGGAATTATGATTAAATAAGAAAGAACGAGGTGAATATATGGGATGAAATAAGTTATATTTAATCACAAATAATAAGTGACATGTTAAACAGAAAACAGGTGAATTGAGATGAAATATACTTAATTACATATTATGTAGAACATGTTGTTGTAACTGCGGAATCATACAATGAATAATATAAAGAGATTGTAGATTACAGATCTTGGATTACGATCTAGAGAATAACATGTTATGGGCTTATTAATAAACTTAAATGGATTAAGATATATATCTGAAATTAATAAGCAAGAGGAACTTGGTAACTTGAATAAAAACTCAATGTGAATGGGAATAACCAAGTTAACTAGAAATCTGATGAGGAAGAGCAAGTCCGTAATTACATGATTAGAGATAAGGTCTAATAACACATCAACCTGAGTGTTTACACCAAAAATGGTCTAAATACCCAAGGTACTAAACTGTACTTCACCAATTCGGTAAGAAATAAATGGAACCGTGTTTAAGTAGCAATAGAAAGTAAAATGCGGAAAAAGTAAAGTAAAGACAAGATTTATAGTGGTTCGGCCGTTAACGAGGCCTACGCCCACTGTGAAGATGATTTCCTGCCTTTAATGAAAATTACAAGGTACATCCACTCTTTAACCTCATATATATCCATACCCACTCAATATATCCTCATTTATGTATTTTGATCTAGAGAACTATACAAGAGAATAATAGATTTTAAGGAGAAGGAGGATGGATGAATGATTTGAAAGAAAAGATTCCTTCATTTGAAAATGATGTCTGTCGCCATGGCCAGATCTATGGTTGAGTATGATGTTTAACAGCACTACGTCATGTTTCCAGAAAAAGCCCCCTCTTATGTTGGTAGCCATGGTGTATTTATAGGTGAACCCCCCTTGGTAAATGATTTGGAATCTGTTTATCTTAGGCTGTGGGTCGTTCATTCTGCTAATTACAACCATGCCATTGGACAGCTATAGCCAGCTGTCCAGGGTCGTATTCAGTGTTATGTGCGGACGACTTGTTGAGTGTCTTGAATGGCTGAGCGGGTCCTTAAATGTGAGCGCGGATGCTCTAGGAGATTTCGCAAAAGCAGAGTGTGGAGCTGAGATTGGTCCTCCTTTGTTCCTTGCGTGAACGATCTTCTTGTGCTAAGGGCGCTCGTCCTCTTGTTACCTTTGTATGGTGCCGCTTGGTTTTACGGTTATGCCAAGCGGTTGCTTTTGCCCATGTAGAATGGGTGACCTGTCTTGTTTTAGTGCTTGAGCGGCTTTCAAGATGTGCGGCCCTTATCTTGTCGAGCCGTGCCTCTCATAACCCGGTCGCACTGGTAGACTTGGCCTGCCTTGGGTTTGATATTTGGGTCTTGCTTAGCGCGGTTGCGTTATGTAGGACCGACCCTAGTGCGACCCGCCTTGTACCCTCTACCCAATGTGCGTATGAATTTTTAGGGATTAACACTTGCCCCTCGAAGTCCGTGATTTTCTTTTGTAAGGAATTATGGGCTTCGACATATTTGATCACACATTGGGTGGCGATTCTGTCCTGGTCGTTCGTGTAGAGACCGGGGTCACCTTGTTGACGCTGACTGGCATCTTTATCTTTGAACGAGACGTTTGGCTTACCATGTTTTTGTCGTAAATGACCAGATCGTGTGGAAATGAATACGCCAACTGGTCCTTTGACGAGACACCTGTTTCGGTACTCAAGTGTTATGATGACGTGGCGAGGAGTACCTTTATGCCCTTTAATCTCCCCTTTGTTCTCTCATTTGTCATCCGATTTTGCTTTTATTTATCTTCCAAGAGAGATTCTGAAAGAAAGAACTCCGCATTTTTCTCTACTGCTACTCAGTTTTGTTGATGATCTTTCCTTTTTTGTTCTTCCTTTAAGTCTTACGGTTACTCCCTGGTTTATTTATAGGATGGTTTCATCTTCGGAGCAACGCAAAAAAGGAACCTTTGTTGATTTGAGCATCTCTGGGGATGAGACTCAGTCGGGTGGTCATCCGTCCGTAAACCCTCCTTCCTGCCCTTCTTATACGGAACTCCAAGCTATTATTAATAGGCCTCGTTATGCTCCCGGACCTTGCAATCCCAGGATTGCTAAGCGATTTCGAGGATGGAGCTTACAAGGGGTTCCTTCGAATGCGGATGTGTCCCTGGCTGATTCTCTGAGTTTTGCTTATGATATGACTATGGCGAAAAATCGCATGCTGGCTCGCCTTAAGACTGTTGTGCATCAATTTGGAGAACAGATGGACTTGCTGAAGAATCATTTTGCAAAGCGGATGGTTGGCTGGCATAAGTTGGCCTCTGACCTCCAAAAACTTCACGAAGACAACATCGAGCGCATTTCTGCTTTGGAATATGACAAGGCGAAGTTAATCCAGGCCCTTAGGTCAAAAGATAGCATGGTTGCCTCTTTTGCCCCCGGGGGGGTTGAGTCACTGGCTCTTGTACGTGCTGAAGGTCTTCATCTTGTCCTGCTCCGGTGAAGAGGAAGGTAGGTAGGCCAAGGAAGGTCAGAGATTTGTGATCCTCTCTCTTGGTTGCTTTTTTTTGAACCCTTAAGACCGGTTGTGCAAGCGAGTGCCGGTCCTCGCCCATGACATTATGTTGGTTGTTATTTGATGACTTTGTATTTGACTTGTGACTCTTTTGTACTTTCTGATGAACGGTTGCCTGGCTGATTTTGCGATACTTTCCATGTCTGTGCTACACCATGCCTCTTTGCCCTGCCATGACAAAACACATGTATTTTCTTTTAAAAGGCTTTTTTTGTACATAGCGATCGCGCGTTATCGTCGTATCATGAGGCGTTCGTTCGTGCGTTAATATCACATCACAGTTAGTTCTGTATTGCTCTTATTAATTTGGGATTACCCAGTTTTCGGTATTTGATTTAACTAGTTAGTTTTAAATTGCTTTAATTTTGGCAAGTCAACCATTTAGGTTTTTTATTAAATATCCTACTTTATTTGTTTGGTATTTTCGTGATGCATTTTTATGCGTGCCCCCTGGGAGGACTTGGGTTCCAATGTAGAATCCGAACTTGGCTTCATTTGACTTGGTTAACAACCAAGAACAAGAACGGACACCCCCATACGGCTAGGATTTCTGATTTTGTACTCTTGGCTTTGCTTGATTTGGTTAACAACAAAGAACAAGAGTGGGTACCCCCGTATGGCTAGGATTTCTGCTGTTGTAATCCATCCTTGGCTCTGCTTGACTTTTTTAATAACAGAGACAAGGATTGCCACCTCCTTTCGGTCGGGTTTCTTTTTTGCGTTGGTCCTTCCAGCATGTTTAATCCTTCCCCATTTTATGCTTCATTCATGGAGCGGACACTAATTCATCTCATCGAGTTTTCAACTCAGAAGGAAAAATTCGTGTTTTTACCAACTAAGGTAGGCGTCCTTTGAAATTGGCAATTTTTCCGTTTTGGGACATGTCGGTTTTTCCGACTTTATGCTTCGGCCAAGGACACAGACCATGGTTTGCCTCCTTGAGTTTCTTTTTCTCAAGTTGGAAAACCAGTGTCCAGCACCTAGGAAGGCCATCTAAGAAGATGCTTCTTCGGTGGGCTTTAGCAATTTAATCCGTGGGACTTTTGAGTTGCTTTTCACTCCAGCATCGACTTTTTAATCTGGCATCAGGCTTTCTGTTGGTACTGTACTGAGGGGTCCAGTGCTTCCTGACGGAAGCTGGAATTTCCTCGAGTTGTTGCTCCTTGATCGCTCGTTTGCCTACACAAGGAAATCAACTTTTAGTGTAGGATGATGAATAAGTGACCTGTACATGTAACTAAGATCTCATATTCAGTTATTTCATGTACACCGCTAAAATGTGAGGATTCGATGTCTTTACAGTATTTCTTATATATATTTGAATAACATGATATAAGAAATAATGACGGATATGATCACTGTTCCATGCTCGTGGAATCCGGTTCCCGTCTGTGGTGGCCAATTTGAAAGTTCTGTCCTGGAGTTTCTGATTTATGACATAAGGTCCTTCCCAATTAAGGCCGAAGACTCCAGTGCCGGTCATTATCTTCTTTATGACTAGATCTCCAATTTCAAAAGTTCTATGCTTGACTTTTGAATTGAAGTGCCTGGCCACCCTTCTTTGGTGTGCGGCTACTCTGAGTTCCGCCTCTTTTCTTCTCTCCTCGAGCTGGTCGAGGGCTTCGAGCTGTAGCTTCTCATTTTCTTTGGGGTCAAAATGTAGTCTTCGGTGGGTAGGGACTTCCAACTCCACTGGTATCATAGCCTCAGAGCCATAGGATAAAGAAAAGGGAGTGTGCCCTGTTGCAGTTTTGTGCGTAGTGCGATACGCCCATAATGCCAGCGGGAGTTCGTCTACCCATGCACCTTTAGCCTTTTCCAGTCGCTTCTTGATGGTAGTCTTGATGATTTTATTTACTGCCTCCACTTGCCCGTTCGCCTGTGGATGAGCGACCGCTGAAAAGCTCTTCTGGATTTTATACTTGGCACAAAAGCTTTGGAACTCTTCACTTTCAAACTGGGTTCCGTTGTCCGTGATTATCTTTTGTGGTAACCCACCTGCATTTGATGTTTTTCAAGACAAAGTTAATAACCTTCTTTGAAGTTATAGAGGCCAATGGTTCTGCTTCAGCACATTTTGTAAAATAGTCAACAACAATTGCATATTTGAAACCATATTTGGCAGTGGGTAGGGCTCCTATGAGGTCGATGCCCCATATAGCAAACGGCCATGGGATGACCATGTGCTTTATGGTTGTGGACGGCAGCCTTGGGGTTTTGGCAAATCTTTGGCACCTATCACACTTTTTGATGTAAGTCGTGGAATCTTTGTTGATGTATGGCCAGAAATAACCATATCATAGGATCTTTTTAGCCAAAGTTTGTCCTTCGGTATGACCTCCGCATTCCCCTTCGTGCAACTCGGCCATAATTGCCTTAGACTCCTTCTCTGTGACGCATAGGTGTAAAAATCCTCGTCTATACGGTCGCCCATCTTGGATAAGGTATAGGGGAGACTTTCGCAAGATTTTTCTTCGAAGCTTGGCTTCAACCGGGAGTGCTCCAGTTGTGAGATATTCTTTAATTGGTGACATCCATGATTTTGATTCATCGGTTGCTTCCATGATCCAACCCACTTCGGTCTGCTTTGTGCTCGGACTGGAAAGAACTTCTACTGGAACTAACCCCGTTAGCTGCGGATCTCCTGTGCTCGCGTATTTGGCCAATAAATCAGCCTTAGTATTCTCTTCTCTGGGAATACAAGATATGGTGTAATGCTCGAAAGCTTCCAACAATTCCAAGGCCCTTGTAAGATAATCTGGTAAGTTACACGTTTTCACCTAGCATTCTCCTATAATCTGGCTTACCACGAGCTGGGAGTCGCTGAAGATCTGTATAGTTTTTATTTGTAATTCTCTCGCAAGTTTTATTCCTGCGATAAGGGCTTCATACTCAGCCTCGTTATTGGTTGCCGCAAATTCCAATCTTGATGCGTAGCATAGGGATTTTCCTTCAGGGGTTTCGAGAACTACCCCTGCCCTAGAACAACGGTCGTTCGATGCCCCATCTACAAATAGTTTCCATTGGATATTAGTTTCAATATCATCTTGCTCCTTTACTTCCCCTTGGTCGGTAAATTCTACAATGAAGTCAGCCAGTGCTTGTCTGTTAATCGCCTTTTGGGGATGATACGTAATGTCGTACTGACTGAGCTCTATATTCCACTTTAGCAACCTTCCAGAGATTTCTGGTCGGGACAGGACTTGCCTCAGAGGTTGGTCTGTGAGTACCTTGATGGGATGAGCTTGGAAGTAGGGGCGAAGCTTCTTTGATGCAATGAGCAAGCAATAAGCAAGCTGCTCAAGTTTTGGATAATTGAGCTCCGCTCCGGATAACCTCTTGCTGATGTAATAGGCCGGTTTTTGTATCTTCAAATCTTCTCTAATTAGTGCTGCGCTTAGAGCATGAGCAGAAACCGCCAAGTATAGAAACAAGTCTTCGCCGTCACTAGGCTTCGACAGCATAGGTGGCATCGCCATATGTTGGATCAGTTCTTCGAAGGCTTTCTGGCACTCAGGGGTCCATTGTATCTTTTTTTTGCCTATTCTGAGGGCGTCGAAGAATGAGAAACATCTGTCCGTTGCCCTGGATATGAAAGGATTCAAAGTCGCGATCTTCCCGTTTAGACACTGAAGCTCCTTCTTGGTCCCTGGGGCGCGCATTTCTCTTAAGGTTAATATTTTGGCTGGATTAGCTTCTATACCTCTAGTGTTGACCATGTAACCAAGCAACTTGCCCGAGCCGACACCAAAACTGCATTTCAAAGGATTCAGTTTCATTCCATATTGTCGCAAGATGTCGAACATTCGGGCAAGGTCTTCCAAATGGTCGATTGCTTTCTTTGACTTAACCAACATGTCATCGACATAGACCTCCATCATCCTATCGATTTGTTTCTTAAACATAGCGATTACCAATCGTTGGTAAGTCGCTTCTGCGTTTTTTAGACCAAATGGCATTACCTTATAAAAATATAGGCCAAGGTCGGTAATAAAGCTGGTGTTTTCCTGGTCTGGACCGTACATCATAATTTGATTGTAGCCGGAATATGCATCCATGAACGATAGCAATTCATGGTCGGCCATGGAATCCACCAGCTGATCGATTCTGGGGAGAGGGAAACTATCTTTTGGGCAAGCTTTATTTAGGTCGGAATAATCCACACAGCCCTGCCATTTACCGTTTGATTTCTTTACGAGCACCGGGTTGGATACCCATTTCGGATAGGTAGACTCTCTAATAAAACCATTTTCCATTAGTATGTCGACTTCTTCTTTTAAGGCGCGCGACCTCTCCGGCCCCTGGGTTCTCCTCTTTTGTTTGACAGCCGGAATGCGCGGGTCGATGTTTAGCTTGTGAACTGCAACATCCGGAGATATTCCGCACATGTCAGAATGGTTCCATGCGAACACATCCAAGTTAGCTCTCAAAAAGACAATCAACTGGTTTTTCAATTCAGGGCTCAGCCGAGACCCTATATTTAACACGCGGTTTGGGTCTTTTGGATCTACCGCTATAGGAATCGTATCTTCGGCTAAGGTCGCCCTTTCGTCCTCTGCACTGGTTTCTCTGGGATCGATCTCCTTCTGCATTCCGCTATGCTCACTAGTGCATGGACCTCTCTTTAGTTGCTATAAGGGAGGTTTTTGGATGCAAGGGAGAACCTCTGCATCCTTTCTTGATTCTCTTTTCTTGGCCTCTTTCAGTTCTGCCACGTAGCAGTCCCTTGCGGCCATTTGATCGCCCTTGATTACACCGATCCCCCTTTCGGTCGGAAACTTCATGATCAAACACCAGGGAGCTAAAGCAATCCTGAAGTCCAAAAGAGTTGGCCTCCCAAGGAATGCATTATAAGATGAAAACTCATCTATTATGACAAAGGTCTGTATCATGGAAACTTGACGGTCCCTGTCTGCTAATTCGACAGGCAAATCAATCGTCCCGATGGGTTGCGTAGGTTGACCTGTAAACTTATACGGGTACGCGTGCACTTTTGCCATGGAGAGGTTCATTTTCTGAAAAGTGTTTATGAAGATCACATTAACTGATGCCCCGGTGTCGACCAGGACCCTTTTTACCACTGCATGTCCAAGGCCGATTGTGATCACCATGGCATCGATAGTTGGCGTAATTAAGCCTTCTACATCCTTATTTCTGAATATCACGTCCTCGGTCGAAGTTTTGTGCATTTTCGCCGGAAGCTCGTTGTTCAAGATCATGCACCCTTTCTTTCCCGTGACATCCTTCAATTCATTAGCGTATCTTTCCATATCTGCCCAGCTATTCCCGGCTAGGTGAGAACCCCCAAATATCGTATTGATTACTGGTCTCGAGTCAACTGGCACTCGGTCCTCTTTGTTTAAGTTAGGCTGGTTAGATGTATTGCTATGCCCCTGCACGACCAGAGAGTTTTGGGGATTTTTCACATACTGTTGGATTCGGTTCTTCCTGATGAGCTCTTCAATCAAGCTCTTCAGATGGCGGCATTCGTTAGTGTTGTTCCCTGGTTGGCTATGGAAACGGCAAAATTTCCCGGAATTCGCCTGTTGTTCATTTACCTTCTACGGCTTCATCTGAGGGAAAAGGCCTGAGTCCTTCGCAGCTTGGTAAATCCTCTCTGGGGTTTCGTTTAATAGAGTTAGCTCAGAAGGTTTATACATCCATGTCTTCTTATAAGCTTTGCTCTCCCCCTCATCGTTTCCCCTTTTGTGTCCTAGATCGTTCCTTTGCTCAGCCCTGGGCCCATTATTCTTCCCTTCTCTGGTCGTGCTATTTTCTATAGTCTTCTGGGCACCTAGAGATTCATCTTCCACACTCATATATTCTTCAGCCTTCTTTTAGAACTTCTTTAAGGTCTTTGGTTTCTTCATTTTAAGCCACTTTCCAAATTCTGATTTCTTATCGATGGCTCTTCTCAGGGCCGCGAGCAAATACCAAGGCTCTGGCTCTACGACTTCCGTTGCCGCAGCGCGGAAGCGTGTAAGGAAAGCTCTGATGGTTTCCCCAGGCCGCTGTTCCATGTCACTGAGCGACATCACGTCTCTTGCTTTAGTGGCCTGCAACCGGAATTGATCCTGAAATCTCCTCACTATATCTGTAAACTGGTCGATACACCTAGGTGGCAGTCTGGTGAACCAAAGTGAGGCCACACCTTCCAGGAAAACGGGAAAGTATAAGCACTTGATTTCGTCAGTGGCTCTAGCTCCATTCATGTGTTGGTCATATTTGAACAGGAAGATAGTTGGATCTCCGACTCCGTTGTAAGGTGCTATTGTTGGCGGTATAAATTTCTTCGGGAATTTTGCTTGACGGATCTCCTCTGTGAATGGATTTTTGCAGGGGGAGAACTCCCACTCTTTTTCCTCATCCTCTTGAGCCACCTTCTCCTTCATTACTCTCTGAATTAAGTCTGTGATGCACCTTTCATCGCCTGCTTGTTCATCAGAATTGATGCTAACGTTAGCGTGGCCATGGTTTAAGCTTTGACGCCTCGCATCCTTCTTGAGGGAGGCTATGTTGGAGCGATTCGTCGCACGTTCTTCTTTGCACTGTGGAGATCTGACCTTAGGATCCCCAACACCGGCCTCTTCCCTGACTCTCACTGGGCTATGAGGTCGTCCAAGGTCTGAGGCTGATGAGACCTCTTTTTCGTCAGCATTATCCACAGCGTTCGGTGGTAATAGATTGGCTTGACCGTTGGTCAAGACATCAAAACTTTCCATTATCATCTTCGCTATATTATCCACTTTCTCGTTCAAGCCAGCTATAACCACATTCAATTCATCTCTCGTTATAGATGGCACAGGAGTTTTCCCTGCCCCTTGATTCAAGATTTGAGGGGTAGCTTCGCCAGCACCATCACCCTCATTGATTGCGGCGACTTTAGCGGATTTACCGCTTTTCTTCGATCCAACCATGATTTCAAAGGAGAAAATCAATTTTGGGATGTTTCTATTGCTGAATTACGAAAGGAAATTATGAACACGGCCCCACGGTGGGCACCAAAATGTTTACACCAAAAATGGTCTAAACACCTAAGTTACAAAACTGTACTTCACCAGTTCAGTAAGAAATAAATGGAACAGTGTTTAAGTAGCAATAGAAAGTAAAATACGGAAAAAGTAAAGATAAGATTTATAGTGGTTCGGCCGTTAACGAGGTCTACATCCACTGTGAAGATGATTTCCTGCCTTTAATGAAAATTACAAGGCACATCCACTCTTTAGCCTCATACATCTCCATACCCACTCAATATATCCTTATTTATGTATTTTGATCTAGAGAACTATACAAGAGAATAATAGAGTTTGAGGAGAAGGAGGATGGATGAATGATTTGAAAGAGAAGCTTCCTTCATTTGAAAATGATGCCTGTCGCCATGGCCAGATCTGTGGTTGAGTATGAAGTTTAGCAGCACTCCGTCGTGTTTCCAGAAAAAGCCCCCTCTTATGTTGGTAGCCATGGTGTATTTATAGGTGAACCCCCCTTGGTAAATGATTTGGAATCTATTTATCTTAGGTTGTGGGTCGTTCATTTTGCTAATTACAACCATACCATTGGACAGCTGTAGCCACCTGTCCGGGGTCCTATTCAGTGTTTTGTGCGGACGACTTGTTGAGTGTCTTGAATGGATGAGCGGGTCCTTAAGCGTGAGCACGGACGCTTTGGGAGATTTCGCAAGAGCGGAGTGTGGAGCTGAGATTGGTCCTCCTTTGTTCCTTGCATGACCGATCTTCTTGTGTTAAGGGCGCTCGTCCTCTTGTTGCCTTTGTATTGTGCCGCTTGGTTTTACGGTTATGCTATGTGGTTGCTTTTGCCCATGTAGAATGGGTGACCTCTCTTGTTTTAGTGCTTGAGCGGCATTCAAGATATGCGGCCTTTATCTTGTCGAGTCGTGCCTCTCATAACCCGGTCGCACTAGTAGACTTGGCCTGCCTTGGGTTTGATATTCGGGTCTTGGTTAGCGCGGTTGCTTTATGTACGACCGACCCTAGTGCGACCCGCCTTGTATCATCTACCCAATGTGCGTATGGATTTTTAGGGATTAACACTGAGGCGCTTGGACCAGTCCGTACGTATGAAGGTGAATAACCCAACGGGGTAGATCATCTGGTGTCATGGGACACAAGAGGAATGCGCACCCATCTGATTATTCTGCCTGTTGTTCTGCTGATATTATGCTAGCTCCAAAGGACTGGAAGGGGAAGCATGCGACTTCCTAGGACGTGGAGGGCACTCCTGGTAGTCCTTTGTGTGGTGATAGCATTTGGACTGTGCTCGCAGAGGTTAGGTCTGCGCGTTACTACCCGGTGAGTATACCTTGACTGCCATTAGGAGCATTCATAAGGCTATAGGGTGGCATAGTTGATTCGACGATCCAGTTTCCTTGTGACTAGGCTGGGTTACGTCCATTTTTATCGAGTTACCTGCGGGCCTAACCATCTGTTGATAGCAAGTCGTCGGGTACCAACCATTGACAACCAGCGTCATATGTAATACATGATGCGGAAAGACGGAGAGCTAAACCAAAAGACTGTAGACCCTTTGCTATCAAGGCTATGGGTGAGGGACATGCCAATTAGGATTTGTTGTTTGTTGTTTTCTCTAGGGCCAGGGCACTAGCTCTCAATTATGTTCGTCTTTCACTAGTTGAGGGAGGGGTCGTATGGGACCATAGCTACTAAAAATGCAGACCTTAGCAACTGTGTATACAGATATATGAAAAGCTCCCCACTGAGTTCCGTGTTTTTGATACAGCCCTGTTACGGGACTCGGTGCACAGTAGATATGTGCGGATACAAGCATACCACTTCCGGATGGTGTATCATAAAATTTACGGCATCAAGCACGATTGACGATACGTACGTGAAAAGTCTACATACATGCATATCCGCTCTGGGTGGTGTATCGTAGACTCTAGGGCACTACTCTGTGTGGATTCTGATTCGATCGAAGGTGGCAGTTCGTATGCTTACATAGCATGATGACGACAGATCTATGCAGAACATAGTGTTGTTATATAGAGATCTGTACGTCGCTCTGGTGTAGGATGAGGGACTGCGTATATTTCTGTGGCGTTATGGCGGAGACCGTGCGAGTGAGGTATTATGAGGTGTTCCTTAATATTGGGGGTAGCTACATATATACTGTGTTAGGTTAATCCCCCGGGAAATAGATGGATACGACGTGTGTGTAAGCCTTGAGTGTTTTTAATCCATGTAACATAATAAATAAGAAAATGTAACTGAACGGTATATGTAGAATTATCCAAAATGTGTAGCTTAAATCCAGTCACCAGAACTTGTGTTCTGACCCCCTCCTCATAACATACTCACAGGTTAGATTTGTGGCAGAGATATGATAGCTTTGGATATTGGTTAGGCAGTATTATTATTATCTGGGTAAGGCTATATTTTGATTACATTATATTTTATCCATTCCGTTGTGAGATGTTTTCTATGCTCTGATGTATTTTATATCTCTGTCTTTTCTGCAAGATACCAGACAAACCAACACGAGTTTCGATAGATTAGAATTTTGAAAAAAAAATGTATGTCAGAATTCGGGTTGCTACATACAGGTTATTTCATAAAACGTTTCTTTAGACTTTATATGTTTCACAACCAAAGTAAATATTTTATAGCATGAATTTAAACACACAACATAATACAACACTTCAAATTTTTATAGTTCTTCCATAATTTAGCTCTTTATAAACATTTACACAACACTTACATTTAGTACTCAATTTGAACTTCCATATTTACAAACAACTCTTCTACTTTCTATAGATATAAATTATTTCAGATTCGTTTCACTTAAACATAACTATTTAATAAAAAATAAATTGTGTTTTAATATGCTATTTCTCGCAACAATGCTTCCCCAAACTGGAAGGCAATTCTAAGAATGAGAGACAAACTAGCTGAAAATTGTACTCGAGAATTTGCTACTGGTAAAGATACTAATCTATGGAAGGATCCATGGATATTGGGTAAATCAATGATAGATGTTGTTGGTTGGGACACATATTCTGCTTATGGATCCCCAAATACTAATGTTGACACAATAATTGAAAACATTCTTGGAATTGCGAACAACTACCATGCAATATGGATACCACAAAAAAAATCAAGCAATGCCAATATTTACTGGCAGGGAAAATGATATATGGGCATGGAACAACTCGAAAGGTGATTTTGCTATCAAAACAGCTTGGAATTCAGTTCGTACTAAACACGAAAACAAAATCTGGAGTAAAACGGTATGGGATAAATCCATTTGCCCTAAAAATTCTTTCACTGCATACAAGGCTATCATGCAACGATTACCCACTCGTGATAGACTAAACAATTGGGGCATAACAGATGACAGACTCTGTGTTTTGTGTGGGTCAGCGGAAGAGACTCATGATCATCTTTTATTTGCATGCAGCTATAGTAAAACAATTGCGCAAAATTGCAAGGTAAAAATTGACCCTTTGAATCAAAATTGGGATTTACAGGTAATTGCTACATACCTGGCCAAGCACCCAAACAACGATCGTCTGATAGTCAAACTCGACAAGGTTGCCTTGACATATACTGTAGCCGCAATTTGGAGAGAACGTAATGCGAGAATTTTCAGAGGAAAACCAAGTTCAGTAAAACATGTCAGTAGATTAGCCATCATTAATATTATCGTCAGTAAACGAAGAATTAAAGGGAGAGAACAAACCGATAGCTTGGAATCTACACTCGATGAATTGTCAAGAACGGATCTGAAGGAAGTGTCGGCACAAATTCCAGGAACCAGTACATTATTTGAGCCGCCATGAATTACTTTCGTGTTGTGTCTGATTTGAAGAGAGGACGAAGAATCAATTTGGAAAGTTCTAGTTGTGTTAATGTAACTGGTCTTGTATACTTATGATTTGTTCGTTACTTGGGCTTTTGGCCTGTCATGTAATCCTTTCACTCTGGACTTTTTATGCCTAATAAAACTTTAACCTATTTCAAAAAAAAACATGCTATTTCTCCAATTTATAAGTCATAAACATAATTTCCTAAGTTTTCACAACAACTTAGCTTATGTCTTTGACCAAATCTGGAAATCTCGACAATCCAAAATCATTGGAAATTCCATTGCATTTAAACAAAAAAAATACCGTATAACAATTCAAAACAAGATCCAAAAGAACTACTTCAATGGATATAATAAATGCAACCATATAACAATTTGATTGAAAAATTAAGAACTTAATACCCAGATTTTATTTCAAACCATTCTAAAATAATAATGATAATAAATATACACATATATAACTCCTTTTGTATATTGAATAAAAAAAATTAGTTCTTGAAATAGAATTATTATCTTTTCTAATCTAAGCAATTCTAACAAATTTTCATAGCAACAATCACTCACTTAGAAACTTAAAACTGAACGTTGTTGAGGCTACAATCATATTGAAGTTATTTTCCAGCAACTACAACGAGTTCAATGCTTTAAAAATCATTTATAATCCTTTTATATGAATAAATACTATCGAACGATGCAACTATATCTTTCCAAATGTTGAAACCTTTTTTCAAAACTTTGAATCATAAATTCTCAGATTTTCAAGTTACCCTTTCAATTTTGTAATCACCTTTCAATTTTTGCTTATATGATTTCACTTTTTATGTATATCATTTCACAAGTTAATCCACTGTTTACATTTATTTCGAACAACTTAATTTAAAATTAAAATCAAATTCAACATTATCGCTAAATGCTTTATGTTGACGTCAAAAGTTGGTCACTTGTGGCAATCAGCCCCCAATCGTGTGAAAATCACACGAGTAACTGTTATAGAATACGGTAAAGCAAATAAAACAGGGAACACACACAACTTTTTATAGTGGTTCGGCCAAGAATGTGCCTATGTCCACTTTATATTTATTGATTTCTTCTTTTGATTACAAGTACAATGCTTTTATCTTTTGAAGAACGATGGGAGATGAGAAGTTTTTTAGAAGAATGAGAGTTGGCTATTTGAGGAATATGCCGAGAGTATTCTTCTTCCAGAGCTTAAAGTACCCAGAATTCACCATGTAAAATTCACCCCTCTCTCCTTTTTTTCTTTGGGGAAGAAGGTATTTATAGGTGGAGAAATCGGCTAGGGCTGGTTTGACATGGCCCGGCCTTTTCGGGAAGGCTCGGATGCGTGGAATTCATTCCTTGGATGTAGGTGCTGCTAAAAGACTGGCTCTACTGTTTATCAATAGTACCTTCGGAAACCATGGCTTACATGGCATCCAAGGTGCGGTGTATTAAAAGGAGAGCTTTGTTCAGATGTGGTTAACCGCTTTTGTGGCTTTGAGAAATGGTCTGAGTAATAAATGATAAGTCTATATACTTCCAGGTGAGCCCGAGATACTTGCTCGATCCACTTTTGATGGAAGCCTATGACTCGGTCGATTGAGAGCGATTCTCCCTAGCTAAGTGAGTTGAATCCTGAAGATAATTAGGCGGAGTTGGAATCGAATCGAGCCAGCCTCGAAGGAAGCTGGTTTGGGCCGATCCTTGTTTGGGCCTTTCAGAGTGTGAGCGGCTATATCGGCCGATGGGCTGAAGTTGAATAGAGCTTCTAGAGGCTAGGCTTCGATCCATTGAACCGTGCTAAATTTTTTCCAAAAAGTTGGTCAACACTTTGCCCCTCAGAATACATCTTTCTAGGTAAAAGAGGTGTGTTTTGATCCCTTGCATCGAAGTCTAACGTGCAGACAACTATGGTTACGCCGAACCATAATTAGGCCAGAAGTCCGACGGCCCAATGGTTGTATTAAGGACGAAAAACCGACGACCGAAGTAGGTCGTATTAAGGCCAGAAAACCGACAACCATCGAAGACCGTATTATGGCCGAGAGAATGACCATAAATCCTGATTAAGGATTAGTACCTGCACAGACAATAGAAACCATTCTCGGTCTAGAGAAGGCTTGTAATTTACTCTGATTGAGCATTAGTCATGTTCGACTCGAAGGCAAGTCGAGATATTCAAGTAGTAGTTACACTTGGCTTAGAGGGGTGGCAAGTTTTAACCATACCCGCCTTACGGAGGTGGCAAGTATTAACCATACTCGGCTTACGGAGATGGCGAGTATTAACCATACTTGGTTTATGGAGGTGGTGAGTATTAATCATACTCGGCTTATGGAGGTGGCTAGTATTAACCACACTCAGCTTGTGGCAAGTGATATCCATGCTCAACCTATGCAAGATTATCTAACAAGTTTTTAAGAAGCGAGCGAGTATAGTCCATACTCGGCTTAAGGGACATGATCGTACTCAGCTCAAGGAGTAGGTTTTTACAGAGGGTGGTAGGCCTTCGCGTTGACCACATTCGGCGGGGGCGAGCATCAGTTATGCTCGGTTTAAAGTACTCAAACATAATCCACATTTTGCACAAAGAGAGTTCATAATTGTTAAAGAGCTAAGGACAATAAATTCTAAAAGGACAATAATTGATTCCAGGGCATGCCTAGGAGCTAAATCCTAACCCCATACATGTTTACATCAAAGGGTCAGTTTTATTGAAGGAATTACATCAAAAAGTAAAAATTAAACTTAATTAATGATAATGCCGTGAGTGTTGGTCTCAAGGTCCTTTCCGTTTCTAGGAGCTCGAGGACCGACCTGAGGAGCTTGGGCAGAGGATTGTGGCGGCACGGTCTATGGGTTCTTCTTGACATATTTGGGAAGCTCCCCTCGCCAGACCCTGTCCTCGATGAGATCGTGCAAGTGCCTGCATTCCTTGGTGCTATGACCTACGATGTTGTGAAACATGCAATGCTTTCTAGATTCGAGTTCTTTTTGGTTCGGCTCTCTTCGAGGAGGTCTTGGGAAAGGAAGGAACCCTCGTACGTCAAGGCAGATGTCGAGCAAGGAAGAATTGAGCTCGGTATATTGATCGTACATATTTTCCCTTCGAGGTCGTACGTTGTGCGCGTTCTTTTCCAGGGCCTTTACTCTTCCTTTATTTTGGCCGTTGGTAATCAATGGACCTACATGTTTGGTGACTAAGACCTCGAGGCTCTCCATCTCAATGCTGGCGTCTTCTTGTAGGAGGAATCGCTCGGCCTTGGCATAGAAATCTTCCATATCCTTGGGGGGATCTCCGCTTAAAGAGATTGAGAATTCTGATCAGTTCAGAACTCCTGCAATGGCGGCCATAAGCACCATTGATAGCTCAGGCCGATCAACAGATGCTACAGCCACGTTGAATCTTTCGAGGAAGGACCGAAGTGTTTCTCCCGGGTGTTGTTTGATGGTGGTCAAGAACATGACACTCTTTGGCCGGGAGATATGTACCCTCAATTTCTCAATGAAACGGGTGACCAGCGTATTCCAACTACTAATCGACTCTGTTGTTAGCTAACGAAACCACATGTCGGCTATATCTGTGAGGAAGAGTGGGAAGCACTTAGCCATAACATTGGTCGATGTGTCGAGCACTTCCATATGTCGCATGTATCGCATGAGATGGATGGTCGGGTCGGTCCGACCGTTGTATGGTTCAATAGCTGGAAACTTGAAGTCCGGAGGATTAAGGGAGTTCCTGATTTCCCTAGTGAAGAGGCTGCGGTGGATGTTATCTATATCCTATTGAGAAGAATTGCCCCGGGTGAAGCGTTGGACTATGCTGGCGTGCTGACTACCATCCTGAGGAGTCACTACCATGAATCCAGCTCTGCATTCGGGAGAGTTCCAGTACTGGGATCTGACAAAAGCATGCTCGGAAGGGTCGTCGTCAGCCGGACTCGACCTCTGAGAGTTGAGTGAAGGTGAGGGCGAGGGTTCATCGCAGTTGTTGGCTCAGGGCATACTCCCCCTCTTGAACCTGATGAGGAGCGGTTTGAACCATGCCCGTGGTGGAAGGTCCCAACTGATTCAGCATAGAAAGTGATGTTTGGGACTCTTCGATGCCCCTGGCTGAGGCGATATTAGGAGGGTCTACAGTAGTGTTTTCCTCCGCCAATTTGGGAACCAGTATGGTAGAGCGATTTCCGTGGTTGGAGGGAAGGCCCCACCAGCTCTTCATTGAAGGAAATGCGGCGTAAGACGAGTCTGTGCTAAGATACTGGGTTGTAAAGAGAATGGTATTGATTTTGGTTGATCCAGAGGTTGCTTGATCGGTCTGGGAGTCGAGCTATTCCCCGGATTGGAGGCAAAGTAGTCGAACAACCTAAATCTTGATCGCTGGCCTTTTATGAATCTACAGCTGAGGCTGTGCTGGTCGCTGGAAGCGATACTCCTGGCTGACAGTGGTCGGGAGGCAGAGCCGAGCCAGGAGGAAGCAAAGGTGTGATCTGATCAGTGGCCTGATTCCATGCAGACCGAAGATCAGTTGTTGCCCCAATCCCAGTCGGTGGAGGAATTGATATTGAAGCATTTAGTCCCATCTCCACTCGACCGAGAAGGTGATCCATTAACTGTTGTTGTTGTTCGAGGAGTTTACCCTGAGATGTCATATGGTCTCTGAACTTGACCATGATTTTGTCCATGTCATCCCGGGTAAGATATCGGGACACATCTTCATGGGAGGAAGCTTCCTGGCTTGCTTCTGCAGCGTTTGTGTCAGCTGCAATGGCATTTGTTGGACGAAAGGACGTCTTATCTTTCTTTCATTTATTCTCCATGGGCTGAGATAAGCAGAAAGTCGAAGGTTATGCCGATTCGTTCTCCCCCACCTGGCGTGCCAAAGTGTTAACGTCAAAAGTTAGTCACTTGTGACAATCAACCCCCGATCGTGTGAAGTGCACATGAGTAACTGTTATAGAATGCAGTAAAGAAAATAAAACAGGGAACACACACAACTTTTTATAGTGGTTCAGCCAAGACTATGCCTACGTCCACTTTATATTTATTGATTTCTTCTTTTGATTACAAGTACAATGCTTTTATCTTTTGAAGAACGATGGGAGATTAGAGGTTTTTTAGAGGAATGAGAGTTGGCTTTTCGAGGAATAAGCCGTGAGTATTCTTCTTCCAGAGTTTGAAGTACCCAGAATTCACCATGCAAAATTCACCTTTCTCTCCTTTTTTTCTTTGGGGAAGAACGTATTTATAGGTGGAGAAATCAGCTAGGACTGGTGTGACGTGGCCCGGTCTTTTCAGGAAGGCTCGGACGCGTGGAGTTCATTCTTTGGATGTAGGTGCGAATGAAAGACTGACTCTACTATTCATAAATAGTATCTTCGGAAACTGTGGCTTATGTGCCATCCAAGGTGAGGTGTATTAAAAGGAGAGTTTTGTTTGGGTGTGGTTGACTGCTTTTGTGGCCTTGAGAAATGGTATGAGTAAGAAATGATTCGGCTAGATACTTTCAGGTGAGCCCGAGATACTTGCTCGATTCGCTTTTGATGGAAGCCTATGACTTGGTCGATTGAGAGCGATTTTCCTTGGCTAAGTGAGTTGAATCCTGAAGATAATTAGGCGGAGTTGGAATCGAATCGGGCCGGCCTCGAAGGAAGCTGGTTTGGGCCGATCCTTGTCTGGTCCTTTCAGAGTGCGAGCAGCTATATCGGCGGATGGGCCAAAGTTGAAGAGAGCTTCTGGAGGCTAGGCTTCGATTCGTTGAACCATGATAGCTTTTTCCAAAAAGTTGGTCAACACTTTACAGTTAAATTTTGAAACTGAATTCACAAGGTATTTGTTCTTAGTGTTCCCACATTTCTGTCTACCTATCCCAAGTAGGGAAAAGCATAAAATGACTCATAATCAACCAAATATTTAATACCTATAAACTAGTCGGATATAACTACTCAATTAAAAAATAACACAAGCAACATACAATTGTTAACACTCCTAAGTCGGTGAGCATAGATAATCAAACAATAAATGATAACACAAAAATATTATAATTTTCTAACAGATAGTAAATCAATAATTACTATGTTTAATATATGGAATTTTTTTATATGTTACCTAACTTTTTGACCCGACTACCAGGAGCAGTCTAGGCTCACACGACTCAGCCCATCGTGTGGTTAAATGGCCCATACGTTCGCCAATGCATCCGGAATCAAGCCCATATCGAATCGGTCAAGTGTAGTCGTTATTGCTCATCGAAACTATTCAAAATAGCTAACTATTCATGGATCGGTAGTTTCACCTTCAACAATTCATATCCCAAAGATTCTGACCCAATTCCATATCACAAACCTCCTTTCACATTTCATATGTTTGGGATTACTCCAGAATTCATATCCCTTAAGAAGACTTCTAAGATCGGCACAACTTCTTCATGTCAACGAAATATTATAAGTGTTTAAAGGTCGGTGTAGATTATTTCTTATTCCCTCATAGCTTCGGATTGGGACAAATGGCTTCATATCACGGGATACGAAATACAGAAAAGCAGAAGGATTCAGTGCAACTGAAGAAGTAAGGCAAAAATAAGGTAAGTATCCCGAGATACGTACTTATCTCGGGATTAGGACAGATCCTGAGACATGAAAGTTTTAGGCACGTGCCCACCAGCCTCCTATTTTTCTTCTCCCACCTGCTCCGTCCTGCAATAAACATCATGCTTTAAATCTGAGGAAAGGGTAAGAATTTTTCTTTCTTGACACTTTCGAAAGAAGATATTGCTTTTTGATTCTCGAGCTTGTTAGATCACTTTGGGATGAAGAAACTTACCCCTTTTTGGACACTTAGACTTTCTGGACTGCATATGCACTTCAAGAAGAAGAAGTTAGGCTTCATTCTGGACCTTGTTGAACTTGCTTTACATCATTTCCTTTGTAGTTCTTTGGAATCATTCTTCCCACCATTGTACTTTTATATAAAAGTGAATAAAATAGCAAAACCATTGAAGTGGACGTAGGTTCTCACGAACCAAACCACTATAAGCGCTATGTTGATTTACTTTCCTGCATATTTTCCACTTTGGACATTTAGTTTCATTGTCTTGGAACTCGATGGGTGTTGTTCCAATTTTTGTGCATCAATATTCTGGTGCTTTTACTGAGAACTAAAGATTTCATCTTTTCTATCGTTCTTCTACCAAAGCTTGGAAGTGCTACTTAGGTCTTTTAGGCATACCTACCAAGTTTACTTAAACGGTGAAAAAAGGAAAAGCTACTTAGTTGGACCTTCGACTATCGATTCAGAAAACTCACCTCAACATAAAATTTGGAATGTCTGACTGCCCTGGATATGGTGACTTCCTCCAGGCCGGAAGCTACGGTCACCAAAGGTCAGTTCTTCGAAGTGACCAAAAAATTGGAGGAAACTCAATGACGGCTTAACGACCAAATTAATCTGAATATTGACTAGATACAAAGGCTACACCAAAATACCAATAGGGATATCACGCGCCTTCAAGCTAATAGGGTTGTTCAACCTCATTAGTACATTTCGAAAAGTTCTTCTTCCGATACTTGTCATAACAACCGTAGCCAAAAGGAAGGATTAACGGTAACAGTGTTACACTTACTATCAAAGAGGGAGCTCATCGTTCCGACTCTCCTAGTTGGGGCCTAGTCTTTATCCTAGAACTAGCGCTCAACCCTCTACATGGCAGCTTTTACCTGCCTTTGTTCAGAACTTGTTGCCTACTCAACCAAGTGCAAATCAGGCTTAAGTTCCTCCTATCCAAACTCCGTAAAATCTGAGAGTCAAGATTGGCGACTTATTATAGGATAATGTTGATGTTCATCTGAGAAGGCACCCTAGGCCACGAACTACTAAGGCGGACCACGACCGCTGGAATCCAGCTAAGATCCAACCTTTGATTCTCACCGACTGATAACGACTTACTCGGGAAAGACTGATACTCGAAACTTTCTGAATTGTTACGAGTGGCACATGGATTCGAGCCATGCTACCAATGTAGTAAAGCGTAAGTACTTTCCCGTATTTCTTGAATTTGTGACTCTGCTTTGGATCTCTCGACTACCACTGAGAACCGTAACGACTTTCGATCAGTTTGCTAATGAGTTGGTTAAGCAGTTCATAATGCATGTCACCAGATCGAAGGACACCTTGTCCCTATTGAACATATACTAAGGCATCGGGGAAACTCTCAAGAGTTACCTCGAATAATTCAATAATGACTTGGCCAAATTTGAAGGTACCAACTCGCGTATCGTCATTGTTCAGCTTACCAAGTGTGTACTAACCAAATTCCAAGTATGGTGCTATGATCGATAGAAAACAACCTAAGTCTCTAGAAGTTTTATGAGGGAAGGAAAATCATTTCATGTACTAAGAAGAAGCATGTAGGAACAGGGCTGCTCGAGCTGCACACCCCGACAACCTATAACAAGGCTCTTCTCAAGACAACGTCAAAGCCAAGCAAGTCGGAGAAAGCTGCGACAAGGGTAAAGAGTTCGCTCAGTTCAAGCGCAAGCCGAACAACATCAAACCAGGAAGCCGCAACAATCAGGAAAAGGACTCCAAGAAGCACGACCGCTTTCCCACTAACAAGGTCTATACTCCACCAAATACTTAGTTGGAGATAATATATCTCGAGATTTTTAGTATGATGTAGTATAACAAGCCAACTTTAAGGGAATCTATAGATTAAGAAAATAAACTCTGGTAAATACTACAGATTCCGCGACATGTTCAAACACAATACAAATGACTACCGATACATTCGTGACACGATTGAGAAGCTCATTCATTAGAAACGCCACGAGCACTACATCCAGAATGCTTCTTCCAAAGAAACGTCGTGGACCCTTCAACGACCGCACCGCCTTAGATCCAAGCGGCTGTTGGGCCATCCAATCCAAGACCCCCTCAAAAGGGTATTGTGATTAACACTATCTGCGGTGGACCTCACCCGGTAAGCGAAAGATTTTGGCGTATCGAAGGATTCACCAATTCCATCAAGCATGCCGACCACAAAGCATGCTCTATTGTCACAGACGAGTCAGTCCCGTTAAACCTGCAAAAGACTATGAGGGATGACAAAGTCTTCTAAGAAAAGGATGCTACGAGAATCAATATTCCTTTAACTGATCCGCTTGTCTTCTCCACCAAAATAGGTCCGGCCTATGTTAAAAAACTCCTCGTTAACTCATAGAGTTCCGCGAACATCATCTTCAAACATGCCTACGATTAAATGAAGCTTGAGACCAGATATGTAAAGCCATGTAAGGCTATTATTCATGGATTCAATAATGCTCCTAAGCGGATAGTTAGTATTCTAGAGATGCCAGTACAACTAGGAGATAGGGAACGAAGTCGAGTCAGGATCGTTATAGACGTCCCTTCTCGCTACAATGTCTTCCTTGAATAACCTGTCCTCACTGAGTTCTGAGTATTCATGGCACCTTAGTGCCTGCTGATGAAGTTCCCGACGACAATGGGATCAGAACCATCTGAGACGACCAAATCACAGTTAGAGCATATTGTTTTGCTGAATGGAAGGAAGTAATGAACAAGGAAAATGGAAAAGGCGTGGAGATGACACTCGGTGCATAGCAGCCACCGAAGTCTGAGTCCTGGCTCAGACACCACAACCATTTCTCCAAGGGTTTTGATCCATGTAAGGACAAAGAGCCCGAGTAGGGAAGGGCTATTCCAGTGGAGCCAACCATTGATGTTGCGATCAACCCTACCGACCCCTCTTGGGTCAAAAAAGTTAGATCGCAACTTCACCTAGCAATCAAGGAAGGATTTGTGGATTATCTATGGGCAAACTTGGAAGTGTTTGCTCGGACCCACTTCGATATGTGTGGCATCACATAGGAATCACTTTTTACATGCTTGGTATCGACCCAAAGTACCTTCCCGTGAAACAAAAACACTAAATCTTAGGATCATAAAGATCGAAAACTCAGAGAGGAGGTGGCTAAGCTACTCAACAATGGTTTTATCCACAATTCCCTCTATCCACAATGGGTCTCCAACCTTGTATTAGTGAAGAAATCAAATGAGAAATATCGGGCATGCATCGATTATTCTGACTTGAACAAAGCATGCTCAAAAGGCAGCTTGTCTCTTCTGAAGATCAACAGACTCATTGATTCAATTGCAGGTCATCGGCTGCTCTTGTTCATGGATGCATATTCGCTATAATCAACTTCCAATGTATATTCCCAATTAAAAACACACTTCATTTATCATTGACCTTGGGCTGTATTGCTATGTTGTCATGCCCTTCAGTCTCAAGAATGCTAGATCCACCTGCCAACGATTGGAAAACTGAATGTTCAAGGACCAAACTGGAAGATCTATGGAAGTTTACGTAGATGACATTCTTATGAAAACACTAAAATCGAATGACCTAGCAGAGATGTTCAGTGTTATCTATAAATATTGCATGAAAGTCAATCCCTTGAAAACCTCTTTTGGCATTTCATCCGAAAAATTCTTCGGTTTCATCCTTAATTCACGAGGAATCGATGCCAATCCAGAAAAGATTGAAGTAATATAGAGTATCGAAGTTCCAAAGAACATCAAGGATGTTCAAAGCTTAAACGGAAAAGTGTCCGCCCAAAGTTGATTCCTTTCAAAAGCAACAAACAATTGCTTTCCTTTTTTCGATTTGATTGGGAAAGGGAAGCGCAATTTTGCATGGACATTGGAATGGCGTTGTCGCATTCTAGGACTTCTTGAATCACATGGAACTACCACATATCCTATCAAAACTTGTGGGCCATGAGGACTTATTTATCTACTTGACTATTTCTACGTAGGCAATTAGCTCGGCACTTGTGCGCAAAGAAGATCATGTCCAAAGGCTAGTTTACTACATTAGCAAGAGACTGACAGGAGCTGAAAAGAACTATCTGAAGCTCGAAAAGCTCATTTAATGGCTGTTAATCTCTTGCTGAAATCTTTTCCCCTACTTCCAGTTACATCCAATCAACACGGACCAACCGCTATGATAGATCCTTCAATGACCTAAGGCATCTGAGAGACTTTTGAAATGGAACATCGAACTGAGTCAATTCGAGCTCACCTTCGATCCTTGAAGAGCCATCCTCGAACAAACCCTAGCGGATTTCATTGTAGAGTTCACTACTCCCAAAGACCCACCATAAGATAATGAGCCACCTAACATCCAATTGAAGCTGCATGTGGAAGGTTCCTCAAACAATCATTGTTCTGGAAATGGAGTTGCACTTGTTACTCTGGAGGAACCCTTGATTTGTTATGCTTTGAAGCTCAATTACCCAATAACTAACAACGATGCAAAAAATGAAGCCTTGATCATTGGACTCAGAATCACAATCGAACTCAACTTCAAGGCTCTTCAAATCTTCTCAGGTTTACGACTCATCGTCTGCCAGGTACATGAGGAATATCAAGCAAAAGGGGCATGGATCAATTCTTGCGTAGCTCGGGTTCATGAATTGCTTACCAACCTCTACTGCTACATCATTACTCACATCTTTCTAGAACAAAACAAGAAGTCATATTCGTTGGTCAAATTAGCTAGTTCTAGGGATGCATAGCTCTTGGAATTTGTCCCTATCGAAGTACTTGAGTCCCCAAGTATCGATCAGATGGAGACTAATTCTATTTCAACGACGAAGTCCAAGTCTGAACCCAAGTCGTGGATGACTCCGATCAAAGGCTATTTGCAACATTGAATCCTCCCATACTCTCGAAAATAAAAGCTATCTCTCCTTTGTAAAGCATCACGATATGTTATTCTAGAAGGAGTGCTCTACCGAAGAGGATTCTCTATTCCACTATTCTGGTGTCTAGCCCACAACAAAGATGAACATGTACTACTGGACGCACGTGAAGGAGAGAGCGACGACTACATCAAACTCTGGAAAAGAAGATCCTCTGATGTGGCTACTTTTGGCCAACTCTTGAATGAGATGCACTAGAGTACACCTGAAAATGCGATAAATGCCACAGATTCTCTAACACTCCTAGAGTCCTGCCTACATAACTTATTAAAATGGTTAGTCCATGGCCATTCACAATGTGGCAAATCAACATTATTGGAACTCTTACGAAGGAAAAAGGCGGTGCTCGATATGTTATAATCGCAATTGATTACTTCACCAAATGGACCAAAGTCGAGGCTCTTACGACAATCGCTAACAAGAAAGTAATCAACTTCGTCGTCCGTAACATCATCTGTCGTTTTGATGTTTCAAAGACTATCTTTTGATAACGGGACCCAATTTAAGAGTTATAAGTTCAAAGACATTTGTCGTTGTCAACATATTGAGAAATGATTCTTGGTACTAGCTCATCCTTAAGCCAATCGACAAGTTGAAGCAGTTAACAAAGTCATAATATCCATCATCAAGAAGCATTTGGAAAAGGCCGGAGGAAAGTGGGTAGATGAACTCCCTCTAGCACTTTGGGCTTATCAGACTACCTATAAGTCAACGTCCGACCACACTCCATTCGCTCTCTCGTATGGATCAAGCTATAATTCCCATCAAGGTTGAACTACAATCTCATCGAGTCACTTATTACAATCTGAAGACCAGCAGAGATCTCCTTTTGGAATCACTCGACTTACTCAAAAATAAAAAAGATGAGTCCGAACTTAGAGCGGCTGCACACCATCAACTGGTTGCCGATATTTCAATCCCAAGTCCATCCAAAACACTTTGACATCGACGACCTCATCTTAAGTAGATTTTTCCCATACTGAGCAGAGTCGATCCTCACTAGGAAGGTCCGTACATCCTTAAATAGGGGCTTGGAGATGGTACTTTTAAGCTAATGACCGTTGATGGCATCGAACTACCAAGACCATGAAATAGTGAGCATCTTCGCTGCTACTTTACCTAGCTCACTGCACAGACTTACTGCTATTTACAAATGTTTCATTTCCAGTTCATGGCATTGTAAAAGAACAGACCATTACAGGCGGTAGTTTATTAGTAAAGTTTTTCAGTTCTCCATGTTCTTTATGTGTTTACTTTCTACGTGGTATATTAAAGTTGTGATTACAACCGACTTGCATGCACGAGTACACAACACTGGATCGGCACCTCAAATCTTGGTATTGATCCACCATCTCGATTCTTTACTAAGACTCAAACCTTGTGGAGTGATCCTCCCTTCAGAAGTCAACTCGGGTCTTGAACCAACGACGGGAGCGAGTATAAATAAGTCATAACACTTATTAACTTAAGTGTCCAACTCTACCTCTTAGTCTCCGGACTTAAGGGAAACCCACCAGTCGAGTAAGTATAATACCAACCACTTGCTTAGCTAATTTGGATCCTCAGGATTCGGATTTGGATGCAAAATTGGAAAACCCACCATGCCCTAAACTCTAACCCGAATGAAATGATGGGAGGGTATAAAGGACGAAACAACGATGACCACCCATGGATCCTCACGACTCGGAGTCAATGACCATATGGAAGTTCGAAAGTGTTGTCACAAAACTTGAACTCCACACGACTAAATACCAACGATCGAAAGAAAATCTCGAGAGCGAAGTTCACGCACTTAGACTCCATATGACTCGAAACCGTTGACCGAAGGGAGATATCAAGAATGAAGTCAACACATTCGAACCTCACATGACCTGAGTTCCTCAAGAGTGAGGTCTTAAAACTTTAATTTAAGTGTGACAAAAAGTTACTTACATAAGTACAATACTGGAAAATGTAAAGAATACTTTAACACTTAACACAATGCGTGATGTAAGTAAAGTAAACTAATTTTTATTCATAAGTCAAAATATTCCTTTCTAACGACACGATGCACATTAAAATCACATCGTGCATCCAAAACGAGGGTCGTACTCGCTTTTTCTATCGACCTACAAACCAAAATTTATTATAACTATCACTCAGAAGGCCCACCTTTTTGCTTCTTCTACAACCGGGACTCTCGTGGCCCCTCCTTCTTTTTCCTCTTCCTCTTAGATAAATTTCCTCCGCTTCCCTTCTACCCCTTCGGTAGAGCAGGCCAGGGGTGAGTCCTTATCTCGAACCCCAGGTATCCTTCAAGCAGCAGTTCTTCCATAGAGTTTCCTAGGATCTCTTTCAGTTAGCTTCTATATTCGAGCTAGGTGCGACCTGCAAAGGTTTCGGTTGATGCTTCATAACTTATCTGTCTCCTCTAGGGATACCATTTCGGCTTTCCTGGCCTCCATGTTGGCATTGCTTTTAGCATCCCTCTCGGCCTTCTTTCAAGCCTCTACCTCGACCTTCATCTTCACCCCCCAGCCTTTATCCTAGTGTACTCCTCCTCTACCCTCTTTCGGGTGGCTTCGTCTTCAGCCTTCTTCTAGGCCTCCTTCTGAATTTTGGCCTGGGCATCCACTTCGGCCTTCTCCCTAGCCGTTGTCTTAGCCTTGAGCAGTGCTTCTTGATTGGCCTTCTTCTTCGCTTCCACCTCCTCGTATTTCATCAATATTTAAGTCGATGTTGTTCGCCTACCTCTTGCATAGTTGGCCAGCCTGCCTCTATATGTCAGGTCAGATGAGGATCCATATCCTTCCATCCTTTGTCTTTATCAAAATTTTTGTTGAAGTTATCCATTCTGATCTTGCCTATCTCCAAAACCCAGAACATTTCAGGGTGATTAAAATCCTCTCCCGTGTTCCTTTGGTAAGCCTCCATATCAAACCCGGGCTCGGCGCCCTTCGTCATTTCAGGGCCGATTGTCGCCTCTGCTCTAGAAGAACCTGTGCGTCGAAGAAGAAGACAAGTTAGTTTATTTATACTTCGTGTTACCATCATTTCGAATGCCATTGAGAACGTGGGTATACCTCTTATCATCTGCTGTGTAGCTTCTATCGGCACAACGCTTCAGATAGTTGATAGAAGGAAGCCTTCGTGCTCCAATTCCCGATGGTCGGGGTCATACTCCCTAACCATGGGAGCTGGCATAGGTCGATAGTATGACCAGGATAAATGAATCATTTCCATTGGGAAGTAACACCTTCATACTCATGAGCAACCACCGTGCTCTCCATTGCAATTTCTTTACTCTTCTCAGTAGCAAGTCGTTCCTCCTCCGCCTCGGCGTCTTCTTTCAGCACGGCTCTGCCTCTGCCAACACCTGGTGCTCCTCATCCATCAAATACTGGGCCATCATCATTTCCTCATCCACAGTCTCCACTTCCTACACAGCAGCTTCGTACTCCCCAAGCTTTTCCCAAGCTAGAGCAAGCGTGTAGGAATAATTTTCAGCCCATGAGATTCCGCGGAATCAGAGAGTTTTTACATAGAAGCCCCATTATCAGCTCTAGCATTATCTCCTCCTTTGCTCAGGCCTTTATAGCATTGGTTCTGAGCCCTTCTAGCTGAGCCTTGAATTCCTCCTTCACACCATCCAAGTGGTCTAGCACTTCCTTGTTCGGTACCTCCGCCGCCTCATTTTCCTTCCTCAGCCATTCGAGTTCATCACGATTTGACTCATGGAGTTGTCTGAGCTCCTCGTATTCCTTGATTAAGAGCTACACCCTCTCGTTTTGTTCCCGCAACCTCTCATTCTCCTTAGTCAGGGTTTCGTTATTTTGTCGAAGTTGTTGCACCTCCTCTTTTTCCCTTCTCATCCGGTCATTCTCTTCGCATACCACTTTGTTATCTTTCTCAAGCGAGGTTTCCTGAGCTGTGGTTGAGGCTAGCACATCCTTATGCTCTTCACGATCCATGACCATATCAGCCTTCACATCCTCTGACTCCTTCTTTAATCATCCTATTTTGGCACTAGAGAGTTATCATATAAGCATGTTACTCGAACATGTGAAAATAGATCATAATTAGAATCTTGTCTTACCAACTTTGGTTTTCTCCTTTTTGAGGCTCTCCCGTCCAGACTTAACCTTGAGCCTTAAACCCTAAATATTATCATTCTTTTCAATGATCAGCGCATAGAATATCTTGTCGTACTAATACAAGACCCGGTATTGATGAAAGACGTCATATACCTGAGTCCACATCTCCTCGTCAATATACATTAGGATCTAATGCATATCGGGTATCCAGAGAAGCTCCTCAAAATAGAAGCCCGGAAAGACTTTTTCAATATCTCTTTCTTCTCCGCATCGCTCAGGATCAGAATCTACGATATATAGGGTATCATCGGGCCACGCTTCCTTATATCTCTCTTCTTCCGGCTCCCGATCCTCCGTTAATCTTATGTTTTCCTGAGACCCTAACCAACGATGATGCAGATAGGGCATCGGAACGAACGATCGCCACTAGCTGCTTTGTACTCACTGTTTCTACTCTCTTCTCTACTTCGGCTGGCCTTATACATGGCGGTGGAGATTTCGATCATCGGGGGTACTCTCGATGTCGTCGGTTGCTGCCATGATCATATAATTGTCAGGGTTTATATGACAGATCCGCGCTTTTGATAAAACAGCTTACAACTCCTCCCATCGATTATCGAGAGCCTCCGATTCCTAGACCCTAGTCTCTATCTCCTTCCTGAGCCATTGCGCCTATAGAAAGAAAATGTTAGATTAGAAATGAACATTCCATAGTCCAGACACAAAGAAGTGTTGTATCATGCAGTGCTTATGAGTGTAAGTGTCCTAAGTGTTCCCTCCATGGACTAGATAATGGCTTGCTCGAAGGGGTAACTTCCCCAATGCTTAGCAATAAGATCTCGACATTTGTGCCGTTAAACTCGAAAGTAGATGTCTAAATGGGGACTATGTCCAAGCAATGGAACTGATGCTCAACCTCCATCGACATGGTGATTCCATAGATCACTATTGGATAAGTTGGCTCGAAACCATCTCTCAACCTCATCTCCTCTATAGAAGATGGAATGGGAGTGGGCATCAAATCATTTTCTCTAGTGGATTTTTCCTCGTCACTGCCGTCGTCGCCGCCGATTTCCCCTTAAGCTCCTGCAACCTCCATTTCGACTAGGAGCACTTTAGGATGCACAATAGGGGAAATTCCATTTGCGGATCCGGAAGAGCTACTCCTCTCTCAGCTTCTTCCTCTTCCTCCTCTTCTTCATTGTCATCTTTACTAACCATTGAGAAATCCTTGGGAAGTAAGCCTGACACATGAAGGGGATGGAACGATAACAGAGTAAATGCATTCAACACATTCCTTAATTCCAAGACTCATTTAAAGTAAACACCGTCCGTCTAAATCCGGGGGATACCTGCAACATGAAGTTCTAAATTATTTTAGAGCTTACGACTCAATTAAATTGAAAACAACGTAAGTTTTAAAACAATTAATGTCGTAAGTCATCTGCTTGCAAATCCTTAAGGGCATCAAATGAAGAACAAAACGATGTCTTACCCAGTTGGTTCTATGCCTAAGCACTCTTTGAATAGGATGTAAATGCCGAGAAGAAAGGCGTACGCATTCGGATGAAGCTACGTCGACACTAGACGGAAGAAGCTCCAAATATCCCGGATGTACGGTCATGACGGGGGTACTCACTCGATAGAGCACATATGCTTGTTACATGCAGTATAGCCTGCTGGGGGTGCATGTTGCCCTATCATCCTTCTCGGGTACAAGAACGTCACCTAAGGATATTCTGTACTTCGCACAAATATGCCTCAATGAAGCTTCGTTGATTAGAGAGACAACCGAATACAATGGATTTTGCAGAATATCGGCATCCTCCATTATGTCCGGTTCCACAATAACGCCTTCTTGTTCGCGACAAACATCCTCCTCTCCTTGCAATTCCACTCTTGCAGGTTTCACCCCTCCTTGGATAACCGACTCATCCACATGCTCGGCTGAATATTGCAATCCCTTTAGTTGTTCCACTTGGTCGTGCATGTCAAGCGGGCTCATTTGTTGGGAAGGAGTGGAAGCCTTGATAGTCTCAAGCTCTCTTCCTGCAGGGCTGGAATCATATTAGGATTCGAAAGAACTCAATGATGGTTCTGCGGTTTCGACGACAAAGCTTTGAAGTTGTTTGGAGCCTCTTTGTGCCATTGCAAACTATACTCTCAAGATAGTTGAGTTAATAACTCATGAAAATTTGTACCTCCTGTATTGGTGTAAACTAACATGGAACGTGCAGTGTTGTCCATGTTGATGCAATTACAGTAAAACATGCCGGGACATTATGATGGTTTTCATTTTCATAAATTTAAACAATCATCATCGCTAACTGAAGCTGTAGAGTTTGTGTCGGGTCACGATTACACTGTGATGGGGTTAGAAACAAGTCAAGAAGCTGGTGGTATAGTCATATGTCCATAGTTCGAGTTTACGCTCTAATCCTATGTATATGTCCGAATTATTAGTCCGAATTATTTCGTTATTCGAGAGTAGAGGCACTAATCATTGACATGTTCAATTTCAAACCCAACCTGATCGCGTGACGTCGTGAAACGAGTCGAACTCAACAATTAAAATTTTCAAAGTCGAAAAAGTGTCCCAAAATACGAAAATAATGATTTCATATCCCGAAACACTTGTCATCTTCCTGAATCCTATCCAATACTCTCCTCATCTCTACCAATCGCGCCTTCTTCATCCTCAATTCGTATCCCCTCATGAATCACCGAAATTTTCCTTAGTCATAAGATACCAAATTCTCATGTCATATCCCCACGACTTAGGAAATTTCCCCCAAGTCCACCAGGATAAGGAATGAGAATTTCGTATCCCCGAATTTGTGTTCTCCTCCATAAATTCTCTTTGAATTTTCGTATCCCCTTCTCCACCGCAATTTCGTACTCCCCTTTCCTCTGCAAATTTCATACTCCCGAGATACACATCTTCCTCACCTACTTCGAACTCCTCATACCAGCCATGGCCAACACCTGCCCCTGGCCACCAACGCTCCTCTCTCTCCACACCAACATCAATTTGACTGATAGTTCATATCGAAGTTAAAGGTTCTAACCTATGTTCGAATCTCAAGGGAGAAACCCTTCTGAAATATCTTGGAGTAAGGAGAAGAAGAGTTCCAAGTCATTTGGGGATTTCAGTTTCTCGAAAAGATTCTAAGTCTACGAGTATAAAAGTGGGAAGTGAAAAAGGGAATGAAAATTTGGATCCGACTTTTTATAGTGGGGGGTGTGGAGGAGAATCCTAAAAACTTAGAGTTTTTTTCTAAATGTTCTGGGATCAGTACCGATCCCTCTTATATAAAAAGAGAGGGAAAAGAGGATTGGAGAAGTGAAAAACTTAGCACATCCGGGATTAGTGAAACGTCAAAAACTTAGGTCACAGCTACGATCATGCATACGCATTTTAGAAATCTTGACCATCGAAACCGACTCGACTCGCTAGCCAATCACATACTCACGAACCTAAATATTCTGGAGTATGCGCCAAGCGATCGAGTTTTCGATTCAATAACATTTTGAGAACCAACTTGCGCAATCGCACGTTCAAATCATACCATTTCGATTATGTTTTATTATGAACTCCAATCGTATCACGCAAAATCATGTGTGGACATGTGAGTGTATACATGACACTGTGACAACAACAACTTATTTACGTTCCCACGTAAGGAGTTGGCCAAAAATATTTATTTCTTGAATCGATAGGAATTAAAAACTCAAAGCTCACCTGAGCAATAAGACAGATTCAAGTCCGAGCGATGGAGTTCATTGCGATTAAAATTCTCAACACTACTGGAACCGCATACCTATATCAACGAGCTTCGATAAAGCATCATTATTGCTCAGAAGCGATACACTCACAGGATTGCGCTACTCGACGGAATGGTCGCACCAATCGCTCGATATGACTTGGGAATCTTTCCAACTTTCAGAAAGACTTGTCTCAACTCAAAGCACGTCATATTAACACAAGACATCTTTTGGGGGCAAGTGTTACCTAACCTTTTAGCATGGCTACCAGAAGCAGTCAAGGCCAGCTCTACTCGGCCCATCATGTAGTTAAACCGACTAGAAGTGTTTCTAAAGCATTCATGAAACAAGCCTAGATCGATTCGTTCAACTGTAGTCATCATGATTCATCGAAATTGCTTGAAAAAGCTTAGTATGCTGGGATTGGTAGTGCCACCTTCGACAACTCGTATCCCGAAGATTCATACGAATTTCATATCCCGAACCTCCTTCCACATTTCGCATTCCAAAGCTTAATCCAGAATTTGTTTCCCTTTAAATGACTTCCAAGATCGATATAACTTATGCATGCCAACAAAATATTATAAGTGTTTCGGGGTCAATGTAAAGGATTTCATATCCCCTCGAGGCTTTGGAACCCGTACAAATGGCTTTATATCATAGGATACAAAATTCAGCAAAGCAGAAGGATTCAGTGCGACCGAGGAAGCAAGGCAGAAATAATCTAAGTATCCTGGGAAATAATCTAAGTATCCCGGGATAAGTACTGATCTCGAAATACGAAAATTGTGGGCACATCCCACCAGCCACCTGTTGTACCTACTTCCTCCTGCTATAAATACCATGCTTTAGATCTGAGAGAATAGTCGGAATTTTGGACTCTTGACACTTTGGGAAGAAGATATTACCAATTTGATCTTCCAACTTGCTCAATCACTCTGGGAAGAAGAAACCTACCTCCTTTTAGACATTTGGACTTTTTGCACTACATAGGCACTTTGGGAAGAAGAATTTAGGCTTCATTTTGGACCTTATTGAACTTGCTTTCCACCATTGTTATTGTAGTTTTTTGGAATTATTGTTCCCACTATTGTACTTTGACATAAAATTGAATAAAAAGGCAAACCCTTCAAAGTGGACTTAGGTTCTCATAAACCAAACCGCTATAAACATTGTGTTGATTTACTTTTCTGCATATTTTACACTCCGGACGTTTAGCTTCATCATCTTGGAACTTGTTGGGTGCTGTGCCAACTTTTGCACTTCAATAGTATATAAAATTTATAAAATCTTAGTAAAATTATTTCATTTAAAATATTTTAAAACAAAATTGTGTTTACTAACTTTTTTTTACTGTTTTGGGATCCTTGTCGTATAGATTCGAATCCATAATTTATACCAAACGTATTTAAAAAATATGCAATAACAAATATTCACTTATATATATTATTTAAACTTAGAATCACCCTAGGATCATGGTTGCCCTATTTCAAACGAGTAATCCTACCAAATCCTAGGTGTTCACTTAACCTAATTTCTGATACCACTTTGAACAACTTTCCTTCTCAATCCTCAGAAGACAACACTAGTATATTCACATGCTGAATATTCAAAAGCCAGAAAGATAGATTGTTTGGGGAATAAGTAAGATACATGACATAATCTTGCAGCAAATTGAGTAATCTATAATATAATAATGACCTTTACGTCAAAAAGATTGTAATTTATATACATATGTCAAAGAATTAATCAAGAAATCAGCTTAGATAGTTAAAATAACATATCCTCATAAATGTTGATCTATACAACCAAAAGACATAGTGACAATAAAAAATATACAAGAATACGTCTTGTACCTCTAGCCTCTCTCTTAAAGATATAAAACAATCTAAACTAAACTAAAAATATTCTAGGTCTAACCAAAATATTATAATAAAACAGCTCTTGGATCAGTCTGTTGAACTAGGGTGATGAAACTCAAAACACTAGTAACTTATTCTTTAACTTGTAAACCTTTGAAATCAAAGCTACCTTTTAAGACCACGTCATACATAAATACATATAGGCTTTTACTTAATGATAACTTATATTATAAGTCTGGTTGTATTATAATAATGTCTAAAATTTACAAATAAATATATAACATAGCGTTGAATGCTTGCATGTCACATTCCAACAAAATAGGTATGCAGTCAAGTCTAAAAGTAAGTATTGGAGAATAGATTCGAGCTACGAAATGGTAAGAATTTGGCTATCAAATCCTTACAACTCTAGATAAAATATGTGGGAGATGTAAGGGGTGATCCATCCCTTTCAGCGGAAAAACCTCAATGGGATCTTGTAATGATGTGATAGAACAAATAGATTGAAATGATTATCAATCACAGGTCACAGTAAAAAATAAAGGCAACAGAGAACACACAAATTTATAGTGGTTCCACTATCGCGAGATAGTGTACGTCCACTTTAATGGGGAAGAGATTTTATTAATATTCAAGAGATTACAGAGTTTTTAAAGTAGAGCAAAGAAATTAAGAAATACATACGATCTCATGTCATATGAATAACATTCTCTATGTCTGTCTTTAAATAAAGAAAAAATTACTTGGGGATAAGGCAATTGATTTATGTAAATAAATCAATTCATGGAAGGCTAATATTCCCATTAATTTTATTGTCATATGATTGATTGATAACTAACCCTTTTCTCCATCAATCAATCATTTTCCCAATTTAATTTCTTTCCGTTTATTCTTTCATGAAACATGGCAACAAAATAAATGGTGAATCTCCAATATCCCTTTCTCCTTAATATTCCTTTCCATTTCTTTCTTGCACAAAATGAGTAACCAAATTACCCTGAATATCTCCAAAAATCTAATTAATTTTTGGAAAAATTGTATCACAAAAAATTCCAATAATCTCCACCTTGATACAATATCTCTTACAACCAAGAGTCTCCAATGTGAATGCTTCCCAATAAGTTCCTGCAAAAGCCACCCCTCATTGCACTTTGTCAGTGAACTCTGGCAAGGCCACCGCCCACCAACAAAGTGTTGGAAGCATTCAATAAAAACAAGGTAGACATTGTGCAACCAACTCCTATCTCTTCATACAAGAAGAATACCACATCTTCTCTTGACTTCAACCAAGTCACTCTCTTCCCCATAGTGTCACCATGTGGCTCTTAGCACTTCATTAAGTGAATCAAGTTCGAGCAATGCTCGAACTTAGTAGCAGGTAATGCCTTCGTAAACATGTCCGATGCATTGTTACTTGTGTGAATCTTCTGAAGACAAAATAACTTCTCCTCATTCATAGAGATAAGGAAGAACTCTCTTTCCTCTATATGCTTTGTTCTAGAACTGAAAGCCAAATTTTCAGCTACATGAATTGCACTTTAACTATCACAATTCACCAAACAAGAATCTTGTATGAAGCCCAAATCACACAATAACTTCTTCAAATAAAGTGCCTCTTTAGTTGCCTCAACTACAGTTATCAACTCTGCCTCTATAGTAGACAAACAACTATTGTCTGCAACCTCTGTCTCCAACTAATAGTTGTTCCTCCAAGTGTGAACACATAGCCTGAGGTTGACTTCCTTCTATCTCTATCTCCAGCATTGTCTGAATCACAAAATCCGACCAAGTTGAAATCTTTATTTCTGCCGCAAAAAGCAAGCCCATAATCTGATGTTCCTCTAAGATATCTAAAAATGCACTTCACTGCCTCCTAATGCAATTTCCCTGGATTTGCCGTATATCTACTAACTAATCCTACAGCCTGAGCAATGTCAGGTCTAGTGCACACCATAGGATACATCAAGCTACCTACTGCACTTGTATAAGGCTTCTTTTTCATATAGGTCTTGTCCTTTTCTGAGATTGGAAAGCCCTGCTTAGAAAGCTGTATATGCAAAGGCATGGGTGTACTGATAGCCTTTGCTCCATCCATGCTAAACCGAGCAAGCACCTTTTGAATATATTTCTTTTTAGAAAGTTGTATATGCAAAGGCAGTAGATGTGCAGGAGGCTGACATGAGCCTAGTTCAATGACACTGGAACTCAAAGGTCACCAGGAATTATAGAGAGAAGATGAATGAGATTAAGAAAAAGGGGAAGAAACCATAGTGAATTGGTGATGAAGTGTTTGATAAGATGGTTGCGTGGTGGGACACGGATGAGTTCAAGGTAAATCTATAAAAAAAATCTAATTTATTTATTTTTTGATTTTAAATAATTAGTCAATGTACATTTGCAGGTTGAGTCATAAAGGAACATCGCAAACAAGGGCAAGAATCTAGTAACTCATCACGGAGGATCCAAGTCTTTCCAGCATCACCGTGAGGACTTGGTAAATTTGTCAATTATTACATTTATATGTTGATCAGTTAAGTGATTGACTATGTGGAATTGAATTATTCAAATTATCAACTGCAAGAGCGAGCTCATGGACATCCCGTGTCCTACATGGACGTATTTACTCAAACCCATGCATCCAGGCATGTAGACGAGGCTGACAATGTCACATATCAGTGGGACGATAAGGATAGCGCGACAACTACATACATATGTTTATTCTAAATTTTATTATCACGTCGATTAGTTTATTAATTACCAGTTAATATAAAATAAAATCAACATTCTATTATTTTTCAACTGAAATTGTTTTTTGCATTATAGGCAAAGTTCCAGGAGGCACAGGCTCATGCGCTTGAGGGGTCGGGTCGTGATGAGTTGACGCATGAGGAGGAAGACAACCTATTTGATGTTGTTATGGATCCATCGCAGCGGAGCAAGCGTTATGGATTCGGTAACCTGATGGTAATATTCGTATGATTTAACCAATATTTATTTGATTTTTGCAATATTTGTATAGAGTACAGAATGTCAATATACAAACCATATCGCTGAGTATAAATATATAAATATCTACCATTATTAGCTCTCAGACTATATTTTGATAATTTAATATTTCAAACTATATTTTGATAATTAAATTAACTTATGCACATTGGCTGCTGCTCTAAAATTAACTTATTAACATGTATTTTATTAAGCATTTTAGCCAGTAGAATTAAGCAATAATTGGAAATTTGGAACCGAGCAAGCATAAAATTTAAATGAACAAATAAAATGCATTTGGTGGAATTGTTCACAGTAAGACTCATATATGAAAAACCTTGCCAATGGACCTTGTTTTGTAATGACAACAAAACTGAAGAGCTTTGTTTATCCTATTATGAAAATGGAGGCATTTTGATAGTGGACGAGGATGTTGAGATTAAAGACTTAATTGCAAGAATGTAAACTGAAATAATGCAACATTTGATACATATAAAACTAGTTTGAGAGTGATTGAGTTGTTATGTAAACAGGGTTAATACTTCCTCTCATGTAGATCAAACCGAAACTGCTTTTAGTCTAAAATTGTTTACTTAATTGTGGCATACACTGCTTTTAGTCTAAAATTTTGATAGCTTGTCTTACATCTAATAATTATTCATGTTCTAATTTTTGTGCAAGATTTTAGTCTTAACACATCTATGTATCAACATATAAATATCTACCATTTCAACCTTTTTGTTTATGCATCATTGTTCCTAAACCATTTTGTTATGATTTCAAATCATGCTTGTTCAAGAGTATTTTTTGATTTTTTTCTTCTATACTTGTATTTGCAAGTTCTACAAGCTAAGAAGGCTTAGGACAAAGAAGAAATTAAGGAGATGCGAGAGTTAATTGAGCAGCTGCAGGACCAGAATCGTGTGCAGGCTATGTTGATTAAGCAGCTGAATTAAAAGGTTGTGGAGTACGTGCACAATCATGGTAGTTTTCCTTCATTGTCTGCTTCTGGAGCACATAACGACGGGCATGATGCAGCTTGAGGTATGTTTTTTCGGTGTTTGGCTTGGAGATATGATTTGTTTTGATGCTGTATATATTTGTACGGAGTGGATGAGACATGTTTGGATGTATTTTGATGGTTTGTATATATTGGTATGGTTTGTAGACATGTTTGGATGTTTGTAGACATTGTTTGTTTTGTATGTATTAATGTTTCTGCATTTTATTTTGATTGTTTATATTATTATTGGTATATATATGTTGAGGATATGTGGAATTGGTTGGAAATGGATTGAAAATGAAATGAATTCGAAATGGGGTGGCTGGAAGGTTGTTTGCCTGCTGCTATATATTAAAGGAACCCAGTATTTCCAACGGCTATCAACAGTTTCCAACGACTATTTGGTCATGGTTCTCTAACGGTTTCCAATGGCCCAATATTGTTGGAAGTCGTTGGAAAGGTTCTGTGGATTCCGTTGGAAGCCGTCGGAAGTCGTGAACGCTATTCCAACGGCTTCCAACGGCCGCCAATGACTTTTAGCCGTTGGAATATCCCTGTATTCTAGTAGTGTAGTAGACTTGCCAAACGCATTTATTTATAACCCGACCTTTTTTATGCATTTATTAAAAGGCGCAACTCGCCCAAACCCACTTTATTGACGGATCCACCATGCATGATCTCTTCATTTAACTAGCTTTTTCCATATTCATGTTGTGAAAATTATTCCAAATAAGTATTTTTGTATTTTTAATCTGTTATATAAAACTTGCATTATTTTTACAAGCATTATAGGAAGCATTATATTTGTTCTATTTTTTTTAGATTAGCATAAAAAGGGTAGATGGTAAAATGAAGCATATATAAAGTAATTATGCACAAACTAACACATATTTAACACATAAATTGCCCCTTCATATTTACAACATCTAACACCCGGCTAAGTTTATGGATTTAGACCAAATGTGGTAGACTACTTAATAAAATAGGAATCAGCACAACTTGGACACCATAAAGTGTTTAAGCAAAATATCTTTACCTACTATTCCATTGGTAAATGCAAACTTTTTAAAACTTCAACCTATACAATAGCACTCCTAATACAATCTCAAAGTTTTGGAGAACGTGAAAGGTTGGAATGGTCAGCAAAACTAAGAAATTATGAAATTGAAAAAGGGCAAACATCTCAATAGGGTATTATTGCTTCAACTAATATTGCTATATTCATTAGTCCATTTAGCATCTTCTCTAACAATAATGTAAGACGCGGGTATGGGATTTCAGGATTGCAGAAAGCACATTTGCAGAAAGGGGGAGTTCTTAAGGTTTTAAATCGTGGGAATTTTTTTCAGAAATAGACTGTATCAATTTATGTCTTTCACAATACTGATTTATCATCGTCATATATAAGTATTCATATTACATATTGATTTCTACTTCAGATCACGGCTAAAAATCGTAACTCGGACCTTTTGCTAAATTATTGAACTCCAATCAAATTTCATAACAAATTAATATTCAATTACAGTGATGAAATCGTTTAACTCCAATCAAATTTCATAGTAATTTCATAACAGTTTAATCAAACATGAATTAAATTTTCCTATATCATACCTGAAGCCAAAATCAAGTATCCACAAATCTAACATCCAAGTCGAGGACCGATTCTCTGAAGTCGAACTTGAGCGCGATTTCCCTAGCAAAATCTTCAAAGTCTGAAAAAACGGCTGATTCGTAGAGGAGCTGATTCCCCTAGCGATTCATAAAGGAACCGATTCATAGAGGATCAATTCAACTAAAGAGTCGATTCGTAATTCTTTTTAAAACGGACAAGATGGAGTAAAAGCGTTGATAATGGAATAGAGAAATGGAATATAGGGTTATTGTAGAAAGCACGAGCATGTTTACATTTTTACCCTCGAGAACCAGCCTTACCAACGTTAATAAGTTTTAGCAATAAAAAAAATATAATTATGTATTTTTGGTAACACATTTTTAACATAGCAATACATATTATTGTCACTAACCTGTAACACAAATAAGTGTTGGCAATTAAAAAATAAGCCTTACCAAATGGCTATTATGGTGTCGTGATTGTTGTAAGGAAAATCTTGATATAATTTATGATGAGTAGACCACTTCCTAAGTGTTATTGCAATGAAACTCCTAATATCCATGGAAAATACAGTTGCAATGAGCAAAACTAAAATCAAACACCAAAATGAAAGAATACAAAGTGTTGGAAATGGTTTTGAAAAACATTTAGTGAATTATTAAATTTTTTGATTAAGTGTAAGATGACTCCTATACGTGAACTCTCTCCCTTGATCTCCACCACCCATTTACCCACTCATTCCGTCTCTTCCCATTTCAATATTATTTCTTAGTGGAAGAGAGAGAATGAGTGGGGAAATGGGTGGTGGAGATTAAGGGGGAGAGTTCGCGTGCAAAATAAGAGGTGTAGCGGAACCCTCCTCTCTCTATATATAAATATATGTGTGTATATATATATATATATGTGTGTGTGTGTGTGTGTGTGTGTGTACAAGTTTCTTAACTTTTCTGGTGTTTCTATGTTTGTTTTCAAGTTTCTTTGGAAGTCTAATGCTCCGCCGAAAGCAAAATTCCTTATGTGGTTGATTATTCACAGGAAACTTAATACATATATATATATATATATGTATGTATGTATGTACAAGTTTCTTAACTTTTCTGGTGTTTCTATGTTTGTTTTCAAGTTTCTTTGGAAGTCTAATGCTCCGCCGAAAGAAAATTCCTTATGTGGTTGATTATTCACAAGAAACTTAATACGGTTGAGCATTTAAAGAAGAAAAATATTATTTTTGATGTTAAGTGTTGTTTTTGTAGTTTCACGGAGGAGAATGTTGATCATTTATTTTTCTCTTGCACTATTACCAATTATATTTTATCTATGGTTGTTAGGATCTTTGTTTTTAACTGGTTCTATTCCTATAGTAACCGCGATTATCACTGGAATTGTTTTAGATTGGTTTTTCATTATAAGCATAGATATGTTTTGGATTCTTTAATTTCTATTATTAGTTGGTTGCATTTTGTTGGAGAGGAACCAAAGATTGATTCACTCTAATTTTGTCTCTATTGATAAATTAATCATTAGGATTGTTTCTTTTAGTTTGGATTGGATGTCTAACCCTCACTATAAGTTATATAGAGATTATCGTTTTAATATATATTTGTTTAAGGTTAGAATTAATTTTAGTTTGTTTGTTAGAATTAATAGGTATTTTAGTCATAATAGGATTTGCATTTGTTATTGATTTCTGATTTTTATGTATCTGTTTTCTTTGTTTTATTTCTATATATATATTCTTTCATATATATATATGTGTGTGTGTGTGTGTGATAGGTACTTATGGTTTGGCTAGCCTTTTTCAGGTCGCAGGTAGTTGATTTTGCTGAGGAGCTTTTTGGAGAGCTGTTTATTTGGATTGTAGAAGATTTTTGCTTTGGAGTTTTTTAGAGCGCTGTTTTGGAGAGTTTATTTGTGTTGTTTTAGTTCTTTTGTATTTGGTTGGTGTGACTTATGTTTTGTGTAGGAGTAGATATACTTCATTATCTGGTGGTGGCCTTGTCGGAACTTGATATTGAAGTATGATGGGCGGTGGTTTATCCAGAGCTCATCTATCTACTATTATATACATACTTTTAGTCACAACTAGTGTAGTTTTTGTTTGTTTTTCCAATCGAACTTATAGACAGATTTTGTAGAATTTTTTTCATTTTATATATATGTGTGCTCTCTTCTTTGTTGAAGATCACACATTTTGGCTTCAAATATATATATATATATATATATATATATATATATATATATATATATATATATATACACACACAACAAAAGAAAAAACAAATAAAACAAAAGTATTCTAAGGTTTCAGCCTTCAATATTTGATCATCTTATGCTTGATTTTCTCATATGTTATTTCGGTATTTGATAATTTCCCATGTAATCCATGAAGTAATGTGAACATAATTTGCTATGAACACTTGAATTCAAGAACAAAAGTCGAAGTATTCTGATTATTGTGATATGCATATGTATCAAAGATCAAGAGATCTACACGCAAACGTCACTTATAATAAAATAAAGTTAAATTTACAAGTAGAATCTTCCTTTCAAACTAATCATATTAAACAATAATTTCTTCTAGATTTCTTGATAAAACATCCAACAAACAAAAATGTCAAGAAACAAAGCAATCAATGCCACTTTTGACAGAACTAATTTAGTCTGTGGGCAGGTGAAATTTAGTACAATCTACCAAACCCAACAAGGAAGCCAAAGTACTTATATTCCAATTTTGTAATCATCAGTTGCAGACAAGTTTTATCATTTATGTAATTTATCATTAAGCTTAAGGAATATAATTACAGAGACATAAAGCATGTTGTTTGTGTATAATGTACATTTCGTTCTCCTTAATCATTGTCACGACTCATGAAATATGATCACTACTAGAAAGGACTGTTATTCCAACATCCACTTTTCAATGGCTGCCAACGGTTTTTTAAGAGCCGTTGGAAACCGTTGGAACAAAGATCGTTGACGGCCGTTGGAAATCATTGAAAATTTACGTGATATTGTCTGCTCTAGCCAACCAAAAGCTTCATTTCCTCCTCCTCCACCAATTATTCATCTCCTCCAACCATTCCTCTCCTTCCAAATTTGCTGTCAAAGCTTCCTCCATCACTCCAACCTCTTTGGGCGCCATCTACGAGCTTCTCCAACCCATCTCCACCCTTCTCGTTATCCAAATTAGGTAATTTCATGAAACCTAATTTTTAGTGTTTATTCGATTTCGGGTTTAATTTGTAATTTGCTTAATGCCTACTTGTTTGTATATGTATATTACATCATGTTACCCTCTAATTGATATTATTGTCACAATAATGATCAAATTATTTGGCGTTAAATTGATTTAGGGTTTAATTGTGTTTATTTACGTAACTTTGGTTAGTGAATGTTATATGTATGTGATAGTGTTTGCTAATAATATAATTTATGCAAACACGAAGATTATATTATGTTGACAAACACGCAGTAAATTACAAAAATATATAAATTTATGCATACACGAAGTAAATTACTATAATTGGTGCAAACACGAAGTAAATTACAAAAATATATAATTTTGTACACATGTACTAAAACGGTAAAATAATTACAAATTGTATATTTAATTTTAATGTAGATAAATATTTAAACCCTCAGTTATTATTTGGCCCCGTCTGACAAGTGTTGTATATGATTGTTATATGGATATTCATTTTTTTACAAAACGGAAATCTATATTCATCTGATATAACATTTGTAGGATTTGTCCTTGTATTGGACAAGTTACAAACACTATAAAGTAATTATATTTCGTAGATCATATCACTTTAAAATGTTCACAAAATTTCGACGCCATTTCCTTTACGTTCCTTGTTTATACCCACGTGTGTACGATACAAGGAACACGGGGGGAAATGCTGCCGAAATTTTGTGAAATCATTTAAAATGATATAATTTACGAAATATAATTAATATTGTGTTTGTAATAGGAAGTAGGATGACCGACCATCAAAGAAGACACATACGCGTCAACAAACCAATAGTTATTTATTTTGAAATAAAGTTTGTAGACAACTATAAAATTAACGAATATTTTTTATTTCATCATAGATTTTAAAGTAGGAAAAATGGCCAATTACTTTAGTGTTCGGAGCTGGATGTATCAAAGAAGGGAAATTAGTGGTGCAATAAGTGAACATTTTAAAAATGGGGTAAAAGTGTTCATTGATTTTGCGATAAGTAGTATCGGAAACAGTAGAGAAATTCGTTGTCCATATTGTAGATGCAAATTATTGAACTATTTAATACCGAATATGGTTAAGATTCATTTGCACCAATACGGTTTCCTACCCAATTATTTGTTGTGGGATCATCATGGAGAAATTGTAGCCCCTAATACTCAAGAACAGTCGACGGAGGTCAATAATGTTGAAGTTAGCACGAATCTCATAGAAAATATGGTCAAAGATGTTGCACGATCAATGTTCCGTACCGTTCAAATTGGTAACGACGATGATAACATCGAAGAGGAGCCAAATGTTGAAGCTAAAAAAATATATGATTCATTGAATAATGCTAAAAAAAACCTTTGGAAGGGATGTGAAAGTGGCACTCAATTATCGGTAACTGCAGAATACATTGCAAAGAAATCAAAATACAACCTTACGGAAGCTGGATTTACGACTGTTGTTCAAGCGGCTAAACGCCATATGCCATCTGATAATTTATTGTGCAAAAAATATTATGAAGTAAAAAAATTTATGTCATCTTTTGGTTTGCCATATCAGAAAATAGATACATGTTAAAAGGGTTGCATGTTGTATTGGAAAGAAGACAACAATCTTAGAAAATGTAAGTTTTGTAATCAAGAAAGATACAAACCAAGAAAAAAGAAAGGAAAAGAAGTTCTGTACAAGCATATGCATTATTTACCCATCACCCCTAGACTTCAAAGATTATATGCATCATCCGTAACTGCGCAACATATAAGATGACACAGTGTGAGAATACCTCAAGAAGGTACGTTGACACACCCATCGGATGGAGAAGCATGGAAACATTTTGATAAGAAATATCCTGATTTCGTAGCGGAAAGCCGCAACGTTAGACTAGGTTTATGTACAGATGGCTCCGCACCGTTTTCTCGGTTTGGTTCTAAATATTCATCTTGGCCTATAACAATCACACCTTACAATCTACCCCCGTGGATGTGTATGAAAACTCCATACATATTTCTCACAGTTGTCGTCCCTGGCCCTGATGATCCGACACAGGGTATTGATGTTTACTTACAACCGCTAATCGAATAATTGAAATATTATGGAACGAATGAGTTGAAACATATGACGTATCAAAAAAGAAAAAATTTCGGATTTTCGCTTCTTTGTTATGGACTATTAGTGATTTTCCTGCATATGTAATGCTTTCGGGTTGGAGTACGGCCGGTCGTCTTGCTTGTCCTTATTGCGTGGAAGAAACACGAGCATTTTCGTTACCGTACAGAAAGAAAATTTCATAGTTTGATTGTCATCGATGCTTTCTTCGTATTAATCATACTTTTAGAAGAGACATTTTTTACATCTAATAGACATGAGGCTTTACGGCTACCGACGGTTTGGTCAAGCGAGAAAATATATGAACTTGTAAAAGATTATCCAAAGATACATGAAACCGGAAAACAAATCGATATTCAAGGTAAATTGACAATTCATAATTGGTGCAAACAGAGTATATTCTCGGAATTGCCTTATTGGAAATATCTCTTAATTCTTCATAACATTGACGTGATGCACAACGAGAAAAACGTATTTGGTAATGTATTTAATACAGTTCTGAATGTGAAGGGCAAGACTAAGGATGATTTGAAATCCAGATGTGATATAGAGGAAATATGTAATCATCTTGAGCTTCATTTGAAGCCCAACGATAGTAAAAAAACCTAAAGCATGCTATGAACTAGACTAAAACCAAGTTAAAGTACTGTTAAAATGGGTGGAAAAATTGTGGTTTCCCGATGGAATTTCCTCTAATCTTCGTAGATGTGTCGACTATAAAAACGAAAAGCTAAGTGCAATGAAAAGCCATGATTGTCATGTAATGATGGAAAATTTGTTATCCATCGTCTTCAAAGAATTGTTACCTGGAAAAGTTTGGATTGTAATAACAGAACTTAGCATATTTTACAAGGAGCTTTGTTCAACTACTTTAAAAGTTGACCATCTACTTAAACTTGATGAAGAAATCTCTATACTGCTCAGCAAACTGGAGAAAATATTTCCTTCGGGTTTCTTTATTGTAATGGAGCATTTACCTGTTCATCTTCCAAATGAAGCACGTCTTCGAGGTCCTATGCAATATGGATGGATGTATCCATTCGAAAGGTATGTTATTATACTAAGTATTCAAATGATAATTTAATTATATTTAGAAATTAATATTGAACCGAACTACATTTTATTAAGTAATTAAATCATTTAAAAAAAAAGTGAGACAAAATGCTCGAGTTGAATGTTCTATTTGCAAATCATATATCGAAGAAGAAGCCTCTTTTTTTTCTCTCATTATTTTAATGTTCATGTGAACTTATCATTTGCAATCGTTCCACATAATGACGAGAGGGTTGAACAAGATTCTTCTTCTGAATCAACATTATCTATTTTTAAACAACAAAGCCGACAAGTTGAAAAATGTGTGGAAATATGGCTAAATGATAAAGATTGTAATGCAGCACACACATATATTCTTCTTAATTGTCCCGAAGTTGCTCCGTAATCATTTTTTTTTTTTAAGTTTTACTAAATTTATGTTAAATGTGTTAATAACGTAACATATATTGTTTGTGTTTGCAGTATTTATGAATCACAAAATTCAAGCAGCGATCTAAGCAAAGATTTCAGTAGTTGGTTTAGAAACTATGTTTTTGATCCCATAAATAATGTGCTCAACGAAGGAATAAAACATTTAGCATTTGGACTGAAAAGAAAAGTCAAAACATATCCAATATTTTTTTGTTAATGGGTATAAATTCAACACAAAAGAATACGATGCTGAAAAATTAACAAACAATACTGGTGTGTTTGTTAAAGGCAGTGAAGATCCTAATAATCATATAAATTATTTTTATGGCGAGTTAACTCAATTTTGCAAATGACATATTTTACAAGGCCCGCAGAGGATGTTTATTTGTTTAGATGCAACTGGTTCAGCAATGTTCCGGGTTCTGGTATTAACGTGCATCCAAAGTATAATCTTGTAGAAATTAAACATACCTCACGTTATCAAAAGTACGACCCTTTTGTACTAGCTAAACAAGCCCTACAAGCTTATTATGCCCCTTATCTGTCTTTAAAAAGGGATAAAGCAGATTGGTCTGCAGTTTTTAAAACTAAGGAAAGATTTACGTTCCATGGATAGAATATTCCTGATGAACAAGCCTATCAAACAGATCTAGAGGAAAATGTTGAAATAACAATCACAGACGATCAAACTGACTTTGGTCCTTTGAATGATGAGGCAAATGTATTAGTCGATGCATTTGAGAGTGTAGAGGAAAACGACATAGAACCTGAAACCGAGTCTAAATCAGAAAATGACGAAGAAATAGATGAAGACTAAGTAAAATTTGGTAATTTTCACAACTATTCACATAACATTTATCTATGTTTAATATTGCATTTTCATAACTATTCACATTACATTTACCTATGTTTAATATTGCATTTTCACAACTATTCACATTACATTTACCTATGTTTTGTATATGTATCAATGTGGAAGGTATATTATGTCTGGCTCTCAACGACGTGGTGGTTGGAATAGCGGCTTCAAGAATTTGACGGTAATGAATCCTACTGTATGCATACAATAAATTAACATTTAAATATACAGTGTTATAATATTTTATATGCTGAAATAACATTTTTACTATTCATTCTATTTGCAGATTCGACAACCTAAGAAGGCCCAATACAAAGAAGAAATTAAATAGCTTAGAATTATGATTGAGCAACTACGTGACCAGAGTCGTCTTCAGACTATGCAGTTGGAACAACTAAATCATAAGTTTGCGAAGTATGTGCACATTCATGATAGTCGTCCTTCGTCGTCTATTGATTCCGGAAGCGATGCTTAAGGTATGTTGTATATTTTGGCATTGAGTGGGTGAGAATGATAATTTTGATATGTTTAGATGGTTTGTGGACATGTAACTTTGATGTATTTGGTTTATGAACACGTATTTGTTGGTTTATGGATGTTTGGATGTTTTGTTTTGTTTATATTGATGTTTCTTTGATATATTTTGGTTGTTTATATTGTTATTGGTATATATGTGTTGTATATATGTGGAATTGATTGGGATTGGATTGGAAATGGATTAGACTGGAAATGTTGTGGCAGGAAGGTTATATGCTTGCTGAAATTAAAAAAAAACCAGTTTTTCCAACGGATACCAACGGTTTCCAACGACTAATTGGTCATGGATTTGTAACGATTTTCAACAGAGAAAAGCCGTTTGAAGCCATTGGAAATATTCCATTGGAAGTCGTGAAAGTTATTCCAACGGTCGCCAACGGCTGGGAGCCATTTGAATAGTCCTGTATTCTAGTAATGGATATGACTGGTAAAACGCTGCTCTGATTTCCCTATGATTCTTGGAAGCAGTGGCGGAGCCAGCCAAACAGCTCAGGTAGGGCCATACTTGAATTTGAGCCAGGGCTACTTGTTGTCGCCTACTCCTTTTTGCCAGTATTTTATAAATCCACATAGGGCCATGGCCCTAGCTCAGCAAAAGGTGGCTCCGCCCCTGCTTGGAAGTATTTTGCTCATCTTCACTTTACGTCTCGATCTCTTATTTCTTGTCTCATATTTGTTGTCTACAATAACAAAATAAAACAACAATATCATGTCTGATTATATCAATCAGATCATTCAATAATGATATGCAAATTAGGACCATATCACCGGAAAAAAAAGAAAGAAAGAAAAAAGAATGAGGTAAACATGCCTTCACTTGTTGTAAAATATATAGTTGTAAAATATATAGATGAATATGTATTATCATAAAAAAAGAAAGGTGTTTATTTACTCTAATAGAACATCAAGCTGCTTAGGCTCGCCTCATATCTTTTGAATCGCAGGGTCGACCCTCAAGCTTATGTATTACACACTATTGATATCCTGTACAATAAAGTTATTCATGTAAATAAACACGGATTAAGATATAATACACAGTATATCTGTGTATACAATAGTGTATATGAGCAAGACTCTTTTGTAAGTGGTCAAAGTAGAAAATGCAAAAAGGGTCCAGTCTAATATAAGCAAAACTAATATCAAGCACCAAAATGAAAGAATACAAACTGTTTTCGATAAAAGTAGCATATGAAGTGCATAAAATGCTAACAATATATAGAAAAAATAATGTTGAAAGAATTGCTTGTATTAAAGGAAGTTTTCTATAAATGATGAGCATATAAAAAAGGAAAATAAAATTATTGTTTTCTTATTTTAGTTTTCTCAATACTTTTTAAAGCTATATGGGTTACAAGTATTTGTAGCTTGCTAAGATATGTATTCAAACTTAAAAGACAAATTATATAATCACGGGATCCTATGCACTCATAATGTATTATTTTTCGTTCATTAATATTTTTTCTACGGTGTTTTTCTTATTATGGTTTCATCGAGACATTACATTGATCTCGTAGTGTCAAATTATATTTGAGATAGTAAACTATTGCAATATGACATAATATATTGTATTTTTTTTTCTTCACTAAGATTTTTTTCCAGTAAGTTTTCTAATAAAGTTTTCAATGAGGCAATAGAAATATTAAACAATCTTTGACATAATATTAAACAATATTTATTGTTCATAACTTTTTTTTTTTTGGCCCGTCCTTGTATAAATTTTGTAAAATTGAAAAATCGTTCTGCAATCTGCCCTCTTTTTCCACTGTGTTAGGTTTTGTATCTTCTATTATTTAGACTTCCTAACACATGCACCTGTGAAAGTTGGTGGGTAAGTATAAATAATTGGAGCTTCAGGCGCGAGTCTGTACTAAAAACAAGTTAAAGTTGTCTTATGAATTATTATACCTAAGAGCAAAGTTAAGAGCACGGTACTAAACTACTTGAATTTCTATAAAATATCATAAAAATCTCTTATTTAAAGTTAAGAGCAAAGTTAAGAGCACGTTATTAAAATACATTGACAACATTTTTTCTGCTGTTGTAATATGCATAGTTACATAAATTACAATTTTTTTATAACTCGTTTTTAGTATTGTATAAGCCGTTGTAAATAATATGTTTACAACACTTGTGTACCATTGCATGATTCTCATATAATAATCTAAAGACTTTGCACGATGATTTTTAGACATTGTTAAATATAGTTTTTACAATTAACCACCAGCATCGACGAAATTATTCCAACACTTATCATAAAACGTTGTGTATTGTTATTTAAATGTTTTCAATGTGATGCAAATATATATTTATAACGTCGCTAGAATATTGTATAAAGTTGAATATCCAACATTTTACAATAAATTATGTTTGAATTTTTTACAACATTTCTACAACAATACAGAAAACAAATGTAAAGTTGATTCTTTCAGTCATACTTAACAAACGTTATAAACATACTTTTAACCGCTCATTATTGTAATAAACAATGTTTACAAATTACAACATTGCATAAAACTATAAAAAAATTTCTATACAACATTTTAGAAACATAAACCATACGCATACAAATTGTTGTAATCATAGACGAGTATAAATCTAATACCCATATCCACATGTATTTGAAAAAAGTACTTGCTTACATAAACTTCTGTTTGCAGAAACATTTTTTTTTCTCTTTATCAATGTCGTTTACATAAACCGCATCCCTTCGATTTTGGTGTTGCTACCACCCCATTTTCCGGCTTCGCACCCATTTCACCATTTGGCTTTGCAGGCCTTCCGCATTCCCATGATGTAGCTGTTTCATCCTCTGGTTTAGCATCAGCTTCAAATTTTGGGTTTTCATCTCACCAAGGGCTATATACTGTATTAAAAACAGTAATGCATATTCATTAATAAATAGAACTAACAAGATATTTAATGCAAACAAAAAATAATTTTACTTAATAATAGAAACTAAGACAAACAAAAAAAAAGTACTATACCCACCTGATAGATAAGAAAGGTACGCTAAAACTGCCAATCATATGAATATATGGTGAATAAAACTGAAAGACTTTCGTAAGAGAAATATCAGAAAAAGGCTTCTGGTGTGGAAGAAAACGGTTTGTGACGCTGAAATGCACTCCCGACATAGAAGATCAAGTCGGAAATAACATTTTTTTCATACTACTAGGTGTAAGGTAAAAAGATATTAAAACTGAACACCAAACAAAACTAAGTGGCCAGTTACATGTATACAAACCAGAACTTCCATATAAATTGATCAACTTGAGCAGACTTGTATGTAGCTAGTGTTTGTATGGCTGGCAGTGATATCAAGTACTTGTTCCCAACATTCTAGCATATCAAGATACTCAGTAAAATTGTACTACCTGGGACATGAAGCCATTGGTAATAAATGCAAAATGCAGTGGACACAGTCTACAGTCCATTTAAGAAATTACTTTTTTTTTTTGACCAAATAAGTTGCCTAATGGCATACAAATGTCAAAATGAGCTTCACCAAGAAGGGTGAGAAATGAAATTACACTTTATAAATCACTAAGGGGCAGAAGCCAATAACATGTTGCAGCAGCAACATACAACCCCATTCCAAACCAGCATCAGACCAGATTTTTATTTGATTTTATTTTATTAGTATTTAAAAAAAAACATTCATGTTTCTTTTTTTTTTCACAATAAAAACATATATATTGTAATACTAGTTTCTTACATATAGTTTTTTAAACAAGTTTAAGTATACATATTGTGTATACTCGATGCTACAGAGCTCGTTCAGGACCCAATAGGACAATCAAATAGCGTCCTTCCAAGTTCACTTATGCTTATGTTGCTGGTCAATCGCTAAAGCAGACAACTTGAAACAACAAAGACTATGGAAAAAGAAGATGAATTCACCTATAACTCTCTGCATTACTTATCTTCTGATTCTGCTTCAATCTCGATGACAGTGAAGAAGAAGGCAAGGGTACAAATTGTTGATGAACGTGAGGATTGAAATTTGGCACGAGGGAGAATATAGAAGGCTGGCTATTATTGGCTAAGGTGGCAGCAGAAGATGAAGTGCTATGATGCATCCCAATTTGTCTGAACTGTGCTATATGAGCTTGCCAAAACAGTTGATGTTGCTGTAGTTGTTGATGTTGCATCTGGCTATTGATTAAGAAATGAGGTTGATGCTGCAGTTGTACCTGCTGACTAGATGCATTGGCTAATTGCTGCATTTGATACTGAGATGGATAAGGGACCGGAGAAAACTTGAATGAAAGAACCCCTTGGTTTGGAGAAAAAGGAGCAAGCATCTTCCCAAGATTTTCAGATTCCTGTTTTTGTGGATCATAACCATGCATATGATTCAGAGCTTCTTCAGGGTTGTTCCTGTTTAATAGAGATATGACCGGAGGATGAACCATGTCACTTCCTGATCCATTAACGGCATTTGATGCAATGTTAAATACTTCATTTTTTGCTTTCAACTGGTTGTCACGTACCATTGGAAGCTTAAATTCCTGTTTTTATTTTTACTGTACATAAAAAGAGGAATTTCACCGCATGATAAAAATTACATTTCTCTTTGTAGTTAAAAAGGGAATTTCACCGCATGATTAGAATTACATTTTTCTTTGTAATTAAAGATGTGAATTTCACTGCATAAAAAAAAAAGTTTCATTTAATGTAACTATACAAAGAACGTATTTCACATTGTAATTAAAAAGTCAATTTTACATTGTAAAGAAAGAACGGATTTCACATTGTAATTAGAGAATGAAAAATTACATTTCCTTTAATGTAACTATACATGAGTTTCACCGTATGCCCATTTTACATTATTTTTAATGTAAAATTTTTAGTAATTACAACGTAGGATAATTTTGCATTATTTTATAATGTAAATAAAAAGGGGATTTACACTGTAGGAAAATAACATTATTTATAATGTTAATACAAAAGAATGATATCGTAGGAGGAATTGACATTATTTATAATGTTAATAAAAAGAGAATTGACCGTAGGATAAGTTACGTTATTTTATAATGTAATTTAAAGAAATTCAGACCGCATGACATGAATTACATTTATTTATGTAATTTATAAATGAAATTAGACCACACGACATAAATTACATTTATTTATGTAATTTATGAATGAATGAAGCCCGCATAATATAAAATACATTTTTATATGTATTTTATGAATGAATTAAGACCTCATAAAATAAATTACATTTTTATATGTATTTTATGAGTGAATTAACATCGCATGAAATAAAATACATTTGTATATGCATTTTATGAATGAATTAAGACCTCATAAAATAAATTACATTTTTATATGTATTTTATGAGTGAATTAACATCGCATGAAATAAAATACATTTGTATATGCATTTTATGAATGAATTAAGATCGCATGAAATAAATTACATTTTATTATATAATTTATGAATGAAATTAGTCTGCATAAAGTAAATTACATTTTTATATGTAATTTATGAATGAATTTTCATCGTATGAAATAAATTACATATTATTATGTAAATTATGAATGAATTTAACCCACATGAATGAAATTCCATTTTTTTTCTATGAAATGAATGTATGGGTTTACTTTGTAAATAAAGATTACATTTTTATAATGTAAACAAGAAGTAGGATTCACATTGTAAATAAAATTTATACTTTTATATGTAATTAAGAACAATGAATTAGAAATTACATTTTACATGTAAGAAGGAATTGGACGATGAAATATAATTTACATTTTACCGTAAATTAAAGAAATTAAAAGAATCAAAAAGGAAGAATTCATCATTCAAGTATGATTTGCATTTCTCTGTAAATGAAGGGATAAAAGGATAAAGAAGGAAAATATACTTAAGAACAAAGAGTTAACGGGTTACGTTTATATATATATATAAATATAAATATATATATATATATATAATTAAAATTAAACGAATCGAGCGCGGTATTTCGCGTTTTAAAATTATATCTTTAAATGACAATACAAGAAGATCCGACCGTCGGATTTTCCTGAAACTGAAACCGCTAGGACCGTCTTGGAAAAATCTTTCCAACGATATATAATACGTCAAAATCCAACGGTTAGATTTTGAGATATGTGAAAATCAAAATTGATTGAAATAGCACCAAAATCGACATTGACCTGAATCGTCGTTGATTAACGATTTAATTATTTTTAATTAAATAAAATAGGAAATAATCGTTATAAATTAGAAATAACGATAAGGAAGAGTTTTCAATATATATATATATATATATATATATATATATATATATATATATATATATATATATATACGAAGATTATTTGGAAAGGCCGAGTTAATCTCATTCCAAATAATCAAAACGACGATGAAGATCGAAGTAAGAAGACGACGCATGAGGACCGTAAATCTTCCCTCGAATGGACAGCGATCGAGACCCTGAATTGACTTGCTACCAATTCGTGGGTCAAGGTCATTGCCCAGACGTACGTGTTGGTTTCACGGATTTGACTTTCGTTCAGACCCAGAGCATAAGTTTAAATGGATGGTGTGTCTGACATCGTACTTCGTTATATATCATATTGTTGATTTTCTGTTAATATATAAATATTGGTGGTGGAGAATTTATTCTCTACTTAACACCCATTTATGTATTGATGGAGAAGCAATGATATGGTATGAAGTGACAGTGTGGCATACTAAGATGCAATGATCAAGGTTTCTTGTTGAAAAGCAGGCCTTGTGGGATGATCAAAGCATAGCCTGTTTAGGCATAGCTTTGTGTATGACGTGACTTCATGAGCCTCACACACCGGCGGAGTCTAAAACGGGAGAAGGGAACGCAGGGAGTGCACACATTTCTTTCTAGCTAGAGTGGTGCCAGGGACCTACCAGCGCTGGCATTTATTTATTGTGGTTGTTGGATTTTTCGAGGCCTCGGATTTATGCGGTCGCCACTGGCCGTATTGTAGGTCCAAAAGGACCGGGAAGCGTGTGTTCAGGCATAACTAATCCACAAAAGTAAGTGTGGACCGGCCCTACAGCTATCCAAGGATTGGACAGAGTACCAATCCTGGGGCATTGCTAGAGTGTCTCGAATCGGTAAGGATCTCCTCCCTAGCCTTGACTCAGATGGAAATCCGAATTCCAAATACGACCCTACGGTTTTAATTGTATTACTAGTATAGAGATATAGTAGGATGGGGTACTATGTTTCCTAGGATTGATACATTTACTTTGAAATGTTTTTGTTATACACTAATAATAATATTAAATTCGTATTTGCCGTATTTAGCATGTTTAATCACCATAAGGGAAAACTCTATCCTCTGGTGTGCGTTGCATTGTGTGATGGGACTTGAGTCTTATGGTGATTCCATTTTTCTAAAGAGCATTGCGATGTTGTACGTTCTGACACTTTAAATTATGCACGACAATCCATTAAGTAAACCCGTTCCGCATTAGCGGCGTGGTCTTTGGATTTGTCATATTATTATTACTAAACTAGTTATGAATTCTCATACCAGTCCCACGACTGACCCGTAGTTTGTTTCACCTTTTTGCAAACTCGGGTGCCCTCTTTTCTACACGGGCAGCCAAGTAAACAGGTTCATTCTTTGCTTGGAGTCTTGTCTTGGAGTTGCTCATTATCTTTGCTTGGATTTGCTTTTGCGGAGAGATGATGACTTGGAGCTTTGAGGACAGCTATCATTTACTTCTATTGCATTTTTCTATCATTTATTTCTATTGCATTTTTCTATCTTTAAGTTCAGTCATTAGACTTGTTTCATTTCGTATTGCTTATTTTGGGAGTTGGAACTTATTTTCATTTCTGCAAACTTGATGTAATAATTTGGATTCTGTGACTGTTGGGATTCTGTGGTTTATGACATTATATTTCCGCTGCTATGATGTTATTATGCTATGGTTTTCCTCTCCTATATTGTATCAGTGATATGTATTGTTATATTTATGTTGTATTCCATATGATTATTCCTTACTTTCACGTGAGTGGAAGTTTGGGGTCATCACAGTTGGTATCAGAGCTTTGGTTAAACTTAGCTTTGGAATATAACATATTTATAGCAAATTCGTTTACATAGAATCACAATATTCTATGGCGAACATTTCATGTGATACATAATAGCCATTCACTTTCGTCATCTTTTCATTCATCCTTCGATCTTTTCTATCTCTTAGAACCACCATTACAGTTGTTCTGACTCTTCCCTTGATCGTACAGAACTAACTAAAAATGGGTACTCGGGCCGCTAGAACTAGTAGAGCTGGAGCAAGGAGGCAAGACGCTACTGGAACTGAGGAGCTTTATTCCCAACGACACGGTTAAGAAGTTAGAAATTAAAACATTCTACGTTCTCTAGGTTAGTTCCTACTCTTCTATTTCTCTTTCCCTTTTCGAGGACGAAAAGTTCTTAAGTGGGGGAGATTGTAACAACCCTGAATTTTGGGGTAAATTTAAAATTTTATTTAAAGTGATTTTAATGAGTTTTGACTATTTAAAGTGATTTTATATAAATTCCATTCCAAGCCCGAAAGGGTGCGGTAATTTCAATTTTTAATTTTGAACTTTGTGAAATTGTATAAAATTTGTTTCAAAATGAAATTGGATAAAACAAGAAATGTTAGGTTCGTATTACCAATATCTATGCAATGAATTTAAGAAATTTAGATTTCAGATTATAATTTGTAATTTATGTCAAAATTAAAAATTTTAAAGGTCGCTGTAAGAATTTATATAATATAATAAATATGGTCCAAAAATCTACTTTTCACATACGAAGGAATTTTAACTCGAAACCACTTCCATTGAGTCCGAAATGACGTTTCTGCATTTAAAAAGTATAAACATTTATATATTTGGAGTTTCGAAAATTATTTGTTTAAAAATGTATTTTTAATATAAAATATATAGCCATAGAAAATAGTGATTTTTTCAAACAGTGTCCGTTTCTGACAAAACCACTTTTGTTGGATTCAGAATATTAAATTATTGGTAGGTTTCAAATTTTAGAATTTTCCAAGCTAGTATGTGAGCGTGGCGAAAGAAACTGTGTTTTGTCAATTTTGGTCAAAATTAATTGACTGAAAAATAGCCATTTTTCAAAATGTCTCAGAATTCAACGAAATAAATTTTGTTGGATTCGTATCATCAAAACAAAGCTAAAAATGATTTTTTGGTAATTTTTAGAATTAAAAATATAATTATAATTGATTTTTAGTGTAAACGAGCAAATTTTTGACTTTAAAAATTCATTAAAAATTCATACGGGCTCAGAATTGAACGAAATTAATTTTCATAGGTCCACAGCATCAAAACATAGCTAAATATATTTTTCGAGAATTTTTGAAGTTAATTAGTGACCTCGGTGAATTTTCATGTACGGTATACATTAAAATATTAATAAAATAATATAATTATTCCAAAACTCATAATAAATTTCGGAATTGGGTCCTGTAACATGTTCCATTGCGTTCAGAAGGCCTCAAAACCTTAAGAACGACAGTAAGCATGCCTAAATCGGAGTTCGGACCAAAACGGGCCTTAACGGGCTAATTAAATTATTAACTAATGATTAGGAAAACCTAATATAATATTATTTAAACCCGAATTTACTGTTCATCCGTCCCATACCTCAAGTTTCAGCCGACATTTCTCACAAAAGAACCCATAGCCTCCGATTTTTCAAACTTCGATTTCTCCTTCGTTTCTCAACGTAATTTAGCGTGTGAGTACTCATTTCGAAGCTCTTCCCGAGCTCTTTCTTCTCCGACAAGAATCACCTCGAAACGTGCCTCGACGAAGCCGCCATACCCCCGTGAACAGCCGCTGGTCGCGCCCCCCTAGGCCCCACCAGGCGCCGCCGAGCACCACCCCCCTCTGGCCGATCAAAGCCCTCTCCGAGCCGGTCCTTCTCCAACAAACGGCTCGTCCTTTCGTCAACTACAACTCCAGAAAATCGGATTTGAAGTTTTGAACAAATTCTGAAAATAAGGTATGCTTCAGGTTTTGCGACGCTTTTAAGCGTTGTTGCAGCAGTTGTTAAAAGTCAGAATTATTCAAACATTGATAACTAATGCGTATGAACCCCGAATCTGAAAATTTCAGATCCGACAGGACCGTGGCGACAAGTAGGCTTTGCTGAGACTGATTAGAGTGAATTTCGAATTTATTTGGCATTTTAAATTCTTATCCAATCAAGGTGAGAATTCATTTTAAGTTAAATTTAATTAGTTTAATTGTTATGCTTGCATTATGAGAAGTTGAAAATCAATAATGGATGTTATTATGGATTATAGATTTGGATTGCTTTGCGATGTTAGGATGCTAGATCTGAAACTTTAAGTGATTAGATATGTGAGAATTTATTTTTAATTTAATTTAATTTAATTAATTATTAATTCTTAGTGATTAAAGAATATCTCTTGATAAATCCGCTATGTATTAATATTTTGAATACGGATCTAAGTTGTTTATGTCCGTATGATGTTAGATTTATGAACCTAGATATTAGATCTGAATTCATTGACTAATTAAAATGATTATTTGTTAATTCATTTACATCATCCCTCGTTGATTTGTCATATGCCATCAAAAATATCACCTTGTGTAAAATTTGGATGTGAAGTGTTAGATCTATGCTGGTTGATTTATTTGATTTTCTTTTCTGTTGTTGATTGTGATGATTTATATTTTAGTATGCAAATCAAACAATTAGAATTTGCGATGATTTACATTTTACTATGTAAACCAAAGATTTGGCATTTACGATGATTTACAATTTAGTATGTAAATCAAAATTTTAGAATTTGCGATGATATACATTGTAGTATGTAAATTAAATGGTAGGTTTGGCGTTGACATGAATTTACATTTTATTTTGTAAATTCAATATTAAGATTTGGCGTTGACATGAAATTTACATTTTACTTTGAAAATTAAAAGTAGAATTTGGCGTTGACATAAAATTTACATTTTATTATGTAAATTAAAGTTAGAATTTAGCGATGACATGAAATTTTCATTTTTATTATGTAAATTATAAAGTGAAATTATACTGTATGTTAAAATTACATTTTTCTTGGTAATTAAAAGGTGAATTTACATCTGATGAATTAAATTATATTTTATTATGTAATTTATGAATGAATTTACACCGCATGTTAGAAATATACATTTTTTTGTGTAATCAAAATGTGAATTTATGTTGTATGATAAAAACTACATTTTTTTTAATGTAATTACAATAGAAGTTTGTATTGTATGATAAAAATTACATCGTTGTATGTAATCAGAGATGGGAATTTGGTGATGTAATTAAAATTTACATTTTTGTGTAATGTAAATAAAAGTGGGAATGTGTTATGTATAAAAATTTACTTTATTTAAGGTTAATGGTATAGAAATATTCGCCATAGGAAAATTTACATTTTTTTTTATGTAAATCCTATAGTAATTTTGATCGTAGGAAAATTTACACTTTAATGTAATTATTATAGTCATTCTTCTCCGTAGTAAACTTACATTATTTTTAGTGTAAATGTAAATATATAGGAATTCACCGTATGTTAAAATTTACATTTATTATTAATGTAATATGTATAAGAATTTCACCGTATGGAAAAGTCCACCTTTTATTTAATAAATAAAATAAGAATGTGACATAGAATATAAATTTACATTTTTTGTTAATGTTAAAAATAAGAAATTTCATCGTATGAGAATTTAACATTTTTGTTAATGTTAAAAATAAGAAATTTCATCGTATGACAAATTTAACATTTCCGTTAATGTTAAAAATAAGAAAATACACCGTGTGTTAATTAACATTATTTTTAGTGTTAATTTAAAAGAAAATTCATCATATGTTAATTAACATTATTTTAATGTTAATATCAGAATAATTCCACCGTAGGAAAATTTCACATTTTTATTAAAATTAATATAAGGGAAATGGCACTATATGTACATTTTACATTATTTTATAATGTAATTATAAAAAGGATTTATACCGTAGGATATAGTTACATACTTTTAATGTATATTAAAATGAATATTTTCACCGTAGGATAAATGTACATTATTTTTACTGTACATAAAAATAGGAATTTCACCGCATGATAAAAATTACATTTCTCTTTGTAGTTAAAAAGGGAATTTCACCGCATGATTAGAATTACATTTTTCTTTGTAATTAAAGATGTGAATTTCACTGCATAAAAAAAAAGTTTCATTTTCTATGTAAATGAAATATGAGTTTGCATTATATGTAAAGTTACATTATTTTAAATGTAAATGAAATAGAAATCTCACCCGTATGTAAAATTTGACATTATTTTACATGTAAATTTAGAGTAGAGTTTGCATGTAGATTAAAGATTACTTTTATTATAAAGAAGTAGAATGTACATGGTGAAATAAAATTTACATTTTATTTTATAGGGTAAGATATATAGAAATCCATCGTATGTTAAAATCTACATGTTTATAAATGTAAATAAAAAGGAATTTAACTGTAGGAAGATTTACATTATTTTTTATGAAATAAAAAGAATGGACTTTACATTGTAATTAAAAAGTCAATTTTACATTGTAAAGAAAGAACGGATTTCACATTGTAATTAGAGAATTAAAATTTACATTTCCTTTAATGTAAATATACATGAGTTTCACCATATGCCCATTTTACATTATTTTTAATGTAAAATTTTTAGTAATTACAACGTAGGATAATTTTGCATTATTTTATAATGTAAATAAAAAGGGGATTTACACTGTAGGAAAATAACATTATTTATAATGTTAATACAAAAGAATGATATCGTAGGAGGAATTGACATTATTTATAATGTTAATAAAAAGAGAATTGACCGTAGGATAAGTTACGTTATTTTATAATGTAATTTAAAGAAATTTAGACCGCATGACATGAATTACATTTATTTATGTAATTTATAAATGAAATTAGACCACACGACATAAATTACATTTATTTATGTAATTTATGAATGAATGAAGCCCGCATAATATAAAATACATTTTTATATGTATTTTATGAATGAATTAAGACCTCATAAAATAAATTACATTTTTATATGTATTTTATGAGTGAATTAACATCGCATGAAATAAAATACATTTGTATATGCATTTTATGAATGAATTAAGACCTCATAAAATAAATTACATTTTTATATGTATTTTATGAGTGAATTAACATCGCATGAAATAAAATACATTTGTATATGCATTTTATGAATGAATTAAGACCTCATAAAATAAATTACATTTTTATATGTATTTTATTAGTGAATTAACATCGCATGAAATAAAATACATTTGTATATGCATTTTATGAATGAATTAAGATCGCATGAAATAAATTACATTTTATTATATAATTTATGAATGAAATTAGTCTGCATAAAGTAAATTACATTTTTATATGTAATTTATGAATGAATTTTCATCGTATGAAATAAATTACATATTATTATGTAAATTATGAATGAATTTCACCCACATGAATGAAATTCCATTTTTTTCTATGAAATGAATGTATGGGTTTACTTTGTAAATAAAGATTACATTTTTATAATGTAAACAAGAAGTAGGATTCACATTGTAAATAAAATTTATACTTTTATATGTAATTAAGAACAATGAATTAGAAATTACATTTTACATGTAAGAAGGAATTGGACAATGAAATATAATTTACATTTTACCGTAAATTAAAGAAATTAAAAGAATCAAAAAGGAAGAATTCATCATTCAAGTATGATTTGCATTTCTCTGTAAATGAAGGGATAAAAGGATAAAGAAGGAAAATATACTTAAGAATAAAGAGTTAACGGGTTACGTTTATATATATATATATATATATATATATATATATATATATATATATATATATAATTAAAATTAAACGAATCGAGCGCGGTATTTCGCGTTTTAAAATTATATCTTTAAATGACAATACAAGAAGATCCGACCGTCGGATTTTCCTGAAACTGAAACCGCTAGGACCGTCTTGGAAAAATCTTTCCAACGATATATAATACGTCAAAATCCAACGGTTAGATTTTGAGATATGTGAAAATCAAAATTGATTGAAATAGCACCAAAATCGACATTGACCTGAATCGTCGTTGATTAACGATTTAATTATTTTTAATTAAATAAAATAGGAAATAATCGTTATAAATTAGAAATAACGATAAGGAAGAGTTTTCAATATATATATATATATATATATATATACGAAGATTATTTGGAAAGACCGAGTTAATCTCATTCCAAATAATCAAAACGACGACGAAGATCGAAGTAAGAAGACGACGCATGAGGACCGTAAATCTTCCCTCGAATGGACAGCGATCAAGACCCTGAATTGACTTGCTACCAATTCGTGGGTCAAGGTCATTGCCCAGACGTACGTGTTGGTTTCACAGATTTGACTTTCGTTCAGACCCAGAGCATAAGTTTAAATGGATGGTGTGTCTGACATCGTACTTCGTTATATATCATATTGTTGATTTTCTGTTAATATATAAATATTGGTGGTGGAGAATTTATTCTCTACTTAACACCCATTTATGTATTGATGGAGAAGCAATGGTATGGTATGGAGTGACAGTGTGGCATACTAAGATGCAATGATCAAGGTTTCTTGTTGAAAAGCAGGCCTTGTGGGATGATCAAAGCATAGCCTGTTTAGGCATAGCTTTGTGTATGACGTGACTTCACGAGCCTCACACACCGGCGGAGTCTAAAACGGGAGAAGAGAACGCAGGGAGTGCACACGTTTCTTTCTAGCTAGAGTGGTGCCAGGGACCTACCAGCGCTGGCATTTATTCATTATGGTTGTTGGATTTTTCGAGGCCTCGGATTTATGCGGTCGCCATTGGCCGTATTGTAGGTCCAAAAGGACCGGGAAGCGTGTGTTCAGGCATAACTAATCCACAAAAGTAAGTGTGGACCGGCCCTGCAGCTATCCAAGGGTTGGACAGAGTACCAATCCTGGGGCATTGCTAGAGTGTCTCGAATCGGTAAGGATCTCCTTCCTAGCCTTGACTCAGATGGAAATCCAAATTCCAAATACGACCCTATGGTTTTGATTGTATTACTAGTATGGAGATATAGTAGGATGGGGTACTATGTTTCCTAGGATTGATACATTTACTTTGAAATGTTTTTATTATACACTAATAATAATATTAAATTCGTATTTGCCGTATTTAGCATGTTTAATCACCATAAGGGAAAACTCTATCCTCTGGTGTGCGTTGCATTGTGTGATGGGACTTGAGTCTTATGGTGATTCCATTTTTCTAAAAAGCTGAAACACCCCACCTCCGTTAGGGTCACTCTCAAAGGGAATGCCCTAATTTTGGTGGAGGTTTATAAGTACAAGTCACAGATATACAAGACAGATATAAGAACACATATTTGTAAACAGCGGAAGAACAACAAACTTTATTTCATAAAGTCAAATACGTGTTACAACAACATCCTTTCCAAAAACATAACATAACACTTTCATAATCTGTCTTGAGTACATTATTTAAAGAAGCATAAATAAAACATAGATAAACTGCAAAAGCCCCATAGTGGATTGTCCAAAGCCATAGTTCAAAACAGGAAAGTCCAAGCAATACATTTCTCTTCTTCAAGCTGGATGTTGAGGTTGGTCAAGCTGCTGTGTTCCCTCCCTGAGGACCTGGGGGGGGGGGGGGGAAACGGAAGAAAGAAGACGAAAGAAAAGTAGAGTCAGACATACAGCCTGAGTAAGTCTAGTACTATTTTGTCTATGAATAAAGAACTGGGTATGATAAGTATAAACAGGAAGTGGGCATGCACTATAAAACTTGGTTAAGTTGTCTAGGGTCGAATATACTATCGTACCCCATGTTGATCTCTGAACCCATATAAACTAGTTTCCAATTTGCACCCCATAATCAGGGTGATGTGATCCATTCTATGATGATCGGCTCCTACTCGCATAGTTACATGTGTCTTACGGCCCCCGATGTTGTAGTTACCTATGCTGGTCCCACCATGGGGTGTATCAAGTCCCATAGTGGCAACCCGACACAACCTTAGAGTGCACAGGTATGCTACTGGTGTCCAGTGCCTTATTTTTCTGCACCGGAGTGTGTGCACGCCCGCACTTCGTTAGAACCTACACTGCTACACCACCGCCGTCGCTTTGACCTCTTACAATCAGCCCAGTAATCGTGCCCCACCCTGCCTAGTTTCAGGGTATCCTGATACACCTTCTAGGGTTACTGCTGAAAAGGGTCCCCCGTTACTAGGTTTTCTATCTCTAGCAAACATGCTAAGTTGGTTAAGTGTTTCCTAACCTAACCCCCACCAGTCCGTTTTGTTTAGCATGTTCCATTTTGATTAAGTCTTTAGTTCACTTAATCCTATCAATCCTGACTCAGCCTTAATTGTCTTATTAAGGCCCTGACCTCTCACATTAGACAGGTATTGTTGTGGCTGCCTGTTGCCGGTTGGTTCCGGGCAGTCTTACGCCACAACTCAGTCTAACCTCGGGTCCTTGCTGGGCTCCATGTTTAACCTCCCACATTGGATAGGTATTGTTGTAACTACTGGACAGCCGGGCGGTTCCGGGCAGGTTTACATCACAACTCAATCCAACCTCGGGTTAAACACATCGTATGTTCTACATTTACATATTTTGTCATTCTTCTTTATTTCTTATATGTAAATATTTGCGGCCCATTATTAAGTTAATGGTGTAAAGGTTACACCAATCATGGGCCCAACCCATACTTGAATTTGGGCCCTTCTATTTTATATTCTCATTCATTAGTAATTTTTAACCCAACGTTATTTTCCCCCGTTTTACACGTCCGTTTATTATATATATTGGGCTTAGCCTTTTAAAGCCCAACTTAGCCATGCGACAAGGGGAGGCTTAAAGCGTAATTACATACACAAAGAGGGGAAGGTGAGCGTATGAACTTGCAAAATGACGTTGGAAATACAAACTAGAAACGGGTGTACTTGCATAGTGGTAACATATACTTTGGTCATAAAACATAGGTGACATGAATCAAGGCATGTAAACTTGCATAGGTTTAACTGCAACATGAACCTATATTCTTATTTAGGCATAATGTCAAACATAAGCATGGCATAAATATTTCTAGCATAAGCATGGCATAATGTCAAACATAAGCATGGCATAATGTCAAACATAAGCATGGCATAAGTATAGTTAAACTTGTTCACATAACCATGGCATAAATATTTCTAACATGAAATCATGATTCTTACTTTAGCCATGTAAACTTACAAAAAGGGACCTTTTGAACCTAACCTAGCCATGTACCACATATGTCATCATATAATTCTTGTAAACAAGGTAGACCTAATCATGGTTTTCAATTATGCCAAATATCATTCATAGCCTAGCCATGTTCATAAATTTGCAAATAGGTTTTCTAGTACAAAAGCATGGCTTAATACATGATGCCAAAATTCTCAACATAATTTCCTATGGATTATAATAACCAAACTTGTTCTAATTGCTTACAAAATGATTTATGCACAAAAATATACATCATGATGGCATAGAAGCAAAACCCCAAACTTGCATGAATTTAAATCAACTACATACATGTAGTTTCAACATGGATTACATAATTTGCGAAATATTCCAAACGTATACTTGCATAGAACTACCGCATGTAGTTCTTTATAACATGAATAACATAATTCAAGAATACCCAAACGTATATAATATTTCAAATTGATAAGAACGCACAAATATGAATAACTCTATTGCCACAATTCAAGCATACAAACCAACACAACTGTTTATTCATACCAAAGTAATACTCTACTTACAATGGTGTGATGAATTCTCTAATTTAGGGATTGAAGACGCAAATTCCTTTGTTGAATTGATTTGTTTAGGTTGCTTTAAGCTTTAGAATCTTCCTCCTAATCCTCTCTTTAGTTGGCGGCTACTCTTAGTCGTTCCTCAGCAACATGGCGGCTATGTTCTTAATTTTGAATGAATAGATTAGGGTTTAGTCTAGGGTTGTTTATATAGAGGTTAGGAACTGATTAGGACCATTGATGTTGCCTGGATTGATCGTAGCCATTCATTCGATAGAGAGACCAATTAAAACTTGCCACCTAGCCCTAATGACAAAGCAGACCACAGAAAATCGGCCAAACACAGACCTGGCCAGCCAGGTTGGCTGGGCTCGACCAGGTCGACACCCCTGTCGACAGGGCTGTCGACAGCCCTGTCGACATGGGTAGCCCAGGTCGACAGCCCAGTCGACCTGGGTGGCCTAGGCGGGTGTTTATCCGCCCTGGCCCATTGGGCCCGATTTTTAATTATTTTATTCTGTTTGAATTTTAAATTTAATTCAAAACTTCCGAAGGCCATATCTTCTTCATACGGACTCCGTTTTTCGAAAACTCGGACTCTATTTTGCGTATTTTTCCGAGACGAACGCAATGGCGTATCCTGTTTCGCTTAGTTCTTTGATTTCAGATTAATTATACTTTAATTTGTTAATTTCACAGTTATAGAATTTTCGGGGTGTTACATTCTCCCCCACTTAAAAGGATTTCGTCCCCGAAATCTTCAAGTTAGGAGGAATGTATATCCTAATATCCAATCATCCATCTACTCATCCATCAAACACGAGCATCCATTGTCCTTAAAAGACTTCTAATGCTTCATGATCATATGCGAAGTGTGTGTGCGTGTACTTATCTAATGCAAAATCAGGCGGTCTACTGATTCAGTTGACCTCCTTAATGCGAATTATGTAAGTGCCATGAATCCATTATGTATGCAAATTTTCCTATTCATGATTCTACATGAGTGCACAATCATTCAATACAAATGCAGCATCCACATGTCAACACATTAAAGTTCAACCATATACGAATGCAAACACATATGCATATGCAATATAAAGTGACTGAGCCGATCTAAACCCTAGATTGTGTGTGTATATGCAACCACGAGCAACCACTAGCAATCATTTGCAACCACTTGCAACCATCATCCATAACATGTTTCAACTACATGTTTCCATCCAAAGGGTTTCTACCTAAAAGATACGGTCGAGGAAATATACCTAAAAAGATAGATAAAAGCGCAACTTAAGGAAAAAGAAAGATCAAGGATGTACCCTCGAACAGAAAAGGGTAGGCAGTACGTATTCTAGCTTCAGTTTCCCAAGTCGCGTCTCCCTCGGCGTCGCTCCACTGAACTTTGACGAGCTTGACTTCGCGGTTGCGTAGCTTCTTCACTTCCGTTCCTAAGATGCGGGTTGGAACTTTTCTTATGGTTGCTTCGCGTTCCACTTCGGCCTCTTCGAGTATATTTGGCTCTACCACTTCAGCAGACTCATGTAGACATTTTCGGAGATGTGAAACGTGAAAAACGTTGTGGACTCCGGCCAACTTCTCGGGTAGCTCTAATCTATAGGCCATTTTCCAAATTTTCTCAATGATAGGGAATGGTCCTACCTAAAGGTATAGTCGAATGATAGAAGCAAGTAAAAACTTTGTGCCCATTAGGCAATGTCGAAACTGGAAATCTATGCCACATATATATTGATTAGGAGAAGAACTCTCTAAGCATCAGCCTCGAAGACCGAAATCAACATCAGACTGACACCCAAAGAATTACTCAACCCAACCACCATATATGATTCTAGGAAACTAAGCATGATGGACTCCTTTTAGGTCACAAGGGAGTCCCTTCCTAAGACCAACCCGTATCCTATAAAGCCCAAAAACTTTAGTAAAATCAACGAACACCCTCGAGCCCCAACATGCGTTACCAACAGATGAGTCATACTCCCTATGGGGTTTGCAATAGAAATTGGATTAAGAATAGGACCGAGAGGATATACACAAAAGATAGCATGCAAGTGAGCTTTACAGAGAGGGATCAAGGATATACTCTTAAGAAGAGATACGATGCACGAATCTAGTCTTCAATCTTCTAAGCCGCATTTCTTGAGCTTAACTCCATTATGCTTTGTCCGTCTTTAACTTCACAATTTCTTAGCTTCTTAATTCTTATTTACAAAATATGAGTTGGAACCTATTTCTCGTTCCTCTTTCACTTATTCTCCTTCTAGTATACTTGGCTCAAGCCTAACTGCGTACTCATGGTTCCATGCAAGCTCTCCAAAATTCATTAGTGAATCTTGGATCTTGTTCACTTACTAGAAGGTATTTCACATAGATGAATTATCTCTTGAAAATAAACAAATGTCAACTATGTTGCCAAATGTACTTACTAAGGTGATTCTTTACAACTCATGCATCAGCGAAATGAACCTTCAGCCTTAGTGGCGAACACTACGGGAGCGCCCTATTCTGAAATGCTCCTCCTAATGAACCCCTTTTCTAGAAGTTCTTTAATCTGTTTACTGAGCTCTTTCCTTTCTCGTGGAGCCATATGTCTAACGGCAACGCAACGGGCTTTGCATTATCTACAAGATATATGCGGAAGTCTATTTCCCGCTTCGGAGGCAAGCCCTTCACCTCTTCAAAGACATCCGGATATTCCCGGACCACTCTAACTGATTGCAAATTTTCAACAGAGGCATCTAGCGATTCAAGACAACTAAGCATAACCGCATACGAGGGATTACAAGAAATTTCCAAAGTATTACCGAGCTGGGTTAGGAGCCTAACAACCCTTTTCTCACAATCAAGGATGGCCCCATTACTGGATAGCCAATCCATACCCAAAATCAAACCATACCCCGAAAAGCCAAAAACAAAGGCACTACATAGAAATTCTACACTTAGAATAGAAATTTTCAATCCCAAACAGATCATAGACAAATGAGCTGGGCCCCCCAATTGGGTTTGAAACAATTAAGGGGTCCTCTACCATACTAGTTTTTTAGGTGCAGAGATTCTACTAAAGCAGACGAGATAAAGGAGTGTGAGGCGCCAGAATCAAATAAAGTGCGAACGGGGTGATCATAAAGATAAACTACACTTTCTACAGAAGTATTTGTACCTCGCTGTTGCAAAGGTGGCGCTTCCAGCACATGAATCTGTGCCCCTGGGGTGGATCCAGCGCCCTGCCCCTGTCCCCGTTTCTTTGGGCAGTCCTTAGCCCTATGGCCCGTCTCACCGCAAGAAAAGCACCCACCATTCTCCTTGGCCTTCTTTTTCCGGCAGTCCTTTACTAAGTGCCCCACTTTGCCACAGAAATTACACGTCCTCTTCTCTTTGTTGCCTTCCCCGCCTTTTTTAAAGTCTGTCTTCTTAGGCTGCAAACCCTCTTTCTTCCCTTGAGAGCTTCCTGCCTTTGTCTCCTTCTTGCCCTTATCCTCTTCATTCAGCAATGCCATTTGCACCAATCTTTCATACGTGGCTCCCATGGGTATATGGGTCATGGCCAAACTGTGTAATGGCTCATTCAACCCTTTGACGAAACGGAGAGCCTTCTTGTGCGGGGTATTGACTAGGTCAAGCCCAAACCTAGCCAGCTCATCGAACTGATTCACATACTCTCTGACCGTCTTGTCCCCTTGCTTAAGAAATAAGAATTTTTCCAACTGCAAACTTCTTTCCGCATCTAAGAGAAATTTAGTCTCAAACCTTGCCCTAAAGTCCTCCCATGTCTCCACTGGTCTTTCAGCATTAGTGACTTCCCACCAGTAGGAAGCCTCGCCCTTCAATAGCCACACTGCCAACTGTACTTTTTGTCTATCTTCTACCTCAAAGATGATGAATAGGTCCTCAGTTTCTTTCAGCCAATTTCTAGCTGCTACGAAGGACTCAGTTCCATGGAAATCCCTTCCTACCATAGCTTTAAAATCTTTACATATCTTAGCAAAAGTGTTTCCCCGAGGAGGAGGTGGAGGAAAAGGTGCCGCTGCAGCTGGATGATTTCCGGCAGCTGGGGGAGGAGGAACGGTAGGACCTGGCTGAGTGGCCCTTGCTTCTAAGAACCGTCTAAACCAACCAGGTATTGGCACCCCTTCCGGCAAGTTAAGTTCTTGGGACATGCTGAAACAAAAAGGATAGATTCAAAACGAAGGATAAGAGATAGTTCCTATGGCTTTGGGGGGTGGACTTTGCCTTTTTAAAATAAAATAATATTTTTCTTTTAAAAATGCTTCTTTAAATTTCCTTTTTGAAAATAATTTTTCAAAACTTTTTATCTTATCTGGTAAACCTCGCTCTGATACCACGTGAAACACCCCACCTCCGTTAGGGTCACTCTCAAAGGGAATGCCCTAATTTTGGTGGAGGTTTATAAGTACAAGTCACAGATATACAAGACAGATATAAGAACACATATTTGTAAACAGCGGAAGAACAACAAACTTTATTTCATAAAGTCAAATACGTGTTACAACAACATCCTTTCCAAAAACATAACATAACACTTTCATAATCTGTCTTGAGTACATTATTTAAAGAAGCATAAATAAAACATAGATAAACTGCAAAAGCCCCATAGTGGATTGTCCAAAGCCATAGTTCAAAACAGGAAAGTCCAAGCAATACATTTCTCTTCTTCAAGCTGGATGTTGAGGTTGGTCAAGCTGCTGTGTTCCCTCCCTGAGGACCTGGGGGGGGGGGGGGAGGGAACGGAAGAAAGAAGACGAAAGAAAAGTAGAGTCAGACATACAGCCTGAGTAAGTCTAGTACTATTTTGTCTATGAATAAAGAACTGGGTATGATAAGTATAAACAGGAAGTGGGCATGCACTATAAAACTTGGTTAAGTTGTCTAGGGTCGAATATACTATCGTACCCCATGTTGATCTCTGAACCCATATAAACTAGTTTCCAATTTCCACCCCATAATCAGGGTGATGTGATCCATTCTATGATGATCGGCTCCTACTCGCATAGTTACATGTGTCTTACGGCCCCCGATGTTGTAGTTACCTATGCTGGTCCCACCATGGGGTGTATCAAGTCCCATAGTGGCAACCCGACACAACCTTAGAGTGCACAGGTATGCTACTGGTGTCCAGTGCCTTATTTTTCTGCACCGGAGTGTGTGCACGCCCGCACTCCGTTAGAACCTACACTGCTACACCACCGCCGTTGCTTTGACCTCTTACAATCAGCCCAGTAATCGTGCCCCACCCTGCCTAGTTTCAGGGTATCCTGATACACCTTCTAGGGTTACTGCTGAAAAGGGTCCCCCGTTACTAGGTTTTCTATCTCTAGCCAACATGCTAAGTTGGTTAAGTGTTTCCTAACCTAACCCCCACCAGTCCGTTTTGTTTAGCATGTTCCATTTTGATTAAGTCTTTAGTTCACTTAATCCTATCAATCCTGACTCAGCCTTAATTGCCTTATTAAGGCCCTGACCTCTCACATTAGACAGGTATTGTTGTGGCTGCCTGTTGCCGGTTGGTTCCGGGCAGTCTTACGCCACAACTCAGTCTAACCTCGGGTCCTTGCTGGGCTCCATGTTTAACCTCCCACATTGGATAGGTATTGTTGTAACTACTGGACAGCCGGGCGGTTCCGGGCAGGTTTACATCACAACTCAATCCAACCTCGGGTTAAACACATCGTATGTTCTACATTTACATATTTTGTCATTCTTCTTTATTTCTTATATGTAAATATTTGCGGCCCATTATTAAGTTAATGGTGTAAAGGTTACACCAATCATGGGCCCAACCCATACTTGAATTTGGGCCCTTCTATTTTATATTCTCATTCATTAGTAATTTTTAACCCAACGTTATTATCCCCCGCTTTACACGTCCGTTTATTATATATATATTGGGCTTAGCCTTTTAAAGCCCAACTTAGCCATGCGACAAGGGGAGGCTTAAAGCGTAATTACATACACAAAGAGGGGAAGGTGAGCGTATGAACTTGCAAAATGACGTTGGAAATACAAACTAGAAACGGGTGTACTTGCATAGTGGTAACATATACTTTGGTCATAAAGCATAGGTGACATGAATCAAGACATGTAAACTTGCATAGGTTTAACTGCAACATGAACCTATATTCTTATTTAGGCAAAATGTCAAACATAAGCATGGCATAAATATTTCTAGCATAAGCATGGCATAATGTCAAACATAAGCATGGCATAATATCAAACATAAGCATGGCATAAGTATAGTTAAACTTGTTCACATAACCATGGCATAAATATTTCTAACATGAAATCATGATTCTTACTTTAGCCATGTAAACTTACAAAAAGGGACCTTTTGAACCTAACCTAGCCATGTACCACATATGTCATCATATAATTCTTGTAAACAAGGTAGACCTAATCATGGTTTTCAATTATGCCAAATATCATTCATAGCCTAGCCATGTTCATAAATTTGCAAATAGGTTTTCTAGTACAAAAGCATGGCTTAATACATGATGCCAAAATTCTCAACATAATTTCCTATGGATTATAATAACCAAACTTGTTCTAATTGCTTACAAAATGATTTATGCACAAAAATATACATCATGATGGCATAGAAGCAAAACCCCAAACTTGCATGAATTTAAATCAACTACATACATGTAGTTTCAACATGGATTACATAATTTGCGAAATATTCCAAACGTATACTTGCATAGAACTACCGCATGTAGTTCTTTATAACATGAATAACATAATTCAAGAATACCCAAACGTATATAATATTTCAAATTGATAAGAACGCACAAATATGAATAACTCTATTGCCCCAATTCAAGCATACAAACCAACACAACTGTTTATTCATACCAAAGTAATACTCTACTTACAATGGTGTGATGAATTCTCTAATTTAGGGATTGAAGACGCAAATTCCTTTGTTGAATTGATTTGTTTAGGTTGCTTTAAGCTTTAGAATCTTCCTCCTAATCCTCTCTTTAGTTGGCGGCTACTCTTAGTCGTTCCTCAGCAACATGGCGGCTATGTTCTTAATTTTGAATGAATAGATTAGGGTTTAGTCTAGGGTTGTTTATATAGAGGTTAGGAACTGATTAGGACCATTGATGTTGCCTGGATTGATCGTAGCCATTCATTCGATAGAGAGACCAATTAAAACTTGCCACCTAGCCCTAATGACAAAGCAGACCACAGAAAATCGGCCAAACACAGACCTGGCCAGCCAGGTTGGCTGGGCTCGACCAGGTTGACACCCCTGTCGACAGGGCTGTCGACAGCCCTGTCGACATGGGTAGCCCAGGTCGACAGCCCAGTCGACCTGGGTGACCTAGGCGGGTGTTTATCCGCCCTGGCCCATTGGGCCCGATTTTTAATTATTTTATTCTGTTTGAATTTTAAATTTAATTCAAAACTTCCGAAGGCCATATCTTCTTCATACGGACTCCGTTTTTCGAAAACTCGGACTCTATTTTGCGTATTTTTCCGAGACGAACGCAATGGCGTATCCCGTTTCCCTTAGTTCATTGATTTCAGACTAATTATACTTTAATTTGTTAATTTCACAGTTATAGAATTTTCGGGGTGTTACAAAAGCATTGCGATGTTGTACGTTCTGACACTTTAAATTATGCACGACAATCCATTGAGTAAACCCGTTCTGCATTAGCGGCGTGGTCTTTGGATTTGTCATATTATTATTACTAAACTAGTTATGAATTCTCATACCAGTCCCACAACTCACCCGTAGTTTGTTTCACCTTTTTGCAAACTCGGGTGCCCTCTTTTCTACGCAGACAGCCAAGTAAACAGGTTCATTCTTTGCTTGGAGTCTTGTCTTGGAGTTGCTCATTATCTTTGCTTGGATTTGCTTTTGCGGAGAGATGATGACTTGGAGCTTTGAGGACAGCTATCATTTACTTCTATTGCATTTTTCTATCATTTACTTCTATTGCATTTTTCTATCTTTAAGTTCAGTCATTAGACTTGTTTCATTTCGTATTGCTTATTTTGGGAGTTGGAACTTATTTTCATTTCTGCAAACTTGATGTAATAATTTGGATTCTGTGACTGTTGGGATTCTGTGGTTTATGACATTATATTTCCGCTGCTATGATGTTATTATGCTATGGTTTTCCTCTGCTATATTGTATCAGTGATATGTATTGTTATATTTATGTTGTATTCCACAGGATTATTCCTTACTTTCACGTGAGTGGAAGTTTGGGGTCATCACACAACAACTTTTCAGGGGGAGTATTTAAATCGATGCTACCGATAACAGGTTTTTCCAACACGACATATGGGTACGACACCGTGTTACTTGTAGAGAGCATTGGCATTTGTTCATGGCCTTTGCTCCGTAAACCAAACTGCAAACTATGAGCTTTCCCACGAACATCATACATCAGAGATCCATTTTTGGGGTTGAGAGCTTGCACTTTATGCTCCATAGAATCAATTCCAAACTCTTGTTTCTGAAACGAACAAAAATCCAATTGTGTTGGTTGTGGCATTCTACAGCTCCTGTTTGCTTAGATAAGTTCATCACACTCTTCGGATTTCAGTAGTGATTCAGGTTTTGTAGTTTTCTGAGTAGTATAGTCAACCATATTCCACTTTTCAACGGTATTTTACTCCTTATGTACTGCTTCCAGTGGAGGAAAAGAAGACGAAGGTGCTTTTGTTTCTGATTTCTCGCCTAACTTTTTCATTAATGTGGTTATTTGGCTTGGCTGAATTGTCTCCGGTGACGTCACTAGATATTGATATAAAAAACTCAGCAATTTCTTTCTCATCATCGTTGAATTCTTCAGTCCTGTTCTGGAGCAATTTAGTTCCTTGAAAATCAAAATGCTGATTCCGTTTTGAATCAGAAGAGGGAGGCTACGTCCATTGGTACTTCCGTCTAGTACGAACTGACCGAAGTTTCTTCAGCACGAAAGGCGGGTCTCCTAAAACAAGTTCATCCAACACCTTTTCTTATACTTTGACTCTCTTTCCGATGCTGATGCCAATGGAATTCACTGTTGAACGAAGAGCATAATCATTATCTTGTTCGTTTGTACCGTTGCAGTTGTTATCCATATCTAACTTTATTGTCGATTATCTCTAAAATTCTCAGCTACAAGCGTCTACTCACTGATGACTGATATTTCAAATTTCAAGGAAAACTGGTATCCTCTCTCTCATAGAAACTCTTTTTCTTTCTACAATTTTTTTTTTCTTCACTTAAACAATCAGAAATAGTGAATAAAATAACAAAAAGAGAGTGAAATGAATTCGCCAAAAAAATAGCTTCTAGCATCAGACAGGATTAAAGTCAAAGCCATTACCTTAAAACTAATTAGCACCGAATCACCTTACATAGAGAAAACATAACATATTTTAAAAGTTACCATATAAGATTCTCTCAAGGCAAAAGGCTGTAGGAATCAGCAAAACAATGCTTCAAGTCAGATTGCCTATGTTATCAAAGCCCTCGCCTAGGCTCCAAAAAGCCCTAGACCGCAGTCTGGGGCTTTTTTATCTTTAAAGGCGCCTATGATGCATGAGGCGCCAAAAAAGCCCCAAAGGCGCCAAGGCGCTCGCCTTGTGAAGCACCAAAAAAGCCCTAAAGGCGCTCGCCTTGTGAAGCGCCAAAAAAGCGCCTTTTTTGCAACATTTGAGTAGAAATTGAAAATTTCAGCATTTGGCTCAATAGGAGCCCAAAATCCAACATGCCAAGAAAATTATGCTTGTTTGATTGTTGATTTAGAACGTATTCTATAAAAAAAATGCTGCTTTTCTTTCGTCAACTAGTAGAAAAGAAAAACCATAAATTTCTTTCGTCGATTCATCCGAAAAAAAGTCTAGTTCATGGAAGGTTAAAACTCTGTTTAAGACTTTACGTTATGTTGCTTTTAATTTCTATATTTTAAGTATTTTATTGTTTGTAAGCTTGAGTTGAATGACTTTGCACGTTCTTAGTTTGATTTATGTTAATCGTATGGTGTTTTTTACTTCTAATAATGCTTTTATATGCCCTTTCCAAAATAAAATTTGTGTTTTATTGCATTTTCTAAATCAAGGTTTGAAAACTCGGTTTCGGTTTCGGTCATTTGAAAATTTACGAATTTCGGTCAGTTTCGCCGATTTCGGCGGTTTCGGTTTTTGTTTCGGTTTCGGTTCAGAAATCAAACTTTCAGCATATGTATTAGTATTCAGGCCCATACCAATTCTTAGCAGTTAAAAAATAACCCAAAGCCCATCCCCAAGTCAAGCCCATACAAATAATAACCCTAATTAGCAACCAGCAGCCACATCACGCAGCCAAATTACAGGAAAAAAAAAAGCCAAATACGAAGCGGGAAAGGGCAGAAAGAAAAAAAAAACTTCCGCTTCTTCTTCTGAATTCGCGATTTCTTTTTTTACTGCTGCTCGATTTAGGGTTTTCCTTTTTCAAGTAATCTATATTTTGTATTTTTTCTTCCGTTTCTTCTTCTTCTGAATTCGCGATTTCTTTTTTTACTGATGCTCGATTTAGGGTTTTCCTTTTTCAAGTAATCTATGTTTTGTGTTTTTTCTTCCGTTTCTTCTTCTTCTTCTGAATTCGCGATTTCTTTTTTTACTGCTGCTCGATTTAGGGGTTTTTTTTTTTAAAGCTTGTAGACCGGAACGAGATTTTGCTAGTGTTCCGTCTCGGTGAGTGTCGGGACCGAGACGAGTTGGACGAGATCTCGCTGTTTCGGACGAAATTTCAAACTATGTTCTAAATGCAGTTTTTTAGCTGAAAACTGAAAAATATGCCATTCAAGGAGCCCAAAAAAGCTCTAGGCGCAAAAACGCCCTGGGCGAGGACCTGGGACTTTTTTGCCTTGACAACTGTGGATTGTACAAGAGCAGCAAAGACACCCATAAGCCTAGCGTGGTGCAGAAAATTTCCTCTATTGCAAAGCAATCTCCTAGGAGATGAAGGCTGGCACAGTGTATCGCACAACAACAAATTATAATCGGACCATAAATCAATTAAATCGAGCTTCTTCTATTTCAGGTTTTCAACAAATTGCATATTAACAAACTATGAAATCAATGATACAAGTTCTTCACTGGTCAAGACTTACGTTTGAACTACTAGTCAGCTAAGCAGTAAACAACGTTCTAGGTCCATGCAACGATGGTATCTGAAGTATTATTCAGCTTCCTCTTTGCGTTCTGAAACTATAATTATAACTACAGCAAATAAATCCTATTAGCATACTGTTATTATTTATCGATTATGCTACATACACACACACATACATTTATACATATATCATATTATTATTTTATCTCACATGAATCAAAAAATAAATAAATGAAACTACTTGGAACATGTTATATTTCACAGTTACTCTTGTACAACCCTACGCTTATCTGCCATATCATATTTTGGTTAAGATATAATTAATAGTCTAATAAGGAATAACAGGTTGAGAAAATTACCAGTCCGATGCACTGCCCAACCCAAAGGCAGTGATTATCAAATCGCTTCACACAATTACTGCCAATAAAACAATGAGAACAACGCGGCAGTCAATACAGCTAGTGCTCCTCTATACCCACCAACAGCAAGCAGCTTCGTCGTTCCCACTTCTTGTGCCATTTGAAATGCAACTTCATCACTGTAGACACTCTTTTCACCCCGACCTCCTGCCACAAACTCTATTTTTAGTGCAGAGACAAAATATAAAGACAAAATAAACAAATACTATGGGAAAACAAATGTATGAAATACTAATATATGCATGTAATTCTTTCTGAAGTGAACAATGATATTGTATAATCAATTAGTATTTACAGATTTTATTGGTCTTTTTTAAGTAGATGAAAACAAAATTAAGTCAAATGAATTGAGACAAAGAAATAGAAAAATGGAAAACAAGTAAATATGTTAAAAATAACAAAGTTATCTTAAAAATAATTGGATAATATACAAACACAGTGTTGCTAGATTTTATAGAAAAATATAAAATAGATTCAAATGAATAAAAAAAAATCACAAATAGTGGTTGGATTTCCCTTTCTATTCATATGTCCTTTTGTCCATAGCAATGCTCTTGTTATTTCTTGATCAGGATTTTCCTTATGCATACTTGTATATATAGGCAGAGATACACCAAATGTTACTAAAATTTAGACAATATATAGCACACAAAAATATCATAATGGTATAGTTGGTAAAAAAAAAAATTAACCAGTTTTTGCTCTAAACGTGCATATCCTAACCGACTCATCGTGCGTGGATGAGTATGCTTTTGTCGTACTTGCTTCATTATAATGTTTTTAATCTATGTTAAAATATACAATAGAGATTTCTAAGAGAAGAGTACATATGAATTAATCGTCAGTGCAAAGTTTAAAGCAAATAATACTAAACAAGCATGTGTAACAGAAATAACAATGAGCACTATGCTAGTTGTAGCATAGTTGTATAATTAATTAGACGCTGAAAGAACATATGAAACGAAATATTAAAATGTGTATATATTCTAAAATTTTGAAATACTACATATATCATGGAAGGCGACATTTTTGAAATACTGCATATATCATGCAAGGCAGTTGTTTATTCTTTGGTAACTTTGGTGTAATGTTAGAGATCAAGTATCGAACTAGAAACATTAAAGATAATAATACAACTTACTCGGAATTTCACAGAAGTCCTTTTTTGTATAAATTCACTCCATTGTTTGTCCGTCAGGTTCTCAGGCTTCAACCCAGCAATTTTTTCCAACTTTTTTTTTTTTTTTTTGCTTCTTCCAACTTCAATGGTTTTTCTACAGCAGTGCCTACTAGACATCTGTACCCTCTTAAGGAGCTTGCCATCTTTTTAATAACATATTTCTTATGTGTGTCATCTAGATTGTACCGCAGCTGGAAAAAAATTGTTTCTAAAATTAAAAAACTGAATAAATTTCATACTTAAATTTGAAGTATCTAGTGGCAATATTACCAATACAAGCATCCAAAGGTTCTCCTTTTCGGTGCTGTCAACATCTCTCCAACCATAAAAAATTATTGAAATTTTATTACGGACTAAAGCACCTATTAAAGATGCTAAAGCAATAGAAGCATCGTTTATAGGCCGCCCTCTCTCGTTAACAACTACGTCTATCTTCATATTTGGATCATTTCGTATCCCAAGTTCTTTCAACTGTGTCATACCTTGTTTCTTTCTTTTTGGTTTAAGAGGATTGCCACTGTTATTACTAGAGCTATCCTCTTTAAGTCGAACATTTGCGAGGCAATGAGATTCATGCGGATGCGAAGGAATAGTAGGTGGTGAAGAGTGTGGTGGAGACGAAGGGTGTGGTGGAGATGGAGGAGGTACATGAGTAGACGATGGTTCAGATGAAGAGTGCGGTGGAGAAGAAGGAGGAGGTACATGTGTAGACGATGGTTGATATCTTTTTGAACATTTCCCATACTTTCAGATTTCTAAAATTTAATAATATAAATTTTCAGTGTTATGTTTGATAGCATGTTTAATTAATAGAAAGCAACAAAAGCAAACATTATGGAAAATAATTATAATTTTAGCAAATAGTATCGAAAAGTAATCTGAATTAAGTCATTTAACTTGAAAAAAGATGACCATTGCACATTCATTTAACAAAATGTTCCAAAAATTTACCTATATTATCGATCGTTATACGAGGTCAATGACAGAAATCAGTAATACATGACTCAGAAATGATTATAGTACTTTAAAACGTCTACATCAAATACCTTTGAACAACATGATGGTATATTTTTATAATATGTCTACATCCTATTTTATAACAAAAATTGCCCTCTGCTATATCAATTATACTCTGTAAGTTATTGGTGCAAGAAAAATAAATACTGGTTTCATGAAAAAGTAGTAGTAGTTTAAATTTATTTCATGTTACAAAATATACACAATATGCACATGAGAAACCCAACTGCATCATAAAATAGAAGCATATGGTGAGTCAGTTTTGGAATTCTAACAAGGGCTTAGGTCCCTATTAGTCTCATGTAGATCTACCATCGACATAAACATCAAATATTTTCGTAAAATAAGAATTTTACCACTAAGATTGAAGCCTATAAACTAAGTTTGATCCTACTCCATATGTATCATTCAACCTGCGCAAAATATCAAGAAAATGAATGCTATAACTATAAATTAAAGATTTGCAGTAATAGATATCCAAAAATAAAGCTAAATAATTCAATAGTTCAGGAAGTTAACAAACTTCAAAAGAGAAAGATGAAGAGACCTTGATTTTTCTTTCGTATTGACTAAAACCTACTTACCGAACTTGAAAAATAAAGCTATTGAGCTTACGGTTCTCTGAGGTTGCCCAACTCTTATACAGCTTACTGCCGCGAATCTTGAAGTAGTGCGGAGATGACGTGGTGATCGAACTTTTGAGGGAGGAAAAAATTACTCTCCCGCGCGACGAGTTATATACGGGGTAGTGGAAAAGGGAAAAGGAGGTAAAGGCGGTAGGGTTTTCCATTATTACCGCCATTGAGGGAAAAATGATAAGAACGGCTTATAATAGCCCCCTTTATTCTTACGCAGTGCGTTATTCATAAACAGTGGTTTGACAAGGTAAAGTGCAATAGTGCATTGACAATTAATTAAACTTAGATATTTGATTAAAAAATTATTTGTTAAAATTGGTGACCAACTAAACAATTAAACATATGAACCGACGCTATATTTCTCCCGAATAAAAGGGCAATTTTTATGTATCAAAGTTGAAAAGATTAATTTTTGAATGATTATTTATATACTCGTTTTTTCGGCGTAGATGACTGTTTGTTTTGAATATTTGAAAACATAATAAAAAATGATCAAATGATTTTATTTTCGAGTAGAGATTAGTTGATTGCATTACAAATAATATGTGTAAGTCATTTAGTAAGGAAAAGAGTTATTACTAGCCTTTTGATTAGGCCGTTACTCATTCAACTTTGACATCTGGATCATTCATGGCTCGAGCACGGATTCGTATGAGTTTGAACTAAACATCAGAATCGACATTCGCTTGGGAATCAGAAAATGACTCAACTCGGATTGATCGCCTCCGGATATCATCCAATCACTAAGAGATAGCCTGATCGGCTCACTGAATCATTCCATATTCCTTCGATTGATTGCGTGTGGGATCATATTGAAGGCCTAAGCATGATTGACAAACGTTGATTACCTAGAAATCAAGAATCGGACCGATTTGGCACTTGCCCGATAATTTGGTAAGTCCAGATTGATGCTCCTAGAAAATGATGATCGGCACGACTTGATCACTCAAAGCTGATGGACCGTTACGTGGAAATCATCTCAGAAATTTGGTCCAATTGCGTTCTGTGTTATCAAAGTTCGCGCTATAGTGCGCTATAGCGACAAATAGCGCATAGCGCAGTGTTTGCGCTATTGTACTTATAATAGCGCAAGGGTTCCCTATAGCGCAAAAATAGCGCGCTATTTTATCATAGCGCAAAATAGCGCATTGCTCTAAATAGTGCGCTATTTTGTTTTTGTTTCTTTTTTAACTGTTTGAACAATGAATTAAGCCCAAACTAGCACGCTATTGTATTTATAATAACTCTATGGAAAAATGCCATAGAGTATGACTAGAAAGAAGAAGATATTGATGATCGTTTAAATAATGATTGTGGTTATGTTTTAGATGAAACTAGTGAATATGTTTTAAGAATTTAGAAGCATAGTATAATTTCTATGTTTGGTTATTGTACACTTGAATCATATTTAACTATTGTTTATTAGAATCTTGTTATTGTAGACTTTATATATTATTTTCACTTTACAACTTTTTTATTTATAATTTTTTTCTCAGTACTTGTTAGTGGATTTTTTTTTAAAACATTTAGTCCAAGAGTGTATTTTTTCATGCATTTTTTCTGAGAGTTTTATATCATAATGATTGATAAATAAAAATAAATCTCATTATAACTCACAATTATAAGAATAAATTTTAAATTTGTAAGATACAAATATAATATCCATCAATCATTTTGAATGTATAATATGAACTTATCATTTTTTCTGTAATATAATTACATTTTGCATAAAAATATATTTAATACATGGATTAAGTATGGTAGTGCTAGTATTTGGAGTCTTGAACGGTTTGGATATGACACAAAATAACAAAAAAAAGTCAGTTAAGCAAAATATACTTGATCACGTCTTTTTTCTAAATGAACACAATAGCGCGCGCTATAGCGCATAGCGCAAAATAGTTCATAGCGCTAGCCTTGCGCTATTTTGCGCTATGCGCTATAGACTACACTGATTGCGTTGGAAATAATGATAGGCGAAATTCAAAAAAATAGCCCGATCACCCACAAATAGATGATCGACATGACATTGATCACTCAAAAATACGATATCGGGTCATAGATGAACTCACCCAATCACGTCGAGGACTCGGATCAACTTTTGGATAAAAGTAATTAATCACCTCAGAAATAGCTGATCCTAAATATTAACATCCTAAAATTTAATTTAAAACCATTATAAATTCAAATATTATATTACATTAAATTTAAAATTTTAAATGGTTGAAACTTATGAGATGTTATAAGTTGACTCAAAAGGTCAGATAATAAAGTAATGATGATCCTTTGCAAAAAATTGTAATAACCATTAAATTTATTAAGTTTGATGCACTTTATAATACCAATTTTTTTATTAAATATAAAATATTTTGCAATATCAATAAAACACTTTGTGTTACAAAAATTACAACATCGATTCAACATTGTTAACAATACTGTTTTTATAATGTTAATAGTCTGTTGTCACTATTAATATGATTAACAATACAATATAAAAATTATAAAACATACTGATGACAATGTTAATAATGTATTATTGAAATATAAGAAATAATAATACCAACCAAAAGTTATTAAATATAGTGTTGTTAGCAACTTAAAATAAACGTTGTTCTAAATGTGAATTGTGTTAACACTACGTAGATGTTATAAAATAAAATAATTAACCTAATCTAAAAAATAAATATTGTTGAAAACTATAAATTTACAATGTTAAACAAATGTTGTTAATTTCCGTATTCCAATAACATGGGAAATAAGTTATAAAACAAAAAATATAATACAACGTAAAAGAGTCATTGTCAAAAATTACTTTCTACAATGGTTTAAACAAACATTGTAGAATTTTTTTATTTACAACTTTTGTACGTTTTTCAGAAGAATATATTACAACGTTTTTCTTAACAAATATTTCGAAATATCTACCTTTTTTACAACACTTTGATGAATTGTTGCAGAACCAGTGTTGTAAAATGGTATTATTGTTGTAGCGTAAATTTATGCGTAGAATTTATGCTCTTTCTACGCAAAACATTTGTTGTCCATTCTCAACGGGTAGTTAATTCTTAGCTTAATACTTTTACTCACTTTATAGCATTATTTTTCAGTTTGTAAAATACAAAATTAAGGGTTAAAGTATACATGGTTTAAGCATTGTTCAAAAAACTTGTAACTGTACAAATTTGAAAATCAAGATAAAACGTCACCTTAGCAGGTTTTAAATTTAATTAAGAAATTTGAAACATAGTTAAGTTTTTAAAACTGACATTTTCAAAAATAAGATAACCATAACTGACTTTCCCATGGATAGAATATTGTAGTAACAATTAATCCTTAAACATTCTCATAATTTTGGATACATCCAAGCTGCATGTAAACCCAATCAAAAACAACTAAACAACAATGAAAATGTTAGTGGTTGAAAAAAAAAACTATTTATAGAAAAATAAATATGAAGCACGCTAAATGCCAAATAGTATGTGAAATATTCTATTAATAAAACTTACTAATTACCTTTTAATATTATTTTCACTAATAAAATGAATTCTAACTAATGATGTCCCGTAAATGTTTGGGGTATTTTATTGTCAATGTTGCGGTAACACTGCGACAATGAAAACCTGCAAAGCTAGCATTTTTTATCAGCTGTAAATGAAAAGCACCAATATTGTCATTATCAAGAAGGTAGCAAATTTGCTAAGGTTCGATTGAATGGTAATATCTTATCAAGTATGAATGGTTTAGCATATAACTACAGTTAATGGGCAATGCATAAATGTTTGCTTTAGAAATAGCAAATTTCCATGCATTTTTTTCAAATGGTTGAGACAAATCATATAAATATGCGGTCCCAAACTTGCATAAACAGTGCAAATAAACTTGCATGGAGCTAAACTTAAAGTGATCACAAATTTAAAACAGTGCAAAGAAAGCAATGCATGTTAAAAAAAAACATAGAACTAAATTTGCAGGCAAAGCATTTAACAAACTTGCATACAAGCACTCATTTACAGAGGTGCTAAATAACATACTTTGGCCTCTTTAACTGATAGTGTTAGAGAATCACCAAAAATATGTAACAGATTAGGTTTGAATTTATTATTTGTCCTTCTCTGTTTATGTTGTTAACTCACTCAAAAATATGCAGTCAATGACGAAGTGCCTAAAGTGTTCATGTTAAAGAGAATCTTTCAACTTAGTACATGCTTTTTATGTATTTCTCTTTAAATATGTACATGTTAAAGAGATTCAAATCAAGAAAGATATTATAGCAGCATGTCAAAAATAAAACATACATGGTAGCAGTTTAAAGCTTTTTTTTACCAAATTTAGCGCTTTCCAAAAATATCAACGAATCTTCCTCCATTTTGAGCCTTCTCGAGAGTTTCTACCCTTCTGACAAGATCGGCAAAGTTCTGCTTCATTTTTTCATTAAATTTGTTTTGCTCGGCAAATTTGTGGCCCAGCTCCTCAAATTTGCGTTCCGCCGCCTGACGCACATCTTAATGTTTCATATGCCCTTCTTCGCTAGAACTGTATAGCCTCTAATACAAAATAAAGTACACATTATTGAAGCACAAGATATTCAGCTGAACAAGTAAACACGGGTATACCTCAAGCTCATTTTTATATAACTCAACTTTTCCGATTACTTCAGCCTGCCATTCGTGGGTCTGGTACCAACACACAGCGCCTCCGACCTAAATAAAGCAAAACATAATCAGTATACCAAAATAGGAATAATTATTTTAAAGAGTATTATCTAGATTACCAATGCGACAGTTGTCCCGCAAATGAGTTTAGATAATCTCGGAATGACTTCCGCTTCAATAACAGCTGCAGGTCTAATAGCTTCGTGTGGAAGGCATTCTGAGATTATCTAAACTCATTTGCGGGACAACTGTCGCATTGGTAATATAGATAATACTCTTTAAAATAATTATTCCTATTTTGGTATACTGATTATGTTTTGCTTTATTTAGGTCGGAGGCGCTGTGTGTTGGTACCAGACCCACGAATGGCAAGCTGAAGTAATCGGAAAAGTTGAGTTATATAAAAATGAGCTTGAGGTATACCCGTATTTACTTGTTCAGCGGAATATCTTGTGCTTCAATAATGTGTACTTTATTTTGTATTAGAGGCTATACAGTTCTAGCGAAAAAAGGCATAGGAAACATGAAGATGTGCGTCAAGCGACGGAACACAAATTTGAGGAGCTGGACCACAAATTTGCTGAGCAGAACAAACTTAATGAAAAAATGAACCAGATCTTTGCCGATCTTGTCAGAAGGGTAGAAACTCTCGAGAAGGCTTAGAATGGAGGAAGATTCCTTGATATTTTTGGAAAGCGCTAAATTTGGTAAAAAAGCTTCAAACTGCTACCATGTATGTTATATTTTTGACATGCTGCTATAATATCTTCCTTGATTTGAATCTCTTTAACATGTACATATTTAAAGAGAAATACTTAAAAAAAACATGTACTAAGTTGAAAGATTCTCATTAACATGAACACTTTAGGCACTTCGTCATTGACTGCATATTTTTGAGTAAGTTAACAACATAAAATGAAGGACAAATAATAAATTCAAACCCAATCTGTTACATATTTTTGGTGATTCTCTACCACTATCAGTTAAAGAGGCCAAAATTTGTTATTTAGCACCTCTGTAAGTGAGTGCTTGTATGTAAGTTTGTTAAATGCTTTACCTGCAAATTTAGTTCCATGTATTTTTTTTTAACATGCATTGCTTTCACTGTTTTAAGTTTGGGACCACGTTAAGTTTAGCTCCATGCAGGTTTATTTGCACTGTTTATGCAAGTTTGGGACCGCATATTTATATGACTTATCTCAACAATTTGAAAAAAAAACATGGAAATTTGCTATTTCTAAAGCAAACATTTATGCATTGTCCATTAACTGTAGTTATATGCTAAACCATTCATACTTGATAAGATATTACCATCCAATCGAACCTTAGCATATTTGCTACCTTCTTGATAATGACAATGTCGGTGCTTTTCATTTAAAACTGATAAAAAATGCTAGTTTTGCAGGTTTTCATTGTCGCAGTGTTACCGCAACATTGACAACAAAATACCCCAAACATTTACGGGACATCATTAGTTAAAATTCATTTTATTAATGAAAATAATATTAAAAAGTATTTAGTAAGTTTTATTAATATAATATTTCACATATTATTTGGCATTTAGCGTGCTTCATATTTATTTTTCTATACATATTCTTTTTTTTTTTAACCATTAGTATTTAGTATTTTCATGTTGTTTAGTTGTTTTTGATTGGGTTTACATGCAGCTCAGATGTATCCAAAATTATGAGAATGTTTAAGGATTAATTGTTACTACAATATTCGATCCATGGGAAAGTCAGTTATGGTTATCTTATTTTTGAAAATGTCAGTTTTAAAAACTTAACTATGTTTCAAATTTCTTAATTAAATTTAAAACCTGCTAAGGTGACGTTTTATCTTGATTTTCAAATTTATACAATTTGTACAGTGTACAGGTTTTTTGAACAATGCTTAAGCCATGCATACTTTAACCCTTAATTTTGTATTTTACAAACTGAAAAATAATGCTGTAAAGTGAGTAAAAGTATTAAGCAAAGAATTAACTACCCTTTGAGAATGGACAGCAAATGTTTTGCGTAGAAAGGGCATAAATTTAGGGGGCACTAAAAAATTGATATTAGCAATGAACTGACAGAAAAAGAAGTGTAAAATCTAGATTATTTCTTAGACAGTTTTGTGTTGGTTGGGTAAGATGGTAATTTTTGTGATAAGAATCAAAATGCCTTGGCCTTTTAATCTGCCCATGATTTTTTTGACCAGTCATAGCCTAACATAACTTGATTTGCATTACACCACCATCTATAATGATATAACTGATGCAAAATTTTGTTTTCCACCGATATATAACTGAGTTTTGAAGATTATATATAAATACAAACCACAAATGCTTATTGCTTCCTAAACTGACTTTGTTTCGAATTTCAAGTTTACGGCTTAATTCCTAATTTGCTTTGATTGTATTTAGATCTTCGTTTTTTTGGTCCACTGGATTAAAAATCTTTCTTGGCCTTTTATGTACGAAGTTTGTCCCTACTAATGATTTTGATGGATGAAACGTACGCTATGACCAAATGTCAAACCTCGGGGGAGCAACTATAATAACCTTAAGGCTAACACTTAATGATTTCCCTCACACTTATGTCATACTTCGTGTTCCTCACCCATTATATATATATATATATATATATATATATATATATATATATATATATGGCTAACACATCTTGCTTATATGCAAGCTTTCTCTTAATCCTAATGTTTTTCCATTAGGTTGATTTCTAAATTCTTTTCTTCTTTTCCAAAAAACTATATGAAATAATTTTTTTCTCAATTATTGCTATTTCTTGAGATATTTACTAAATTTGTTGCTTATTGGATTTAAAGAGCCCAAAAAATTGGATTACTAAGCAATTTTTTTCGCTGTCTGATATCATTTTCTCAGTTGTTTACTCTAATAACATATTTTAACTATTTTTTCGAAAGACAAGCTGTTATTCATTCTCTTTGATTGAAATTATTGCATTTAACTTATTCAACAAATAATCCTCAGTTAAGATTTCAATAAGTAGAAGAGTTATATATGCAATCAATTGTTCAGTTAATAATGTTGCATTCATGGTTATTAAGTCACAAAGAACATTTAATGTTAGAAATGATGATAAATTAAGAATTGCATCAAGTAGTATAAGTTTTTAAGAAGTGAAGTTAGGAGGAATAAATGGTGGCTTAACAGCTGTTTTTAGCTATTAAAGGATAAATGATAACTTAACCGCTCTGCTTGAATTCCTTTTGCTCTTTTTTAATATTGAATTCAGCATTATATAGGATTACAGGTTGGAATTCCACCAGTCGTCCTTTTATGATCGTTTATTGAACATAGTGGCATGACTGTGTAAGAGTTAGAAGGGAGATAACACTAACATGTGTTTTGGGACTTCAAGACATCTGATGTAATATAATTAGTTGGTAATAGAAATAACGCAAATGGTGTATCATCATTATGTGTTGTAGTAACATCTTCAATTCGGTGTTTTGAATACACTAATGGTGTGCAGGTTGTTTGGAAAAGTGCTATAACAAGTAGAGGCATGACCCCATGATTATATTTTTCAAAAAAAAATAGTTTTTATTGTAAAAAAAATCATGGAAAATTCACTAATTACGTTCTTAGTTGACATGGAAAGTATTTAAACATTTAATTTAGTCCAGTAATATACCAATAAAAGTATATTAGTTTTCCGCAAATTATATGCATGTATGGATTATTCTATCTCAACTTATTTTGCATTTTTATTGCATTCATATGCGTACCATAATGACTATAATAAAATAGTTGTGTTTGCTCAGAAATACGAAGGATAACAGCTTACGTTTATTTTTCTTTGTCATGCAACAACCCAAGAAAGAGCATGAATTATGTGTCATTGGTCTTTCAAAATTTATCAAGGTGTCTTAATTAATACATGCTGCACCATAAATTAAACTTCTAAAGTTGAAACAACACACAATCCAAGATCCACATGATACATAGTATATTTCCATAATACAATATTATGAGAAAACTAAGCTGAGACGGATTTTTAACTGTTACACTAGGTAACAATTACTATATGTCAGCTAATGATTTCGGTTTAGAAAAATATGAACTCAAGTTATCTAGACTTTCATGCTGAAGATAACTGTTCAAACTGAACACATCAACATTGCCTCCAGAGGTGCACTTACCATCCGCTAAGCAGAAGAAAGATATAAGTTAGAATACTAATGCATTTCTTGATGTTTGTCCTCACATACACGTCGTACATAGCATTTTGACCCCATTATATACTAAAACTGGCACTTCTTGGTTCTTGGTTAACGGTAAGTTTCTTTCAATTTTACTGTTTTCCTATTAGGTTTATTTCTAAATTCTTTTCTTCCCCGCAAACTAACTGTATGCATTTGAAAAAAAAATCTTAGTTATTATTGAGATAACACAATGAATTCACATATGATGCTCTAGCTTGCAGACCATTATCTGTTGTAAACACGCAATATTAAAATATCAATCACTATCAAACTTGCAATCTAATTGCCATATTTCATGTGTAAACGGTATGCTTATAAAATTCATTTTTTTCTTTGTAAACTTATTTCATGTCTGTTGTACATCAATTTATGGTGTTCGAGAATATGATGTCATATTACGATACTCAGTGTACATATATCTAATATGCCATCCATCATACAATTGTCCTGATCACCCAATGTTTCCGTGATAGAGCCTATATGACGCAATTAACATTTTCTCTTGAAATTATTTGCAGCAACTGGTCTACGGTACGAAACTGAGTGAAGAGTTTGGAGTTGATGTTATTGGCTTGCTTTATATATGTTGGGAGAATTATCCATATAGCTGCTACATTTTTGCCTAAGTTCCATATGAACAATTCAAAATTTTACATTTCTGAATTCAGCCATCTTTGCTTTGCTTTAACACATCTATATGCTTTGTTGGATTAAAAGTTGACCTTTGACCTGTTTGTAACAAAGACATTTCCAGTTGCTCAATAGATTCTGAGACATCGTTTCATTCTTTTTGCATGTTCCAGTGATTGATAACACCTTATATGTTCTCATTTTTTACCCTCCTTTTCTCAATAGTGTGTGTACAAACCAACAAACGTGATTCCTGCCTGCTGGATTTTTTTGAAACTCTTGAATGTTTATAAATCTGATTGATATTTACAAGATTTACGGCTTTGGTATCTCAAGTGCTTATTGACCACGGCATTGAAATCGATGTTCGATGTTACTGCAGGCTGTAATAAAATTTACTGCAATTTACTAGAAATTATCGTGTTCCTAAATATAAAGAAATGCATAGTATAAAATTCTTTTTGGACAAACAGATCATTGAATATGGATTCTTCGTCACTTCCATGTTTGCCTATAACAATTTCGGCTGTAGCCTGTATGCAAAGCGTAGTTTATGAATAAAAGGTAAATACATCAATAGTGCTATGCAATGCATCACTCACTGTACTTCAGGAACCAAAAGATTTGATTCTTTTATGTATGCAAGATTTATGTTCATAAGTTCATAATTCTCATAAGTCCACAAAGACAAGTATTTTGGCTTTATATGATCATTTGGCTGTCTATCTTGCACCAACGATGCGTGTAATTTGGGGGGTTTGTTTTTTTTTGGGGGGGGGGGGGGGGGGTTGTGACAGATAGAGAGCTTGATTAGGGGTTGTGGGTTTAGAATTTTCATTTACGTGTGTGCGTGTGAGCTTGATTAGGGGTTATGGCTTTAAAACTTTCATTTAAGTGTTTCAGGAGAAATGAAAGCTTCATGATCTACATGTTAATAAATAATCATCAGAATTCAAGTTAGATATTTTAATTGCTGAATGTTTTTTTCAGCGAGAGTTCATACAATTCAACGGCAAAGTATCCAATTGCTTGATGGGGAAGGATGAATGGAGATTGCGTAACTTACAGTATAATAGGTTCAATTTTTAGCATGTTATTTGTACTTTAGTTGTATTGATGAGTTTTACGTCTTCAATAGGAAAACAGTTGCATACTTTGCCAAAAAGCTTTGCAGCTAGAAGGATTCAAGAGAAACAAGGATATATAAGAAAGCAAGAAGCATGACACAGCTGCTTTTCCTAAAATACACATCAGGAGATAAACTGCTGACATAATTTATGATAGGAAAGAAGTTCAAAACAGTACAGCTCATTCGGATTCAACCACTTATGTGCACACACTACGATTGAAGGGATTAAATGTCTTTTTTTTATTGCTTATTAATTTCAATTACCGTGATTTGGTTGTCTCATATGTTAGTCTAATTACATAACGGTTGTTTACATTCCACTTGCTGACATGAGTTGTATGCTTTTATAAATGCTCACCATACTTTTTAGCTCTATGGACTCCGGTTTGGTTTTTTCAAATAATGTCAACAAATAAATGGTTGTCATCCATTTGAATAAATCCAAAATCATTGGAATTTAGGCATTATGTCTCAACGATAGATGATGCGTAGTATGCAAGCAATTTATGTCCATTAGATTTTTCTTCCCACTAAATTTTTTTAAGGTATTACATAAAATATGAATTTCGGTAAAAAAAAAATGAATTCACTATACAATAGTTGACTTTGATTGCCGATACGTAATTACAACATAAAAAATTTGAAGTTTATTGCACAACAAATTTTCCATTATTTACATTAGGAATCTATTTTATATTGCGATTTTACTTATAAAAATTACATTATTCAACGATGCAAACATGCCCGTGTGCGAAGCACGGGTTCACACTTGTAGATATAGAAATATGAACCAAGCATACTCAAATGTCATTCAGTTTTTTTTTTTTTAACAACCTTTACATTGTGCCATTTTTTCTATTTAATTTAAATGTTTAGCTACACGTCGTTGTAGATTTGCATTTGCAAATCACGTGGAGTGGAAACTCTCCCCCTCCAGCCCAACTTGGGGAAGATGTGCATGCTTCAATCATCATTTGAAACTCATTCCCACAAGCTTGCTACAAACATCAAGCTTGTTTCCTGGAACCACTTTAGTCAACATATCTGCACCATTCTTGTTTGTATGAATTTTCTTTAACTTGAGCATATTTTCTTCAATCACATTTCTTAACCAATGATACCGAACATCAATATGCTTAGTGCGTGCATGATACATGGAATTCTTGCTCAAATCCATAGCACTCTGACTGTCACAGAATACTATATACTCTTCTTGTTGCAAACCCAACTCTTGAAGGAACCTCTTCAACCAAAGCATCTCTTTACTTGCTTCCACAGCTGCTATATACTTTGCCTCGGTTGAAGATAAAGCCACACACTTTTGTAACTTGGATTGCCAAGAAATGGCTCCCCCTGAAAATGTGAACACATAACCTGAGGTAGATTCTCTACTATCAATGTCACCAGCCATGTCTGCATCTGTATACCCCTCAAGAACATGTTTGCTACCTCCAAAACATAAGCAAAATCTAGAAGTACCACGCAAATATCTGAAAATCCACTTTACTGCATCCTAGTGAACTTTACCAGGATTGGATAAGTATCTACTCACCAAACCAACAGAATGTGCAATATCTGGCCTAGTGCACACCATAGCATACATCAATGAACCAACTGCAGATGAATAAGGAATAGAAGACATACTTGCTTTTTCCTTCTCCGTTGTTGGACAATCCCTCTTACTTAGCTTAAAATGAGATGCGAGTGGTGTACAAACCGGCTTAGCATGCTTCATATTGAACCTTTCAAGCACACGTTCAATATATTTTTCTTGAGATAGCCACAACTTCCTAGCTTTTCTGTCACGAACAATCTCCATGCCTAAGATTTGCTTTGCAGGACCCATGTCCTTCATGTCAAATGACTTGGACAAATCTTTCTTCAAGTTGCTAATCAATTCTAAGTTTTGTCCAACTACCAACATGTCATCCACATATAAAAGAAGAATAATGAAGATATCATCAGGAAACTTTCTAAAATACACACAAGGATCTGCAATAGTCCTCTTGTAACCATTGCTTGTCATAAATGAATCAAATTTGTGATACCACTGCCTTGGTGCTTGCTTAAGTCCATAAAGACTCTTCTTCAACTTGCAAACAAGTTTTTCTTTTCCCTTTTCTTCAAATCCTTCAGGTTGTTCCATGTAGATTTCTTCCTGCAAATCACCATGTAAAAATGCGGTTTTTACATCAAGTTGTTCCAATTCAAGGTCACAACTTGCTGCTAAACCCAAAATGGTTCTGATAGAAGTCATCTTGACAACTGGTGAAAAAATCTCATCAAAATCAATGCCCTTTTTCTGATTGCATCCTTTGACTACCAATCTAGCTTTGCGCTTTACTATCTTCTCACCGTCTTTCTTGTTCTTGAAAACCCATTTGTTTTTCAAAACTTTCTTGCCTTTTGGAAGTTTCACTAGCTCAAAGGTCTGATTCTTCATCAAAGAATCCATCTCCTCTTTCATAGCCTCAAGCCAAAGATTCTTGTCTCGACTAGACAACACTTCTTGAAAGCTCTCGGGCTCACCATCAACTGTAACTAAGATATAATCTGTGCTTGGATATCTTGTAGATGGTTTATGTTCTCTGGTTGACCTTCTAACTTGAGCATCATCCACTTGTGGGGCAATTTGCTCCCCCTGCTCACAAGCCACTTCTCCATTTGGTTGAGCTTCATCATGAACATCATCATGAACATCATCAACATGTGCACCATCAAGCTGTGCATCATCAACACCTTCATGTGTTGCATCAATATCAGCCTGTATTGGCTGTTCAACAAAACCACGAGTAGGGGACAAAGAAACATCAGTAGTATCAATAAAAAAATCTGAGCTAGTATGATACCTTGCACTCAAAAGTTCTGCACCTTTTTCATGCTCAAAGAACACTACATCTCTGCTTCTTACTACCTTTCCTTTTTCTGGATCATATAGCCTGAACCCGTACTCTTCATCACCATAGCCAACAAAAACACATGGATTAGTCTTGGAATCCAGCTTTGACCTTTGGTCTTTTGGCACATGCATGTATGCCTTGCATCCAAATACTCTAAGATGTGTATATACAGGATCACATCCCTTCCATGCTCTCTCTGGAATGTCAAGCCCCAATGGAATAGATGGAGAACGGTTGATCAGATAAACTGCTGTATTCACTGCTTCACCCCAAAATGACTTTGGTAGATCGGACATCTTCAACATGCATCGCACCTTCTCCACAATGGTTCTATTCATCCTCTCAGCTACACCATTGTGTTGGGGAGTGCCTGGAACTGTCTTCACATGTCGAATACCATATTGCGCATAATAATTCTTGAACTCATGTGAGGTATACTCTCCACCATTGTCTGTACGAAGGCACTTCAACTTGCTTTCTGTCTCCCTTTCCACCATAACATGAAACTTCTGAAAAGTTTCAAACACTTGGCTTTTGGTCTTCAAAATGTAAATCCATGTCTTTCTAGTAGCATCGTCAATAAAAGTGACAAAATATTTGTTGCCACCATTGGATTCAACCTCAATAGGACCACATACATCCGAATGTACAAGCTCCAACTTAGCCTGCTTTCTTGTAGACTTTCTAGCAAAAGAAGCTCTATGTTGTTTTCCTGCTAAGCAATGATCACAAGGGTTAAGTGAAATTGTAGTATTGACAGGAATAAGAGATTTACCTGCTAAATATTTCAAACCCTTTTCACTCATGTGTCCCAATCTTCGATGCCACAAATTAGGAGAATCTTTTTCTTCCACTGCATTGAGCTCACCAAAACATACAGTCAAATATGTCTTGTACAAAGAACAACACAACTCGCCTCTTGCAATTGTCATGGATCCCTTGGATAATTTCCACTTGCCACTCTCAAATGTGTGAAGAAAGCCTTCTTGATCAAGAATATGAGCTGAAAGCAAATTAAGACGCAAATCCGGAATATGACGTACACCTTTCAATGTAAGCATGCATCCAACATTAGTCTTCACACGAATATCACCAATCCCAACTATGCTTGCTGAACTCTGGTTACCCATTTTGACACTGCCAAAATCACCTGCATGATAATTCAAAAAATACTTTCTCTTAGGAACACAATGATATGAAGCACCTGTATCAACCAGCCACTCAGAATCTGTACTGCTAACATGATGACATTCACTAGTTGCGCAAATTAAAGTGACATCATCATCACTTTTAGAGGCTACTGCTGCAACATTTTTATCATCGCCTTCTTTTTGAAAATCATTCTTCTTCCCATGTTCTCTTTTCCAACGAAAGCAATACTTTTTAATATGGCCAGGCTTCTTGCAATAGTTGCATATGAAGTGATTCTTTCCATCACTAGACTTGGATCTTCCTCTTGAGTTATCACGGCCTTTGGGTCCTTTGCTCTTGCTTCTTCCTCTATTCTCCACAACAAGAGCTTGTGAATTGTCAACTCCAATCTCTTTTCTTCTAATTTCTTCATTAAACATGCTTTCTTTGATCACATCCAAAGATAGCACACCATCTGGAGCTGAATTACTAATGGTCACAACTAAAGTTTCCCAACTATCTGGCAAAGAACTCAATAAGAACAAAGCTTGCAATTCATCACCAAAAATGATCTTCATAGTTGTCAACTTGTTAATAATATCTTGGAAATCACTAAGATGCTCAGAAACTGACTTTCCACCTTTCAACTTTAGATTAACAAGCCTTTTAATCAATGAAGCTTTGTTATGGGCGGTTTTCCTCTCATACAAACCTTCTAATTTCTTCCACAAATCATATGGATCGGTCTCTTGTGACACATGGTTAAAAATGCTAATGTCAACCCATTGTCTAATGGTTCCTAAAGTTTTCCTTTCCAACTTTATCCATTCATTCTCTTCCATTTTATCGGGTTTAGAAGGTTTAGAGATAATACCACTCGAACTAGTGACGGTTTCAATTGGGTCATGTAAATCCCTGCAATATAACAAGTCTTCCATCATAGGTCTCCAAATAGAATAGTTGGTTGATGTCAACTTAATCATTGAGCTATGACTGCTCGACTCCATAGTGTGATAAATAACCAACCTCAAGCTCTGGTACCACTTGTTGGGGAAATTGCGCCATTGCGGAAGAACAATAAGCAGGATCTAGATTTGCCAATCGTACATCAAACTAATCTGATAGCAATTATTCTATTACTACAAAGAAATAGTAAATAACTATAAAGAAGAAAAGAGACAATATTTATACTGGTTCCACTATCATCGAGATAGTGTACGTCCAGTTCAAAAGAGAGAGATTTTATTTCACATAATAGAGAGAATTACAAGAGATTACACAAAAAGAGTTTACATATAACCTCAAATAGGCATAACAAGAAGAGATACCATTGGGGATCACTGGCTCCATGCCAGGATGGGTTTACTAAGAAGTCTACCCCTTAATATATAGCCAGTGAAATGTATGTGAGTCATCAATCAAATCACCATCATATGGTAATAAATTATGGAGGCAAATTACAATGGCAACAAATGACTCAATAGCAAATATGGAAGAAAATAATCCTTGCATCCATCTCATGCAAATGCAATCAATGCATTTATGCATTCCATATTGAATATATTTACTTTCCCATTTTGCATATTTGTTCCATCTAAATGTGATTTTGTATCACCCAAATTTAACATCTCCACCTTGATGCAAAATCACATATCTGCAACACCCCATCTCGAATTAAATTCTCTTCACATCAAAAAACTCTTCAAAAGAACTCCACCTTCAATCAAAATCTCATAATGAGGTACACCAAAAATGAATATTTACCAAATGGGTTCCAGCAAAGCCACCCCCCATCACACAATTGTTAACGAGCTCAGACTACGTCCCAGCCCGTCAACAAAATGTTGCAAATATCCAAAATAAAAAAGAAGGCAGACACCAAAGTAATCTCAACACCGCCAAGGCAAAAAATAATTATCTCAATCACCAATTCAAAAAAACAAAGCCAAAATCCAAATCTCTGCATGCAACAAAATTCTCTCTCCTTCCACATATCTGCATGTAGCACCTCTTTTAAGACGGCATCACAAAATCGACGATGGCACAAATTCGCCAAAATCAGCTCTATGAACTGAACTCTCCAAGACGGCATCATAAGTTGATAAGCCTCAACGGCGTCAAATCCGTCACCAAAATCAGCTACATCAGATATAATTTCCAAATCCAATGGTCTCTTCAACACACTAAACTCTTTATCATGTCAAAGTTCCCAGATTGGAACGCTCTTCACTCTCAACATAATCTCCTCCACCAAAGTCTTCCTTTTCTCCCAAAATTGTAATAGAATAAGCACCACTGAATCTACAACCTTTGTAGAAATTATTGATGCACAATTTAAAACAAATCGCCTTGCTCTGATACCAATTTGATAGGATCGATTAGGGGTTACTTCAAGCTACACCCACAATATCACACACAAGACAATCAATCAACACACCATTCAAATAAAAAAGATACGATGAAAGTAAAATAGCAAGACACAAGATTTTTATACGTGGAAAACCTCTTCGATGTGAAGAGTAAAAACCACGAGACCTCTTAAGGAGTCTACCCTCTTCTCTTATTGATAAACCAAAAGGGGAAAACAACCCCAAAATGTTTACAAAAGATTCTCTTCTAATCACCGGAATCCAAAAACAATAAGAGATGAAAAAGGTGTAAGAGAACACCCTATGTGTGCACTTCAGGCCAGCGGTGTATCGAGCAAGAATGAAGCTCAATCTTGAAGACCAAAACACCTTGAAGAAGATGATAAATGACCAAAAACTGCTACTGCCTTCTGTGACCAGATCTGGTTATATTAACCCTTTTTTTTTTAATGTGCATACCAAAATTGTGGGTAATCTCCCAAATGTCTTTCCTTAAAAGAAAAGATATTGTTGCACAAAAGGCATGCTTGCACAACAAATCTAGGAAAAAAACAAAACCAATAAATCTCTCCCACAAATTAAGCATGGCCTGCATAAAAAGATATGCCAAATATGCCTGCATACAATTATGCCAAATATGCTTGCATAAAATTATGTCAAATATGCCTGCATAAAATTATGCCAAATATGCCTGCATAAAATTATGCCAAATAAGCCTGCATAAAATTATGCCAAATATGCTTGCATAAAATTATGCCAAATATGGGCTGGAATAACCAACAGAAACGTAGTCTCGTTGAAATATACATCGTTCGTACGATTCTCGTGCACCGTTACAGAAACTCTAAAACATCTAATTACTAATCTGAATGCTGAATTGATGAAAAATCACTCACCCAACAGACGTGATTCCCATGAAAATTCAGGGCAAATTTAGTATTCTGAATTGGCCTGAGTGTTAAATTAATCGACATCTACTGTAGGGCGCTGAATTAATCAGCACCTACTTCTTGGGCGCTGATTTAATCTGGGGCTGTTATGGTAACGGTTACCGATATCATTTGACAAATACCGCTACGGTATCATTTTTACTGGTAAACAAAAATTGCTTATCGTTACCGATCGACTGCTATACCCAAGGTATACCGATAATCAGGTAATCGTTGCACTGGTAATGGTAAATTATCGTTTTTCATCAAAATTTGTACCTTGACATTTTTTTTTACACAATACATGTTAAGTATACAATATATGCAGTGTTGATTAATAAAAAATATAAATGAAAAAGAAAAGAAGTGTAGTTTCAATTATTTTATATGATCATTGAACAAAATTTAATTATTTGTTTGATTCTAAATGCACGTAATAAAACATATTTGATAAATATACACATGTTTTAAATTGACGAGCAAAATTACCATTATCGCTGGTATTGAAGAAACATTACCGATAATTAATCATAAAAAATGGTAATTTTACCGTTACCATACCATTTAAATTGGTATACCGATTTCAATCTAAAATAAATATCGATCAACTGCTAAATGCTAATGTGCTAATGGTAAATTTAATGTTACTATAACAAGCTGATTTAATCAGCAAGCCCAAGTCCAAGTCCATGTCTATCCCCACACGCACGCTTTACGCATGACCTGTTGTCTTGAACTTCTAATTTTCAACTTCTCTCGTTCTTCACTCGACGGAATCTTCTCGAAGCCCTAGCCATGAATCGAGCACAATTGCTTCTTCTTGCGTTTCCGATCATCCTGTTCTGCTAAGATTTAGTTACACTCTTCTCAACTGGACCTACTGTAAAGGCCACAATTTCAGCGCCACCCTCTCCTCATTACGGACCTACAACTCAGCCGCTTCACTGGCCAATCGATTTCTAAGCTAGTCAGGTTTTCAATTTTATTTTTTTATGTGGAAAGCAATATTTTCATAATCTTACTGTTGATATGATGTCTGATTTTCAGCAGAGATTTTAATTGTTTTTTAAATAGCTTAACTATATTTATTTTGACTATGGAAACTGATTTCGAATGTGAATTTATAGACCCGGTGAACGGTTACTTCTCAAATGATGAAGTGGACGAAGAAATCGTTTAAAAATTTGTATCATATGTGCTGAAATATAATATTTTGAATTCCTGCTCCCTCCGCAAAGTAGGATGTCATCACATTAGTTGAGAAAGTAAAGAAAAACCGACTGTTGTGAATATAGGTAGGGCACGGTCTAATTTCATTTGTCTTTACTCCCTATTTTCTTGGTATATCAGAAACGTTTGTTGGGTCTTGCAATTTTATATTGATTGTCCTTTATAGATGTAAACCATATTTATGTTAATGATTTTTGCAGAACACCCCACTAGAAGGACATGTTTGTGGCACCACCGTGGAAATCAAGTTCTGCACTTCATGCTCATATACAGGGCCGGTCCTAGGATATTTGGTGCCTAAAGCCAATCAAAAAGCCAATGCCCTTTAAACTAACTAAAAATATATCATTAACTAAACAATGAACTTAATTAATGTTAACGAATAATGAGAAGAGGGGGAAAGAAAGAAATAACTTTATTTACTCCATAGCTAGAAGTTCGCAAGGACCAATTTTGGTTTTTGTCAGCCTATCTCAATCTTTTGAACCAAAATTTTGAAACCAATAATTATTGCTCTATGATTTACTGATGCTTAAGCTAAAAAGGATCACGTACATAGACTATTCTTCAAAACAATTGTGTGAGTTCCCATTAACCTTTGTTGAAAATTACAGATGAATACCAGAGTTTATACTGAAATTTTTATTCCAAACTTCTCAATCTCGGCTGCTCGTTACAACTACGTTTGGCAGTGAAACATGGATGATGAATATTATGGATTAATGTAACATACTGAGACCGCAAAAGCATTTTTAGCACAATTAGGAATAACTGAACTTGGGAATACACATACTTCGAGAATAAGGATTCAACTGATAACAAGCTAGTATATACAGCTAAAATATTTCAGATTTACCTTTTTACGATTCATTTCTACCATAACCGCAAGTAAAGAAATTTGATTCAACCACAGCCACAATCCCAATTTTCAACAACAGCTGATGTCGAATTTCTGCTCTATCTCTGTATGCCCTAGATCAGAATCAGATTTGCCAATTGCAAAGTCCGGAGCCTTGAGTTTGCGACTGCCTGCCCTTGCCATCAGATGTCGATACTGAGCCTGTCGAGATGAATTCGTTGTTGCTATTGTCGATCATGTTTATCGTTTTGAGATTTTGGTGCGATTTTTTCCTGGAACGAGCAATTCCGTATTAGCGTGTGCCCTGAATTTTATGCGGCCCTAAGTGAATGCTTCATTCGCTTTGCTATAGGGCCGGCTGTGCTCATATAAGTAATTTCTTATCCTTGTATAGGGTTTACTTGTTGATATAAATTGATGATTTTTTCCTCTTCAAAATTTTTAGTTGAAAATGGAAAAGATTATACGTTTGTGAGTATCTTCAAACCATTACCATGTCTTTTGTAACTGAAGAGATTAAAGCGGTCCATATTAATATATTTCATAAGGAAAGGTTGTTGTTGTTATTATTATTATTATTATTATTATGAGGCGTGCATAAAGTGCATTTTATAATTTTCATAACTAAATTGACAAGGATAAGTCGTCGGTTATGTAAATTATCCAAACTAGTTTAAAAAAAGCGACAAAATAAAGGTTAGCGATGTTGTAAGTTATGTATTACACAATATTTATGTCTTTTGTAAGTGGTAATTATATTCCTTCACTACTCACTTTCCTTTTCTCACCTGGAAATAAATTTTATTCCTCGGACTGAAAACAAAAATGTTCTTAACTCTTTTACTCTCCAGTGAACTTAAGACCTACCCAAGTTATGTTGTATATCTCACCAGACACCACATGCTACATTATCCTATTTCAACACTCGATTCATACTTGTGTTTCTCTTATACCTTAGTATGGGTGATGCTATTTATTCATGATGGGAAACACAACTTAAGTATCATTTAAGCAAATTTTTACTAGTTGACTTTTTCTGTTGTTTTCATATTGAAGAAAACACCAATAAATAAACAACAAATAACAATTAAGTCATTATCTCCGAACAATTTGGAGGTAAAAATTCCGTTTTCATAAGGGAGACTATGTTTTTTACGTTGGCTTGTCAGACTTCTCATAACCTTTCTCCTTTACCCTAGTTTGGGACATGCTGCATAGAAAACTACACAGGCACAATTAGTTCTTAGAAAACATCAATGAATAGTTTATTTGTGTCTGATCTTTGCGTATGTGCAGCTCTAGCAGCGAAAAGAAGTCAAATGTATTTGTTAACTATTACTCCATCCGGTTCATAATATAAGTCGTTTTAGAGATTTGCACGGGAATTAAGAAAAACTTCAAATGTTTCTTTTTGGTGGATTGACTCATTTTTTTCATGTAAAGTTAAGTTACTTTCTCTATTTCTAAATACAAAAAAGTGGCTGTTGGGATTTCCGAAGCAGCCACATACTCACATGAGTCAATAGAAGTACTTCATGGCAAGTCAATAAAGTAGGTTCAATTTATTATAGATAAAAACGTCTTATATTTTAAAAAACAAAAAACTTCACAAAACGTCCTATATTTTGGACTGGAGGGAGTACATGGTGGACGTGCTTAAATTTAAGACAATTTTTTTAATACCCAAAATGCAACCTTTCGCTAAGTGAACTAGACATATAATATCTAAGAAGTGAATGACTAAATTATCACACTTTTTGACTTTTATTAAGAATTCAGTTATATTTGGTTTGAAAACTTCACATTCCCTTGTGAAACTGTAGTTGATGAAATAACCAATTTTTCAAATAATTAAGCATGAACATCAGTCAATTCATTGTGTTTTAAATGAATATATATTTTGTTTTATGATGTTTAAATATGGACATACGTGGGAATATTTTTCATTTCCTTAGACCTTTCAGCTTCTGAAATATAATGAACTAGGTGGATTTTCCATCCGCTTTAACATGTTGGGCTCATCAAATGTGACATGTCAAGTGTTCACTACCTTCCTATCAAACATAGTTCCAAATGTGATACCCTTTAATGCCTTATGTATAGCCCGAAAATATGCCTTATAGGCTCTAGCCTCCAACTTGTCATTTACTGTATGGTGAACATTCATGGGGCTGCCTAATATACGAAAATATCCGATATGTATAGAGGTACTTCTCCTCTTGAATCTTCTCATCAACGATGAGCACGAAATTCGATCGATAATATACACCGTAGTCGATAAAGCTTCAACCCAAAAGCCTTAAGATAAACCTGCTGTCAATCTCAAACATCAAACTTTCTTCAGTAAAGTCCTATTCATCTTTTCAATGATTCCAATTTAATTGTGGATCATTGAGGTGTAGTGAAATGTCCAAATTACATGCTGCTTATAGAAATTTATGCACTTCTTAGAAGCAAACTCACCATCATTGTCGGATCTTTTCAACTTCATTCCGACTTTATTATCTATTAGTGCTTTTGAAGTTTTGAACTTCTCAAATGATTCCGGTTATCGTTTATCACGAACATCCAAACCTTCTTAGAGTAGTCATTGGTTTACTTGCTCTTTCAATAGAAGCTATAGCTACTGGTCTCAAACATCCATATCGACATACTTCAGTACTCATTTGGACTCATGTCTATCGACATCGAAAGAATACTTTATATGTTTTCTCAACTCACTTCCGACAGAATTCTAAACGGTTGAAGCTTCCACCCTTGATCATCTTCCTATTACAAAGCAACTGTAAGATCTCCGAAACATGACCCAATCTAAGATGCTAAAGATTGGTAGCATCGAAAGTTCATGAATTATCAACTCTAATACACGACTCTCCAAGAACTATAAATCTTTTTAGCAGATAAATATTTAAGACCATTACTGTAACACCCGTACTTTCTGTTAACGTTATAATAACGAATTAAACAATTATTAATTTCAACTGTGAGAATTAAGGGAAACGGGTTAAGCCATTGCGTTCGTCTCGGAATTCTGCTTGAGGTAGAGTCCGAGTTTGCGTAAATTGGACTTCGTATGAAGGAGTTATGGCCTTTAGAAGTTTCAGAAATTCAAATAAATTCAAATAGCTCAAAACCGGATTCAAAATTCAAAACAGAAGTCAAAAGCGGGCTGGGAGGGAAAATTCCCGCCCAGGACCCAGGTCGACCAAGGGGTCGACCCTAGTGTCGACCTCCCCCCCTAGAGGTCGACCTGGGGGTCGACCTCCCCCCCCCCCGGCCAGATCTGAATTTTGAATGACTGATGACTTGCTTCTGAGTCACTAGGGTTTCTGGATGGTCCTGATCTGGTATGAATGGCTATGGTTAACTCTAGGTTCATCCGATGGCTATAATTAAATTGAAATTCTATATAAACAACTCAATACTCAACCTAAAATCACACAAAAATGATCCTGGAACTGTCATGCCATCAGTAGAGAACTTGGAGTAGCCGTCACCGTTTTTAATTCAGAGACGAGTTAAAAGCCTACATCAAAATCAAATTAAAACTAATCTAATTCAACGATCTTCATCAAAGGCGCGCATCTCCAAATTCAGATTTCAGGAATCAAGAATTCCTTTTAGTTTGTAAGTTGGTTATTACGTAGATTTAAACGTTCTTTTAGATGAAATCATGGCATGTTGTAACTCGAATATGGAATGATGCTTATGTATAAGATAATAGAGTTTGATTCTAATGTATCTTAAATTACCGTTGCGATCGACCATGTCTATATGTTTGTGGTGATGAACATACCATATTGTATGTATTGGGATCTATTACGATTGAGTAACGAACCCATTATGCCAACTGAATGGTGAAACATGTCATGTTATAATTTGGTGGTTACTTGCAAGTTTTTGATCTAAATCACATGCTTACATGTTAGATCAACATTCATGAATATTTAGAACTATGTTAAGTTGAATCTATTTATGTTGCAAGATTGGATTTGTAGCTCTCTTATGTTTTAACACATAAGTTATCATGCTAAGTTGTGATTTAAATATGTTTATAGTAGTCGTCTTATGTTTTAACACATAAGTTATCATGCTAAGTTGTGATGTAAATATGATTATAGTAGCTCTCTTATGTTGTAACACACATAAGTTATCATGCTAAGTTGTGATTTAAATATGTTTATAGTAGCTTTCTTATGTTTTGACATACATAAGTTAATATGCTAAATTGTGGTTTAAAATTGTGTTTATATGTTAAACCTCCATGTTAGACCCATATCAAGTTTACATGATAATTAGATCCAACTTAGTCACAAGTTCACCTTTACCTGTTTAGTTAATCAATGATACATCTATGCCAAGTTACACGTGATAAGTTAAATGTATGCTATTTTATGTTTATTTCATGTCCCTTGTTTATTACCCTTTTTGTTTATGGGTTTGGGCTAATTTATTAGCCCAATACTTTATGTGATCCATGCGTACGTTCCACGGGGATAGCGATGGGAAAACATGAAAATTTCATGGCATAGGTTTGTTCATAAAATGGTATATTTAATATACCATTTATTGTGAGCAATAATTGAAAAGATAATTATGGCATAAGTAAATTAAAAATAAAAATTCATTTACATAAAGAATTAGACACATATATAGAAAATATGTGAATTTAGAAAAGACGAATATGCCTAACTCGAGGTTAGACTGAGTTGTGGTGTAAACCTACCCGGAACCGACCGGCATATCCAGTGACCACAACAAGACCTATCTAATGTGGGTGGTTAGTGCATAAAGCCCAAAAAGGACCCGAGGTTAGACTGAGTTGTGGTGTAAAACTTCCCGGGACCGACCGGCAAATCCAGTGACCACAACAAACCCTGTCTAATGTGAGTGGTTGTTGCTTTAATGAATAAATTAAAGCTAAGTTAGGATTGGTAGGGTTAAGTCAATTAGGGAAACACTTAACCGATTCAACATGTTAACTAAACTGATGGGTGGGGTTAGGTAAACTTGGACACTTAACCATATAAACATGTTGATTAGAAAACCCTAGTAACCGGGACCCATTTCAGCAGTAACCCACATAGATGTATCATGGTACCCTGAACTAGGCAGGGTGGGGCACGATTACTGGGTTGATTATAAGCGGTCAAAAACGTCGGCGGTTGGTGCGTCAGTGTAGGTTCCAACGGAGTATAGGCGTGCACGTACTCTGGAGTGGAAAAAGCAGGCACTGGGCATCAGTAGTATACACTGTGCATCTTGAATCGTGTCGGGTTGCCACCAGAGGGACTGACACACCCCATGGTGGGACCAGCACAGGTAGCTACAGTCAAGTAGGGCCGAATGACACAGGATATGATTGCATTCGAGTAGGAGCCGATCATTAAGGGGATCGTTTGTTATGAACACGTGGGGCTGGTTGGACCAATGGTCAGTAGGTGCAGAGGCTATAGTAATGGGTGCGATCACATGTTCATCTTATCTTATATTAGGGTGTTGTCCTATATTCCGTTATTACTGTCATGATCCCTTTCCTTGTTTAAATACTAGTAATCACTGAACTTAACAGACTTATTATCTGACCCGTTTTCTTTCGTCTTCTTTTCTTTCGTTTACCCCCCCTAGGTCCACAGGGAGGGAATACTCTAGCTTAATCAGAATCTTTGCAAGCTTCAAGAAAGTAGATGTATGATTGGGACTCTCTTGCATTGGATATGGCTTTTGGATACTACACTTGGGGATTTATGCAGTTTTATTTATGATTTATGCTTCTTTATTAAATAATCAAGACAGAAATTATGGTGTAATGTTTTGGAAGTTATTTTGAGACAATTTACTGTAATGCTTTTGTATTGAACCACGTATGCAATAAATGTTTTATTTTCGCTGCTTATATTTATCTGTCTTGTAAAATTTTCCGTGTCTTGTACCTATAACCCTCCACCAAAGTTAAGGCATTCCCTTTGTGAGTGACCTTAACGGAGGTGGGGTGTTTCACTTGATATTAGAGCAAAGGTTTACCAAATCAGATAAGAATTTTTGAAAACTATTTTCAAAGGAAATATAAAGAAGCATTTTACGAGAAAAAGTGTTATTTAATTCTAAAGGAATAATTCCCCAATGCCCTATCATTCTATCCTTTGTTTTGAATCTTTTCTTTTTCGTTTCAGCATGTCTGGGAATCTTAACCTTCCAGAGGTTGTGCCAATACCTGGTTGGTTCAGGAGGTACTTAGAGGCTAGGACCAACGATGCGGGCCCAGCAGATATTCCTCCTCCTCTAGCTGCAGCGTTCCTCCTCCTCCTCCTCCACGTGCAAATGCTTTCTCAAAGATTTGTAGAGACTTTAGGGCCATGGGTGGAAAGGATTTCAAGGGAACTGAATCGTTCGTAGAAGCAAGGAATTGGCTCAAAGAAACTGAAGATCTATTCAATATGTTCGAGGTGGATGATAGACAAAAGATACAGTTGGCAGTGTGATTGCTCAAAGACGAAGCTTCCTATTGGTGGGAAGTCACTAACGCTGAAAGACAAGTTGAAACATGGGTGGATTTCAGAATAAGATTTGAGATGAAATTCCTCTCACAAGCTGAACGAAGTTTACAGCTGGAAAGTTCTTGTCTATTAAGCAAGGAAGTATGACGGTCAAGGAGATTCAGTCAGCTGGCTCGATTTGGACTGGACTAAGTGAATACTCTTCATAAGAAGGCTCTCTGTTTTGTCAAGGGATTGAATGAGGAACTTCACAGCCTGGCTATGACCCATGTACCTATGGGGGCTACTTACGAGAGGTTAGTGGACATGGCACTCTTACATGAGGAAGACAAGGGCAAGAAAGAGGCAAAAGCGGAAGTGCCTCGAGATAAGAAGGTGGAAGGCTCGCAGAACAAGAAAGCTGATTCAAAGAAAGGCGGGAAGAACAACAAACCCTGTGACAAGAGAAAGTGTAATTTCTGTGGCATTCCTGGACATCTGGTCAAAGACTACAGGAAGAAGAAAAGGAAGATGGGTGGCTGTTTCCATTGTGGTAAGACGGGACACATGGCTAAGGACTGCCCAAGAAAGCAAGGGCAGAGAGCTGGACCTTCGTCTGGAGGACAAGTTCACGCTCTCACGGCACCTCCGCAAGAACGAGGTAGAAATATTTCTATCGAAAGTTTAGTTTATCTTTTTGATCATCCTTTTCGTACATTATTTGATTCTGGTGCATCGCACTCATTTATATCTGCTGATTTAGTTGAATCTCTGCACCTAAACACTAGTTTAGTAGAGGATCCCTTGGTTGTTTCAAATCCAATCGGGGGCTCAGCTTATTTGTCAATGGTTTGTTTGGATTTGAAAATATTTATTCTAAGCGTTGGGTTTAGATGCAACGCCTATGTTTTGGGCTTCACGGGCTATGGGTTGATTCTAGGCATGGAATGGCTATCCAGTAATGGTGCCATCCTCGACTGTGAAAAGAGAGTGGTTAGACTCATGACTTGCCTTGGTAACACTCTTGAAATTTCTTGTAATCCCTTGAACTCTGTTATGCTAAGTTATCTAGAATCTCTTGATGCGTCTGTTGAGGACTTGCAGTCTATAAAGCTAGTCCGTGAATACTCGGATGTGTTTGAAGTGGTAAAGGGCTTACCCCCAAAGTGGGAGATAGACTTCCGCATATACCTCGCTGACAATGCAAAACATGTTTCCTTACCCGTTAGGCACATGGCTCCAAGGGAGCGGAAAGAGCTCAGCAAGCAAATTAAAGAGCTCCTAGAAAAGGGGTTTACAAGGCGGAGTGTTTCTGAATGGGGTGCTCCAGTAGTGTTCGCAACTAAAGCGGACGGTTCACTTCGCCTATGTGTTGATTATAGGGAGCTAAACAAGCTGACCAAGAAGAATAGGCACCAACTCCCGAGAATAGATGATTTGTTCGATCAGCTTGTAGGAGCATCGGTTTTCTCCCAATTAGATTTAGCTACCGGGTTTCATCAGCTAAGAGTGGCTGAAGACAACACTGATAAGACCGCGTTCAGAACTCCGGATGGTTTCTTCGAGTGGCTTGTCATGCCTTTCGGCTTGACAAATGCACCTTCTTACTTCGTTGATTTGATGAGCAGGGTGTTCAGGGAGTTCCTTAATAAGTTTGTGGTGGTCTTCGTGGACGATATTTTGATCTTCTCAAAAAGTGAGGAAGAGCATGCTCAGCACTTAAGGGAAGTCATGGATACTCTCCGTGCACATCAGTTGAAAGCCAAATTCTCCAAATGCCATTTCTGGAGAGAAGAAGTTAGGTTCCTTGGACATGTGGTGTCCAAAGAGGGGTTGGTTGTGGACCCCACAAAAGTGGTTAATGTGCAAGATTGGAAGGTTCCTCGAAACGCAATCGATGCTTTCTCGGGCTAGCAGGCTTTTATCGAAAGTTCATCAAAGATTTTGCAAAAATCTCATCTCCACTTACAAGGTTGACAAAGAAGAACCTAGCTTTCAATTGGGACTTGGATTGCGATATTGCTTTCTAACATTTTAAAAGGGCTCTGACAACAGCCCCAGTTCTGACATTGCCTGATGGAAGCAAGATGTTTACAGTATACACAGATGCATGCGAAACGGGACTAGGCGTTGTTCTGATGCAAGAAGGGAAGGTAGTGGCCTATGGTGGAAGGCAGTTGAAAGTACATGAGAAGAACTACCCAACCCACGACCTAGAGTTGGCAACCATCGTTTTTGCGCTTAAGTCTTGGCGCCATTATCTCCTAGGTGAGAAATTTGAATTGTATACTGACCATAAATCTTTGAAATACCTTTTCTCGCAGAAAGATCTCAACTTGAGGCAGCAAAGATGGATGGAGTTTCTTGCCTCATACGATTTTGAGATTTCCTATACTCCTGGCACGGGCAATGCCGTAGCAGACACCTTGAGTAGAAAGAAACTGACCTTAAGCCCTCTCTTTGTAGAAAGGAAAAACGTGGAGTACATAGCCAACTTTGACTTTAGGCCCTCCTCTGAATTTGTACCTGGCCTATTAGCAACATTGAAAGTGTGGCCTACGCTTTTGGACTCAATAGGGGCCGCGCAGCGTGAAGACCCTCAGCTAGTTGATATAATAGATAAGCTAATTAGAGGCGAGCCTTCGAGTCACCTCAATAGATACTCCATCAATGATAAGGGATGGGTGAGACGGGATGCAAGACTATGCGTCCCACAAGCAAGGGATTTGGTGGAGAAGGTTCTCGAAGAGGCACACCATTCCAAGTTGACCATACACCCCGGTGGAGACAAAATGTACAAAGACATAAAAAGGGTTTTCTTTTGGAGTGGCATGAAAAGAGATGTAGCTAAATTCGTCTCCAAGTACATGATTTGCCAGCAAGTCAAGGCGGAACAGAAGAAGCCTGGAGGTTTGCTTCATCCTCTAGAGGTCTCACAGTGGAAATGGGATAGCATTTCAATGGAATTTGTTGATGGGTTGCCTAGGTCAAGGAGGGGCAACACCAGTATTTGGGTAATAGTGGACAGGCTCACAAAAAGCGCCCACTTTATACCCGTCTAGTTGAATGAACCTTAATTTGGTTTAAGTTAAATCAAAGAATGTTCTTGATTGGAATGAGGCATAGGTTGTGTTTTTATAGCACATAATTTTAAGATGCACGATTTATTCGGAAAGACCAAGTTTAACCCATTCTGAATAATTCATATGACGATTAAAAGTCGAAGATGAAGACGGTGGCTGAAGACCGGGGGTTTTCACATCGTATGGATGATTTCTGATATCTTTATTGGACTGTGCACCCAAGATGAGGGAATAAGTGGTGATCAACCAGATGTATTTGGAGATCTATCGGATATGGTTTCGTTCAGACACAGAACGGACTTGTAAATGGATTTTGTGTTTGACATTGTATTCCTTTATATTGTATTCATTGATCTCTGTTTAACGTATAGCTGTTTGGTGGCGGAGAATTTATTCTTCGCTTAACAGCTGGTTATATATTGGTAAATGATCAAAGATATGGTATGGTCTGACAATGTGGCATGCTAAGATGCATATGATCAAGGCTTTTGTTGAAAAGCAGAGCCTTGAGGATGAAGATCAAAGCAGGGCATCAATTTGCATAGCTTTGAGCATATCGTTACTTCGCGAGGCTCACACCCCGGTATGATGGTGAACAGTTTGTTTGATTAGTAGGTTGACCAATATACTTTATATATACATGGATTGGGTCAACTGAGCGTTGCTAGGTGTGGTCGTTGTATACTTATATGGTAATATATTATGCCACTTACATAGTATATTATGCCACCTAAGATTGATATATTTATATTCGAAATCGATTTCTACACTGTGCACTTATAATATACAAGATGAATTTCGCGTATTAAGCATTTTTTGACAATTATAAGGTAAAACTCTATCCTTCGGCTTGCGATGCATGGGACTTGAGTCTTATAATGGTTTCATTTTTCTAAAGAGCATTACGCTGTTTATTTTATGCACTGGTATTCTTGGGATTAAGCCCGTTTCGCGTTAGCGGCGAGGTCCCTTGATTTACCTAACTTTAAAATAAAGTTAATAACTGGTTTTTGTTCTCACACCAGTCTCATGACTGACTTGAAGTTTATTGTTTTAACCTAAACTCTGGGTGCCCATACTTTCCACACGGGCAGCTAGTAGTTTTGGTTTTGCAGATTTATTTTCACAGGATCCTGGTTTACAGCTGAAGCGATTTTCGGATAGCTCTGTATCCATGTATTTCGTTTAGTTGTATTATGTATTATTTTTCCGCTGCTATTTAAATGTAATTTTAAATCTCTGATATTGTTTTTCTAATGTAAAATATTTATTCATACTCTGTTATATTCTTATGCTCTGATGTAATTGTTGTAATAGCAATGAAAATGTTCTTCTGTTTGTGTTCTGATGAGTGTTGTTCTAAAAGCAATTCGTAGTTTCCTTTGTGGGGAAGTTTGGGTTGTTACACTGTATATTTCCAATTGACTGGTGTGAGAACCAAAACTTGATAGGATTATTTGTTGTGATTTGGCCTCAAAAACCTGATTTTTGACTATGTATTAAAATTATGTGTTTGAAACATTATTCAACTAATTGATTGCTGATTGTTGATTGTGTTGTGTGTGATTATTCATTTAAACCATTATGTGAATGAACGGTGAATGTAACCAAATTGTGTAGAATGTTGAACTGAATTGAAAGTTGGTTGCAAATGCATGCATATACATGTATATACATTGAATAGGTCATAGAAAGGAGGCTTGAGAAGAGGAATAAAATTGTATGCCCGACAAATAGGCACATGTTTACTTATTTATTGGGTTTGGATGATTTTATAAGCCGATTGGCTAGCAGCTTGGCTTTTTCTTTTCTTTTTTTGAGATGAGAGGGCCTGTGTGGCGGTTTGGGGATTTTCCCGGTAGCCCCGTACAAAGGAGGTTATGGCGAAATTTATCGAAAATTTAGGGTGTTAGCCAAATTTTTGAAATTTTTTAAAAGTTCTTTGAAACTGAAATTTGAAGAACTTAAGCCGTAATGAAAATAATGAAAGTTGAGTTGATTAGTAAAACAACTTTCTACTTCGTTCCTTTTCGAGGACAAAAAGATTTTAAGTGGGGGAGATTGTAACAACCCAGAAAATCAGAACCAATTTAAAAATTTTATTTTGGTTATTTTAATGGATTTTGAATATTTAAAATGATTTATTTTAAATAATAACGACGGAAAATTTATTTTCAACGAAGTTAGAATGAATAAATTTATTTTAATTATATAACGAGCATAAAATGGCGCGGTAGTTTGAAAATTTGATTTCTAATTTCAAATGAATACACAGAATTCAATATAAGTCGGAATTGAACGAAACCAGAAATATTTGAATCTGTTGAAGAATATCTTTCTAACGAAGTTAAGGAACTGAGATTTCACTTTATAAGTTGAGAGTTACATCCAGTTTAAAATTCAGAAAAGTCGCTGTGGAATTTATATATATTTTAATATAAGGCCCTTAAAAATAGCCATTTTACAAACAACCTCCGTTTTCGACGAAACCACTTTTGTTGGATCCAGAATGTCAAATTATTGCTAGATTCCAATTTTCAGAATTTTTAGAATTAATATGTGAGCGTGGCAAAGGGAAACGCGTTTGACCAGTTTAAGTTGAATTTTATCGACTGGAAATTGGCCATTTTTCAAACGGTCTTCAAATTTGACGAAATTAGTTTTGTTAGGACCGTATCATCAATACGAAGCTAGAAATAATTTTTCTAGAATTTTTAGAGTCAGTATGTGGCCCCGACAAATTAAAATGTACGTTTAAATCTAAAATTAAATGTTTTATATTTTAATTTGAAGAATTACTGACTGTAACTGTCGAATGAGCTTACGAAACATATCCCATTGTGTTCGGAATGTGGGTAATTAGCGAGAGGCGACAGTCGTTGGGTCTCGTTTGGGGTTCGAATAAAAAGTCAACTTTTTATTGGAAATTAAATTTAATTAATTAATTATATAAACTCCACCCCTTCCTTTTTCTCCCTCCACGTCAGAACTAATCGAATAGAAAAAAACCCTTAAAAAGAAAAAACCGTGATGCCTCATCCTATGGTGCCACCGTAGGTCGTTCCTCCACCGCCGCACCTTCCCCCGACCGGCGCCCTCTCCTCCGATCACCCCCTCCTTCTTCGCCCCACTCCTCCTTCCACACGCCCAAACATTCAGGCTAACCACAAACCGAGCTCTCCGCCACCCCATTCTCCCTGCCGCCACCTGAACGAGCCGCCACCCCTCTCTCCAATTCCGGCGCCAATGTCAGACCCCTCCCCTCTCGCTGAAAACACAGTAAGTTTTTATTTTATTTAATTTGTTTATTTATTTTCTATATACAAAGTATAAATCTGATTTTATATAAATAACAAAGTATAGATATGATTTTATATATGAATAAAAACTGAAAAGATTATATTTTTTATCATTGAAAAGATTATATTTTTATCATGAAGAAAGATGAGATTTTTTTTGTTTTTGTAAAGATATGATTTTTATATGCATGGGAACCATATAAAAAAGTGATTTTTATTCATATGAAGTAGAGATAAAAATGTGATTTTTATCATATATGTAACAAAGTAAGAATACGATTTTTATTTGTTTAAATGACATAAAAAGATTTGATTTTGTTCTTTAAAAAGATTTGATTTTTAATAGAAGAAAAATTAGATTTTTCATTGTAGAAAAATAAGATTTTCATTTTGAAAGTAACGGCATAAAAATTGAGTTTTTATATAAAGTAGCGATAAAAATTCGATTTATATATATATGAAGTAGAAATAAAAATATGATTTTTATTTATTGGAATGAAGCGATAAAAATATGATTTTTACTATGAACATTGTGAAAAGGATTGCGAACTGGTGGCAAACGAATCCAAATTTGAACCGTTCAGAAATAAAGAACGACGGAGTGGAAACCAAAGGTGAGAACTTCTCACTCTAATTTTCTTATACAGTTATTTATTTTATAACTGCATATATGAACTGTTCCCCGTCGTCCATAGACCATGGACGACTTGTATGTTTGGTTGTTTGGTTGATTGGATTATTTGGTTGAATTTGGTTTGTGAAATGAAACGAATTGATATAATTTGGTTTATGTATGACGTGCGCCTTTATGAGGCGAGGGGTAAGACTAGACCTTATCCCGGTTCTAGTATCGCGCCGTTATGCCGCCGAAATTTTCTAAAATATGTTAGAAAAATAAAAATATCATTTTTATTAGATAAATGAATAAAATAAATATTCATTTACAAATCAGGCGATTTGTATATGTACACCCATTTGACTGATATGGATTGGGACGATAAATTTTACACATCGCCCAACTGCACAAATAATATTCAGTATTTGTTGGTTGAAACCCCACACGGGTGTTGGGATGATATTTGACGTACACTAGTCCCAATTGTTTAGTTGTATGTCGATCAATTGATTGACAGGCTGTTGTAAGCGTTAATTATTTATAATTAATGTTTATGTAGTTGTGGGATGCACTTTGGATGATGGATGATTGTTTATCATTGTTATTATATACATGTGTTGTATGAAATCCATATAATTACATTATATGGTAATTGGCTGTGTCTGATTTCTATTCAGAACTGAAGAATATTTTAGAATAACGAATATTTTAAAATAATATTCTATGAAGGATTAAAATCTGATTTTGATGTCCGATTTTGGATGGACACGAATTATTGAAATATATAAAGCCGTGTTGATTAGATATGCGCCATTTTGACGCGAACGATATTTATATCGATTATATTCGTTCTTATAATGAATATAGAAAAGGAAGTGATTTCAAAACCTAATATTTTGAAAATATTATTATTTATATATTAATGATATAGAATATTCAATTTTGATTTAAAATTGAAAATGAAGTTGGAATCGTTTTTAAAACGAAGTTAAAAACGATTTATAAAATATGTTTTGAATTGAAATCGATGAAACATATATAATATATATATATATATATTATATATATTTAATGGCCTGAATAGAACGTGCCGCGCAACGACCGTTCGCGAATTTCGACCATTGACTTTGAATTGACATTACGGGAGATCAGACTGTCGGATTCTCCTAAAACCGGAACCGTTGGGTTCATATCGAAAAGAGCTTTCTAACAAATATAAAAGATTTGAAATCTAACGGTTGGATTTGGAATTATGTCCAAATCAAATTTGGAAAAGGTCGATGTATGTGCAGTTCGATGTCCGTTTATGGAAATCGACTGTACGGGCCTTGATAAAATTATTAAAAATATGGATAATTTGTCTAAAATCATAATAAATGATTTGAAAAGAGTTGGAATGTAAATTTCCATGTTTATAGAGATAAAAATATATTTTTATCAAGATGAACTAGTTTATAACTAGAATAATAATCCAATGTTTTTAAATAAATAAAATGGATTGAGAAATGGTTTTAATTTAACGCTTATACCGTTGTGAAATATACTATTGTATATTTTCTGTGTTGTGATTATGTGCTATATTCTATTTAAACCCGCTAAGCTAATAACTACCGTCGTTTTGAGCGTTCTGTGTCGGTTTAATTACCGACCTGGAGTGGTCAAAAAGGCGAGTTGTTACATTTAATAAAACCAGAATTTCCAATATATGAATTGGAATGGATTTGAATCGAAGTTATCTTCTGAATATTTCGATATTGGATTCCGTGATTATACGGATATTGTGGAGGAATTTGAAAGATATATATATATATCGTTATCCCAATACGATATTTGTTGGTTTCAGAATTTGATATTGGATATAAGCCAATATATTTTCTATTCAGAGCCTTATATTAATATCAAATTGGATTCTGGGTTTATCGTGAATGGTGTCTTCATTAACACCGTTCTTGAATACAGTTGAGAAAAGAATAAATCTTTCATTAAGATTTAATGGAAATTTTCCAAAGTAAAGTTTTCCAAATTAATATATTGGAATTGAATGGAATTCGATCTGATAATAATCGAAGTGAGCTTCTATGGAGGAAGACTGTTAATATATATGGAATTTAAAAGACTTTGTCGTTATTCCATTTATATTATTAGTCAGATACAGAAATTGATATCGATTATATATTGATCTGTTTTCCGTGAAGATTCCATAATTAATGGAATAAGATTTTGGGTTTGTCGTGAATGGTATCTTTAATAATATTGTTCTTAAACCCAATGGAGTTAAGAAAATTAGAAACTAACTGGAGATTAGCTAAGTTGAATGGTTTCCTGGGTATTGATCTGATGTTGGTTTCGGCCTTCGGGGTTAATACTTAGGGAATTGTTCTCTTACTAATTTACGGTTAGAGACTGATGGAATGTGATAACTAAAATTATTAATTCAAGAAAATGATCGAGAATGGAGTACCACCAGTTTAACTCCAGGCGATAGTTAAATCTTTAATTAGATTTGAACATGAAATGGTAATTAATTTTATCGATAACACCGTGGTGTTAGATATGGAGTATTACCAGTTTTGCTCTATGGGATGAATAGGTTGGGATTAGGAAACATAACAAATGATTACTCTGGTAAGGTTCGCTAATCCCGACTAGTTTGGAAAACCTTAACATGGTTTAAAATAGTGAAAAGAATATTTGAATAAAAGGATATTCTGAATTGGAATGAGGCGTATGTTGTGTTTGTGTAGCACTTGTTTATTATATATGTGGGTTATTCGGAAAGGCCCAGTTTATACCCATTCTGAATAATTGATACGACGATATGTCGAAGATGAAGATGGTGGTTGAAGACCGGAAGTCTTCAGGTCATTTGGATGATTACTGATATCTTGAATGGGCCGTACACCCAAGACGATGGAAAAAGTGGTGATCGTCCAAACGTGGTTGGAGATCGATCGGATATGCGAGGTACAAGGTGCCTCCGGTTTCGTTCAATCCCAGAATGAACTTGTAAATGGACTTTATGTCTGACATTGGATTTCATTCTGTGTTATTGATGGACATCGGTTACATAGCGTGAATTGCCTGTGTGGTATGCTGAGATGCAAATGATCAAGGCTTTTGTTGAAAAGCAGAGTCTTGTGGTTGATGATCAAAGCACGGCCTTTGTGGCATCGCTTTGTGTAGCGTTAATTCGCGAGCCTCACACACCGGTGTGAAACAAAAACGGGAGAGGACATCAAGAAGGACATGCGTTTCTTTCTAGCTTGGAGTGGTGTCAGTGGTTTACAATCCCTGACAAGTTTGACTCATGTGGTTGTCGGAATGCGAGGCGCCTCGGTTATATCGGTCAATCCGGGACCGATGGTCTGGTCGGTATATGACTAATTTACGCCCCATAGGGCAGGGAAACGCATGTTCAGCGTTTAAGTTTAATCCACTCCGTGTGGACCGGCCCTAACGATCTAAGGCTTGCCTGCGCGCTTGCCTGAGACATGGTAGGCTAGATTGTCTCGAAGCGGTGAGGACTATCTTTTGCCTCGGTTCATAGATGGAAACCCAACTTCCGAATACGACATCGTGCGGTTTTGATTGTGGAGCCTAGTATGGTGACATGATATATGGTACCCATGTCGTCTATGATTGATACATTTATATTTGAAGTTGTTTCCTTCACTTATAGTAATAATAAAAGATGAAATTTCGTGTATCAAGCATTATTAGGCTATTATACGGTAAAACCCTATCCTCCGGCTTGCGTTGCATTGTGTGATGGGACCTGGGTCTTATAATAGCTTCATTATTCTTTATTTAGCATTGTGCTGTTTGTTTTATGCACTGGTATTCTTGGGAGGAAACTCATTCCATGTTATACTGCGTGGTCCCTTGATTTACCTGACTTTAAAATAAAGGTTAATAACTGTTTTTGTTCTCACACCGGTCACATGACTGACCTGGAGTTTATTGTTTTAACCTAAACTCTGGGTGCCCTTATATTCCACACTAGCAGCTAGTAGTTGGGTTTTGCAAATATTATATTCACAGGATCCTAGTTTATAGCTGAAGGGATATTCAGAAAGCTCAGTATCCATGTATTTCTTTCAGTTATGTTTTGTATTATTTTTCCGCTGCAGTAATGTATTTAAATCTCTGATCACTATCAAATGTGTAATATTTATTCATACTCTGTATATTCTTGTATTCTGATGGAATTGTTGTAATAAGCAATGAAATGTTCTTCTGTTTGTCTTCTGATTTGTCTTATCCTCAAAGCAATCCGGGCTTTCCCTTACGGGGAAGTTCGGGTCGTTATCTTTCATATGCGATAAAAAGAATAGAAATAAATGTTACATTTTTATTGTCATTTTAGGGACAATAAAAAGAATAGAATTAAAAGTTAAATTTTTATTGAAATTTCATATGCAATAAAAAGAGTAGAAATAAATGTTACAATTTTATTGTCATTTTAGAGCCAATAAAAAGAATAGAAATAAGTGTTACATTTTTATTGTCATTTTAGAGACAATAAAAAGAATAGAATTTAAAGTTACATTTTTATTGTCATTCTAGATGCAATAAAAATAGTAGATTTAAAAATAACATTTTTATTGACATTTTAGTTGTAATAAAAAAAAGTAGAATTAAAAATCATGTTTTATTGTCATTTGGTTTCAATAAAAAGAGTGAAAATTAAAAAAATACATTTTCAATGTAATTTAGTTTCCATTGAAAAGAATTAGACATTAAAATATGATTTGTTTCAAATTGTCACTTTTATCATGTTAGTAGGATTTAGAAAATCATATATAAAATTTCTAATATGAATATGGACTGTACTTGGCTTGCATGTGATTGATTGAATGTAGTTGAAATCGCCAAGCGATTTATATTTATATATATAAATATAAATTAAAATTAAACGAATCGCGCGCGGTAGTTCGCGTTTCGTAATCGTAACTTTAAACGATTATATTGAAAAAACCAGCCGTCGAATTTTCCCAAAACTGGAACCTTTAGGACCGCTTTGGGATGATCTTTCCAACGATATAAATTTTGTTAAAATCCAACGGTTAGATTTCGAGATATGTGTAAATCAAATTTTGGTAAAAACAGCGCCAAGGCCGCATAACGACCTGAAGCGTCGTTAAATTAATTTGAGCTATTTTTATATAAATAAAAATAATGATAAATCATTATAAATAAATATTAACGACATGAAATGGTTTAAATTATAATTATTCGACAATTATTTGAAAAGAGCGAGTTTAAACTCATTTCAAATAATTTTACGACGATTAAAGTCGAAGATGAAGATGGTGATTGATGACCGGCGATCTTCACATTGAATGGATGACTACTGATGCCCTGGACTGATTTGCTCCTTGAAAAGGGTTAAAGTGGTCGTTGTCCGGACGTACTTGTTGATTGTCCGGATATGCGAGGACCTCTCAGGAGTCTCCGGTTTCGTTCAGACCCAGAACGGACTTGTAAATAGATGTGTGTCTGACGTTGAATTTCGTTCCATGTAAATTAAAATTGTTTTTTATTAATATATATATCTGTTGGTGGCAGAGAATTTATTCTCTTGCTTAACACCCTGGTATATGTTGATAGTGATTGATCGCATGGCGTGAATTGTCAATGTGACACGCCAAGATGCAAATGGTCAAGGCTTTTTTTGAAAACCAGGGCCTTGTGGTTGATGATCAAAGCATAGCCTGTTTAGGTGTAACTTTGTGTATGGCATTACTTCACGAGCCTCACACCCCGGTAGAGTCTAAAACGGGACAAAGGAACGCATGGAGTGCGCACGTTTCTTTCTAGCTAGAAGTGGTGTCAGCGACTTACCAGCCCTGACATTTTTACTTATATGGATGATGGATTATGAGGTACCTCGGATTTATAGGTTGTTAGTGGCTATATTATAGGTCCAAAAGGACCGGGAAGCGTGTGTTCAGGAATTGCCAATCCACTAAAGTATTTGTGGACCGGCCTTGCAGGATCCAAAGGTTCGCCAACGTCCGAATATTTAGGCATTTGCTAGAGTGTCTCGAATCAGTAAGGAGACCGCCCCTAGCCTTGACTCATGATGGAAACCGGATTTCCAATATGACATTACGGTTTTGATTGTAAACCTATATATGGCGACATAGTATATGGAAGCTATGCCGTCTAGGATTGATACATTTACTTTGAAGTATTTTAATACTGATTAGACACTAATAATAATATAAAATATTATTTTATACGTATCAAGCATGTTTGATCATTATAAGGTAAAACTCTATCCTCCGGTTTGCATTGCATTGTGTAATGGGACTTGAGTCTTATAATGATTTCATTTTTCGAAAAATCATTGCGTTATTTTGTATAAAATCTATTTAATTATGCACTGGCAATCCAATGGAGTAAACCCGTTCCGCGTTAGCAGCATGGTCATGTGATTTGCCCTTTTGTTGGATAAGAAAGATTTCTCATACCAGTCCCATGACTGACTCGTAGTTTGTTTCACTACCAAACTCGGGTGCCCATATTTCCGACACGGGCAGTCGAGTAGCTTGTTTTGCATATATTTATCTCTTAAGTAGGATTCTGGATTGATGCTGAAAGCTATTTCCACATCATTTATAGTCTTCCACTGTAATGTATTGAATATATTGTAAATTTAGTCTTCTGCTGTATTTATTCCGTACTCTGATGTAACATTATTATAGTGTTTATAAAAGTCTGCTGTTATTTGTTCTAATGTGTTGTATGCCCAGAGTTAGTGCGTTCGAGAATTTCCAACTTTCGGATCAGACCTATGTGGTTTATGGTCGATTCAAAGGGTAGGGATTTTTGGGTCATTACATCTGGTATCAGAGCTCTACTTAGCTCAAATCTTTGGGGTACAACTCATTAGAATTGAACAAAAGACTCATCATAGGTTGGATTAGTAATATCCAGTAGGAATACTCGTTAGAGATAGGATCAGCTGTATCCTAGAATGGGAAAACTAATTAGAGATGGGGTTAGTAATGCCCTAGAATGTATTTAGAGTGATAAGTTTATAATTAGCGTATTTGTGATTATATATATTCCGATTTTAGAAAATATGATTTTTGAATATATAAAAGTTATATATATTTGATAAGTTAATCACCTAATAAAATTATTAGAACTAATAACAACTATAAAAAAAATAAAAATGAAAATAGAATTGTTAGTTAAACAACTTTTAGCTTCGTTCCTTTTTGAGGACGAAAAAAATTTAAGTGGGGGAGATTGCAACAACCCGGAATTTTGGAATCAATTTAAAAAATTTATTTTAGAAATTTTAATGAATTTATAATATTTAAAATAATTTATTTTAAATTATAACGACTAAAAATTTATTTTAATCAAAGTTAAAACGGATAAATTTAATTTAATTATAAAAGGAGTTAGAAATAGCGCGGCAGTTTGAAAATTTGATTTCAAACTTTAACTGAATATACAGAATTCACTTTAAGTCAGAATTAGACGAAACCAGAAATATTTAAATCTGTTTAATAATATCCTTCCAACGAATCTGAAAAATTGAAATTTCATAGCAGGAATTAAAAGTTATATCCCGTTTAAAATTTAGAAAAGTCACTATAGAATTTTTATATATATTTTAATATAACATATAGCCCTTAGAAATAGTCATTTTACAAATGACCTCCGTTCTCGACGAAACCACTTTTGTTGGAACCGGAATGTCAAATTATTGCTAGGTTTCAATTTTCATAATTTTTCGAATTAAGATGTGAGTGTGGCAAAAGAAAACGTGTTTTGTCCATTTCAGTCAAATTTAATCGACTTGAAAAAGCCATTTTTTAAACGGCCTCGAAATTCGATGAAATTAATTTTGTTAGGACCGTATCGTCAAAACAAAGCTAAATATATTTTTTTCTATAATTTTTAGAGTCTGTATGTGGCCCCAGTAAATTTAAATGTAAGATCGAAATAAATAAATAAATGATTCAAATATTAAATTAAAGAAAACAGGTTAAAGAAGTTCGTTTGGGCTGACAAGACCTAGCCCATTGCGTCTGGAACGGGGGCAATAGGGTAAGGACAACTTTTGCTGGGCTGAGATTGGAACTATTAAGGATAAACGGGCTAAAATCACTAATTAAGATAATTAATATTATAATATTATAAATATCTCTAAACCAAAACCCTAATATCTGAATCCATCATATACAGCTGCCGCCCCATTTCTGAATGGCCAATATTGTTCAATTCATTCTTCCCCAATAACTTCCAATTCACTCAACAGAATTCAACAATCCTTTGGAAGATTTCATAGAGTTCTTCTCCCTCTTCAAACCCATACCTGAATTGCAATTTTTAGTGGAGTATTGGGCGAGTTCCAGACCCCCAAATCACCTTGTTGCGACCGCCGCCCAAGCCCCCTGCCATGATCGCACTGACCGCCGTGCGGTCCACCAGGCGCGCCATCCCTTCCTCTCCGGCGTGCCACCTTCTGATCTGCCCCAAGCCCCACGATTTTGAAGAATAAGTCAACCCTAGAATTGAACATGACTGAAACAACGTCGGCCTTGATTATAAGAGGAAGAAGAAAGGTTAAATTATTTAAATTAATTTATTTTAAATATTATCGATCTTAATTAAATCATAACTAATTCATACGACCTTGAAATTGAACGATTTCAGATCCTATACGATCGTGAAACCGAGATCTACGCTACTGTCCAGACTAGATCCAATTATGAGCAGTTCGAATTTTGGCAAAATTTGCAGATCTGAACAATTCAGATTTAAATGACTGTGAGATTTCTGATTTAAATAATTAATTTCAATTTAATTATTTTCCTTGCTATTTGAATCGTTGTATGTATGTTAATGGTTTAGATCTGCGATGTTTGTGATTTAGAATTTATTGATTGATCCTTGTGGTACATTATGATGTTCATAATTTGCTAGATCTACGATGAAATTTCATTTTTATTGAATCTCTAGTCGCGATTAAATACAGATCTAAAATAAAATCATATTTTATTTTAGATCCATCCATTAATATTGATGTGATTTATATATAAAAATATAGTTTTTATTGAATACATAAACTAGGGATTGAGAGTTAGAATAAAGATTTCATCTTTATTATGACACATGAAGATTGGAATTAACTTAATAATAAAACTCTCATTTTTATTGTTACATGAAATACAGTTCTTGTAAATGAATTGGAGTTGAAATAAAAGACTGTAATTTTATTTTCAATTAATTAATAGATAAAAAGAACACATTTTATTGTCATTTTCTTTTTAGATTAAAAGAACACATTTTGTTGTCTTTTTCTTTTTAGATAAAAAGAACATATTTTGTTGTCATTTTCTTTTTAGATAAAAAGAACACATTTTGTTGCCATTTTATTTTTAGATAAAAAGGACATATTCTGTTGTCATTTTCTTTTTAGATAAAAAGAACATATTTTTAGCGTCAAAGCTATCCAAATAAAAAGAACATATTTTTAGCATCAAAGTTGTTCAAATAAAAATATTAGAATTAAAAGTGACATTTTTATTGTCATTTTAGAGACAATAAAAAGAATAGAAATAAATGTTACATTTTTATTGTCATTTTAGAGACAATAAAAAGAGTAGAATTTAAGGTTACATTTTTATTGCCATTTTATATGCAATAAAAAGAATAGAATTTAAAAGTTACATTTTTATTGACATTTCATATGCAATAAAAAGAATAGAAATAAATGTTACATTTTTATTGACATCTTATATGCAATAAAAAGAATAGGATTTAAAAGTTACATTTTTATTGACATTTCATATGTAATAAAAAGAATAGAAATAAATGTTACATTTTAATTGTCATTTTAGAGACAATAAGAAGAATAGAATTAAAAGTTACATTTTTATTGACATTTCATATGCAATAAAAAGGATAAAAATAAATGGTACATTTTATTGTCATTTTAGAGACAATAAAAAGAATAGAATTAAAAGTTACATTTTTATTGACATTTCATAAGCAATAAAAAGAATAGAAATAAATGTTACATTTTTATTGTCATTTTAGAGACAATAAAAAAAATATAATTTAAAATTTATATTTTTATTGACATTGCATATGCAATAAAAAGAATAGAAATAAATGTTACATTTTTATTTTCATTTTAGAGACAATAAAAAGAATAGAATTAAAAGTTACATTTTTATTGACATTTCATATGCAATAAGAAGGATAGAAATAAATGTTACATTTTTATTGTCATTTTAGAGAGAATAAAAAGAATAGAATTAAAAGTTACATTTTTATTGACATTTTAGAGACAATAAAAAGAATAGAATTTAAAGTTGCATTTTTATTGTCATTCTAGATGCAATAAAAATAGTAGATTTAAAAATAACATTTTTATTGACATTTTAGTTGTAATAAAAAGAGTATAATTAAAAATCATGTTTTATTGTCATTTGGTTTCAATAAAAAGAGTGAACATTAAAAAAAATACATTTTCAATGTAATTTAGTTTCCATTGAAAAAAATTAGACATTAAAATATGATTTGTTTCAAATTGTCACTTTTATCATGCTAGTAGGATTTAGAAAATCATGTATAAAATTTCTAACATGAATATGGACTGTACTTGGCTTGCATGTGATTGATTGAAAGTAGTTGAAACCGCCAAACGATATATATATATATACATATATATATATATATATATATATATATATATAAATTAAAATTAAACGAATCACGCGCGGTAGTTCGCATTTCGAAATCGTAACTTTAAACGATTATATCGAAAGATCCTACCACCGAATTTTCCCAATACTAGAACCGTTAGGACCGCTTTGGGAAGATCTTTCCAACGATATAAATTTTGTTAAAATCCAACGATTATATTTCGAGATATGTGTAAATCAAATTTTGGTAAAAACCGCGCAAGGGCCGCATAGCGACCTGAAGCGTCGTTAAATTAATTTGAGCTATTTTTATTTAAATAAAAATAGCGATAAATCGCTATAAATAAATATTAACGATATAAAATCTTTTAAATTATAATTATTCGAGAATTATTTAAAAAGACCAAGTTTAAACTCATTTCAAATAATTTTATGACGATTAAAGTCGAAGATGAAGACGGTGATTGAAGACCGGCGATCTTCACTTCGAATGGATGACTACTGATGCCCTGGACTGATTTGCTCCCAGGAAAGGGTTAAAGTGGTAGGTGTTCGGGCGTACTTGTTGATTGTCTGGATATGCGAGGACCTCTCAAGTGTCTCCGGTTTCATTCAGACCCAGAACGGACTTGTAAATGGATGTTTGTCTGACGTTGAATTTCATTCCATGTAAATTAAAATTGATTTTTTATTAATATATATTTGTTGGTGGCGGAGAATTTATTCTCTTGCTTAACACCCTGGTATATATTGATAGTGATTGATCGCATGGCATGAATTCTCAATGTGACACGCCAAGATGCAAATAATCAAGGCTTTTGTTGAAAAGCAGGGCCTTGTGGTTGATGATCAAAGCATAACATGTTTTGGTGTAGCTTTGTGTATGGCGTTACTTCGCGAGCCTCACACCCCGGTAGAGTCTAAAACGGGACAAGGGAACGCAGGGAGTGCACAAGTTTCTTTCTAGCTAGAAGTGGTGTTAGCGACTTACCAGCCCTGACATTTTTACTTATGTGGATGATGGATTATGAGGTACCTCGGATTTATAGGTTGTTAGTGGCCATATTATAGGTCCAAAAGGACCGGGAAGCGTGTGTTCAGGAATTGTCAATCCACTAAAGCATTTGTGGACCAGCCCTGTAGGATCCAAGGGTTCGCCAGCGTCCGAATCCTAATGCATTTGCTAGAGTGTCTTGAATCGGTAAGGAGACCGCCCCTAGCCTTGACTCATGATGGAAACCCAGTTTCCAATACGACATTACGGTTTTGATTGTAAACCTATATATGGCGACATAGTATATGGTAGCTATGCCATTTAGGATTGATACATTTACTTTAAAGTATTTTAATACTGATTAGACACTAATAATAGTAGTAAAATATTATTTTATACGTATCAAGCATGTTTGATCATTATAAGGTATAATTCTATCCTTCGGTTTGCGTTGCATTGTGTGATGGGACTTGGGTCTTATAATGATTTCATTTTTCTAAAAAGCATTGCGTTATTTTGTGTAAAATTTATTTAATCACGCACTGGCAAACCAATGGAGTAAACTCGTTCCGCGTTAGCGGCGTGGTCCTGTGATTTTCCCTATTGTTGGTTAAGAAAGATTTCTCATACCAGTCCCATGACTGACTCTTAGTTTGTTTCGCTGGCAAACTCGAGTGCCCATATTTTCCACATAGGCAGTCGAGTAGCTTGTTTTGCAGATATTTATCTCCTGATCAGGATTCTGGATTGAAGCTTAAAGTTTTGGCCAGAGCATTTATAGTCTTCCACTGCAATGTATTGAATTTATTGTAAATTTAATCTTCCCTTGTATTTATTCTGTACTCTGATATTTTGTACTCTGATGTAACAATATTATAATGTTTATAAAAGTCTGTTGTTATTTGTTCTAATGTGTTGTATGCCCAGAGTTAGTGCATTCGAGAATTTCCAACTTTCGGGTCAGAACTGTGTGGTTTATGGTCGATTCAAAGGATGGGATTTTCGGGTCATTACAACAAGGTAATAAGTGGTGATCGTCCAGGCGTACTTGGAGATCGAAGGATATGCGAGGACCTCACTCCTGTATTGGACATATGGGAGGCGGAATAAGGTGCCTCCGGTTTCGTTCAGACCCAGAACGAACTTGTAAATGGACTGTGTGTCTTACATTGGATTTCATTCTTTATGATTGATAGACATCGGTTGCATAGCGTTAATTGCCTGTGTGGCATGCTGAGATGCAAATGATCAAGGCTTCTATTGAAAAGCAGAGTCTTGTGGTTGATGATCAAAGAACGGCCTTTATGGCATAGCTTTGTGTATAGAGTTAATTCGCGAGCCTGACATCCCTGTGTGAACCAGAAACGAGAGAGGACCTCAGGGAGGACATGCGTTTCTTTCTAGGTAGGAGTGGTATCAGCGTTTTACTAGCCCTGGCATTTTACTTATGTGGATGATGGATTGCGAGGCGCCTCGGTTATATCGGTCGATCCAGGGCCGATGGTTTAGTTGGGAAATGACTAGTTTACGCCCTATAGGGCGGGGAAACGCATTGTTCAGGCATTTTAATCCACTCCGTGTGGATCGGCCCTGACGATCTAAAGGTCACTCGAGCTCTGACCTGAGACATGGGCTAGATTGTCTCGAAGCGGTGAGGACGATCCGTTGCCTCGGTTCACAGATGGGAATCCAACTTCCAATACGGCATTACGGATTTGATTGTAAACCTATATATGGTGACATAGTGGTATGGGGCACTTATGTCTTCTATGATTGATACATTTATATTTGAAGTTGATTTCTTCACTTGTAGTAATAATAAAGGATTAAATTTCGCTTATCAAGCATTATTTGGCTATTACAAGGTAAAACCCTATCCTCCGGCTTGTGTTGCAATGTGTGATGGGACCTGGGTCTTATAATAGCTTCATTGTTCTTTATTTAGCATTGCGCTTTTTGTTTTATACACTGGTATTCTTGGGGTTAAACCCGTTCCGTGTTATACGGCGTGGTTCCTTGATTTACCTAACTTTAAAATATAGATTAATAACTGTTTTAGTTCTCACACCAGTCACATGACTAACCTGGAGTTTATTGTTTTAACCTAAACTCTGGGTGCCCCTATTTTCCACACGGGCAGCTAGTAGTTGGTTATGCAGATATTATATTCACATGATCCTGGTTGATAGCTGAAGTGATATTCAGAAAGCTCTGTATTCGTGTATTTCTTTTAGTTATGTTTTGTATTATTTTTCCGCTGCAGTAATGTATTTAAATCTCTGTTATTTATCAAATGTATAATATTTATTCAGACTCTATTTATATTCTTGTACTCTGATGTAAATTGTTGTAATTAACAATGAAATGTTCTTCTGTTTGGGTTCTGATTCGTCTTGTCCTCATATCAATCCGTTCTTCCTCTTCTCTTTGGAGACCGGGGAAGTTCGGGTCGTTATAGTTTGGTATCAGAGCTTTGGTTTACAGAGCTTGAGAACAAGACATATTAGAACCAAACGAAAGAATTCATCAGAGATTGGATTAGAAATATCCAATAAGAACAACTCGTTAGAGATGGGATCAGTAGCATCCTAGAATGAGTTGAAAGAGTGTTTTTTTAAAATAATAAAATGAAAACAAATTTTGTTTTGAAAATCTAAACCTTATCATACGTATTTGAATATTTATTTTATATTGATTTGGACAATCGAGTATATGAAGATTTTTCGTATACGCCTAGCTAGCGTGTATTCGAAGTCTCAAATATTCTGGATACATATAGAATCATACTCTAGTCGCCTGGAGATGATCCTGATGATCGCTATAGCATCATCAGTGCTTGTGTTCGAGTTTCGAAAGTAGGATATCTATATATTTCCAATTGACCGGTGTGAGAACCAAAACTAGATAGGGTTATTGTTGTGAATTGGCATCAGAAACATGATTTTCTGTATGTATATCAAAATTACAAATTTGAAACGTTAATTCACTAATTGATTGATGGTTGTGTTGTATGATTATTTGTTATCTAATAAAACCATTACATGAAAGAATGGTACATATAACCCAATTGTGTCGAATATTGAACTAAGTTGAAATTTGTTTGAAATTGCATGCATATACATGTATATACATTGAACAGGTCATAGCAAGGAGGCTAAGAAGACGAATAAAATTGTATGCCCGACAAATAGGTACATGTTTACTAATTTATTGGGTTTGGATGATTTTATGAGCCGATTGGCTAGCCGCTTGGCTTTTTCTTTTTGAGATGAGAGGGCCTGTGTGGCGGTTTGGGGATTTTCCCGGTAACCCCGTACAAAGGAGATTTTGGCGAAATGTTTCAAAAATTTAGGGTGTTAGCCAAATTTTTGAAAAATTTGAAAAGTTCTTAAAAACTGAAAAATTGAAGAACTTAAGCCGTAATGAAAATAAAGAAAGTTGAGTTGGTTAGTTAAATAACTTTCAACTCCATTCCTTTTCGAGGACGAAAAGATTTTAAGTGGGGTAGACTGTAACAACCCGGAAAATCAAAACCAATTTTAAATTTTTATTTTGGTAATTTTAACGGATTTTGAATATTTAAAATGAATTATTTTAAATAATAACGACGGAAAATTTATTTTCAAAGAAGTGAAAATGTATAAATTTATTTTAATTATAAAACGAGTCTGAAACGGCGCGGTAGTTCAAAAATTCGATTTTCAATTTCAATTGATTATACAGAATTCAATATAAGTTAGAATTGGATGAAACAAGAAATATTTAAATCTGATTAGCTATATCATTCTAACGGATGTAAGAAACTGAGATCTCGTTTTATAAATGGATCCAGTTGAAAATTCAGAAAAGTCGCTGTGGAATTTATATATATTTTAATATATATAAAGCCCTTAAAAATAGCCCTTTTGCAAACGACCTCCATTGTAACACCCCGAAATTTTAAATATTAAAATTAAGGAATACTTAATTTCAAATGTGAGAATTAAGGGAAACGGGTTACGCCATTGCGTTCGTCTTGGAATTCTGCTTGAGATAGAGTCCGAGTTTGTGTGAATCAGACTTCGTATGAAGAATTTATGGCCTTCCGAAGTTTCAGAATTTAAATAAATTAAAAACAGCTCAGGTTCAGAAAATTTGAAATTCAAATTTCAAACAGGGAACAGGCTGGGCGGGAAAATTCCCGCCCAAGGGCCAGGTCGACCAGGGGGTCGACCTCCCTATACAGGTCGACCAGGGGGTCGACCTCGCCCCCCCCCCCCCATCCCGGGAAGATCTAAAAGATGACGTTGTTTTGACTCATTGCTGAGTCATTAGGGCTGAGGTGTTATTCTATCTTGAGTGGATGGTCTTGATTGCTTCTAGGTTAATCTGACGGCTCTTAATTAATTAAAATTCTGTATAAGCAACCTAACTCTCAACCTAAAATCACACTAATTCATACCAAGAGCCGCTATGCCGTCAATGGGGAACCTAGAGTAGCCGTCATTCTCTTTCAACCCAAAAGCAAGATACAAGCAAGAATCAAAATCAAATCTAAATCTAAATTAGAATAACAATTATTCTACATCAAAGGCGAGCAATTCAGTTTAAGAATACAGATCCTAGAAAAACAAGATTGTTCTTTTGTTTGTGAGTATAGTTTCTTTCACAAAATAATTAATTAATTTAATTGTGATAAGTTATAATTGGGATTATGAGAATATGACTTTGAATCATGTGATGTTATCGTTGACAGTTTTGTTATTGTGGATCTACTAAATTGTACATGTTTGACTTGATTCATCTTATGCAAGTTTGGGATGTTAAATCATATGTATATGAATCTTATGCAAGTTTGGGATGTTAAATCATATGCTAGTTTATGAATCTTATGCAAGTCTGTAGGTGGATTATACACAAGTTCATATGTGAATCATGTATATACATATGCTAGTTTATATGCAAAATATATGACATTAATTTACATGTTTAGATCCATATGCAAGTTCACATCTTTATGTTTAGATCTATATTTAGATCCATGGTAGTACATAGCTATGCAAATTTATGTTCTATATGCCCATTGCCTATGCTAGTTTTTTATGTGAATCATATGCTAGTTTGAATGAAATTCATATGCAAGTTATAGGAAAACCATATCCATATATGCAAGTTCACATCTTTATGTTTAGATCTATATTTAAATCCATGATAGTTTATACAAATTTATGTATATCCATTTCCTATGCAAGTTATTGGCTATGCAAACTTATGTTATGATTCTTAGATCTATTTTATGTGTTATGCAAGTTGTGATGTTGCTTTTCTTTTTATAAGTTAGACTATTTGCGAGTCTAACATATGTCATATTAAAACGTACGAGTAGCATGGGGACAATGGGATAATATTAAATATTAATATTGTGAATTGGCATAAAATGGCTTAAAAAGGCTTATAGTTAATTTGAGACATTAATTGGTATAATTTGTATACCTGAAATTTATGGACATAATTTAGGTGACAATTATGGACATAAATTAATTTGGAATTTATTGACAAATTTGAATAGGGATATTAATCCAATTTGGGGTTAAATAATTATGTGTGATAATTAACCGCCTAAGACACGAGGTTAGACTCGTTTGTAGTATAAGACTGCCTGGACCAGCCCGACAAATCCAGCAACCACAAACGGTAGTCTAATGTGAGAGGTCAAAGGCAAAAATTAAATGCATAACAACTGTAAAGACACGAGGTTAGGCTCGTTTGCGGTATAAGATTGCCCGCACCCGCCCGACAAATCCAGCAACCGTAAACGGTAGTCTAATGTGGGAAGTCTTTACAAGGTTACGGTTCTAATGAATTAAGTAACACTTAACCAGATAAACATGTGGTGGGACATGGGTGTTAAGTGGGTGGCCTGGGTGGCATGTGAAATACGATTAGAAACACTTAACCAAGTTAAAGACATGTAAGAAGACATGAATAAGAAGGGTTAAGTGGGAAATTCTGGTGGGGACCAAGCATAGGTGGAAAGCTTGTGTCAAGTATGGGGACCCTTTTCAAACTAGTAACCCATTAAGTATCTTTGTGAGCTCGAGTTAGATCGAGGACGGGACACGCTTACTGGGTTTGATTGTAAGAGGTCAAAACGGGTTAGCGGTAGCAATGCAAGTCCAATGGGGTCATGTGCGTGCGTGGGCTCGGGCTGGTAGGTAAGACGTTGTTGCATCGTGTAGATATAAGCCGTGCATCTTTAGTGGTATCGGGTTGCCACTTCGGGGAGTGATACACCCCACTGTGGGACCAGCACGGGTATCTACGAGTTAGGGAGCCGATCGCATGGGGGTAGTGGGTACAACTAGTGGAGATAGGGGCAGACGGCACCTACGAAGGCAACTAGGGGTACACGAAACTACCATTGTCATTATTATGTTCTGTAGGCGGGATCAACTTTTAGGGTGACTAGTATTGGTGCAGTATAGTAATTATCCTATAGTGATTAAAAACGAGATTACGCCAGAATATTCTTCTTGTTTTCTTTGTCATGCCTACTTGTTTCACGACCATGCCTTGTTTTACCAGTTTATGCCTTATCCTAATTACTTTAATAATTATATTGTTAAAGTTATCATACTCACTATACTTTATGTCTGTCCCCCTTGTTTTCGCCTTTTTTCTTCCTTCCCCCCCAAGGTTCTCAGGGTGGGACTAGTGCTAGTGGAGCTTGAACTTGGATCTCTTTCTCTCCATTTTGAAAGTGCTTGGATTGCTGAAAGTAAAGTTCAGCTCATCTCTTTAATGGCTACTTGTGTTGGGGTTATGCTTTTTTACTTTATGTACTTAGAAAACAATTTGTCAAGATGGATATTAAGTGTACTTGGTTTTACTGTTGGTTTATGAAGTTGTTGTAATCAAACTATTTCTCCGCTGCAATAAAAGTTGTTTTAAAATTTTCAAGTACCAATATATGTATCTGTCTTGTTATATTCTGTTCTATACACTAATAATGCTCCATGAAAGTTAATGCATTCCCTTTGAGAGTGACATTAATGGACATGGGGTGTTACATCCGTTTTCGACGAAACCACTTTTGTTGGAGCTGGAATGTCAAGTTATTGCTAGATTCCAATTTTTATAATTTTTGAAATCAATATGTGAGTGTGGCGCATTTAAACGTGTTTGACCAATTTTAGTTGATTTTAATCGACTGGAAAATGACCATTTTTCAAACAGTCACCAAATTCGACGAAATTAGTTTTGTTAGGACCGTATCTTCAATGCGAAGCTAGAAACATTTTTTCTAGAATTTTTAAAGTCAGTATGTGACCCCAGTAAATTGAAATGTACATTTAAATTAAATATATATTGATTTAAAGGAAAACTGATCGTAACAGTCGAATGGGCTTACGAAACATATCTCATTGTGTTCGGAATATGGGGTATTTGGCTAAGGGCGACAGTCGTTGGGTTCGATTCAGAGTTTGTATGGAAAGATAACTTTTTGGATAACAATTTAATAATTAAATATATTATATATAACTTTCCTTCTCCCCTTTTCCTCTATAATCGGTTAACACTGAAATTAAATAATAATAAAAAAACCACGCGAACTGTTCCCCCTTCCCCTCCTCCCTGACCCGCGACAGCCACCGCCATGGCCTGCGCCACCATTCCCTTCCACCACCGGTCTCCTCACCTCCGATTTCCCCCACCAACGACCTCCTCCTCCCTCCTCTAGCGATCGAAGCCCTAACCCCCATAACCCTAAGCCGCCGCCAGCCCATCCATGGCTCACTGCCGACACTAGACCCGAACCCACCCCTTCCCTTCACCGTCGCGACACCAACACTATAACGACCTGAACTTCCCCGATCTCTGAAGAGAAGAGAAAGAACGGATTGCCTGAGGACACGTCAAATCAGAACCCAAACAGAAGAACAATTCATTGCTTATTACAACAATTTACATCAGACTACAAGAATACACAGAGTATATATAAATAATATACATTTGATAAATATCAGAGATTTAAATTACATTACTGCAGCGGAAAAATAATACAAAACATAACTGAAAGAAACACACAGATACAGAGCTTTCCGAATACCACTTCAGCTATAAACCAAGATCCCGTGAATATAAATCCGGAAAACCAAGACTACTAGCTGCTCGTGCGGAAAATAAGGGCATCCAGAGTTTAGGTTAAAAAAATAAACTTCAGGTCAGTCATGTGACTGGTATGAGAACTAAAACAGTTATTAGCTATATTTTGAAGTTAGGTAAATCAAGGGACCACGCTGCCTTCCAAGAATATCAGTGCATAAATATACAGCGCAATGCTAAATAAAGAACAATGAAGCTATTATAAGACTCAGGTCCCATCACACAATGCAACGCAAGCCGGATGATAGGGTTTTCCCTTATCATAGCCAAAGGATGCTTGATACGCGAAATTTAATCTTTTATTATTACTATAAGCGAAGAAAACAACTTCAAATATAAATGTATCATTCATAGACGGCATGGGTACCATATATCATGTCGCCATACTAGGCACTACAAATAAAACCGCAAAATGTCGTATTGGAAGTTGGATTTCCATCTTTGAACCGAGGCAAAAGATAGTCCTCACCGCTTCGAGACTATCTAGCCCGAGTCTCAGGAACATAACACATTGTCCCTTGGATCCCAAGGGCCGGTCCACATGGAGTGTATTAAACTCAAACCCTGAACATGCGTTTTCCCATCCTATGGGGCGTAAAACTGGTCATATACCGACCAGACCGTCGGCCCCGGATCGACCGATATATCCGAGGCGCCTCGCTATCCAACAACCACATGAGTCAAACTTGTCAGGGCTTGTAAACCACTAACACCACTCCTAGCTAGGAGGAAACGCATGTACTCCCTGACGTCCTCTCCCATTTTTGGTTCACACCGGGGTGTGAGGCTCGCGAATTAACGGTAAACAAAGCGATGCCACAAAGGCCGTGCTTTGATCATCAACCACAAGACTCTACTTTGCAATAGAAGCCTTGATCATTTGCATCTCAGCATACCATGCAGGCAATTCACGTTATGCAACCGATGTCTTTCAATCACACAGAATGAAATCCAATGTCAGACACACAGTCCATTTACAAGTTCGTTCTGTGTCTGAACAAAACCGGAGGCACCTTATTCCTCGCATATCCATCGATCTCCAAGTACGTCTGCACAATCACCAACTTATTCCCTCCTCTTGGATATATGACCCAATCAAGATCATCAGGAATCGTCCAAACGATGTGAAGACCTCCGGTCTTCAACCACCATCTTCATCTTCGACATATCGTCGTTTCAGTTATTCAGAATGGGTATAACCCGGCCTTTCCGAATAACTCGCGTATTTAATAAACAAGTGTTACACAAACACAACATACGCCTCATTCCAATTCAGAATATTCTTTTATTCAAATATTCACATCATTAAGGAATAGGTTCCCATTAATTTTATCAAAGATAATTTCTTTTAAATTTATTATTTATCTTCCTTTGAATATCAATTCAAACCATATTGAAGTTTTCCAAACTAGTCGGGATTAGCGAACCTTACCAAAGTAATCATTTATTATATTTCCCAATCCCAACCTATTCATCCCATGAAGCAAAACTGGTAATACTCCATATCTAACACCACGGTGTTATTGGTAAATATTAATTACTATTTCTCGTTCAAATCTAATTAAATATTTAACTATCGCTTGGAGCAAAACTGGTGATACTCCATTCTCGATCATTTTCTTGAATTGATAATTTTAATTATCACATTCACTTTCCAATCTAATTAAAGATTCATTAAAACTCTAATTTGGTTTTAATCTCAAAAATCATTACTTAATGATTATTCCAAGTTAAGAAATTAATCTTATCTTTAACTAGGTTAAAGAACTCATGTCATTTAAAACACGGTTCACGATAAACCCAAAATCACATTCTATTCCATCAGTCTCTAACTGTAAATTAGTAAGAGTACAATTCCCTAAGTATTAATTCCGAAGGCTGAAACCAACATCAGATCAATACCCAAGAGACCATTCAACTTAACTAACCTCCAGCCAGTTTATAATTTTCTTAGTTCCATTGGGTTTAAGAACATTATTTTTAAAGATAAAATTCACGACAAAACCAAAATCTCATTCAATTGTTAATCGGGTTAAAGAACAAATGTTATTTAAAACACCGTTCACGAAAAACCCACAATCCCATTTGATATTAAATACAAGGCTCTGAATAGAAAATATATCGGCTTATATTCAATATCCAATTCTGAAACCAACAAATATCTTATTAGAATAACGATATATATATATATATATATCTTCCAAATTCCTCCAAAATATCTACATAATCACGGAATCCAATATCGAAATATTCCGAAGATAATTTCGATCCAAACCCATTCCAATTCATATATTGGAAATTTCTGGTAATATTAAAACCAATCTCAATCCATTTATTTATTTAAAAATATTGGCTTATAATTCTAGTTAATAATTAGTTCATTTCGGAAAAAAATATATTTTTATCTTCACAAACGTGGAATTTTTCATTCCAACTCTTTCCAAATCATTTATGATTATTTTACATGAATTATTAATATTTTTAATAATTTTATCGAGGCCCGTACAGCCGATTTCCATAAACAGTCATCGAACTGCATTTACAACGACCTTTTCCAAATTTGATTTGGATATAATTCCAAATCCAACCGTTAGATTTCAAATCTCTTATATTCGTTGAAAAGCTCTTTTCGATACGAACCCAACGGTTCTGGTTTTAGGAGAATCCGACGGTCGGATCTCCCATAATCGCAATTCGAAGTCAATGGTCGAAATTCGCGAACGGTCGCTGTGCTGTGCGTTCTATTCAGGCCATTTAATATATATTATATATATTTCGTCGATTTCCATTCAAAACGTATTTTATAAATCGTTTTAACTTCGTTTTAAAAACGATTTCAACTTCATATTCAATTTCAAATCAAAATTGAATATTCCATATCATTAATACATAAATGATAAAATTTTCGAAACATTAGATTTTGAAGTCACTTCCTTTTCAATATTCATTATAAAAAAGAATATAATCAATATAAATATCGTTCGCGTCAAAATGGCGCATATCTAATCAACACGGTTTTATATATTTCAATAATTCGTGTCCATCCAAAACCTGACATCAAAATCAGATTTTAACCCTTTATAGGATATTATTTTAAAATATTCATTATTTTAAAATATTCTTTATTTTAAAATATTCTTCAGTTATGAATTAGAATCAGACAAAGCCAATTACCGTGTAAAGTGATTTATATGGATTTCATACAACACATATATATATCATATCAATGATAAACAATCAACCATCATCCAGAGTGCACCACACAACTGCATAAGCATTAATTATAAATAATTAACCCTTACATCAGCCTGTCAACCTATCGATCGGCATACAACTAAACAATTGGGACTTGTGTACCTCAAATGTCATCCCAACACCCGTGTGGATTTTCAAAAGTCATTTATATTTAATACTTGACATTTCGGTACTTGACATTTTCTAATATCGAATATCCGCATCCGCGGATACAGATGGATATCGAATAATTATCATATCCGCTCACGATCGATAAATTAAGAAACATAAATGGTGAATTTTAATTTAATATGAACAATTTTCAATTCCATTGTTTATTAAAATGTTAAACAAATTTGATGATAATAAACAGTTTTCTGTAGCTAATATGCATTAAATGCATATGATGTGAACTTCAAACTTAACAACAGTTATAAAATGTCTTTTAATGTACTAAAATGTGCATAATTCAAGCTATAATCTTGATAAAAACCGGATGGCTAATATTTGAATGCGAATGTCTTTGTACCAGCATTCTTTTTCCAATATTGGATATTTATTCCTTTTTCAGATATAGATGCGGACGGATTTCTAATTTTTTGGGTATCCACTGATAGCCCTAGTGATACACATAGCAAATTGAATGTGACACATGGTGCTCTTGTGTTGATGAAAGGAGTAATGGTCTAAAATATTTATCTGCTAAAAAGATTTATATTTCTTGGAGAGTCGTGTATTAGAGTTGATAATTCATGAACTTCCGATGCTACCAATCTTTAGCATCTCAGATTGGGTCATGTTTCGGAGATCTTAAAGTTTCTTTGTAATAGGAAGATGATCAAGGGTGGAAGCTTCAACCGTTTAGAATTCTGCCGGAAGTGAGTTGAGAAAACATATTTAGGCTTCTTTCGATGTCGATAGACATGAGTCCAAATGAGTACTGAAGTATGTCTATATGGATGTTTGAGACCAGTAGCTATAGCTTCTATTGAAAGAGCAAGTAAACCAATGACTACTCTAAGAAGGTTTGGATGTTCGTGATAAACGATAAACCGGAATCGTTTGAGAAGTTCAAAACTTCAAAAGCACTAATAGTTAATAAAGTCGGAATGAAGTTGAAAATGCTTAGATCCGACAATGATGGTGAGTTTGCTTCTAAGAAGTGCATAAATTTCTATAAGCAGCATGTAATTTGGACATTTCACTACACCTCAATGATCCACAATTAAATTGGAATCGTTGAAAAGATGAATAGGACTTTACTGAAGAAAGTCTGATGTTTGAGATTGACAGCAGGTTTATTTAGAGGCTTTTGGGTTGAAGCTTTATCGATTGCGGTGTATATTATCGATCGAATTTCATGCTCACCGTTGATGAGAAGATTCAAGAGGAAAAGTACCTCTATACATATCGGATATTTTCGTATATTAGGCAGCCCCATGAATGTTCACCATACAGTAAATGACAAGTTGGAGGCTAGAGCCTATAAGGCATATTTTCGGGCTATACATAAGGCATTAAAGGGTATCACATTTGGAACTATGTTTGATAGGAAGGTAGTGAACACTTGACATGTCACATTTGATGAGCCCAACATGTTAAAGCGGATGGAAAATCCACCTAGTTCATTATATTTCAGAAGCTGAAAGGTCTAAGGAAATGAAAAATATTCCCACGTATGTCCATATTTAAACATCATAAAACAAAATATATATACATTTAAAACACAATGAATTGACTGATGTTCATGCTTAATTATTTGAAAAATTGGTTATTTCATCAACTACAGTTTCACAAGGGAATGTGAAGTTTTCAAACCAAATATAACTGAATTCTTAATAAAAGTCAAAAAGTGTGATAATTTAGTCATTCAGTTCTTAGATATTATATGTCTAGTTCACTTAGCGAAAGGTTGCATTTTGGGTATTAAAAAATTGTCTTAAATTTAAGCACGTCCACCATGTACTCCCTCCAGTCCAAAATATAGGACGTTTTGTGAAGTTTTTTGTTTTTTAAAATATAAGACGTTTTTATCTATAATAAATTGTACCTACTTTATTGACTTGCCATGAAGTACTTCTATTGACTCATGTGAGTATGTGGCTGCTTCGGAAATCCCAACAACCACTTTTTTGTATTTAGAAATAGAGAAAGTAACTTAACTTTGCATGAAAAAAATGAGTCAATCCACCAAAAAGAAACATTTGATTTTTTTCTTAATTCCCGTGCAAATCTCTAAAACGACTTATATTATGAACCGGATGGAGTAATAGTTAACAAATACATTTTACTTCTTTTCGCTGCTAGTGCTGCACATACGCAAAGATCAGACACAAATAAACTATTCATTGATGTTTTCTAAGAACTAACTGTGCCTGTGTAGTTTTCTATGTAGCATGTCCCAAACTAGGGTAAAGGAGAAAGGTTATGAGAAGTCTGACAAGCCAACGTAAAAAACATAGTCTCCCTTATGAAAACGGAATTTTTACCTCCAAATTGTTCGGAGATAATGACTTAATTGTTATTTGTTGTTTATTTATTGGTGTTTTCTTCAATATGAAAACAACAGAAAAAGTCAACTAGTAAAAATTTGCTTAAATGATACTTAAGTTGTGTTTCCCATCATGAATAAATAGCATCACCCATACTAAGGTATAAGAGAAACACAAGTATGAATCGAGTGTTGAAATAGGATAATGTAGCATGTGGTGTCTGGTGAGATATACAACATAACTTAGGTAGATCTTAAGTTCAATGGAGAGTAAAAGAGATAAGAACATTTTTGTTTTTAGTCCGAGGAATAAAATTTATTTCCAGGTGTGAAAAGGAAAGTGAGTAGTGAAGGAATATAATTACCACTCACAAAAGACATAAATATTGTATAATACCTAACTTACAACATCGCTAACCTTTCTTTTGTCACTTTTTTTAACTAGTTTGGATAATTTACATAACAGGGGACTTAGTTCTCGTCAATTTAGTTATGAAAATTATAAAATGCACTTTATGCACGCCTCATAATAATAATAATAATAACCTTTCCTTATAATATATATTATTATGGACTGCTTTAATCTCTCAAGTTATAAATGACAGGTAATGGTTTAAAGATACTCACAAACGTATAATCTTTTCCATTTTCAACTAAAAATTTTGAAGAGGAAAAAATCATCATTTTATATCTACAAGTAAACCCTATCCAAGGATAAGAAATTACTTATATGAGCGTGAAGTGCAGAACTTGATTTCCAGGTGGTGCCACAAACATGTCCTTCTAGTGGGGTATTCTGTAAAAATCATTAACATAAATATGGTTTACATCTATAAAGGACAATCAATATAAAACTGCAAGACCCAACAAACGTTTCTGATATACCAAGAAAATAGGGAGTAAAGACAAATGAAATTAGACTGTGACCTACAAATATTCAAAACAATCGGTTTTTCTTTACTTTCTCAACTAATGTGATGACATCCTTCTTTGCGGAGGGAGCAGGAATTCAAAATATTATATTTTAGCACATATGATACAATTTTTTAAACGATTTCTTCGTCCACTTCATCATTTGAGAAGTAACCGTTCACCGGATCTATAAATTCACATTCGAAATCAGTTTCCATAGTCAAAATAAATATGGTTAAGCTATTTAAAAAACAATTAAAATCTGTGCTAAAAATCAGATATCATATCAACAGTAAGATTATGAAAATATTGCTTTCCACATTAAATTTTTTTTTTGAAAATCTGACTAGCTTAGAAATCGAATGGCCAGCGAAGAGGCTGAGTTGTAGATCCGTAATGAGGAGAGGGTGGCGCTGAAATTGTGTCCATTACAGTAGGTCCAGTTGAGAAGAGTGTAACTAAATTTGAGCAGAACAGGACAATCGGAAATGCAAGAAGAAGCAATTGTACTCGATTCATGGCTAGGGCTTCGAGAAGATTTCGTCGAGTGAAGAACGAGAGAAGCTGAAAATTAAAAGTTCAAGACAACAGGTCATGCGTAAAGCATGCATGTGGGCCCGAAGAAGATGTCAAAAAAGCTGTAGACTATACAATTTTAAAGTACGACAAGCTAGACATCATTGTAAACAACACAGCCATACTCGAGCCTCCATACTCGAGAATCATGGATTCAAGCACGTCAGATTTCGAACGTATGATGTCTGTGAACTGCACGGGAGTTTATCTATGCCTGAAGCACGCAGCAAGAGCAATGGTCGAAGCGGGAATAAGAGGAAGCATTATGAGAGTGTGTGTGCTGTAACTAGAGGGATAGGCCCACATGGATATGTAGCATCTAAGCATGTAGTTGTAGGACTTACGAAGAATGAGGCGGCGGAGTTAGGGCAGTATGGGATAAGAGTGAACTGTGTTTCAATGTTTGCATCGAGTTCGAGGATGACGAAGATGAAGGGTGTTTTTAAGCATGATGATATAGAGGAAATGGTGAATGAGGCGGGGAACTTGAAAGGGAGGGTGTTGAGGCATGAGGATACGGCCATGGCAGCCTTGTTTTTCGCAAGTGATGAGATTGGATATGTGAGTAGGCATAATTTGGTCATTGACGGTGGGTTCACTGTTGTTAACAACTCTCTTAGGATGTTTAAGCAAGAGTAACGAAGCAAGCATTGCTTTGGATGTTGTGATGCGTCGTCTAAAATTTAACGCAAATCCGAGAGAAAATCATCTGTACTCAAATCCTTTATCCCCTCTATATTCAACTAATCATGAGTTCTGATTTTCAACTTTTTGAACTTATGTTCGAAGGCTTAATTACAAAAATGTGATATTCAGAGGTCTTGATTGATTGGATATAGAAAACAGAGAATTTTAGGTTCAGAGAATTTATTTCATGTCAATCCTAGAGCAAATCATGGAATCCTTGGTCCTTTATCAATAATTGTGGGTTCAGGTGATGTAAAAGAAATATATCGTTAATAAATGAATTAGTGGAAAAAAAATTAATGTGTGCAATAGATATAAAATGCAAAACTACTTTGGATTATTTGGTGGAAATTTCAATTGTTTCTGGTAGCAATTATATTTACGTTTGTAATAACAGACAACATCATAGAAAGGCTGGAATAATAATCTATCCCATATAATATTCTATTTTTCCATGTTAGACAAAGGCTTGAAGATGTTAGAGCATCTCTAACAACGTGGTAGGTGTTCGAAATGGGAGCAATGGTGATTTTTGTTCATTTTCTCACGCTCCAACAGAATGGATCTGAGCACGAGGAATGAATACCAATGGCGATCTTTACTTTTTTTAGTTGCAATGTTAAACAGTAATCAGAGAATGGTTCAATGGAAAATAAGTTTTCTGATCATCATTTATGAATTTATTTATTTATTTGCATGTTAAACGGTTTTTTGGTCATCGTGTAACACTTTTTTTTTTCAAAGCAGCCGTTTGGTGCTGAACGAACGATGATTCTGTTAGGAGTGTCTTGCATATTGTTAGTGGTGGCAATTTGACCCGACGTGATGGATCCGGACCCGACCCGCCGGGTCTCGATTCTAGGCGGGTCGAGTTTTGTCGGATTTGAACTATACATTTAAAAAATCTGGACTCGACCCGATTCAAGCTTCGGTTCGGCTTCGTTTGGATTATAACACTAAAAATACGTGTATTTTAATGCTTTTTGGTCAGTTCTTTCGGGTCGTGTCAATTCAGGTCGGCTTTGATCGGGTCTTAAGAGTATTTTTTCAACATCTAGACCCGACACGAGACTCATCGGGTTCGGTTCGGGTTTTCGGTTCTCGGTTCTAATTGTCAGCCCTACATAATGTTAATATAGAAATGACGGTTTGAATAAATAGTTTCACATCACGTAATAAGTTGAATAAGTGGAGTACAAATATGATTTGGTAGACACGTAACAACAGGGATCCCTTTTGTTACAAGGTTGTGTGTGTCAACTCATATGTGTGCGCTCTACGTGGAAGGAATGAGAACTTTGTTCAGACCGTCGTTACAAAACAGATTCCTTTAGTTTGTTGTTTTGTTGTTTCTCAATAGGACTCAACCTACCTTTTTTTTCAAGTGCGCTGCCATTTCGAACTAATTGTCGTTCTGCCGGTTCGGCAAGCAGATTTCTTACATACTTGTGGTTTATTCTTATGAGTTAAATTTTAATAACATCTTTTTGATGTTTGCACTCATTCTTTATATGCCATTGGATCACAACACTACAATAATAAACGGCTATTCCAAAGGCTCCGAGCTGTTGGCGGCCGTTTGAAGCCGTTGGAATAGAGTTCACAGCTTCCAATGGCTTCCGGCGGAATCCACAAACACTTTCCAACGTTTATTCCAACGGCTTCAAACAGTGACTTGCCGTTGGGAACCGTTTATAGACAGTGACCAATTTGTCGTTAGAAGCTGTTGGTAGCCGTTGGAAAAACTGGGTTAATTTTTTATAACAGCAAGCATATAACCTTCCAGCCACCCCAATTCCATTTCAATCCATTTCCAGTCCAATTCCAGTTCAATTCCAATCAATTCCACATATGTACAACATATATATACCAATAACAATATAAATAACCAAAATAAATTAAAAAAACATCAATATATACAAAACAAATCAACCAAACATCTAGAATAACATCAAAATAGACAAACCATCACCTACTCCGTACCATCAAAATATCCAAACATCCAAACATGTCCACAAACCGTACCAATATATGCAAACCATCAAAATAAATCCAAAGTATCATTCTCATTCACTCCGTAACAATATATACAGCATCAAAACAGATCATCACCATCTCCAAGCCAAACATAGAAAAAAACATACCTCAAGCTTCATCATCTTCGTCGCCTCCGAAAGAAGACGATGAAGGAAAACTACCATGATTGTGCACGTACTCCACAACGTTTTGATTCAGCTGCTCAATCTACATAGCTTGCACACGATTCTGGTTCTGCAGCTGCTCAATCAAGGCTCGCATTTCCTTAATTTCTGCTTTGTCTTGGGCCTTCTAAGCATGTCGAACCTACAAATAAAATGAATAGCAAAAAGGTTATGTCAGCATATAAAATATGACAAATTCTATTTGTATATCAGAAATTGTTTTAGATACACCGTACATATTGCTAAACTATCCTCAATTTAGAATAAAAAGAAATAATTGTCCTATTTTAGAATAAATCAATGAACTATTGAAAATGATAAGATATTACTAGAAAAGATTTGTTTATATATTTGGTAAACTCATTCAATCAAATAAATACATAGAAATTTGATTATGAATGATTTCATTAAAGTTTTAGATTTGATTTTAACTTAATGTTGAGCGCTATATAACGTGTACCTTGTATTTTATTATAATTATATCGAACCTCTTGAACATGTAAAAAATTAACTATATTTTAAACACATAGTTTTATGTTTACATTTCTAATCATGTCCTAAATGTCAAGTTCCTAGTTATTGTTTCATAAGAAATATTATATGCATAATCATTTATTAAATGTGTCATAATTGAATCGACTAAGGTAATGAAAATATTAACTGGCATTCACAATTGAATCGACTAAGGTAGTGAAAATATTCTAACACACTTAGAACATAAAAAGTACGAATATTGTTTAAATCATAAGAATATTACCGTTAGGTTACCGAATCCATAACGCCTACTCCGATGTGGCGGATCCATAACAGCATCAAATTGGTTCTTTTCCTCCTCCGGCGTTAACTCATCACGAACAGACTCCTCAAGCGCATGAGCCAGTGCCTCCTAAAACTTTGCCTATAATGCAACAAACAATTTCAGTTGAAAAATAATAGAATGTTGATTTTATTTTACATTTGCTAGTAATTAATAAAATAATCGATGTGAGTAATAAAATTTAAAATACGCATACATATGCAGCTATCGCCCTATCTTGATCATCCTAATGATAAGTCACGTTGCCAGCCTCGTCTGCATGCTTGAATGCGTAGGTGTGAGTAAATACGTTCATGTTGGACACGGGATGTCCACAAGTTTTTCCTACAATTGATAATTTGAATAATTCAATTCCATAAAGATAATTACTGAACTGATCAATATACAAATGTAATAATTGACAAATTTACCAAGTTCTCGCGGTGATGTTGGAAAGAATTGGATCCTCTACGATGAGTTACTGGATTCTTGTTCCTATTTGCGGTGTTCCTTACTGACTCGGTCTACAAATGTACATTAAGTAATTATTTAAAATCGGCATAAAAATAAATTAGATTCGTTATAGATTTACCTTGAACTCGTCCATGTCCCACCACTCAACCATCTTATTAAACATTTCATCGCCCATCCACCTTGGTTTCTTCCCCGCTTTTTTTAATCTCATTCATCTTCTCCCTGTAATTTCTGGCGACCTTTGAGTTCCAGTGTCGTCAAACTAGGTTCATGTCAGTCTCCTGCACATCTACTGCGCCCTTTACAATGAGAAAATATTAATAATCTCATTTATTTGTATTTAACCAATTTGTAACGCGGTATAAAATTACCAGAAAATATTGTCATACAGTCTCTACTAGGATTTTGCTCCACTTTGGTCAGAAATCGCTCATTCTAGCCATATACGAATCCTTAGAGATATTTAGAACCGTCTGAGATGGCTCCAACTCAAACCCACTGCATTAAATATAAATTAGAACCTTATAGAATATAGTTATATTATGAAAAAACCATTAAATTGTTTTGCTGCTAATTTTGATACTTACGTATGGTCGGCCTTAGGATTCAAGTAAACAACTGGACGAGCTAACTGATTTCCACTACCCTCACTGGCATGTCGGTTAATGCTATGTGCTCAATATAAGAAAAAGTAGAACAGACATCACAGTTTTAACATCGGTCGTAAATTCAGCTGATGTCAAAACGTTTTTTTAACATAGTTTAATTTTAAAGTGATGTTGTTTGTTTCTCAGACATCTATTTATTGAAGGACCAATGTCTTAAATACACTTTAGAAAAAACAAAAAATTGCGCCGCTCAAATCTTTTCCCCCTTACCAATTTGTTTCCCTCCCTTAACAAAATTATTTCCTCCCATTTATTTTTTCAGTTCCCTCGAAAAATTTCACTTTCCACCATCCAGTCTTTCTCTAGCAATCGTCTCAACTGGCAAAAAACGAAATCCATTGCAAATTCCATGCCCTAGCTTCTTCGTGTTCGATTAATCGCAACAATCGAAATCTTAATCAACCAAACCCTAAGTCTCCTTTATTTTAGAATTTAGCTTACTTCATTAGTATGAATTGTTCTTTGCATGAAATCCGTTTTGCTTAAACTTGTAGCTTCAGTGATTGCTGTTACTTCTTTTTGGGTTTATTTCTTATATTCCTATGCTTTTAATACCAAAAATTATAATTTTTGTGCAGTTTGTGTTTAATTTGAACCAAGTAAAAGAAGTTTTGCATTTGATTAGCATCCTTAACATGGTCAGGTGTGCTAAATGAAGTCAGGGTATTCCACATTCAAATCTAAATGTTGAAAAAGAACAGAAACCTTGGTTTGCAATCATTTTTTGCAGTTTTACTTGAATAAAATTGACTAAAAGCTTCAAAGAGTTTATGTTTTTTCAATATGATTCAACCATACATCTTTTGTTGTCAATGTCAATAAAAAGAGGTGGTAAATATACTTTAGAGATATGGATTATCAATGATTGTTAGATTTGCGACTTGAGCTGTTGTAGATATAGGCTGCTAGAGTTATTTTGTTCGCATTTTCAGGAAACATATGTCTAAATCTTATGTTCCCCATAAAATTTCTGTTATATGATGCTGTTAGAGTTATTTTGTATATTTACTTGTAACATGCTCAAAATTGTAAGTATATTTTGTCAAAATTAGTATATCTATGCTTGGACCAAACTCTTTGCTCATAGATTTAGATCATTTTGTATAATAAATTATGGATGTTTTATCTATGATAATTGTCTTAATCGAAATTCATTTCTGTGCTTGTAACTATCAGGTTAGAAAGATTGGTGCAACTATTACCCATTCTGAGAAGGTCAAGGATGAGCCCATTGTTGGCGGAAATGATATTGAGCTTGTTTCCCGTTTATGTTCCTTGATTAATCAGGTAGGTGTCTTTTTTCAAAAGGCTTTATAAAATATAATTGATCTAGCCAATGCTGCGTGTATTGTTGACACGTGATAGAGCTAATGTACTTGTTTTGTATATTTTCATTATACTGCTTATTGAAAGTTTCATTGTCCGATTTTCTGGGATGCTTGTGTTGGTACCAATCCATCTATCAGGGTGAGATTTTATCATCATTCTAGTTCACAAGGACATATACATTAACACTAGTTCAAGTGCATAAAAGCTCCGCTGATCTCCCTTGAAACTGGTACGATGTCCCCGTCATTCAATTATCTGGGTCACTGATGGGACTCAGATTTGAATAAGAAGGTTTTTTCTGTCGATAATAACCATGAAAATACAATGTGCGTTGTTTTTTTGGATGTTTTGGGTATGTGCCATATAAACACTCACAAGTTTCTTTTGTGCAAGATAACATCAAATTTTTGACAAAATGATTGAATATAATGGACTAGTCTATGGATTAGATTTTGGTCATCTTCTTTAGTTGAAATTACAAAAATGTTAATCAATTGAATTTGGTAGCTTTTTGGAAGTGTTAATCGAACCTTAATCTTCCACTTTCACAGTTTACAGTTATCGGATAAGACAATATCTACACTTCAGATGGAGCTTGTTGCTGCCAGAAGTTCTCAAGAGCTTACAAGTGAGGGCAATTCACCTACAGTGTCCACATCTAAGGACCAAAGGAAGAAGGGTTTTGTTGTTATTGGGATTAATACTACGTTTAGTAGTAGGAAACGAAGAGATACAGTTAGATAATCATGGATGCCTCAAGGCAAAATTTTGATTTTCATATTCACCATTATTTTCTGTAAACAGGATATACTCTTCATGTGGGGAAGTTGTAGATCAATTGGTGTTACCAGCACATTCGTATGGTTGCTTAATTAGATTGTATCTTCAAACTGATGATGATTGGTCATTGTGGTAATACAGTTGTGTTGCGAAATGTTATGAAATCGACTAGACTAAGTTTTAAAATAATGTTGGAGTTTCCATGGAATTAATTTAGTGTACTGGTTAGTGAAACTGAATTTGTGCTAGAGGTTATTGTGTTCTGCTATTAACAGTCAAACATAATTTTTTATTATGGTTGGCAGTCGGTGATTAACTGCCAGTGGCGGTAGCCCTTAGCATCCAACATGATGTCAGTTCCATTACACTAATTTTCGGTTTAGTGTTTTCAAAATTATTGTCAACAAAGTTCATCTAAGAATATTTGAGTTAAGAAGTAAAAAAAAATATGTTTTCTAAACCAAGATAACCAGTACTGTTAGGTAGGATTTACTACTGTATAATATACTGTAGATGATACCTTTAATTGGACAACTTGGGATAAGCACATGTGCTTTTAAAAGTACGGTGTGATGCTAAATTTAATTAATTAGAACAGTTCATTGCTTGCTATAATAGTGCAAAACTGATAGTGGCCTATTGTTCAAATCTTATATTATTGGATCAACATTCTGGTATCTTAGGCACTGACATGTTAGTGACACTTTAATATTACCTGTTAGATTTTAGCTTGCAGATAGATAAGCTTTAGGTTAGATTTTATGTTAACTTTTTCTGTATACCAAGTTGATATCGCTATTGTCGCATTATTCATTTTTGAACTTACGCGATTAGTTTGTTCATCCTATTATATGTCTTAATTTTCCAATTGTGTTTATAATTCAATGTATATATTTGTATTGTCAGATTAGGTGAGAAAGTAAGACAACTAGAGAAGTGAAAGGAATTGTAATTAGATTCATGATTGACCACAAGTAATAACACGCTGAAGGATGGTCTTTATACGACGCACACTCAAGTTTGATATTACCCACTGTAATGCATATTGAATAATTTGACATTCACTGATATATAGAAATGTACTGGGAAACCAATATGAATTTATACTTTTTGTTTATATTTCACAGTGCTACATCCAACAACATTTTAGATAGGGTGATCGATTCAGAGGAAGCTCACCACAATGACTTTCGTAGGCTGGTAAGTTAATTATTCTCGTAGCATTTTAATCTTCGGTTAACATATGTATTCATATGTCCGTTGTCCTAAAAATATGCAGGAACATGTTGAAGGATATCATGAATTATCTGCAAAAACAAAAATATTCTTTTCCACTGCAATCGCCAAGTGGGATGTTGATTTTTATGTCAAGATTGAGAATGATGTTCATGTCAATTTAGGTAAGGGCCAGTTTGTTTTCATTTAAAAAATGTTCAATGTAGATCTCATATTGAAACAAATGTGTCATAACAATTTACAATTATAAGGGATTAAAATCTTTTATTTTTATTTTTAAAAAGGTCGTAATGTCGGTTACATTGTAAAAGAACTAGATAAGTCTTAAATAGACGCTAAATGCCGAACAACATCCAATGATTTGATTTCATATTTTAAACAAATGCAATCTAAGCTAACCAATAGAAATTAATAATGCATCACTAGATGTTAGATTCATGAACTTATTTTTGTAAAACTATTGAGGAAAATTTCTACTAATGCCATTACATGTATGCTAGCTGCAACTCTCTCTAGGTACAGATCAAAGCCTAGGGTCTATATTGGGTGCATGAAATCTGGTCTAGTTCTTTCGAATAAGTAACTACAGTTATACTTTAATTGATTGAGAAACCCTAATTTTTTACTTAATAAAATAAACATGCATGTTTATTTTCATTGTTAGGAATGCGAAATACCATGAACCAAAATACTGGAAATTTGGTGAGGAAGGGAACAAGTACTTCCGTCATGCAACTGGGAAGATATATGCCATCTCCAAAGATTTGGCCACATATATTTCTATAAAATAGTAAGATATATTCGAGCCATTGTTCATTTACTTATAATATGTATTTACAATATGGTATAAATTTGGTTAACTTAGATAAATCCATATTTAAATGCAGACAGATATTGCATAAATAACTCGTAATGCAATACACGCCATGGCAGCTGCTTTATTTATTTATTATTATGCAGTTTCTAAGAAAGGGTGAAAATGTGTCATCATGAGGCAACCAATATTTTTCATATAGAAAATAATAATTGGGAATTACAAAGGATCTAAACCTATTCAAAATGAAAGCAAATGGTTGCCAAAGCTTAATGAAATTGATGAACTTGTTCTGCTTACACAAGAACTTGATGATATTTGCCATAGGAATAACTGGATGCTACCAAAATGTAATAACCCAGAAATCTGAGCCAATTTAAAATTTTTATTTTGGCAATTTTAGATAATTTTGATTATTTAAAATGATTATTTGAAATAATAACGACGAAAAATTTATTTTGAATAAAATTTGAACGTATATATTTATATAAATCGTCGTTAGAATATAAATAATTATTTTTAATTATAAAAGAAATTGAAAATGGCACGGTAGTTCGATAATTCGATTTCAAAGTTCAAATGAATGTACAGGATTCAAAATAAACCGGATTTCATCGAAACCAAAAATATTATAATCTAATTGAGAATATCTTTCCAACGAATCAGAAAAATCAAAATTTCATAGCGGGAATCAAAATATATGTCCAGTTGGAAATTCAGAATAGTCGCTATGGAATTTCTGGCCCTTAAAAATGGAAATTTTGCAAACGACCTAGGTTTTCGACGAAACCACTTTTGTTGGATCCGCGATGTCAAATTATTGCTAGGTTTCAAATTTTGTAATTTTTCGAATCAATATGTGAGCATGGCGAAGGAAAACGCATTTGACCAGTTTCAGTTGATTTTAATCGACTGGAAAATGGCCATTTTTCAAATGGTCTCAGAATTTGACGAAACTAGTTTTGTTTGGACCGTATCGTCAATATGAAGTTAGAAATAATTTTTCTGGAATTTTTCGAGTCCGTATGTGGCCCCGGTAAATTGAAATGTACGTTTAAATTGAATATATAAAGATTTATATTGTAAATTGAACTGAAACTGATCGAAACGATCGAATTGGCCTACGTGGCATATCCCATTGTGTTCGAAATGTGGGTAATTAGCTTGGGGCGACAGTCGTTGGGTGTCGATTGGGGTTCGAACGAAAAGTCAACCTCATGGAAATCGAAATAAATATAATATAACTCCCCACCTCCTTTTCTCCTTTTACTCGGTCAAACCCCCCTTCACCACTTCAGTTTCGATCCCGATTAGAAAAAAAAACCTTAAAACTAAAATCGCGCGCTGCCTCCTTCCACGTCGTCTCCCCTTCAAAAAGATAGGATTTTTATGGTTAAAAAGTTGAGATTTTTACATACCGAAGGAAGAGATTTATACCACGTGAAAGAAGAGATTTTTAACACGAGAAAGAAGAGATCTCTAGATTAGAAAAATATGATCTTTGTTTATATAAAAATATAATTTTTAATATGAGGATAAGGTTAAAAATATAATTTTTATATGTGTACCAAAGTAAAAATAAGATTTTTATTCATATAGAGTAATAAAAATATAATTTTTATTACTTACTAGCGGTGTAAAAATAGAATTTTTATCTATATAGTAGCAGTACAAAATTAGATTTTTTTCTTTTATATACATAGCAACAATATAAAAATGTGATTTTTATATATGTAGTGGCTACGGGCAACGAAAGTGACAAAAGGCGAGCACGACGAAGATGTTCTACATATGAAGAGTCGTGGCGTTTGGTTTAGCTTTCGGTGAGAACTTCTCACTTCTAATTTAATTTTCTAGTTAAAATATATACTAGGATGCAGACGGTGTTTAGTAGCACCCGACACCCGTCATCCACAGACCATGGACGGCTTGTATGCTTGTTTATTTGATTTTGATGTGTAGTTGATTGTGGATGTGATGTGAAATGAAATAAAATATTTATACAGTTAAAAATATTTTATAGTTAAAAATAGAATTTTTAACGTGTATATGAAATGAAATAAATTAATATAAACAAATCGAACGATTTGTTTATATACACACATTTGACCGATATTGATTGGGACGATAAATTTTACACATCGTCCAACTGCACAAATAAAATCTGTGTTTGATTGTTTGAAACCCCACACGGGTATTGGGATGATATATGACATACACTAATCCCAATAATTAGTTGTATGACGATCGATCGATTGACAGACTGTTATAAGCGTTAAATATTTATATTTGATGCTTATATAGTGTAGAATGCACTCTGGATGATGGTTGATTATTTATCGTTGTTATTTTATACATGTGTTGTAGAAAATCCATATAAAACATTATATGGTAATTGTTTGGGCCTCATTCCAGTTTTGAAATAGAAATATTTGAAATAGAATATTTGAAATAGAATATTTGAATAGAAATATTTGAAAAGAAATATTTGAACTAGAATATTTGAAAATAGAAATCAAATTAAAATTGAATAGAATTGAATTCGAATTAAAATTGAATAGAATTGAATTCGAATTGAAATTGAATTGAAATGAATTCGAATTGAATTGAAATTGAATAGAAATCGATTTGAAATAAATTCAAAATCGAATAGAAATTGAATTGAATTGAAACGAACTGAAATTGAATTAAAAATCGATTTGAATTGAAATCAATTTGAAATGAATTTAAAACGAATTTATGAGGAAAAATTTAATTTTGATTTGAATTTGAAATGAAGTTGAAATCATTTCGAAAATGAATTTAAAACGATTTATAAAATACGGTTTAAAAGGAAATCGACGAAGTATATATTATATATTATATATATATATATAATATAATGGCCTGAATAGAACGCGCCGTGCCGCGGCAGTTCGTGAATTTCGACCATTGACTTCGGATGGATATTACGGGAGATCCGACCGTTGGATTCTCCTAAAACCGGAACCGTTGGGTTCGTATCGAAAAGAGCTTTCTAACAGATATTTGAAATTTGAAATCTAACGGTTGGATTTGGAATTATGTCCAAATCAAATTTGGAAAAGGTCGTTGTAAGTGCAGTTCGATGGCCGTTGATGGAAATCGACTGTACGAGCCTTGATAAAATTATTAAAATAGAAATAATTTGTGTAAAATCATAAGAAATGATTTGGGAAAAATCGGGATGAAAAACTCCATATTTGAAAAGATAAAAATAGATTTTTATCGAAATGAACTAGTTTTGAACTAGAATAATAATTTATTTATTTTTAAAATAAATAAATTGGATTTGAAATGGTTTTGAAAATAACCAGAATTTCCAATAATTGCATTGGAATGGATTTGAATCGAAATTGTCTTCGGAATATTTCGATGTTGGATTTCGTGATTATACAGATATTGTTATGGAAATTTGAAAGATATATATATATATATCGTTATTTCCAATACGATATTTGTTGGTCGTAGAATTTGATATTGAATATAAGCCGATATATTTTCTATTCCGAGCCTTGTATTTTATATCAAATGTGATTTGGGTTTGTTGTAAATGGTGTCTTCATTAACACTGTTCTTAAGCCCAGTTGAGAAAAAGATTAAATCTTTTTATTTAGATTTAATGAACTGTACCAATTCAATAATATTTAATTGGAATTGAATTGGGATTGATTTTTGGGTTTATCGTGAACAGTGTTTTAAATAACACTTGTTCTTTAACCCGAAAATTGATGGAATGTGATTTTGGGTTGTCGTGAACGGTATCTTCAATAATACTGTTCTTAGAGCCAAAGGAGTTAAGAAAATCAGAAACTAACTAGAGATTAGTTAAGTTGAATGGTTTCTGGGGTACTAATCTGATGTTGGTTTCGGCCTTCGAGTTTAATACTTAGGGAATTGCTCACTTGCTAATTTATGGTTAGGGACTGATTGAAATGTGATGTGATTTTGGGTTGTCATGAACGGTATCTTCAATAATACTGTTCTTAGACCCAAAGGAGTTAAGAAAATTAGAAACTAACTGAAGATTAGTTAAGTTGAATGGTTCCTGGGGTATTGATCTGATGTTGGTTTCGACCTTTGGGGTTAATACTTAGGGAATTGCTCACTTGCTAATTTACGGTTAGGGACTGATTGAAATGTGATGTGATTTTGGGGATTTATCGTGAACCGTGTTTTAAATGACACTGATTCTTTTACCCAGTCAAAGATTAAAACTAAGTGGAGTTTTAATGAATCTTTAATTAGATTGAAAAGATCGAGAATGGAGTATCACCAGTTTTGCTCCAGGCGATAGTTAAATCTTTAATTAGATTTGAACATGAAATGGTAACTGAATTTACCGATAACACCGTGGTGTTAGATATGAAGTATTACCAGTTTTACTTCATGGGATGAATAGGTTGGGATAGGGAAATAAAATAAATGATCACTTCGGTATGGATCGCTAATCCCGACTAGTTTGAATTGATATTCAAAAGTATATTAAAGAATAAATTTAAAGGAATTTATCTTTGATAAAATTAATGGGAACCTCTCCGAAGAATGTGAAATTTAGAAACTAATTGTAGGTTAGCTAAGCAGAATGGTTTTCTGGATATTTATCTGATGTTGGTTTCGGCCTTCGGGGTTAATATTAGGGGAATTATTCTCTTGATTAATTTACGGTTAGTGACTGATGAACTGGAATGAGGTGTATGTTGTGTTTGTATAACACATATTTATTATATACGCGAGTTATTCAGAAAGATCGGGTGTATCCCATTCTTAATAACTGATACGACGATAAGTCGAAGATGAAGACGATGGTAGAAGACCGGAGGTCTTCACGTCGTTTGGAAAATTACTGACGATCTTGATTGGGCCGTACACCCAAGAGGAGGGAATCAGTTGGTGATCGTCCAGACGTACTTGGAGATCTTTGGATATGCGGGGTACTAGGTGCCTCCGGTTTCGTTCAGACCCAGAACGGACTTGTAAATGGACTGTGTGTCTGACATTAGATATCATTCCGTGTGATTGATGGATATCGGTCGCATGGAGTGGTTTGCCTGTGTGGCATGTAAAATGCAAATGATCAAGGCTCTTGTTGAAAAGCAAAGTCTTGTGGTTGATGATCAAAGCGCGGCCTTTGTGGCGTATCTTTTTGTAGCGTTGATTCGCGAGCGTCACACCCCAGTTGTGAACCAGAAACGGGAGAAGGACCTCAGGGGGGACATGCGTTTCTTTCTAGATAGAAGCGGCGTCAGTGGTTTTACACGCTCTGACGAGTTTGACTTGTGTGGTTGTTGCTGTTGCGAGGCGCCTCAGATATATCGGTGACTATGTGAAGCCGATGGAGTCATTTGTTTGCTCATTTACGCCCCAAAGGGCAGGGAAACGTAGTGTTCAGGCATTATAATCCACATCGGTGGACCGACCCTGACGATCCAAGGGGCAGTTGTGGCTGTTCCTGAGGCTCGGGCTAGAGAGTCTCGAATCGGTAGAGGACTATCTTTTGCCTCGGTTCACAGATGGAAATCCAACTTCCAAATATGTGACATTTGCGGTTTTGATTGTAGAACCTAGTGCGGTGACATGATATATGGTACCCATGCCGCCTATGATTGATATTTATGATTGTATATAAAATCCGAAACTAACTGGAAACGAGCTAAGATGAGTGGTTTCCTGGGTATTGGTCTAATGTCGGTTTCGGCCTTCAGGGTTAATACTTAGGGAATCGTTCTCTTACTAATTTGCGGTTGGAGTCTGATTAAGAATAAAAAGATAAAATTTCACGTATCAAGCATTCTTTGGCTGTTATAAGGTAAAACCTTATCCTCCGGCTTGCGTTGCATTATGTGATGGGACCTGGGTCTTATAACAGCTTCATTTTTTCTTTATTTAGCATTGCGCTGTTTGTTTTATGCACTGGTGTTCTTGGGAGGAAACCCGTTCCGTGTTATACGACGTGGTCCCTTGATTTATCTAACTTTAAAATAAAGATTAATAACTGTTTTAGTTCTCACACCAGTCCAATGACTGACCTGGAGTTTATTGTTTCAACCTAAACTCTGGGTGCCCTTATTTTCGACACGGGCACCTAGTAGTTTTGGTTTTGCAGATTTATATTCACAGGATCCTGGTTTACAGCTGGAATGATATTCGGAAAGCTTTGTATCCGTATATCTCCTTCAGTTGTGTTTTGTATTATTTTCCGCTGCAGTGATGTATTTAAATATAATTTAAATCTCTGATATTTTCTGTGTAATATCGATTCATACTCTGTATATTTGTGTATTCTGATGGAATTTTTGTAATTAACAATGAAATGTTCTTCTGTCTGCGTTCTATTTTTTCATGTGCTCAAAACAATCAGGCATTTCAAACGGCCTTGATCGGTTTAGCGACTGATTCGGATCGAGCGAAATTCCTTTTCGTTACACAAAATATAAAGTAATTCCATGTAATGGGGATCATGATATTACTGGTAATTTAATTCCTTTCTCAATGCTCCATGCAAGTGCAAGAAAAAGATAGCACTTGGGTGCTCAATACTTTGCAAAGAAGTTTTAGTTGACTAATTGTTGTTTTTCTTTCTAATCCAAATATGCAGGAGCATTCAAGGTGATTGTTGAACTCCATGGTAAATATTTTGATTTTAGAAGTGTTATCTTGAAGAACACTTGTAAATCTTCTTTAATGTTTCTCTGACTGGAATGTAATGTACATGTTCTTGTTGGTGTTAGATAAATTATTGGTGTTTGTTGTTTTGCTTTTGCGGATGTTGGGATAGTATCAATGACAAGTTTAATTTCAGTAATTTTTTTGGTATTAGCAGAAAACTTTTGGTTTTGTCTTTGATATTGCATGTTTGTGGTGGATGGTTTATAGCACAAAATTTTTGTTTTTGGTATTGGTATTGCATTTTTGTGGTAGGACATATATCAGGAAAAATATTAATGTATAAAATCATAACTGACAACAGTTATGTAGTTTAAACAATGTATAGACAAAACAAAGACATCGCCTCCTTTGAAGAGAAATGATGTCTAAACACCACACAAAAATCATTCCACTGAAAATGGATTGATGTCTGTTCGGTGTATAGACATCACTTCTTTTAGAAAGAAATGATATGGTAAAATACTGATTACAACAGTTATTCGCACCAAAAACGATGTATTAGTCATTTTTTCACTACTTGCATGATATGTTTATAGTAATTCAAGACTGATAATAAGCCATTATCAACATTCAGTTGATGCAAATAAACAAAAAAGGGTTAATACATCGTTTTTTAATTAATTTATGATGTCTTGATGCTGCTTCGACATCGTTTTTTAAATGATGTAAAAAGTGGCACTTTAGACATCACCGATAAAGACATCACTCCAGAAAAATGAGGACATCATTTTTTAGCTGATGTCTAAGTGAAGTTTTCTTGTAGTGCCTCCAGAGCCAGAGCCAAAACCAAAATCGGGGACAGACATAATACATCTGCCACATAGATATAAAATTGGATTTCAAATACTACGACATAGGCATATCAAAAGCGCTCTACATTTTACAGACGAAATCCGAGCAATTTATAGGTTTTTAATTTATTTGTTTGTTCTCCAAAGTTTATAAATATAACTTGTATTCTTGTTTACAAATTTTAATTTATAGTCATAATATATCTTGCTTCGTATTTTCATGTGTTTGAAATCTTATTATAAAATTATGCTTCTACATGCATATCCAGCAATATACTTCATAATGCAATTTAAAAATAAAAAATACCTAAAACACAATTCAAATATACATCAAACAATTTAATGGCACTTAAAAACAATTCAAATATACTTCATAATGCAATTTAAAAGATAAAAAATACATGAAAACAATTCAAATATACATCAATACACTTTAATGCCACTTAAAAACAAGATAATAAATGACTAGAGAAAACAATTCAAATATCCACTGTTGAATTTAACTCAATATATTTTAATTTCTATAAATTTGACGTACAGTCTCACTTCAAATTTATTTATCAGCATGATTTGTAGGTCATCAATGGCATATCTTTTAATTTTTAAAGCTTGAAAAAATATTTCACATGAAAACGTCTAACATATAAAAATATTCTAATATACTAAAGTTAGAAAATTATCAAATTAATAGTATACTTGCTGAAATTTTGTAGAAAAAAATCAATGGCATTGATCATATTTAATTCAATCTATTGTTGTCATATTGATTTTTTTAGCAAAGCCAACGGGGTCAAAAGGGCCCGATCTTTTTATTGAAGTCACATTGATATTTACAAGAAGCAAAACGAATATATGGAACTAGAGATTTTTAAAATAGTTCTTGAATTCAAAATTTGAAATTTGTACCATTATTTCTTGAATTCAAAATTTATTTTGAAAATACCAAATTTGTTTGATTAGTAATACAAACTAAAAATATATACGGAACTAGAGATTTAAAGTAAAATATACATATAGTTAAATAAAACTAAAACATGATAAATATATCAATATCATATTAAAAATGATTTTATATAAATAATACATGCATGAATATGCATATATATATATATATATGTAAACTTTATAATTATAACCTTATTTTATGAAACATGATAAATATATCTATATACATATAATTTTCATTCCTATAAAAATTGTATTTGAAAATTTGTAATCGTATTAATTAACTATCCTTACAAAATAAACTATGTTAACAACCAGGAATCAATATTATGGTGATAATATACGAAACATATGTATTAATTAACTATAATGACATTTTAATTGCTAACAATCTCATTATTTCAGTGATAATATAGCAATTCAGGGGTATTACGATGTAATATACATATGTTAACAACTATGAATCAATCAAACATCAAATTAACCCCTAAATCAATACACTAGAGACATCTAAAAGACCGGTTGTAGGTCGACTACCCTGGGTATCGTCGAAACACCGGTTTACATGAGATACATATAATCTGGATGTTATGAGTTCTTTACCATAATTGAATGGGTGTTCTGGTTTCCATGGATGAATGGTTGAATTGTTTATGGTAAAGGCTATCACTGTCCGATGTGGGGAAGATAGGATTGAGTTCTTATCTAGTGTTGTGGGTAGATTAATATGTTTATCTATCCATCCTCATATACTTTATTGTTGAAGTTTGTTAGCTGTTTTACCGCTCACTAAGACTGTTGTCTAACTCAAGGTTTTATGTTTCCTCTTATTACCTTGGGCTATTCATCCGGTTGTGGATGGACAAAATATGTAGCAATGACAGGTGATTAGTGAAGACGACGTTGTTGTGCGAAGGCGAGCAGGAGGCTGGCGTATTGCTTTTACTTCTATATAGTATTTATGTTTCCACTGTTTGAGTTGCTCTATGAGTGTTGTATTGAGGCCTTATGTACATACTTGACATTTCCTGTGATGTTGGGATAACCTTTCAGGATGTTGTGAAAGTTTGAAAAGTTTGCTTATGATGTTTCACTACTATTACCTGTTGTATATGTTCTATTATATTTTATCCTTGCGTTGTGAGTTTTACGACAGATTCTGATTGTGTTTATCTACTCTGATGATCGTCCATAGTTGTCGTGCACACCTTTCAGCGAATTATTCTTATCATTAAGTGGGGCGGCTGTAGGCGGTCAACACATTATGGTACCTTTCGTCCGAGTACTTCTTGACAACTCCGGACCTGGAGCAAGACTAGTTTTGATCCAAGGTTTAACCTAATACAAAATGACAAAACTGTCAGAAACTTTTAAACCTCAATGATTAATATGCACGAATCATCACTAGTATGCTAAAAGTTCCTAAATTGAATTTTTTGAGTCAGAAAATAATTACTAAAACATAAAAGGTGGGCATAAGATGAGAAGGAAGCGAAACTGAAACTATTCAAGATGAATTAGTTCTGGTAAGGACATGACAGTAAATACGAATCTGCAAAATAAACGGGCATGCACTGGTAATATTGTGTGTTGTAGAGTTGAAAGCCACAAGCTTTATGGAAAACTTCATCAGGAACCGATGCAGCACCACTGGTGGTGCTAACTTTGCGGTTTGACAGTGTGTGCCTGCATATATAATAGCTCTTGTATTAGTAAGTTTCTAAGTAACTCAGCTGATCACACAATAAGATTGAAAAGATACCGCCCATGAACTTGAGAAAATTTTCAAATTGTCAACTTCTTTTATCAATTTAATTAATACAAGTTGCCATATAATTAATGCTAAACTTTTGATATTTACCTTAAACCGACATGTATATGGTATGCTTTAAAGTACCAGTTCTCACTGGTTGGCCACCTATTCACTAACGTGTGACATTCTATGTGAAACCAAACGAAATTAAAAAAAATACACTGCATCCATCATAACATGTATGGATCAAAATATATTGCTTACTAGCTGACAAGAGCAATATTTCTTGTGAACACAGAACCTCTCCCATCACATGCACGACAGCTAATCAGCCCACGTGAGGCACACATTACACACTGCAATTTCCCCGTTCCATTGCATATATTGGCTCTGTGGAAAAGAAAAAAAATCATGTAAATAATGTAATTTTTTGTCTTATTTATTACACCCTCCAGAGTTGTCAACTATGGCTTTAGTCTTATTTATTGTATCCCTTCAGAGGCCTCCGACACGAAGTCAACACAACATGCACGCTTCTACTATCCGAAAACACCCACGGTTTATTTAAGACCGTTCACACCACGTAAACATCCAATCTTCATAAATTGGTTGGATGTATCAAGTTTTAAATTCAAGCTAAAATCCAAGTGACTCAACTGTTAATCACGGAAAATACTAGTAAATCCAAGGGTGGCAAAGCTAACCTCGAGGCCATGCTTGCAAGCCTTCTTAGCAACCAAAGCAGCTCCAAGCATTACACTGGGGTTTGATATATTTGTACAAATAACAATTACTGCGATAACAACATCTCCATGTCTCATCTAAGCTGGTTGTCCTGAAATTTAAAATTAACCTCCTTGGATTGTGATTCCTTTGGAACAGCTAACCCCTATAATATTTTAGGTTAAGATTATGTTCAGTACAACTATAGATAAACACAATAAAATGGTTACAAGCATCTACAGTAACATAATCCAGATGAGATGACCCAAACTCCCCCTTACGGGAAAGCTCGGATTGAATTGAGAACACGACTCATCAGACACAAACAATATAACATTGCATTGCTATTACAACAGTAACATCAGAGTACAAGATATCAGAGTATAAATAAATAATATACATTGGAAAAATATCATAGTTCAAATTACATAGCAGCGGAATTAAAATGTATAAATACAATGACTAACACAACTGGATGAAATACACGGATACAAAGCTTTCCGAAAATAGCTCAAGCTGAAATCCAGGATCCTGGGATAAGAAATATATGTGAAAACCCAAACAACTAGCTGTCCATGTGCAAAATATAGGCACCTAGAGTTTAGGTTAAAACAATAAACTCCGAGTCAGTCATGGGACTGGTGTGAGAACTAAAACAATTATTAATTTGATTTTAAAGTTAGGTAAATCAAGGGACCACGCCGTATAACACGAAACGGGTTTACCCCCAAGAATGCCAGTGCATAATAAAAACATCGCAATGCTAAATAAAGAACAATGAAGCTACTATAAGACTCAGGTTCCATCACACAACGCAAGCCAGAGGTTATAGTTTTACCTTATAATAGCCAAATATGCTTGGTACGCGAAATTTATCTTTTATTATTACTAGAAGTGAAGAAATCAACTACAAATATAAATGTATCAATCATAGACGGCATGAGTGCCCCATCCCACTATGTCGCCGTATCTAGGTTTACAACTAAAACCGAAAAATGTCGTATTGGAAGTTTGGACTTCCATCGTGATGGCTACTGATCTGAAAGATCGATCATGTAGTGTAACACTCAACGGCTTGCGTCCTGTGCATGAGAGAACAACGTAATACACATCTGCACTATATCGAGGATATCAAGTATCTCAACGGCTTATGTCCCGTGCATGAGAAAACGCCGTATACTCTATCCTTCTAGGAATCGGGGAGTGTGCCCTATCCCTACCAGGTGTGGAGCGACCACACCCAGCCTATCTCGGTCGACCAATCTATCCTCATCTCGAAAGTATACTGACCTAACCATCAGTTCACCATCATACCGATGTGTGAGGCTCGCGAATTAACACTACACAAAGCTATCTACTTAAGCTATGCTTTGATCATCATCCACCAAGCTCTGCTTTTCAACAAAAGCTTGGATCACCGCAACTCAGCATATCACACTGTCAATCCATACCATATCATTGATCTCAACCGATATATAACCTCTAAGCTCGTACGTCTCAGAGAAGGGTGTTAAGCAAGAGAATAAATTCTACGCCACCAAACAGATATATATTTAGCAAAGATCAATGAATACAGCATAACGGAATACAATGTCAGACACACCATCCATTTACAAGTACGTTCTAGGTCTGAACGAAACCGGAGGCACCTTATTGCTTGTCCCGTATGTCCAATACAGGAGAGAGGCCCTCGCATATTCGAACAATCAATAATTACGTCCGGATGGCTACCAGTGTAGCCCCTTCAAGGCAGCTGCTCCAGTCATGGGCATCAGTAGCAACCCATCCATTCGATGTGAAGATCGTCAGTCTTGCACCGACCTCAATCTCTTCGACTGTTAGTCATCGTACCAATTATTCAAAATAGGTTAAACCCGGTCTTTCCGAATAACTCGCGTATCTTATAATCAAGTGCTATAACAACACATCATATGCCTCATTCCAATCCAGAAGATTCTTTTATTCGTATTTCTTTATTCTGGAAAGGTTCTCATTAATCTTATCAATGATTATCACTTTTAAACACACTGTTTAATCCATTTCTTTGGAAATCATTTCAAAAGATCTTATACTATCTCTTCGCAGTTTAAACCAAATTAAGATTTATCAAACTAGTTGGGAATAACGCCTTACCGAAGTAATCATTCATTTGATTATCCCATCTCAACCTATTCATCCCATGAAGCAAAACTGGTAGTACTCCATATCTAACACCACTGTGTTATCGGTAAATTCAATTACCATTTCACATTCAAATATAATTAAAGGTTTAACTACCGCATAAAGTAAAACTGGTGATACTCCATTTTTGCACACTTCTCAAATTTGGCAAATTTAATTACCACATTAACATTTCAATCTAATTAAAGATTCATTAAAACTCCACTTAGTTTTAATCTCCAACATCCACAAGTTGTTAATTTAATGTGAGGGGTCTAGTGCTTAAATATACATATAACGGTGCTAAGACACGAGGTTAAGTCCAACTTGTGTTAGGAGTCTTCCTAGAACCGCCCGGCAAATCCAGCATCCAAAAGTGGTCGGCTTAATGTGAGAGGACTAGTGTATAAACATATTTATGAATATATGTATTTAAAAGGATAGAAATAAATGGCACTAATTTTGCTTAATGGAAATGAATGAAAGTTACAACAGTAAAAGAAGTGGAATGAATGAGGAATGATAACAACCTATTATAATTAATTACATTAATAAGAATGTTATATAATAGGTAGGTTTGTCCTAGGCACAAGTGGAAATTATAACATGAGTTATAATAAATGGAAAGGAAACTTATTAGAAAACTTTAGTTAAGAGAACTAAGTTAATAAGTAAACAACGACAAGTTGTACTAACAGTGTAAGATGGAATTATGATTAAATAAGAAAGAACGAGGTGAATATATGGGATGATATAAGTTATATTTAATCACAAATAATAAGTGACATGTTAAACAGAAAACAGGTGAATTGAGATGAAATATACTTAATTACATATTATGTAGAACATGTTTTTGTAACTGTGGAATCATACAATGAATAATATAAAGAGATTGTAGATTACAAATCTTGGATTACGATCTAGAGAATAACATGTTATGGGCTTATTAATAAACTTAAATGGATTAAGATATATATCTGAAATTAATAAGCAAGAGGAACTTGGTAACTTGAATAAAAACTCAATGTGAATGGGAATAACCAAGTTAACTAGAAATCTGATGAGGAAGAGCAAGTCCGTAATTACATGATTAGAGATAAGGTCTAATAACACATCAACCTGAGTGTTTACACCAAAAATGGTCTAAATACCCAAGGTACTAAACTGTACTTCACCAATTCGGTAAGAAATAAATGGAACCGTGTTTAAGTAGCAATAGAAAGTAAAATGCGGAAAAAGTAAAGTAAAGACAAGATTTATAGTGGTTCGGCCGTTAACGAGGCCTACGTCCACTGCGAAGATGATTTCCTGCCTTTAATGAAAATTACAAGGTACATCCACTCTTTAACCTCATATATATCCATACCCACTCAATATATCCTTATTTATGTATTTTGATCTAGAGAACTATACAAGAGAATAATAGATTTTGAGGAGAAGGAGGATGGATGAATGATTTGAAAGAAAAGATTCCTTCATTTGAAAATGATGTCTGTCGCCATGGCCAGATCTATGGTTGAGTATGAAGTTTAACAGCACTCCGTCATGTTTCCAGAAAAAGCCCCCTCTTATGTTGGTAGCCATGGTGTATTTATAGGTGAACCCCCCTTGGTAAATGATTTGGAATCTGTTTATCTTAGGTTGTGGGTCGTTCATTCTGCTAATTACAACCATGCCATTGGACAGCTATAGCCAGTTGTCCAGGGTCGTATTCAGTGTTATGTGCGGACGACTTGTTGAGTGTCTTGAATGGCTGAGCGGGTCCTTAAGCGTGAGCGCGGATGCTCTAGGAGATTTCGCAAAAGCGGAGTGTGGAGCTGAGATTGGTCCTCCTTTGTTCCTTGCGTGAACGATCGTCTTGTGCTAAGGGCGCTCGTTCTCTTGTTACCTTTGTATGGTGCCGCTTGGTTTTACGGTTATGCTAAGCGGTTGCTTTTGCCCGTGTAGAACGGGTGACCTGTCTTGTTTTAGTGCTTGAGCAGCTTTCAAGATGTGCGGCCCTTATCTTGTCGAGTCGTGCCTCTCATAACCCGGTCGCACTGGTAGACTTGGCCTGCCTTGGGTTTGATATTTGGGTCTTGCTTAGCGCGGTTGCGTTATGTAGGACCGACCCTAGTGCGACCCGCCTTGTACCCTCTACCCAATGTGCCTATGAATTTTTAGGGATTAACACTTGCCCCTCGAAGTCCGTGATTTTCTTTTATAAGGAATTATGGGCTTCGACATATTTGATCACACATTGGGTGGCGATTCTGTCCTGGTCGTTCGTGTAGAGACCGGGGTCACATTTTTGACGCTGACTGGCATCTTTATCTTTGAACGAGACGTTTGGCTTACCATGTTTTTGTCGTAAATGACCAGATCGTGTGGAAATGATTACGCCAACTGGTCCTTTGACGAGACACCTGTTTCGGTACTCAAGTGTTATGATGACGTGGCGAGGAGTACCTTTATGCCCTTTAATCTCCCCTTTGTTCTCTCATTTGTCATCCGATTGTGCTTTTATTTATCTTCCAAGAGAGATTCTGAAAGAAAGAACTCCGCATTTTTCTCTACTGCTACTCAGTTTTGTTGATGATCTTTCCTTTTTTGTTCTTCCTTTCAGTCTTACGGTTACTCCCTGGTTTATTTATAGGATGGTTTCGTCTTCGGAGCAACGCAAAAAAGGAACCTTTGTTGATTTGAGCATCTCTGGGGATGAGACTCAGCCGGGTGGTCATCCGTCCGTAAACCCTCCTTCCTGCCCTTCTTATACGGAACTCCAAGCTATTATTAATAGGCCTCGTTATGCTCCCAGACCTTGCAATCCCAGGATTGCTAAGCGATTTCGAGGATGGAGCTTACAAGGGGTTCCTTCGAATGCGGATGTGTCCCCGGCTGATTCTCTGAGTTTTGCTTATGATATGACTATGGCGAAAAATCGCATGCTGGCTCGCCTTAAGACTGTTGTGCATCAATTTGGAGAACAGATGGACTTGCTGAAGAATCATTTTGCAAAGCGGATGGTTGGCTGGCATAAGTTGGCCTCTGACCTCCAAAAACTTCACGAAGACAACCTCGAGCTCATTTCTGCTTTGGAATATGACAAGGCGAAGTTAATCCAGGCCCTTAGGTCAAAAGATAGCATGGTTGCCTCTTTTGCCCCCAGGGGGGGGGGGTTGAGTCACTGGCTCTTGTACGTGCTGAAGGGTCTTCATCTTGTCCTGCTCCGGTGAAGAGGAAGGTAGGTAGGCCAAGGAAGGTCAGAGATTTGTGATCCTCTCTCTTGGTTGCTTTTTTTTGAACCCTTAAGACCGGTTGTGCAAGCGAGTGCCGGTCCTCGCCCATGACATTATGTTGGTTGTTATTTGATGACTTTGTATTTGACTTGTGACTCTTTTGTACTTTCTGATGAACGGCTGCCTGGCTGATTTTGCGATACTTTCCATGTCTGTGCTACACCATGCCTCTTTGCCCTGCCATGACAAAACACATGTATTTTCTTATAAAAGGCTTTTTTTGTACACAGCGATCGCACGTTATCGTCGTATCATGAGGCGTTCGTTCGTGCGTTAATATCACATCACAGTTAGTTCTGTATTGCTCTTATTAATTTGGGATTACCCAGTTTTCGGTATTTGATTTAACTAGTTAGTTTTAAATTGCTTTAATTTTGGCAAGTCAACCATTTAGGTTTTTTATTAAATATCCTACTTTATTTGTTTGGTATTTTCGTGATGCATTTTTATGCATGCCCCCTGGGAGGACTTGGGTTCCAATGTAGAATCCGAACTTGGCTTCATTTGACTTGGTTAACAACCAAGAACAAGAACGGACACCCCCATATGGCTAGGATTTCTGATTTTGTACTCTTGGCTTTGCTTGACTTGGTTAACAACAAAGAACAAGAGTGGGTACCCCCATATGGCTAGGATTTCTGCTGTTGTAATCCATCCTTGGCTCTGCTTGACTTTTTTAATAACAGAGACAAGGATTGCCACCTCCTTTCGGTCGGGTTTCTTTTTTGCGCTGGTCCTTCCAGCATGTTTAATCGTTCCCCATTTTATGCTTCATTCATGGAGCGGACACTAATTCATCTCATCGAGTTTTCAACTCAGAAGGAAAAATTCGTGTTTATACCTACTAAGGTACACGTCCTTTGAAATTGGCAATTTTTCCGTTTCGGGACATGTCGGTTTTTCCGACTTTATGCTTCGGCCAAGGACACAGACCGGGTTTGCCTCCTTGAGTTTCTTTTTCTCAAGTTGGAAAACCCGTGTCCAGCACCTAGGAAGGCCATCTAAGAAGATGCTTCTTCGGTGGGCTTTAGCAATTTAATCCGTGGGACTTTTGAGTTGCTTTTCACTCCAGCATCGACTTTTTAATCTGGCATCAGGCTTTCTGTTGGTACTGTACTGAGGGGTCCAGTGCTTCCTGACGGAAGCTGGAATTTCCTCGAGTTGTTGCTCCTTGATCGCTCGTTTGCCTACACAAGGAAATCAACTTTTAGTGTAGGATGATGAATAAGTGACCTGTACATGTAACTAAGATCTCATATTCAGTTACTTCATGTACACCGCTAAAATGTGAGGATTTGATGAATCTTTACAGTATTTCTTATATATATTTGAATAACATGATATAAGAAATAATGACGGATATGATCACTATTCCATGCTCGTGGAATCTGGTTCCCGTCTGTGGTGGCCAATTTGAAAGTTCCGTCCTGGAGTTTCTGATTTATGACATAAGGTCCTTCCCAATTAAGGCCGAAGACTCCAGTGCCGGTCATTATCTTCTTTAGGACTAGATCTCCAATTTCAAAAGTTCTATGCTTGACTTTTGAATTAAAGTGCCTGGCCACCCTTCTTTGGTGTGCGGCTACTCTGAGTTCCGCCTCTTTTCTTCTCTCCTCGAGCTGGTCGAGGGCTTCGAGCTGTAGCTTCTCATTTTCTTTGGGGTCAAAATGTAGTCTTCGGTGGGTAGGGACTTCCAACTCCACTGGTATCATAGCCTCAGAGCCATAGGATAAAGAAAAGGGAGTGTGCCCTGTTGCAGTTTTGTGCGTAGTGTGATACGCCCATAATGCCAGCGGGAGTTCGTCTACCCATGCACCTTTAGCCTTTTCCAGTCGCTTCTTGATGATTTTATTTACTGCCTCCACTTGCCCGTTCGCCTGTGGATGAGCGACCGCTGAAAAGCTCTTCTGGATTTTATACTTAGCACAAAAGCTTTGGAACTCTTCACTTTCAAACTGGGTTCCGTTGTCCGTGATTATCTTTTGTGGTAACCCGAACCTGCATTTGATGTTTTTCAAGACAAAGTTAATAACCTTCTTTGAAGTTATAGAGGCCAATGGTTCTGCTTCAGCACATTTTGTAAAATAGTCAACAACAATTGCATATTTGAAACCATATTTGGCAGTGGGTAGGGCTCCTATGAGGTCGATGCCCCATATAGCAAACGGCCATGGGATGACCATGTGCTTTATGGTTGTGGACGGCAGCCTTGGGGTTTTGGCAATTCTTTGGCACCTATCACACTTTTTGGTGTAAGTCGTGGAATCTTTGTTGATGTCTGGCCAGAAATAACCATATCATAGGATCTTTTTAGCCAAAGTTTGTCCTTCGGTATGACCTCCGCATTCCCCTTCGTGCAACTCTGCCATAATTGCCTTAGACTCCTTCTCTGTGACGCATAGGTGTAAAAATCCCCGTCTATACGGTCGCCCATCTTGGATAAGGTATAGGGGAGACTTTCGCAAGATTTTTCTTCGAAGCTTGGCTTCAACCGGGAGTGCTCCAGTTGTGAGATATTCTTTAATTGGTGACATCCATGAGTTTGATTCATCGGTTGCTTCCATGATCCAACCCACTTCGGTCTGCTTTGTGCTCGGACTGGAAAGAACTTCTACTGGAACTAACCCCGTTAGCTGCGGATCTCCCGTGCTCGCGTATTTGGCCAGTAAATCAGCCTTAGTATTCTCTTCTCTGGGAATACAAGATATGGTGTAATGCTCAAAAGCTTCGAACAATTCCAAGGCCCTTGTAAGATAATCTGGTAAGTTACTCGTTTTCGCCTGGCATTCTCCTATAATCTGGCTTACCACGAGCTGGGAGTCGCTGAAGATCTGTATAGTTTTTATTTGTAATTCTCTCGCAAGTTTTATTCCTGCGATAAGGGCTTCGTACTCAGCCTCGTTGTTGGTTGCCGCAAATTCCAATCTTGATGCGTAGCATAGGGATTTTCCTTCAGGGGTTTCGAGAACTACCCCTGCCCTAGAACAGCGGTCGTTCGATGCCCCATCTACAAATAGTTTCCATTGGATATTAGTTTCAATATCATCTTGCTCCTTTACTTCCCCTTGGTCGGTAAATTCCACAATGAAGTCAGCCAGTGCTTGTCTGTTAATCGCCTTTCACGGATGATACGTAATGTCGTACTGACTGAGCTCTATATTCCACTTTAGCAACCTTCCAGAGGTTTCTGGTCGGGACAGGACTTGCCTCAGAGGTTGGTCTGTGAGTACCTTGATGGGATGAGCTTGGAAGTAGGGGCGAAGCTTCTTTGATGCAATGAGCAAGCAATAAGCAAGCTTCTCAAGTTTTGGATAATTGAGCTCCGCTCCGGATAACCTCTTGCTGATGTAATAGGCCGGTTTTTGTATCTTCAAATCTTCTCTAATTAGTGCTGCGCTTAGAGCATGAGCAGAAACCGCCAAGTATAGAAACAAGTCTTCGCCGTCACTAGGCTTCGACAGCATAGGTGGCATCGCCATATGTTGGATCAGTTCTTCGAAGGCTTTCTGGCACTCAGGGGTCCATTGTATCTTTTTTTTGCCTATTCTGAGGGCGTCGAAGAATAAGAAACATCTGTCCGTTGCCCTGGATATGAAAGGATTCAAAGTCGCGATCTTCCCGTTTAGACACTGAAGCTCCTTCTTGGTCCCTGAGGCGCGCATTTCTCTTAAGGTTAATATTTTGGCTGGATTAGCTTCTATACCTCTAGTGTTGACCATGTAACCAAGCAACTTGCCCGAGCCGACACCAAAACTGCATTTCAAAGGATTCAATTTCATTCCATATTGTCGCAAGATGTCGAACATTCGGGCAAGGTCTTCCAAATGGTCGATTGCTTTCTTTGACTTAACCAACATGTCATCGACATAGACCTCCATCATCCTACCGATTTGTTTCTTAAACATAGCGATTACCAATCGTTGGTAAGTCGCTTCTGCATTTTTTAGACCAAATGGCATTACCTTATAAAAATATAGGTCAAGGTCGGTAATAAAGCTGGTGTTTTCCTGGTCTGGACCGTACATCATAATTTGATTGTAGCCGGAATATGCATCCATGAACGATAGCAATTCATGGTCGGCCATGGAATCCACCAGCTGATCGATTCTGGGGAGAGGGAAACTATCTTTTGGGCAAGCTTTATTTAGGTCGGAATAATCCACACAGCCCTGCCATTTACCGTTTGATTTCTTTACGAGCACCGGGTTGGATACCCATTTCGGATAGGTAGACTCTCTAATAAAACCATTTTCCATTAGTCTGTCGACTTCTTCTTTTAAGGCGTGCGACCTCTCCGGCCCCTGGGTTCTCCTCTTTTGTTTGACAGCCGGAATGCGCGGGTCGATGTTTAGCTTGTGAACTGCAACATCCGGAGATATTCCGCACATGTCAGAATGGTTCCATGCGAACACATCTAAGTTAGCTCTCAAAAAGACAATCAACTGGTTTTTCAATTCAGGGCTCAGCCGAGACCCTATATTTAACACGCGGTTTGGGTCTTTTGGATCTACCGCTATAGGAATCGTATCTTCGGCTAAGGTCGCCCTTTCGTCCTCTGCACTGGTTTCTCTGGGATCGATCTCCTTCTGCATTCCGCTATGCTCACTAGTGCATGGACCTCTCTTTAGTTGCTATAAGGGAGGTTTTTGGATGCAAGGGAGAACCTCTGCATCCTTTCTTGATTCTCTTTTCTTGGCCTCTTTCAGTTCTGCCACGTAGCAGTCCCTTGCGGCCATTTGATCGCCCTTGATTACACCGATCCCCCTTTCGGTTGGAAACTTCATGATCAAACACCAGGGAGCTAAAGCAATCCTGAAGTCCAAAAGAGTTGGCCTCCCAAGGAATGCATTATAAGATGAAAACTCATCTATTATGACAAAGGTCTGTATCATGGAAACTTGACGGTCCCTGTCTGCTAATTCGACAGGCAAATCAATCGTCCCGATGGGTTGCGTAGGTTGACCTGTAAACTTATACGGGTACGCGTGCACTTTTGCCATGGAGAGGTTCATTTTCTGAAAAGTGTTTATGAAGATCACATTAACTGATGCCCCGGTGTCGACCAGGACCCTTTTTACCACTGCATGTCCAAGGCCGATTGTGATCACCATGGCATCGATAGTTGGCGTAATTAAGCCTTCTACATCCTTATTTCTGAATATCACGTCCTCGGTCGAAGTTTTGTGCATTTTCGCCGGAAGCTCGTTGTTCAAGATCATGCACCCTTTCTTTCCCGCGACATCCTTCAATTCATTAGCGTATCTTTCCATATCTGCCCAGCTATTCCCGGCTAGGTGAGAACCCCCAAATATCGTATTGATTACTGGTCTCGAGTCAACTGGCACTCGGTCCTCTTTGTTTAAGTTGGGCTGGTTAGATGTATTGCTATGCCCCTGCACGACCAGAGAGTTTTGGGGATTTTTCACATACTGTTGGATTCGGTTCTTCCTGATGAGCTCTTCAATCAAGCTCTTCAGATGGCGGCATTCGTTAGTGTTGTTCCCTGGTTGGCTATGGAAACGGCAAAATTTCCCGGAATTCGCCTGTTGTTCATTTACCTTCTACGGCTTCATCTAAGGGAAAAGGCCTGAGTCCTTCGCAGCTTGGTAAATCCTCTCTGGGGTTTCGTTTAATAGAGTTAGCTCAGAAGGTTTATACATCCGTGTCTTCTTATAAGCTTTGCTCTCCCCTTCATCGTTTCCCCTTTTGTGTCCTAGATCGTTCCTCTGCTCAGCCCTGGGCCCATTATTCTTCCCTTCTCTGGCCGTGCTATTTTCTATAGTCTTCTGGGCACCTAGAGATTCATCTTCCACACTCATATATTCTTCAGCCTTCTTTTAAAACTTCTTTAAGGTCTTTGGTTTCTTCATTTTAAGCCACTTTCCAAATTCTGATTTCTTATCGATGGCTCCTCTCAGGGCCGCGAGCAAATACCAAGGCTCTGGCTCTACGACCTCCGTTGCCGCAGCGCAGAAGCGTGTAAGGAAAGCTCTGATGGTTTCCCCAGGCCGCTGTTCCATCTCACTGAGCGACATCACGTCTCTTGCTTTAGTGGCCTGCAACCGGAATTGATCCTGAAATCTCCTCACTAGATCTGTAAACTGGTCGATACACCTAGGTGGGAGTCTGGTGAACCAAAGTGAGGCCACACCTTCCAGGAAAACGGGAAAGTATAAGCACTTGATTTCGTCAGTGGCTCTAGCTCCATTCATGTGTTGGTCATATTTGAACAGGAAGATAGTTGGATCTCCGACTCCGCTGTAAGGTGCTATTGTTGGCGGTATAAATTTCTTCGGGAATTTTGCTTGACGGATCTCCTCCGTGAATGGATTTTTGCAGGGGGAGAACTCCCACCCTTTTTCCTCATCCTCTTGAACCACCTTCTCCTTCATTACTCTCTGAATTAAGTCTGTGATGCACCTTTCATCGCCCGCTTGTTCATCAGAATTGATGCTAACGTTAGCATGGCCATGGTTTAAGCTTTGACGCCTCGCATCCTTCTTGAGGGAGGCTATGTTGGAGCGATTCGTCGCACATTCTTCTTTGCACTGTGGAGATCTGACCTTAGGATCCCCAACGCCGGCCTCTTCCCTGTCTCTCACTGGGCTATGAGGTCGTCCAAGGTCTGAGGCTGATGAGACCTCTTTTTTGTCAGCATTATCCACAGCGTTCGGTGGTAATAGATTGGCTTGACCGTTGGTCAGGACATCAAAACTTTCCATTATCATCTTCGCTATATTATCCACTTTCTCGTTCAAGCCAGCTATAACCACATTCAATTCATCTCTCATTATAGATGGCACAGGAGTTTTCCCTGCCCCTTGATTCAAGATTTGAGGGGTAGCTTCGCCAGCACCATCACCCTCATTGATTGCGGCGACTTTAGCGGATTTACCGCTTTTCTTCGATCCAACCATGATTTCAAAGGAGAAAATCAATTTTGGGATGTTTTTATTGCTGAATTACGAAAGGAAATTATGAACACGGCCCCACGGTGGGCACCAAAATGTTTACACCAAAAATGGTCTAAACACCCAAGTTACAAAACTGTACTTCACCAGTTCAGTAAGAAATAAATGGAACAGTGTTTAAGTAGCAATAGAAAGTAAAACACGGAAAAAGTAAAGACAAGATTTATAGTGGTTCGGCCGTTAACGAGGTCTACATCCACTGTGAAGATGATTTCCTGCCTTTAATGAAAATTACAAGGCACATCCACTCTTTAACCTCATACATCTCCATACCCACTCAATATATCCTTATTTATGTATTTTGATCTAGAGAACTATACAAGAGAATAATAGAGTTTGAGGAGAAGGAGGATGGATGAATGATTTGAAAGAGAAGCTTCCTTCATTTGAAAATGATGCCTGTCGCCATGACCAGATCTGTGGTTGAGTATGAAGTTTAGCAGCACTCCGTCGTGTTTCCAGAAAAAGCCCCCTCTTATGTTGGTAGCCATGGTGTATTTATAGGTGAACCCCCCTTGGTAAATGATTTGGAATCTATTTATCTTAGGTTGTGGGTCGTTCATTCTGCTAATTACAACCATACCATTGGACAGCTGTAGCCACCTGTCCGGGGTCCTATTCAGTGTTTTGTGCGGACGACTTGGTGAGTGTCTTGATTGGATGAGCGGGTCCTTAAGCGTGAGCACGGACGCTTTGGGAGATTTCGCAAGAGAGGAGTGTGGAGCTGAGATTGGTCCTCCTTTGTTCCTTGCATGACCGATCTTCTTGTGCTAAGGGCGCTCGTCCTCTTGTTGCCTTTGTATTGTGCCGCTTGGTTTTACGGTTATGCTATGTGGTTGCTTTTGCCCATGTAGAATGGGTGACCTCTCTTGTTTTAGTGCTTGAGCGGCTTTCAAGATATGCGGCCTTTATCTTGTCGAGTCGTGCCTCTCATAACCCGGTCGCACTAGTAGACTTGGCCTGCCTTGGGTTTGATATTTGGGTCTTGCTTAGCGCGGTTGCTTTATGTACGACCGACCCTAGTGCGACCCGCCTTGTACCCTCTACCCAATGTGCGTATGGATTTTTAGGGATTAACACTGAGGCGCTTGGACCAGTCCGTACGTATGAAGGTGAATAACCCAACGGGGTAGATCATCTGGTGTCATGGGACACAAGAGGAATGCGCACCCATCTGATTATTCTGCCTGTTGTTCTGCTGATATTATGCTAGCTCCAAAGGATTGGAAGGGGAAGCATGCGACTTCCTAGGACGTGGAGGGCACTCCTGGTAGTCCTTTGTGTGGTGATAGCATTTGGACTGTGCTCGCAGAGGTTAGGTCTGCGCGTTACTACCCGGTGAGTATACCTTGACTGCCATTAGGAGCAGTCATAAGGCTATAGGGTGGCATAGTTGATTCGACGATCCAATTTCCTTGTGACTAGGCTGGGTTACGTCCATTTTTATCGAGTTACCTGCGGGCCTAACCATCTGTTGATAGCAAGTCGTCGGGTACCAACCATTGACAGCCAGCGTCATATGTAATACGTGATGCGGAAAGACGGAGAGCTAAGCCAAAAGACTGTAGACCCTTTTCTATCAAGGCTATGGGTGAGGGACATGCCAATTAGGATTTGTTGTTTGTTGTTTTCTCTAGGGCCAGGTCACTAGCTCTCAATTATGTTCGTCTTTCACTAGTTGAGGGAGGGGTCGTATGGGACCATAGCTACTAAAAATGCAGACCTTAGCAACTGTGTATACAGATATATGAAAAGCTCCCCACTGAGTTCCGTGTTTTTGATACAGCCCTGTTACGGGACTCGGTGCACAGTAGATATGTGCGGATACAAGCATACCACTTCCGGATGGTGTATCATAAAATTTACGGCATCAAGCACGATTGACGATACGTACGTGAAATGTCTACATACATGCATATCCGCTCTGGGTGGTGTATCGTAGACTCTAGGGCACTACTCTGTGTGGAATCTGATTCGATCGAAGGTGGCAGTTCGTATGCTTACATAGCATGATGACGACAGATCTATGCAGAACATAGTGTTGTTATATAGAGATCTGTACGTCGCTCTGGTGAAGGATGAGGGACTGCGTATATTTCTGTGGCGTTATGGCGGAGACCGTGCGAGTGAGGTATTATGAGGTGTTCCTTAATATTGGGGGTAGCTACATATATACTGTGTTAGGTTAATCCACTGGGAAATAGATGGATACGACGTGTGTGTAAGCCTTGAGTGTTTTTAATCCATGTAACATAATAAATAAGAAAATGTAACTGAACGGTATATGTAGAATTATCCAAAATGTGTAGCTTAAATCCAGACACCAGAACTTGTGTTCTGACCCCCTCCTCATAACATACTCACAGGTTAGATTTGTGGCAGAGATATGATAGCTTTGGATATTGGTTAGGCAGTATTATTATTATCTGGGTAAGGCTATATTTTGATTACATTATATTTTATCCATTCCGTTGTGAGATGTTTTCTATGCTCTGATGTATTTTATATCTCTGTCTTTTCTGCAAGATACCAGACAAACCAACACGAGTTTCGATAGATTAGAATTTTGAAAAAAAAATGTATGTCGGAATTCGGGTTGCTACATACAGGTTATTTCATAAAACGTTTCTTTAGACTTTATATGTTTCACAACCAAAGTAAATATTTTATAGCATGAATTTAAACACACAACATAATACAACACTTCAAATTTTTATAGTTCTTCCATAATTTAGCTCTTTATAAACATTTACACAACACTTACATTTAGTACTCAATTTGAACTTCCATATTTACAAACAACTCTTCTACTTTCTATAGATATAAATTATTTTAGATTCGTTTCACTTAAACATAACTATTTAATAAAAAATAAATTGTGTTTTAACATGTTATTTCTCGCAACAATGCTTCCCCAAACTGGAAGGCAATTCTAAGAATGAGAGACAAACCAGTTGAAAATTGTACTTGAGAATTTGCTACTGGTAAAGATACAAATCTATGGAAGGATCCATGGATATTGGGTAAATCAATGATAGATGTTGTTGGTTGGGACACATATTCTGCTTATGGATCCCCAAATACTAATGTTGACACAATAATTGAAAACATTCTTGGAATTGCGAACAACTACCATGCAATATGGATACCACAAAAAAATTCAAGCAATGCCAATATTTACTGGCAGGGAAAATGATATATGGGCATGGAACAACTCGAAAGGTGATTTTGCTATCAAAACAGCTTGGAATTCAGTTCGTACTAAACACGAAAACAAAATCTGGAGTAAAACGGTATGGGATAAATCCATTTGCCCTAAAAATTCTTTCACTGCATACAAGGCTATCATGCAACAATTACCCACTCGTGATAGACTAAACAATTGGGGCATAACAGATGACAGACTCTGTGTTTTGTGTGGGTCAGCGGAAGAGACTCATGATCATCTTTTATTTGCATGCAGCTATAGTAAAACAATTGCGCAAAATTGCAAGGTAAAAATTGACCCTTTGAATCAAAATTGGGATTTACAGGTAATTGCTACATACCTGGCCAAGCACCCAAACAACGATCGTCTGATAGTCAAACTCGACAAGGTTGCCTTGACATATACTGTAGCCGCAATTTGGAGAGAACGTAATGCGAGAATTTTCAGAGGAAAACCAAGTTCAGTAAAACATGTCAGTAGATTAGCCATCATTAATATTATCGTCAGTAAACAAAGAATTAAAGGGAGAGAACATACCGATAGCTTGGAATCTACACTCGATGAATTGTCAAGAACGGATCTGAAGGAAGTATCGGCACAAATTCCAGGAACCAGTACATTGTTTGAGCCGCCATGAATTACTTTCGTGTTGTGTCTGATTTGAAGAGAGGACGAAGAATCAATTTGGAAAGTTCTAGTTGCGTTAATGTAAATGGTCTTGTATACTTATGATTTGTTCGTTACTTGGGCTTTTGGCCTGTCATGTAATCCTTTCACTTTGGACTTTTTATGCCTAATAAAACTTTAACCTATTTCAAAAAAAAACATGCTATTTCTCCAATTTATAAGTCATAAACATAATTTCTTAAGTTTTCACAACAACTTAGCTTATGTCTTTGACCAAATCTGGAAATCTCGACAATCCAAAATCATTGGAAATTCCATTGCATTTAAACAAAAAAAATACCGTATAACAATTCAAAACAAGATCCAAAAGAACTACTTCAATGGATATAATAAATGCAACCATATAACAATTTGATTGAAAAATTAAGAACTTAATACCCAGATTTTATTTCAAACCATTCTAAAATAATAATGATAATAAATATACACATATATAACTCCTTTTGTATATTGAATAAAAAAAATTAGTTCTTGAAATAGAATTATTATCTTTTCTAATCTAAGCAGTTCTAACAAATTTCCATAGCAACAATCACTCACTTAGAAACTTAAAACTGAACGTTGTTGAGGCTACAATCATATTGAAGTTATTTTCCAGCAACTACAACGAGTTCAATGCTTTAAAAATCATTTATAATCCTTTTATATGAATAAATACTATCGAACGATGCAACTATATCTTTCCAAATGTTGAAACCTTTTTTCAAAACTTTGAATCATAAATTCTCAGATTTTCAAGTTACCCTTTCAATTTTGTAATCACCTTTCAATTTTTGCTTATATGATTTCACTTTTTATGTATATCATTTCACAAGTTAATCCACTGTTTACATTTATTTCGAACAACTTAATTTAAAATTAAAATCAAATTCAACATTATCGCTAAATGCTTTATGTTGACGTCAAAAGTAGGTCACTTGTGGCAATCAGCCCCCAATCGTGTGAAAAGCACACGAGTAACTGTTATAGAATACGGTAAAGCAAATAAAACAGGGAACACACACAACTTTTTTTAGTGGTTCGGCCAAGAATGTGCCTATGTCCACTTTATATTTATTGATTTCTTCTTTTGATTACAAGTACAATGCTTTTATCTTTTGAAGAACGATGGGAGATGAGAAGTTTTTTTAGAGGAATGAGAGTTGGCTATTTGAGGAATATGCCGAGAGTATTCTTCTTCGAGAGCTTAAAGTACCCAGAATTCACCATGTAAAATTCACCCCTCTCTCCTTTTTTCTTTGGGGAAGAAGGTATTTATAGGTGGAGAAATCGGCTAGGGCTGGTTTGACGTGGCCCGGCCTTTTCGGGAAGGCTCGGATGCGTGGAATTCATTCCTTGGATGTAGGTGCTGCTAAAAGACTGGCTCTACTGTTTATCAATAGTACCTTCGGAAACCATGGCTTACATGGCATCCAAGTTGCGGTGTATTAAAAGGAGAGCTTTGTTCGGATGTGGTTGACTGCTTTTGTGGCTTTGAGAAATGGTCTGAGTAATAAATGATAAGTCTGTATACTTCCAGGTGAGCCCGAGATACTTGCTCGATCCACTTTTGATGGAAGCCTATGACTCGGTCGATTGAGAGCGATTCTCCCTAGCTAAGTGAGTTGAATCCTGAAGATAATTAGGCGGAGTTGGAATCGAATCAAGCCAGCCTCGAAGGAAGCTGGTTTGGGCCGATCCTTGTTTGGGCCTTTCAGAGTGCGAGCGGCTATATCGGCCGATGGGCTGAAGTTGAATAGAACTTCTAGAGGCTAGGCTTCGATCCATTGAACCGTGCTAAATTTTTCCAAAAAGTTGGTCAACACTTTGCCCCTCAGAATACATCTTTCTAGGTAAAAGAGGTGTGTTTTGATCCCTTGCATCGAAGTCTAACGTGCAGACAACTATGGTTACGCCGAACCATAATTAGGCCAGAAGTCCGACGGCCCAATGGTTGTATTAAGGACGAAAAACCGACGACCGAAGTAGGTCGTATTAAGGCCAGAAAACCGACAACCATTGAAGACCGTATTATGGCCGAGAGAATGACCGTAAATCCTGATTAAGGATTAGTACCTGCACAGACAGTAGAAACCATTCTCGTTCTAGAGAAGGCTTGTAATTTACTCTGATTGAGCATTAGTCATGTTCGACTCAAAGGCAAGTCGAGATATTCAAGTAGCAGTTACACTTGGCTTAGAGGGGTGGCAAGTTTTAACCATACCCGCCTTACGGAGGTGGCGAGTATTAACCATACTCGGCTTACGGAGATGGCGAGTATTAACCATACTTGGTTTATGGAGGTGGTGAGTATTAAGCATACTCGGCTTATGGAGGTGGCTAGTATTAACCACACTCAGCTTGTGGCAAGTGTTATCCATGCTCAACCTATGCAAGATTATCTAACAAGTTTTTAAGAAGCGGGCGAGTATAGTCCATACTCGGCTTAAGGGACATGACCGTACTCAGCTCAAGGAGTAGGTTTTTACAGAGGGTGGTAGGCCTTCGCGTTGACCACATTCGGCGGGGGCGAGCATCAGTTATGCTCGGTTTAAAGTACTCAAACATAATCCACGTTTTGCACAAAGAGAGTTCATAATTGTTAAAGAGCTAAAGACAATAAATTCTAAAAGGACAATAATTGATTCCAGGGCATGCCTAGGAGCTAAATCCTAACCCCATACATGTTTACATCAAAGGGTCAGTTTTATTGAAGGAAATACATCAAAAAGTAAAAATTAAACTTAATTAATGATAATGCCGCGAGTGCTGGTCTCAAGGTCCTTTCCGTTTCTAGGAGCTCAAGGACCGACCTGAGGAGCTTGGGCAGAGGATTGTGGCGGCACGGTCTATGGGTTCTTCTTGACATATTTGGGAAGCTCCCCTCGCCAGACCCTGTCCTCGATGAGATCGTGCAAGTGCCTGCATTCCTTGGTGCTATGACCTACGATGTTGTGAAACATGCAATGCTTTCTAGATTCGAGTTCTTTTTGGTTCGGCTCTCTTCGAGGAGGTCTTGGGAAAGGTAGGGACCCTCGTACGTCAAGGCAGATGTCGAGCAAGGAAGAATTGAGCTCGGTATATTGATCGTACATATTTTCCCTTCGAGGTCGTACGTTGTGCGCGTTCTTTTCCAGGGCCTTTACTCTTCCGTTATTCTGGCCGTTGGTAATGAATGGACCTACATGTTTGGTGACTAAGACCTCGAGGCTCTCCATCTCAATGCTGGCGTCTTCTTGTAGGAGGAATCGCTCGGCCTTGGCATAGAAATCTTCCATATCCTTGGGGGGATCTCCGCTTAAAGAGATTGAGAATTCTGATCAGTTCAGAACTCCTGCAATGGCGGCCATAAGCACCATTGATAGCTCAGGCCGATCAACAGATGCTACAGCCACGTTGAATCTTTCGAGGAAGGACCGAAGTGTTTCTCCCGGGTGTTGTTTGATGGTGGTCAAGAACATGACACTCTTTGGCCGGGAGATATGTACCCTCAATTTCTCAATGAAACGGGTGACCAGCGTATTCCAACTACTAATCGACTCTGTTGTTAGCTAACGAAACCACATGTCGGCTATATCTGTGAGGAAGAGTGAGAAGCACTTAGCCATAACATTGGTCGATGCGTCGAGCACTTCCATATGTCGCATGTATCGCATGAGATGGATGGTCGGGTCGGTCCGACCGTTGTATGGTTCGATAGCCGGAAACTTGAAGTCCGGAGGATTAAGGGAGTTCCTGATTTCCCTAGTGAAGAGGCTGCGGTGGATGTTATCTATATCCTATTGAGAAGAATTGCCCCGGGTGAAGCGTCGGACTATGCTGGCGTGTTGACTACCATCCTGAGGAGTCACTACCATGAATCCAGCTCTGCATTCGGGAGAGTTCCACTACTGGGATCCGACAAAAGCATGCTCGGAAGGGTCGTCTTCGGCCGGACTCGACCTCTGAGAGTTGAGTGAAGGTGAGGGCGAGGGTTCATTGCAGTTGTTGGCTCAGGGCATACTCCCCCTCTTGAACCTGATGAGGAGCGGTTTGAACCATGCCCGTGGTGGAAGGTCCCGACTGATTCAGCATAGAAAGTGATGTTTGGGACTCTTCGATGCCCCTGGCTGAGGCGATATTAGGAGGGTCTACAGTAGTGTTTTCCTCCGCCAATTTGGGAACCAGTATGGTAGAGCGGTTTCCGTGGTTGGAGGGAAGGCCCCACCAGCTCTTCATTGAAGGAAATGCGGCGTAAGACGAGTCTGTGCTAAGATACTGGGTTGTAAAGAGAATGGTATTGATTTTGGTTGATCCAGAGGTTGCTTGATCGGTCTGGGAGTCGAGCTATTCCCCGGACTGGAGGCAAAGTAGTAGAACAACCTAAATCTTGATCGCTGGCCTTTTATGAATCTACAGCTGAGGCTGTGCTGGTCGCTGGAAGCGATACTCCTGGCTGACAGTGGTCGGGAGGCAGAGCCGAGCCAGGAGGAAGCAAAGGTGTGATCTGATCAGTGGCCTGATTCCATGCAGACCGAAGATCAGTTGTTGCCCCAATCCCAGTCGGTGGAGGAATTGATATTGAAGCATTTAGTCCCATCTCCACTCGACCGAGAAGGTGATCCATTAACTGTTGTTGTTGTTCGAGGAGTTTACCCTGAGATGTCATATGGTCTCTGAACTTGACCATGATTTTGTCCATGTCATCCCGGGTAAGATATCGGGACACATCTTCATGGGAGGAAGCTTCCTGGCTTGCTTCTGCAGCGTTTGTGTCAGCTGCAATGGCATTTGTTGGACGAAAGGACGTCTTATCTTTCTTTCATTTATTCTCCATGGGCTGAGATAAGCAGAAAGTCGAAGGTTATGCCGATTCGTTCTCCCCCACCTGGCGTGCCAAAGTGTTAACGTCAAAAGTTGGTCACTTGTGACAATCAACCCCCGATCGTGTGAAGTGCACATGAGTAACTGTTATAGAATGCGGTAAAGAAAATAAAACAGGGAACACACACAACTTTTTATAGTGGTTCGGCCAAGACTATGCCTACGTCCACTTTATATTTATTGATTTCTTCTTTTGATTACAAGTACAATGCTTTTATCTTTTGAAGAACGATGGGAGATTAGAGGTTTTTTAGAGGAATGAGAGTTGGCTTTTCGAGGAATAAGCCGTGAGTATTCTTCTTCCAGAGTTTGAAGTACCCAGAATTCACCATGCAAAATTCACCTTTCTCTCCTTTTTTTCTTTGGGGATGAACATATTTATAGGTGGAGAAATCAGCTAGGACTGGTGTGACGTGGCCCGGTCTTTTCAGGAAGGCTCGGACGTGTGGAGTTCATTCTTTGGATGTAGGTGCGAATGAAAGACTGACTCTACTATTCATAAATAGTATCTTCGGAAACTGTGGCTTATGTGCCATCCAAGGTGAGGTGTATTAAAAGGAGAGTTTTGATTGGATGTGGTTGACTGCTTTTGTGGCCTTGAGAAATGGTATGAGTAAGAAATGATTCGGCTAGATACTTCCAGGAGAGCCCGAGATACTTGCTCGATTCGCTTTTGATGGAAGCCTATGACTTGGTCGATTGAGAGCGATTTTCCCTGGCTAAGTGAGTTGAATCCTGAAGATAATTAGGCGGAGTTGGAATCGAATCGGGTCGGCCTCGAAGGAAGCTGGTTTGGGCCGATCCTTGTCTGGTCCTTTCAGAGTGCGAGCAGCTATATCGGCGGATGGGCCAAAGTTGAAGAGAGCTTCTGGAGGCTAGGCTTCGATTCGTTGAACCATGATAGCTTTTTCCAAAAAGTTGGTCAACACTTTACAGATAAATTTTGAAACTGAATTCACAAGGTATTTGTTCTTAGTGTTCCCACATTTCTGTCTACCTATCCCAAGTAGGGAAAAGCATAAAATGACTCATAATCGACCAGATATTTAATACCTACAAACTAGTCGGATATAACTACTCAATTAAAAAATAACACAAGCAACATACAATTGTTAACACTGCTAAGTCGGTGAGCATAGATAATCAAACAATAAATGATAACACAAAAATATTATAATTTTCTAACAGATAGTAAATCAATAATTACTATGTTTAATATATGGAATTTTTTTATATGTTACCTAACTTTTTGACCCGACTACCAGGAGCAGTCTAGGCTCACACGACTCAGCCCATCGTGTGGTTAAATGGCCCATACGTTCGCCAATGCATCCGGAATCAAGCCCATATCGAATCGGTCAAGTGTAGTCGTTATTGCTCATCGAAACTATTCAAAATAGCTAACTATTCATGGATCGGTAGTTTCACCTTCAACAATTCATATCCCAAAGATTCTGACCCAATTCCATATCACAAACCTCCTTTCACATTTCATATATTTGGGATTACTCCAGAATTCATATCCCTTAAGAAGACTTCTAAGATCGGTACAACTTCTTCATGTCAACGAAATATTATAAGTGTTTAAAGGTCGGTGTAGATTATTTCTTATTCCCTCATAGCTTCGGATTGGGACAAATGGCTTCATATCACGGGATACGAAATACAGAAAAGCAGAAGGATTCAGTGCAACTGAAGAAGTAAGGCAAAAATAAGGTAAGTATCCCGAGATACGTACTTATCTCGGGATTAGGACAGATCCTGAGACATGAAAGTTTTAGGCACGTGCCCACCAGCCTCCTATTTTTCTTCTCCCACCTGCTCCGTCCTGCAATAAACATCATGCTTTAAATCTGAGGAAAGGGTAGGAATTTTTCTTTCTTGACACTTTCGAAAGAAGATATTGCTTTTTGATACTCGAGCTTGTTAGATCACTTTGGGATGAAGAAACTTACCCCTTTTGGACACTTAGACTTTCTGGACTGCATATGCACTTCAAGAAGAAGAAGTTAGGCTTCATTCTGGACCTTGTTGAACTTGCTTTACATCATTTCCTTTGTAGTTCTTTGGAATCATTCTTCCCACCATTGTACTTTTATATAAAAGTGAATAAAATAGCAAAACCATTGAAGTGGACGTAGGTTCTCACGAACCAAACCACTATAAGCGCTATGTTGATTTACTTTCCTGCATATTTTCCACTTTGGACATTTAGTTTCATTGTCTTGGAACTCGATGGGTGTTGTTCCAATTTTTGTGCATCAATATTCTGGTGCTTTCACTGAGAACTAAAGATTTCATCTTTTCTATCGTTCTTCTACCAAAGCTTGGAAGTGCTACTTAGGTCTTTTAGGCATACCTACCAAGTTTACTTAAATGGTGAAAAAAGGAAAAGCTACTTAGTTTGACCTTCGACTATCGATTCAGAAAACTCACCTCAACATAAAATTTGGAAGGTCTGACTGCCATGGATATGGTGACTTCCTCCAGGCCGGAAGCTACGGTCACCAAAGGTCAGTTCTTCGAAGTGACCAAAAAATTGGAGGAAACTCAATGACGGCTTAACGACCAAATTAATCTGAATATTGACTAGATACAAAGGCTACACCAAAATACCCATAGGGATATCACGCGCCTTCAAGCTAATAGGGTTGTTCAGCATCCTTAGTACATTTCGAAAAGTTCTTCTTCCGATACTTGTCATAACAACCGTAGCCAAAAGGAAGGATTAACGGTAACAGTGTTACACTTACTATCAAAGAGGGAGCTCATCGTTCCGACTCTCCTAGTTGGGGCCTAGTCTTTATCCTAGAACTAGTGCTCAACCCTCTACAAGGCAGCTTTTACCTGCCTTTGTTCAGAACTTGTTGCCCACTCAACCAAGTGCAAATCAGACTTAAGTTCCTCCTATCCAAACTCCGTAAAATCTGAGAGTCAAGATTGGTGACTTATTAGAGGATAATGTTGATGTTCATCTGAGAAGGCACCCTAGGCCACGAACTACTAAGGCGGACCACGACCGCTGGAATCCAGCTAAGATCCAACCTTTGATTCTCACCGACTGATAACGACTTACTCGGGAAAGACTGATACTTGAAACTTTTCTGAATTGTTACGAGTGGCACATGGATTCGAGCCATGCTACCAATGTAGTAAAGCGTAAGTACTTTCCCGTATTTCTTGAATTTGTGACTCTGCTTTGGATCTCTCGACTACCACTGAGAACCGTAACGACTTTCGATCAGTTTGCTATTGAGTTGGTTAAGCAGTTCATAATGCATGTCACCAGATCGAAGGACACCTTGTCCCTATTGAACATATACTAAGGCATCGGGGAAACTCTCAAGAGTTACCTCGAATAATTCAATAATGACTTGGCCAAATTTGAAGGTACCAACCCGCGTATCGTCATTGTTCAGCTTACCAAGTGTGTACTAACCAAATTCCAAGTATGGTGCTATGATCGATAGAAAACAACCTAAGTCTCTAGAAGTTTTATGAGGGAAGGAAAATCATTTCATGTACTAAGAAGAAGCATGTAGGAACAGGGCTGCTCGAGCTGCACACCCCGATAACCTATAACAAGGCTCTTCTCAAGACAACGTCAAAGCCAAGCAAGTCGGAGAAAGCTGCGACAAGGGTAAAGAGTTCGCTCAGTTCAAGCGCAAGCCGAACAACATCAAACCAGGAAGCCGCAACAATCAGGAAAAGGACTCCAAAAAACACGATCGCTTTCCCACTAACAAGGTCTATACTCCACCAAATACTCAGTTGGAGATAATATATCTCGAGATTTTTAGTATGATGCAGTATAACAAGCCAACTTTAAGGGAATCTATAGATTAAGAAAATAAACTCTGGTAAATACTACAAATTCCGCGACATGTTCAGACACAATACAAATGACTACCGACACCTTCGTGACACGATTGAGAAGCTCATTCATTAGAAACGCCACGAGCACTACATCTAGAATGATTCTTCCAAAGAAACGTCGTGGACCCTTCAATGACCGCACCGTCTTAGATCCAAGCGGCTGTTGGGCCATCCAATCCAAGACCCCCTCAAAAGGGTATTGTGATTAACACTATCTGCGGTGGACCTCACCCGGTAAGCGAAAGATTTTGGCGTATCAAAGGATTCACCAATTCCATCAAGCACGCCGACCACAAAGCATGCTCTGTTGTCACAGACGAGTCAGTCCCGTTAAACCTGCAAAAGACTATGAGGGATGACAAAGTCTTCTAAGAAAAGGATGCTACGAGAATCAATATTCCTTCAACTGATCCGCTTGTCATCTCCACCTAAATAGGTCCGGCCTATGTTAAAAAACTCCTCGTTAACTCATAGAGTTCCGTGAACATCATCTTCAAACATGCCTACGATTAAATGAAGCTTGAGACCAGATATGTAAAGCCATGTAAGGCTATTGTTCATGGATTCAATGATGCTCCTAAGCGGATAGTTAGTATTCTAGAGATGCTAGTACAACTAGGAGATAGGGAACGAAGTCGAGTCAGGATCGTTATAGACGTCCCTTCTAGCTACAATGTCTTCCTTGAATAACCTGTCCTCACCGAGTTCTGAGTATTCATGGCACCTTAGTGCCTGCTGATGAAGTCCCCGACGACAATGGGATCAGAACCATCTGAGATGACCAAATCACAGTTAGAGCATATTGTTTTGCTGAATGGAAGGAAGTAATGAACAAGGAAAATGGAAAAGGCGTGGAGATGACACTCGGTGCATAGCAGCCACCGAAGTCTGAGTCCTGGCTCAGACACCACAACCATTTCTCCAAGGGTTTTGATCCATGTAAGGACAAAGAGCCCGAGTAGGGAAGGGCTATTCCAGTGGAGCCAACCATTGATGTTGCGATCAACCCTACCGACCCCTCTTGGGTCAAGAAAGTTAGATCGCAACTTCACCTAGCTATCAAGGAAGGATTTGTGGATTATCTATGGGCAAACTTGGAAGTGTTTGCTCGGACCCACTTCGATATGTGTGGCATCACATAGGAATCACTTTTTACATGCTTGGTATCGACCCAAAGTACCTTCCCGTGAAACAAAAACACTAAATCTTAGGATCATAAAGATCGAAAACTCAGAGAGGAGGTGGCTAAGCTACTCAACAATGGTTTTATCCACAATGCCCTCTATCCACAATGGATCTCCAACCTAGTATTAGTGAAGAAATCAAATGAGAAATATCGGGCATGCATCGATTATTCTGACTTGAACAAAGCATGCTCAAAAGGCTGCTTGTCTCTTCTGAAGATCAACAGACTCATTGATTCAATTGCAGGTCATCAGCTGCTCTTGTTCATGGATGCATATTCGCTATAATAAACTTCCAATGTATATTCCCAATTAAAAACACACTTCATTTATCATTGACCTTGGGCTGTATTGCTATGTTGTCATGCCCTTCAGTCTCAAGAATGTTAGATCCACCTGCCAACGATTGGAAAACCGAATGTTCAAGGACCAAACTGGAAGATCTATGGAAGTTTACGTAGATGACATTCTTATGAAAACACTAAAATCGAATGACCTAACAGAGATGTTCAGTGTTATCTATAAATATTGCATGAAAGTCAATCCCTTGAAAACCTCTTTTGGCATTTCATCCGAAAAATTCTTGGGTTTCATCCTCAATTCACGAGGAATCGATGCCAATCCAGAAAAGATTGAAGTGATATAGAGTATCGAAGTTCCAAAGAACATCAAGGATGTTCAAAGCTTAAACGGAAAAGTGTCCGCCCAAAGTTGATTCCTTTCAAAAGCAACAAACAAGTGCTTTCCTTTCTTCGATTTGATTGGGAAAGGGAAGCGCAACTTTACATGGACATTGGAATGGCGTTGTCGCATTCTAGGACTTCTTGAATCACATGGAACTACCACATATCCTATCAAAACTTGTGGGCCATGAGGACTTATTTATCTACTTGACTATTTCTACGTAGGCAATTAGCTCGGCACTTGTGCGCAAAGAAGATCATGTCCAAAGGCTAGTTTACTACATTAGCAAGAGACTGACAGGAGCCGAAAAGAACTATCTGAAGCTCGAAAAGCTCATTTAATGGCTGTTAATCTCTTGCTGAAATCTTTTCCCCTACTTCCAGTTACATCCAATCAACACGGACCAGCCGCTACGATAGATCCTTCAATGACCTAAGGCATCTGAGAGACTTTTGAAATGGAACATCGAACTGAGTCAATTCGAGCTCACCTTCGATCCTTGAAGAGCCATCCTCGAACAAACCCTAGCGGATTTCATTGTAGAGTTCACTACTCCCAAAGACCCACCATAAGATAATGAGCCACCTAACATCCAATTGAAGCTGCATGTGGAAGGTTCCTCAAACAATCAGTGTTCTGGAAATGGAGTTGCACTTGTTACTCTGGAGGAACCCTTGATTTGTTATGCTTTGAAGCTCAATTACCCAATAACTAACAACGATGCAAAAAATGAAGCCTTGATCATTGGACTCAGAATCACAATCGAACTCAACTTCAAGGCTCTTCAAATCTTCTCAGGTTTACGACTCATCGTCTGCCAGGTACATGAGGAATATCAAGCAAAAGGGGCATGGATCAATTCTTGCGTAGCTCGGGTTCATGAATTGCTTACCAACCTCTATTGCTACATCATTACTCACATCTTTCTAGAACAAAACAAGAAGTCATATTCGTTGGTCAAATTAGCTAGTTCTAGGGATGCATAGCTCTTGGAATTTGTCCCTATCGAAGTACTTGAGTCCCCAAGTATCGATCAGATGGAGACTAATTCTATATCAACGACGAAGTCCAAGTCTGAACCCAAGTCGCGGATGACTCCGATCAAAGGCTATTTGCAACATTGAATCCTCCCATACTCTCAAAAATAAAAGCTATCTCTCCTTTGTAAAGCATCACGATATGTTATTCTAGAAGGAGTGCTCTACCGAAGAGGATTCTCTATTCCACTATTCTGGTGTCTAGCCCACAACAAAGACGAACATGTACTACTGGACGCACGCGAAGGAGAGAGCGACGACTACATCAAACTCTAGAAAAGAAGATCCTCTAAGGTGGCTACTTTTGGCCAACTCTTGAATGAGATGCACTAGAGTACACCCGAAAATGCGACAAATGCCACAGATTCTCTAACACTCCTAGAGTCCTGCCTACATAACTTATTAAAATGGTTAGTCCATGGCCATTCACAATGTGGCAAATCAACATTATTGGAACTCTTATGATGGAAAAAGGCGGTGCTCGATATGTTATAATCGCAATTGATTACTTCACCAAATGGACCAAAGTCGAGGCTCTTACGACAATCGCTAACAAGAAAGTAATCAACTTCGTCGTCCGTAACATCATCTGTCGTTTTGATGTTTCAAAGACTATCTTTTGATAACGGGACCCAATTTAAGAGTTATAAGTTCAAAGACATTTGTCGTTGTCAACATATTGAGAAATGATTCTTGGTACTAGCTCATCCTTAAGCCAATCGACAAGTTGAAGCAGTTAACAAAGTCATAGTATCCATCATCAAGAAGCGTTTGGAAAAGGCCGGAGGAAAGTGGGTAGATGAACTCCCTCTAGCACTTTGGGCTTATCAGACTACCTATAAGTCAACGTCCGACCACACTCCATTCGCTCTCTCGTATGGATCAAACTATAATTCCCATCAAGGTTGAACTACAATCTCATCGAGTCACTTATTACAATCTGAAGACCAGCAGAGATCTCCTTTTGGAATCACTCGACTTACTCAAAAATAAAAAAGATGAGTCCGAACTTAGAGCGGCTGCACACCATCAACTGGTTGCCGATATTTCAATCCCAAGTCCATCCAAAACACTTTGACATCGATGACCTCATCTTAAGTAGATTTTTCCCATACTGAGCAGAGTCGATCCTCACTAGGAAGGTCCGTACATCCTTAAATAGGGGCTTGGAGATGGTACTTTTAAGCTAATGACCGTTGATGGCATCGAACTACCAAGACCATGAAATAGTGAGCATCTTCGCTGCTACTTTACCTAGCTCACTGCACAGACTTACTGCTATTTACAAATGTTCCATTTCCAGTTCATGGCATTGTAAAAGAACAGACCATTACAGGCGGTAGTTTATTAGTAAAGTTTTTCAGTTCTCCATGTTCTTTATGTGTTTACTTTCTACGTGGTATATTAAAGTTGTGATTACAACCGACTTGCATGCACGAGTACACAACACTGGATCGGCACCTCAAATCTTGGTATTGATCCACCATCTCGATTCTTTACTAAGACTCAAACCTTGTGGAGTGATCCTCCCTTCAGAAGTCAACTCGGGTCTTGAACCAACGACGGGAGCGAGTATAAATAAGTCATAACACTTATTAACTTAAGTGTCCAACTCTACCTCTTAGTCTCCGGACTTAAGGGAAACCCACCAGTCGAGTATGTATAATACCAACCACTTGCTTAGCTAATTCGGATCCTCAGGATTCGGATTTGGATGCAAAATTGGAAAACCCACCATGCCCTAAACTCTAACCCGAATGAAATGATGGGAGGGTATAAAGGACGAAACAACGATGGCCACCCATGGATCCTCACGACTCGGAGTCAATGACCATATGGAAGTTCGAAAGTGTTGTCACAAAACTTGAACTCCACACGACTAAATACCAACGATCGAAAGAAAATCTCGAGAGCGAAGTTCACGCACTTAGACTCCATATGACTCGAAACCGTTGACCGAAGGGAGATATCAAGAATGAAGTCAACACATTCGAACCTCACATGACCTGAGTTCCTCAAGAGTGAGGTCTTAAAATTTTAATTTAAGTGTGACAAAAAGTTACTTACATAAGTACAATACTAGAAAATGTAAAGAATACTTTAACACTTAACACAATGCGTGATGTAAGTAAAGTAAACTAACTTTTATTCATAAGTCAAAATATTCCTTTCTAACGACACGATGCACATTAAAATCACATCGTGCATCCAAAACGAGGGTCGTACTCGCTTATTCTATCGACCTACAAACCAAAATTTATTATAACTATCACTCAGAAGGCCCACCTTTTTGCTTCTTCTACAACCGGGACTCTCGTGGCCCCTCCTTCTTTTTCCTCTTCCTCTTAGATAAATTTCCTCCGCTTCCCTTCTACCCCTTCGGTAGAGCAGGCCAGGGGTGAGTCCTTATCTCGAACCCCAGGTATCCTTCAAGCAGCAGTTCTTCCATAGAGTTTCCTAGGATCTCTTTCAGTTAGCTTCTATATTGGAGCTAGGTGCGACCTGCAAAGGTTTTGGTTGATGCTTCATAACTTATCTGTCTCCTCTAGGGATACCATTTCGGCTTTCCTGGCCTCCATGTTGGCATTCCTTTTAGCATCCCTCTCGGCCTTCTTTCAAGCCTCTACCTCGACCTTCGTCTTCACCCCCCCCCCCCCCCCCCCCAGCCTTTATCCTAGTGTACTCCTCCTCTACCCTCTTTCGGGTGGCTTCCTCTTCAGCCTTCTTCTAGGCCTCCTCCTGAATTTTGGCATGGGCATCCACTTCGGCCTTCTCCCTAGCCGTTGTCTTAGCCTTGAGCAGTGCTTCTTGATTGGCCTTCTTCTTCGCTTCCACCTCCTCGTATTTCATCAATATTTAAGTCGATGTTGTTCGCCTACCTCTTGCATAGTTGGCCAGCCTGCCTCTATATGTCAGGTCAGATGAGGATCCATACCCTTCCATCCTTTGTCTTTATCAAAATTTTTGTTGAAGTTATCCATTCTGATCTTGCCTATCTCCAAAACCCAGAACATTTCAGGGTGATTAAAATCCTCTCCCGTGTTCCTTTGGTAAGCTTCCATATCAAACCCGGGCTCGGCGCCCTTCGTCATTTCAGGGCCGATTGTCGCCTCTGCTCTAGAAGAACCTGTGCGTCGAAGAAGAAGACAAGTTAGTTTATTTATACTTCGTGTTACCATCATTTCGAATGCCATTGAGAACGTGGGTATACCTCCTATCATCTGCTGTGTAGCTTCTATCGGCACAACGCTTCAGATAGTTGATAGAAGGAAGCCTTCGTGCTCCAATTCCCGATGGTCGGGGTCATACTCCCTAACCATGGGAGCTGGCATAGGTCGATAGTATGACCAGGATAAATGAATCGTTTCCATTGGGAAGTAACACCTTCATACTCATGAGCAACCACTGTGCTCTCCATTGCAATTTCTTTACTCTTCTCAGTAGCAAGTCGTTCCTCCTCCGCCTCGGCGTCTTCTTTCAGCACGGCTCTGCCTCTGCCAACACCTGGTGCTCCTCATCCATCAAATACTGGGCCATCATCATTTCCTCATCCACAGTCTCCACTTCCTAGACAGCAGCTTCGTACTCCCCAAGCTTTTCCCAAGCTAGAGCAAGCGTGTAGGAAAAAATTTCAGCCCATGAGATTCCCCGGAATCAGAGAGTTTTTACATAGAAGCCCCATTATCAGCTCTAGCATTATCTCCTCCTTTGCTCAGGCCTTTATAGCATTGGTTCTGAGCCCTTCTAGCTGAGCCTTGAATTCCTCCTTCACACCATCTAAGTGGCCTAGCACTTCCTTGTTCGGTACCTCCGCCGCCTCATTTTCCTTCCTCGGCCATTCGAGTTCATCACGATTTGACTCATGGAGTTGTCTGAGCTCCTCGTATTCCTTGATTAAGAGCTACACCCTCTCGTTTTGTTCCCACAACCTCTCATTCTCCTTAGTCAGGGTTTCGTTATTTTGTCGAAGTTGTTGCACCTCCTCTTTTTCCCTTCTCATCCGGTCATTCTCTTCGCATACCACTTTGTTATCTTTCTCAAGCGATGTTTCCTGAGCTGTGGTTGAGGCTAGCCATCCTTATGCTCTTCACGATCCATGACCATAGCAGCCTTCACATCCTCTGACTCCTTCTTTAATCATCCTATTTTGGCACTAGAGAGTTATCATATAAGCATGTTACTCGAACATGTGAAAATAGATCCTAATTAGAATCTTGTCTTACCAACTTTGGTTTTCTCCTTTTTGAGGCTCTCCCGTGCAGACTTAACCTTGAGCCTTAAACCCTAAATATTATCATTCTTTTCAATGATCAGCGCATAGAATCTCTTGTCGTACTAATACAAGACCCGGTATTGATGAAAGACGTCATATACCTGAGTCCACATCTCCTCGTCAATATACATTAGGATCTAATGCATATCGGGTATCCAGAGAAGCTCCTCAAAATAGAAGCCCGGAAAGACTTTTTCAATATCTCTTTCTTCTCCGCATTGCTCAGGATCAGAATCTCCGATATATAGGGTATCATCGGGCCACGCTTCCTTATATCTCTCTTCTTCCGGCTCCCGATCCTTCGTTAATCTTATGTTTTCCTGAGACCCTAACCAACGATGATGCAGATAGGGCATCGGAACGAACGATCGCCACTAGCTGCTTTATACTCACTGTTTCTACTCTCTTCTCTACTTCGGCTGGCCTTATACATGGCAGTGGAGATTTCGATCATCGGGGGTACTCTCGATGTTGTCGGTTGCTGCCATGATCATATAATTGTCAGGGTTTATATGACAGATCCGCGCTTTTGATAAAACAGCTTACAACTCCTCCCATCGATTATCGAGAGCCTCCGATTCCTAGACCCTAGTCTCTATCTCCTTCCCGAGCCATTGCGCCTATAGAAAGAAAATGTTAGATTAGAAATGAACATTCCATAGTCCAGACACAAAGAAGTGTTGTATCATGCAGTGCTTATGAGTGTAAGTGTCCTAAGTGTTCCCTCCATGGACTAGATAATGGCTTGCTCGAAGGGGTAACTTCCCCAATGCTTAGCAATAAGATCTCGACATTTGTGCCGTTAAACTCGAAAGTAGATGTCTAGATGGGGACTATGTCCAAGCAATGGAACTGATGCTCAACCTCCATCGACATGGTGATTCCATAGATCACTATTGGATAAGTTGGCTCGAAACCATCTCTCAACCTCATCTCCTCTATAGAAGATGGAATGGGAGTGGGCATCAAATCATTTTCTCTAGTGGATTTTTCCTCGTCACTGCCGTCGTCGTCGCCGATTTCCCCTTAAGCTCCTGCAACCTCCATTTCGACTAGGAGCACTTTAGGATGCACAATAGGGGAAATTCCATTTGCGGATCTGGAAGAGCTACTCCTCTCTCAGCTTCTTCCTCTTCCTCCTCTTCTTCATTGTCATCTTTACAAACCATGGAGAAATCCTTGGGAAGTAAGCCTGACACATGAAGGGGATGGAACGATAACAGAGTAAATGCATTCAACACATTCCTCAATTCCAAGACTCATTTAAAGTAAACACCGTCCGTCTAAATCCGGGGGATACCTGCAACATGAAGTTCTAAATTATTTTAGAGCTTACGACTCAATTAAATTGAAAACAACGTAAGTTTTAAAACAATTAATGTCGTAAGTCATCTGCTTGCAAATCCTTAAGGGCATCAGATGAAGAACAAAACGATGTCTTACCCAGTTGGTTCTATGCCTAAGCACTCTTTGAATAGGATGTAAATGCCGAGAAGAAAGGCGTACGCATTCGTATGAAGCTACGTCGACACTAGATGGAAGAAGCTCCAAATATCCCGGATGTACGGTCATGACGGGGGTACTCACTCGATAGAGCACATATGCTTGTTACATGCAGTATAGCCTGCTGGGGGTGCATGTTGCCCTATCATCCTTCTCGGGTACAAGAACGTCACCTAAGGATATTCTGTACTTCACACAAATCTGCCTCAATGAAGCTTCGTTGATTAGAGAGACAACCGAATACAATGGATTTTGCAGAATATCGGCATCCTCCATTATGTCCGGTTCCACAATAACGCCTTCTTGTTCGCGACAAACATCCTCCTCTCCTTGCAATTCCACTCTTGCAGGTTTCACCCCTCCTTGGATAACCGACTCATCCACATGCTCGGCTGAATATTGCAATCCCTTTAGTTGTTCCTCTTGGTCGTGCATGTCAAGCGGGCTCATTTGTTGGGAAGGAGTGGAAGCCTTGATAGTCTCAAGCTCTCTTCCTGCAGGGCTGGAATCATATTAGGATTCGAAAGAACTCAATGATGGTTCTGCGGTTTCGACGAAAAAGCTTTGAAGTTGTTTGGAGCCTCTTTGTGCCATTGCAAACTATACTCTCAAGATAGTTGAGTTAATAACTCATGAAAATTTGTACCTCCTGTATTGGTGTAAACTAACATGGAACGTGCAGTGCTGTCCATGTTGATGCAATTGCAGTAAAACATGCCGGGACATTATGATGGTTTTCATTTTCATAAATTTAAACAATCATCATCGCTAACTGAAGTTGTAGAGTTTGTGTCGGGTCACGATTACACTGTGATCGGGTTAGAAACAAGTCAAGAAGCTGGTGGTATAGTCATATGTCCATAGTTCGAGTTTACGCTCTAATCCTATGTACATGTCCGAATTATTAGTCCGAATTATTTCGTTATTCGAGAGTAGAGGCACTAATCATTGACATGTTCAATTTCAAACCCATCCTGATCGCGTGACGTCGTGAAACGAGTCGAACTCAACAATTAAAATTTTCAAAGTCGAAAAAGTGTCCCAAAATACGAAAATAATGATTTCATATCCCGAAACACTTGTCATCTTCCTGAATCCTATCCAATACTCTCCTCATCTCTACCAATCGCGCCTTCTTCATCCTCAATTCGTATCCCCTCATGAATCACCGAAATTTTCCTAAGTCATAAGATACCAAATTCTCATGTCATATCCCCACGACTTAGGAAATTTCCCCCAAGTCCACCAGGATAAGGAATGAGAATTTCGTATCCCCGAATTTGTGTTCTCCTCCATAAATTCTCTTTGAATTTTCGTATCCCCTTCTCCACCGCAATTTCGTACTCCCCTTTCCTCTGCAAATTTCATACTCCCGAGATACACATCTTCCTCACCTACTTCGAACTCCTCATACCAGCCATGGCCAACACCTGCCCCTGGCCACCAACGCTCCTCTCTCTCCGCACCAACATCAATTTGACTGATAGTTCATATCGAAGTTAAAGGTTCTAACCTATGTTCGAATCTCAAGGGAGAAACCCTTCTGAAATATCTTGGAGTAAGGAGAAGAAGAGTTCCAAGTCATTTGGGGATTTCAGTTTCTCGAAAAGATTCTAAGTCTACGAGTATAAAAGTGGGAAGTGAAAAAGGGAATGAAAATTTGGATCCGACTTTTTATAGTGGGGGGTGTGGAGGAGAATCCTAAAAACTTAGAGTTTTTTTCTAAATGTTCTGGGATCAGTACCGATCCCTCTTATATAAAAAGAGAGGGAAAAGAGGATTGGAGAAGTGAAAAAATTAGCACATCCGGGATTAGTGAAACGTCAAAAACTTAGGTCACAGCTACGATCATGCATACGCATTTTGGAAATCTTGACCATCGAAACCGACTCGACTCGCTAGCCAATCACATACTCACGAACCTAAATATTCTGGAGTATGCGCCAAGCGATCGAGTTTTCGATTCAGTAACATTTTGAGAACCAACTTGCGCAATCGCACGTTCAAATCATACCATTTCGATTATGTTTTATTATGAACTCCAATCGTATCACGCAAAATCATGTGTGGACATGTGAGTGTATACATGACACTATGACAACAACAACTTATTTACGTTCCCACGTAAGGAGTTGGCCAAAAATATTTATTTCTTGAATCGATAGGAATTAAAAACTCAAAGCTCACCTGAGCAATAAGACAGATTCAAGTCCGAGTGATGGAGTTCATTGCGATTAAAATTCTCAACACTATTGGAACCGCATACCTATATCAACGAGCTTCGATAAAGCATCATTATTGCTCAGAAGCGATACACTCACAGGATTGCGCCACTCGACGGAATGGTCGCACCAATCGCTCGATATGACTTGGGAATCTTTCCAACTTTCAGAAAGACTTGTCTCAACTCAAAGCACGTCATATTAACACAAGACATCCTTTGGGGGCAAGTGTTACCTAACCTTTTAGCATGGCTACCAGAAGCAGTCAAGGCCAGCTCTACTCGGCCCATCATGTAGTTAAACCGACTAGAAGTGTTTCTAAAGCATTCATGAAACAAGCCTAGATCGATTCGTTCAACTGTAGTCATCATGATTCATCGAAATTGCTTGAAAAAGCTTAGTATGCTGGGATTGGTAGTGCCACCTTCGACAACTCGTATCCCGAAGATTCATACGAATTTCATATCCCGAACCTCCTTCCACATTTCGCATTCTAAAGCTTAATCCAGAATTTGTTTCCCTTTAAATGACTTCCAAGATCGATATAACTTATGCATGCCAACAAAATATTATAAGTGTTTCGGGGTCAATGTAAAGGATTTCATATCCCCTCGAGGCTTTGGAACCCGTACAAATGGCTTTGTATCATAGGATACAAAATTCAGCAAAGCAGAAGGATTCAGTGCGACCGAGGAAGCAAGGCAGAAATAATCTAAGTATACTGGGAAATAATCTAAGTATCCCGGGATACGTACTGATCTCGAAATACGAAAATTGTGGGCACATCCCACCAGCCACCTGTTGTACCTACTTCCTCCTGCTATAAATCCCATGCTTTAGATCTGAGAGAATAGTCGGAATTTTGGACTCTTGACACTTTGGGAAGAAGATATTACCAATTTGATCTTCCAACTTGCTCAATCACTCTGGGAAGAAGAAACCTACCTCCTTTTAGACATTTGGACTTTTTGCACTACATAGGCACTTTGGGAAGAAGAATTTAGGCTTCATTTTGGACCTTATTGAACTTGCTTTCCACCATTGTTATTGTAGTTTTTTGGAATCATTGTTCCCACTATTGTACTTTGACATAAAATTGAATAAAAAGGCAAACCCTTCAAAGTGGACTTAGGTTCTCATAAACCAAACCGCTATAAACATTGTGTTGATTTACTTTTCTGCATATTTTACACTCCGGACGTTTAGCTTCATCATCTTGGAACTTGTTGGGTGCTGTGCCAACTTTTGCACTTCAATAGTATATAAAATCTATAAAATCTTAGTAAAATTATTTCATTTAAAATATTTTAAAACAAAATTGTGTTTACTAACTTTTTTTACTGTTTTGGGATCCTTGTCGTATAGATTCGAATCCATAATTTATACCAAACGTATTTAAAAAATATGCAATAACAAATATTCGCTTATATATATTATTTAAACTTAGAATCACCCTAGGATCATGGTTGCCCTATTTCAAATGAGTAATCCTACCAAATCCTAGGTGTTCACTTAACCTAATTTCTGATACCACTTTGAACAACTTTCCTTCTCAATCCTCAGAAGACAACACTAGTATATTCACATGCTGAATATTCAAAAGCCAGAAAGATAGATTGTTTGGGGATAAGTAAGATACATGACATAATCTTGCAGCAAATTGAGTAATCTATAATATAATAATGACCTTTACATCAAAAAGATTGTAATTTATATACATATGTCAAAGAATTAATCAAGAAATCAGCTTAGATAGTTAAAATAACATATCCTCATAAACGTTGATCTATACAACCAAAAGACATAGTGACAATAAAAAATATACAAGAATACGTCTTGTACCTCTAGCCTCTCTCTTAAAGATATAAAACAATCTAAACTAAACTAAAAATATTCTATGTCTAACCAAAATATTATAATAAAATAGCTCTTGGATCAGTCTGTTGAACTAGGGTGATGAAACTCAAAACACTAGTAACTTATTCTTTAACTTGTAAACCTTTGAAATCAAAGCTACCTTTTAAGACCACGTCATACATAAATACATATAGGCTTTTACTTAATGATAACTTATATTATAAGTCCGGTTGTATTATAATAATGTCTAAAATTTACAAATAAATATATAACATAGCGTTGAATGCTTACATGTCACATTCCTACAAAATAGGTATGCAGTCAAGTCTAAAAGTAAGTATTGGAGAATGGATTCGAGCTACGAAATGGTAAGAATTTGGCTATCAAATCCTTACAACTCTAGATAAAATATGTGGGAGATGTAAGGGGTGATCCATCCCTTTCAGCGGAAAAACCTCAATGGGATCTTGTAATGATGTGATAGAACAAATAGATTGAAATGATTATCAATCACAGATCACAGTAAAAAATAAAGGCAACAGAGAACACACAAATTTATAGTGGTTCCACTATCGCGAGATAGTGTACGTCCGCTTTAATGGGGAAGAGATTTTATTAATATTCAAGAGATTACAGAGTTTTTAAAGTAGAGCAAAGAAATTAAGAAATACATACGATCTCATGTCATAGGAATAACATTCTCTATGACTCTCTTTAAATAGAGAAAAAATTACTTGGGGATAAGGCAATTGATTTATGTAAATAAATCAATTCATGGAAGGCTAATATTCCCGTTAATTTTATTGTCATATGATTGATTGATAACTAACCCTTTTCTCCATCAATCAATCATTTTCCCAATTTAATTTCTTTCCGTTTATTCTTTCATGAAACATGGCAACAAAATAAATGGTGAATCTCCAATATCCCTTTCTCCTTAATATTCCTTTCCATTTCTTTCTTAAACAAAATGAGTAACCAAATTACCCCGAATATCTCCAAAAATCTAATTAATTTTTGGAAAAATTGTATCACAAAAAATTCCAATAATCTCCACCTTGATACAATATCTCTTACAACCAAGAGTCTCCAATGTGAATGCTTCCCAATAAGTTCCTGCAAAAGCCACCCCTCATTGCACTTTGTCAGTGAACTCTGGCAAGGCCACCGCCCACCAACAAAGTGTTGGAAGCATTCAATAAAAACAAGGTAGACATTGTGCAACCAACTCCTATCTCTTCATACAAGAAGAATACCACATCTTCTCTTGACTTCAACCAAGTCACTCTCTTCCCCATAGTCTCACCATGTGGCTCTTAGCACTTCATTAAGTGAATCAAGTTCGAGCAATGCTCGAACTTAGTAGCAGGTAATGCCTTCGTAAACATGTCCGATGCATTGTTACTTGTGTGAATCTTATGAAGACAAAATAACTTCTCCTCATTCATAGAGATAAGGAAGAACTCTCTTTCCTCTATATGCTTTGTTCTAGAACTGAAAGCCAAATTTTCAGCTACATGAATTGCACTTTAACTATCACAATTCACCAAACAAGAATCTTGTATGAAGCCCAAATCACACAATAACTTCTTCAAAAAAAGTGCCTCTTTAGTTGCCTCAACTACAGTTATCAACTCTGCCTCTATAGTAGACAAACAACTATTGTCTGCAACCTCTGTCTCCAACTAATAGTTGTTCCTCCAAGTGTGAACACATAGCCTGAGGTTGACTTCCTTCTATCTCTATCTCCAGCATTGTCTGAATCACAAAATCCGACCAAGTTGAAATCTTTATTTCTGCCGCAAAAAGCAAGCCCATAATCTGATGTTCCTCTAAGATATCTAAAAATGCACTTCACTGCCTCCCAATGCAATTTCCCTGGATTTGCCGTATATCTACTAACTAATCCTACAGCCTGAGCAATGTCAGGTCTAGTGCACACCATAGCATACATCAAGCTACCTACTGCACTTGTATAAGGCTTCTTTTCCATATAGGTCTTGTCCTTTTCTGAGTTTGGAAAGCCCTGCTTAGAAAGCTGTATATGCAAAGGCATGGGTGTACTGATAGCCTTTGCTCCATCCATGCTAAACCGAGCAAGCACCTTTTGAATATATTTCTTTTTAGAAAGTTGTATATGCAAAGGCAGTAGATGTGCAGGAGGCTGACATGAGCCTAGTTCAATGACACTGGAACTCAAAGGTCACCAGGAATTATAGAGAGAAGATGAATGAGATTAAGAAAAAGGGGAAGAAACCATAGTGAATTGGTGATGAAGTGTTTGATAAGATGGTTGCGTGGTGGGACACGGATGAGTTCAAGGTAAATCTATAAAAAAATCTAATTTATTTATTTTTTGATTTTAAATAATTAGTCAATGTACATTTGCAGGTTGAGTCATAAAGGAACATCGCAAACAAGGGCAAGAATCTAGTAACTCATCACGGAGGATCCAAGTCTTTCCAGCATCACCGTGAGGGCTTGGTAAATTTGTCAATTATTACATTTATATGTTGATCAGTTAAGTGATTGACTATGTGGAATTGAGTTATTCAAATTATCAACTGCAAGAGCGAGCTCATGGACATCCCGTGTCCTACATGGACGTATTTACTCAAACCCATGCATCCAGGCATGTAGACGAGGCTGACAATGTCACATATCAGTGGGATGATAAGGATAGCGCGACAACTACATACATATGTTTATTCTAAATTTTATTATCACGTCGATTAGTTTATTAATTACCAGTTAATATAAAATAAAATCAACATTCTATTATTTTTCAACTGAAATTGTTTTTTGCATTATAGGCAAAGTTCCAGGAGGCACAGGCTCATGCGCTTGAGGGGTCGGGTCGTGATGAGTTGACGCATGAGGAGGAAGACAACCTATTTGATGTTGTTGTGGATCCATCGCAGCGGAGCAAGCGTTATGGATTCGGTAACCTGATGGTAATATTCGTATGATTTAACCAATATTTATTTGATTTTTGCAATATTTGTATAGAGTACAGAATGTCAATATACAAACCATATCGCTGAGTATAAATATATAAATATCTACCATTATTAGCTCTCAGACTATATTTTGATAATTTAATATTTCAAATTATATTTTGATAATTAAATTAACTTATGCACATTGGCTGCTGCTCTAAAATTAACTTATTAACATGTATTTTATTAAGCATTTTAGCCAGTAGAATTAAGCAATAATTGGAAATTTGGAACCGAGCAAGCATAAAGTTTAAATGAACAAATAAAATGCATTTGGTGGAATTGTTCACAGTAAGACTCATATATGAAAAACCTTGCCAATGGACCTTGTTTTGTAATGACAAAACTGAAGAGCTTTGTTTATCCTATTATGAAAATGGAGGCATTTTGATAGTGGACGCGGATGTTGAGATTAAAGACTTAATTGCAAGAATGTAAGCTGAAATAATGCAACATTTGATACATATAAAACTAGTTTGAGAGTGACTGAGTTGTTATGTAAATAGGGTTAATACTTCCTCTCATGTAGATCAAACCGAAACTGCTTTTAGTCTAAAATTGTTTACTTAATTGTGGCATACACTGCTTTTAGTCTAAAATTTTGATAGCTTATCTTACATCTAATAATTATTCATGTTCTAATTTTTGTGCAAGCTTTTAGTCTTAACACATCTATGTATCAACATATAAATATCTACCATTTCAACCTTTTTGTTTATGCATCATTGTTCCTAAACCATTTTGTTATGATTTCAAATCATGCTTGTTCAAGAGTATTTTTTGATTTTTTTTCTTCTATACTTGTATTTGCAAGTTTTACAAGCTAAGAAGGCTTAGGACAAAGAAGAAATTAAGGAGATGCGAGAGTTAATTGAGCAGCTGGAGGACCAGAATCGTGTGCAGGCTATGTTGATTAAGCAGCTGAATTAAAAGGTTGTGGAGTACGTGCACAATCATGGTAGTTTTCCTTCATTGTCTGCTTCTGGAGCACATAACGACGGGCATGATGCAGCTTGAGGTATGTTTTTTCGGTGTTTGGCTTGGAGATATGATTTGTTTTGATGTTGTATATATTTGTACGGAGTGGATGAGACATGTTTGGATGTATTTTGATGGTTTGTATATATTGGTACGGTTTGTAGACATGTTTGGATGTTTGTAGACATTGTTTGTTTTGTATGTATTAATGTTTCTGCATTTTATTTTGATTGTTTATATTGTTATTGGTATATATATGTTGAGGATATGTGGAATTGGTTGGAAATGGATTGAAAATGAAATGAATTCGAAATGGGGTGGCTGGAAGGTTGTTTGCGTGCTGCTACATATTAAAGGAACCCAGTATTTCCAACGGCTATCAACAGTTTCCAACGACTATTTGGTCATGGTTCTCTAACGGTTTCCAACGGCCCAATACTGTTGGAAGCCGTTGGAAAGGTTCTGTGGATTCCGCTGGAAGCCGTCGGAAGTCGTGAACGCTATTCCAACGGCTTCCAACGGCCGCCAATGACTTTTAGTCGTTGGAATAGCCCTGTATTCTAGTAGTGTAGTAGACTTGCCAAACGCATTTATTTATAACCCGACCTTTTTTATGCATTTATTAAAAGGCGCAACTCGCCCAAACCCACTTTATTGACGGATCCACCATGCATGATCTCTTCATTTAACTAGCTTTTTCCATATTCATGTTGTGAAAATTATTCCAAATAAGTATTTTTGTATTTTTAATCTGTTATATAAAACTTGCATTATTTTTACAAGCATTATAGGAAGCATTATATTTGTTCTATTTTTTTTAGATTAGCATAAAAAGAGTAGATGGTAAAATGAAGCATATATAAAGTAATTATGCACAAACTAACACATATTTAACACATAAATTGCCCCTTCATATTTACAACATCTAACACCCGGCTAAGTTTATGGATTTAGACCAAATGTGGTAGACTACTTAATAAAATAGGAATCGGCACAACTTGGACACCATAAAGTGTTTAAGCAAAATATCTTTACCTACTATTCCATTGGTAAATGCAAACTTTTTAAAACTTCAACCTATACAATAGCACTCCTAATACAATCTCAAAGTTTTGGAGAACATGAAAGGTTGGAATGGTCAGCAAAACTAAGAAATTATGAAATTGAAAAAGGGCAAACATCTCAATAGGGTATTATTGCTTCAACTAATATTGCTATATTCATTAGTCCATTTAGCATCTTCTCTAATAATAATGTAAGACGCGGGTACGGGATTTCAGGATTGCAGAAAGCACATTTGCAGAAAGGGGGAGTTCTTAAGGTTTTCAATCGTGGGAATTTTTTTCAGAAATAGACTGTATCAATTTATGTCTTTCACAATACTGATTTATCATCGTCATATATAAGTATTCATATTACATATTGATTTTTACTTCAGATCACTGCTAAAAATCGTAACTCGGACCTTTTGCTAAATTCTTGAACTCCAATCAAATTTCATAACAAATTAATATTCAATTACAGTGATGAAATCGTTTAACTCCAATCAAATTTCATAGTAATTTCATAACAGTTTAATCAAACATGAATTAAATTTTCCTATATCATACCTGAAGCCAAAATCAAGTATCCACGAATCTAACATCCAAGTCGAGGACCGATTCTCTGAAGTCGAACTTGGGCGCGATTTCCCTAGCAAAATCTTCAAAGTCTGAAAAAACGGCTGATTCGTAGAGGAGCTGATTCCCCTAGCGATTCATAAAGGAACCGATTCATAGAGGATCAATTCAACTAAAGAGTCGATTCGTAATTCTTTTTAAAACGGACAAGATGGAGTAAAAGCGTTGATAATGGAATAGAGAAATGGAATATAGGGTTATTGTAGAAAGCACGAGCATGTTTACATTTTTACCCTCGAGAACCAGCCTTACCAACGTTAATAAGTTTTAGCAATAAAAAAAATATAATTATGTATTTTTGGTAACACATTTTTAACATAGCAATACATATTATTGTCACTAACCTGTAACACAAATAAGTGTTGGCAATTAAAAAATAAGCCTTACCAAATGGCTATTATGGTGTCGTGATTGTTGTAAGGAAAATCTTGATATAATTTATGATGAGTAGACCACTTCCTAAGTGTTATTGCAATGAAACTCCTAATATCCATGGAAAATACAGTTGCAATGAGCAAAACTAAAATCAAACACCAAAATGAAAGAATACAAAGTGTTGGAAATGGTTTTGAAAAACATTTAGTGAATTATTAAATTTTTTGATTAAGTGTAAGATGACTCCTATATGTGAATAGTCTCACATCTTGAGACTATATGGAAGAAGCAAAGTATTTATATTTGTTTCTAAGAACACATGTTGGGCCTTGGGGCTCCCAATACATGCTTTATTGTGAGGAGGGAGACCATGCATGATGACTACCACACACGCGCGCGACCGACCGACCGACTCGACCCGACTCGACGTGGTTCGGTTTGGGCTTGGGCTTGGCTTGGCTTTGGTGGTGTAGACACTTATATTTTTGGACCGAAAACCCTTGCATTTTCTGAACCATTTTTTTCTTCTGAACCTTGCATCTTTCTCATCCATTAACAATTCTTACGGAAAAAAACGAGCAATTGTTTTTGTTCGAAAGTGCAATTCTATTTTGCACCTCTTATTTTGCACGTGAACTCTCTCCCTTGATCTCCACCACCCATTTACCCACTCATTCCGTCTCTTCCCATTTCAATATTATTTCTTAGTGGAAGAGAGAGAATGAGTGGGGAAATGGGTGGTGGAGATTAAGGGGGAGATTTCGCGTGCAAAATAAGAGGTGTAGCGGAACCCTCCTCTCTCTATATATAAATATATGTGTATATATATATATATATATGTGTGTGTGTGTGTGTGTGTATGTACAAGTTTCTTAACTTTTCTGGTGTTTCTATGTTTGTTTTCAAGTTTCTTTGGAAGTCTAATGCTCTGTCGAAAGCAAAATTCCTTATGTGGTTGATTATTCACAGGAAACTTAATACATACATACATATATATATGTATGTATGTATGTACAAGTTTCTTAACTTTTCTGGTGTTTCTATGTTTGTTTTCAAGTTTCTTTGGAAGTCTAATGCTCCGCCGAAAGAAAATTCCTTATGTGGTTGATTATTCATAAGAAACTTAATACGGTTGAGCATTTAAAGAAGAAAAATATTATTTTTGATGTTAAGTGTTGTTTTTGTAGTTTCACGGAGGAGAATGTTGATCATTTATTTTTCTCTTGCACTATTACCAATTATATTTTATCTATGGTTGTTAGGATCTTTGTTTTTAACTGGTCCTATTCCTATAGTAACCGCGATTATTACTGGAATTGTTTTAGATTGGTTTTTCATTATAAGCATAGATATGTTTTGGATTCTTTAATTTCTATTATAAGTTGGTTGCATTTTGTTGGAGAGGAACCAAAGATTGATTCACTCTAATTTTGGCTCTATTGATAAATTAATCATTAGGATTGTTTCTTTTAGTTTGGATTGGATGTCTAACCCTCACTATAAGTTATATAGAGATTATCGTTTTAATATATATTTGTTTAAGGTTAGAATTAATTTTAGTTTGTTTGTTAGAATTAATAGGTATTTTAGTCATAATAGGATTTGCATTTGTTATTGATTTCTGATTTTTATGTATCTGTTTTCTTTGTTTTATTTCTCTCTCTCTCTATATATATATATATATATATATATATATATATATATATATATATATATATATATATTCTTTCATATATATATGTGTGTGTGTGTGTGTGATAGGTACTTATGGTTTGGCTAGCCTTTTTCAGGTCGCAGGTAGTTGATTTTGCTGAGGAGCTTTTTGGAGAGCTGTTTATTTGGATTGTAGAAGATTTTTGCTTTGGAGTTTTTTAGAGCGCTATTTTGGAGAGTTTATTTGTGTTGTTTTAGTTCTTTTGTATTTGGTTGGTGTGACTTATGTTTTGTGTAGGAGTAGATATACTTCATTATCTGGTGGTAGCCTTGTCGGAACTTGATATTGAAGTATGATGGGCGGTGGTTTATCCAGAGCTCATCTATCTACTATTATATACATACTTTTAGTCACAACTAGTGTAGTTTTTGTTTGTTTTTCCAATCGAACTTATAGACAGATTTTGTAGAATTTTTTCATTTTATATATATGTGTGCTCTCTTCTTTGTTGAAGATCACACATTTTGGCTTCAAATATATATATATATATATATATATATATATATATATATACACACACACACACACACAACAAAAGAAAAAACAAATAAAACAAAAGTATTCTAAGGTTTCAGCCTTCAATATTTGATCATCTTATGCTTGATTTTCTCATATGTTATTTCGGTATTTGATAATTTCCCATGTAATCCATGAAGTAATGTGAACATAATTTGCTATGAACACTTGAATTCAAGAACAAAAGTCGAAGTATTCTGATTATTGTGATATGCATATGTATCAAAGATCAAGAGATCTACACGCAAACGTCACTTATAATAAAATAAAGTTAAATTTACAAGTAGAATCTTCCTTTCAAACTAATCATATTAAACAATAATTTCTTCTAGATTTCTTGATAAAACATCCAACAAACAAAAATGTCAAGAAACAAAGCAATCAATGCCACTTTTGACAGAACTAATTTAGTCTGTGGGCAGGTGAAATTTAATACAATCTACCAAACCCAACAAGGAAGCCAAAGTACTTATATTCCAATTTTGTAATCATCAGTTGTAGACAAGTTTTATCATTTATGTAATTTATCATTAAGCTTAAGGAATATAATTACAGAGACATAAAGCATGTTGTTTGTGTATAATGTACATTTCGTTCTCCTTAATCATTGTCACGACTCATGAAATATGATCACTACTAGAAAGGACTGTTATTCCAACGTCCACTTTTCAATGGCTGCCAACGGTTTTTTAAGAGCCGTTGGAAACCGTTGGAACAAAGATCGTTGACGGCCGTTGGAAATCGTTGAAAATTTACGTGATATTGTCTGCTCTAGCCAACCAAAAGCTTCATTTCCTCCTCCTCCACCAATTATTCATCTCCTCCAACCATTCCTCTCCTTCCAAATTTGCTGTCAAAGCTTCCTCCATCACTCCAACCTCTTTGGGCGCCATCTACGAGCTTCTCCAACCCATCTCCACCCTTCTCGTTATCCAAATTAGGTAATTTCATGAAACCTAATTTTTAGGGTTTATTCGATTTCGGGTTTAATTTGTAATTTGCTTAATGCCTACTGGTTTGTATATGTATATTACATCATGTTACCCTCTAATTGATATTATTGTCACAATAATGATCAAATTATTTGGCGTTAAATTGATTTAGGGTTTAATTGTGTTTATTTACGTAACTTTGGTTAGTGAATGTTATATGTATGTGATAGTGTTTGCTAATAATATAATTTATGCAAACACGAAGATTATATTATGTTGACAAACACGCAGTAAATTACAAAAATATATAAATTTATGCATACACAAAGTAAATTACTATAATTGGTGCAAACACGAAGTAAATTACAAAAATATATAATTTTGTACACATGTACTAAAACGGTAAAATAATTACAAATTGTATATTTAAATTTAATGTAGATAAATATTTAAACCCTTAGTTATTATTTGGCCCCGTCTGACAAGTGTTGTATATGATTGTTATATGGATATTCATTTTTTTACAAAACGGAAATCTATATTCATCTGATATAACATTTGTAGGATTTGTCCTTGTATTGGACAAGTTACAAACACTATAAAGTAATTATATTTCGTAGATCATATCACTTTAAAATGTTCACAAAATTTCGACGCCATTTCCTTTATGTTCCTTGTTTATACCCACGTGTGTACGATACAAGGAACACAGGGGGAAATGCTGCCGAAATTTTGTGAAATCATTTAAAATGATATAATTTACGAAATATAATTAATATTGTGTTTGTAATAGGAAGTAGGATGACCGACCATCAAAGAAGACACATACGCGTCAATAAACCAATAGTTATTTATTTTGAAATAAAGTTTGTAGACAACTATAAAATTAACGAATATTTTTTATTTCATCATAGATTTTAAAGTAGGAAAAATGGCCAATTACTTTAGTGTTCGGAGCTGGATGTATCAAAGAAGGGAAATTAGTGGTGCAATAAGTGAACATTTTAAAAATGGGGTAAAAGTGTTCATTGATTTTGCGATAAGTAGTATCGGAAACAGTAGAGAAATTCGTTGTCCATATTGTAGATGCAAATTGTTGAACTATTTAATACCGAATATGGTTAAGATTCATTTGCACCAATACGATTTCCTACCCAATTATTTGTTGTGGGATCATCATGGAGAAATTGTAGCCCCTAATACTCAAGAACAGTCGACGGAGGTCAATAATGTTGAAGTTAGCACGAATCTCATAGAAAATATGGTCGAAGATGTTGCACGATCAATGTTCCGTACCGTTCAAATTGGTAACGACGATGATAACATCGAAGAGGAGCCAAATGTTGAAGCTAAAAATATATATGATTCATTGAATAATGCTAAAAAAAAACCTTTGGAATGGATGTGAAAGTGGCACTCAATTATCGGTAACTGCAGAATACATTGCAAAGAAATCAAAATACAACCTTACGGAAGCTGGATTTACGACTGTTGTTCAAGCGGCTAAACGCCATATGCCATCTGATAATTTATTGTGCAAAAAATATTATGAAGTGAAAAAATTTATGTCATCTTTTGGTTTGCCATATCAGAAAATAGATACATGTTAAAAGGGTTGCATGTTGTATTGGAAAGAAGACAACGATCTTAGAAAATATAAGTTTTGTAATCAAGAAAGATACAAACCAAGAAAAAAGAAAGGAAAAGAAGTTCTGTACAAGCATATGCATTATTTACCCATCACCCCTAGACTTCAAAGATTATATGCATCATCCGTAACAGCGCAACATATGAGATGACACAGTTTGAGAATACCTCAAGAAGGTACGTTGACACACCCATCGGATAGAGAAGCATGGAAACATTTTGATAAGAAATATCCTGATTTCGTAGCGGAAAGCCGCAACGTTAGACTAGGTTTATGTACAGATGGCTCCGCACCGTTTTCTCAGTTTGGTTCTAAATATTCATCTTGGCCTATAACAATCACACCTTACAATCTACCCCCGTGGATGTGTATGAAAACTCCATACATATTTCTCACAGTTGTCGTCCCTGGCCCTGATGATCCGACACAGGGTATTGAGGTTTACTTACAACCGCTAATCGAATAATTGAAATATTATGGAACGAATGAGTTGAAAGATACGACGTATCAAAAAAGAAAAATTTTCGGATTTTCGCTTCTTTGTTATGGACTATTAGTGATTTTCTTGCATATGCAATGCTTTCGGGTTGGAGTACGGCCGGTCGTCTTGCTTGTCCTTATTGCGTGGAAAAAACACGAGCATTTTCGTTACCGTACAGAAAGAAAATTTCATAGTTTGATTGTCATCGATGCTTTCTTCGTATTAATCATACTTTTAGAAGAGACATTTTTTACATCTAATAGACATGAGGCTTTACGGCTACCGACGGTTTGGTCAAGCGAGAAAATATATGAACTTGTAAAAGATTATCCAAAGATACATGAAACCGGAAAACAAATCGATATTCAAGGTAAATTGACAATTAATAATTGGTGCAAACAGAGTATATTCTCGGAATTGCCTTATTGGAAATATCTCTTAATTCGTCATAACATTGACGTGATACACAACGAGAAAAACGTATTTGGTAATGTATTTAATACAGTTCTGAATGTGAAGGGCAAGACTAAGGATGATTTGAAATCCAGACGTGATATAGAGGAAATATGTAATCGTCTTGAGCTTCATTTGAAGCCCAACGATAGTAAAAAAACCTAAAGCATGCTATGAACTAGACTAAAACCAAGTTAAAGTACTGTTAAAATGGGTGGAAAAATTGCGGTTTCCCGATGGAATTTCCTCTAATCTTCGTAGATGTGTCGACTATAAAAACGGAAAGCTAAGTGCAATGAAAAGCCATGATTGTCATGTAATGATGGAAAATTTATTACCCATCGTCTTCAAAGAATTGTTACCTGGAAAAGTTTGGATTGTAATAACAGAACTTAGCTTATTTTACAAGGAGCTTTGTTCAACTACTTTAAAAGTTGACCATCTACTTAAACTTGATGAAGAAATCCCTATACTGCTCTGCAAACTGGAGAAAATATTTCCTTCGGGTTTCTTTAATGTAATGGAGCATTTACCTGTTCATCTTCCAAATGAAGCACGTCTTCGAGGTCCTATGCAATATGGATGGATGTATCCATTCGAAAGGTATGTTATTATACTAAGTATTCAAATGATAATTTAATTATATTTAGAAATTAATATTGAACCGAACTACATTTTATTAAGTACTTAAATCATTTAAAAAAAAGTGAGACAAAAAGCTCGAGTTGAATGTTCTATTTGCAAATCATATATCGAAGAAGAAGCCTCTTTTTTTTTTCTCTCATTATTTTAATGTTCATGTGAACTTATCATTTGCAATCGTTCCACATAATGATGAGAGGGTTGAACAAGATTCTTCTTCTGAATCAACATTATCTATTTTTAAACAACAAAACCGACAAGTTGAAAAATGTGTGGAAATATGGCTAAATGATGAAGATTGTAATGCAACACACACATATATTCTTCTTAATTGTCCCGAAGTTGCTCCGTAATCATTTTTTTTTAAGTTTTACTAAATTTATGTTAAATGTGTTAATAACGTAACATATATTGTTTGTGTTTGCAGTATTTATGAATCACAAAATTCAAGCAGCGGTCTAAGCAAAGATTTCAGTAGTTGGTTTAGAAACTATGTTTTTGATCCCATAAATAATGTGCTCGAAGAAGGAATAAAATATTTAGCATTTGGACTGAAAAGAAAAGTCAAAACATATCCAATATTTTTTTGTTAATGGGTATAAATTCAACACCAAAGAATACGGTGCTGAAAAATTAACAAACAATACTGGTGTGTTTGTTAAAGGCAGTGAAGATCCTAATAATCATATAAATTATTTTTATGGCGAGTTAACTCAATTTTGCAAATGACATATTTTACAAGGCCCGTAGAGGATGTTTATTTGTTTAGATGCAACTGGTTCAGCAATGTTCCGGGTTCTGGTATTAATGTGCATCCAAAGTATATTCTTGTAGAAATTAAACCTACCTCACGTTATCAAAAGTACGACCCTTTTGTACTAGCTAAACAAGCCCTACAAGCTTATTATGCCCCTTATCTGTCTTTAAAAAGGGATAAAGCAGATTGGTCTGCAGTTTTTAAAACTAAGGAAAGATTTACGTTCGATGGATAGAATATTCCTGATGAACAAGCCTATCAAACAGATCTAGAGGAAAATGTTGAAATAACAATCACAGACGATCAAACTGACTTTGGTCCTTTGAATGATGAGGCAAATGTATTAGTCGATGCATTTGAGAGTGTAGAGGAAAACGACATAGAACCTGAAACCGAGTCTAAATCAGAAAATGACGAAGAAATAGATGAAGACTAAGTAAAATTTGGTAATTTTCACAACTATTCACATAACATTTATCTATGTTTAATATTGAATTTTCATAACTATTCACATTACATTTACCTATGTTTAATATTGCATTTTCACAACTATTCACATTACATTTACCTATGTTTTGTATATGTATCAATGTGGAAGGTATATTATGTCTGGCTCTCAACGACGTGGTGGTTGGAATAGCGGCTTCAAGAATTTGACGGTAATGAATCCTACTGTATGCATACAATAAATTAACATTTAAATATACAGTGTTATAATATTTTATATGCTGAAATAACATTTTTACTATTCATTCTATTTGCAGACTCGACAACCTAAGAAGGCCCAATACAAAGAAGAAATTAAATAGCTTAGAATTATGATTGAGCAACTACGTGACCAGAGTCGTCTTCAGACTATGCAGTTGGAACAACTAAATCATAAGTTTGCGAAGTATGTGCACATTCACGATAGTCGTCCTTCGTCGTCTATTGATTCCGGAAGCGATGCTTAAGGTATGTTGTATATTTTGGCATTGAGTGGGTGAGAATGATAATTTTGATATGTTTAGATGGTTTGTGGACATGTAACTTTGATGTATTTGGTTTATGAACACGTATTTGTTGGTTTATGGATGTTTGGATGTTTTGTTTTGTTTATATTGATGTTTCTTTGATATATTTTGGTTGTTTATATTGTTATTGGTATATATGTGTTGTATATATGTGGAATTGATTGGGATTGGATTGGAAATGGATTAGACTGGAAATGTTGTGGCAGGAAGGTTATATGCTTGCTGAAATTAAAAAAAAAAACCAATTTTTCCAACGGATACCAACGGTCTCCAACGGCTAATTGGTCATGGATTTGTAACGATTTTCAACAGAGAAAAGCCGTTTGAAGCCATTGGAAATATTCCATTGGAAGCCGTTGGAAGTCGTGAAAGTTATTCCAACGGTCGCCAACGGCTGGGAGCCATTTGAATAGTCCTGTATTCTAGTAATGGATATGACTGGTAAAACGCTGCTCTGATTTCCCTATGATTCTTGGAAGCAGTGGCGGAGCCAGCCAAACAGCTCAGGTAGGGCCATACTTGAATTTGAGCCAGGGCTACTTGTTGTCGCCTACTCCTTTTTGCCAGTATTTTATAAATCCACATAGGGCCATGGCCCTAGCTCAGCAAAAGGTGGCTCCGCCCCTGCTTGGAAGTATTTTGCTCATCTTCACTTTACGTCTCGATCTCTTATTTCTAGTCTCATATTTGTTGTCTACAATAACAAAATAAAACAACAATATCATGTCTGATTATATCAATCAGATCATTCAATAACGATATGCAAATTCGGACCATATCACCCAAAAAAAAAGAAAGAAAGAAAAAAGAATGAGGTAAATATGCCTTCACTTGTTGTAAAATATATAGTTGTAAAATATATAGATGAATATGTATTATCATTAAAAAAAGAAAGGTGTTTATTTACTCTAATAGAACATCAAGCTGCTTAGGCTCGCCTCATATCTTTTGAATCGCAGGGTCGACCCTCAAGCTTATGTATTACACACTATTGATATCCTGTACAATAAAGTTATTCATGTAAATAAACACGGATTAAGATATAATACACAGTATATCTGTGTATACAATAGTGTATATGAGCAAGACTCTTTTGTAAGTGGTCAAAGTAGAAAATGCAAAAAGGGTCCAGTCTAATATAAGCAAAACTAATATCAAGCACCAAAATGAAAGAATACAAACTGTTTTCGATAAAAGTAGCATATGAAGTGCATAAAATGCTAACAATATATAGAAAAAATAATGTTGAAAGAATTGCTTGTATTAAAGGAAGTTTTCTATAAATGATGAGCATATAAAAAAGGAAAATAAAATTATTGTTTTCTTATTTTAGTTTTCTCAATACTTTTTAAAGCTATATGGGTTACAAGTATTTGTAGCTTGCTAAGATATGTATTCAAACTTAAAAGACAAATTATATAATCAGGGGATCCTATGCACTCATAATGTATTATTTTTCGTTCATTAATATTTTTTCTACGGTGTTTTTCTTATTATGGTTTCATCGAGACATTACATTGATCTCGTAGTGTCAAATTCTATTTGAGATAGTAAACTATTGCAAATTTCTGTAAAATATCATAAAAATCGCTTATTTAAAGAATCCCGAGCAAGTTAAGTGCATCTTCATTTATGATACCAAACAGTTCATAAATAAATTTTGCTGTATAATTATACCATTCGTACAAACTTCAAGCCCTACTATAATGCTTAGCAACTACCTTGTCAGTTTTCAATTCAACCCTATGGACAATTTGTTCATTTTATATATATTTGAAAGATATGCATCATTAAAACTTCAGCTCTAATTTAACTTATACTACACCAATACTCACCTATAAATAGAAGCTCGTACAGCAAACTTAACTATCCAAGCGACAATACTAGTTCACCAAATCTTTTGCCCACTAATGTCTTCAACAATCATTAATGGTGCTACTGCTGCTCCAAAAAGGTATAGCAATTTTTTTTATCCTCATTGCAGTGCCAAAGGTAAATAAAAAAATGTGAACCATATATATTTACAGGTTAGAAGGGAAGGTAGCAATAGTTACAGGAGGGGCAATGGGCATAGGAGAAGTAACAGCAAAGCTTTTCTGCTTCCATGGTGCGAAAGTAGGGATCGCCGACATTAACGACGATCTCGCTCAAAAGGTCTGCGCGTCCATAGGCTCCGAAAACATAATCAGCTTCATTCACTGCGACGTATCGAAGGAATCAAACCTGGTACTTTGCCAAGTGCCAAATCAGGTACTTCGTGGAATCCAAGCCATGCCAAGCTCGATGCGCACACGTGAAAATCCGTTGTTTTATCGTGTTTTTCAGCCTGGTACTTTGGCATGTGCCAAATCTGTTACTTCGCCAAATCCAAGCCGTTACTACAGCAAAAAAAGCATTTTACAATGTTGAATAAACGTTATTAAAATACATTGACAACATTTTTTCTGCCGTTGTAATATGCATAGTTACATAAATTACAATTTTTTTATAACTCGTTTTTAGTATTGTATAAGCCGTTGTAAATAATATGTTTACAACACTTGTGTACCATTGCATGATTCTCATATAATAATCTAAAGACTTTGCACGATGATTTTTAGACATTGTTAAATATAGTTTTTACAAGAAATTATTCCAACACTTATCATAAAACGTTGTGTATTGTTATTTAAATGTTTTCAATGTGATGCAAATATATATTTATAACGTCGCTAGAATATTGTATAAAGTTGAATATCCAACATTTTACAATAAATTATGTTTGAATTTTTTACAACATTTCTACAACAATACAGAAAACAAATGTAAAGTTGATTCTTTCAGTCATACTTAACAAACGTTATAAACATACTTTTAACAACCGCTCATTATTGTAATAAACAATGTTTACAAATTACAACATTGCATAAAACTATAAAAAAAATTCTATACAACATTTTAGAAACATAAACCATACGCATACAAATTGTTGTAATCATAGACGAGTATAAATCTAATACCCATATCCACATGTATTTGAAAAAAGTACTTGCTTACATAAACTTCTGTTTGCAGAAACATTTTTTTTTTTTTCTCTTTATCAATGTCGTTTACATAAACCGCATCCCTTCGATTTTGGTGTTGCTACCACCCCATTTTCCGGCTTCGCACCCATTTCACCATTTGGCTTTGCAGGCCTTCCGCATTCCCGTGATGCAGCTGTTTCATCCTCTGGTTTAGCATCAGCTTCAAATTTTGGGTTTTCATCTCACCAAGGGCTATATACTGTATTAAAAACAGTAATGCATATTCATTAATAAATAGAACTAACAAGATATTTAATGCAAACAAAAAATAATTTTACTTAATAACAGAAACTAAGACAAACAAAAAAAAAAGTACTATACCCACCTGATAGATAAGAAAGGTACTCTAAAACTGCCAATCATATGAATATATGGTGAATAAAACTGAAAGACTTTCGTAAGAGAAATATCAGAAAAAGGCTTCTGGTGTGGAAGAAAACGGTTTGTGACGCTGAGATGCACTCCCGACATAGAAGATCAAGTCGGAAATAACATTTTTTTCATACTACTAGGTGTAAGGTAAAAAGATATTAAAACTGAACACCAAACAAAACTAAGTGGCCAGTTACATGTATACAAACCAGAACTTCCATATAAATTGATCAACTTGAGCAGACTTGTATGTAGCTAGTGTTGGTATGGCTGGCAGTGATATCAAGTACTTGTTCCCAACATTCTAGCATATCAAGATACTCAGTAAAATTGTACTACCTGGGACATGAAGCCATTGGTAATAAATGCAAAATGCAGTGGACACAGTCTACAGTCCATTTAAGAAATTACTTTTTTTTTGACCAAATAAGTTGCCTAATGGCATACAAATGTCAAAATGAGCTTCACCAAGAAGGGTGAGAAATGAAATTACACTTTATAAATCACTAAGGGGCAGAAGCCAATAACATGTTGCAGCAGCAACTTACAACCCCATTCCAAACCAGCATCAGACCAGATTTTTATTTGATTTTATTTTATTAGTATTTTAAAAAAAAAACATTCATGTTTCTTTTTTTTTTCACAATAAAAACATATATATTGTAATACTAGTTTCTTACATATAGTTTTTTAAACAAGTTTAAGTATACATATTGTGTATACTCGATGCTACAGAGCTCGTTCAGGACCCAATAGGACAATCAAATAGCGTCCTTCCAAGTTCACTTATGCTTATGTTGCTGGTCAATCGCTAAACCAGACAACTTGAAACAACAAAGACTATGGAAAAAGAAGATGAATTCACCTATAACTCTCTGCATTACTTATCTTCTGATTCTGCTTCAATCTCGATGACAGTGAAGAAGAAGGCAAGGGTACAAATTGTTGATGAACGTGAGGATTGAAATTTGGCACGAGGGAGAATATAGAAGGCTGGCTATTATTGGCTAAGGTGGCAGCAGAAGATGAAGTGCTATGATGCATCCCAATTTGTCTGAACTGTGCTATATGAGCTTGCCAAAACAGTTGATGTTGCTGTAGTTGTTGATGTTGCTGTAGTTGTTGATGTTGCATCTGGCTATTGATTAAGAAATGAGGTTGATGCTGCAGTTGTACCTGCTGACTAGATGCATTGGCTAATTGCTGCATTTGATACTGAGATGGATAAGGGACCGGAGAAAGGGTGCGTCTATTAACACCCCTTGTTTTACTCTTCACCCCCCATTAAAATTTTAAAAATTTTAGTTCCAATTATACCCCCAACAACTAATTATATACCTTATTCAAAATGATTTGTACCCCATGAGCTATGTTGCCAAGAGAAAGAACATAACTGATAGATTTCATACAATACAAAAAAAAAGCTAAAAGCATTCTCAGTGTACACTTTAGCTCTCATTCAACTAAAGTGTTTTAACATTAAAGTGTGAACTAGAGTTATTTTTGCTTCAATAATTGATTACAGTCAACCATAAAATGACGTTGAATAAGAGAAAACAAGTTATTTTGGATTGAATATTGACGCTGTATGCACAAACATAAATAAGCATGCAGGAGAAGTAAAGCCTTGAGGAAAAGAAAACATAGCATGAGGGAAAGGAAAAGTAGCATAAATAAATATTAAGGTTATTTTGGGAAAAACCGGGGTGCGTTGAGAAAAAAACGGGGTATGTCATTTATTTTGTGAATAACGGGGGGTGAAGAGTAAAACATGGGGTGTTAATAGACGCACCCCCGGAGAAAACTTGAATGAAAGAACCCCTTGGTTTGGAGAAAAAGGAGCAAGCATCTTCCCAAGATTTTCAGATTCCTGTTTTTGTGGATCATAACCATGCATATGATTCAGAGCTTCTTCAGGGTTGTTCCTGTTTAACAGAGATATGACCGGAGGATGAACCATGTCACTTCCTGATCCATTAACGGCATTTGATGCAATGTTAAATACTTCATTTTTTGCTTTCAACTGGTTGTCACGTACCGTTGGAAGCTTAAATTCCTGTTTTTATTTTTACTGTACATAAAAAGAGGAATTTCACCGCATGATAAAAATTACATTTCTCTTTGTAGTTAAAAAGGGAATTTCACCGCATGATTAGAATTACATTTTTCTTTGTAATTAAAGATGTGAATTTCACTGCATAAAAAAAAAGTTTCATTTTCTATTTAAATGAAATATGAGTTTGCATTATATGTAAAGTTACATTATTTTAAATGTAAATGAAATAGAAATCTCACCCGTATGTAAAATTTGACATTATTTTACATGTAAATTTAGAGTAGAGTTTGCATGTAGATTAAAGATTACTTTTATTATAAAGAAGTAGAATGTACATGGTGAAATAAAATTTACATTTTATTTTATAGGGTAAGATATATAGAAATCCATCGTATGTTAAAATTTACATGTTTATAAATGTAAATAAAAAGGAATTTAACTGTAGGAAGATTTACATTATTTTTTATGAAATAAAAAGAATGGACTTTACATTGTAATTAAAAAGTCAATTTTACATTGTAAAGAAAGAACGGATTTCACATTGTAATTAGAGAATGAAAATTTACATTTCCTTTAATGGAAATATACATGAGTTTCACCGTATGCCCATTTTACATTATTTTTAATGTAAAATTTTTAGTAATTACAACGTAGGATAATTTTGCATTATTTTATAATGTAAATAAAAAGGAGATTTACACTGTAGGAAAATAACATTATTTATAATGTTAATACAAAAGAATGATATCGTAGGAGGAATTGACATTATTTATAATGTTAATAAAAAGAGAATTGACCGTAGGATAAGTTACGTTATTTTATAATGTAATTTAAAGAAATTTAGACCGCATGACATGAATTACATTTATTTATGTAATTTATAAATGAAATTAGACCACACGACATAAATTACATTTATTTATGTAATTTATGAATGAATGAAGCCCGCATAATATAAAATACATTTTTATATGTATTTTATGAATGAATTAAGACCTCATAAAATAAATTACATTTTTATATGTATTTTATGAGTGAATTAACATCGCATGAAATAAAATACATTTGTATATGCATTTTATGAATGAATTAAGACCTCATAAAATAAATTACATTTTTATATGTATTTTATGAGTGAATTAACATCGCATGAAATAAAATACATTTGTATATGCATTTTATGAATGAATTAAGATCGCATGAAATAAATTACATTTTATTATATAATTTATGAATGAAATTAGTCTGCATAAAGTAAATTACATTTTTATATGTAATTTATGAATGAATTTTCATCGTATGAAATAAATTACATATTATTATGTAAATTATGAATGAATTTAACCCACATGAATGAAATTCCATTTTTTTCTATGAAATGAATGTATGGGTTTACTTTGTAAATAAAGATTACATTTTTATAATGTAAACAAGAAGTAGGATTCACATTGTAAATAAAATTTATACTTTTATATGTAATTAAGAACAATGAATTAGAAATTACATTTTAAATGTAAGAAGGAATTGGACGATGAAATATAATTTACATTTTACCGTAAATTAAAGAAATTAAAAGAATCAAAAAGGAAGAATTCATCATTCAAGTATGATTTGCATTTCTCTGTAAATGAAGGGATAAAAGGATAAAGAAGGAAAATATACTTAAGAACAAAGAGTTAACGGGTTACGTTTATATATATATATATATATATATATATATATATATATATATATATATATATATATATATAATTAAAATTAAACGAATCGAGCGCGGTATTTCGCGTTTTAAAATTATATCTTTAAATGATAATACAAGAAGATCCGACCGTCGGATTTTCCTGAAACTGAAACCGCTAGGACCGTCTTGGAAAAATCTTTCCAACGATATATAATACGTCAAAATCCAATGGTTAGATTTTGAGATATGTGAAAATCAAAATTGATTGAAATAGCACCAAAATCGACATTGACCTGAATCGTCGTTGATTAACGATTTAATTATTTTTAATTAAATAAAATAGGAAATAATCGTTATAAATTAGAAATAACGATAAGGAAGAGTTTTCAATATATATATATATATATATATATATATATATATATATATATATATATATATATATACACGAAGATTATTTGGAAAGGCCGAGTTAATCTCATTCCAAATAATCAAAACGACGATGAAGATCGAAGTAAGAAGACGACGCATGAGGACCGTAAATCTTCCCTCGAATGGACAGCGATCGAGACCCTGAATTGACTTGCTACCAATTCGTGGGTCAAGGTCATTGCCCAGACGTACGTGTTGGTTTCACGGATTTGACTTTCGTTCAGACTCAGAGCATAAGTTTAAATGGATGGTGTGTCTGACATCGTACTTCGTTATATATCATATTGTTGATTTTCTGTTAATATATAAATATTGGTGGTGGAGAATTTATTCTCTACTTAACACCCATTTATGTATTGATGGAGAAGCAATGGTATGGTATGGAGTGACAGTGTGGCATACTAAGATGCAATGATCAAGGTTTCTTGTTGAAAAGCAGGCCTTGTGGGATGATCAAAGCATAGCCTGTTTAGGCATAGTTTTGTGTATGACGTGACTTCACGAGCCTCACACACCGGCGGAGTCTAAAACGGGAGAAGAGAACGCAGTGAGTGCACACGTTTCTTTCTAGCTAGAGTGGTGCCAGGGACCTACCAGCGCTGGCATTTATTCATTGTGGTTGTTGGATTTTTCGAGGCCTCGGATTTATGCGGTCGCCATTGGCCGTATTGTAGGTCCAAAAGGACCGGGAAGCGTGTGTTCAGGCGTAACTAATCTACAAAAGTAAGTGTGGACCGACCCTGCAGCTATCCGAGGGTTGGACAGAGTACCAATCCTGGGGCATTGCTAGAGTGTCTCGAATCGGTAAGGATCTCCTCCCTAGCCTTGACTCAGATGGAAATCCAAATTCCAAATACGACCCTACGATTTTGATTGTATTATTAGTATGGAGATATAGTAGGATGGGGTACTATGTTTCCTAGGATTGATACATTTACTTTGAAATGTTTTTATTATACACTAATAATAATATTAAATTCGTATTTGCCGTATTTAGCATGTTTGATCACCATAAGGGAAAACTCTATCCTCTGGTGTGCGTTGCATTGTGTGATGGGACTTGAGTCTTATGGTGATTCCATTTTTCTAAAAAACATTGCGATGTTGTACGTTCTGACACTTTAAATTATGCACAACAATCCATTGAGTAAACCCGTTCCGCATTAGCGGCGTGGTCTTTGGATTTGTCATATTATTATTACTAAACTAGTTATGAATTCTCATACCAGTCCCACGACTGACCCGTAGTTTGTTTCACCTTTTTGCAAACTCGGGTGCCCTCTTTTCTACATGGACAGCCAAGTAAACAGGTTCATTCTTTGCTTGGAGTCTTGTCTTGGAGTTGCTCATTATCTTTGCTTGGATTTGCTTTTGCGGAGAGATGATGACTTGGAGCTTTGAGGACAGCTATCATTTACTTCTATTGCATTTTTCTATCATTTACTTCTATTGCATTTTTCTATCTTTAAGTTCAGTCATTAGACTTGTTTCATTTCGTATTGCTTATTTTGGGAGTTGGAACTTATTTTCATTTCTGCAAACTTGATGTAATAATTTGGATTATGTGACTGTTGGGATTCTGTGGTTTATGACATTATATTTCCGCTGCTATGATGTTATTATGCTATGGTTTTCCTCTGCTATATTGTATCAGTGATATGTATTGTTATATTTATGTTGTATTCCATATGATTATTCCTTACTTTCACGTGAGTGGAAGTTTGGGGTCATCACACAACAGCTTTTCAGGGGGAGTATTTAAATCGATGGATAACAGGTTTTTCCAACACGACATATGGGTACGACACCGTGTTACTTGTAGAGAGCATTGGCATTTGTTCATGGCCTTTGCTCCGCAAACCAAACTGCAAACTATGAGCTTTCCCACGAACATCATACATCAGAGATCCATTTTTGGGGTTGAGAGCTTGCACTTTATGCTCCATAGAATCAATTCCAAACTCTTGTTTCTGAAACAAACAAAAATCCAATTGTGTTGGTTGTGGCATTCTACAGCTCCTGTTTGCTTAGATAAGTTCATCAAACTCTTCGGATTTCAGTAGTGATTCAGGTTTTGTAGTTTTCTGAGTAGTATAGTCAACCATATTCCACTTTTCAACGGTATTTTACTCCTTATGTACTGCTTCCAGTGGAGGAAAAGAAGACGAAGGTGCTTTTGTTTCTGATTTCTCGCCTAACTTTTTCATTAATGTGGTTATTTGGCTTGGCTGAATTGTCTCCGGTGACGTCACTAGATATTGATATAAAAAAACTCAGCAATTTCTTTCTCATCATCGTTGAATTCTTCAGTCCTGTTCTGGAGCAATTTAGTTCCTTGAAAATCAAATGCTGATTCCGTTTTGAATCAGAAGAGGGAGGCTGCGTCCATTGGTACTTCCGTCTAGTACGAACTGACCGAAGTTTCTTCAGCACGAAAGGCGGGTCTCCTAAAACAAGTTCATCCAACACCTTTTCTTATACTTTGACTCTCTTTCCGATGCTGATGCCAATGGAATTCACTGTTGAACGAAGAGCATAATCATTATCTTGTTCGTTTGTACCATTGCAGTTGTTATCCATATCTAACTTTATTGTCGATTATCTCTAAAATTCTCAGCTACAAGCGTCTACTCACTGATGACTGATATTTCAAATTTCAAGGAAAACTGGTATCCTCTCTCTCATAGAAACTCTTTTTCTTTCTACAATTTTTTTTTTCTTCACTTAAACAATCAGAAATAGTGAATAAAATAACAAAAAGAGAGTGAAATGAATTCGCCAAAAAAATAGCTTCTAGCATCAGACAGGATTAAAGTCAAAGCCATTACCTTAAAGCTAATTAGCACCGAATCACCTTACATAGAGAAAACATAACATATTTTAAAAGTTACCATATAAGATTCTCTCAAGGCAAAAGGCTGTAGGAATCAGCAAAACAATGCTTCAAGTCAGATTGCCTATGTTATCAAAGCCCTCGCCTAGGCTCCAAAAAGCCCTAGACCCCAGTCTGGGGCTTTTTTATCTTTAAAGGCGCCTATGATGCATGAGGCGCCAAAAAAGCCCCAAAGGCGCCAAGGCGCTCGCCTTGTGAAGCACCAAAAAAGCCCCAAAGGCGCTCGCCTTGTGAAGCGCCAAAAAAGCGCCTTTTTTGCAACATTTGAGTAGAAATTGAAAATTTCAGCATTTGGCTCAATAGGAGCCCAAAATCCAACATGCCAAGAAAATTATGCTTGTTTGATTGTTGATTTAGAACGTATTCTATAAAAAAAAGGCTGCTTTTCTTTCGTCAACTAGTAGAAAAGATAAACCATAAATTTCTTTCGTCGATTCATCCGAAAAAAAGTCTAGTTCATGGAAGGTTAAAACTCTGTTTAAGACTTTACGTAATGTTGCTTTTAATTTCTATATTTTAAGTATTTTATTGTTTGTAAACTTGAGTTGAATGACTTTGCACGTTCTTAGTTTGATTTATGTTAATCGTATGGTGTTTTTTACTTCTAATAATGCTTTCATATGCCCTTTCCAAAATAAAATTTGTGTTTTATTGCATTTTCTAAATCAAGGTTTGAAAACTCGGTTTCGGTTTCGGTCATTTGAAAATTTACGAATTTCGGTCAGTTTCGCCGATTTCGGCGGTTTCGGTTTTTGTTTCGGTTTCGGTTCAGAAATCAAACTTTCAGCATATGTATTAGTATTCAGGCCCATACCAATTCTTAGCAGTTAAAAAATAACCCAAAGCCCATCCCCAAGTCAAGCCCATACAAATAATAACCCTAATTAGCAACCAGCAGCCACATCACGTAGCCAAATTACAAGAAAAAAAAATGCCAAATACGAAGCGGGAAAGGGCAGAAAGAAGAAAAAAACTTCCGCTTCTTCTTCTTCTTCTTCTGAATTCACGATTTCTTTTTTTACTGCTGCTCGATTTAGGGTTTTCCTTTTTCAAGTAATCTATGTTTTGTATTTTTTCTTCCGTTTCTTCTTCTTCTGAATTCGCGATTTCTTTTTTTACTGCTGCTCGATTTAGGGTTTTCCTTTTTCAAGTAATCTATCTTTTGTGTTTTTTCTTCCGTTTCTTCTTCTTCTTCTGAATTCGCGATTTCTTTTTTTACTGCTGCTCGATTTAGGGTTTTTTTTTTTTTTAAAGCTTGTAGACCGGAACGAGATTTTGCTAGTGTTCCGTCTCGGTGAGTGTCGGGACCGAGACGAGTTGGACGAGATCTCGCTGTTTCGGACGAAATTTCAAACTATGTTCTAAATGCAGTTTTTTAGCTGAAAACTGAAAAAATATGCCATTCAAGGAGCCCAAAAAAGCTCTAGGCGCAAAAACGCCCTGGGCGAGGACCTGGGACTTTTTTGCCTTGACAACTGTGGATTGTACAAGAGCAGCAAAGACACCCATAAGCCTAGCGTGGTGCAGAAAATTTCCTCTATTGCAAAGCAATCTCCTAGGAGATGAAGGCTGGCACAGTGTATCGCACAACAACAAATTATAATCGGACCATAAATCAATTAAATCGAGCTCTTCTATTTCAGGTTTTCAACAAATTGCATATTAACAAACTATGAAATCAATGATACAAGTTCTTCACTGGTCAAGACTTACGTTTGAACTACTAGTCAGCTAAGCAGTAAACAACGTTCTAGGTCCATGCAACGATGGTATCTGAAGTATTATTCAGCTTCCTCTTTGCGTTCTGAAACTATAATTATAACTACAGCAAATAAATCCTATTAGCATACTGTTATTATTTATCGATTATGCTACATACACACACACACATACATTTATACATATATCATATTATTATTTTATCTCACATGAATCAAAAAATAAATAAATGAAACTACTTGGAACATGTTATATTTCACAGTTACTCTTGTACAACCCTACGCTTATCTGCCATATCATATTTTGGTTAAGATATAATTAATAGTCCAATAAGGAATAACAGGTTGAGAAAATTACCAGTCCGATGCACTGCCCAACCCAAAGGCAGTGATTATCAAATCGCTTCACACAATTACTGCCAATAAAACAATGAGAACAGCGCGGCAGTCAATACAGCTAGTGCTCCTCTATACCCACCAACAGCAAGCAGCTTCGTCGTTCCCACTTCTTGTGCCATTTGAAATGCAACTTCATCACTGTAGACACTCTTTTCACCCCGAACACCTGCCACAAACTCTATTTTTAGTGCAGAGACAAAATATAAAGACACAATAAACAAATACTATGGGAAAACAAATGTATGAAATACTAATATATGTATGTAATTCTTTCTGAAGTGAACAATGATATTGTATAATCAATTAGTATTTACAGATTTTATTGGTCTTTTTTAAGTAGATGAAAACAAAATTAAGTCAAATGAATTGAGACAAAGAAATAGAAAAATGGAAAACAAGTAAATATGTTAAAAATAACAAAGTTATCTTAAAAATAATTGGATAATATACAAACACAGTGTTGCTAGACTTTATAGAAAAATATAAAATAGATTCAAATGAATAAAATAAAAAAATCACAAATAGTGGTTGGATTTCCCTTTCTATTCATATGTCCTTTTGTCCATAGCAATGCTCTTGTTATTTCTTGATCAGGATTTTCCTTATGCATACTTGTATATATAGGCAGAGATACACCAAATGTTACTAAAATTTAGACAATATATAGCACACAAAAATATCATAATGGTATAGTTGGTAAAAAAGAAAATTAACCAGTTTTTGCTCTAAACGTGCATATCCTAACCGACTCATCGTGCGTGGATGAGTATGCTTTTGTCGTACTTGCTTCATTATAATGTTTTTAATCTATGTTAAAATATACAATAGAGATTTCTAAGAGAAGAGTACATATGAATTAATCGTCAATACAAAGTTTAAAGCAAATAATACTAAACAAGCATGTGTAACAGAAATAACAATGAGCACTATGCTAGTTGTAGCATAGTTGTATAATTAATTAGACGCTGAAAGAACATATGAAACGAAATATTAAAATGTGTGTATATTCTAAAATTTTGAAATACTACATATATCATGGAAGGCGACATTTTTGAAATACTGCATATATCATGCAAGGCAGTTGTTTATTCTTTGGTAACTTTGGTGTAATGTTAGAGATCTAGTATCGAACTAGAAACATTAAAGATAATAATACAACTTACTCGGAATTTCACAGAAGTCCTTTTTTGTATAAATTCACTCCATTGTTTGTCCGTCAGGTTCTCAGGCTTCAACCCAGCAAATTTTTCCAACTTTTTTTTTTTTTTTTTTTTTTTTTTTTTTTGCTTCTTCCAACTTCAATGGTTTTTCTACAGCAGTGCCTACTAGACATCTGTACCCTCTTAAGGAGCTTGCCATCTTTTTAATAACATATTTCTTATGTGTGTCATCTAGATTGTACCGCAGCTGGAAAAAAATTGTTTCTAAAATTAAAAAACTGAATAAATTTCATACTTAAATTTGAAGTATCTAGTGGCAATATTACCAATACAAGCATCCAAAGGTTCTCCTTTTCGGTGCTGTCAACATCTCTCCAACCATAAAAAATTATTGAAATTTTATTACGGACTAAAGCACCTATTAAAGATGCTAAAGCAATAGAAGCATCGTTTATAGGCCGCCCTCTCTCGTTAACAACTACGTCTATCTTCATATTTGGATCATTTCGTATCCCAAGTTCTTTCAACTGTGTCATACCTTGTTTCTTTCTTTTTGGTTTAAGAGGATTGCCACTGTTATTACTAGAGCTGTCCTCTTTAAGTCGAACATTTGCGAGGCAATGAGATTCATGCGGATGCGAAGGAATAGTAGGTGGTGAAGAGTGTGGTGGAGACGAAGGGTGTGGTGGAGATGGAGGAGGTACATGAGTAGACGATGTTTCAGATGAAGAGTGTGGTGGAGAAGAAGGAGGAGGTACATGTGTAGACGATGGTTGATATCTTTTTGAACATTTCCCATACTTTCAGATTTCTAAAATTTAATAATATAAATTTTCAGTGTTATGTTTGATAGCATGTTTAATTAATAGAAAGCAACAAAAGCAAACATTATGGAAAATAATTATAATTTTAGCAAATAGTATCGAAAAGTAATCTGAATTAAGTCATTTAACTTGAAAAAAGATGACCATTGCACATTCATTTAACAAAATGTTCCAAAAATTTACTTATATTATCGATCGTTATACGAGGTCAATGACAGAAATCAGTAATACATGACTCAGAAATGATTATAGTACTTTAAAACGTCTACATCAAATACCTTTGAACAACATGATGGTATATTTTTATAATATGTCTACATCCTATTTTATAACAAAAATTGCCCTCTGCTATATCAATTATACTCTGTAAGTTATTGGTGCAAGAAAAATAAATACTGGTTTCATGAAAAAGTAGTAGTAGTTTAAATTTATTTCATGTTACAAAATATACACAATATGCACATGAGAAACCCAACTGCATCATAAAATAGAAGCATATGGTGAGTCAGTTTTGGAATTCTAACAAGGGCTTAGGTCCCTATTAGTCTCATGTAGATCTACCATCGACATAAACATCAAATATTTTCGTAAAATAAGAATTTTACCACTAAGATTGAAGCCTATAAACTAAGTTTGATCCTACTCCATATGTATCATTCAACCTGCGCAAAATATCAAGAAAATGAATACTATAACTATAAATTAAAGATTTGCAGTAATAGATATCCAAAAATAAAGCTAAATAATTCAATAGTTCAGGAAGTTAACAAACTTCAAAAGAGAAAGATGAAGAGACCTTGATTTTTCTTTCGTATTGACTAAAACCTACTTACCGAACTTGAAAAATAAAGCTATTGAGCTTACGGTTCTCTGAGGTTGCCCAACTCTTATACAGCTTACTGCCGCGAATCTTGAAGTAGTGCGGAGATGACGTGGTGATCGAACTTTTGAGGGAGGAAAAAATTACTCTCCCGCGCGACGAGTTATATACGGGGTAGTGGAAAAGGGAAAAGGAGGTAAAGGCGGTAGGGTTTTCCATTATTACCGCCATTGAGGGAAAAATGATAAGAACGGCTTATAATAGCCCCCTTTATTCTTACGCAGTGCGTTATTCATAAACAGTGGTTTGACAAGGTAAAGTGCAATAGTGCATTGACAATTAATTAAACTTAGATATTTGATTAAAAAATTATTTGTTAAAATTGGTGACCAACTAAACAATTAAACATATGAACCGACGCTATATTTCTCCCGAATAAAAGGGCAATTTTTATGTATCAAAGTTGAAAAGATTAATTTTTGAATGATTATTTATATACTCGTTTTTTCGGCGTAGATGACTGTTTGTTTTGAATATTTGAAAACATAATAAAAAATGATCAAATGATTTTATTTTCGAGTAGAGATTAGTTGATTGCATTACAAATAATATGTGTAAGTCATTTAGTAAGGAAAAGAGTTATTACTAGCCTTTTGATTAGGCCGTTACTCATTCAACTTTGACATCTGGATCATTCATGGCTCGAGCACGGATTCGTATGAGTTTGAACTAAACATCAGAATCGACATTCGCTTGGGAATCAGAAAATGACTCAACTCGGATTGATCGCCTCCGGATATCATCCAATCACTAAGAGATAGCCTGATCGGCTCACTGAATCATTCCATATTCCTTCGATTGATTGCGTGTGGGATCATATTGAAGGCCTAAGCATGATTGACAAACGCTGATTACCTAGAAATCAAGAATCGGACCGATTTGGCACTTGCCCGATAATTTGGTAAGTCCAGATTGATGCTCCTAGAAAATGATGATCGGCACGACTTGATCACTCAAAGCTGATGGACCGTTACGTGGAAATCATCTCAGAAATTTGGTCCAATTGCGTTGGAAATAATGATAGGTGAAATTCAAAAAAATAGCCCGATCACCCACAAATAGATGATCGACATGACATTGATCACTCAAAAATACGATATCGGGTCATAGATGAACTCACCCAATCACGTCGAGGACTCGGATCAACTTTTGGATAAAAGTAATTAATCACCTCAGAAATAGCTGATCCTAAATATTAACATCCTAAAATTTAATTTAAAACCATTATAAATTCAAATATTATATTACATTAAATTTAAAATTTTAAATGGTTGAAACTTATGAGATGTTATAAGTTGACTCAAAAGGTCAGATAATAAAGTAATGATGATCCTTTGCAAAAAATTGTAATAACCATTAAATTTATTAAGTTTGATGCACTTTATAATACCAATTTTTTTATTAAATATAAAATATTTTGCAATATCAATAAAACACTTTGTGTTACAAAAATTACAACATCGATTCAACATTGTTAACAATACTGTTTTTATAATGTTAATAGTCTGTTGTCACTATTAATATGATTAACAATACAATATAAAAATTATAAAACATACTGATGACAATGTTAATAATGTATTATTGAAATATAAGAAATAATAATACCAACCAAAAGTTATTAAATATAGTGTTGTTAGCAACTTAAAATAAACGTTGTTCTAAATGTGAATTGTGTTAACACTACGTAGATGTTATAAAATAAAATAATTAACCTAATCTAAAAAATAAATATTGTTGAAAACTATAAATTTACAATGTTAAACAAATGTTGTTAATTTCCGTATTCCAATAACATGGGAAATAAGTTATAAAACAAAAAATATAATACAACGTAAAAGAGTCATTGTCAAAAATTACTTTCTACAATGGTTTAAACAAACATTGTAGAATTTTTTTATTTACAACTTTTGTACGTTTTTCAAAAGAATATATTACAACGTTTTTTTTAACAAATATTGCGAAATATCTACCTTTTTTACAACACTTTGATGAATTGTTGCAGAACCAGTGTTGTAAAATGGTATTATTGTTGTAGCGTAAATTTATGCGTAGAATTTATGCTCTTTCTACGCAAAACATTTGTTGTCCATTCTCAAAGGGTAGTTAATTCTTAGCTTAATACTTTTACTCACTTTACAGCATTATTTTTCAGTTTGTAAAATACAAAATTAAGGGTTAAAGTATACATGGTTTAAGCATTGTTCAAAAAACTTGTAACTGTACAAATTTGAAAATCAAGATAAAACGTCACCTTAGCAGGTTTTAAATTTAATTAAGAAATTTGAAACATAGTTAAATTTTTAAAACTGAAATTTTCAAAAATAAGATAACCATAACTGACTTTCCCATGGATAGAATATTGTAGTAACAATTAATCCTTAAACATTCTCATAATTTTGGATACATCCAAGCTGCATGTAAACCCAATCAAAAACAACAATGAAAATGTTAATGGTTGAAAAAAAAGACTATTTATAGAAAAATAAATATGAAGCACGCTAAATGCCAAATAGTATGTGAAATATTCTATTAATAAAACTTACTAATTACCTTTTAATATTATTTTCATTAATAAAATGAATTCTAACTAATGATGTCCCGTAAATGTTTGGGGTATTTTATTGTCAATGTTGCGGTAACACTGCGACAATGAAAACCTGCAAAGCTAGCATTTTTTATCAGCTGTAAATGAAAAGCACCAATATTGTCATTATCAAGAAGGTAGCAAATTTGCTAAGGTTCGATTGAATGGTAATATCTTATCAAGTATGAATGGTTTAGCATATAACTACAGTTAATGGGCAATGCATAAATGTTTGCTTTAGAAATAGCAAATTTCCATGCATTTTTTTCAAATGGTTGAGATAAATCATATAAATATGCGGTTCCAAACTTGCATAAACAGTGCAAATAAACTTGCATGGAGCTAAACTTAAAGTGATCACAAATTTAAAACAGTGCAAAGAAAGCAATGCATGTTAAAAAAAATACATAGAACTAAATTTGCAGGCAAAGCATTTAACAAACTTGCATACAAGCACTCATTTACAGAGGTGCTAAATAACATACTTTGGCCTCTTTAACTGATAGTGTTAGAGAATCACCAAAAATATGTAACAGATTAGGTTTGAATTTATTATTTGTCCTTCTCTGTTTATGTTGTTAACTCACTCAAAAATATGCAGTCAATGACGAAGTGCCTAAAGTGTTCATGTTAAAGAGAATCTTTCAACTTAGTACATGTTTTTTATGTATTTCTCTTTAAATATGTACATGTTAAAGAGATTCAAATCAAGAAAGATATTATAGCAGCATGTCAAAAATAAAACATACATGGTAGCAGTTTAAAGCTTTTTTTACCAAATTTAGCGCTTTCCAAAAATATCAACGAATCTTCCTCCATTTTGAGCCTTCTCGAGAGTTTCTACCCTTCTGATAAGATCGGCAAAGTTCTGCTTCATTTTTTCATTAAATTTGTTTTGCTCGGCAAATTTGTGGCCCAGCTCCTCAAATTTGCGTTCCGTCGCCTGACGCACATCTTAATGTTTCATATGCCCTTCTTCGCTAGAACTGCATAGCCTCTAATACAAAATAAAGTACACATTATTGAAGCACAAGATATTCAGCTGAACAAGTAAACACGGGTATACCTCAAGCTCATTTTTATATAACTCAACTTTTCCGATTACTTCAGCCTGTCATTCGTGGGTCTGGTACCAACACACAGCGCCTCCGACCTAAATAAAGCAAAACATAATCAGTATACCAAAATAGGAATAATTATTTTAAAGAGTATTATCTAGATTACCAATGCGACAGTTGTCCCGCAAATGAGTTTAGATAATCTCGGAATGACTTCCGCTTCAATAACAGCTGCAGGTCTAATAGCTTCGTGTGGAAGGCATTCCGAGATTATCTAAACTCATTTGCGGGACAACTGTCGCATTGGTAATATAGATAATACTCTTTAAAATAATTATTCCTATTTTGGTATACTGATTATGTTTTGCTTTATTTAGGTCGGAGGCGCTGTGTGTTGGTACCAGACCCACGAATGACAAGCTGAAGTAATCAGAAAAGTTGAGTTATATAAAAATGAGCTTAAGGTATACCCGTGTTTACTTGTTCAGCTGAATATCTTGTGCTTCAATAATGTGTACTTTATTTTGTATTAGAAGCTATACAGTTCTAGCGAAAAAAGGCATAGGAAACATGAAGATGTGCGTCAGGCGACGGAACGCAAATTTGAGGAGCTGGACCACAAATTTGCTGAGCAGAACAAACTTAATGAAAAAATGAACCAGATTTTTGCCGATCTTGTCAGAAGGGTAGAAACTCTCGAGAAGGCTCAGAATGGAGGAAGATTCCTTGATATTTTTGGAAAGCGCTAAATTTGGTAAAAAAGCTTCAAACTGCTACCATGTATGTTCTATTTTTGACATGCTGCTATAATATCTTCCTTGATTTGAATCTCTTTAACATGTACATATTTAAAGAGAAATACTTAAAAAAAACATGTACTAAGTTGAAAGATTCTCATTAACATGAACACTTTAGGCACTTCGTCATTGACTGCATATTTTTGAGTAAGTTAACAACATAAAATGAAGGACAAATAATAAATTCAAACCCAATCTGTTACATATTTTTGGTGATTCTCTACCACTATCAGTTAAAGAGGCCAAAATTTGTTATTTAGCACCTCTGTAAGTGAGTGCTTGTATGTAAGTTTGTTAAATGCTTTACCTGCAAATTTAGTTCCATGTATTTTTTTTTAACATGCATTGCTTTCACTGTTTTAAGTTTGGGACCACGTTAAGTTTAGCTCCATGCAAGTTTATTTGCACTGTTTATGCAAGTTTGGGACCGCATATTTATATGACTTATCTCAACAATTTGAAAAAAAAACATGGAAATTTGCTATTTCTAAAGCAAACATTTATGCATTGTCCATTAACTGTAGTTATATGCTAAACCATTCATACTTGATAAGATATTACCATCCAATCGAACCTTAGCAAATTTGCTACCTTCTTGATAATGACAATGTCGGTGCTTTTCATTTGCAACTGATAAAAAATGCTAGTTTTGCAGGTTTTCATTGTCGCAGTGTTACCGCAACATTGACAACAAAATACCCCAAACATTTACGGGACATCATTAGTTAAAATTCATTTTATTAATGAAAATAATATTAAAAAGTATTTAGCAAGTTTTATTAATAGAATATTTCACATATTATTTGGCATTTAGCGTGCTTCATATTTATTTTTCTATAAATATTCTTTTTTTTTCAACCATTAGTATTTAGTATTTTCATGTTGTTTAGTTGTTTTTGATTGGGTTTACATGCAGCTCGGATGTATCCAAAATTATGAGAATGTTTAAGGATTAATTGTTACTACAATATTCTATCCATAGGAAAGTCAGTTATGGTTATCTTATTTTTGAAAATGTCAGTTTTAAAAACTTAACTATGTTTCAAATTTCTTAATTAAATTTAAAACCTGCTGAGGTGACGTTTTATCTTGATTTTCAAATTTATACAATTTGTACAGTGTACAGGTTTTTTGAACAATGCTTAAGCCATGCATACTTTAACCCTTAATTTTGTATTTTACAAACCGAAAAATAATGCTGTAAAGTGAGTAAAAGTATTAAGCAAAGAATTAACTACCCTTTGAGAATGGACAGCAAATGTTTTGCGTAGAAAGAGCATAAATTTAGGGGGCACTAAAAAATTGATATTAGCAATGAACTGACAGAAAAAGAAGTGTAAAATCTAGATTATTTCTTAGACAGTTTTGTGTTGGTTGGGTAAGATGGTAATTTTTGTGATAAGAATCAAAATGCCTTGGCCTTTTAATCTGCCCATGATTTTTTTGACCAGTCATAGCGTAACATAACTTGATTTGCATTACACCACCATCTATAATGATATAACTGATGCAAAATTTTGTTTTCCACCGATATATAACTGAGTTTTGAAGATTATATATAAATACAAACCACAAATGCTTATTGCTTCCTAAACTGACTTTGTTTCGAATTTCAAGTTTACGGCTTAATTCCTAATTTGCTTTGATTGTATTTAGATCTTCGTTTTTTTGGTCCACTGGATTCAAAATCTTTCTTGGCCTTTTATGTACGAAGTTTGTCCCTACTAATGATTTTGATGGATGAAACGTACGCTATGACCAAATGTCAAACCTCGGGGGAGCAACTATAATAACCTTAAGGCTAACACTTAATGATTTCCCTCACACTTATGTCATACTTCGTGTTCCTCACCCATTATATATATATATATATATATATATATATATATATATATATATATATGGCTAACACATCTTGCTTATATGCAAGCTTTCTCTTAATCCTAATGTTTTTCCATTAGGTTGATTTCTAAATTCTTTTCTTCTTTTCCAAAAAACCATATGAAATAATTTTTTCTCAATTATTGCTATTTCTTGAGATATTTACTAAATTTGTTGCTTATTGGATTTAAAGAGCCCAAAAAATTGGATTACTAAGCAATTTTTTTTCGCTGTCTGATATCATTTTCTCAGTTGTTTACTCTAATAACATATTTTAACTATTTTTTCGAAAGACAAGCTGTTATTCATTCTCTTTGATTGAAATTATTGCATTTAACTTATTCAACAAATAATCCTCAGTTAAGATTTCAATAAGTAGAAGAGTTATATATGCAATCAATTGTTCGGTTAATAATGTTGCATTCATGGTTATTAAGTCACAATGAACATTTAATGTTAGAAATGATGATAAATTAAGAATTGCATCAAGTTGTATAAGTTTTTAAGAAGTGAAGTTAGGAGGAATAAATGGTGGCTTAACAGCTGTTTTTAGCTATTAAAGGATAAATGATAACTTAACCGCTCTGCTTGAATTCCTTTTGCTCTTTTTTAATATTGAATTCAGCATTATATAGGATTACAGGTTGGAATTCCACCAGTCGTCCTTTTATGATCGTTTATTGAACATAGTGGCATGAGTGTGTAAGAGTTAGAAGGGAGATAACACTAACATGTGTTTTGGGACTTCAAGACATCTGATGTAATATAATTAGTTGGTAATAGAAATAACGCAAATGGTGTATCATCATTATGTGTTGTAGTAACATCTTCAATTCGGTGTTTTGAATACACTAATGGTGTACAGGTTTGTAACACCCCACTCCCGCTATGATCACTCACTAAGGGAATGCCATAGCATCGGTGGAGTATTTTAGTGAATATAGAACAGAAAAATTACAACAAGACAGATATAAATAGTACTTGAAATTTTAAAACATCATCTCATAACAGCGGAAGTAAAACATGTCTGGTTACATCATAAAACCACAATAAAGGTCAAGTACAATATCCATCAAAATAAAGAAGTACATAATCCCACTCTCATACAATAGCCAAACAAAAGAAAAGATAACTGGATAACTGGAGCTTTACATCTATCCAAGCTCCTAAAGACTGGAACAGCAATCCGATCAAGCTCCACTACTGCTAGGATCCACCGTAGGACCTGAGGGTTGGGAAAAAGATAAAAACAACAGGGTCAGACATAAGTCTGAGCGAGTCCTATAACTTTAACAATACAATCGTTAAAGTAACCAGAGAAGACATAAACTGATATACGGTAACATATAGGGATGAATGGCTACCCTAAGCAGTCAACTAAACGAAGATAAAGGATAAAGACGCATCTACCCTCCCTAAGGTAAATTACTAAACTGCACCACACCAGTCGTTCCTAACTTAAAGGTTGATCCCACCCAAGGACTTATAAAATTTACTAATTAGTACCTGCGTACCCCTAGGTGACCAAGTAGGCGCCACGGGGCCCTACAATCCACTAGGTGTACACACTACTTCCCATTCGATCGGCTCCCTAACGTAGATACCCGTGCTGGCCCCACCGTGGGATGTATCATTCCCCAATGTGGCAACCTGATGAAACTAAAGGTGCACGGCTTATATCTACTCGATGCAACAACGGCTTACCTACCAGCCCGGGCCCACTCACGCATATGAAGCCCGTTGGACTTGCGTTGCCACCGCTAACCCGTTTGCCTCTTACAGTCAAGCCCAGTATGCGTGTCCCGTCCTCGACATGGGTCGAGCCCACAAAGATACGTATGGGTTACTGGTTGAAATGGGCCTCCACAAGCTACCCACCTAAGCTTGTCCCTTTTTCTAGTATATCCCACTTAACCCTTTAATCATGTTTTAATTACATGTTCTATTTTGGTTAAGTATTCTAATCGTATTTTCTATTGCCACCCAAGGCAACCACTAGATTTTCTCATGCCACCCGAGGCACCCACTTAACCCCTCATGTCCCTCTACATGCTAATGTGGTTAAGTGTTTCTTAATTAATTAATTAAGAACGTAACCTTTGTAAAGACCTCTCACATTAGACTGTCTTTTATGACCGCTGGTTAAGCCGGTTGGGTCCGGGCAGCCTTATGTCATAACAGAGTCTAACCTCGTGTCTTTACATTAATTACGTATTTAGTTTGTGCCTAAGACCTCTCACATTGGGCTAACATTTGTAGCAACTGGTTAAGCCGGTTGGGTCCGGGCAGTTTTACGCTACAACTGAGTCCAACCTCGTGTCTTAGTCAATTAATTACACCTAATTAATCACCCTCATAATTTTATATTAATTATCCCTAATTAATCAAGTTTTCTTAACATGGGTAGACCTAACTTAATAGGTAAATTCCCATGGGGTAGACCTAACTCAATAGGTAAATTCCCAACACATAGTATGGGTACACCTAACCAAATAGGCAAATTCCCATACTATGTTTATTTATTTTGTGTTATGCATAATTATATTAATTTCACACAATCTTATTAACTTATGCATTTAATTACCCCATCGTTCCCACGTAATTTCGTTCATGATATAACACATATAAAAGGTGTCAACTTGCATATGAATGAACATGTTTCAAAGGTGCCATCTTGCATATTAACAAACACATAACTTGCATATGAACTTGCATAACATGTCACATAACTTGCATATAATATGTCACATAACTTACATATTCATTTTGCATAACAAACTTGCATATTAGCTTATAGACTTGCATAATGTGTCATCATGAACTTGCATATTAATAAACATGTAACTTGCATATTTACATACATGTAACTCGCATATTAACAAACATGTAACTTGCATATAAAGAAACATGTAACTTGCATATTTACATACATGTAACTTGCATATTAACAAACATGTAACTTGCATATTAACAAACATGTAACTTGCATATTTACATACATGTAACTTGCATATTAACAAACATGTAACTTGCATATTAACAAACATGTAACTTGCATAGCATATTACCATGAACTTGCATAACATGCATATGATTACATAGCCCACAACTTGCATATTTAGCATCATGCAAACATAACATACATCATATTAAACTTGCATAAGCTTACATACTCAACATGCATAAACATAAGATTAATGCTAACATCATATCATATGATTCAAAGCTCATTAACCCACATACAAAACCATAAATCTCATCACATCTCATCTAATTAGTTTACCAAAAGATCATCAAAGTGATAGAAACTCACAACTAGCAACTTTGAACACCAAATGAAGAAGATTAAGATGCTAAGAAGGGATTAGAAGTTGATTAGAGAGTGATTAGTATGCAACCCTCTTCATAAAATTAGTGGAGGCCATGAGAGCTAGCATTTTGCCATAGTTTAGTCACTAGGTTTAATTATGAATGAATTAGGGTAGGTTAGGGTCTTATTTATAGATTAGGCAAGTGTTTTAGGCCATAGGATTAACCCTAGATTCAATCCAAGCCATCAAAGCATGTCTTGGGGAAGAAGTCAAGTGTAGGAACCATCTAGGGCCTTTAGATTAAAGATGGACCATGAGAACCATTCAAATGCAAAATCTGCACTTGAGCGAATCGGCCCACGGGTTGACAGCCAAACACCCTGGATTAACCCCTAGTCGACCCAGCGGGCTCGGGTCGACTTCAAAAATCGGCCGGTTCGGTTATTCCCCTCTCCCAATTCGCTGTTTTGAGCATTTTTGCATATTTATTTATTAAATTTTCAATTATATATATATATATATATATCAATATATATATATATATATATATATATATATATCTACACAACCCATTTCACTTAATTAAGTATACTTTAATTTGGGAATTTTCGTGAAACTTCGCGAGGCCATATCTTGGTCATACGGACTCCGATTTTCGAAAACTCGGACTCTATTTCGCGTATTTTTCCGAGACGAACACAATGGCATAGCCCGTTTCCCTTGATTCCCATTTTAGAATTAAATTCTGCCTCGATTTATGTTATTACAGGTTATTGAAAATACGGGTTGTTACATTCTCCCCTCCTTAAAGGATTTCGTCCCCGAAATCTTCAAGTTAGGAAGAACGTATCCTACCATCCAATCATCCATCTACTCAAAGCATCATCCACGAGCAATCATTGTCCTTACAAGATTCTAAATGCTGGATGGATATATGCAAAAGTGTGTGTATATGTACTTACCTAATGCGAAAATCAGGCGGTTACTGATACAGTAAACCTCCTTAATGCAAACCATGATAGTGCCATGCATCCAATATGTATGCGAAACCCTATTGACACATACAAATTTCTACATGCGTGCACAACCATACACAAAAATGCATCATCCATATGATAACACAGCCATGATACATCCATCAATCTAACTACCACATCCATTTATGCAATATGCAACATGAAGTGACTGAGCCGATCTAGTGCCTAATGTGTGTGTATATGCATCCACGAGCAACCACTAGCAAACAATTGCATCCATATGCATCCATCAACCATAACATGTTTCAAACACATGTTTCAACCATAGGTTTTACCCTATCTAAAGGTCATAGGTATTAGCGAGAGGATATACTAAAGATAAGATAAGTACTAGACAAGCAATAAAGGAGAAGTTAAAAGACATACTCTCAAAAAGAAATGGATACAAAGAACGCATCTTTGCTTCCGTCTCCCAAGTAGCATTGCTTTCGTCATCTCCCCATTGCACTTTAACTAGCTGAACTTCTCTGTTCCTCAACTTCCTAGTTTCTGACCCAAGGATGCGAGTAGGAGCTCGTCGAATCGTCGCATCACGCTCTACCTCTACATCTCTAAGCAAGCTCGGCTCTACCACCTCCGCGGTCTCATGTAAGCACTTCCTCAAATGTGATACATGGAATACATCATGAACACCACTAAGTCTGTCGGGCAACTCCACCCTATATGCCATCCGTCCAATCCTTTCCTTAATAGGAAACGGCCCAACAAATCTCGGTGCTAACTTCCCTACGGACCCAAAGCGAACAACATTTCTCAATGGAGATACTTTGACAAAAACCATGTCCCCAACCTCAAACTCAAGATCCGTCCTTCTCCGATCCGCATAAGATTTCTGTCTATCTTGCGCTGCTTTCATCCTTTTTCGAATTAAATCAATCTTCTCTGAAGTCTCTCTAACCATATCCGGCCCAAGCAAGATCTTATCCGTAGATTCCCACCAACATGTAGGAGATCGACAAGGCCTTCCATAAAGAGCTTCGAAAGGAGCCATACCAATACTGGACTGAAAGCTGTTATTATATGCGAACTCCACCAAAGGAAGATGTTCTTCCCATGTACCTCCAAAATCCAAGATACAAAGCCTCAAAAGATCTTCTAAGATACGGTTCACCCTCTCGGTCTGACCGTCCGTCTGAGGATGATATGCGGTGCTCAAACACAACTGAGTCCCTACCGCCTCTTGCAAACTTCTCCAAAACTCACTAGTGAAAATAGGATCTCGATCACTCACAATGCTGGATGGTACGCCATGCAATCTAACAATCTCTCTAACATAGACTGAAGCAAGCCATGGAGCGGTCCTCTTACTCTTTACGGGTATAAAATGGGCACTCTTGGTAAGTCTGTCTACCACAACCCAAATTCCCGTATTGCCCTTCCTCGATCTCGGTAACCCGTCGATGAAATCCATCGAGACACTATCCCACTTCCACTGTGGAACTTCCAATGGGTGTAGCAACCCACCGGGTTTCCTTTGCTCCACTTTAACTTGTTGGCACACTAAGCATCTAGCCACATACTCGGCCACATCTTTCTTCATACCGGCCCAGAAGAAAACTCTCTTCATGTCTTGGTACATTTTGTCTCCACCGGGATGAATAGTCATTCTTGAACGATGTGCATCATCCAAAATAGCCTTCTTCAAACCCTCATCTTGCGGTACACAAAGTCTACCGTCTCTATGCAACCATCCCTTATCATCTATGGTGTATCTACCCAAATGGCTGGACGACTCCCCTCTTATAAGCTTCTCTACCAACACAACCAACTGTGGGTCGTCTCGCTGAGCCTCGCCAATCCGTCTCAAAAGAGTAGGTCTAACCTCCAAGGATGCCAACAAACCAGGTACAAAATCAACAGAAGGTCTGAAGTCAAACAAAGAAAGAAACTCCAAGCTTCGTCGTTCCACGAACAATGGACTCAAAGATAGCCTTTTTCTACTTAAGGCGTCTGCCACCACGTTACCCTTACCAGGGGTATACGCTATCTCGAAATCATAGGATGCTAAGAACTCCATCCACCTTTGCTGTCTTAAGTTTAAATCCTTCTGAGAGAATAAGTACTTCAATGATTTATGGTCGGTGAACAACTCGAATCTCTCACCAAGAAGATAATGGCGCCAAGACTTAAGTGCGAAAACAATCGCGGCCAACTCTAGATCATGGGTAGGGTAATTCTTCTCATGCACTCTCAATTGTCTCCCTCCATAGGCTATTACCCTTCCCTCCTGCATCAAGACTGCGCCTAATCCTGTTCCACAAGCATCGGTATAAACAACAAACGGCTTACTCCCATCTGGAAGCACTAAAACTGGAGCGGTGGTCAAAGCTCTCTTTAACCGTCGGAAAGCATCATCACAATCTACATCCCATGAGAAAACCAGATTCTTCTTCGTCAAGCGGGTTAATGGGGCTGATATCTTCGCGAAGTCTTTGATGAACTTCCTATAATATCCTGCCAACCCCAAGAAACTTCTTACCTCGGTAGCATTTCTAGGAACTTTCCAATCCTGGATAGATACTATCTTTGCGGGATCCACAGCTATCCCTTCCTTAGAGACCACATGCCCTAAGAATCGCACTTCTCTTCTCCAAAAATGGCATTTAGAGAATTTAGCTTTAAGACTATGCGCTCGAAGAGTCTCCAACACTTCCTTGAGATGTAAGGCATGCTCTTCTTCATTCTTGGAAAAGACCAAGATGTCATCCACAAAAACTACTACAAACTTATTCAGATACTCTCTGAACACTCTACTCATGAGATCAACAAAGTATGCGGGGGCGTTTGTCAACCCAAATGGCATCACTAGCCACTCATAAAAACCATCCGGAGTCCGGAAAGCAGTCTTCTCTATACTGTCCTCCGCCACTCTTAACTGATGAAACCCTGTAGCTAAGTCCATCTGCGAAAATACTGACGCGCCAACCAACTGATCAAAGAGATCATCTATCCTCGGTAATGGGTGTCTATTCTTCTTCGTGAGCTTATTAAGTTCCCTATAATCCACACAAAGTCTGAGGGACCCATCCGCCTTCGTGGCAAACACTACTGGAGCTCCCCACTCCGATATACTTCGCCTTATGAACCCCTTCTCAAGCAACTCCCCTACTTGCTTATGAAGTTCTCTTCTCTCACGAGGAGCCATGTGGCGTACTGGCAAAGACACTGGTTTGGCATTATCCACCAAATAAATTCGGAAATCTATCTCCCGCTTCGGAGGCAAACCCTTTACTTCTTCAAACACATCCGGATATTCCCGGACTACTCTGACAGAACACAAACTTTCGACCGAAGCATCGAGCGATTCAAGATAACTTAGCAAAACAGATTCCATGGGATTGCAAGAGATCTCGAGAGTGTTACCCAAGCGGGTCATGAGCCTGACAACTCTCCTTTCGCAATCAAGAACGGCACCATTACTGGATAACCAGTCCATGCCCAAGATCAACCCATAGCCCGTGAAGCCCAATACAAAAGCATCACATCTAAACTCAACGCTAAGTATAGAAATCTTCAAACCCAAACATATCATAGACAGATATATGGAGCCCCCAATTGGGTTTGAGACAACCAAGGGATCATCAACTAGACTGGTGTCTAAGTGCAGTGACTCAACTAACGATGATGAGATAAAAGAATGCGATGCGCCAGAGTCAAACAAAGTACGAACTGGATGATCAAACAGAAAAACCAGACTTTCAACGGAAATAGTTCTACCTCTCTGCTGAATCGGTGGAACTGAGAGAACCTGAACTTGCCCCCCTGACTGAGGTGGTGCTATAAGAGCTTGCACCTGGCCTCCTGAGGTAGACCCCGTCTTCTGCCCCTTCTTTGGGCAGTTTTTCACAAGATGCCCTGCTTCACCACAATGAAAGCAACCGGTCTTCTTCTTTTTGCGACAATCCTTACTGAGGTGTCCTGGTGTTCCACAATTGAAGCACTTCTTCTTCGTCTTCTTTTTGTCACCATTGCCTTTTCCGCCCTTGCCTTGTTGTTGCTGTTGCGGTTTCTTCTGATCCCCCTTTTTCTCTGGTGCCTTAGAATTCTTATCATCCTCATGCATAAGTGCCATGTAGACAAGCTTCTCAAAAGTGGCCCCCATAGGAATGTGAGTCATAGCTATTCCTTGCAATGGTTCGTTCAAGCCTCTAACGAACCTCAAAGCCTTCTTCTCCGGTGTATTTACCAACTCTATGCCAAACCTTGCTAATTGATTGAATTTGTTGACATATTCTTTCACCGTGAGATTCCCTTGCTTCAAATTCAAGAACTTCTCCATAAACAGATTCTCTTCCGCCCTTGAGAGAAACTTAGCCCCAAACCTTTGCTTAAAATCTGCCCAAGAGTCAACAGGGCGTTCTCCATTAGTGACCTCCCACCAGAATGAGGCCTCTCCCTTCATTAACCAAGCCGCCAACTTGACTTTCTTTCCCTCTTCCACTTCAAAGATATCTAGCAACTCTTCCACTTCCTTAAGCCAATCTCTAGCCTCTACGAAAGTCTCTGAACCAAGAAAAGGTTTTCCTCCTATAGCCCTGAACTCCTTGCAAACCTTAGCAAAATTATCCACTCTAGGCTGAGGAGGAGGAGCGGTTGTCTCTGGTGTAGTAGCATTGGCCGGACCCGCAGCCGCGGCCCTAGCCTCTTGCAACCTCCTATACCATAGTGGTATAACTAAACCCTCCGGGATGTTAAGATCTTCAGCCATGCTGAAACGAAAGAGGAAAGATTCAAAAAGGAGATTCCGAAAGATAAAGATATGGCTATTGGGGATTATGCTTTTCTTTTTCAAAAACTTTTTCTCTTAGAAGACATGCTTTTAAAAATACTTTCTTCGAAAATACTCTTAGAAAGTAGTTTTTCTCAAAAATTTTATCTGTTCTGGTAACCTTAAGCTCTGATACCACGTGTAACACCCCACTCCCGCTATGATCACTCACTAAGGGAATGCCATAGCATCGGTGGAGTATTTTAGTGAATATAGAACAGAAAAATTACAACAAGACAGATATAAATAGTACTTGAAATTTTAAAACATCATCTCATAACAGCGGAAGTAAAACATGTCTGGTTACATCATAAAACCACAATAAAGGTCAAGTACAATATCCATCAAAATAAAGAAGTACATAATCCCACTCTCATACAATAGCCAAACAAAAGAAAAGATAACTGGATAACTGGAGCTTTACATCTATCCAAGCTCCTAAAGACTGGAACAGCAATCCGATCAAGCTCCACTACTGCTAGGATCCACCGTAGGACCTGAGGGTTGGGAAAAAGATAAAAACAACAGGGTCAGACATAAGTCTGAGCGAGTCCTATAACTTTAACAATACAATCGTTAAAGTAACCAGAGAAGACATAAACTGATATACGGTAACATATAGGGATGAATGGCTACCCTAAGCAGTCAACTAAACGAAGATAAAGGATAAAGACGCATCTACCCTCCCTAAGGTAAATTACTAAACTGCACCACACCAGTCGTTCCTAACTTAAAGGTTGATCCCACCCAAGGACTTATAAAATTTACTAATTAGTACCTGCGTACCCCTAGGTGACCAAGTAGGCGCCACGGGGCCCTACAATCCACTAGGTGTACACACTACTTCCCATTCGATCGGCTCCCTAACGTAGATACCCGTGCTGGCCCCACCGTGGGATGTATCATTCCCCAATGTGGCAACCTGATGAAACTAAAGGTGCACGGCTTATATCTACTCGATGCAACAACGGCTTACCTACCAGCCCGGGCCCACTCACGCATATGAAGCCCGTTGGACTTGCGTTGCCACCGCTAACCCGTTTGCCTCTTACAGTCAAGCCCAGTATGCGTGTCCCGTCCTCGACATGGGTCGAGCCCACAAAGATACGTATGGGTTACTGGTTGAAATGGGCCTCCACAAGCTACCCACCTAAGCTTGTCCCTTTTTCTAGTATATCCCACTTAACCCTTTAATCATGTTTTAATTACATGTTCTATTTTGGTTAAGTATTCTAATCGTATTTTCTATTGCCACCCAAGGCAACCACTAGATTTTCTCATGCCACCCGAGGCACCCACTTAACCCCTCATGTCCCTCTACATGCTAATGTGGTTAAGTGTTTCTTAATTAATTAATTAAGAACGTAACCTTTGTAAAGACCTCTCACATTAGACTGTCTTTTATGACCGCTGGTTAAGCCGGTTGGGTCCGGGCAGCCTTATGTCATAACAGAGTCTAACCTCGTGTCTTTACATTAATTACGTATTTAGTTTGTGCCTAAGACCTCTCACATTGGGCTAACATTTGTAGCAACTGGTTAAGCCGGTTGGGTCCGGGCAGTTTTACGCTACAACTGAGTCCAACCTCGTGTCTTAGTCAATTAATTACACCTAATTAATCACCCTCATAATTTTATATTAATTATCCCTAATTAATCAAGTTTTCTTAACATGGGTAGACCTAACTTAATAGGTAAATTCCCATGGGGTAGACCTAACTCAATAGGTAAATTCCCAACACATAGTATGGGTACACCTAACCAAATAGGCAAATTCCCATACTATGTTTATTTATTTTGTGTTATGCATAATTATATTAATTTCACACAATCTTATTAACTTATGCATTTAATTACCCCATCGTTCCCACGTAATTTCGTTCATGATATAACACATATAAAAGGTGTCAACTTGCATATGAATGAACATGTTTCAAAGGTGCCATCTTGCATATTAACAAACACATAACTTGCATATGAACTTGCATAACATGTCACATAACTTGCATATAATATGTCACATAACTTACATATTCATTTTGCATAACAAACTTGCATATTAGCTTATAGACTTGCATAATGTGTCATCATGAACTTGCATATTAATAAACATGTAACTTGCATATTTACATACATGTAACTCGCATATTAACAAACATGTAACTTGCATATAAAGAAACATGTAACTTGCATATTTACATACATGTAACTTGCATATTAACAAACATGTAACTTGCATATTAACAAACATGTAACTTGCATATTTACATACATGTAACTTGCATATTAACAAACATGTAACTTGCATATTAACAAACATGTAACTTGCATAGCATATTACCATGAACTTGCATAACATGCATATGATTACATAGCCCACAACTTGCATATTTAGCATCATGCAAACATAACATACATCATATTAAACTTGCATAAGCTTACATACTCAACATGCATAAACATAAGATTAATGCTAACATCATATCATATGATTCAAAGCTCATTAACCCACATACAAAACCATAAATCTCATCACATCTCATCTAATTAGTTTACCAAAAGATCATCAAAGTGATAGAAACTCACAACTAGCAACTTTGAACACCAAATGAAGAAGATTAAGATGCTAAGAAGGGATTAGAAGTTGATTAGAGAGTGATTAGTATGCAACCCTCTTCATAAAATTAGTGGAGGCCATGAGAGCTAGCATTTTGCCATAGTTTAGTCACTAGGTTTAATTATGAATGAATTAGGGTAGGTTAGGGTCTTATTTATAGATTAGGCAAGTGTTTTAGGCCATAGGATTAACCCTAGATTCAATCCAAGCCATCAAAGCATGTCTTGGGGAAGAAGTCAAGTGTAGGAACCATCTAGGGCCTTTAGATTAAAGATGGACCATGAGAACCATTCAAATGCAAAATCTGCACTTGAGCGAATCGGCCCACGGGTTGACAGCCAAACACCCTGGATTAACCCCTAGTCGACCCAGCGGGCTCGGGTCGACTTCAAAAATCGGCCGGTTCGGTTATTCCCCTCTCCCAATTCGCTGTTTTGAGCATTTTTGCATATTTATTTATTAAATTTTCAATTATATATATATATATATATATATATATCAATATATATATATATATATATCTACACAACCCATTTCACTTAATTAAGTATACTTTAATTTGGGAATTTTCGTGAAACTTCGCGAGGCCATATCTTGGTCATACGGACTCCGATTTTCGAAAACTCGGACTCTATTTCGCGTATTTTTCCGAGACGAACACAATGGCATAGCCCGTTTCCCTTGATTCCCATTTTAGAATTAAATTCTGCCTCGATTTATGTTATTACAGGTTATTGAAAATACGGGTTGTTACAAGGTTGTTTGGAAAAGTGCTATAACAAGTAGAGGCATGACCCCATGATTATATTTTTCAAAAAAAAAAAATAGTTTTTATTGTAAAAAAAATCATGGAAAATTCACTAATTACGTTCTTAGTTGACATGGAAAGTATTTAAACATTTAATTTAGTCCAGTAATATACCAATAAAAGTATATTAGTTTTCCGCAAATTATATGCATGTATGGATTATTCTATCTCAACTTATTTTGCATTTTTATTGCATTCATATGCGTACCATAATGACTATAATAAAATAGTTGTGTTTGCTCAGAAATATGAAGGATAACAGCTTACGTTTATTTTTCTTTGTCATGCAACAACCCAAGAAAGAGCATGAATTATGTGTCATTGGTCTTTCAAAATTTATCAAGGTGTCTTAATTAATACATGCTGCACCATAAATTAAACTTCTAAAGTTGAAACAACACACAATCCAAGATCCACATGATACATAGTATATTTCCATAATACAATATTATGAGAAAACTAAGTTGAGACAGATTTTTAACTGTTACACTAGGTAACAATTACTATATGTCAGCTAATGATTTCGGTTTAGAAAAATATGAACTCAAGTTATCTAGACTTTCATGCTGAAGATAACTGTTCAAACTGAACACATCAACATTGCCTCCAGAGGTGCACTTACCATCCGCTAAGCAGAAGAAAGATATAAGTTAGAATACTAATGCATTTCTTGATGTTTGTCCTCACATACACGTCGTACATAGCATTTTGACCCCATTATATACTAAAACTGGCACTTCTTGGTTCTTGGTTAACGGTAAGTTTCTTTCAATTTTACTGTTTTCCTATTAGGTTTATTTCTAAATTCTTTTCTTCCCCGCAAACTAACTGTATGCATTTGAATAAATTTTTCTTAGTTATTAATGAGATAACACAATGAATTCACATATGATGCTCTAGCCTGCAGACCATTATCTGTTGTAAACACGCAATATTAAAATATCAATCACTATCAAACTTGCAATCTAATTGCCATATTTCATGTGCAAACGGTATGCTTATAAAATTCATTTTTTTCTTTGTAAACTTATTTCATGTCTGTTGTACATCAATTTATGGTGTTCGAGAATATGATGTCATATTACGATACTCAGTGTACATATATCTAATATGCCATCCATCATACAATTGTCCTGATCACCCAATGTTTCCGTGATAGAGCCTATATGACGCAATTAACATTTTCTCTTGAAATTATTTGCAGCAACTGGTCTACGGTACGAAACTGAGTGAAGAGTTTGGAGTTGATGTTATTGGCTTGCTTTATATATGTTGGGAGAATTATCCATATAGCTGCTACATTTTTGCCTAAGTTCCATATGAACAATTCAAAATTTTACATTTCTGAATTCAGCCATCTTTGCTTTGCTTTAACACATCTATATGCTTTGTTGGATTAAAAGTTGACCTTTGACCTGTTTGTAACAAAGACATTTCCAGTTGCTCAATAGATTCTGAGACATCGTTTCATTCTTTTTGCATGTTCCAGTGATTGATAACACCTAATATGTTCTCATTTTTTACCCTCCTTTTCTCAATAGTGTGTGTACAAACCAACAAACGTGATTCCTGCCTGCTGGATTGTTTTGAAACTCTTGAATGTTTATAAATCTGATTGATATTTACAAGATTTACGGCTTTGGTATCTCAAGTGCTTATTGACCACGGCATTGAAATCGATGTTCGATGTTACTCCAGGCTATAATAAAATTTACTGCAATTTACTAGAAATTACCGTGTTCCTAAATATAAAGAAATGCATAGTATAAAATTCTTTTTGGACAAACAGATCATTGAATATGGATTCTTCGTCACTTCCATGTTTGCCTATAACAATTTCGGCTGTAGCCTGTGTGCAAAGCGTAGTTTATGAATAAAAGGTAAATACATCAATAGTGCTATGCAATGCATCACTCACTGTACTTCAGGAACCAAAAGATTTGATTCTTTTATGTATGCAAGATTTATGTTCATAAGTTCATAATTCTCATAAGTCCACAAAGACAAGTATTTTGGCTTTATATGATCATTTGGCTGTCTATCTTGCACCAACGATGCGTGTAATTTGGGGGGTTTGTTTTTTTTGGGGGGGGGGGGGGGGGGTTGTGACAGATAGAGAGCTTGATTAGGGGTTGTGGGTTTAGAATTTTCATTTACGTGTGTGCGTGTGAGCTTGATTAGGGGTTATGGCTTTAAAACTTTCATTTAAGTGTTTCAGGAGAAATGAAAGCTTCATGATCTACATGTTAATAAATAATCATCAGAATTCAAGTTAGATATTTTAATTGCTGAATGTTTTTTTCAGCGAGAGTTCATACAATTCAACGGCAAAGTATCCAATTGCTTGATGGGGAAGGATGAATGGAGATTGCGTAACTTACAGTATAATAGGTTCAATTTTTAGCATGTTATTTGTACTTTAGTTGTATTGATGAGTTTTACGTCTTCAATAGGAAAACAGTTGCATACTTTGCCAAAAAGCTTTGCAGCTAGAAGGATTCAAGAGAAACAAGGATATATAAGAAAGCAAGAAGCATGACACAGCTGCTTTTCCTAAAATACACATCAGGAGATAAACTGCTGACATAATTTATGATAGGAAAGAAGTTCAAAACAGTACAGCTCATTCGGATTCAACCACTTATGTGCACACACTACGATTGAAGGGATTAAATGTCTTTTTTTTATTGCTTATTAATTTCAATTACCGTGATTTGGTTGTCTCATATATTAGTCTAATTACATAACGGTTGTTTACATTCCACTTGCTGACACTTATGAGTTGTATGCTTTTATAAATGCTCACCATACTTTTTAGCTCTATGGACTCCGGTTTGGTTTTTTCAAATAATGTCAACAAATAAATGGTTGTCATCCATTTGAATAAATCCAAAATCATTGGAATTTAGGCATTATGTCCCAACGATAGATGATGCGTAGTATGCAAGCAATTTATGTCCATTAGATTTTTCTTCCCACTGAAATTTTTTAAGGTATTACATAAAATATGAATTTCGGTAAAAAAAATGAATTCACTATACAATAGTTGACTTTGATTGCCGATACGTAATTACAACATAAAAAATTTGAAGTTTATTGCACAACAAATTTTCCATTATTTATATTAGGAATCTATTTTATATTGCGATTTTACTTATAAAAATTACATTATTCAACGATGCAAACATGCCCGTGTGCGAAGCACGGGTTCACACTTGTAGATATAGAAATATGAACCAAGCATACTCAAATGTCATTCAGTTTTTTTTTTTTTTAACAACCTTTACATTGTGCCATTTTTTCTATTTAATTTAAATGTTTAGCTACACGTCATTGTAGATTTGCATTTGCAAATCACGTGGAGTGGAAACGTAGTCTCGTTGAAATATACATTGTTCGTACGATTCTCGTGCACCGTTACAGAAACTCCAAAACATCTAATTACTAATCTGAATGCTGAATTGATGAAAAATCACTCACCCAACAGACGTGGTTCCCATGAAAATTCAGGGCAAATTTAGTATTCTGAATTGGCCTGAGTGTTAAATTAATCGACATCTACTGTAGGGCGCTGAATTAATCGGCACCTACTTCTTGGGCGCTGATTTAATCTGGGGCTGTTATGGTAACGGTTACCGATATCATTTGACAAATACCGCTACGGTATCATTTTTACTGGTAAACAAAAATTGCTTATCGTTACCGATCGACTGGTATACCCAAGGTATACCGATAATCAGGTAATCGTTGCACTGGTAATGGTAAATTATCGTTTTTCATCAAAATTTGTACCTTGACATTTTTTTTTACACAATACATGTTAAGTATACAATATATGCAGTGTTGATTAATAAAAAATATAAATGAAAAACAAAAGAAGTGTAGTTTCAATTATTTTATATGATCATTGAACTAAATTTAATTATTTGTTTGATTCTAAATGCACGTAATAAAACATATTTGATAAATATACACATGTTTTAAATTGACGAGCAAAATTACCATTATCGCTGGTATTGAAGAAACATTACCGATAATTTATCATAAAAAATGGTAATTTTACCGTTACCATACCATTTAAATTGGTATACCGATTTCAATCTAAAATAAATATCGATCAACTGCTAAATGCTAATGTGCTAATCGTAAATTTAATGTTACCATAACAAGCTGATTTAATCAGCAAGCCCAAGTCCAAGTCCGTGTCTATCCCCACACGCACGCTTTACGCATGACCTGTTGTCTTGAACTTTTAATTTTCAACTTCTCTCGTTCTTCACTCGACGGAATCTTCTCGAAGCCCTAGCCATGAATCGAGCACAATTGCTTCTTCTTGCGTTTCCGATCATCCTGTTCTGCTAAGATTTAGTTACACTCTTCTCAACTGGACCTACTGTAAAGGCCACAATTTCAGCGCCACCCTCTCCTCATTACGGACCTACAATTCAGCCGCTTCACTGGCCAATCGATTTCTAAGCTAGTCAGGTTTTCAATTTTATTTTTTTATGTGGAAAGCAATATTTTCATAATCTTACTGTTGATATGATGTCTGATTTTCAGCAGAGATTTTAATTGTTTTCTAAATAGCTTAACTATATTTATTTTGACTATGGAAACTGATTTCGAATGTGAATTTATAGACCCGGTGAACGGTTACTTCTCAAATGATGAAGTGGACGAAGAAATCGTTTAAAAAATTGTATCATATGTGCTGAAATATAATATTTTGAATTCCTGCTCCCTCCGCAAAGTAGGATGTCATCACATTAGTTGAGAAAGTAAAGAAAAACCGACTGTTGTGAATATAGGTAGGGCACGGTCTAATTTCATTTGTCTTTACTCCCTATTTTCTTGGTATATCAGAAACGTTTGTTGGGTCTTGCAATTTTATATTGATTGTCCTTTATAGATGTAAACCATATTTATGTTAATGATTTTTGCAGAACACCCCACTAGAAGGACATGTTTGTGGCACCACCGTGGAAATCAAGTTCTGCACTTCATGCTCATATACAGGGCCGGTCCTAGGATATTGGTGCCTAAAGCCAATGCCCTTTAAACTAACTAAAAATATATCATTAACTAAACAATGAACTTAATTTATGTTAACGAATAATGAGAAGAGGGGGAAAAAAGAAATAACTTTATTTACTCCATAGCTAGAAGTTCGCAAGGACCAATTTTGGTTTCTGTCAGCCTATCTCAATCTTTTTAACCAAAATTTTGAAACCAATAATTATTGCTCTATGATTTACTGATGCTTAAGCTAAAAAGGATCACGTACATAGACTATTCTTCAAAACAATTGTGTGAGTTCCCATTAACCTTTGTTGAAAATTACAGATGAATACCAGAGTTTATACTGAAATTTTTATTCCAAACTTCTCAATCTCGGCTGCTCGTTACAACTACGTTTGGCAGTGAAACATGGATGATGAATATTATGGATTAATGTAACATACTGAGACCGCAAAAGCATTTTTAGCACAATTAGGAATAACTGAACTTGGGAATACTCATACTTCGAGAATAAGGATTCAATTGATAACAAGCTAGTATATACAGCTAAAATATTTCAGATTTACCTTTTTACGATTCATTTCTACCATAACCGCAAGTAAAGAAATTTGATTCAACCACAGCCACAATCCCAATTTTCAACAACAGTTGATGTCGAATTTCTGCTCTATCTCTGTATGCCCTAGAGCAGAATCAGATTTGCCAATTGCAAAGTCCGGAGCCTTGAGTTTGCGACTGCCTGCCCTTGCCATCAGATGTCGATACCGAGCCTGTCGAGATGAATTCGTTGTTGCTATTGTCGATCATGTTTATCGTTTTGAGATTTTGGTGCGATTTTTTCCTGGAACGAGCAATTCCGTATTAGCGTGTGCCCTGAATTTTATGCGGCCCTAAGTGACTGCTTTATTCGCTTTGCTATAGGGCCGGCTGTGCTCATATAAGTAATTTCTTATCCTTGTATAGGGTTTACTTGTTGATATAAATTGATGATTTTTTCCTCTTCAAAATTTTCAGTTGAAAATGGAAAAGATTATACGTTTGTGAGTATCTTCAAACCATTACCATGTCTTTTGTAACTTAAGAGATTAAAGCAGTCCATATTAATATATATTATAAGGAAAGGTTGTTGTTGTTATTATTATTATTATTATTATTATGAGGCGTGCATAAAGTGCATTTTATAATTTTCATAACTAAATTGACAAGGATAAGTCGTCGGTTATGTAAATTATCCAAACTAGTTTAAAAAAAGCGACAAAATAAAGGTTAGCGATGTTGTAAGTTATGTATTATACAATATTTATGTCTTTTGTAAGTGGTAATTATATTCCTTCACTACTCACTTTCCTTTTCTCACCTGGAAATAAATTTTATTCCTCGGACTGAAAACAAAAATGTTCTTAACTCTTTTACTCTCCAGTGAACTTAAGACCTACCCAAGTTATGTTGTATATCTCACCAGACACCACATGCTACATTATCCTATTTCAACACTTGATTCATACTTGTGTTTCTCTTATACCTTAGTATGGGTGATGCTATTTATTCATGATGGGAAACACAACTTAAGTATCATTTAAGCAAATTTTTACTAGTTGACTTTTTCTGTTGTTTTCATATTGAAGAAAACAACAAATAACAATTAAGTCATTATCTCCGAACAATTTGGAGGTAAAAATTCCGTTTTCATAAGGGAGACTATGTTTTTTGCGTTGGCTTGTCAGACTTCTCATAACCTTTCTCCTTTACCCTAGTTTGGGACATGCTGCATAGAAAACTACACAGGCACAGTTAGTTCTTAGAAAACATCAATGAATAGTTTATTTGTGTCTGATCTTTGCGTATGTGCAGCTCTAGCAGCGAAAAGAAGTAAAATGTATTTGTTAACTATTACTCCATCCGGTTCATAATATAAGTCATTTTAGAGATTTGCACGGGAATTAAGAAAAAATTCAAATGTTTCTTTTTGGTGGATTGACTCATTTTTTTCATGCAAAGTTAAGTTACTTTCTCTATTTCTAAATACAAAAAAGTGGTTGTTGGGATTTCCGAAGCAGCCACATACTCACATGAGTCAATAGAAGTACTTCATGGCAAGTCAATAAAGTAGGTACAATTTATTATAGATAAAAACGTCTTATATTTTAAAAAACAAAAAACTTCACAAAACGTCCTATATTTTGGACTGGAGGGAGTACATGGTGGACGTGCTTAAATTTAAGACAATTTTTTTAATACCCAAAATGCAACCTTTCGCTAAGTGAACTAGACATATAATATCTAAGAAGTGAATGACTAAATTATCACACTTTTTGACTTTTATTAAGAATTCAGTTATATTTGGTTTGAAAACTTCACATTCCCTTGTGAAACTGTAGTTGATGAAATAACCAATTTTTCAAATAATTAAGCATGAACATCAGTCAATTCATTGTGTTTTAAATATATATATATTTTGTTTTATGATGTTTAAATATGGACATATGTGGGAATATTTTTCATTTCCTTAGACCTTTCAGCTTCTGAAATATAATGAACTAGGTGGATTTTCCATCCGCTTTAACATGTTGGGCTCATCAAATGTGACATGTCAAGTGTTCACTACCTTCCTATCAAACATAGTTCCAAATGTGATACCCTTTAATGCCTTATGTATAGCCCGAAAATATGCCTTATAGGCTCTAGCCTCCAACTTGTCATTTACTGTATGGTGAACATTCATGGGGCTGCCTAATATACGAAAATATACGATATGTATAGAGGTACTTCTCCTCTTGAATCTTCTCATCAACGATGAGCACGAAATTCGATCGATAATATACACCGTAGTCGATAAAGCTTCAACCCAAAAGCCTCAAGATATACCTGCTGTCAATCTCAAACATCAAACTTTCTTCAGTAAAGTCCTATTCATCTTTTCAATGATTCCAATTTAATTGTGGATCATTGAGGTGTAGTGAAATGTCCAAATTACATGCTGCTTATAGAAATTTATGCACTTCTTAGAAGCAAACTCACCATCATTGTCGGATCTTTTCAACTTCATTCCGACTTTATTATCTATTAGTGCTTTTGAAGTTTTGAACTTCTCAAATGATTCTGGTTATCGTTTATCACGAACATCCAAACCTTCTTAGAGTAGTCATTGGTTTACTTGCTCTTTCAATAGAAGCTATAGCTACTGGTCTCAAACATCCATATCGACATACTTCAGTACTCATTTGGACTCATGTCTATCGACATCGAAAGAATCCTTTATATGTTTTCTCAACTCACTTCCGACAGAATTCTAAACGGTTGAAGCTTCCACCCTTGATCATCTTCCTATTACAAAGCAACTGTAAGATCTCCGAAACATGACCCAATCTAAGATGCTAAAGATTGGTAGCATCGAAAGTTCATGAATTATCAACTCTAATACACGACTCTCCAAGAACTATAAATCTTTTTAGCAGATAAATATTTAAGACCATTACTGTAACACCCGTACTTTCTGTTAACGTTATAGTAACGAATTAAACAATTATTAATTTCAACTGTGAGAATTAAGGGAAACGGGTTAAGCCATTGCGTTCGTCTCGGAATTCTGCTTGAGGTAGAGTCCGAGTTTGCATAAATTGGACTTCGTATGAAGGAGTTGTGGCCTTTAGAAGTTTCAGAAATTCAAATAAATTCAAATAGCTCAAAACCGGATTCAAAATTCAAAACAGAAGTCAAAAGCGGGCTAGGCGGGAAAATTCCCGCCCAGGACCCAGGTCGACCAAGGGGTCGACCTGGGGGTCGACCTCCCCCCCCCCCCGGCCAGATCTGAATTTTGAATGACTGATGACTTGCTTCTGAGTCACTAGGGTTTCTGGATGGTCCTGATCTGGTATGAATGGCTATGGTTAACTCTAGGTTCATCCGACGGCTATAATTAAATTGAAATTCTATATAAACAACTCAATACTCAACCTAAAATCGCACAAAAATGATCCTGGAACTGTCATGCCATCAGTAGAGAACTTGGAGTAGCCGTCACCGTTTTTAATTCAGAGACGAGTTAAAAGCCTACATCAAAATCAAATTAAAACTAATCTAGTTCAACGATCTTCATCAAAGGCGCGCATCTCCAATTTCAAAATTCAGATTTCAGAAATCAAGAATTCCTTTTAGTTTGTAAGTTGGTTATTACGTAGATTTAAACGTTCTTTTAGATGAAATCATGGCATGTTGTAACTCGAATATGGAATGATGCTTATGTATAAGATAATAGAGTTTGATTCTAATGTATCTTAAATTACCGTTGCGATCGACCATGTCTATATGTTTGTGGTGATTAACATACCATATTGTTTGTATTGGGATCTATTACGATTGAGTAACGAACCCATTATGCCAACTGAACGGTGAAACATGTCATGTTATAATTTGGTGGTTACTTGCAAGTTTATGATCTAAATCACATGCTTACATGTTAGATCAACATTCATGAATATTTAGAACTATGTTAAGTTGAATCTATTTATGTTGCAAGATTGGATTTGTAGCTCTCTTATATTTTAACACATAAGTTATCATGCTAAATTGTGATTTAAATATGTTTATAGTAGTCGTCTTATGTTTTAACACATAAGTTATCATGCTAAGTTGTGATGTAAATATGATTATAGTAGCTCTCTTATGTTGTAACACACATAAGTTATCATGCTAAGTTGTGATTTAAATATGTTTATAGTAGCTTTCTTATGTTTTGACATACATAAGTTAATATGCTAAATTGTGGTTTAAAATTGTGTTTATATGTTAAACCTCCATGTTAGACCCATATCAAGTTTACATGATAATTAGATCCAACTTAGTCACAAGTTCACCTTTACCTGTTTAGTTAATCAATGATACATCTATGCCAAGTTACACGTGATAAGTTAAATGTATGCTATTTTATGTTTATTTCATGTCCCTTGTTTATTACCCTTTTTGTTTATGGGTTTGGGCTAATTTATTAGCCCAATACTTTATGTGATTCATGCGTACGTTCCACGGGGATAGCGATGGAAAAACATGAAAATTTCATGGCATAGGTTTGTTCATAAAATGTATATTTAATATACCATTTATTGTAAGAAATAATTGAAAAGATAATTATGGCATAAGTAAATTAAAAATAAAAATTCATTTACATAAAGAATTAGACACATATATAGAAAATATGTGAATTTAGAAAAGACGAATATGCCTAACCCGAGGTTAGACTGAGTTGTGGTGTAAACCTACCCGGAACCGACCGGCATATCCAGTGACCACAACAAGACCTGTCTAATGTGGGTGGTTAGTGCATAAAGCCCAAAAAGGACCCGAGGTTAGACTGAGTTGTGGTGTAAAACTTCCCGGGACCGACCGGCAAATCCAGTGACCACAACAAACCCTGTCTAATGTGAGTGGTTGGTGCTTTAATGAATAAATTAAAGCTAAGTCAGGATTGGTAGGGTTAAGTCAATTAGGGAAACACTTAACCGATTCAACATGTTAACTAAACTGATGGGTGGGGTTAGGTAAACTTGGACACTTAACCATATAAACATGTTGATTAGAAAACCCTAGTAACGGGGACCGATTTCAGCAGTAACCCACATAGATGTATCATGGTACCCTGAACTAGGCAGGGTGGGGCACGATTACTGGGTTGATTATAAGCGGTCAAAAACGTCGACGGTTGGTGCGTCAGTGTAGATTCCAACGGAGTATAGGCGTGCACGTACTCTGGAGTGGAAAAAGCAGGCACTGGGCATCAGTAGTATACACTGTGCATCTTGAATCGTGTCGGGTTGCCACCAGAGGGACTGACACACCCCATGGTGGGACCAGCACAGGTAGCTACAGTCAAGTGGGGCCGAATGACACAGGATATGATTGCATTCGAGTAGGAGCCGATCATTAAGGGGATCGTTTGTTATGAACACGTGGGGCTGGTTGGACCAATGGTTAGTAGGTGCAGAGGCTATAGTAATGGGTGCGATCACATGTTCATCTTATCTTATATTAGGGTGTTGTCCTATATTCCGTTATTACTGTCATGATCCCTTTCCTTGTTTAAATACTAGTAATCACTGAACTTAACAGACTTATTATCTGACCTGTTTTCTTTCGTCTTCTTTTCTTTCGTTTACCCCCCCTAGGTCCACAGGGAGGGAATACTCTAGCTTAATCAGAATCTTTGCAAGCTTCAAGAAAGTAGATGTATGATTGGGACTCTCTTGCATTGGATATGGCTTTTGGATACTACACTTGGGGATTTATGCAGTTTTATTTATGATTTATGCTTCTTTATTAAATAATCAAGACAGAAATTATGGTATAATGTTTTGGAAGTTATTTTGAGACAATTTGCTGTAATGCTTTTGTATTGAACCACGTATGCAATAAATGTTTTATTTTCGCTGCTTATATTTATCTGTCTTGTAAAATTTTCCGTGTCTTGTACCTATAACCCTCCACCAAAGTTAAGGCATTCCCTTTGTGAGTGACCTTAACGGAGGTGGGGTGTTTCACTTGGTATCAGAGCAAAGGTTTACCAGATCAGATAAGAATTTTTGAAAACTATTTTCAAAGGAAATATAAAGAAGCATTTTACGAGAAAAAGTGTTATTTTATTCTAAAGGCATAATTCCCCAAAGCCATATGCCCTATCATTCTATCCTTTGTTTTGAATCTTTTCTTTTTCGTTTCAGCATGTCTGGGAATCTTAACCTTCCAGAGGTTGTGCCGATACCTGGTTGGTTCAGGAGGTACTTAGAGGCTAGGACCAACGATGCGGGCCCAGCAGATATTCCTCCTCCTCCAGCTGCAGCGTTCCTCCTCCTCCTCCTCCACGTGCAAATGCTTTCTCAAAGATTTGTAGAGACTTTAGGGCCATGGGTGGAAAGGATTTCAAGGGAACTGAATCATTCGTAGAAGCAAGGAATTGGCTCAAAGAAACTGAAGATCTATTCGATATGTTCGAGGTGGATGATAGACAAAAGATACAGTTGGCAGTGTGGTTGCTCAAAGACGAAGCTTCCTATTGGTGGGAAGTCACTAACGCTGAAAGACAAGTTGAAACATGGGTGGATTTCAGAATAAGATTTGAGATGAAATTCCTCTCACAAGCTGAACGAAGTTTACAGCTGGAAAGTTCTTGTCTATTAAGCAAGGAAGTATGACGGTCAAGGAGATTCAGTCAGCTGGCTCGATTTGGACTGGACTAAGTGAATACTCTTCATAAGAAGGCTCTCTGTTTTGTCAAGGGATTGAATGAGGAACTTCACAGCCTGGCTATGACCCATGTACCTATGGGGGCTACTTACGAGAGGTTAGTGGACATGGCACTCTTACATGAGGAAGACAAGGGCAAGAAAGAGGCAAAAGCGGAAGTGCCTCGAGATAAGAAGGTGGAAGGCTCGCAGAACAAGAAAGCTGATTCAAAGAAAGGCGGGAAGAACAACAAACCCTGTGACAAGAGAAAGTGTAATTTCTGTGGAATTCCTGGACATCTGGTCAAAGACTACAGGAAGAAGAAAAGGAAGATGGGTGGCTGTTTCCATTGTGTTAAGACGGGACACATGGCTAAGGACTGCCCAAGAAAGCAAGGGCAGAGAGCTGGACCTTCGTCTGGAGGACAAGTTCACGCTCTCACGGCACCTCCGCAAGAACGAGGTAGAAATATTTCTATCGAAAGTTTAGTCTATCTTTTTGATCATCCTGTTCGTACATTATTTGATTCTGGTGCATCGCACTCATTTATATCTGCTGATTTAGTTGAATCTCTGCACCTAGACACTAGTTTAGTAGAGGATCCCTTGGTTGTTTCAAATCCAATCGGGGGCTCAGCTTATTTGTCAATGGTTTGTTTGGATTTGAAAATATTTATTCTAAGCGTTGGGTTTAGATGCAATGCCTATGTTTTGGGCTTCACGGGCTATGGGTTGATTCTAGGCATGGAATGGCTATCCAATAATGCTGCTATCCTCGACTGTGAAAAGAGAGTGGTTAGACTCATGACTTGCCTTGGTAACACTCTTGAAATTTCTTGTAATCTCTTGAACTCTGTTATGCTAAGTTATCTAGAATCTCTTGATGCGTCTGTTGAGGACTTGCAGTCTATAAAGCTAGTCCGTGAATACTCGGATGTGTTTGAAGAGGTAAATGGCTTACCCCCAAAGTGGGAGATAGACTTCCGCATATACCTCGCTGACAATGCAAAACATGTTGCCTTACCCGTTAGGCACATGGCTCCAAGGGAGCGGAAAGAGCTCAGCAAGCAAATTAAAGATCTCCTAGAAAAGGGGTTTACAAGGCGGAGTGTTTCTGAATGGGGTCCTCCAGTAGTGTTCGCAACTAAAGCGGACGGTTCACTTCGCCTATGTGTTGATTATAGGGAGCTAAACAAGCTGACCAAGAAGAATAGGCACCCACTCCCGAGAATAGATGATTTGTTCGATCAGCTTGTAGGAGCATCGGTTTTCTCCCAATTAGATTTAGCTACCGGGTTTCATCAGCTAAGAGTGGCTGAAGACAACATTGATAAGACCGCGTTCAGAACTCCGGATGGTTTCTTCGAGTGGCTTGTCATGCCTTTCGGCTTGACAAATGCACCTTCTTACTTCGTTGATTTGATGAGCAGGGTGTTCAGGGAGTTCCTCAATAAGTTTGTGGTGGTCTTCGTGGACGATATTTTGATCTTCTCAAAAAGTGAGGAAGAGCATGCTCAGCACTTAAGGGAAGTCATGGATACTCTCCGTGCACATCAGTTGAAAGCCAAATTCTCCAAATGCCATTTCTGGAGAGAAGAAGTTAGGTTCCTTGGACATGTGGTGTCCAAAGAGGGGTTAGTTGTGGACCCCACAAAAGTGGTTAATGTGCAAGATTGGAAGGTTCCTCGAAACGCAACCGAAGCTTTCTCGGGCTAGCAGGCTTTTATCGAAAGTTCATCAAAGATTTTGCAAAAATCTCATCTCCACTTACAAGGTTGACAAAGAAGAACCTAGCTTTCAATTGGGACTTGGATTGCGATATTGCTTTCTAACATTTTAAAAGGGCTCTGAAAACAGCCCCAGTTCTGACATGGCCTGATGGAAGCAAGATGTTTACAGTATACACAGATGCATGCGAAACGGGACTAGGCGTTGTTCTGATGCAAGAAGGGAAGGTAGTGGCCTATGGTGGAAGGCAGTTGAAAGTACATGAGAAGAACTACCCAACCCACGACCTAGAGTTGGCAACCATCGTTTTTGCGCTTAAGTCTTGGCGCCATTATCTCCTAGGTGAGAAATTTGAATTGTATACTGACCATAAATCTTTGAAATACCTTTTCTCGCAGAAAGATCTCAACTTGAGGCAGCAAAGATGGATGGAGTTTCTTGCCTCATACAATTTTGAGATTTCCTATACTCCTGGCACGGGCAATGCCGTAGCAGACACCTTGAGTAGAAAGAAACTGACCTTAAGCCCTCTCTTTGTAGAAAGGAAAAACGTGGAGTACATAGCCAACTTTGACTTTAGGCCCTCCTCTGAATTTGTACCTGGCCTATTAGCAACATTGGAAGTGTGGCCTACGCTTTTGGACTCAATAGGGGCCGCGCAACGTGAAGACCCTCAGCTAGTTGATATAATAGATAAGCTAATTAGAGGTGAGCCTTCGAGTCACCTCAATAGATACTCCATCGATGATAAGGGATGGGTGAGACGGGATGCAAGACTATGCGTCCCACAAGCAAGGGATTTGGTGGAGAAGGTTCTCGAAGAGGCACACCATTCCAAGTTGACCATACACCCCGGTGGAGACAAAATGTACAAAGACATAAAAAGGGTTTTCTTTTGGAGTGGCATGAAAAGAGATGTAGCTAAATTCGTCTCCAAGTACATGATTTGCCAGCAAGTCAAGGCGGAACAGAAGAAGCCTGGAGGTTTGCTTCATCCTCTAGAGGTCTCACAGTGGAAATGGGATAGCATTTCAATGGAATTTGTTGATGGGTTGCCTAGGTCAAGGAGGGGCAACACCAGTATTTGGGTAATAGTGGACAGGCTCACAAAAAGCGCCCACTTTATACCCGTCTAGTTGAATGAACCTTAATTTGGTTTAAGTTAAATCAAAGAATGTTCTTGATTGGAATGATGCATAGGTTGTGTTTTTATAACACATAATTTTAAGATGCACGATTTATTCGGAAAGACCAAGTTTAACCCATTCTGAATAATTCATATGACGATTAAAAGTCGAAGATGAAGACGGTGGCTGAAGACCGGGGTTTTCCACATCGTATGGATGATTTCTGATGTCTTTATTGGACCGTGCACCCAAGATGAGGGAATAAGTGGTGATCAACCAGATGTATTTGGAGATCTATCGGATATGGTTTCGTTCAGACACAGAACGGACTTGTAAATGGATTTTGTGTTTGACATTGTATTCCTTTATATTGTATTCGTTGATCTCTGTTTAACGTATAGCTGTTTGGTGGCGGAGAATTTATTCTTCGCTTAACACCTGGTTATATATTGGTAAATGATCAAAGATATGGTATGGTCTGACAATGTGGCATGCTAAGATGCATATGATCAAGGCTTTTGTTGAAAAGCAGAGCCTTGAGGATGAAGATCAAAGCAGGGCGTCAATTTGCATAGCTTTGAGCATATCGTTACTTCGCGAGGCACACACCCCGGTATGATGGTGAACAGTTTGTTTGATTAGTAGGTTGACCAATATACTTTATATATACATGGATTGGGTCAACTGAGCGTTGCTAGGTGTGGTCGTTGTATACTTATATGGTGACATAATATATTATGCCACTTACATAGTATATTATGCCACCTAAGATTGATATATTTATATTCGAAATCGATTTCTACACTGTGCACTTATAATATAAAAGATGAATTTCGCGTATTAAGCATTTTTTGATCATTATAAGGTAAAACTCTATCCTTCGGCTTGCGATGCATGGGACTTGAGTCTTATAATGGTTTCATTTTTCTAAAGAGCATTACGCTGTTTATTTTATGCACTGGTATTCTTGGGATTAAGCCCCTTTCGCGTTAGCGGCGAGGTCCCTTGATTTACCTAACTTTAAAATAAAGTTAATAACTGTTTTTTGTTCTCACACCAGTCCCATGACTGACTTGAAGTTTATTGTTTTAACCTAAACTCTGGGTGCCCATACTTTCCACACGGGCAGCTAGTAGTTTTGGTTTTGCAGATTTATTTTCACAGGATCCTGGTTTACAGCTGAAGCGATTTTCGGAAAGCTTTGTATCCATGTATTTCGTTTAGTTGTATTATGTATTATTTTTCCGCTGCTATTTAAATGTAATTTTAAATCTCTGATATTGTTTTTCTAATGTAAAATATTTATTCATACTCTGTTATATTCTTGTGCTCTGATGTAATTGTTGTAACAGCAATGAAAATGTTCTTCTGTTTGTGTTCTGATGAGTGTTGTTCTAAAAGCAATTCGTAGTTTCCTTTGTGGGGAAGTTTGGGTTGTTACACTGTATATTTCCAATTGACTGGTGTGAGAACCAAAACTTGATAGGATTATTTGTGGTGATTTGGCCTCAAAAACCTGATTTTTGACTATGTATTAAAATTATGTGTTTGAAACATTATTCAACTAATTGATTGTTGATTGTGTTGTGTGTGATTATTCATTTAAACCATTATGTGAATGAACGGTGAATGTAACCAAATTGTGTAGAATGTTGAACTGAATTGAAAGTTGGTTGCAAATGCATGCATATACATGTATATACATTGAATAGGTCATAGAAAGGAGGCTTGAGAAGATGAATAAAATTGTATGCCCGACAAATAGGCACATGTTTACTTATTTATTGGGTTTGGATGATTTTATAAGCCGATTGGCTAGCAGCTTGGCTTTTTCTTTTCTTTTTTTGAGATGAGAGGGCCTGTGTGGCGGTTTGGGGATTTTCCCGGTAGCCCCGTACAAAGGAGGTTATGGCGAAATTTATCGAAAATTTAGGGTGTTAGCCAAATTTTTGAAAAATTTGAAAAGTTCTTTGAAACTGAAATTTGAAGAACTTAAGCCGTAATGAAAATAATGAAAGTTGAGTTGATTAGTAAAACAACTTTCTACTTCGTTCCTTTTCGAGGACAAAAAGATTTTAAGTGGGGGAGATTGTAACAACCCATAAAATCAGAACCAATTTAAAATTTTTATTTTGGTTATTTTAATGGATTTTGAATATTTAAAATGATTTATTTTAAATAATAATGACGGAAAATTTATTTTCAACGAAGTTAGAATGAATAAATTTATTTTAATTATATAACGAGCATAAAATGGCGCGACAGTTTGAAAATTCGATTTCTAATTTCAAATGAATACACAGAATTCAATATAAGTCGGAATTGAACGAAACCAGAAATATTTGAATCTGTTGAAGAATATCTTTCTAACGAAGTTAAGGAACTGAGATTTCACTTTATAAGTTGAGAGTTACATCCAGTTTAAAATTCAGAAAAGTCGCTATGGAATTTATATATATTTTAATATAAGTCCCTTAAAAATAGCCATTTTACAAACAACCTCCGTTTTCGATGAAACCACTTTTGTTGGATCCGGAATGTCAAATTATTGCTAGATTCCAATTTTCAGAATTTTTAGAATTAATATGTGAGCATGGCAAAGGGAAACGCGTTTGACCAGTTTAAGTTGAATTTTATCGACTGGAAATTGGCCATTTTTCAAACGGTCTTCAAATTTGACGAAATTAGTTTTGTTAGGACTGTATCATCAATACGAAGCTAGAAATAATTTTTCTAGAATTTTTAGAGTCAGTATGTGGCCCCGACAAATTAAAATGTACGTTTAAATCTAAAATTAAATGTTTTATATTTTAATTTGAAGAATTACTGACTGTAACTGTCGAATGAGCTTACGAAACATATCCCATTGTGTTCGGAATGTGGGTAATTAGCGAGGGGCGACAGTCGTTGGGTCTCGTTTGGGGTTCGAATAAAAAGTCAACTTTTTATTGGAAATTAAATTTAATTAATTAATTATATAAACTCCACCCCTTCCTTTTTCTCCCTCCACGTCAGAACTAATTGAATAGAAAAAAACCCTTAAAAAGAAAAAACCGTGATGCCTCATCCTATGGTGCCACCGTAGGCCGTTCCTCCACCGCCGCACCTTCCCCCGACCGGCGCCCTCTCCTCCGATCACCCCCTCCTTCTTCGCCCCACTCCTCCTTCCACACGCCCAAACACTCAGGCTAACCACAAACCGAGCTCTCCGCCACCCCATTCTCCCTGCTGCCACCTGAACGAGCCGCCACCCCTCTCTCCAATTCCGGCGCCAATGTCAGACCCCTCACCTCTCGCTGAAAACACAGTAAGTGTTTATTTTATTTATTTTCTATATACAAAGTATAAATCTGATTTTATATAAATAACAAAGTATAGATCTGATTTTATATATGAATAAAAACTGAAAAGATTATATTTTTTATCATTGAAAAGATTATATTTTTATCATGAAGAAAGATGAGATTTTTTTGTTTGTGTAAAGATATGATTTTTATATGCATGGCAACCATATAAAAAAGTGATTTTTATTCATATGAAGTAGAGATAAAAATGTGATTTTTATCATATATGTAACAAAGTAAGAATACGATTTTTATTTGTTTGAATGACATAAAAAGATTTGATTTTGTTCTTTAAAAAGATTTGTTTTTAATAGAAGAAAAATTAGATTTTTCATTGTAGAAAAATTAGATTTTCATTTTGAAAGTAACGGTATAAAAATTGAGTTTTTATATGAAGTAGCGATAAAAATTCGATTTATACATATATGAAGTAGAAATAAAAATATGATTTTTATTTATTGGAATGAAGCGATAAAAATATGATTTTTACTATGAACATTGTGAAAAGGATTGCGAACTGGTGGCAAACGAATCCAAATTTGAACCGTTCAGAAATAAAGAACGGCGGAGTGGAAACCAAAGGTGAGAACTTCTCACTCTAATTTTCTTATACAGTTATTTATTTTATAACTGCATATATGAACTGTTCCCCGTCGTCCACAGACCATGGACGACTTGTATGTTTGGTTGATTGGATTATTTGGTTGAATTTGGTTTGTGAAATGAAACGAATTGATATAATTTGGTTTATGTATGACGTGCGCCTTTATGAGGCGAGGGGTAAGACTAGACCTTATCCCGGTTCTAGTATCGCGCCGTTATGCCGCCGAAATTTTCTAAAATATGTTAGAAAAATAAAAATATCATTTTTATTAGATAAATGAATAAAATAAATATTCATTTACAAATCAGGCGATTTGTATATGTACACCCATTTGACTGATATGGATTGGGACGATAAATTTTACACATCGCCCAACTGCACAAATAATATTCAGTAGTTGTTGGTTGAAACCCCACACGGGTGTTGGGATGATATTTGACGTACACTAATCCCAATTGTTTAGTTGTATGTCGATCAATTGATTGACAGGCTGTTGTAAGCGTTAATTATTTATAATTAATGTTTATGTAGTTGTGGGATGCACTTTGGATGATGGATGATTGTTTATCATTGTTATTATATACATGTGTTGTATGAAATCCATATAATTACATTATATGGTAATTGGCTGTGTCTGATTTCTATTCAGAACTGAAGAATATTTTAGAATAACGAATATTTTAAAATAATATTCTATAAAGGATTAAAATCTGATTTTGATGTCCGATTTTGGATGGACACGAATTATTGAAATATATAAATATGCGCCATTTTGATGCGAACGATATTTATATCGATTATATTCGTTCTTATAATGAATATAGAAAAGGAAGTGATTTCAAAACCTAATATTTTGAAAATATTATTATTTATATATTAATGATATAGAATATTCAATTTTGATTTAAAATTGAAAATGAAGTTGGAATCGTTTTTAAAACGAAGTTAAAAACGATTTATAAAATATGTTTTGAATTGAAATCGATGAAATATATATAATATATATATATTATATATATTTAATGGCTTGAATAGAACGCGCCGCGCAGCGGCCGTTCGCGAATTTCTACCATTGACTTTGAATTGACATTACGGGAGATCAGACTGTCGGATTCTCCTAAAACCGGAACCGTTGGGTTCATATCGAAAAGAGCTTTCTAACAAATATAAAAGATTTGAAATCTAACGGTTGGATTTGGAATTATGTCCAAATCAAATTTGGAAAAGGTCGATGTATGTGCAGTTCGATGTCCGTTTATGGAAATCGACTGTACGGGCCTTGATAAAATTATTAAAAATATGGATAATTTGTCTAAAATCATAATAAATGATTTGAAAAGAGTTGGAATGTAAATTTCCATGTTTATAGAGATAAAAATATATTTTTATCAAGATGAACTAGTTTATAACTAGAATAATAATCCAATGTTTTTAAATAAATAAAATGGATTGAGAAATGGTTTTAATTTAACGCTTATACCGTTGTGAAATATACTATTGTATATTTTCTGTGTTGTGATTATGTGCTATATTCTATTTAAACCCGCTAAGCTAATAACTACCGTCGTTTTGAGCGTTCTGTGTCGGTTTAATTACCGACCTGGAGTGGTCAAAAAGGCGAGTTGTTACATTTAATAAAACCAGAATTTCCAACATATGAATTGGAATGGATTTGAATCGAAGTTATCTTCTGAATATTTCGATATTGGATTCCGTGATTATACAGATATTGTGGAGGAATTTGAAAGATATATATATATATATATATATATATATATATATATATATATATATCGTTATCCCAATACGATATTTGTTGGTTTCAGAATTTGATATTGGATATAAGCCAATATATTTTCTATTCAGAGCCTTATATTAATATCAAATTGGATTCTGGGTTTATCGTGAATGGTGTCTTCATTAACACCGTTCTTGAATACAGTTGAGAAAAGAATAAATCTTTCATTAAGATTTAATGGAAATTTTCCAAAGTAAAGTTTTCCAATTTAATATATTGGAATTGAATGGAATTCGATCTGATAATAATCGAAGTGAGCTTCTGTGGAGGAAGACTGTTAATATATATGGAATTTAAAAGACTTTGTCGTTATTCCATTTATATTATTAGTCAGATACAGAAATTGATATCGATTATATATTGATCTGTTTTCCGTGAAGATTCCATAATTAATGGAATAAGATTTTGGGTTTGTCGTGAATGGTATCTTTAATAATACTGTTCTTAAACCCAATGGAGTTAAGAAAATTAGAAACTAACTGGAGATTAGCTAAGTTGAATGGTTTCCTGGGTATTGATCTGATGTTGGTTTCGGCCTTCGGGGTTAATACTTAGGGAATTGTTCTCTTACTAATTTACGGTTAGAGACTGAAGGAATGTGATAACTAAAATTATTAATTCAAGAAAATGATCGAGAATGGAGTACCACCAGTTTAACTCCAGGCGATAGTTAAATCTTTAATTAGATTTGAACATGAAATGGTAATTAATTTTATCGATAACACCGTGGTGTTAGATATGGAGTATTACCAGTTTTTCTCTATGGGATGAATAGGTTGGGATTGGGAAACATAACAAATGATTACTCTGGTAAGGTTCGCTAATCCCGACTAGTTTGGAAAACCTTAACATGGTTTAAAATAGTGAAAAGAATATTTGAACAAAAGGATATTCTGAATTGGAATGAGGCGTATGTTGTGTTTGTGTAGCACTTGTTTATTATATATGTGGGTTATTCGGAAAGGCCCGGTTTATACCCATTCTGAATAATTGATACGACGATATGTCGAAGATGAAGACGGTGGTTGAAGACCGGAAGTCTTCAGGTCATTTGGATGATTACTGATATCTTGAATGGGCCGTACACCCAAGACGATGGAAAAAGTGGTGATCGTCCAAACGTGCTTGGAGATCGATCGAATATGCGAGGTACAAGGTGCCTCCGGTTTCGTTCAATCCCAGAATGAACTTGTGAATGGACTTTATGTCTGACATTGGATTTCATTCTGTGTTATTGATGGACATCGGTTACATAGCGTGAATTGCCTGTGTGGTATGCTGAGATGCAAATGATCAAGGCTTTTGTTGAAAAGCAGAGTCTTGTGGTTGATGATCAAAGCACGACCTTTGTGGCATCGCTTTGTGTAGCGTTAATTCGCGAGCCTCACACACCGGTGTGAAACAAAAACGGGAGAGGACATCAGGAAGGACATGCGTTTCTTTCTAGCTTGGAGTGGTGTCAGTGGTTTACAATCCCTGACAAGTTTGACTCATGTGGTTGTCGGAATGCGAGGCACCTCGGTTATATCGGTCAATCCGGGACCGATGGTCTGGTCGGTATATGACTAATTTACGCCCCATAGGGCAGGGAAACGCATGTTCAGCGTTTAAGTTTAATCCACTCCGTGTGGACCGGCCCTAACGATCTAAGGCTTGCCTGCGCGCTTGCCTGAGACATGGTAGGCTAGATTGTCTCGAAGCGGTGAGGACTATCTTTTGCCTCGGTTCATAGATGGAAACCCAACTTCCGAATACGACATCGTGCGGTTTTGATTGTGGAGCCTAGTATGGTGACATGATATATGGTACCCATGTCATCTATGATTGATACATTTATATTTGATGTTGTTTCCTTCACTTATAGTAATAATAAAAGATGAAATTTCGTGTATCAAGCATTATTAGGCTATTATAGGGTAAAACCCTATCCTCCGGCTTGCGTTGCATTGTGTGATGGGACCTGGGTCTTATAATAGCTTCATTATTCTTTATTTAGCATTGTGCTATTTGTTTTATGCACTGGTATTCTTGGGAGGAAACTCATTCCGTGTTATACTGCGTGGTCCCTTGATTTACCTGACTTTAAAATAAAGGTTAATAATTGTTTTTGTTCTCACACCGGTCACATGACTGACCTGGAGTTTATTGTTTTAACCTAAACTCTGGGTGCCCTTATTTTCCACATTTGCAACTAGTAGTTGGGTTTTGCAGATATTATATTCACAGGATCCTAGTTTATAGCTGAAGGGATATTCAGAAAGCTCTGTATCCATGTATTTCTTTCAGTTATGTTTTGTATTATTTTTCCGTTGCAGTAATGTATTTAAATCTCTGATCACTATCAAATGTGTAATATTTATTCATACTCTGTATATTCTTGTATTCTGATGGAATTGTTGTAATAAGTAATGAAATGTTCTTCTGTTTGTCTTCTGATTTGTCTTATCCTCAAAGCAATCCGGGCTTTCCCTTACGGGGAAGTTCGGGTCGTTATCTTTCATATGCGATAAAAAGAATAGAAATAAATGTTACATTTTTATTGTCATTTTAGGGACAATAAAAAGAATAGAATTAAAAGTTAAATTTTTATTGAAATTTCATATGCAATAAAAAGAGTAGAAATAAATGTTACAATTTTATTGTCATTTTAGAGCCAATAAAAAGAATAGAAATAAATGTTACATTTTTATTGTCATTTTAGAGACAATAAAAAGAATAGAATTTAAAGTTACATTTTTATTGTCATTCTAGATGCAATAAAAATAGTAGATTTAAAAATAACATTTTTATTGACATTTTAGTTGTAATAAAAAAAAGTAGAATTAAAAATCATGTTTTATTGTCATTTGGTTTCAATTGAGTGAAAATTAAAAAAATACATTTTCAATGTAATTTAGTTTCCATTGAAAAGAATTAGACATTAAAATATGATTTGTTTCAAATTGTCACTTTTATCATGTTAGTAGGATTTAGAAAATCATATATAAAATTTCTAATATGAATATGGACTGTACTTGGCTTGCATGTGATTGATTGAAAGTAGTTGAAATCGCCAAACGATTTATATTTATATATATAAATATAAATTAAAATTAAACGAATCGCGCGCGGTAGTTCGCGTTTCGAAATCGTAACTTTAAACGATTATATTGAAAAAACCAGCCGTCGAATTTTCCCAAAACTGGAACCTTTAGGACCGCTTTGGGATGATCTTTCCAACGATATAAATTTTGTTAAAATCCAACGGTTAGATTTCGAGATATGTGTAAATCAAATTTTGGTAAAAACAGCGCCAAGGCCGCATAACGACCTGAAGTGTCATTAAATTAATTTGAGCTATTTTTATATAAATAAAAATAATGATAAATCATTATAAATAAATATTAACGACATGAAATGGTTTAAATTATAATTATTCGACAATTATTTGAAAAGAGCGAGTTTAAACTCATTTCATATAATTTTACGACGATTAAAGTCGAAGATGAAGATGGTGATTGATGACCGGCGATCTTCACATTGAATGGATGACTACTGATGCCCTGGACTGATTTGCTCCTTGAAAAGGGTTAAAGTGGTAGTTGTCCGGACGTACTTGTTGATTGTCCGGATATGCGAGGACCTCTCAGGAGTCTCCGGTTTCGTTCAGACCCAGAACGGACTTGTAAATAGATGTGTGTCTGGCGTTGAATTTCGTTCCATGTAAATTAAAATTGATTTTTATTAATATATATCTGTTGGAGGCAGAGAATTTATTCTCTTGCTTAACACCCTGGTATATGTTGATAGTGATTGATCGCATGGCGTGAATTGTCAATGTGACACGCCAAGATGCAAATGATCAAGGCTTTTTTTGAAAACCAGGGCCTTGTGGTTGATGATCAAAGCATAGCCTGTTTAGGTGTAACTTTGTGTATGGCAATACTTCGCGAGCCTCACACCCCGGTAGAGTCTAAAACGGGACAAAGGAACGCATGGAGTGCGCACATTTCTTTCTAGCTAGAAGTGGTGTCAGCGACTTACCAGCCCTGACATTTTTACTTATGTGGATGATGGATTATGAGGTACCTCGGATTTATAGGTTGTTAGTGGCCATATTATAGGTCCAAAAGGACCGGGAAGCGTGTGTTCAGGAATTGCCAATCCACTAAAGTATTTGTGGACCGGCCTTGCAGGATCCAAAGGTTCGCCAACGTCCGAATATTTAAGCATTTGCTAGAGTGTCTCGAATCAGTAAGGAGACCGCCCCTAGCCTTGACTCATGATGGAAACCGAATTTCCAATATGACATTACGGTTTTGATTGTAAACCTATATATGGCGACATAGTATATGGAAGCTATGCCGTCTAGGATTGATACATTTACTTTGAAGTATTTTAATACTGATTAGACACTAATAATAATATAAAATATTATTTTATACGTATCAGGCATGTTTGATCATTATAAGGTAAAACTCTATCCTCCGGTTTGCATTGCATTGTGTAATGGGACTTGAGTCTTATAATGATTTCATTTTTCGAAAAATCATTGCGTTATTTTGTATAAAATCTATTTAATTATGCACTGGCAATCCAATGGAGTAAACCCATTCCGCGTTAGCAGCATGGTCATGTGATTTGCCCTATTGTTGGATAAGAAAGATTTCTCATACCAGTCCCATGACTGACTCGTAGTTTGTTTCACTACCAAACTCGGGTGCCCATATTTCCGACACGGGCAGTCGAGTAGCTTGTTTTGCATATATTTATCTCTTAAGCAGGATTCTGGATTGATGCTGAAAGCTATTTCCACATCATTTATAGTCTTCCACTGTAATGTATTGAATATATTGTAAATTTAGTCTTCTGTTGTATTTATTCCGTACTCTGATGTAACATTATTATAGTGTTTATAAAAGTCTGCTGTTATTTTTTCTAATGTGTTGTATGCCCAGAGTTAGTGCGTTCGAGAATTTCCAACTTTCGGATCAGACCTGTGTGGTTTATGGTCGATTCAAAGGGTAGGGATTTTTGGGTCATTACATCTGGTATCAGAGCTCTACTTAGCTCAAATCTTTGGGGTACAACTCATTAGAATTGAACAAAAGACTCATCATAGGTTGGATTAGTAATATCCAGTAGGAATACTCGTTAGAGATAGGATCAGCTGTATCCTAGAATGGGAAAACTAATTAGAGATGGGGTTAGTAATGCCCTAGAATGTGTTTAGAGTGATAAGTTTATAATTATCGTATTTGTGATTATATATATTCCGATTTTAGAAAATATGATTTTTGAATATATAAAAGTTATATATATTTGATAAGTTAATCACCTAATAAAATTATTAAAACTAATAACAACTATAAAAAAAATAAAAATGAAAATAGAATTGTTAGTTAAACAACTTTTAGCTTCGTTCCTTTTTGAGGACGAAAAAAATTTAAGTGAGGGAGATTGCAACAACCCGGAATTTTGGAATCAATTTAAAAAATTTATTTTAGAAATTTTAATGAATTTATAATATTTAAAATAATTTATTTTAAATTATAGCGACTAAAAATTTATTTTAATCAAAGTTAAAATGGATAAATTTAATTTAATTATAAAAGGAGTTAGAAATAGCGCGGCAGTTTGAAAATTTGATTTCAAACTTTAACTGAATATACAGAATTCATTTTAAGTCAGAATTAGACGAAACCAGAAATATTTAAATCTGTTTAATAATATCCTTCCAACGAATCTGAAAAATTGAAATTTCATAGCGGGAATTAAAAGTTATATCCAGTTTAAAATTTAGAAAAGTCACTATAGAATTTTTATATATATTTTAATATAACATATAGCCCTTAGAAATAGTCATTTTACAAATGACCTCCGTTCTCGACGAAACTACTTTTGTTGGAACCGGAATGTCAAATTATTGCTAGGTTTCAATTTTCATAATTTTTCGAATTAAGATGTGAGTGTGGCAAAAGAAAACGTGTTTTGTCCATTTTAGTCAAATTTAATCGACTTGAAAAAGCCATTTTTTAAACGGCCTCGAAATTCGATGAAATTAATTTTGTTAGGACCGTATCGTCAAAACAAAGCTAAATATATTTTTTCTATAATTTTTAGAGTCTGTATGTGGCCCCGGTAAATTTAAATGTAAGATCGAAATAAATAAATAAATGATTCAAATATTAAATTAAAGAAAACAGGTTAAAGAAGTTCGTTTGGGCTGACGAGACCTAGCCCATTGCGTCTGGAACGGGGGCAATAGGGTAGGGACAACTTTTGCTGGGCTGAGATTGGAACTATTAAGGATAAACGGGCTAAAATCACTAATTAAGATAATTAATATTATAATATTATAAATATCTCTAAACCAAAACCCTAATATCTGAATCCATCATATACAGCCGCTGCCCCATTTCTGAATGGCCAATATTGTTCAATTCATTCTTCCCCAATAACTTCCAATTCACTCAACAGAACTCAACAATCCTTTGGAAGATTTCATAGAGTTATTCTCCCTCTTCAAACCCATACCTGAATTGCAATTTTTAGTGGAGTATTGGGCGAGTTCCAGACCCCCCAAATCACCTTGTTGCGACCGCCGCCCAAGCCCCCTGCCATGATCGCACTGACCGCCGTGCGGTCCACCAGGCGCGCCATCCCTTCCTCTCCGGCGTGCCACCTTCTGATCTGCCCCAAGCCCCACGATTTTGAAGAAAAAGTCAACCCTAGAATTGAACACGACTGAAACAACGTCGGCCTTGATTATAAGAGGAAGAAGAAAGGTTAAATTATTTAAATTAATTTATTTTAAATATTATCGATATTAATTAAATCATAACTAATTCATACGACCTTGAAATTGAACGATTTCAGATCCTATACGATCGTGAAACCGAGATCTACGCTACTGTCCAGACTAGATCCAATTATGAGCAGTTCGAATTTTGGCCAAATTTGCAGATCTGAACAATTCAGATTTAAATGACTGTGAGATTTATGATTTAAATAATTAATTTCAATTTAATTATTTTCCTTGCTATTTGAATCGTTGTATGTATGTTAATGGTTTAGATCTGCGATGTTTGTGATTTAGAATTTATTGATTGATCCTTGTGGTACATTATGATGTTCATAATTTGCTAGATCTACGATGAAATTTCATTTTTATTGAATCTCTAGTTGCGATTAAATACAGATCTAAAATAAAATCATATTTTATTTTAGATCCATCCATTAATATTGATGTGATTTATATATAAAAATATAGTTTTTATTGAATACATAAACTAGGGATTGAGAGTTAGAATAAAGATTTCATCTTTATTATAACACGTTAAGATTGGAATTAACTTAATAATAAAACTCTCATTTTTATTGTTACATGAAATACAGTTCTTGTAAATGAATTGGAGTTGAAATAAAAGACTGTAATTTTATTTTCAATTAATTAATAGATAAAAAGAACACATTTTATTGTCATTTTCTTTTTAGATTAAAAGAACACATTTTGTTGTCTTTTTCTTTTTAAATAAAAAGAACATATTTTGTTGTCATTTTCTTTTTAGATAAAAAGAACACATTTTGTTGCCATTTTATTTTTAGATAAAAAGGACATATTCTGTTGTCATTTTCTTTTTAGATAAAAAGAACATATTTTTAGCGTCAAAGCTATCCAAATAAAAAGAACATATTTTTAGCATCAAAGTTGTTCAAATAAAAATATTAGAATTAAAAGTGACATTTTTATTGTCATTTTAGAGACAATAAAAAGAATAGACATAAATGTTACATTTTTATTGTCATTTTAGAGACAATAAAAAGAGTAGAATTTAAGGTTACATTTTTATTGCCATTTTATATGCAATAAAAAGAATAGAATTTAAAAGTTACATTTTTATTGACATTTCATATGCAATAAAAAGAATAGAAATAAATGTTACATTTTTATTGACATCTTATATGCAATAAAAAGAATAGGATTTAAAAGTTACATTTTTATTGACATTTCATATGCAATAAAAAGAATAGAAATAAATGTTACATTTTAATTGTCATTTTAGAGACAATAAGAAGAATAGAATTAAAAGTTACATTTTTATTGACATTTCATATGCAATAAAAAGGATAGAAATAAATGTTACATTTTTATTGTCATTTTAGAGACAATAAAAAGAATAGAATTAAAAGTTACATTTTTATTGACATTTCATATGCAATAAAAAGAATAGAAATAAATGTTACATTTTTATTGTCATTTTAGAGACAATAAAAAAATATAATTTAAAAGCTATATTTTTATTGACATTGCATATGCAATAAAAAGAATAGAAATAAATGTTACATTTTTATTTTCATTTTAGAGACAATAAAAAGAATAGAATTAAAAGTTACATTTTTATTGACATTTCATATGCAATAAGAAGGATAGAAATAAATGTTACATTTTTATTGTCATTTTAGAGAGAATAAAAAGAATAGAATTAAAAGTTACATTTTTATTGACATTTTAGAGACAATAAAAAGAATAGAATTTAAAGTTGCATTTTTATTGTCATTCTAGATGCAATAAAAATAGTAGATTTAAAAATAACATTTTTATTGACATTTTAGTTGTAATAAAAAGAGTATAATTAAAAATCATGTTTTATTGTCATTTGGTTTCAATAAAAAGAGTGAACATTAAAAAAAAATACATTTTCAATGTAATTTAGTTTCCATTGAAAAAAATTAGACATTAAAATATGATTTGTTTCAAATTGTCACTTTTATCATGTTAGTAGGATTTAGAAAATCATGTATAAAATTTCTAACATGAATATGGATTGTACTTGGCTTGCATGTGATTGATTGAAAGTAGTTGAAACCGCCAAACGATATATATATATATATATATATATATATATATATATATATATATATAAATTAAAATTAAACGAATCACGCGCGGTAGTTCGCATTTCGAAATCGTAACTTTTAACGATTATATCGAAAGATCCTACCACCAAATTTTCCCAATACTAGAACCGTTAGGACCGCTTTGGGAAGATCTTTCCAACGATATAAATTTTGTTAAAATCCCACGATATATTTCGAGATATGTGTAAATCAAATTTTGGTAAAAACCGCGCAAGGGCCACATAGCGACCTGAAGCGTCGTTAAATTAATTTGAGCTATTTTTATTTAAATAAAAATAGCGATAAATCGTTATAAATAAATATTAACGATATAAAATGTTTTAAATTATAATTATTCGAGAATTATTTAAAAAGACCAAGTTTAAACTCATTTCAAATAATTTTATGACGATTAAAGTCGAAGATGAAGACGATGATTGAAGACCGGCGATCTTCACTTCGAATGGATGACTACTGATGCCCTGGACTGATTTGCTCCCAGGAAAGGGTTAAACTGGAAGGTGTTCGGGCGTACTTGTTGATTGTCCGGATATGCGAGGACCTCTCAAGTGTCTCCGGTTTCGTTCAGACCCAGAACGGACTTGTAAATGGATGTGTGTCTGACGTTGAATTTCATTCCATGTAAATTAAAATTGATTTTTTATTAATATATATTTGTTGGTGGCGGAGAATTTATTCTCTTGCTTAACACCCTGGTATATATTGATAGTGATTGATCGCATGGCTTGAATTCTCAATGTGACACGCCAAGATGCAAATGATCAAGACTTTTGTTGAAAAGCAGGGCCTTGTGGTTGATGATCAAAGCATAGCATGTTTTGGTGTAGCTTTGTGTATGGCGTTACTTCGCGAGCCTCACACCCCGGTAGAGTCTAAAACGGGACAAGGGAACGCAGGGAGTGCACATGTTTCTTTCTAGCTAGAAGTGGTGTTAGCGACTTACCAGCCCTGACATTTTTACTTATGTGGATGATGGATTATGAGGTACCTCGGATTTATAGGTTGTTAGTGGCCATATTATAGGTCCAAAAGGACCGGGAAGCGTGTGTTCAGGAATTGTCAATCCACTAAAGCATTTGTGGACCAGCCCTGTAGGATCCAAGGGTTCGCCAGCGTCCGAATCCTAATGCATTTGCTAGAGTGTCTTGAATCGGTAAGGAGACCGTCCCTAGCCTTGACTCATGATGGAAACCCAGTTTCCAATACGACATTACGGTTTTGATTGTAAACCTATATATGGCGACATAGTATATGGTAGCTATGCCGTCTAGGATTGATACATTTACTTTAAAGTATTTTAATACTGATTAGACACTAATAATAGTAGTAAAATATTATTTTATACGTATCAAGCATGTTTGATCATTATAAGGTATAATTCTATCCTCCGGTTTGCGTTGCATTGTGTGATGGGACTTGGGTCTTATAATGATTTCATTTTTCTAAAAAGCATTGCGTTATTTTGTGTAAAATTTATTTAATCACGCACTGGCAAACCAATGGAGTAAACCCGTTCCGCGTTAGCGGCGTGGTCCTGTGATTTTCCCTATTGTTGGTTAAGAAAGATTTCTCATACCAGTCCCATGACTGACTCTTAGTTTGTTTCGCTGGCAAACTCGGGTGCCCATATTTTCCACACGGGCAGTCGAGTAGCTTGTTTTGCAGATATTTATCTCTTGAGCAGGATTCTGGATTGAAGCTTAAAGTTTTGGCCAGAGCATTTATAGTCTTCCGCTGCAATGTATTGAATTTATTGTAAATTTAATCTTCCCTTGTATTTATTCCGTACTCTGATATTTTGTACTCTGATGTAACATTATTATAATGTTTATAAAAGTCTGTTGTTATTTGTTCTAATGTGTTGTATGCCCAGAGTTAGTGCATCGAGAATTTCCAACTTTCGGGTCAGACCTGTGTGGTTTATGGTCGATTCAAAGGATGGGATTTTCGGGTCATTACAACAAGGTAATAAGTGGTGATCGTCCAGGCGTACTTGGAGATCGAAGGATATGCGAGGACCTCACTCCTGTATTGGACATATGGGAGGCGGAGTAAGGTGCCTCCGGTTTCGTTCAGACCCAGAACGAACTTGTAAATGGACTGTGTGTCTTACATTGGATTTCATTCTGTATGATTGATAGACATCGGTTGCATAGCGTTAATTGCCTATGTGGCATGCTGAGATGCAAATGATCAAGGCTTCTGTTGAAAAGCAGAGTCTTGTGGTTGATGATCAAAGCACGGCCTTTATGGCATAGCTTTGTGTATAGAGTTAATTCGCGAGCCTGACATCGCTGTGTGAACTAGAAACGAGAGAGGACCTCAGGGAGGACATGCGTTTCTTTCTAGGTAGGAGTGGTATCAGCGTTTTACTAGCCTTGGCATTTTACTTATGTGGATGATGGATTGCGAGGCGCCTCGGTTATATCGGTCGATCCGGGGCCGATGGTTTAGTCGGGAAATGACTAGTTTACGCCCTATAGGGCAGGCAAACGCATTGTTCAGGCATTTTAATCCACTCCGTGTGGATCGGCCCTGGCGATCTAAAGGTCACTCGAGCTCTGACCTGAGACATGGGCTAGATTGTCTCGAAGCGGTGAGGACGATCCGTTGCCTCGGTTCACAGATGGGAATCCAACTTCCAATACGACATTACGGATTTGATTGTAAACCTATATATGGTGACATAGTGGTATGAGGCACTTATGTCTTCTATGATTGATACATTTATATTTGAAGTTGATTTCTTCACTTGTAGTAATAATAAAGGATTAAATTTCGCTTATCAAGCATTATTTGGCTATTACAAGGTAAAACCCTATCCTCCGGCTTGTGTTGCAATGTGTGATGGGACCTGGGTCTTATAATAGCTTCATTGTTCTTTATTTAGCATTGCGCTTTTTGTTTTATGCACTGGTATTCTTGGGGTTAAACCCGTTCCGTGTTATACGGCGTGGTTCCTTGATTTACCTAACTTTAAAATATAGATTAATAACTGTTTTAGTTCTCACACCAGTCACATGACTAACCTGGAGTTTATTATTTTAACCTAAACTCTGGGTGCCCCTATTTTCCACATGGGCAGCTAGTAGTTGGTTATGCAGATATTATATTCACATGATCCTGGTTTATAGCTGAAGTGATATTCAGAAAGCTCTGTATTCGTGTATTTCTTTTAGTTATGTTTTGTATTATTTTTCCGCCGCAGTAATGTATTTAAATCTCTGTTATTTATCAAATGTATAATATTTATTCAGACTCTGTTTATATTCTTGTACTCTGATGTAAATTGTTGTAATTAACAATGAAATGTTCTTCTGTTTGGGTTCTGATTCGTCTTGTCCTCATATCAATCCGTTCTTCCTCTTCTCTTTGGAGACCGGGGAAGTTCGGGTCGTTATAGTTTGGTATCAGAGCTTTGGTTTACAGAGCTTGAGAACAAGACATATTACAACCAAACGAAAGAATTCATCAGAGATTGGATTAGAAATATCCAATAAGAACAACTCGTTAGAGATGGGATCAGTAGCATCCTAGAATGAGTTGAAAGTGTGTTTTTTTAAAATAATAAAATGAAAACAAATTTTGTTTTGAAAATCTAAACCTTATCATACGTATTTGAATATTTATTTTATATTGATTTGGACAATCGAGTATATGAAGATTTTTCATATACGCCTAGCTAGCGTGTATTCGAAGTCTCAAATATTCTGGATACATATAGAATCATACTCTAGTCGCCCGGAGATGATCCTGATGATCGCTATAGCATCATCAGTGCTTGTGTTCGAGTTTCGAAAGTAGGATATCTATATATTTCCAACTGACCGGTGTGAGAACCAAAACTAGATAGGGTTATTGTTGTGAATTGGCATCAAAAACATGATTTTCTGTATGTATATCAAAATTACAAATTTGAAACATTAATTCACTAATTGATTGATGGTTGTGTTGTATGATTATTTGTTATCTAATAAAACCATTACGTGAAAGAATGGTACATATAACCCAATTGTGTCGAATATTGAACTAAGTTGAAATTTGTTTGAAATTGCATGCATATACATGTATATACATTGAACAGGTCATAGCAAGGAGGCTAAGAAGAGGAATAAAATTGTATGCCCGACAAATAGGTACATGTTTACTAATTTATTGGGTTTGGATGATTTTATGAGCCGATTGGCTAGCCGCTTGGCTTTTTCTTTTTGAGATGAGAGGGCCTGTGTGGCGGTTTGGGGATTTTCCCGGTAACCCCGTACAAAGGAGATTTTGGCGAAATGTTTCGAAAATTTAGGGTGTTAGCCAAATTTTTGAAAAATTTGTAAAGTTCTTAAAAACTGAAAAATTGAAGAACTTAAGCCGTAATGAAAATAAAGAAAGTTGAGTTGGTTAGTTAAACAACTTTCAACTCCATTCCTTTTCGAGGACGAAAAGATTTTAAGTGGGGGAGACTGTAACAACCCGAAAAATCAGAACCAATTTTAAATTTTTATTTTGGTAATTTTAACGGATTTTGAATATTTAAAATGAATTATTTTAAATAATAACGACGGAAAATTTATTTTCAACGAAGTGAAAATGTATAAATTTATTTTAATTATAAAACGAGTCTGAAACGGCGCGGTAGTTCGAAAATTCGATTTTCAATTTCAATTGATTATACAGAATTCAATATAAGTCAGAATTGGATGAAACAAGAAATATTTAAATCTGATTAGCTATATCATTCTAACGGATGTAAGAAACTGAGATTTCGTTTTATAAATGGATCCAGTTGAAAATTCAGAAAAGTCGCTGTGGAATTTATATATATTTTAATATATATAAAGCCCTTAAAAATAGCCCTTTTGCAAACGACCTCCATTGTAACACCCGTGATTTTAAATATTAAAATTAAGGAATACTTAATTTCAAATGTGAGAATTAAGGGAAACGGGTTACGCCATTGCGTTCGTCTTGGAATTCTGCTTGAGATAGAGCCCGAGTTTGTGTGAATCGGACTTCGTATGAAGAATTTATGGCCTTCCGAAGTTTCAGAATTTAAATAAATTAAAAATAGCTCAGGTTCAGAAAATTTGAAATTCAAATTTCAAATAGGGAACAGGCTGGGCGGGAAAATTCCCGCCCAAGGGCCAGGTCGACCAAGGCGTCGACCAGGGGGTCGACCTCCCTATACAGGTCGACCAGGGGGTCGACCTCCCCCCCCCCCTCCCGGGAAGATCTAAAAGATGACGTTGTTTTGACTCATTGCTGAGTCATTAGGGTTGAGGTGTTATTCTATCTTGAGTGGATGGTCTTGATTGCTTCTAGGTTAATCTGACGGCTCTTAATTAATTAAAATTCTGTATAAGCAACCTAACTCTCAACCTAAAATCACACTAATTCATACCAAGAGCCGCTATGCCGTCAATGGGGAACCTAGAGTAGCCGTCATTCTCTTTTAACCCAAAAGCAAGATACAAGCAAGAATCAAAATCAAATCTAAATCTAAATTAGAATAACAATTATTCTACATCAAAGACGAGCAATTCAGTTTAAGAATACAGATCCTAGAAAAACAAGACTGTTCTTTTGTTTGTGAGTATAATTTCTTTCACAAAATAATTAATTAATTTAATTGCGATAAGTTATAATTGGGATTATGAGAATATGACTTTGAATCATGTGATGTTATCGTTGACAGTTTTGTTATTGTGGATCTACTAAATTGTACATGTTTGACTTGATTCATCTTATGCAAGTTTGGGATGTTAAATCATATGTATATGAATCTTATGCAAGTTTGGGATGTTAAATCATATGCTAGTTTATGAATCTTATGCAAGTCTATAGGTGGATTATACACAAGTTCATATGTGAATCATGTATATACATATGCTAGTTTATATGCAAAATATATGACATTAATTTACATGTTTAGATCCATATGCAAGTTCACATCTTTATGTTTAGATCTATATTTAGATCCATGGTAGTACATAGTTATGAAAATTTATGTTCTATATGCCCATTGCCTATGCTAGTTTTTTATGTGAATCATATGCTAGTTTGAATGAAATTCATATGCAAGTTATAGGAAAACCATATCCATATATGCAAGTTCACATCTTTATGTTTAGATCTATATTTAGATCCATGATAGTTTATACAAATTTATGTATATCCATTTCCTATGCAAGTTATTGGCTATGCAAACTTATGTTATGATTCTTAGATCTATTTTATGTGTTATGCAAGTTGTGATGTTTCTTTTCTTTTTATAAGTTAGACTATTTGCGAGTCTAACATATGTCATATTAAAACGTACGAGTAGCATGGGGACAATGGGATAATATTAAATATTAATATTGTGAATTGGCATAAAATGGCTTAAAAAGGCTTATAGTTAATTTGAGACATTAATTGGTATAATTTGTATACCTGAAATTTATGGACATAATTTAGGTGACAATTATGGACATAAATTAATTTGGAATTTATTGACAAATTTGAATAGGGATATTAATCCAATTTGGGGTTAAATAATTATGTGTGATAATTAACCGCCTAAGACACGAGGTTAGACTCGTTTGTGGTATAAGACTGCCCGGACCCGCCCGACAAATCCAGCAACCACAAACGGTAGTCTAATGTGAGAGGTCAAAGGCAAAAATTAAATGCATAACAACTGTAAAGACACGAGGTTAGGCTCGTTTGCGGTATAAGACTGCCCGGACCCGCCCGACAAATCCAACAACCGCAAACGGTAGTCTAATGTGGGAAGTCTTTACAAGGTTACGGTTCTAATGAATTAAGTAACACTTAACCAGATAAACATGTGGTGGGACATGGGGGTTAAGTGGGTGGCCTGGGTGGCATGTGAAATACGATTAGAAACACTTAACCAAGTTAAAGACATGTAAGAAGACATGAATAAGAAGGGTTAAGTGGGAAATTCTGGTGGGGACCAAGCATAGGTGGAAAGCTTGTGTCAAGTATGGGGACCCTTTTCAAACTAGTAACCCATTAAGTATCTTTGTGAGCTCGAGTTAGATCGAGGACGTGACACGCTTACTGGGTTTGATTGTAAGAGGTCAAAACAGGTTAGCAGTAGCAATGCAAGTCCAATGGGGTCATGTGCGTGCGTGGGCTCGGGCTGGTAGGTAAGACGTTGTTGCATCGTGTAGATATAAGCCGTGCATCTTTAGTGGTATCGGGTTGCCACTTCGGGGAGTGATACACCCCACTGTGGGACCAGCACGGGTATCTACGAGTTAGGGAGCCGATCGCATGGGGGTAGTGGGTACAACTAGTGGAGATAGGGGCAGATGACACCTACGAATGCAACTAGGGGTACACGAAACTACCATTGTCATTATTATGTTCTGTAGGCGGGATCAACTTTTAGGGTGACTAGTATTGGTGCAGTATAGTAATTATCCTACAGTGATTAAAAACGAGATTAACGCTAGAATATTCCTCTTGTTTGCTTTGTCATGCCCACTTGTTTCACGGCCATACCTTGTTTTACCAGTTTATGCCTTATCCTAATTACTTTAATAATTATATTGTTAAAGTTATCATACTCACTATACTTTATGTCTGTCCCCCTTGTTTTCGCCTCTTTTCTTCCTTCCCCCCCAAGGTTCTCAGGGTGGGACTAGTGCTAGTGGAGCTTGATCTTGGATCTCTTTCTCTCCCTTTTGAAAGTGCTTGGATTGCTGAAAGTAAAGTTCAGCTCATCTCTTTAATGGCTACTTGTGTTGGGGTTATGCTTTTTTACTTTATGTACTTAGAAAACAATTTGTCAAGATGGATATTAAGTGTACTTGGTTTTACTGTTGGTTTATGAAGTTGTTGTAATCAAACTATTTCTCCGCTGCAATAAAAGTTGTTTTAAAATTTTCAAGTACCAATATATGTATCTGTCTTGTTATATTCTGTTCTATACACCAATAATGCTCCATGAAAGTTAATGCATTCCCTTTGAGAGTGACATTAATGGACATGGGGTGTTACATCCGTTTTCGACGAAACCACTTTTGTTGGAGCTGGAATGTCAAGTTATTGCTAGATTCCAATTTTTATAATTTTTGAAATCAATATGTGAGTGTGGCGCATTTAAACGTGTTTAACCAATTTTAGTTGATTTTAATCGACTGGAAAATGACCATTTTTCAAACGGTCACCAAATTCGACGAAATTAGTTTTGTTAGGACTGTATCTTCAATGCGAAGCTAGAAACAATTTTTCTAGAATTTTTAAAGTCAGTATGTAACCCCAGTAAATTGAAATGTACATTTAAATTAAATATATATTGATTTAAAGGAAAACTGATCGTAACAGTCGAATGGGCTTACGAAACATATCTCATTGTGTTCGGAATATGGGGTATTTGGCTAAGGGCGACAGTCGTTGGGTTCGATTCAGAGTTTGTATGGAAAGATAACCTTTTGGATAACAATTTAATAATTAAATATATTATATATAACTTTCCTTCTCCCCTTTTCCTCTATAATCGGTTAACACTGAAATTAAATAATAATAAAAAAACCACGCGAACTGTTCCCCCTTCCCCTCCTCCCTGACCCGCGACAGCCACCGCCATGGCCTGCGCCACCCTTCCCTTCCACCACCGGTCTCCTCACCTCCGATTTCCCCCACCAACGACCTCCTCCTCCCTCCTCTAGCGATCGAAGCCCTAACCCCCATAACCCTAAGCCGCCGCCAGCCCTTCCATGGCTCACTGCCAACACTAGACCCGAACCCCACCCCTTCCCTTCACCGTCGCGACACCAACACTATAACGACCTGAACTTCCCCGATCTCTGAAGAGAAGAGAAAGAACGGATTGCCTGAGGACACGTCAAATCAGAACCCAAACAGAAGAACATTTCATTGCTTATTACAACAATTTACATCAGACTACAAGAATACACAGAGTATATATAAATAATATACATTTGATAAATATCAGAGATTTAAATTACATTACTGCAGCGGAAAAATAATACAAAACATAACTGAAAGAAACACACGGATACAAAGCTTTCTGAATAGCACTTCAGCTATAAACCAAGATCCCGTGAATATAAATCCGCAAAACCAAGACTACTAGCTGCTCGTGCGGAAAATAAGGGCACCCAGAGTTTAGGTTAAAAAAATAAACTTCAGGTCAGTCATGTGACTGGTATGAGAACTAAAACAGTTATTAGCTATATTTTGAAGTTAGGTAAATCAAGGGACCACGCTGCCTTCCAAGAATACCAGTGCATAAATATACAGCGCAATGCTAAATAAAGAACAATGAAGCTATTATAAGACTCAGGTCCCATCACACAATGCAACGCAAGCCGGATGATAGGGTTTTCCCTTATCATAGCCAAAGGATGCTTGATACGCGAAATTTAATCTTTTATTATTACTATAAGCGAAGAAAACAACTTCAAATATAAATGTATCATTCATAGACGGCATGGGTACCATATATCATGTCGCCATACTAGGCACTACAAATAAAACCGCAAAATGTCGTATTGGAAGTTGGATTTCCATCTTTGAACCGAGGCAAAAGATAGTCCTCACCGCTTCGAGACTATCTAGCCCGAGTCTCAGGAACATAACACATTGTCCCTTGGATCCCCAGGGCCGGTCCACATGGAGTGTATTAAACTCAAACCCTGAACATGCGTTTTCCCATCCTATGGGGCGTAAAACTGGTCATATACCGACCAGACCGTCGGCCCCGGATCGACCGATATATCCGAGGCGCCTCGCTATCCAACAACCACATGAGTCAAACTTGTCAGGGCTTGTAAACCACTGACACCACTCCTAGCTAGGAGGAAACGCATGTACTCCCTGACGTCCTCTCCCATTTTTGGTTCACACCGGGGTGTGAGGCTCGCGAATTAACGGTAAACAAAGCGATGCCACAAAGGCCGTACTTTGATCATCAACCACAAGACTCTACTTTGCAATAGAAGCCTTGATCATTTGCATCTCAGCATGCCATGCAGGCAATTCACGTTATGCAACCGATGTCTATCAATCACACAGAATGAAATCCAATGTCAGACACACAGTCCATTTACAAGTTCGTTCTGTGTCTGAACGAAACCGGAGGCACCTTATTCCTCGCATATCCGTCGATCTCCAAGTACGTCTGGACGATCACCAACTTATTCCCTCCTCTTGGGTGTATGACCCAATCAAGATCATCAGGAATCGTTCAAACGATGTGAAGACCTCCGGTCTTCAACCACCATCTTCATCTTCGACATATCGTCGTTTCAGTTATTCAGAATGGGTATAACCCGGCCTTTCCGAATAACTCGCGTATATAATAAACAAGTGTTACACAAACACAACATACGCCTCATTCCAATTCAGAATATTCTTTTATTCAAATATTCACATCATTAAGGAATAGGTTCCCATTAATTTTATCAAAGATAATTTCTTTTAAATTTATTATTTATCTTCCTTTGAATATCAATTCAAACCATATTGAAGTTTTCCAAACTAGTCGGGATTAGCGAACCTTACCAAAGTAATCATTTATTATATTTCCCAATCCCAACCTATTCATCCCATGAAGCAAAACTGGTAATACTCCATATCTAACACCACGGTGTTATAAGTAAATATTAATTACTATTTCTCGTTCAAATCTAATTAAATATCTAACTATCGCTTAGAGCAAAACTGGTGATACTCCATTCTCGATCATTTTCTTGAATTGATAATTTTATTTATCACATTCACTTTCCAATCTAATTAAAGATTCATTAAAACTCTAATTTGTTTTAATCTCAAAAATCATTACTTAATGATTATTCCAAGTTAAGAAATTAATCTTATCTTTAACTAGGTTAAAGAACTCATGTCATTTAAAACACGGTTCACGATAAACCCAAAATCACATTCTATTCCATCAGTCTCTAACTGTAAATTAGTAAGAGTACAATTCCCTAAGTATTAATTCCGAAGGCTGAAACCAACATCAGATCAATACCCAGGAGACCATTCAACTTAACTAACCTCCAGTCAGTTTATAATTTTCTTAGTTCCATTGGATTTAAGAACATTATTTTTAAAGATAAAATTCACGACAAAACCAAAATCTCATTCAATTGTTAATCGGGTTAAAGAACAAATGTTATTTAAAACACCGTTCACGAAAAACCCACAATCCCATTTGATATTAAATACAAGGCTCTGAATAGAAAATATATCGGCTTATATTCAATATCCAATTCTGAAACCAACAAATATCTTATTAGAATAACGATATGTATATATATCTTCCAAATTCCTCCAAAATATCTACATAATCACGGAATCCAATATCGAAATATTCCGAAGATAATTTCGATCCAAACCCATTCCAATTCATATATTGGAAATTTCTGGTTATATTAAAACCAATCTCAATCCATTTATTTATTTAAAAATATTGGCTTATAATTCTAGTTAATAATTAGTTCATTTCGGAAAAAAATATATTTTTATCTTCACAAACGTGGAATTTTTCATTCCAACTCTTTCCAAATCATTTATGATTATTTTACATGAATTATTAATATTTTTAATTATTTTATCGAGGCCCGTACAACCGATTTCCATAAACAGTCATCGAACTGCATTTACAACAACCTTTTCCAAATTTGATTTGGACATAATTCCAAATCCAACCGTTAGATTTCAAATCTCTTATATTCGTTGAAAAGCTTTTTTCGATACGAACCCAACGGTTCTGGTTTTAGGAGAATCCGACGGTCGGATCTCCCATAATCGCAATTCGAAGTCAATGGTCGAAATTCACGAACGGTCGCTGTGCTGCGCGTTCTATTCAGGCCATTTAATATATATATTATATATATTTCGTCGATTTCCATTCAAAACATATTTTATAAATCGTTTTAACTTCGTTTTAAAAACGATTTCAACTTCATATTCAATTTCAAATCAAAATTGAATATTCCATATCATTAATACATAAATGATAAAATTTTCGAAACATTAGATTTTGAAGTCACTTCCTTTTCAATATTCATTATAAAAAAGAATATAATCAATATAAATATCGTTCGCGTCAAAATGGCGCATATCTAATCAACACTGTTTTATATATTTCAATAATTCGTGTCCATCCAAAATCGGACATCAAAATCAGATTTTAACCCTTTATAGGATATTATTTTAAAATATTCATTATTTTAAAATATTCTTTATTTTAAAATATTCTTCAGTTATGAATTGGAATCAGACAAAGCCAATTACCGTGTAAAGTGATTTATATGGATTTCATACAACACATATATATCATATCAATGATAAACAATCAACCATCATCCAGAGTGCACCACACAACTGCATAAGCATTAATTATAAATAATTAACCCTTACATCAGCCTGTCAACCAATCGATCGGCATACAACTAAACAATTGGGACTTGTGTACCTCAAATGTCAACCCAACACCCGTGTGGATTTTCAAAAGTCATTTATATTTAATACTTGACATTTCGGTACTTGACATTTTCTAATATCGAATATCCGCATCCGTGGATACAGATGGATATCGAATAATTATCATATCTGCTCACGATCGATAAATTAAGAAACATAAATGGTGAATTTTAATTTAATATGAACAATTTTCAATTCCATTGTTTATTAAAATGTTAAACAAATTTGATGATAATAAACAGTTTTCTGTAGCTAATATGCATTAAATGCATATGATGTGAACTTCGAACTTAATAACAGTTATAAAATGTCTTTTAATGTACTAAAATGTGCATAATTCAAGCTATAATCTTGATAAAAACCGGATGGCTAATTTTTGAATGCGGATGTCTTTGTACCAGCATTCTTTTTCCAATATTGGATATTTATTCCTTTTTCAGATATAGATGCGGACGGATTTCTAATTTTTTGGGTATCCACTGACAGCCCTAGTGATACACATAGCAAATTGAATGTGACACATGGTGCTCTTGTGTTGATGAAAGGAGTAATGGTCTAAAATATTTATCTGCTAAAAAGATTTATATTTCTTGGAGAGTCGTGTATTAGAGTTGATAATTCATGAACTTCCGATGCTACCAATCTTTAGCATCTCAGATTGGGTCATGTTTCGGAGATCTTAAAGTTGCTTTGTAATAGGAAGATGATCAAGGGTGGAAGCTTCAACCATTTAGAATTCTGCCGGAAGTGAGTTGAGAAAACATATAAAGGCTTCTTTCGATGTCTATAGACATGAGTCCAAATGAGTACTGAAGTATGTCTATATGGATGTTTGAGACCAGTAGCTATAGCTTCTATTGAAAGAGCAAGTAAACCAATGACTACTCTAAGAAGGTTTGGATGTTCGTGATAAACGATAACCCGGAATCGTTTGAGAAGTTCAAAACTTCAAAAGCACTAATAGATAATAAAGTCGGAATGAAGTTGAAAATGCTTAGATCCGACAATGATGGTGAGTTTGCTTCTAAGAAGTGCATAAATTTCTATAAGCAGCATGTAATTTGGACATTTCACTACACCTCAATGATCCACAATTAAATTGGAATCGTTGAAAAGATGAATAGGACTTTACTGAATAAAGTCTGATGTTTGAGATTGACAGCAGGTTTATTTAGAGGCTTTTGGGTTGAAGCTTTATCGACTGCGGTGTATATTATCGATCGAATTTCATGCTCACCGTTGATGAGAAGATTCAAGAGGAAAAGTACATCTATACATATCGGATATTTTCGAATATTAGGTAGCCAATGAATGTTCACCATACAGTAAATGACAAGTTGGAGGCTAGAGCCTATAAGGCATATTTTTGGGCTATACATAAGGCATTAAAGGGTATCACATTTGGAACTATGTTTGATAGGAAGGTAGTGCACACTTGACATGTCACATTTGATGAGCCCAACATGTTAAAGCGGATGGAAAATCCACCCAGTTCATTAGATTTCAGAAGCTGAAAGGTCTATGGAAATGAAAAATATTCCCACGTATGTCAATATTTAAACATCATAAAACAATATATATATATACATTTAAAACACAATGAATTGACTGATGTTCATGCTTAATTATTTGAAAAATTGGTTATTTCATCAATTACAATTTCACAAGGGAATGTGATGTTTTCAAACCAAATATAAATGAATTCTTAATAAAAGTCAAAAGGTGTGATAATTTAGTCATTCACTTCTTAGATATTATATGTCTAGTTCACTTAGCGAAAGGTTGCATTTTGGGTATTAAAAAAATTGTCTTAAATTTAAGCACGTCCACCATGTACTCCCTCCAGTCCAAAATATAGGACGTTTTGTGAAGTTTTTTGTTTTTTAAAATATAAGACGTTTTTATCTATAATAAATTGTACCTACTTTATTGACTTGCCATGAAGTACTTCTATTGACTCATGTGAGTATGTGGCTGCTTCGGAAATCCCAACAACCACTTTTTTGTATTTAGAAATAGAGAAAGTAACTTAACTTTGCATGAAAAAAATGAGTCAATCCACCAAAAAGAAACATTTGAATTTTTTCTTAATTCCCGTGCAAATCTCTAAAACGACTTATATTATGAACCGGATGGAGTAATAGTTAACAAATACATTTTACTTCTTTTCGCTGCTAGAGCTGCACATACGCAAAGATCAGACACAAATAAACTATTCATTGATGTTTTCTAAGAACTAACTGTGCCTGTGTAGTTTTCTATGCAGCATGTCCCAAACTAGGGTAAAGGAGAAAGGTTATGAGAAGTCTGACAAGCCAACGTAAAAAACATAGTCTCCCTTATGAAAACGGAATTTTTACCTCCAAATTGTTCGGAGATAATGACTTAATTGTTATTTGTTGTTTATTTATTGGTGTTTTCTGCAATATGAAAACAACAGAAAAAGGTCAACTAGTAAAAATTTGCTTAAATGATACTTAAGCGGTGTTTCCCATCATGAATAAATAGCATCACCCATACTAAGGTATAAGAGAAACACAAGTATGAATCGAGTGTTGAAATAGGATAATGTATCATGTGGTGTCTGGTGAGATATACAACATAACTTAGGTAGATCTTAAGTTCACTGGAGAGTAAAAGAGATAAGAAATTTTTTGTTTTTAGTCCGAGGAATAAAATTTATTTCCAGGTGAGAAAAGGAAAGTGAGTAGTGAAGGAATATAATTACCACTCACAAAAGACATAAATATTGTATAATACCTAACTTACAACATCGCTAACCTTTCTTTTGTCGCTTTTTTTTAACTAGTTTGGATAATTTACATAACAGGGGACTTAGTTCTCGTCAATTTAGTTATGAAAATTATAAAATGCACTTTATGCACGCCTCATAATAATAATAATAATAACCTTTCCTTATAATATATATTATTATGGACTGCTTTAATCTCTCAAGTTATAAATGACAGGTAATGGTTTAAAGATACTCACAAACGTATAATCTTTTCCATTTTCAACTAAAAATTTTGAAGAGGAAAAAATCATCAATTTATATCTACAAGTAAACCCTATCCAAGGATAAGAAATTACTTATATGAGCGTGAAGTGCAGAACTTGATTTCCACGGTGGTGCCACAAACATGTCCTTCTAGTGGGGTATTCTGTAAAAATAATTAACATAAATATGGTTTACATCTATAAAGGACAATCAATATAAAACTGCAAGACCCAACAAACGTTTCTGATATACCAAGAAAATAGGGAGTAAAGACAAATGAAATTAGACTGTGACCTACAAGTATTCAAAACAATCGGTTTTTCTTTACTTTCTCAACTAATGTGATGACATCCTACTTTGCGGAGGGAGCAGGAATTCAAAATATTATATTTTAGCATATATGATACAATTTTTTAAACGATTTCTTCGTCCACTTCATCATTTGAGAAGTAACCGTTCACCGGGTCTATAAATTCACATTCGAAATCAGTTTCCATAGTCAAAATAAATATGGTTAAGCTATTTAAAAAACAATTAAAATCTCTGCTAAAAATCAGATATCATATCAACAGTAAGATTATGAAAATATTGCTTTCCACATTAATTTTTTTTTTGAAAATCTGACTAGCTTAGAAATCGATTGGCCAGCGAAGAGGCTGAGTTGTAGATCCGTAATGAGAAGAGGGTGGCGCTGAAATTGTGTCCTTTACAGTAGGTCCAGTTGAGAAGAGTGTAACTAAATTTGAGCAGAACAGGACAATCGGAAATGCAAGAAGAAGCAATTGTACTCGATTCATGGCTAGGGCTTCGAGAAGATTTCGTCGAGTGAAGAACGAGAGAAGCTGAAAATTAAAAGTTCAAGACAACAGGCCGTGCGTAAAGCGTGTGTGTGGGCCCGAAGAAGATGTCAAAAAGCTGTAGACTATACAATTTTAAAGTACGACAAGCTAGACATCATGGTAAACAACACAGCCATACTCGAGTCTCCATACTCGAGAATCATGGATTCAAGCACGTCAGATTTCGAACGTATGATGTCTGTGAACTGCACGGGAGTTTATCTATGCCTGAAGCATGCAGCAAGAGCAATGGTCGAAGCGGGAATAAGAGGAAGCATTATGGGAGTGTGTGTGCTGTAACTAGAGGGATAGGCCCACATGGATATGTAGCATCTAAGCATGCAGTTGTAGGACTTACGAAGAATGAGGCGGCGGAGTTAGGGCAGTATGGGATAAGAGTGAACTGTGTTTCAATGTTTGCATCGAGTTCGAGGATGACGAAGATGAAGGGTGTTTTTAAGCATGATGATATAGAGGAAATGGTGAATGAGGCGGGGAACTTGAAAGGGAGGGTGTTGAGGCATGAGGATACCGCCATGGCAGCCTTGTTTTTCGCAAGTGATGAGAGTGGATATGTGAGTAGGCAAAATTTGGTCATTGACGGTGGGTTCACTATTGTTATCAACTCTCTTAGGATGTTTAAGCAAGAGTAACGAAGCAAGCATTGCTTTGGATGTTGTGATGCGTCGTCTAAAATTTAACGCAAATCCAAGAGAAAATCATCTGTACTCAAATCCTTTATCCCCTCTATATTCAACTAATCATGAGTTCTGATTTTCAACTTTTTGAACTTATGTTCGAAGGCTTAATTACAAAAATGGGATATTCAGAGGTCTTGATTGATTGGATATAGAAAACAGAGAATTTTAGGTTCAGAGAATTTATTTCATGTCAATCCTAGAGCAAATCATGGAATCCTTGGTCCTTTATCAATAATTGTGGGTTCAGGTGATGTAAAAGAAATATATCGTTAATAAATGAATTAGTGGAAAAAAATTAATGTGTGCAATAGATATAAAATGCAAAACTACTTTGGATTATTTGGTGGAAATTTCAATTGTTTCTGGTAGCAATTATATTTACGTTTGTAATAACAGACAACATCATAGAAAGGCTGGAATAATAATCTATCCCATATAATATTCTATTTTTCCATGTTAGACAAAGGCTTGAAGATGTTAGAGCATCTAGGAGTTCGAAATGGGAGCAATGGTGATTTTTGTTCATTTTCTCACGCTCCAACAGAATGGATCTGAGCACGAGGAATGAATACCAATGGCGATCTTTACTTTTTTTAGTTGCAATGTTAAACAGTAATCAGAGAATGGTTCAATGGAAAATAAGTTTTCTGATCATCATTTATGAATTTATTTATTTTTTTGCATGTTAAACGGTTTTTTGGTCATCGTGTAACACTTTTTTTTTCAAAGCAGCCGTTTGGTGCTGAACGAACGATGATTCTGTTAGGAGTGTCTTGCATATTGTTAGTGGTGGCAATTTGACCCGACGTGATGGATCCGGACCCGACCCGCCGGGTCTCGATTCTAGGCGGGTCGAGTTTTGTCGGATTTGAACTATACATTTAAAAAATCTGGACTCGACCCGATTCAAGCTTCGGTTCGGCTTCGTTTGGATTATAACACTAAAAATACGTGTATTTTAATGCTTTTTGGTCAGTTCTTTCGGGTCGTGTCAATTCAGGTCGGCTTTGATCGGGTCTTAAGAGTATTTTTTCAACATCTAGACCCGACACGAGACTCATCGGGTTCGGTTCGGGTTTTCGGTTCTCGGTTCTAATTGTCAGCCCTACATAATGTTAATATAGAAATGACGGTTTGAATAAATAGTTTCACATCACGTAATAAGTTGAATAAGTGGAGTACAAATATGATTTGGTAGACACGTAACAACAGGGATCCCTTTTGTTACAAGGTTGTGTGTGTCAACTCATATGTGTGCGCTCTACGTGGAAGGAATGAGAACTTTGTTTAGACCGTCGTTACAAAACAGATTCCTTTAGTTTGTTGTTTTGTTGTTTCTCAATAGGACTCAACCTACCTTTTTTTTTCAAGTGCGCTGCCATTTCGAACTAATTGCCGTTCTGCCGGTTCGGCAAGCAGATTTCTTACATACTTGTGGTTTATTCTTATGAGTTAAATTTTAATAACATCTTTTTGATGTTTGCACTCATTCTTTATATGCCAGTGGATCACAACACTACAATAATAAACGGCTATTCCAAAGGCTCCGAGCTGTTGGTGGCCGTTTGAAGCCGTTGGAATAGAGTTCACAGCTTCCAATGGCTTCCGGCGGAATCCACAAACACTTTCCAACGTTTATTCCAACGGCTTCAAACAGTGACTTGCCGTTGGGAACCGTTTATAGACAGTGACCAATTTGTCGTTGGAAGCTGTTGGTAGCCGTTGGAAAAACTGGGTTATTTTTTATAACAGCAAGCATATAACCTTCCAGCCACCCCAATTCCATTTCAATCCATTTCCAGTCCAATTCCAGTTCAATTCCAATCAATTCCACATATGTACAACATATATATACCAATAACAATATAAATAACCAAAATAAATTAAAAAAACATCAATATATACAAAACAAATCAACCAAACATCTAGAATAACATCAAAATAGACAAACCATTACCTACTCCGTACCATCAAAATATCCAAACATCCAAACATGTCCACAAACCGTACCAATATATGCAAACCATCAAAATAAATCCAAAGTATCATTCTCATTCACTCCGTAACAATATATACAACATCAAAACAGATCATCACCATCTCCAAGCCAAACATAGAAAAAAACATACCTCAAGCTTCATCATCTTCGTCGCCTCCGAAAGAATACGATGAAGGAAAACTACCATGATTGTGCACGTACTCCACAACGTTTTGATTCAGCTGCTCAATCTACATAGCTTGCACACGATTCTGGTTCTGCAGCTGCTCAATCAAGGCTCGCATTTCCTTAATTTCTTCTTTGTCTTGGGCCTTCTAAGCATGTCGAACCTACAAATAAAATGAATAGCAAAAAGGTTATGTCAGCATATAAAATATGACAAATTCTATTTGTATATCATAAATTGTTTTAGATACACCGTACATATTGCTAAACTATCCTCAATTTAGAATAAAAAGAAATAATTGTCCTATTTTAGAATAAATCAATGAACTATTGAAAATGATAAGATATTACTAGAAAAGATTTGTTTATATATTTGGTAAACTCATTCAATCAAATAAATACATAGAAATTTGATTATGAATGATTTCATTAAAGTTTTAGATTTGATTTTAACTTAATGTTGAGCGCTATGTAACGTGTACCTTGTATTTTATTATAATTATATCGAACCTCTTGAACATGTAAAAAATTAACTATATTTTAAACACATAGTTTTATGTTTACATTTCTAATCATGTCCTAATTGTCAAGTTCCTAGTTATTGTTTCATAAGAAATATTATATGCATAATCATTTATTAAATGTGTCATAATTGAATCGACTAAGGTAATGAAAATATTAACTGGCATTCACAATTGAATCGACTAAGGTAGTGAAAATATTCTAACACACTTAGAACATAAAAAGTACGAATATTGTTTAAATCATAAGAATATTACCGTTAGGCTACCGAATCCATAACGCCTACTCCGATGTGGCGGATCCATAACAACATCAAATTGGTTCTTTTCCTCCTCCGGCGTTAACTCATCACGAACAGACTCCTCAAGCGCATGAGCCAGTGCCTCCTAAAACTTTGCCTATAATGCAACAAACAATTTCAGTTGAAAAATAATAGAATGTTGATTTTATTTTACATTTGCTAGTAATTAATAAAATAATCGATGTAAGTAATAAAATTTAAAATACGCATACATATGCAGCTATCGCCCTATCTTGATCATCCTAATGATAAGTCACGTTGCCAGCCTCGTCTGCATGCTTGAATGCGTAGGTGTGAGTAAATACGTTCATGTTGGACACGGGATGTCCACAAGTTTTTCCTACAATTGATAATTTGAATAATTCAATTCCATAAAGATAATTACTGAACTGATCAATATACAAATGTAATAATTGACAAATTTACCAAGTTCTCGCGGTGATGTTGGAAAGAATTGGATCCTCTACGATGAGTTACTGGATTCTTGTTCCTATTTGCGGTGTTCCTTACTGACTCGGTCTACAAATGTACATTAAGTAATTATTTAAAATCGGCATAAAAATAAATTAGATTCGTTATAGATTTACATTGAACTCATCCGTGTCCCACCACTCAACCATCTTATTAAACATTTCATCGCCATCGACCTTGGTTTCTTCCCCGCTTTTTTTAATCTCATTCATCTTCTCCCTGTAATTTCTGGCGACCTTTGAGTTCCAGTGTCGCCAAACTAGGTTCATGTCAGTCTCCTGCACATCTACTGCGCCCTTTACAATGAGAAAATATTAATAATCTCATTTATTTGTATTTAACCAATTTGTAACGCGGTATAAAATTACCAGAAAATATTGTCATACAGTCTCCACTGGGATTCTGCTCGACTTTGGTCAGAAATCGCTCATTCTAGCCATATACGAATCCTTAGAGATATTTAGAACCGTCTGAGATGGCTCCAACTCAAACCCACTACATTAAATATAAATTAGAACCTTATAGAATATAGTTATATTATGAAAAAAAAACATTAAATTGTTCTGCTGCTAATTTTGATACTTACGTATGGTTGGCCTTAGGATTCAAGTAAACAACTGGACGAGCTAACTGATTTCCACTACCCTCACTGGCATGTCGGTTAATGTTATGTGCTCAATATAAGAAAAAGTAGAACATACATCACAGTTTTAACATCGGTCGTAAATTCAGCTGATGTCAAAACGTTTTTTTAACATAGTTTAATTTTAAAGTGATGTTGTTTGTTTCTCAGACATCTATTTATTGTAGGACCAATGTCTTAAATACACTTTAGAAAAAACAAAAAATTGCGCCGCTCAAATCTTTTCCCCCTGACCAATTTGTTTCCCTCCCTTAACAAAATTATTTCCTCCCATTTATTTTTTCAGTTCCCTCGAAAAATTTCACTTTCCACCATCCAGTCTTTCTCTAGCAATCGTCTCAACTGGCAAAAAACGAAATCCATTGCAAATTCCATGCCCTAGCTTCTTCGTGTTCGATTAATCGCAACAATCGAAATCTTAATCAACCAGACCCTAAGTCTCCTTTATTTTAGAATTTAGCTTACTTCATTAGTATGAATTGTTCTTTGCATGAAATCCGTTTTGCTTAAACTTGTAGCTTCAGTGATTGCTGTTACTTCTTTTTGGGTTTATTTCTTATATTCCTATGCTTTTAATACCAAAAATTATAATTTTTGTGCAATTTGTGTTTAATTTGAACCAAGTAAAAGAAGTTTTGCATTTGATTAGCATCCTTAACATGGTCAGGTGTGCTAAGTGAAGCCAGGGTATTCCACATTCAAATCTAAATGTTGAAAAAGAACAGAAACCTTGGTTTGCAATCATTTTTTGCAGTTTTACTTGAATAAAATCGACTAAAAGTTTCAAAGAGTTTATGTTTTTTCAATATGATTCAACCATACATCTTTTGTTGTCAATGTCAATAAAAAGAGTCGGTAAATATACTTTAGAGATATGGATTATCATTGATTGTTAGATTTGCGACTTGAGCTGTTGTAGATATAGGCTGCTAGAGTTATTTTTTTTCGCATTTTCAGGAAACATATGCCTAAATCTTATGTTCCCCATAAAATTTCTGTTATATGATGCTGTTAGAGTTATTTTGTATATTTACTTGTAACATGCTCAAAATTGTAAGTATATTTTGTCAAAATTAGTATATCTATGCTTGGACCAAACTCTTTGCTCATAGATTTAGATCATTTTGTATAATAAATTATGGATGTTTTATCTATGATAATTGTCTTAATCGAAATTCATTTCTGTGCTTGTAACTATCAGGTTAGAAAGATTGGTGCAACTAATACCCATTCTGAGAAGGTCAAGGATGAGCCCATTGTTGACGGAAATGATATTGAGCTTGTTTCCCGTTTATGTTCCTTGATTAATCAGGTAGGTGTCTTTTTCAAAAGGCTTTATAAAATATAATTGATCTAGCCAATGCTGCGTGTATTGTTGACACGTGATAGAGCTAATGTACTTGTTTTGTACATTTTCATTATACTGCTTATTGAAAGTTTCATTGTCCGATTTTCTGGGATGCTTGTGTTGGTACCAATCCATCTATCAGGGTGAGATTTTATCATCATTCTAGTTCACAAGGACATATACATTAACACTAGTTCAAGTGCATAAAAGCTCCGCTGATCTCCCTTGAAACTGGTACGATGTCCCCGTCATTCAATTATCTGGGTCACTGATGGGACTCAAATTTGAATAAGAAGGTTTTGTCTGTCGATAATAACCATGAAAATACAATATGCCTTGTTTTTTTGGATGTTTTGGGTATGTGCCATATAAACACTCACAAGTTTCTTTTGTGCAAGATAACATCAAATTTTTGACAAAATGATTGAATATAATGGACTAGTCTATGGATTAGATTTTGGTCATCTTCTTTAGTTGAAATTACAAAAATGTTAATCAATTGAATTTGGTAGCTTTTTGGAAGTGTTAATCGAACCTTAATCTTCTACTTTCACAGTTTACAGTTATTGGATAAGACAATATCTACACTTCAGATGGAGCTTGTTGCTGCCAGAAGTTCTCAAGAGCTTACAAGTGAGGGCAATTCACCTACAGTGTCCACATCTAAGGACCAAAGGAAGAAGGGTTTTGTTGTTATTGGGATTAATACTGCGTTTAGTAGTAGGAAACGAAGAGATACAGTTAGATAATCATGGATGCCTCAAGGCAAAATTTTGATTTTCATATTCACCATTATTTTCTGTAAACAGGATATACTCTTCATGTGGGGAAGTTGAAGATCAATTGGTGTTACCAGCACATTCGTATGGTTGCTTAATTAGATTGTATCTTCAAACTGATGATGATTGGTCATTGTGGTAATACAGTTGTGTTGCGAAATGTTATGAAATCGACTAGACTAAGTTTTAAAATAATGTTGGAGTTTCCATGGAATTAATTTAGTGTACTGGTAAGTGAAACTGAATTTGTGCTAGAGGTTATTGTGTTCTGCTATTAACAGTCAAACATAATTTTTTATTATGGTTGGCAGTCGGTGATTAAATGCCAGTGGCGGTAGCCCTTAGCATCCAACATGATGTCAGTTCCATTACACTAATTTTCGGTTTAGTGTTTTCAAAATTATTGTCAACAAAGTTCATCTAAGAATATGTGACGGCCCGCCCCGCACCAACCGACATCCACTCCAAAGGTGCGCTGTACATGTGTCCAGTTAGCACGGAACGGGTCGCCAGAAGGGAAGAAGGAAGGAGAAAATGAACATACAAAGAACCTGTAGAATGTCTCACAGCGCATAGAACAAAATATAATAGTAACATACTTGACATAAAACAGGAGAGACAGTGCATAAGCTGAAAATCAGAACTAAACATCATAGCAGCGGAAATCCAAAATACAGCTTATTACAATTTTCAAACTGTCTCAAAGCAAAAGTAAGATAAACGAGGTACACTACTAATGCCCAAGTAGCGACCACCAACGACACAGGGAGAATGTGTATATATATATATAATACGTGGAAGCCTCCTGCCCGCCTCCGGATCAGCTACTCGCACATCACCAGCTAACCTGTCTCTAGTCTGCTCGTGTGAGCACCCAGAATAATAAGAGGAGACATAAAACTCTGGGTCAGACATAAAGCCTGGTATGAGCGATAAGCATCTAAAGTGAACAATAACAGGTAGACTAAAACATACCTGAACCTGGACCTGCAACCAAAGAGTTAGCACTACATACTGTACAACACTCTAAGGTATCATATCAAACGGTATAAAGATACGGAGGTGGGGGAGGTGTGCATGTCATAATGATGGCAAACAATCAAGCATAGCATCCATCCTCACATCCCTCACTCAGTGCGTAAAGCATACGATATTCACCACTTCGATCACCAAACATTCTTTGCTACGATCACTTTGCCCCATGGAGTCATAAATGGCTTCACTGCACTGATAACGTAGCCACTAATTCCTCGCTATGTCCACTTGCCCCATGGAGTTATTCACCCCATCTGCGCTGGCTCATAGCCTTACTAATCCTTACTATGTCCACTTGCCCCATGGAGTTATTCACCCCATCTGCGCTGGCTCATAGTCTTACTACGCATCACCTTGCCCCTCAGGTCATAATGACCCTACTGCACTGATAACGTAGTCTTGCTACCATCACTTTGCCCCTCAGGTCGTAATGACCCTACTGCACTGATAAGTAGCCATCATCCATTCTTAGTGGTGAATCGAAGTTATGAACGTCGACAACTCCTTAGCACACGTCCCGCAGCAAAGTCCAACCATGAAGTGAACTCATTGGTTCCCAACTGGTTCCGGGATCCTGAGCTCTAACTTCCATTTGGACTACCTTTGCATCTCAGGTTGTTGGTCATCACCATCGGATCGGATCGGATCAGATCAGCCTTCACATTCTTCATCGGATCGGATCGGCCATTGCATTCGGATCGGGTCGCGCTTCTTGCATCGGATCGGGTCGTGGTCCTCCAGCTCGTGGCTCCTCTTCCTGATTCGGATCGGCGTCACCACTTCGGATCGGATCGGGTTGCTTCATCCGGGTCGGGTCGTGTCTTCTGATCGGGTCGGATCGTCTCGCCTAGTACCCATCGACTCGTGAACTCCCCACCCTCTTCTGGTTCGGATCGGGGGTGCTTGTTGGTTCGGATCGGGCTCCTACTACCGGATCGTGCCACCTAACTTAAGTCGTGACCAACTCCTTCAAACAGATCGTGACGCCCAGCTGGAACGGATCGAGTCGCGCTCCCCTTCACCGATCCGATCCGGATTCTGGGTCATTTCCTGCACGTTTCCTGCGACTGTTTTTACGCCACTCGACGGCGTTTTTGACCAATCTAACACTTCTAAACAATCACAAAGCATTTAATATAGTCATAGCAACATGCATAATCAGCCACAAACATCATTCACATCAATATAATAGGTTAAACTGGATCAAACATACCCAAAGCCCCATATTTTCCCCTAAGCATATTTAGGTGAAACTAATGATAGGATTAGCAAATATTAACCAAATTAACCCAAATTCATATCAGAGGCCTAAAACATCATTCCGAATTTTATAAATATTTTTCCAGAATTTTATCATGTTTAAATTCGCTAATTAACACTAATCACCCCTAATTAGCCATAATTAGTGCAAAACTATGCAAATCACTCACCTTAGCCACAAAATAAACTAAGATCTGAAATGATTCTCTGATTTGATGCGAATTTCAATACCAAACAGCAGCTCCTTTGTTGATTTGGTGAAGATCCTTCTTGATTAGGGGTTGCTAAGCCAAATCCTTAACCTAAAGGTAATTTGGAGGTGATTTAGAGGTTAGAGGCCATTTTTATGGATCCTTGGTGATAAGTGGAGGCTAGAAAACTGAAATGGAATGATTTTCCATCTCATTTCAGCCCTCCCATAACCCTAATCCCGAAATGGGTTATGGGCCTACTCACTAATCACCCGATTTGGCCCGGTTGAGCAGTTTTTCACCCTCCAAATCTTGTTTCAACCATATCTCCCAAACGGTAAGTCCGTTTGGCTATTATGACCACTCTACGGAAAGAGAAACCATCAAACGAATCAAATGGAAGTAGTTTCAGGTCAAAATTCCTTTCCAATCAAAAGTTATGGCCAAAACAGTACCAACTAGGGGCAAAATGGTCGTTTAAAAATCGACAAAAATCATGGACATGGGAAATGACTCTAATAGATGCTTTCCAAAGTTACATGACCATACGACTTCACATGGGAAAGAAATAAATATTCTACGATCCTATGATGTGTAGAATACGGGTCGTTACACTCTCCCCCCCTTAAGAAATTTCGCCCCCGAAATTCCCTAATCCAAACACACACAAAGATTCCCGCATGCCTATCAATCATAAAATAACAATCAAACATGCAAAATAAGCAAAACAAGTCTATCCTAGCATGCGGAATATCTAAATCGCAAAGTAAATCTTACCAGGCAAAGAGTTCTGGATAAGCCTTCCTAATGCTCTCCTCTGTCTCCCAAGTACAATCATTCTCGTTCTCGCCCCACTGAACCTTGACTAGCTTCACCGCCTTCCTTCGAAGTTGCTTCGTATCATGCCCCACAATACGAATAGGCTTGCGGTTCCCAACCGCCTCGGGTTCTACTTCGAAGTCCTCTAACTGATCAGGTGAAATAGTCACATCTGAGTCGTGAACGAACTTCCTTAGTTGGGAAACATGAAATACATTATGAACTCCCGCCATCTTCTCTGGTAAGCCAACTCTATACGCCAAATTCCCGACTAATTCAAGAACAGGGAATGGCCCAACAAATCTTGGTGCCAACTTGCCTCTCCTGCCAAATCGAATCACGCTCTTCAACGGGGAGATCTTGACGAACACCAAGTCACCAACGGAGAATTTCAAGTCTCTTCTCCTCTTATCGGCATAGCTTTTCTGCCTATCTTGAGCAGCTCTCATTCGTTGCTGAATGATCTTGATCTTATCGGAAGTTTCTCTCACCACATCCGGTCCAAGCACAAACTTCTTGCCAGTCTCTATCCAACATGATGGTGAGTTGCACGGTCTTCCGTACAAAGCTTCATATGGAGCCATACCGATACTGGATTGGTGGCTATTATTATATGCAAACTCTACTAGATGCAAATGATCATCCCATGATCCACCAAAATCCAATATACAAGCTCTCAAGAGATCTTCCAATATACGATTCACCCTCTCCGTCTGACCGTCGGTCTGAGGATGATATGCGGTACTGAGATGCAATCTTGACCCTAGAGCCTCTTGTAAGCTCTTCCAAAACCCACTAGTGAACAATGGGTCTCGGTCACTCACAATGCTTTTGGGTACTCCATGAAATCTCACTACCCACTTCATATACAATTCTGCCAACTTGGCTGCCGTCCTGGTCGATTTGACTGGTATAAATCTTGCGCTTTTAGTCAATCGATCCACAATTACCTAAATGCTATCATACCCCGATCTAGTTCTTGGTAAGCCATCGATGAAATCCATCGAAACTTGCTCCCATTTCCATTCGGGAATTTCTAATGGTTGTAACAACCCACTAGGCTTCTTTTGCACGGCTTTAACTAGCTGGCAATTCATGCATTTGGATATAAACTTCCCAACGTCTCTTTTCATCCCTTCCCAGTAGTAAGTCTGTCTCATGTCTCGATACATCTTATTACCACCGGGATGTATAGTCAGTTTTGAGTGATGACATTCTCTAAGCACTTCATCTCTCAAACCATTCACATTGGGCACAACTAGTCTTCCATTCTTTCGAAGCCATCCATCTCGATCAAGCCCATACTGTAACACCCCGTGTATTCTATAACCGTGAAAGTCATAAATTAAAGTATAATTAATTTGAAATCAAAGAACTAAGGGAAACGGGACACGCCATTGCATTCGTCTCGGAAAAATACGCGAAATAGAGTCCGAGTTTTCGAAAAACGGAGTCCGTATGAAGAAGATATAGCCTCCGGAAGTTTCTGAATTAAGTTTAAAATTCGAACAGCTCAGAAAAACAAGTTTAAAATTAAAAATCGGGCCCAATTGGCCAGGGCGGGAAAATTCCCGCCTAATGCACCCAGGTCGACTGGGCTGTTGACCTGGTCTAGCCAGGTCGACAGGGCTGTCGACCTGGTCCAGACCCAGGTCGAACCCAGTCCACCCTGGCTGGCCTAGTCTATGTTGGTCGATTTTCAGAAGCATGCTTTGTCATTAGGGCTAGGTGGCAGGCTCTAATTTTTCTCTCTTTCGAATGAATGGCTACGATCAATCCAAGCAACATCGATGGTCCTAATCAGTTCATAAACTCTATAAAAATGACCCTAGACTCTACCTAACCTAAGTCTCTAACACAATTCTCTAGCCTCCATTGCTCTCTTCTTCTAATTAAAAATAAAAATGGCGTCGCTACTCTGCTAGAATCAAAACTAGAAGTCAATCAACATCATCCTAAATTCAAATTTGAGATAAAAGCTTCTGCAACAATTCTGTAACAACTAAAGTTCTTTCTTTAATCCAATCAAGGCAAGTACAGTTATTTTCCGCTATAAACGTTAATTATAATATTGATATGTTTTTAATTCTGAATCCGAGATTGTATATATATTCTCTTCTGTCAGATCTGTTTTTCTGTGACTGTTCTGTATCCCTTTTCTTCTTTTCTGTTTCTATAGCCAGGCTACCACGAGCCTGTGCCTAATCTCATAAGAGATGAACGTATGAACGCAAATTTTGGGATGAATGATGCGAAATTTGACAAGACTGAATTGAATGTATGACTTTAGGTCTGAGGCATAAAATATATTGGACATGTGACTTGGGATTGGATGCATAAATTTGACTATGAACATATAATTTATATATGTTGTATGCATAGTGTATGTTGTAATTTAGATCTGTAATTAATTAGAAAAAAGATGAGCATATGTTGTAAACTAGATTTGGATCTATGCATATTCTATGATAGAAGAAAAGAGGAACCATTTTATGATTACATATGATTTGAGACTTTGGACAAAATGCATATAAAAGTCAAGATCTGATTTTTTAGAAGATATGATTTAAAGATTTAGATTGTTGGGTATATTTTGCATAATGATTCATGACTTAATAAGAAGAAGGATATGGAAATGTAGGTGTAAAAGATTTACATTAATTAGGATCTCTACTATTGTGATTACACCTAAATAGGGAATTTTGCATAGATGGCATGCATTGTAATTAATGATCATATTTGGTATAATTTATATGTGAATCTGCTGTATAAGGTTAGTTTAACAAAAATTGGAACATATGTTATAGGGTAAATTATGTCCATATTCTGTGCTATGTAAATGTATGCAAACATGGAAGTATATGATCTTATTGTGAATCATGACAATTATGTAGGCATATGAATTTAGGCCAATTTATGATTAGGCAAGGCATGTAAATAGAACCTTTAGAAATATTAAATTTTCTAAATCTGCTAATTTGCCAAGTTGCCTAAACTGCTAGTTTTGTTATATTGCCTAGACTGCTAATTAGATTGAAGTGCCTAATCTGTTAAATTTGTCGGTTGAAATGCCTAACCTGTTATATGCCAAAATCTGCTAAGTTGCTAAATCTGTTAAATCCGTTAAGTCATATAAAATCTATTATCTGCTAAAATCCGTTATCTGCTGTGTTGATATAATCATCCTGTTATTGATATAATCTGAATTGGCATATATATTGGGCGTGCGCATAAACGGTAAATTATTAATTAATTGGCCGCAAAGATAAACGTGACTAACTCGAGGTTAGAATGAGTTTGCGGCGTAATTCTGCCCGGAACCGCCCGGCACATCCAGTGGCCGCAAACAATAGGTTCTAATGTGAGAAGTTAGTCATAACCTGCTTAAGACACGAGGTTAGGTCTGGCTTGTGGCAGAAGTCTGCCCGGAACCGCCCGGCCCATCCAGCGGCCACAAGCTAGCGACCTAATGTGAGAGGTCTGGGCATTAATAATTAATTAATGCAAATCTAAGATAAGAATGACGTCTAAAACCTATTGGGGAAAATAGGGATAAACCAACGGGATTAATAGGTGTAGTAAACCCGTCCAATACAAAGTTAGACAAATCTGAAAAATCTGTACATCTGATCCGTTAGTCTGAAAACTTGTTAACTTAATTTGTGAACTAGTAAATCTGAATTCTGTATGTCTGAACTTGTAAACAAATAAATCTGAAATCTGTTAGTCTGGGGACACAAGGTTAGGAGGGGAATTACTTGTGTCATCTGTTGTTTGGGACCCATAATAGTCAGTAACCCTTTCTGGTATCAAAACTTTGACCCAACAGTAGGTAGGGTCCGGGCACGCTTACTGAACTAATTATAAGTGGTTCATTCTGATAATGGCGAGGGGTGTTGATGGTGCGTTCCAACCGGGTCATGTGCGTGCATGGATCCCGGTCTGCCTCTGAGGATGTAAGACGCCGTGACATCTGTAAATAGGTCTGTGCCAATTGGTTGTCACTTTAGGGAGTGATACACCCTACTGTGGGGCCGACACAGGATATTTATGTATTAGGGAGCCGATCGCTTGGGGTAGGGTTTTAGGGTACGCTTAGTTCTGTCTGTTTCTGTTGGTACCGTCTGTTTCTGTTGGGTGGTAACACCTGTCTGTTTCTGTGTGGTACCGTCTGTTCGGGTGGTAAAGGCCCATTACTAGTGTACACCTAATTCTACATTCTGTTTCCGTAGGGATAAATCTGTTTCTGCTTCTGTCTGTTTCTGATCGGGTAGTAAAGGCCCATTATTAGCATTCTGTTTCTGTTAAAGTATTCTGTACTCGTTCCTGCTTCAATTTAGACATTAGGGTGGCACCTAATTCTGCTATACTAGTATTAGTGCAGAGAAGTGTAAAACAATAGTTTATATCATTCTGTTTTTCTGTTATATCTGCTACACCTGTTACAGTTATCTCACATCCAGTTTTATGTTCATATCATATTATTATTATCTGTTCATATGCTGAAAGTCACTGGACTTGCCAGACTTTTTGTCTGAACCTTGTTGTTTCGCCTCCTTTCTTCCGTTTCCCCCCTCCCAGGTTATCCAAGGAGGGAAATACTTTAGCTTGACCCGGATTTCTCTTTGCTTGAAGTGCTTAAAGTATGGCTTGGCTCTGTATAGCTTCCGTTCCATGGGGATTATGATTTTAAACCATGCATTTTGAAGGCTTTTGTACAAGACTGATATTTTGTACTTGAATTCTGAAATTGAAAGGATGTAACCATATTAATTTCTGTTTCCGCTGTAATAAAGTTAAAAATTTTCAAGTACTGTTTTATCTTCTTGTAAGTTTCTGTTCTGTTTACTAAAGTGCTCCACCAAAGTTAAGGCATTCCCTTTGTGAGTGACCTTAACGGAGGTGGGGTGTTACACATACACATTCATCTCCTCATCAATACCCATCTCTAACTTGGAGATGATTTCTAATAGATTAGGGTCGTCCCTCTGGCTAGAACCAATCCACTCTATCAAAGTGGGTCTGATCGTCAAACTAGCTAGCATAACTGGATCCAATTCGCGCCTTGGTCTGAAATCAAACCCCGCGATATACTCCAGTTGCTTCCATTCAAGAAACATTGCCCCTAAACTGGCATGTCTCCTACTCAAGGCATCAGCTACCGCATTACCCTTCCCAGGTGTATACGCGATATCAAAATCATACGAAGCCAAGAACTCTAACCATCTCTGCTGACGGAGATTCAGATCTTTCTGAGAGAAGAGATACTTCAACGATTTATGATCGGTAAACAACTCGAATCTTTCTCCCAATTGATAGTGTCTCCACATCTTCAGCGCAAATACAATCGCTGCCAATTCCAAATCATGGGTAGGGTACTTCTTATCATGCGGCTTTAGTTGTCGACTAGCATAAGCTACAACCCTACCTTCTTGCATCAATACAGCACCCAATCCGGTACCACAAGCATCTGTGTATACCGTCATCTCTTCATTCCCTTTAGGAATGACTAACACTGGCGCACGCGTCAACCTCTCCTTTAGACGTTTGAAGGCATCTTCACACACTCCGTCCCAGACGAAGGACTGATTCTTCTTAGTCAACTGAGTCAACGGTGCTGCTACCTTGGAGAAGTCCTGGATAAACTTACGATAATATCCAGCTAATCCCAAGAAACTTCTTACATCTGTAGCATTCTTGGGTGTAGGCCAATCCTGTACCGTAGCCACCTTCGCAGGGTCCACGGCAATACCACTCTCGGAAACAACATGACCCAAGAATCTTACTTCCCTTCTCCAAAAATGACACTTAGAGAATTTCGCTTTCAATTGGTGTTTCCTCAACACCTCCATCACTATCCTCAAGTGTCCCTTGTGTTCCTCCTCTGTCCTTGAGTAAACAAGGATATCATCCACGAACACAAGAACAAACTTATTTAACTGATCTCTGAATACTCGATTCATTAGATCCACAAAGTAGGCTGGTGCATTGGTCAACCCAAACGGCATGACCAACCACTCATAAAATCCAGACGGCGTCCTAAATGCCGTTTTTGGAACACTATCATCTGTTACTCGAAGCTGATGAAATCCTGTCGCGAGGTCCAACTGGGAGAACACTCTAGCTCCTTCCAGCTGATCAAACAAATCATCTATCCGCGGTAGAGGATACTTATTCTTCCTCGTCACCTTATTCAACTCGCGATAGTCCACACACAAACGAAGGGAACCATCTGCCTTAGTGGCAAACACAACTGGTGCTCCCCACTCGGAGACACTCCTTCTAATAAATCCCTTCTTCAAAAGATTGCTGACTTGCACCCCGAGCTCTCGCTGCTCCCTTGGTGCCATACGACGAAGTGGCATCACTATAGGTCTGGCATCATTCACTAAATCAATACGAAACTCAATCTCTCGGTGTGGTGGAAGCCCGGTCACCTCCTCGAAGACGTCCGGATACTGGCCAACCACGGGCACATCTGACAACTCATCCTGCGGGATGTCGAGGGAATTTACAAAACTAGCCATAACCCCATCACTAGGTAGACTACCAAACACTACCCTCCGCCCATCATCCTCCCTCACTGTCACCAAAAAGCCCTCACAGTCTACCACCACCCGGTATCTTTGGAGCCAATCGACTCCCAATATAATGCCATACCCAGTAAAGCCCAAAACAAAGCAATCACATACAAACATACATCCATGACTCGATAAGACCAAATTCCTGCAAATCATACTAAGGCTAGTCGAACACCCAATCGGGTTCGTGACTATCAATGGTCTATCGACTATCTCGGGTTCCAGTCCCAACCTATCTACCAGGTCACTAGATATGAAGGAACGGGAAGCCCCAGTATCAAACAAAACTCGAACTGGTATATCATAAATAGAAAGCATACCTTGAATAACAACATTCTTTCCTTTCTCCGCCGCAGTTGGGGCATTCGACGAAGAAGGAATAGCATCAAGAGCATATGCTTTCACAATCTGCTTCTCCTTAAGAGGTTGCGGACACTTATCTTTCTGATGTCCCACCTGACCACAGTTGTAGCAATTCCTTTCCGCTGGCTTGGCCCGACATTCTTTAGCATAATGGCCCTTCTTTCCACAGCTGAAGCACTCAACATCCTTCTTACTCTTTTTCTGGCCACCTTTTGATTGGTCCTGCTTCCTCTTATTCTGAGAATTATTCTTGCCTCCACCGCCTGCTTGCGGCTTTGGCCCTTCTGCAGATGCAGCCTCAGTCTTTGACTTAGGGTAAAGGCTCTCTGACCTCAAAGCTTTCCCCACAATCGATTCAAAAGTCTCATCGATGTGGTTAATAAGCCTCTCCCCCAAGTACTCATCCAGGCCAGTAATGAACTTCTCATTCTTCTTCTCAGGAGTATCAATAAGAGACAGTCCATACTTCGACAAAGTGTCGAACTCAGCAATATAATCAGAGACTGCCCTCCCGTTCTGCTTGAGTTCCAAGAACCTCTTGAACAATACTGACTTCTGGGCAGCTGGAATGAACTTCTCGCTAAAGCGAGCCTTGAACTGATCCCAAGTAACTTGGTCCTCTGGAGTAGCTGTTCTAATAGCATTCCACCAATTCATCGCTCGCCCTTGCAGCTGACGAGACGCTAGCCTTCTCTTCATCGCATCCTCGAGACCCAAGTCATCAAAGATACGGTCACCGCTATCCATCCAATCTTGATCATCTGTGGCCGACTTCGTTCCATGGAACGGCTTCCCACCAAGATTAGTGTAATCTTTGCACAACTTGGCGAAATCGACCCTAGGCGCCTGCACTACTGGGCCAACACCAACTCCGGGATTGGGAATTGCCCCTTGCACATCTCTAAGCATGTCTCTCATGAGGTTAGTAAACATAGCCCTCATGTCAGCGGCATTCCCTTGGTTGGTCCCTCTACCAGCACCCCTCGTCTCTCGGCTCATCGTTAGTCTGTAAAAAGGGAAACGATTAACGACCCCATAGTGGTGCTAGTGCAGTGCGACTTCATCTTTATACTACTAATAGTATATACAAACATAGCTTTTGAAAACCAAAGTAATCACAAATACGCGCTCTCCTATACGTACTAACTCTCCCTAGTGTCTTTCCCTAGGTTAACTACGCAACCTAGAGCTCTGATACCAAGTGTGACGGCCCGCCCCGCACCAACCGACATCCACTCCAAAGGTGCGCTGTACATGTGTCCAGTTAGCACGGAACGGGTCGCCAGAAGGGAAGAAGGAAGGAGAAAATGAACATACAAAGAACCTGTAGAATGTCTCACAGCGCATAGAACAAAATATAATAGTAACATACTTGACATAAAACAGGAGAGACAGTGCATAAGCTGAAAATCAGAACTAAACATCATAGCAGCGGAAATCCAAAATACAGCTTATTACAACTTTCAAACTGTCTAAAAGCAAAAGTAAGATAAATGAGGTACAATACTAATGCCCAAGTAGCGACCACCAACGACACAGGGAGAATGTGTATATATATATAATACGTGGAAGCCTCCTGCCCGCCTCCGGATCAGCTACTCGCACATCACCAGCTAACCTGTCTCTAGTCTGCTCGTGTGAGCACCCAGAGTAATAAGAGGAGACATAAAACTCTGGGTCAGACATAAAGCCTGGTATGAGCGATAAGCATCTAAAGTGAACAATAACAGGTAGACTAAAACATACCTGAACCTGGACCTGCAACCAAAGAGTTAGCACTACATACTGTACAACACTCTAAGGTATCATATCAAACGGTATAAAGATACGGAGGTGGGGGAGGTGTGCATGTCATAATGATGGCAAACAATCAAGCATAGCATCCATCCTCACATCCCTCACTCAGTGCGTAAAGCATACGATATTCACCACTTCGATCACCCAACATTCTTTGCTACGATCACTTTGCCCCATGGAGTCATAAATGGCTTCACCGCACTGATAACGTAGCCACTAATTCCTCGCTATGTCCACTTGCCCCATGGAGTTATTCACCCCATCTGTGCTGGCTCATAGCCTTACTAATCCTTACTATGTCCACTTGCCCCATGGAGTTATTCACACCATCTGCGCTAGCTCATAGTCTTACTACGCATCACCTTGCCCCTCAGGTCATAATGACCCTACTGCACTGATAACGTAGTCTTGCTACCATCACTTTGCCCCTCAGGTCGTAATGACCCTACTGCACTGATAAGTAGCCATCATCCATTCTTAGTGGTGAATCGAAGTTATGAACGTCGACAACTCCTTAGCACACGTCCCACAGCAAAGTCCAACCATGAAGTGAACTCATTGGTTCCCAACTGGTTCCGGGATCCTGAGCTCTAACTTCCATTTGGACTACCTTTGCATCTCGGGTTGTTGGTCATCACCATCGGATCGGATCAGCCTTCACATTCTTCATCGGATCGGCCATTGCATTCGGATCGGGTCGCGCTTCTTGCATCGGATCGGGTCGTGGTCCTCCAGCTCGTGGCTCCTCTTCCTGATTCGGATCGGCGTCACCACTTCGGATCGGATCGGGTTGCTTCATCCGGGTCGGGTCGTGTCTTCTGATCGGGTCGGATCGTCTCGCCTAGTACCCATCGACTCGTGAACTCCCCACCCTCTTCTGGTTCGGATCGGGGGTGCTTGTTGGTTCGGATCGGGCTCCTACTACCGGATCGTGCCACCTAACTTAAGTCGTGACCAACTCCTTCAAACGGATCGTGACGCCCAGCTGGAACGGGTCGAGTCGCGCTCCCCTTCACCGATCCGATCCGGATTCTAGGTCATTTCCTGCACGTTTTCTGCGACTGTTTTTACACCATTCGACGGCGTTTTTGACCAATCTAACACTTCTAAACAATCACAAAGCATTTCATATAGTCATAGCAACATGCATAATCAGCCACAAACATCATTCACATCAATATAATAGGTTAAACTGGATCAAACATACCCAAAGCCCCATATTTTCCCCTAAGCATATTTAGGTGAAACTAATGATAGGATTAGCAAATATTAACCAAATTAACCCAAATTCATATCAGAGGCCTAAAACATCATTCCGAATTTTATAAATATTTTTCCAGAATTTTATCATGTTTAAATTCGCTAATTAACACTAATCACCCCTAATTAGCCATAATTAGTGCAAAACTATGCAAATCACTCACCTTAGCCACAAAATAAACTAAGATCTGAAATGATTCTCTGATTTGATGCGAATTTCAATACCAAACAGCAGCTCCTTTGTTGATTTGGTGAAGATCCTTCTTGATTAGGGGTTGCTAAGCCAAATCCTTAACCTAAAGGTGATTTTGAGGTGATTTAGAGGTTGGAGGCCATTTTTAGGGATCCTTGGTGATAAGTGGAGGCTAGAAAACTGAAATGGAATGATTTTCCATCTCATTTCAGCCCTCCCATAACCCTAATCCCGAAATGGGTTATGGGCCTACTCACTAATCACCCGATTTGGCCCGGTTGAGCAGTTTTTCACCCTCCAAATCTTGTTTCAGTCATATCTCCCAAACGGTAAGTCCGTTTGGCTATTATGACCACTCTACGGAAAGAGAAACCATCAAACGAATCAAATGGAAGTGGTTTCAGGTCAAAATTCCTTTCCAATCAAAAGTTATGGCCAAAACAGTACCAACTAGGGGCAAAATGGTCATTTAAAAATCGACAAAAATCATGGACATGGGAAATGACTCTAATAGATGTTTCCCAAAGTTACATGACCATACGACTTCACATGGGAAAGAAATAAATATTCTACGATCCTATGATGTGTAGAATACGGGTCGTTACAGAATATTTGAGTTAAGAAGTAAAAAAATATGTTTTCTAAACCAAGATAACCAGTACTGTTAGGTAGGATTTACTACTGTATAATATACTGTAGATGATACCTTTAATTGGACAACTTGGGATAAGCACATGTGCTTTTAAAAGTACGGTGTGATGCTAAATTTAATTAATTAGAACAGTTCATTGCTTGCTATAATAGTGCAAAACTGATAGTGGCCTATTGTTCAAATCTTATATTATTGGATCAACATTCTGGTATCTTAAGCACTGACATGTTAGTGACACTTTAATATTACCTGTTAGATTTTAGCTTGCAGATAGATAAGCTTTAGGTTAGATTTTATGTTAACTTTTTCTGTATACCAAGTTGATATCGCTATTGTCGCATTATTCATTTTTGAACTTACGCGATTAGTTTGTTCATCCTATTATATGTCTTAATTTTCCAATTGTGTTTATAATTCAATGTATATATTTGTATTGTCAGATTAGGTGAGAAAGTAAGACAACAAGAGAAGTGAAAGGAATTGTAATTAGATTCATGATTGACCACAAGTAATAACACGCTGAAGGATGGTCTTTATACGACGCACACTCAAGTTTGATATTACCCACTGTAATGCATACTGAATAATTTGACATTCACTGATATATAGAAATGTACTGGGAAACCAATATGAATTTATACTTTTTGTTTATATTTCACAGTGCTACATCCAACAACATTTTAGATAGGGTGATCGATTCAGAGGAAGCTCACCACAATGACTTTCATAGGCTGATATGTTAATTATTCTCTTAGCATTTTAATCTTCGGTTAACATATGTATTCATATGTCCGTTGTCCTAAAAATATGCAGGAACATGTTGAAGGATATCATGAATTATCTGCAAAAACAAAAATATTCTTTTCCACTGCAATCGCCAAGTGGGATGTTGATTTTTATGTCAAGATTGAGAATGATGTTCATGTCAATTTAGGTAAGGGCCAGTTTGTTTTCATTTAAAAAATGTTCAATGTAGATCTCATATTGAAACAAATGTGTCATAACAATTTACAATTATAAGGGATTAAAATCTTTTATTTTTATTTTTAAAAAGGTCGTAATGTCGGTTACATTGTAAAAGAACTAGATAAGTCTTAAATAGACGCTAAATGCCGAACAACATCCAATGATTTGATTTCATATTTTAAACAAATGCAATCTAAGCTAACCAATAGAAATTAATAATACATCACTAGATGTTAGATTCATGAACTTATTTTTGTAAAACTATTGAGGAAAATTTCTACTAATGCCATTACATGTATCTAGCTGCAACTCTCTCTAGGCACAGATCAAAGCCTAGGGTCTATATTGGGTGCATGAAATCTGGTCTAGTTCTTTCTAATAAGTAACTACAGTTATACTTTAATTGATTGAGAAACCCTAATTTTTTACTTAATAAAATAAACATGCATGTTTATTTTCATTGTTAGGAATGCGAAATACCATGAACCAAAATACTGGAAATTTGGTGAGGAAGGGAACAAGTACTTCCGTCATGCAACTGGGCAGATATATGCCATCTCCAAAGATTTGGCCACATATATTTCTATAAAATAGTAAGATATATTCGAGCCATTGTTCATTTACTTATAATATGTATTTACAATATGGTATAAATTTGGTTAACTTAGATAAATCCATATTTAAATGCAGACAGATATTGCATAAATAACTCGTAATGCAATACACGCCATGGCAGCTGCTTTATTTATTTATTATTATGCAGTTTCTAAGAAAGGGTGAAAATGTGTCATCATGAGGCAACCAATATTTTTCATATAGAAAATAATAATTGGGAATTACAAAGGATCTAAACCTATTCAAAATGAAAGCAAATGGTTGCCAAAGCTTAATAAAATTGATGAACTTGTTCTGCTTACACAAGAACTGGATGATATTTGCCATAGGAATAACTGGATGCTACCAAAATGTAATAACCCAGAAATCTGAGCCAATTTAAAATTTTTATTTTGGCAATTTTAGATAATTTTGATTATTTAAAATGATTATTTGAAATAATAACGACGAAAAATTTATTTTGAATAAAATTTGAACGTATATATTTATATAGATCGTCGTTAGAATATAAATAATTATTTTTAATTATAAAAGAAATTGAAAATGGCACGGTAGTTCGATAATTCGATTTCAAAGTTCAAATGAATGTACAAGATTCAAAATAAACCGGATTTCATCGAAACCAAAAATATTAGAATCTAATTGAGAATATATTTCCAACGAATCAGAAAAATCAAAATTTCATGGCGGGAATTAAAATATATGTCCAGTTGGAAATTCAGAATAGTCGCTATGGAATTTCTGGCCCTTAAAAATGGAAATTTTGCAAACGACCTAGGTTTTCGATGAAACCACTTTTGTTGGATCCGCGATGTCAAATTATTGCTAGGTTTCAAATTTTGTAATTTTTCGAATCAATATGTGAGCATGGCAAAGGAAAACGCATTTGACCAGTTTCAGTTGATTTTAATCGACTGGAAAATGGCCATTTTTCAAATAGTCTCAGAATTTGACGAAACTAGTTTTGTTAGGACCGTATCGTCAATATGAAGTTAGAAATAATTTTTCTGGAATTTTTCGAGTCTGTATGTGGCCCCGGTAAATTGAAATGTACGTTTAAATTGAATATATAAAGATTTATATTGTAAATTGAACGGAAACTGATCGAAACGATCGAATTGGCCTACGTGGCATATCCCATTGTGTTCGAAATGGGGGTAATTAGCTAGGGGCGACAGTCGTTGGGTGTCGATTGGGGTTCGAACGAAAAGTCAACCTCATGGAAATTGAAATAAATATAATATAACTCCCCACCTCCTTTTCTCCTTTTACTCGGTCAAACCCCCCTTCACCACTTCAGTTTCGATCCCGATTAGAAAAAAAACCCTAAAACTAAAATCGCGCGCTGCCTCCTTCCACGTCGTCTCCCCTTCCATCACCGGCGCCTACCCCCATCGCACCCCCAAACTCCGGCGAGACCCCCTCCTACCTTCGTCGCCCTCTCTCTCCTCCCTACCCGCAAGTCTCGAACCCCTTTCCCCCCTAAACTGACCACCTCTGGCCATCCCTTAGCCACCGCCCACCTGCTTTCCTCCTCTAATGAGCGCGCAAGTCCTCGCCCCCCTCTTCTTCTAACTGTAAGGTTTTGTTTTTGTTTTTTTTATAATTTTTTTTAAGCTATTAAATTATTAAAAAGACGATTTTTATAAATATATATAGCGACTTAAAATTCCGATTTTCACATATATAAAGCGAAGATAAATAGATTTGATTTTCATTTATAAATGAAATGATTTTTATTTGCAAAAAGATAGGATTTTTATGGTTAAAATGTTGAGATTTTTACATACCGAAGGAAGAGATTTATACCATGTGAAAGAAGAGATTTTTAACACGAGAAAGAAGATATCTTTAGATAGGAAAAATATGATCTTTGTTCATATAAAAATATAATTTTTAATATGAGAATAAGGTTAAAAATATAATTTTTATATGTGTACCAAAGTAAAAATACGATTTTTATTCATATAGAGTAATAAAAATATAATTTTTATTATTTTACTAGCGGTGTAAAAATAGAATTTTTATCTATATAGTAGCAATACAAAATTAGATTTTTTTTCTTTTATATACATAGCAATAATATAAAAATGTGATTTTTATATATGTAGTGGCTACGGGCAACGTAAGTGACAAAAGGCGAGAACGACGAAGATGTTCTACATATGAAGAGTCGTGGCGTTTGGTTTAGCTTTCGGTGAGAACTTCTCACTTTTAATTTAATTTTCTACTTAAAATATATACTAGGATGCAGACGGTGTTTAGTAGCACCCGACACCCGTTGTCCACAGACCATGGACGGCTTGTATGCTTGTTTGTTTGATTTTGATGTGTAGTTGATTATGGGATGTGATGTGAAATGAAATAAAATATTTATACAGTTAAAAATATTTTATAGTTAAAAATAGAATTTTTAACGTGTATATGAAATTAAATAAATTAATATAAACAAATCGAACGATTTGTTTATATACACACATTTGATCGATATTGATTGGGACGATAAATTTTACACATCGCCCAACTGCACAAATAATATCTGTGTTTGATTGTTTGAAACCCCACATGGGTATTAGGATGATATATCACATACACTAATCCCAATAATTAGTTGTATGTCGATCGATTGATTGACAATCTGTTATAAGCATTAAATATTTATATTTGATGCTTATATAGTGCAGAACACACTCTGGATGATGGTTGATTATTTATCGTTGTTATTTTATACATGTGTTGTAGAAAATCCACATAATTAACATTATATTTTAATTGTTTGGGCCTCATTCCAGTTTTGAAATAGAAATAGTTGAAATAGAAATATTTGAAATAGAATATTTGAAATAGAATATTTGAATAGAAATATTTGAAATAGAAATATTTGAAATAGAAATATTTGAACTAGAATATTTGAAAATAGAAATATATGAAGTCGTGTTGATTAGATTGACGCCATTTTGACGTGAACGATATTTATATCGATTTTATTCATTTTTATAATGAATATAGAAAAGGAAGTGATTTCAAATTCTGATATTTTGAAACGATTTGAAATTCGAATTGAAATTGAATAGAATTGAATTCGAATTAAAATTGAATAGAATTGAATTCGAATTGAAATCAAATTGAAATGAATTCGAATTGAATTGAAATTGAATAGAAATCGATTTGAAATAAATTCAAAATCGAATAAAAATTGAATTGAAAATGAACTGAAATTGAATTAAAAATCGATTTGAATTGAAATCAATTTGAAATGAATTTAAAACGAATTTATGAGGAAAAATTTAATTTTGATTTGAATTTGAAATGAAGTTGAAATCGTTTCGAAAACGAATTTAAAACGATTTATAAAATACAATTTAAAAGGAAATCGATGAAGTATGTATTATATATATTATATATATAATATAATGGCCTGAATAGAACGCGCCACGCCGCGGCAGTTCGTGAATTTCGACCATTGACTTCGAATGGATATTACGGGAGATACGACCGTCGGATTCCTAAAACCAAAACCGTTGGGTTCGTATCGAAAAGAGCTTTCTAACGGATATTTGAAATTTTAAATCTAACGGTTGGATTTGAAATTATGTCCAAATCAAATTTGGAAAAGGTCGCTGTAAGTGCAGTTTGATGGCCGTTGATGGAAATTGACTGTACGGACCTTGATAAAATTATTAAAAATAGAAATAATTTCTGTAAAATCATAAGAAATGATTTGGGAAAAATCGGGATGAAAACTCCATATTTGAAAAGATAAAAATAGATTTTTATCGAAATGAACTAGTTTTGAACTAGAATAATAATTTATTTATTTTTAAAATAAATAAATTGGATTTGAAATGGTTTTGAAAATAACCAGAATTTCCAATAATTGCATTGGAATGGATTTGAATCGAAATTGTCTTCGGAATATTTCGATGTTGGATTTCGTGATTATACAGATATTGTTACGGAAATTTGAAAGATATATATATATATATATCGTTATTTCCAATACGATATTTGTTGGTCGTAGAATTTGATATTGAATATAAGCCGATATATTTTCTATTCTGAGCGTTGTATTTAATATCAAATGTGATTTGGGTTTGTTGTGAATGGTGTCTTCATTAACACTGTTCTTAAGCCCAGTTGAGAAAAAGATTAAATCTTTTTATTTAGATTTAATGAACTGTACCAATTAAATAATATTTAATTGGAATTGAATCGGGATTGATTTTTGGGTTTATCGTGAACAGTGTTTTAAATAACACTTGTTCTTTAACCCGAAAATTGATGGAATGTGATTTTGGGTTGTCGTGAACGGTATCTTCAATAATACTGTTCTTAGACCCAAAGGAGTTAAGAAAATCAGAAACTAACTAGAGATTAGTTAAGTTGAATGGTTTCTGGGGTATTGATCTGATGTTGGTTTCGGCCTTCGGGGTTAATACTTAGGGAATTGCTCACTTGCTAATTTATGGTTAGGGACTGACTGAAATGTGATGTGATTTTGGGTTGTCGTGAACGGTATCTTCAATAATACTATTCTTAGACCCAAAGGAGTTAAGAAAATCAGAAACTAACTTAAGATTAGTTAAGTTGAATGGTTTCTGGGGGTATTGATCTGATGTTGGTTTCGGCCTTCGGGGTTAATACTTAGGGAATTGCTCACTTGCTAATTTACGGTTAGGGACTGATTGAAATGTGATGTGATTTTGCGGGTTTATCATGAACCGTGTTTTAAATGACACTGATTCTTTTACCCAGTCAAAGATTAAAACTAAGTGGAGTTTTAATGAATCTTTAATTAGATTGAAAAGATCGAGAATGGAGTATCACCAGTTTTGCTCTAGGCGATAGTTAAATCTTTAATTAGATTTGAACGTGAAATGGTAACTGAATTTACCGATAACACCGTGGTGTTAGATATGAAGTATTACCAGTTTTACTTCATGGGATGAATAGGTTGGGATTGGGAAATAAAATAAATGATCACTTCGGTATGGATCGCTAATCCCGACTAGTTTGAATTGATATTCAAAAGTAGATTAAAGAATAAATTTAAAGGAATTTATCTTTCATAAAATTAATGGGAACCTCTCCGAAGAATGTGAAATTTAGAAACTAACTGTAGGTTAGCTAAGCAGAATGGTTTTCTGGTTATTTATCTGATGTTGGTTTCGGCCTTTGGGGTTAATATTAGGGGAATTATTCTCTCGATTAATTTACGGTTAGTGACTGATGAACTGGAATGAGGCGTATGTTGTGTTTGTATAACACGTATTTATTATATACGCGTGTTATTCAGAAAGACCGGGTTTATCCCATTCTTAATAACTGATATGACGATAAGTCGAAGATGAAGACGATGGTAGAAGACCGGAGGTCTTCACGTCGTTTGGATAATTACTAACGATCTTGATTGGGCCGTACACCCAAGAGGAGGGAATCAGTTGGTGATCGTCCAGACGTACTTGAAGATCGATGGATATGTGGGGCACTAGGTGCCTCCGGTTTCGTTCAGACCCAGAACGGACTTGTAAATGGACTGTGTGTCTGACATTGGATATCATTCTGTGTGATTGATGGATATCGGTTGCATGGAGTGGTTTGCCTGTGTGGCATGCTAAGATGCAAATAATCAAGGCTCTTGTTGAAAAGCAAAGTCTTGTGGTTGATGATCAAAGCACGACCTTTGTGGCGTAGCTTTGTGTAGCGTTGATTCGCGAGCCTCACACCCCGGTTGTGAACCAGAAACGGGAGAAGGACCTCAGGGGGGACATGCGTTTCTTTCTAGCTAGAAGTGGCGTCAGTGGTTTTACACGCCCTGACGAGTTTGACTTGTGTGGTTGTTGCAGTTGCGAGGCGCCTCGGATATATCGGTGACTATGTGAAGCCGATGGAGTCATTTGTTGGCTCATTTACGCCCCAAAGGGCTGGGAAACGTAGTGTTCAGGCATTATAATCCACATCGGTGGACCGGCCCTGACGATCCAAGGGGCAGTTGCAGCTGTTCCTGAGGCTCGGGCTCGAGAGTCTCGAATCGGGAGAGGACTATCTTTTGCTTCGGTTCACAGATGGAAATCCAACTTCCAAATATGTGACATTTGCGGTTTTGATTGTAGAACCTAGTACGGTGACATGATATATGGTACCCATGCCGCCTATGATTGATATTTATGATTGTATATAAAATCAGAAACTAACTGGAAACGAGCTAAGATGAATGGTTTCCTGGGTATTGGTCTGATGTTGGTTTTGTCCTTCGGGGTTAATACTTAAGGAATCGTTCTCTTACTAATTTGCGGTTGGAGTCTGATTAAGAATAAAAAATAAAATTTCATGTATTAAGCATTCTTTGGCTGTTATAAGGTAAAACCCTATCCTCCGGCTTGCGTTGCATTGTGTGATGGGACCAGGGTCTTATAACAGCTTCATTTTTCTTTATTTAGCATTGTGCTGTTTGTTTTATGCACTGGTGTTCTTGGGAGGAAACTCATTCCGTGTTATACGGCGTGGTCCCTTGATTTACCTAACTTTAAAATAAATATTAATAACTGTTTTAGTTCTCACACCAGTCCCATGACCGACCGAGAGTTTATTGTTTTAACCTAAACTCTGGGTGCCCTTTTTTTCGACACGGGCAGCTAGTAGTTTTGGTTTTGCAGATTTATATTCACAGGATCCTGGTTTACAACTGGAATGATATTCGGAAAGCTTTGTATCCGCATATCTCCTTCAGTTGTGTTTTGTATTATTTTCCGTTGTAGTGATGTATTTAAATGTAATTTAAATCTCTAATATTTTCGGTGTAATATTGATTCATACTATCTATATTCATGTATTCTGATGGAATTGTTGTAATTAACAATGAAATGTTCTTCCGTATGCATTCTATTTTGCCGTGTGCTCAAAACAATCAGGCGTTTCGAACGGTCTTGATCGGTTTAGCGGCTGATTCGGATCGAGCGAAATTCCTTTTCGTTACATTTGGTATCGGAGCTTTGTTTTACAAAGCTCAGAGAACAAGACACACTAGAACCATATAAAAGAATTCATCAGATATTGGATTAGTAATATCCAATGAGAATGACTCATTAGAGAGGGGATCAGTAGTATCCTAGAACGAGTGTGAAGAGTATATTTTTAAAATTAAAACAATTTTTGTTTTGAAATTTTAAATCAATTATTCGTATTTCAATATTTATTTATATTGATTTGGACTATCCAGTATATAAAGATTTTGCATATACGTCTGATCCGTGTGTATTCGAAGTTTTAATATATTGGGTAGATATAGAATCACACTCTAGTCGCCCGGAGATGATTTTGATGATCGAGCTCCATCATCAGAATTTATTTTCGTGTTTCGAAAGTGGGATCTCTATATATTTCCATTAGACTGGTATGAGAACCAAAATTAGATAGGGCTTATTGTTGTGGTTTGGCATCAAAAATGTGAATTTGACTATATATCAAAATTATGGATTTGAAACATTAATCAACTAATTGATTGCTGAATGTGTTGCTTGATTATTGTTTTGATTAATTAAGATTTTGAACCATTATGTCAATTTGAATCAAATAGTGAATTGTATTGAAAATTTGTCGAATTTGCATGCATATACATGTACTTACATTGAACAGGCCATAGCAAAGAGGCTAGAGCAGAAGAATAAAATTGTTTGCCGACAAATAGGTACATGTTTATTGTATTTCTTGAGTTTTGGGTGATTTTGTGAGCCGATTGGCTAGCCGCTTGGCTTTTTCTTTTTCTTTTGGATTGAAGAAGGCCATGGGAGGCTATATGAAATATCCCGAAGTCCCCGGTGCAGGGGAGGTTATGGCGAAATTTTTCGAAAATTTAGGGTGTCAGCCAAATTTTTGAAAAATTTGAAAAGTTTTTAGAAACTGAAAAGTTGAAAAACTTAAGCCGTAAAGAAAATAATGAAAGTTGAGTTGATTAGTTAAACAACTTTCGGCTTCGTTCCTTTTCGGGGACGAAAAGTTTTAAGTGGGGGAGATTGTAATAACCCGGAAATCTGAGCCAATTTAAAAATTTTATTTTGGCAATTTTAGCGAATTTTGATTATTTAAAATGATTATTTTAAATAATAACGACAAAAAATTTATTTTGAATAAAATTAGAATGTATATATTTATATAGATCGTCGTTAGAATATAAATAATTATTTATAATTATAAAAGAAATTGAAAATGGCGCGGTAGTTCGATAATTCGATTACAAAGTTCAAATGAATGTATAGCATTCAAAATAAACCGGATTTTAGCGAAACCAAAAATATTAGAATCTAATTGAGAATATCTTTCCAACGAATCAGAAAAATCAAAATTTCATAGCGGGAATCAAAAGATATGTCCAGTTGAAAATTCAGAATAGTCGCTATGGAATTTCTGGCCCTTAAAAACGGAAATTTTGCAAACAACCTCGGTTTTCGACGAAACCACTTTTGTTGGATCCGCAAAGTCAAATTATTGCTAGGTTTCAAATTTCGTAATTTTTCGAATCAATATGTAAGCATGGTGAAGGAAAACGCGTTTGACCAGTTTTAGTTGATTTTAATCGACTGGAAAATGGCCATTTTTCAAACGGTCTCAGAATTTGACGAAAGTAGTTTTGTTAGGACCGTATCGTCAATACGAAGATAGAAATAATTTTTCTGGAATTTTTCAAGTCCGTATGTGGCCCCGGTAAATTGAAATGTACGTTTAAATTGAATATATAAAGATTTATATTGTAAATTGAACGGAAACTGATCGAAACGATCGAATTGGCCTACGAAGCATATCCCATTGTGTTCGGAAAAGGGGTAGATAGCTAGTGGCGACAGTCGTTGGGTGTCGATTGGGGTTTGAACGAAAAGTCAACCTCATGGAAATTGAAATAAATAATTAAATAAATATAATATAACTCCCCACCTCCTTTTCTCCTTTTACTCGGTCAAACCCCCCCTTCACCACTTCAGTTTCGATCCCGATTAGAAAATAAAAAGAAAAAAAAACCCTAAAACTAAAATCGCGCGCTGCCTCCTTCCACGTCGTCGCCCCCTCCATCACCGGCGCCTACCCCCATCGCACCCCCAAACTCCGGCGAGACCCCCTCCTACCTCCGTCGCCCTCTCTCTCCTCCCTACCCGCAAGTCTCCCTTCCCCCTAAACTGACCACCTCCGGCCATCCCTTGGCCACCGCCCACCTGCTATCCCCCTCTAACGTGCGCGCAAGTCCTCGCCCCCCTCTTCTTCTAACTGTAAGGTTTTGTTTTTGTTTTTGTTTATAATTTTTTTAAGCTATTAAATTATTAAAAAGCTGATTTTTATAAATATATATAACGACTTAAAATTCCGATTTTCACATATATAAAGCGAAGATAAATAGATTTGATTTTCATTTATAAATGAAATGATTTTTATTTTCAAAAAGATAGGATTTTTATGGTTAAAAAGTTGAGATTTTTACATACCGAAGGAAGAGATTTATACCACGTGAAAGAAGAGATTTTTAACACGAGAAAGAAGAGATCTCTAGATTAGAAAAATATGATCTTTGTTTATATAAAAATATAATTTTTAATATGAGGATAAGGTTAAAAATATAATTTTTATATGTGTACCAAAGTAAATATAAGATTTTTATTCATATAGAGTAATAAAAATATAATTTTTATTACTTGCTAGCGGTGTAAAAATAGAATTTTTATCTATATAGTAGCAGTACAAAATTAGATTTTTTTCTTTTATATACATAGCAACAATATAAAAATGTGATTTTTATATATGTAGTGGCTACGGGCAACGAAAGTGACAAAATGCGAGCACGACGAAGATGTTCTACATATGAAGAGTCATGGCGTTTGGTTTAGCTTTCGGTGAGAACTTCTCACTTTTAATTTAATTTTCTAGTTAAAATATATACTAGGATGCAGACGGTGTTTAGTAGCACCCGACACCCATTATCCACAGACCATGGACGGCTTGTATGCTTGTTTACTTGATTTTGATGTGTAGTTGATTGTGGGATGTGATGTGAAATGAAATAAAATATTTATACAGTTAAAAATATTTTATACTAAAAATAGAATTTTTAACGTGTATATGAAATGAAATAAATTAATATAAACAAATCGAACGATTTGTTTATATACACACATTTGACCGATATTGATTGGGACGATAAATTTTACACATCGTCCAACTGCACAAATAAAATCCGTGTTTGATTGTTTGAAACCCCACACGGGTATTGGGATGATATATGACATACACTAATCCCAATAATTAGTTGTATGACGATCGATTGATTGACAGACTGTTATAAGCGTTAAATATTTATATTTGATGCTTATATAGTGTAGAATGCACTCTGGATGATGGTTGATTATTTATCGTTGTTATTTTATACATGTGTTGTAGAAAATCCATATAAAACATTATATGGTAATTGTTTGGGCCTCATTCCAGTTTTGAAATAGAAATATTTGAAATAGAATATTTGAAATAGAATATTTGAATAGAAATATTTGAAATAGAAATATTTGAAAAGAAATATTTGAACTAGAATATTTGAAAATAGAAATATATGAAGCCGTGTTGATTAGATTGACACCATTTTGACGTGAACGATATTTATATCGATTTTATTCATTTTTATAAGGAATATAGAAAAGGAAGTGATTTCAAATTCTAATATTTTGAAATGATTTGAAATTCGAATCGAAATTGAATAGAATTGAATTCGAATTAAAATTGAATAGAATTGAATTCGAATTGAAATCAAATTGAAATGAATTCGAATTGAATTGAAATTGAATAGAAATTGATTTGAAATAAATTCAAAATCGAATAGAAATTGAATTGAATTGAAACGAACTGAAATTGAATTAAAAATCGATTTGAATTGAAATCAATTTGAATTGAAATCAATTTGAAATGAATTTAAAACGAATTTATGAGTAAAAATTTAATTTTGATTTAAATTTGAAATGAAGTTGAAATCATTTCGAAAACGAATTTAAAACGATTTATAAAATACGGTTTAAAAGGAAATCGACGAAGTATATATTATATATATATAATATAATGGCCTGAATAGAACGCGCCGTGCCGCGGCAGTTCGTGAATTTCGACCATTGACTTCGGATGGATATTACGGGAGATCCGACCGTTGGATTCTCCTAAAACCGGAACCGTTGGGTTCGTATCGAAAAGAGCTTTCTAACGGATATTTGAAATTTGAAATCTAACGGTTGGATTTGGAATTATGTCCAAATCAAATTTGGAAAAGGTCGTTGTAAGTGCAGTTCGATGGCCGTTGATGGAAATCGACTGTACGAGCCTTGATAAAATTATTAAAATAGAAATAATTTGTGTAAAATCATAAGAAATGATTTGGGAAAAATCGGGATGAAAAACTCCATATTTGAAAAGATAAAAATAGATTTTTATCGAAATGAACTAGTTTTGAACTAGAATAATAATTTATTTATTTTTAAAATAAATAAATTGGATTTGAAATGGTTTTGAAAATAACCAGAATTTCCAATAATTGCATTGGAATGGATTTGAATCGAAATTGTCTTCGGAATATTTCGATGTTGGATTTCGTGATTATACAGATATTGTTATGGAAATTTAAAAGATATATATATATATCGTTATTTCCAATACGATATTTGTTGGTCGTAGAATTTGATATTGAATATAAGCCGATATATTTTCTATTCTGAGCCTTGTATTTTATATCAAATGTGATTTGGGTTTATTGTAAATGGTGTCTTCATTAACACTGTTCTTAAGCCCAGTTGAGAAAAAGATTAAATCTTTTTATTTAGATTTAATGAACTGTACCAATTCAATAATATTTAATTGGAATTGAATTGGGATTGATTTTTGGGTTTGTCGTGAATAGTGTTTTAAATAACACTTGTTCTTTAACCCAAAAATTGATGGAATGTGATTTTTGGTTGTCGTGAACGGTATCTTCAATAATACTGTTCTTGGAGCCAAAGGAGTTAAGATAATCAGAAACTAACTAGAGATTAATTAAGTTGAATGGTTTCTGGGGTACTAATCTGATGTTGGTTTCGGCCTTCGGGTTTAATACTTAGGGAATTGCTCACTTGCTAATTTATGGTTAGGGACTGATTGAAATGTGATGTGATTTTGGGTTGTCATGAACGGTATCTTCAATAATACTGTTCTTAGACCCAAAGGAGTTAAGAAAATCAGAAACTAACTGAAGATTAGTTAAGTTGAATGGTTCCTGGGGTATTGATCTGATGTTGGTTTCGACCTTTGGGGTTAATACTTAGGGAATTGCTCACTTGCTAATTTACGGTTAGGGACTGATTGAAATGTGATGTGATTTTGGGGATTTATCGTGAACCGTGTTTTAAATGACACTGATTCTTTAACCCAGTCAAAGATTAAAACTAAGTGCAGTTTTAATGAATCTTTAATTAGATTGAAAAGATCGAGAATGGAGTATCACCAGTTTTGCTCCAGGCGATAGTTAAATCTTTAATTAGATTTGAACATGAAATGGTAACTGAATTTACCGATAACACCGTGGTGTTAGATATGAAGTATTACCAGTTTTACTTCATGGGATGAATAGGTTGGGATTGGGAAATAAAATAAATGATCACTTCGGTATGGATCGCTAATCCCGACTAGTTTGAATTGATATTCAAAAGTAGATTAAAGAATAAATTTAAAGGAATTTATCTTTGATAAAATTAATGGGAACCTCTCCGAAGAATGTGAAATTTAGAAACTAATTGTAGGTTAGCTAAGCAAAATGGTTTTCTGGATATTTATCTGATGTTGGTTTCGGCCTTCGGGGTTAATATTAGGGGAATTATTCTCTTGATTAATTTGCGGTTAGTGACTTATGAACTGGAATGAGGCGTATGTTGTGTTTGTATAACACATATTTATTATATACGCAAGTTATTCAGAAAGACCGGGTGTATCCCATTCTTAATAACTGATACGACGATAAGTTGAAGATGAAGACGATGGTAGAAGACCGGAGGTCTTCACGTCGTTTGGATAATTACTGACGATCTTGATTGGGCCGTACACCCAAGAGGAGGGAATCAGTTGGTGATCGTCCAGACGTACTTGGAGATCTTTGGATATGCGGGGTACTAGGTGCCTCCGGTTTCGTTCAGACCCAGAACGGACTTGTAAATGGACTGTGTGTCTGACATTAGATATCATTCCGTGTGATTGATGGATATCGGTCGCATGGAGTGGTTTGCCTGTGTGGCATGTAAAATGCAAATGATCAAGGCTCTTGTTGAAAAGCAAAGTCTTGTGGTTGATGATCAAAGCACGGCCTTTGTGGCGTATCTTTTTGTAGCGTTGATTCGCGAGCCTCACACCCCAGTTGTGAACCAGAAACGGGAGAAGGACCTCAGGAGGGACATGCGTTTCTTTCTAGATAGAAGCGGCGTAAGTGGTTTTACACGCCCTGACGAGTTTGACTTGTGTGGTTGTTGCTGTTGCGAGGCGCCTCAGATATATCGGTGACTATGTGAAGCCGATGGAGTCATTTGTTTGCTCATTTACGCCCCAAAGGGCGGGGAAACGTAGTGTTCAGGCATTATAATCCACATCGGTGGACCGACCCTGACGATCCAGGGGGCAGTTGTGGCTGTCCCTGAGGCTCGGGCTAGAGAGTGTCGAATCGGTAGAGGACTATCTTTTGCCTCGGTTCACAGATGGAAATCCAACTTCCAAATATTTGACATTTGCGGTTTTGATTGTAGAACCTAGTGCGGTGACATGATATATGGTACCCATGCCGCCTATGATTGATATTTATGATTGTATATAAAATCCGAAACTAACTGGAAACGAGCTAAGATGAGTGGTTTCCTGGGTATTGGTCTGATGTCGGTTTCGGCCTTCAGGGTTAATACTTAGGGAATCGTTCTCTTACTAATTTGCGGTTGGAGTCTGATTAAGAATAAAAAGATAAAATTTCACGTATCAAGCATTCTTTGGCTGTTATAAGGTAAAACCTTATCCTCCGGCTTGCGTTGCATTATGTGATGGGACCTGGGTCTTATAACAGCTTCATTTTTTCTTTATTTAGCATTGCGCTGTTTGTTTTATGCATTGGTGTTCTTGGGAGGAAACCCGTTCCGTGTTATACGACGTGGTCCCTTGATTTATCTAACTTTAAAATAAAGATTAATAACTGTTTTAGTTCTCACACCAGTCCAATGACTGACCTGGAGTTTATTGTTTCAACCTAAACTCTGGGTGCCCTTATTTTCGACACGGGCAGCTAGTAGTTTTGGTTTTGCAGATTTATATTCACAGGATCCTGGTTTACAGCTGGAATGATATTCGGAAAGCTTTGTATCCGTATATCTCCTTCAGTTGTGTTTTGTATTATTTTCCGCTGCAGTGATGTATTTAAATGTAATTTAAATCTCTGATATTTTCTGTGTAATATCAATTCATACTCTGTATATTCATGTATTCTGATGGAATTGTTGTAATTAACAATGAAATGTTCTTCTGTCTGCGTTCTATTTTTTCATGTGCTCAAAACAATCAGGCATTTCGAACGGCCTTGATCGGTTTAGCGACTGATTCGGATCGAGCGAAATTCCTTTTCGTTACACAAAATATAAAGTAATTCCATGTAATGGGGATCATGATATTACTGGTAATTTAATTCCTTTCTCAATGCTCCATGCAAGTGCAAGAAAAAGATAGCACTTGGGTGCTCAATGTTTGTGGTGGATGATTTATAGCACGAAATTTTTGTTTTTGGTATTGGTATTGCATTTTTGTGGTAGGACATATATCAGGAAAAATATTAATGTATAAAATCATAACTGACAACAGTTATGTAGTTTAAACAATGTATAGACAAAACAAAGACATCGCCTCCTTTGAAGAGAAATGATGTCTAAACGCCACACAAAAATCATTCCACTGAAAATGGATTGATGTCTGTTCGGTGTATAGACATCACTTCTTTTAGAAAGAAATGATATGGTAAAATACTGATTACAACAGTTATTCGCACCAAAAACGATGTATTAGTCATTTTTTCACTACTTGCATGATATTTTTATAGTAATTCAAGACTGATAATAAGCCATTATCAACATTCAGTTGATGCAAATAAACAAAAAAGGGTTAATACATCGTTTTTTAATTAATTTATGATGTTTTGGTGCTGCTTCGACATCGTTTTTTAAATGATGTAAAAAGTGGCACTTTAGACATCACCGACAAAGACATCACTCCAGCAAAATGAGGACATCATTTTTTAGCTGATGTCTAAGTGAAGTTTTCTTGTAGTGCCTCCAGAGCCAGAGCCAAAACCAAAATCGGGGACATACATAATACATCTGCCACATAGATATAAAATTGGATTTCAAATACTACGACATAGGCATATCAAAAGCGCTCTACATTTTACAGACGAAATCCGAGCAATTTATAGGTTTTTAATTTATTTGTTTGTTCTCCAAAGTTTATAAATATAACTTGTATTCTTGTTTACAAATTTTAATTTATAGTCATAATATATCTTGCTTCGTATTTTCATGTGTTTGAAATCTTATTATAAAATTATGCTTCTACATGCATATCCAGCAATATACTTCATAATGCAATTTAAAAATAAAAAATACCTAAAACACAATTCAAATATACATCAAACAATTTAATGGCACTTAAAAACTATTCAAATATACTTCATAATGCAATTTAAAAGATAAAAAATACATAAAAAACAATTCAAATATACATCAATACACTTTAATGCCACTTAAAAACAAGATAATAAATGACTAGAGAAAACAATTCAAATATCCACTGTTGAATTTAACTCAATATATTTTAATTTCTATAAATTTGACGTACAGTCTCACTTCAAATTTATTTATCAGCATGATTTGTAGGTCATCAATGGCATATCTTTTAATTTTTAAAGCTTGAAAAAATATTTCACATGAAAACGTCTAACATATAAAAATATTCTAATATACTAAAGTTAGAAAATTATCAAATTAATAGTATACTTGCTGAAATTTTGTAGAAAAAAATCAATGGCATTGATCATATTTAATTCAATCTATTGTTGTCATATTGATTTTTTTAGCAAAGCCAACGGGGTCAAAAGGGCCCGATCTTTTTATTGAAGTCACATTGATATTTACAAGAAGCAAAACGAATATATGGAACTAGAGATTTTTAAAATAGTTCTTGAATTCAAAATTTGAAATTTGTACCACTATTTCTTGAATTCAAAATTTATTTTGAAAATACCAAATTTGTTTGATTAGTAATACAAACTAAAAGTATATACGGAACTAGAGATTTAAAGTAAAATATACATATAGTTAAAAAAAAACTAAAACATGATAAATATATCAATATCATATTAAAAATGATTTTATATAAATAATACATGCATGAATATGCATATATATATATATATATATATATATATATGTAAACTTTATAATTATAACCTTATTTTATGAAACATGATAAATATATCTATATACATATAATTTTCATTCCTATAAAAATTGTATTTGAAAATTTGTAATCGTATTAATTAACTATCCTTACAAAATAAACTATGTTAACAACCAGGAATCAATATTATGGTGATAATATACGAAACATATGTATTAATTAACTATAATGACATTTTAATTGCTAACAATCTCATTATTTCAGTGATAATATAGCAATTCAGGGGTATTACGATGTAATATACATATGTTAACAACTATGAATCAATCAAACATCAAATTAACCCCTAAATCAATACACTAGAGACGTCTAAAAGACCGGTTGTAGGTCGACTACCCTGGGTATCATCGAAACACCGGTTTACATGAGATACATATAATATGGATGTTATGAGTTCTTTACCATAATTGAATGGGTGTTCTGGTTTCCATGGATGAATGGTTGAATTGTTTATGGTAAAGGCTATCACTGTCCGATGTGGGGAAGATAGGATTGAGTTCTTATCTAGTGTTGTGGGTAGATTAATATGTTTATCTATCCATCCTCATATACTTTATTGTTGAAGTTTGTTAGCTGTTTTACCGCTCACTAAGACTGTTGTCTAACTCAAGGTTTTATGTTTCCTCTTATTACCTTGGGCTATTCATCCGGTTGTGGATGGACAAAATATGTAGCAATGACAGGTGATTAGTGAAGACGACGTTGTTGTGTGAAGGCGAGCAGGAGGCTGGCGTATTGCTTTTACTTCTATATAGTATTTATGTTTCCACTGTTTGAGTTGCTCTATGAGAGTTGTATTGAGGCCTTATGTACATACTTGACATTTCCTGTGATGTTGGGATAACCTTTCAGGATGTTGTGAAAGTTTGAAAAGTTTGCTTATGATGTTTCACTACTATCACCTGTTGTATATGTTCTATTATATTTTATCCTTGCGTTGTGAGTTTTACGACAGATTCTGATTGTGTTTATCTACTCTGATGATCGTCCATAGTTGTGGTGCACACCTTTCAGCGAATTATTCTTATCATTAAGTGGGGTGGCTGTAGGCGGTCAACACATTATGGTACCTTTCGTCCGAGTACTTCTTGACAACTCCGGACCTGGAGCAAGACTAGTTTTGATCCAAGGTTTAACCTAATACAAAATGACAAAACTGTCAGAAACTTTTAAACCTCAATGATTAATATGCACGAATCATCACTAGTATGCTAAAAGTTCCTAAATTGAATTTTTTGAGTCAGAAAATAATTACTAAAACATAAAAGGTGGGCATAAGATGAGATGGAAGCGAAACTGAAACAATTCAAGATGAATTAGTTCTGGTAAGGACACGACAGTAAATACGAATCTGCAAAATAAACGGGCATGCACTGGTAATCTTGTGTGTTGTAGAGTTGAAAGCCACAAGCTTTATGGAAAACTTCATCAGGAACCGATGCAGCACCACTGGTGGTGCTAACTTTGCGGTTTGACAGTGTGTGCCTGCATATATAATAGCTCTTGTATTAGTAAGTTTCTAAGTAACTCAGCTGATCACACAATAAGATTGAAAAGATACCGCCCATGAACTTGAGAAAATTTTCAAATTGTCAACTTCTTTTATCAATTTAATTAATACAAGTTGCCATATAATTAATGCTAAACTTTTGATATTTACCTTAAACCGACATGTATATGGTATGCTTTAAAGTACCAGTTCTCACTGGTTGGCCACCTATTCACTAACGTGTGACATTCTATGTGAAACCAAGTGAAATTAAAAAAATACACTACATTCATCATAACATGTATGGATCAAAATATATTGCTTACTAGCTGACAAGAGCAATATTTCTTGTGAACACAGAACCTCTCCCATCACATGCACGACAGCTAATCAGCCCACGTGAGGCACACATTACACACTGCAATTTCCCCGTTCCATTGCATATATTGGCTCTATGGAAAAGAAAAAAAATCATGTAAATAATGTAATTTTTTGTCTTATTTATTACACCCTCCAGAGTTGTCAACTATGGCTTTAGTCTTATTTATTGTATCCCTTCAGAGGCCTCCGACACGAAGTCAACACAACATGCACGCTTCTACTATCCGAAAACACCCACGGTTTATTTAAGACCATTCACACCATGTAAACATCCAATTTTCATAAATTGGTTGGATGTATCAAGTTTTAAATTCAAGCTAAAATCCAAGTGACTCAACTGTTAATCACGGAAAATACTAGTAAATCCAAGGGTGGCAAAGCTAACCTCGAGGCCATGCTTGCAAGCCTTCTTAGCAACCAAAGCAGCTCCAAGCATTACACTGGGGTTTGATATATTTGTACAAATAACAATTACTGCAATAACAACATCTCCATGTCTCATCTAAGCTGGTTGTCCTGAAATTTAAAATTAACCTCCTTGGATTGTGATTCCTTTGGAACAGCTAACCCCTATAATATTTTAGGTTAAGATTATGTTCAGTACAACTATAGATAAACACAATAAAATGGTTACAAGCATCTACAGTAGCATAATCCAGATGAGATGACCCAAACTCCCCCTTACGGGAAAGCTCGGATTGAATTGAGAACACGACTCATCTGACACAAACAATATAACATTGCATTGCTATTACAACAGTAACATCAGAGTACAAGATATCAGAGTATAAATAAATAATATACATTGGAAAAATATCATAGTTCAAATTACATAGCAGCGGAATTAAAATGTATAAATACAATGACTAACACAACTGGATGAAATACACGGATGCAAAGCTTTCCGAAAATAGCTCAAGCTGAAATCCAGGATCCTGGGATAAGAAATATATGCGAAAACCCAAACAACTAGCTGTCCATGTGCAAAATATAGGCACCTAGAGTTTAGGTTAAAACAATAAACTCCGAGTCAGTCATGGGACTGGTGTGAGAACTAAAACAATTATTAATTTGATTTTAAAGTTAGGTAAATCAAGGGACCACGCCGTATAACACGAAATGGGTTTACCCCCAAGAATACCAGTGCATAATACAAACATCGCAATGCTAAATAAAGAACAATGAAGCTACTATAAGACTCAGGTTCCATCACACAATGCAACGCAAGCCAGAGGTTATAGTTTTACCTTATAATAGCCAAATATGCTTGGTACGTGAAATTTATCTTTTATTATTACTAGAAGTGAAGAAATCAACTACAAATATAAATGTATCAATCATAGACGGCATGAGTGCCCCATCCCACTATGTCGCCGTATCAAGGTTTACAACTAAAACCGAAAAATGTCGTATTGGTAGTTTGGACTTCCATCGTGATGGCTACTGATCCGAAAGATCGATCATGTAGTGTAACACTCAACGGCTTACGTCCTGTGCATGAGAAAACAACGTAATACACATCTGCACTATATCGAGGATATCAAGTATCTCAACGGCTTACGTCCCGTGCATGAGAAAACGTCGTATACTCTATCCTTCTAGGAATCGGGGAGTGTGCCCTATCCCTACCAGGTGTGGAGCGACCACACCCAGCCTATCTTGGTCGACCAATCTATCCTCATCTCGAAAGTATACTGACCTAACCATCAGTTCACCATCATACCGATGTGTGAGGCTCGCGAATTAACACTACTCAAAGCTATCTACTTAAGCTATGCTTTGATCATCATCCACCAAGCTCTGCTTTTCAACAAAAGCTTGGATCACTGCAACTCAGCATATCACACTGTCAATCCATACCATATCATTGATCTCAACCAATATATAACCTCTTAGCTCGTACGTCTCAGAGAAGGGTGTTAAGCAAGAGAATAAATTCTACGCCACCAAACAGATATATATTTAGCAAAGATCAATGAATACATCATAACGGAATACAATGTCAGACACACCATCCATTTACAAGTATGTTCTAGGTCTGAACGAAACCAAAGGCACCTTATTGCTTGTCCCGTATGTCCAATACAGGAGAGAGGCCCTCGCATATTCGAACAATCAATAATTACGTCTGGACGGCTACCACTGTAGCCCCTTCAAGGCAGCTGCTCCAATCATGGGCATCAGTAGCAACCCATCCATTCGATGTGAAGATCGTCAGTCTTGCACCGACCTCAATCTCTTCGACTGTTAGTCATCATACCAATTATTCAAAATAGGTTAAACCCGGTCTTTCCAAATAACTCGCGTATCTTATAATCAAGTGCTATAACAACACATCATATGCCTCATTCCAATCCAGAAGATTCTTTTATTCGTATTTCTTTATTCTGGAAAGGTTCTCATTAATCTTATCAATGATTATCACTTTTAAACACACTGTTTAATCCATTTCTTTGGAAATCATTTCAAAAGATTTTATACTATCTCTTCGCAGTTTAAACCAAATTAAGATTTATCAAACTAGTTGGGATTAACGCCTTACCGAAGTAATCATTCATTTGATTATCCCATCTCAACCTATTCATCCCATGAAACAAAACTGGTAGTACTCCATATCTAACACCACTGTGTTATCGGTAAATTCAATTACCATTTCACATTCAAATATAATTAAAGGTTTAACTACCGCATAAAGTAAAACTGGTGATACTCCATTTTTGCACACTTCTCAAATTTGGCAAATTTAATTACCACATTAACATTTCAATCTAATTAAAGATTCATTAAAACTCCACTTAGTTTTAATCTCCAAAAATCATTATTTAATGATTATTCAAATTTAGGAAATAAATCATGTTTTTACTGGGTTAAAGAACCAATGTCATTTAAAACATTGTTCACGATAAACCTAAAATCATCTTCCATCAAAATGGAAGCTATACGGAAATCATAACAGTGTATAATTGATATAAATTTCCGTATCAGAATAATAATATAAATGGAATAATGGCAAAGCCTTTTTAAATTCCATATATAGTAACGGTCTTCCTTTACAAAAGCTCATCTCGATTATTACCAAATTGAATTCCATTCAATTCCAATTTAATATATTAAATTGGAAATCTTTACTTTGGAAAATTCCATTAATCTTAATTAAAAGATTATAAATTCCAGATTATATTCTTCACTGTTAATTCGGTTAAAGAATAACTGTTATTTAAAACATTGTTCACTATAAACCCCAAAATCCAATTCTTTTATTCAATTCCAATTAAATATTAATCAATTGGTAGACTCCTCTAAATCTTAATTAAAAGATTTATACTTTTCTCAACTGGGTTTAAGAACAGTGTTATTTAAGACACCGTTCATGACAAACCCAAAATTCAATTCTTTTATTCAATTCCACTTAAATATTAATTAATTGGAAAACTTCACTAAATCTTAATTTAAAGCTGTATTCTTTTCTAAACAGGGTTTAAGAACAGTGTTGTTTAAGACACCGTTCATGACAAACCCAAAATCCAATTCATTTATTCAATTCCACTTAAATATTAATTAATTGGAAAACCTCACTAAATCTTAATTTAAAGATTTATTCTTTTCTAAACTGGGTTTAAGAACAGTGTTATTTAAGACACCGTTCATGACAAACCCAAAATCCAATTTGATATCAAATACAAGACACTGAATAGAAATTATATCGGCTTATATTCAATATCAAATTCTAAAACCAACGGATATCGTATTAGGAATAACGATATCTGTTTCTTCCAAATTCCTCAACAATATTTGTATAATCACGGAATCCAATATCAAAATATTCCAAAGATTATTTCTATTCCAAATCCATTCCAATTTATTCTTTGGAAAATTCTGGTTATTTTAAAACAATTTTCAACGTCCAATTTATTTATTTTTAAAAATAATTGGATTATTATTCTAGTTATTAACTAGTTCATTTCGATAAAAATATATTTTTATCTTTTCAAATATGGAAATTTTTATCAAAAATCTTTCCAAAACCCTTATTATGAATTTACATAAATTTTTCCATAATTTTAAAATCGTCCGTACAGTCGGTTTCCTATATCGACTAATGAACTACATCCATAGCGACTTTTTCTGAAATTGATTTGGACATAATTCGAAATCCAACCGTTCAAATTTAAATCTCTTACATTAATTGGAATGCTCTTTTCAATACAAACCCAACGGTTCCAGTTTTAGGAGAATTCGACGGTCGAATTTCCCGTTACATCGATTTGAAGTTAATGGTCGAAATTCGCGAACGGTCGCTACGCGACACGTTCGATTCAGGCCATACAACATATATATAATATATATATCGTCGATTTCCATTCAAAACGTATTTATAAAATATTTTTAAATTCATTTCTAAATGACTTCAACTTCATTTTAAATTTTAAAATCAAAATTGAATATTCTATATCATTATAATATTAGAATGATAATATTTACAAAATATCAGATTTCGAAATCACTTTTCGATATTCATTATATAATGAATAAAATTGACAGAAAATCCCATTCGTGTTAAAATGGTGTTTAAATACTTAACACGGCTTCACATTTCAATATTTTCGTTTCCATCCAAAATTGGACATTAAAATCACATTTTGATTATTCACTGAATATTATTTTAAAATATTCGTTAATTCTGAACTGAAATCAGACTCAATCAATTACCATATAATTTCATTTATATGGATGTCATACATTGCATGTATACAACAATAATGATAAACAATCATTAAAAGTTCATACAACATCCAGAGTGCATTTTACAACTGTATAAGCTTTAAAATAAATAAATAACGCTTATATAGTCTGTCAACCCATCGATTGACATACAACTAAACAATTGAGATTAGTGTATGTCAAATATCATCCTAATACCCGTGTGGGGTTTCAACCAACAAATACAGTTTATTATTTATGCGGTTGGGTGATGTGTAAAATTTATCGTCCCAATTAGTGTCAGCTAATTGGGTGTACATAAACAAACCGTCCGATTTGTAAATGAATATTTATTTTATTTCTTTTCATGATAATTTTATATACATTTTTATGTATATAATTTTATATACAACCATATTAATCAATGACAATCCCAATCATAATCCAAACAAACAATCAACCACGGTTTGTACAAAAAATAGTGTTAGGAGCTACTAAGCCCCATGTGCAACCTATTATATAATAACTGTAAAATAATTTGAGTGAGAGAGAGTTCTCACCTTCAGTTTCCACTCCGTTATTCTTTATTAGACGGTTTGGATTTAAATCCACCCTAAATTCTAACAAGCTCCAAATTTGACCCAGTTAGTCTTGTTGTGAAGCTCTCGTCCCCACGATCGCAACAGATTCTGTTTCTTGCGATTCCGACACCGTATGAGAAAGTTACGCTATTATAAAAATTAATGACAATTTTGAATTAATTAATTTGTTAAAAAAATAACCTTCTTCCTCTAAATACACAGGCTGTGTTTCAACACTATCGTTCAAAACTAGATCTCGATTTTTCACCCAAATAGTGAAGCTTCATGTCGATCGAATGGTACCACGTCGAAGAGTTCCGAGAAAGCTTCCAGCGCCTCCCCCCACGATTAAATCGGTGGTGATATGGTGGTGAAAATCGAGGGCGAGCGGCGGGGTTTGGAGGGAGTGATTCGATCGAGATAACCAACTTTGAGCAAATTCCACCATTGGATTATTGTAGAACACAAAGAGCTCTACAAAATTGCTTCAATAACTTTTGGAATCCATTGTTTAGATCAAACGTTTTTGAGGGATTTTATCTCAAAAGGCTTTCCGTGTTGAATCAATATTGAGTGGCGGCGGATTTTATCAAAAAGGAATTAGGTTTATTTTTAAAAAATCTGATTGGCTAGCTATGTATATATTTTTATTTCATAAATGTTAGTTTTCACATGCGAACTCCAAATCAAACCCAAAGAGTGCCGCCCCTAGCTAAATACCCTTATTCCGGACACAATGTGGTATGTTTCGTAAGCCAATTCGACTGTTTCGATCAACTTTTCTCAAAATTAAAATATAAATCAATATATATTGAATTTAAAGGTACATTTTAATTTACTGGGGCCACATACTGACTCAAAAAATTACAAAAAAATTATATCTAGCTATGTTTTGGCGATACGATCGTACCAAAACTAAATTCGTCGAATTTGGAAACCATTTGAAAAATGGCCATTTTCTAGTCGATCCAATTCAAACTGAAACTGTCAAAACGCATTTAAATTTACCACGCTCACATATTAAATCCAAAAATTATGAAATTTGAAACGTAACAATAATTTGACATTCCGGATCCAACAAAAGTGGTTTTGTCGAAAACGGAGGTCGTTTGCAAAATGGCTATTTTTAAGGGCTATATATTATATTAAAAAAATAATATATATATATAAATTCCATTGTGACTATTCTGAATTTTAAACTGGACATAACTTTCAATTTATATTATGAAATCTCAGTTTCTTTCATTCATTAGAAAGATATTATCAGATTCAAATATTTCTGGTTTTACTGAAATCTGATTTATTTTGAGTTATGTACATTCAGTTGAAATTTAAAATCGAATTTTCAAACTACCGCTCCATTTCAAACTCCTTTTATAACTAAAATGAATTTATACGTTCTAACTACGTTTAAAATAAATTTTTAGTCGTTATTATTTAAAATAAATCATTTTAAATATTCAAAATCCATTAAAGTAGCTAAAATAAATTTTTTAAATTAGTTCAAAAATTCCTGGTTGTTACACCAAACCACGTACATAAGTAAAAGAAATACAAAGAACATAAAAGCAATAATCTATCTATCCATTCTTTAGGAAAATAAACGCAGCATGGCGTACAGTTAATACAAAAATGTTACTCTATTGAAGTTTAACTGCAAAATTGAACAAGGAAATGAATACTTGCACTTATACAACACAATTTGTGTTGAAACATACCACACAGAGATAAGGAGCATAGATACTACATCCCCTTATTCTATACACGACATTCCTACTGCCGGTGATGCATATGTAAAGCATCCCAAAGAAATAGGCCTCATGCAGTCTGCCCGGTCATGTGTCCAGACAAGAATGCCAATCTTTTTTTTAAGGTAACCCGGTCATGCAGTCTGCTAGAAGACAAATTATTGGTGAAGTTTCCCATGGTTAATTTTATCAAACTTTAACCTACATGCTAAAATTCCCTTTATTCTTTCAATGCTAATGTATCCTATGAAACTTTCATTATTCAATAGTCATTATTCATTAGGAATACTTGCACTATTCATTATTCCATACATTATTCATTATTTCAATGCAAGTGCATTTACATTAAATTTTAGCCGAACTTTAAGTAATTGCAATTTATAAAATTAGGAATGCCTGCACTATAAATTGCAAACTTTTGTGTACATACAATGAGAACTAGTTATAGCATTAAGTGCAATCTAAGTCGAACGGTTACTAGAAATTCTCAAAGCATATCTGCAACCTGAAGCCTACGAATAATGATTGCATTAATATTTTGCAAGATGAAAGAAGGGAGGCAAGCACTTCTAGTAATTCTTACTCAATGTATTCCACTCAAGACATTAATATACTAGTAAATGAAGTAATAGTAGAAAATCAAGAGTAGTAAATAATATGTAAAGGATCCCAAAACAGAGAAACTAGCACTATTTTTTTTTTAATTTTGAATCTGACTGGTAAATCATAATTTGTGAATCTGAAATGTGAAGAATCCGAATATATCCTAATTTTTTTAGACCAAAGTAGAAAAACTAGCACAAAAAAACCAACATCTCAAAATGAATAAATGAAACTAAAACAAAACTTCAGGTAGGAAATAAACAGGCTTCATAGTCTAACCTAACAATTATGAAACTAATTGTGCTCAAGATTTTGATTAAGATATATAAAAAGAATTTCATTTTCTTACAACACTATTACTTTATAATCTTTGTAGTATGACTTAATAATTATGGTGATGTAGTCTAACTTATCTGTTTAATCTTTGTTGTCTAACTTAACTATTTAATCAACATTTGAACCAAAGTTCTTGTTTTTTATTTTCTTAGAAAAACATCACATCAATGCAAAAAATTGTCAATTATTAGATGTATCACACTTGTCCTTGATATCTATATACTGATTTAAGGATTACAGAAATCAAAAATAGCGATCAACATTCTAAAATAGAAGAATGCTATTTTTCCCTCCTTAGTTGTATCTGCCTTATCAAAAACACAATTAACTAACTGTAGAAAATCTAGTACACCGTTCTTGTGATTGAAACCAATTGAATCAAATAAAAGAAGTACAATCCTGATATAAGTACTAACAAATTAGATCAATAAATTATCTGCAACTACATCTATTAATTGGGTTAACAAGTCGATAATTCAGTAAGAATTGACGAACAATTCATCAATCTAACAACATGATAATACAACTTCAATTCTAGATGAACTATTACAAAGTACTCTATTTAATCAGTCCAAAGAAATAAAATATTCCTGATTTACACCATCAAATTAAAAAGAAATTAAAAAAAATGAAATAAGGTAGAGATAAAGTTCTTACTCATGAATTATGTCATGACTTATGAATTATGAAATTAAGGATTTTTGTCAATTCCAGACTTGTTGTGCTCTTTTACAAGTTTCGTGATTAGGATAACACAAAGAAAATAAAAAATAAGGACTCCTAAATAATGTCAATGAATATGCATGTATGTAATACGTATAATTTTTGTGTGTGTGCGCAATCATATCGAGATAGATTTCTTAGTCATGTATGTTCTAGTTGAAAATCAGCAACACGTGTGCATTCTAGTGCTTGATTATAGGCAAACAATAAGATACTAGCCGGCTCAATAGAGATAAGAAAAATACATTTAGAGTTATTTGTATGTCAGACGTGATCTATTGAGCATCATGTCCATTAAACATATCAGGTGGGAAAACATATCAAGAAGTATTATGCAGCGAGCGGAATTAATCCCACCAAACCTGAGCTCACTAATTTCTCTAAAGAAATATATAAAATAACAAGATTTGAATACTAATACTTATTAATATTCCATTTTGTGGTTAGTTTATTTCTGTGAACACTATAATAGCATCAAGTATCATGTTTTCGTCCATTTTAAGTCATTACAATAGTTATTGTAAACCGGCCTGTTGGTCCGATTCCCAAAAGCACGCAAGACACGCTTGAATCAATGCATCGCATAAAGCCAAAGCCGAGAGTGTCGCCAGGGAGTAAAGGAAATGGGCCGAGAAGGGATCGCGCTAGAAAGAACCTCACTGCTCCTCTAAATATTGCCAAACCAAGACCACGAACTCCGTGAAGCCGCAAGTGTCAACCTCAACTCCCCGTGCACATCCTCTTACATTCTTCGTACCCTAGGGAGGGGTACGAAATTTCTGACACGAGCATATGGGATACAAGATTTTGGTGGCCTGCTTCAGGGGATACAAAATTCCTGATGTGGTCCCTTACTTCTAAATACTCCTACCTTCTCCCACTTAACAACTCCACTATAAATACCCCTTGACCTCACACTTCAAAGGGGTTGGAATTTGGTGATTTAACACCTCTAGGGAGCTCCAAGTAGCCTCTTTAATGGCGTCTATGCTTTGCAGAAGAAGAAGAAGGGTAAAATTTTCTTTTTCCAAATACTTTGCATATGTCCATTATGACTTCATATAACTTAGAGATGTATGTAAAGAGGTGTCATGAGATAGTCTCAACCTTGTAACTCTTTGCTATTAATAATATTCCAACGACTTTTCCAAAGTGGACGTAGGTCTCTCGTGAGGCCGAATCGATATAAATCTCTTGGGTTATTTATTGCTTTCTGCACTTACTTTTCTGACTTAAACTATAATTCCTAAGTAACTAGAATCTTGGTTGTTTACAACATTTTTTGCCATCAACGTTTGGTGCTTTCACCGTGAAAACTCGGATTCGCTTCTTTGTCGCACATTACCTTTCGACTCTGACGATCTTTAGGCTTCTCTCATAACCTACCGCCAAGTCCGCTTATGATGGTAAAACGACAAAAAATTCCAATGATCGGCTCATCTGCTGCAGCCGGAACATCCCAACAGCCGACGGATATCCTGGCCGCTACTGAAACCCTTCTTGCTGTGGACCCCGAAGCTCCCGCGACACAAGCACAGGTCTGTGCGCTTAATGAAAAATATGAGAACACAGCTATCGAACACAATCAGGCGTTAATAAATAACATCGACCTTATGCGCCAACTTCAAGAAAAGTCGGCGTGTCATCGCTCGACTTCAGCTCGCTTAGAACAATGGCCGGCCTCGATGCTCTATCTCGGAAACTTCCTCTTCCGAGTCAAGGGGCCTACATCATAGAAGAAGATTTATTCTCATCAAAAATGTCTCCGTTCACACCAATGCCTTGGACAATGACAACGGAAATGGCTATGCCAACGGCAATAGAATCGGAAAGGACGACCGAACTACATTCACTTATAGCGAGGGGGCATAGTACCGAGAACGCTCCCGATTGGTTATCAATGATGGGGCAGGTCCGAACAATCAACCCCCTCCTAAACAAAACACGACTGCGCCCGTTCAGGATTAGGGACCTACTCCCCCAGCGGCCCGCGCTTTTCCAGAACAAAATGCGCATCAGCATGCTCAGCCTCATCGTCCATACCAAAACCTGATCATAGATGTTGAGGATATGGAAGAAGATGACTCGAATGTGCATAATAGAAGGCGACCACGGAACAGAACTCCCGATGTCCGACAAAACCTACGGATCCAGCCAGCGGATCCGCATCTAACATATCTCCCTGACAAGGTCCGAAGGATCATGAGAGAAATGAGAGGTAACGCTAGTGGCTCATGGAAAACCTACCTAAGGCGTAAGCCCTTCACAAGGATCGTGTATGATATCGAATGTCGCCCTCGCCGAGGTAGATGACCCCGAGCCTCTTACCATGCTTTTCCAACTTGCTAAGGGCGTCCTCCCCACTTTCGAATTCAGAGCTTGGATAGATAGAAAGCATCCCAAGAGACGCTTTCTACGAAAATTCCAAACAATTCCTATGTTAGGAAGAAGCAAGGCGCAACCGAAACTCCCAAACTAACTCCCCCAACAACCCGCGTGCCAATACCATCGACGACAACACCAAAGGAAAGCTAGTTGAAGGACCTTTCAAAAAAGACAAGGGGGCAGGGCCTTACAAATCAAAGCCAGGTAACCGTAGGTAGGGTGGCCGTAACAACAACCAGGTCCTGGCAGAACCCAAGAGGCCCAACCGCTACCAAGCTTACGAGACCTACACCCCACTGAATGAATATTTGGAGACGATTTTCATGGAAACCTGCAACAAGCTCCCATACACGAAGCCACACACTAGGGAATCCACTAACTTCAAGAAGAACACCGGCAGGTACTATGGCTACAACGACATGTATAGGCACAATACAAATGATTGTCGCCAGCTCAAGTATGCAATTGAAAAGCTTATCCGTGAGAAGTGCCTTGAGGAGTACGTCCAAGAGCCCTTTTCTCCCGAAGCAAACTAAGATCCTCCGGCGCCAGCACCTCCAACACCCTCCAAAATGGCCCTTGGCCCATCCAACCCAAGGCGGGGGTTTGTGATCAATACTATTTGTGTGGGCCTTACCCCCATGCACGACAGCTTTTGGAAAATGGAAGAATATGTGAGTTTTATAAAGCACACCACTTATGAGGCCTGCTCCGCTCCAGGAAAATCCGTCCCAGCCAAGCTTCAAAAGTCTATGCGGGATGACATCGTCTTCCACGAAAGAGACTCTACAGGGATTGAGGTCCCGACTACAGATCCTTTCGTTATCACAGCTCAGATTGGTGTTGCCTCCGTCCGAAAGGTATTGATTGATTCGGGAAGCTTTGTCAACATCATTTTCAAAGCTGCCAACGATCAAATGAAGTTAGAAACAAAGGACTAAAAACCATGTTCTGCCACGATCCACGACTTCAATGGAGCTTCCAGTCATCCAATAGGAATGATCAACTTACTTGTTGAATTAGGTGACGGGCACCGAGCCGAGTCCGAGTCCTCACTTTCGTGGTTATCGACATTGTCTCCCCTTACAACGTATTCTTTGGTCGTCCCTTCCTTACAGAATTTCGGATCTGCATGTCACCATGGTCCCTCCTAATGAAATTCCCGATGGGAAACGGGATCAAAACGATTAGAGGTAACCAAGCAAATTCTAGAGAATGCTACGCAATATAATGGAAAAATGCGTGCAATAAGGACAAAGGCAAGGCTGTGCCTGCACCTTCTTGCGCTAAGACCGTCTCCACATAGTAATCAACGTGCCCGAGTACGAGAGGGCTACTCCCGTCCAATCTACGGTGGACGTTCTGATCAACCCCGAAGATCCATCAAGGGTATCGAAAATTGGGTCAGACCCGCCATAAAAGAAGATCTTGTGAATTTCCTAAGGTTTAATCTGGACATGTTTGCATGGACTCACTCAGACATGAGGGAAATCGACCCCGCAATTGCTTGCCACTATTTAAGTCTTGACCCTACACTGCCTCCGGTCAAGCAAGAAACGCCTCTTCTTGGGACCCGAAAGATCCAAAGCACTTGAGGAAGAGGTAGACCGTCTATACAACAACAACTTCATCCATGAAGCCGACTACCGAGAATAGGTCTCCAACCCAGTCCTGGTCAAAAAAGCCAATGGCAAACAACGAATTTGCGTCAGTTTATCTGACTTAAACAAGGTATGTCCCAAGGACAGCTTCCCACTTCCGAAGATCGACCGACTAGTTGATTCGACCACCGAATACTAGCTATTATCTTTCATGGATGCATATTCGGGCTACAATCAGATCCCGATGTGCCTTCGGGAACAAGGCCATACCTCTTTCATAATCGATCTTGGACTCTACTACTATCGCGTTATGCCTTTCGGTCTCAAGAATGTAGGAGCCACTTATCAACGAATAGTTAATCGCCTCTTTAAAAACCAAATTGGCAAATCCATGGAGGTATACGTGGATGATATGCCGGTAAAATCTAAAAAATCGAGCGATCACGTCCACGACCTCTCTGAAATGTTTGATATCCTCCGCCAATACGATATGAAACTCAATCCTCAGAACTACTCCTTTGGAGTCTCCTCAGGAAAATTCTTGGGTTCTATCGTCAACTCACGGGCATCGAAGCTAACCCTGACAAAATCAAGGCAATCTGGGATATTCAAGTCCCTCAGAATATCAAGATGTCCAAAGTTTAAATGGAAAGGTCGCCGCTTTAAGTCGATTCATCTCTAAGGCTACCGACAAGTGCATTCCTTTCTTCGACTTACATCGAAAAGGGAAGTGCAACTTCAAATGGACCCTAGAATGCATTACCTCATTCGAGGACTTACTGAATCACTTACAGCAACCACCTATTTTGTCCAAGCCCGTGGACCATGAGGACTTATACGTTTTTTTGGCTGCTTCCATGCAGGAAATCAACTTAGCACTAATACACATCGAAGATCTTGTCCAACGACCCATCTACTACATCAGCAAAAGATTGACGGGTAAAGAAAAGAATTATCCAAAGCTTGAGAAACTAGCCTACTGCCTATTGATCTCTTCTCAGAAGCTACCGCCATACTTCCAGTCTCACCCAATAAAAATTTTCACTGACCAGCAACTGCGACCGCTCCCGCAACGACCAGAGGCATCCGAGAGACTATCAAAGTGGATTATAGAGCTAAGTCAGTTTGAAATAACATTCATCCCCCGTCGCACGATCCACGGGCGGGACTTCATCGATTTCACTGTGGAGTTCACTGCCCTTGAGGAGTCGCCTCCTGAAGGTGTCGAAGCTCCTAATCCTCAATGAAACTATTTGTAGATGGGTCCTCCAACAGCAAATGCTTCGCAGCTGGAGTCGTGCTTATCACCTCAGAAGAACACTCGATATGCCGTGCCTTGAAGTTCGACTTCCCTGCTACCAACAATGACGTAGAGTACGAAGCCTTAATAACCGAGCTCAAAATCAAAATCGAACTTAATCTAAAGGCCATCTAGGTCTTTTCTAACTCTCAGCTCATCGTGTGCCGGGTGCAGGGAGAATTCTAAGCCAAAAGGGCACGGCTTGCCCCGTATCTTGCCCAGGTCCAGGAGTTGCTCACCAACTTTGACTACTTTTCCATAACACTCATCCCCCGAAAACAGAATGAAAAAATAGACTCGTTGGATAAGTTGGCAAGCTCCGAAGATGCATAGTTTATGGGGCTCGCCCTAGTCTAGGTACTTGACTCACCAAGCATTGGCCAGACAAAGACTGATACGGTCATAAACACTGAAGCCGAACCTAAATCCTGGATGACCCCAATAAAAAGCTACTTCCAACACGGGATCCTCCTGGGGAGTTATAAGGAAAAACGAGCTTTCACGCACCAATTAGCTCATTGCATTCTCATGGATGGAGTACTTTACCGTAGAGGCTTCTCCATTCCATTACTACGGTGTATGGCCCTCGACGACGCCGATCGTGTGCTCGCAGACGTGCACGGAGGCGAGTAAGGCGACCACACCGGTGGGCATATCCTAGCAAGAAAGATCATCTGGCATGGCTATTATTGGCCCACGCTCGATCAAGATGCCGCAGACTATGCTCGAAAGTGCGACAAATGCCAGCGCTTCCTAAAAATTCCAAGAGCCCTGCCTGTCGAATTGACGCAAATGGTCAGCCCTTGGCCATTCACCATGTGGGGAATCAACATCATTGGAACTCTTCCAATGGCCACAGGTGGGGCACGCCATGCTGTCTTCGCAGTTGATTACTTCACCAAATGGGCAGAGGCCGAATCTCTCGCCATAATAAACACTAAGAAGATGATCAACTTTGTCATCCACAACATCATCACCCGCTATGGGGTCCCTTAAGCCATCATTTCCGACAACGGCACCCAGTTTAAGAGCGTTGAATTCAAAGCCTTCCATCATCGAAAAAAGATTCTCAGTGGTGGGTCATCCTCAAGCCAATGGGCAAGTCGAGGCTGTTAACAAAGTAATTAAGTCCATCATCAAGAAGTGTCTGGAAAAGGCCAGAGCATGTGGGTGGACGAACTCCCTCTGGCCCTTTGGGCCTACTGAACCACTCACATGTTAGCAACCAGACACACTCCTTTCGCCTTTGCTTATGGATCCGAAGTCGTCATCCCTATTGAGCTAAAGCTTCAGTCTCATCGAGTTACCTACTATGATCCAAAGACAAACCAAGACATACTTTTGGAGTAGCTCGATTTACTAGAGGAAAAAAGGAACGAAGCAGACCTCAGGGCCGCCGCCCAACGACAATGATTAACTCGATACTTCAACTCCAGACTCCGCCATAAGGACCTCAACATTGGCGACCTCGTCTTAAAACGAGTCTTTCACCCACCAGTAGGCCTCACTCCTCTTTGGGAAGGCCCGTACTCCATATAACGGGAGCTCAGCGATGGAACTTTCAAACTCGCAACCGTGGACGGAGCCGAACTCTCAAGGGCGTGGAATAGCGAACATCTCTGCCACTACTTTACAAAATTTAGTGTACAGTTGTTTATGCTTTCCAACGATGTTTTGTTTTCTTGCAATCCAAGGCATTGTAGAGGCTGTTACTGCCAAAGTTATCAGTAGAAATGATGTTCAGTTTCTTATCTCCCTCGCATGTTTACTCCATGCATGACATGTTTGATTAATCTTTACAACTGGCTTACGTACAAACATTCGATTGCCGCATCCGCACCCCAAGCACGGGAGCCGGCGCCGCCATCCGAACCTCGAGCCAAAACCGAGGGCAAACAACACTGGAAATGATCGGCTCCCTGAGCACGGGAGTCACCATCGCTACTCGAGTCCCCAGCCCGCGACGCGACCGAGTATAAATAACCACTAACTCAAATCTCGGCCCCGCACCAAGACCGAGGCTAAATCGTTTCACGCCCATGTCCCAGGACTTGGGACCGCCTAACAGCCAACCTAGTGTGATGCAAACTTCTCACTCGTATGGGTGCCGGTTGAATCTCGCCGCAGCACCGAGACAAACCTTAAATCGTTTTCTCCCCGAATCTCTAAAGGCTTAGGTGCAGCCCATGGCCACGATCGGACCCTACAGGATGATGATCCAGTCTTACTCCGGAGAGTAAACGATGCCTGCGCTCATAACCCATATTAACGATGGGAGAGCCTCCCATCGGGCGAATTGCGATGTCCAACGCCTTCGCTTTACTTGGGACTAAATCCGGGCAGCCCAAGACAGAAGATGACTGGCCTGATTCATGGTGTTCCGTGGGATTCCTGAGTTGAGAGAGACCCCCAGGAGCACTACCAGCGCTCGATCTCACGCATCTTGAAACTACCCGAAATGAAGTCTCTGATTGCATTTCTGTCAGTGTAACGATAAGTACGCTTGTGCAAGTACAGGACGTTGGAAAACATGAGAAGAACGTTCGAACACTTAACATAAACTGTGATTTTTACTATTTCTTATTTCATTTCACACACACTAAACAGAATACGTGTCTAACATCTTTCTTTTCTAATAGCAGGGTGTACATGTGACGAATGACCACAACCCCAACACTATACAAGATGAATAATGCGCTAAAAGGTGTGCACGACAGCTATGGACGATCATCAAAGTAGGTAAACATCATCGGAACCTGTCGTAGTACTCACAACGCAAGGATAAAATGTAATAGAACATATACAACAAGTATTATTAGTGAAGTAGGAAACACTAAACTTTCATAACAATGAGAAAGTAATATCCATACGCCCGGATGACAAAAATAGTGTTTATACAATTTTTCCTCAACACAATACTCTAAGAAGAAAACAAACAGCGGAAACAAATAATAGATAGTAGTAAAACTGGTACGTAAGCCTCTAGCTCGCCATCGATCAGCAACACCGTCTCACCAAGCTATCACCTGTCACCTGCTACTCAGTCTTCCCATCCAAACAATTAAATGAACAACCCAAGGTAATAAGAGGGAAACATAAAACCTTGAGTCAAGCAACATCCTTAGTGAGCAATAAAACAACTAACAGTCATCATCAATAAAATATATGAGAATGGGTACATAAACGAACTAATTTACCCAACTCCAGAGAAGAACCTACACATGCCTTCCCCATACCTGACAGTGATAGCCTTTACGATCCGTACATCCAAAGGAACAACAATTCAGCCATGGAAATCACAACAACCATTCATACGTGGAAAAAGCAACTCACACAACATCTAGTTATACCTCACGAAAACCACCCTAATCGAACTTGGCATCCCTTAAGCACAAGCCCCAAAGAACGAAACCAATATCAGACATGCACCCAAAGAACACCTAATTCGAAGTTAGATAATTTCCGTGAGATGGAACAATCAATACAACCAAGCATTCATACGTCCATGACTTACTTAGGCTATCATCGCCAACCTTGCTTTGAACTATCATTAATCGTATGACGTGCTAATCAATTTTCCATCAACTGTCAAGGACCATATTCGGTGCCTCGGTTCTAGCAAAAACCCCACACGCTATACACAACACGTGTCTAGCCCATACACGACACCCAGGGTACTCGACCTACAACTGGCCTTTTAAACCGTACCCTTGGTTTGAGCCCGCTAGAACCTACGAAAACGATAATTTCTCATCCTTCTTATCTCTAATCATTATCAATTACGATTACTCAGAAGCTCAGAACACTTGAGAACAATCACTTCACACGAACTCAATACATCCTTGGGTCGTCTCCACATTCGTTGCATACGACAGCAATGAACAAATCATATCACTTTGAACATCCACATCTGTACTCTTGTCGAAGCCATCATCACCATCGAACCAAACAACATCGACAAAAGTTCAATATAGTCTATAGCATTCACACACATTTACTTAAGAAACAAATCACAGTACTAATGCGATTCACCACATCGTTTAGAAGTGCATTCAGTCTCCTCAATTCATCTCCGACCAACCAAGCTAGAGTAGAGACCGACCGACCCCACTGCATCGGAACCGACCGACCTCATGCCACTAAAGACCGAACGACCGAGCCCTGGTGATCGACCCCTCTTGATGACTGACCCCTCACTAGATCGATCCGAACACTACACTGCTCGGCCGAATGCTTGCTCGACCTAACCAGGTCAACCCCCCTCTACTCGAGCCCGTGCTCGATCCAACCAGTGCCACCGACTCAATGTCTCTTAAGCCTCAACCGGCCGAGCCCTGTACGCGACCGACCCTCGCTCGAGCCTTGGCTCGCTTGATCCCAAGCCTTGTCCGACCCCATGTATTCCTGCCTGACCGACCCTACTACATGCGATCGACCCCCTTTATGTACTACACTTGTACTTCACTTGTACTACACGCTCGACCCATGACCTGCACAGCCCCAATTCAAGTCCAATTTCGACCAAAACTTCGCCAATCGACACAATCGATGAAATATACTCATCTAATTCATTCAACACAACCACAAGCATGTTATGAAATCATTAACAACATGAATATGACAATTATCACTAAATTAAACCATTTGACCAAAATCATAATAAATGAACGTATGACCTAAATTGCGGATCTAACTTGCATAAACATATGAAATAGCATAGAAATTACCAGTTTAAACATGCTAAATTAGATTCTAGGTTGATTCAAATGAAAATTGACTTACCAAGGTGTAGATCTATGGGAAAACACTTGAAATTGATGAAAAATGAGATTAAATACTCATACACTTGGTTGAATCATTGTGAGAGATGCATATCACTCACCAATTCTCCAAAACAAGCTAAAAGCAATGAATTAAGATTCCGAACATCAAGGAATTTGATCCAAACTCCTTGATTCGATGAATTTTCCTTTGCAACGGTGTAGATCTAGCCTCAGCTGGTGTAGATCTTCGATTTCCTTCCATAGATCACAATTTTAATGGTGGAAAGGTGTTAGAGGAAAGTGGAACACAAGGCCACCAAATGAGAGAATGGAGAAAGTAAACTATTCTCCATACCTCTCACCCTCTATTTATAGCTTCCACCAGCCCACTAATGGGCCTCTACAAACCAGCCCATAAGGCTTCCAAAACCTGAACAGCCAACTGAAAAATCTTAAAACAACGATTCCTCCCAAACCGCTGAGCCAAATCTTTAATGTAACCAATCTACGTAAAGGCAATCATCATTTCCTTTCTAATGGAACAGGTCTCACCACCTAATTCGACCCGAGTCAAAAGTTATGCCTTGTACAAGACTTACAATGGCAAAATGGTTACAAATAAAATTGGTAAAAATTATGGACATGTCTCATATCCCCATAAGAAACATATTAAAATATGAGAATGATCCAACCTTCAGGGAATAAAATAAAAATATTTTACGATCCTTCGATATGTAAAATGCGGGCTGTTACATTCTCCCCCTTAGGAATTTCGCCCCCGAAATTCCAAGCAACTATAACAATTCGCATGCCTATCATCCATGGAATGACCGAGATTTTGACCTGAATTTTTGGTATGATTTTTTTTCTTGGAAAACATGTGTAAATGGTGCACATAATAAATAAGATAGAAGCTAGAGCCATTCTTTTTACGAAAATACCCAAGATCATAAAAGCTTTACCAACATAAAAATATCAGTTTATATAAAAGAAATTTTGATATATATATATATATATGGTGATATATACATCCCTCTTGCTTTAAATCAGAGTAGAATAGAAACAAGAGATCCATTGACCTTGTTTGAATCAATGTTGTACACATGCCATAATGATATACTTGTGCTTAATGTATACTTTAAAGACTCACTAAAATATGTTGAATTCTATAACAAAACAGTAAGATGAGTTTATGTCTTTTTATAAAAATTAAGAGAATCATATCTATGTAAATATAGTGACTTGTACGTGTTCACTATCCTGAATCTTTGGTCCGTATGTCTACATTGAACCCTTGGCTAGTCCTCCCCAGGATTGAACTAAGCCAAATGTGCCAATGTACGTCACTTTTGCATTATGGGTCTAAATAGATGAGTGCACCAAAAGTCAGGCTTAATAGACTTGTACATACAAACTGTCTCTTTGCATAGTGACTCCAGATTGACTAATACAAATAACATTATTAAATTCCTGTAGTTCAAAAATATGTTTACCCATGAAAAATGATCATATAAAAGTACAATATGAGATCAGTCACTTGCTTAATACATTGCACTTAATCTTCCTATCACATAAACATAGTTTTCATAACCCTGCATAATATCATTTCTTTACATAACTGATTAATAAAGCAATTCTCAAGGATTCATGCAGATACAAACTGTAACGACCCCGAAAATCTGAACCAATTTAAAAATTTTAAATTGGTTATTTTAGTGGATTTTAAATATTTTAAATAATAACGATGAAAAGTAAGCTTGAATTGACATTTGAAAACGAATATAATTATTCTAATTATAAATAAGGCCTAAAATGGCGCGGTAGTTTCAAAATTTGAATTCAAACTTTGACTGATTATACCGGGTGCAAAACAAAATGGATTTGAGTGAAACCAAAAATATTTAAATCTGTTAGTGAATATCTTTCTAACGAATCTGAAAAATCGATGTTTCGTAGAGTTAGTCAAAAGTTAGGGCCAAATGAATTTTCAGAAATGTCGCTATAGGAATTATATAGCCCGTGAAAATATACATTTTGCAAACGTCTTTGGAATTTGACGAAACCACTTTTGTTGGATCCAGGATGTCAAATTATTACTAGGTTTCAAATTTCATAATTTTTGAAGCTAGTATGTGAGCGTAGCAAAGGAAAATGTGTTTTGGTCAATTACAGTTAAATTGGATCGACCAGAAAAGGGCCATTTTGCAAACGACCTCAGAATTCGACGAAACTAGTTTTGTTGGGACCGTATCGTCAAAGCATAGCCAGATTTATTTTTCTGGAATTTTTCGAATTAGTTTGTGGCCCTGGCAAATTGAAATGTACATTCAAATTAAATATTGAATGTTTTATATTTTAATTTGAAGAAAAACTGATTGAAACAGTCGAATGGGCCTACGAAACATATCCCATTGTGTTCGGAATGGGGGTAAAACGCTAGGTACGACAGTCGTTTGGTTTAAATTGTGGTTCGTGTGTGAAAGAGGGTAATTTCGAAATTTAAAAATATATAAATTAAAGAAAAAATCCTATTGGTCAACAAAGCCTTTCTCTCTCCCCGTAACTCTCAGGCGCACGACGGAAATGGGTTCCCAACTTCTCTCTTTGATTTCTCCGCAACCACTCAATGAAATCACATGATTCTTGATCCATTTTGAAGCTCTAACTCTCCTCTTTAAATCCATACTAATTTAGCCCTCCATCGTCAAGCGTATCGCCAGAATCACCTTCGTGAAGCCCGCCTATTTGGAGCGCCGCCAAGCCTTCACGGTGCCACCGATCTGAACGAGACCACTGGCGCAGGGAAGGTGGTTCGAAGTTCTTCGACGCTGTGTGAGCCGATTCTCCTATCGCACAACCGTTTGTGCGAAAATTCGAGACCTAGTTTTGACCAGGTATGGAAACATACGGCTTTATTTTCTTTGAACTAAAAATAACACTTTTAAGTGTTGCAAAACTTTGAAAAATAATATCTTTTTCGTGTATTGACGAAATTCAGTGAAACAAGAGACAGTGGACTCGTGTGGACGTCTTCTACATTCTAGAAGAGACCGCATATTTTTCTGAGCCATTTGTTATTTTTGGTGGAGTGGAATCTAATGTGAGATTTCTAATTTATAAACGATATGGAAAACCGCGATGTATAAATTATATAGTCAATGTATGACTTGTATAAGCGTTGTACACCTCATGTATAAGCGTTGTATAGGTCGTACGTTCGATGTATAAGTTATATATGCGTTGTAAAAATTATATATGTGTTGAAATAGAAGTTAAATGCTTATATATATATGCCCCTCGTCCACAAACCATGGACGATATTTATTGGTTTTAATTGGTGTAAAAAAATTGGTTGATTACGAATAGTTGATTAAAATTGTTTGTGGTTGAAATTGATTGATTGTGGTTGAAAAATACCCATTTGTGGTTGAGAAATATTTGGTTGAAACCACATAGTATTAGTTTGTGGAAATGAAAAAAATATATACATGCCGTCTGCGTGCGAACTAGATGCATGAATCCCCATTGTCAAAAGCTGCGAGGCTTTAAGGTAGAGCGAGGAGCCGTACTAGGGACGACCCCAGTTTTAACTACCCTGCCATTATGCGGCCGAAATTTTGAATAATATTCATGTGTTAGAATTATTTTCATGTGTTGAAACTATATTCGTGTGTTGAATAGAAATTCATTCGTTGAGTAGAAATTCATGTGTTGAATGGTATTCGTGTTCTGAAATAAATTGTTTTATTATAAAAATCATATTTTTATCATCTATATGAACTATATAAAATAATTGTGTTTTGAAATGAATTGTTTTACAATAAAAATCACGTTTTTACTATATACATGAATTGTTAAAAATAGCAAAGTGTCCAAGTGAATGTTTGTTGGATAAAAATATCATTTTTATCAAAGAATATGAAAAGCATATAGCTTTGAAATCGAAGAATCGATATATATATATATATATATATATATATAAATAGAATTGAAATATATCGAATAACGAAGCCGCAGTTCGTGTTTGGAAACCGTGATTTCAAACAATTAGTGCGGGAGATCCGACCATCGGATTATCCCGAAACTGAAACCGTTGGGTTCGCTTTGGAAATATCTTTCCAACGACACCAACTTTGTAAAGATCCAACGGTTGGATTGTCCAGAATGTTTAATTCAAACCTGAAGAAAAACAGCGCCAGAATCGATTATGTTTATATATATACATATATATAAATATAATTAAATTAAATCGTATAACGACGCTGTAGTTCGTATTTTGAAATCGAAACTTCGAACGATTGTACCGGGAGATCCGACCGTCGGATTTTCCCAAAACTGGAACCGTTGGATTCGTTTTGAAAAGATCTTTCTAATGATGTAAATTTTGTGAAGATCCAACGGTTAGATTTTCAGATATGTGTAAATCAATTCTGAAGAAAAACAGCGCCACGACCGCGTTATGGCCCGAAGCGTCGTTGAAATAAATTGGCTATTTTAAAATAAATAAAAATAGTGATAAATTGTTATAAAATATTATAAACGATATGGAATGTGAAATTTAGAAACTAACTGAAGGTTGACTAAGTCGAATGGTTTCCTGGGTTTTGATCTGATGTTGGTTTCGACCTTCGGGGTTAATATTTGGGAAATCGTTCTCTTACTGATTTACGGTTAGTGACTAATGAATTGAAATGATGTGTATGTTGTGTTTGTGTAGCACTAGTTTATTGTATACGCGAGTTGCTCAGAAAGACCGGGTTTATCCCATTCTGAATAACTGAATCGACGATAAGAAATTGAAGATGAAGACGGTGGTTGAAGACCGGAAATCTTCACCTCGTTTGGATGGTAACTGATGTCCTGATTGGGTGGCATCCCGAAATATGGACAATGAGTGGTGATCGTCCAGGCATACGTGGAGATCGATGGGTTTGCGAGGTATATAGTGCTTCCGGTTTCGTTCAGACCCAGAACGGACTTGTAAATGGACAGTGTGTCTGACATTGGATTTTATTCTGCGTTGATTGATCTCTATTAATTATACATCTGTTTGGCGGCGGAGAATTTATTCTTTTGCTCAACGCTCTTCTCTGAGACGCACGAGCTCAGAGGTTGTATATCAATGGACATCAGTCGCATGGCATGAATTGCTAGTGTGGCATGCCTAAGTGGCAAATGATCAAGGCTTCTGTTGAAAAGCAAAGTCTTGTGGTGATGATCAAAGCACCGCCTGTGTGGCGTAGCTTTGTGTATATTGTGAATTCGCGAACCTCACACCCCGATATGAACCAGAAACGGGAGAGGACCTCAGGGAGGGCAATGGTTTCCTTCTAGCTAGAGGTGGTGTCAGTGCTTAAACTGGCTGACATTTATATCATTTTCACCTATGTAGTTGTTGCTGTTGCGAGGCGCCTCGGATATATCGGTCGATCCGGGACCGATGGAGTCATTCGTTGACTCACATACGCCCCATAGGGCGGGGAAACGCAATGTTCAGGCATTTTAATCCACATCGGTGGACCGGCCCGGACGATCCAAGGGTCGATGCGTTCTGATCCTGAGACATGGGCTAGAGCGTCTCGAATTCGGTAAGGACTATCTTTTGCCTTGGTTCATGATGGAAATCCAATTTCCAAATACTTGACTGTGCGGTTTTGATTGTATACCTATATATGGCGACATAGTGGTATGGGGCATTAATGCCGTCTATGGTTGATAGTTATGATTTGAAATTGTTTTTGAAACATATAAACACTAGTAATAATATCAAATGCTTTTGTTTTATTCATATGAAGCATATTTTGGCCATTATAAGGTAAAACTCTATCCTCCGTTTTGCGTTGCATTGTGTGATGGGAACTGGGTCTTATAATGGCTTCATTTTTATAAAAAGCATTGCGATGTTTAAAAGAATTTTTTTTTAAAGCACAGGCAATCCAATGGAGTAAACCTGTTCCGCGAAAGTGGCGTGGTCCTATGATTAGGCAAATTATATAATGTGTTAAGTAGATTTCTCATATCAGTCCCATGACTGACTTGTAGTTTGTTTCACTTGCAAACTCGGGTGCCCCTTTTTCTACACGGGCAGCCTTGTATTTAGGTTTTAGCAGGCTCTTTATGGATAACTGGATCTGAAGATGGATTCTATCATTTATCTCTTTTTATGCTATTCAGCTCCTATTGTACATATTATGTTTATATCCGCTGTAGACATTTATGTATAGCTGAACTGTATTTGTACTAAGTATGATCCTGTATACTGTGTAACTCTGATGATTACTTTTATCCAGTGTATTATTTGTTCATTATCTGGTTTATTTATTTATTTCTGTTCTGCTATTATCTGTTTTTGTGTTATATTCCAAAGATTACCCTTGTCACCATCAGTACGGGTTTTGGGGTCGTCACAACGTGGTATCAGAGCTTTGGTTAAGCTTAGTGCTGGAATATAACATATTAACGAACTCGTCAGAAATAGATCCAGTAGTGTTCTAGGACGAGTAACTCATTACAGATAGGATCAGTAATATCCTAGTATGAGTAAAGCAGAATGAAATTACACCCCGATAGGCACATTTACATTTGAAGTATATGTCTCTATATTTTGAAATATCTTTTCTGTGACCTAACACTTGATCTGCTGTTTGCAGAATTACTAGAAAATGAGTGTCAGAAACAGAAGAAATGCCGAACCAGATCTAGAGGCTCTATTAAAGAGATATCGAAATCTGGGCGGAGCCCAATTCTTGGGCAATGAATCTATAATTCAAACTCAAGCTTGGATGAGTTCTGTTGAAAGAATTTTTGAACGTATCCAGTTGAGAGATGAGTAGAAAAGATTAGTAGCATCTTGGGCGCTCAAAGAAGAAGCTTTAATCTGGTGGGAAACAATCATCAAAGATAATCCAGAAGGTGATATCGCCTGGGATAGATTCATAGAGATTTTCCTAGAAAGATTTACTCCTCCTGAAGCGACTGAGCGACTATGTGAGGAATTCTCGTATCTGATACAAGGAGATATGACCGTTCCAGAATATCATAAGAAATCCAAAGAACTTTCTCACTTCGCTTCTCATCTAATTCAAGATCCAAAGAGGAAGAATCTGAGGTTTATTTATGGCCTGCAAAGAAAATATCAGAATAGTGCGATGAGGAATGTGAAGCTACCTTTTTCAGAAATGGTATACATGGCTTATCAGTATGAAGATCTCCATAAGAAAGGTATGTTGTGCGACGAAGAGGAAGCCTGTTCTAGCAACAAAGAAGAGTCGGAAACTGATATTCCTGAGGCCAATACGATGTCTGAGGTGAGTAAGAAGCCCAAGGACAATCGAAAAAGGGCCAGATCTGAGAAAGAACCAGTAACGACCGCCGTATGCAATAACTGCCATCAGAAAGGGCATTTGTCGATAAACTATGGACCCTTAAAGAAACGAAAGAAGGATAAATTTAAATCCAAGGACAAGTTTCTAGAGAATAGAAAATGCAGTCAATGCCATCGGACTGGTCAACTGGAAAAGGATTGTAGGCAATTTAAGAGATCCAAAGCAGTGCATGTTAATGAAGTGGCAGAAGTGCCTGTATCTTCGTCTGCTCAGGAAAGGCTAGATGTTTTAGAAGGCACACTAACTGTCAAAGATATTCCAGTTAGAGTACTATTTGACACCGGCGCGTCGCGAAGCTTTATTGCAAAGAATGCGGTTAAGATGCTAGATTTGAATTTGAAGAAGCTCAAAGAACCAATGACTGTCCATAATCCGGTTGGGGGTTCCCTCGATTTCAGTTGGGTTTGTGGAGTGCCGGTTTCTTTTTCTTGTTATCGGTTCCCTACCATCGCAGTCGTCATGAATTTTACAGAGTTTGATCTTATCTTGGGATTAGACTGGTTGACCAAATATGAAGCTGAGGTTAAATGCGCCGATAGGGTCGTTAAGGCGAAGATTAAATCAGGTGATTATATAACCATTCCCTGTGAAGGTCATAATTCTAATAGAAAAGACTTTTGGGCAGCTTTGGATGTTTCTCCTGCTCAAATAGAAAATATCCCTGTAGTCACAAAGAATATTCCCGACCTCATCAAAGATATTCCTGTCGTCAAGAATTATGCGGATGTGTTCGAAGAAGTTGTTAGCTTACCTCCGCAGAGAGAAATTGATTTCAAAATTGCTTTAATCCCGAATGCAAGGCCAGTAGTGCATGCCATTCGGAGGATGACACTAAAGGAGAAAGAAGAACTAGACAATCAAACTCGACAGCTTGTATGGAAGGGTCTGATCAGGCCTAGTTTCTTTGATTGGGGAGCAGCAGTGGTGTTTGTCCCAAAATCTGACGGTACTCATCGACTATGCGTGGATTATCGTGATTTGAATAAGCAGACAATAAAGAATAAATATCCATTGCCAAGAATCGATGATTTATTGGATCGTCTGAATGGAGCACAAGTATTTTCAAGGATGGACCTAGCTACTGGCTTCCATCAGCTTCGTATTGCCGAAAAGTGTTTTCCTATGACAGCATTCAGAGGTCCAGACTTATTCTATGAGTGGTTAGTAATGCCGTTCGGCTTATGTAACGCTCCAGCATACTTCGTCGATTTGATGAATAGAGTGTTCAGAGGGGTTTTGAATAAGTTTGTAATGGTTTTTATTGATGATATTCTAATCTTCTCTAAATCAAAGGCCAATCATGAAAAGCATTTGGAAAAGGTTCTAGAAATTCTGAGAAGGAATGTATTGAAAGCTAAACTGTCCAAATGTATATTCTGGCAAGATGAAGTGAAATTTCTAGGCCATGTCGTATCGAAAGAAGGAATTGCTGTGGATCCAAGTAAAATCATAGCTATTCAAAATTGGAAACAGCCTAGTACTCCTACAGAAGTCCGCAGTTTTCTCAGATTGGCTAGTTATTACCGGAAGTTTGTTAAAGATTTTGCGAAGATATCTAGTCACTTAATGAAGCTTACAAAGAAGCACTCGAAATTCAAGTGGACTCCAGAATGTGAGGAGGCTTTTGAAGAGCTAAAGTTAAGATTAACAACTGCTCCAGTGTTAACGATAATCGACGACAAATAGGATTTAAAGGTCTAGACAGATGCCTCTAGAGAAGGCCTTGGTGTAGTGTTAATGCAAAGAGGTCAAGTGGTTGCTTATGCTAGCCGTCAACTAAAGCCACACGAGAAAAACTACGTCACTCATGATCTTGAGTTGTTGGTTATCGTATTTGCTTTGAAAATCCGGAGACACTATCTTCTGGGTGAGAAATTCGAACTATTTACAGATCACCAGTCGTTAAAGTATCTGTTCACCTAGAAGGACTTGAATCTGAGGCAGCAACGTTGGCTAGAGTTCCTTACAGCATATGATTTTGAGATTTTATACACTCCAGGGAAAGCCAATGTCGTGGCCAATGCGCTGAGTCGAAAGAATGTAATGATCGCCAGCTTTATTGTTACGACTTCCTTGATTGACAAAATATCTATGCTTCAGAAGGATGATAATATTATTAAGGATATGATCAAAAGGATACAGAAAGGCGAACCTTCGTGTTTTCAAATAGATAACGATGGGACCCTGAGATTAAAAGGAAGGATTTGTGTTCCCGACATCCCAGAGTTAAAAAGGGAAGTGTTAGACGAGTGTCACAAATCCAAGTTGAGTATCCATCCCGGTGTGGCCAAAATGTATAACAATCTCAAGCGAACATTCTGGTGGAAGGCTATGAAAAGAGACGTCTCAATATATGTTAGCCGATGCCCTACTTGCCAACTAGTCAAAAGCGACCAACAGAAACTAGCTGGATTGTTGCAACCGCTGGACGTTCCAGGTTGGAAGTGGGAACATATTTCCATGGACTTCATAGATGGTTTTCCCAGGACCAGGAAAGGAAATGACAGTATTTGGGTGATCGTAGATCACTTCATGAAGACCGCCCATTTCATACCTGTCAGATTAAACAGAATTGCTCAGAGTCTGGCGCAGATTTATTTCAAGGAAATTGTTAGACTACATGGAGTGCCAATCAGTATAGTTAGTGATAGAGATCCAATATTTACTAGCAAATTCTAGGAGGCATTTCAAGTAGAGCTGGGAACGAAGCTGAACTTGAGCACCGCTTATCATCCTCAGTCAGATGGTCAAACTGAGAGGGTGAATCGTATACTGGAAGATCTATTGCGGGCTTGTGTTCTAGATTTTGGTGGATCATGGGAAGACCATCTGCATTTGGCTGAATTCTCGTATAACAACAGCTACCAGGCGAGCCTGACAATGTCACCATTCGAAGCATTATATGGTAGACCGTGCCGATCTCCTGCTTGTTGGGTCTAACCCGGTAATAGACTTGTATTGGGACCAGATATGATCCGAGAAGCTGCCGACAAAGTCGATTTCGTTAAGAAACGATTACTCTCCGCTCAAAGCCGACAAAAGAGCTATGCCGATAAGAGAAGAAGAGATATATCGTTTGCTGTTGGCGACTATGTATATTTGAAAGTATCGCCGACGAGAGGAGTTATCCGGTTCGGTAAAACAGGGAAATTGGCGCCCAAATTCATTGGTCCGTTTCCTATTCTAGAACGGATCGGAACTCTGGCTTATATGGTTAAATTGCCTGATTGGTTGCCTGGAGTGCATGATGTATTTCACATATCTCAACTTCGAAAGCACGTTCCTGATCCGGACTTGATTGTGGAAGAAGCTGCACAACAGGATATTGAAATTACTCCAGAATTAGCTGTGAGAAGAGAGCCGCTAAAGATCATTGGCAAAGAAACCAAAGAGCTGAGGAACAAGAAAGTTCGCTTAGTCAAAGTGCAATGGAGTGAGGATCCGCGATATTGTACTTGGGAAACTGAGGAGAGCATTCAGAAAGCCCATCCTAAGTGTTGAGTGGATATCTCTGATTGACTCCGGTGCAAGGTACATTTACCATACTTTGCATTATCATTTAGTTCTCAACTCTGTTGTTATTTTCTTTCCATAGATGTGCACTTTTAATTCTATAGTTTGATTAATTTTAAAAGAGTGTATGAATTAATTTGTATGATTTTGAAAGGTTAAAAACAAATTGATTGTTGTTTGTGTTGTGTGATGGTAGAATTTATTCAATTAAATCACATATTGAACTGATATAAAAATAGATAGAAATATATACATGTGCATTATATATGTTTGAACAGGTAAATGGATTAGCTATTGAGTAAAGAAATTATTTGCGTGCCCGACAAATAGGTAAACCTTAATGAGTTGGGTGCACAATTTTATTATTATATCAACTCCTATGAATGCCATTGGATGCGGAGTGCTGGTTGTTCTGTGTGTAATAATAAACTTCGCCATAGGATAGTAACAATTAATTTTGAACTACACTATATGGCATACTTCTTGAAGATAGGCATACTTCATCATATACCACATAAGCATTTGGAGCTTGTGTGACGAGGTGGAAGATTTACCATACGAGTGAGGGGCTTGTATGGCGATGACTATATTTTACAGGTTGAACTGATGACTGATATGGACCGTATAAAATTGTAACGATAAATTGCCAGATTAATAAAAACCCCACATGGGTCTGGAGTTGGCAATAATCACGTCTCTCTAGTCATTAGATACGACACATGGATTATTTATTTCCCACACGGGACGAGGTGACGAGAATTTATTCTCTGGAGCAATTAAAATACACACTCCCTCAGGCTTTAACAGGGTGACGAGAATTTATTCTCTGGAGTTATTATCTTTACACGCTCCCCTGTAAACACCAGATTATATCACTATAAATATGTGTATGCTTTATAGGATTTATTGGGTACCTAATACGGCCCAATAAATTTCCAAACCCCTCCCCGTACAAAGGAGGTTATGGCGAAATTTTTCGAAAATTCCGGGTGTTAGCCAAATTTTTGAAGAATTTGAAAATTCTCAGAAACTGAAAAGTTGGAGAATGGAAGCCAGATTGAACGTAGTGTTGATTAATCAAACCACTTTCGACTTTGTTCCTTTTCGAGGACGAAAAGTTTTAAGTGGGGGAGATCGTAACGACCCGGAAAATCTGAACAAATTTAAAATTTTTAAATTGGCTATTTTAGTGAATTTTAAATATTTAAAATAAATATTTTAAATAATAACGATGAAAAGTAAGCTTGAGTCGACATTTGAAAACGAATGTAATTATTCTAATTATAAATCAGGCCTGAAATGGCGCGGTAGTTTCAAAATTTGAATTCAAACTTTGACTGACTGTACCGGGTGCAAAACAAAACGGATTTGGGTGAAACCAAAAATATTTAAATCTGTTAGTGAATATCTTTCTAACGAATCTGAAAAATAAAAGTTTCGTAGAGGGAGTCAAAAGTTAGGGCCAAATGAATTTTCAGAAAGGTAGCTATAGGAATTATATAGCCCTTGAAAATAGACATTTTGCAAACGACCTCGGAATTCGACGAAACCACTTTTGTTGGATCCGGAATGTCAAATTATTGCTAGGTTTCAAATTTCATAATTTTTGAAGCTAGTATGTGAGCGTAGCAAAGGAAAATGTGTTTTGGTCAATTACAGTTAAATTGGATCGACCAGAAAAGGGCCATTTTGCAAACGACCTCAGAATTCGACGAAACTAGTTTTGGTTGGGACCGTATCGTCAAAACATAGCCAGATTTATTTTTCTGGAATTTTTCGAATTAGTTTGTGGCCCTGGCAAATTGAAATGTACGTTCAAATTAAATATTGAATGTTTTATATTTTAATTTGAAGAAAAACTGACTGAAACAGTAGAATGGGCCTACGAAACATATCCCATTGTGTTCAGAATGGGGGTAAAACGCTAGGGACGACGGTCATTGGGTTTGAATTGGGGTTCGTGTATGAAAGAGGGTAATTTCGAAATTTAAAAATATATGAATTAAAGAAAAAAAATCCTATATGTCAAACAAGCCTTTCTCTCTCCCCGTAACTCTCAGGCGCACGACGGAAATGGGTTCCCAACTTCTCTCTTCAATTTCCCCGCAACCACTTAATGAAATCGCATGATTCTTGATCCATTTTGAAGTTCTAACTCTCCTCTTTAAATCCATACTAAGTTGCCCTCCATCGTCAAGCGTATCGCCAGAATTACCTTTGTGAAGCCCGCTTGTTTGGAGCGCCGCCGAGCCTTCACGGCGCCATCGATCTGAACGAGACCACTCGCGCAGGGAAGGTGGTTCGAAGCTCTTCGACGCTGTGTGAGCTGATTCTCCTATCACGCAACCGTTTGCGCGAAAATTCGAGACCTAGTTTTGAATAGGTATGGAAACATACGACTTTATTTTCTTTGAACTGAAAATAACACTTTTAAGTGTTGCAAAACTTTGAAAAATAATATCTTTTTCGTGTATTGACGAAATTCAGTGAAACAAGAGACAGTGGACTCGTGTGGACGTCTTCTACATTCTAGAAGAGATCGCATATTTTTCTGAGCCTTCTGCTATTTTTGGTAGAATGGAACCCAATTTGAGATTTCTAATTTATAAACGATATGGAAAACGGCAATGTATAAATTATATAGTCGATGTATGACTTGTATAAGTGTTGTACACCTCATGTATAAGTGTTGTATAGGTTGTACGTTCGATGTATAAATTATATATGCGTTGTAAAAATTATATATGTGTTGAAATAGAAGTGAAATGCTTATATATATATATATATATATATATATATATATATATACGCCCCTCGTCCACAAACCATGGACGATATTTATTGGTTGTAATTGGTGTAAAAAATTGGTTGATTACGAATGGTTGATTAAAATTGTTTGTGGTTGAAATTGATTGATTGTGGTTGAAAAATATCCGTTTGTGGTTGAGAAATATTTGGTTGAAACCACATAGGATTAGTTTGTGGAAATGAAAAAATATATATATATGCCGCCTGCGTGCGAACTAGATGCATGAATCCCCATTGTCAAAAGCTGCGAGGCTTTAAGATAGAGCGAGGAGCCGTACTAGGGACAACCCCGGTTTTAACTACCCTGCCGTTATGCTGTCGAAATTTTGAATAATATTCATGTGTTAGAATTATTTTCATGTATTGAAACTATATTCGTGTGTTGAATAGAAATTCATTCGTTGAATAGAAATTCATGTGTTGAATGGTATTCGTGTTCTGAAATAAATTTTTTAATAATAAAAATCATATTTTTATCATCTATATGAACTATATAAAATAATCGTCTTTTGAAATGAATTGTTTTACAATAAAAATCACATTTTTACTAAATACATGAATGGTTAAAAATAGCAAAGTGTCGAAGTGAATGTTTGTTGGATAAAAATATAATTTTTATCAAAGAATATGAAAAGCATATAGCTTTGAAATCGAAGAATCGATATATATATAAAAATAGAATTGAAATATATCGAATAAAGAAGCTGCAGTCGTGTTTGGAAATCGTTATTTCAAACGATTAGTGCGGGAGATCCGACCATCGTATTATCCCGAAACCGAAACCATTGGGTTCGCTTTGGAAATATCTTTCCAACGACACCAACTTTGTAAAGATCCAATGGTTGGATTGTTCGGAATGTTTAATTCAAACCTAAAGAAAAACAGCGCCAGAATCAATTATGTTTATATATATATAAATATAATTAAATTAAATCGAATAACGACGCTGCAGTTCGCATTTTGAAATCGAAACTTCGAACGATTGTTCCGGGAGATCCGACCGTCGGATTTTCCCAAAACTGGAACCGTTGGATTCGTTTTGAAAAGATCTTTCTAATGATGTAAATTTTGTGAAGATCCAACAGTTAGATTTTCAGATATGTATAAATCAAATCTGAAGAAAAACAGCGCCACGGCCGCGTTATGGCCCGAAGCGTCGTTTAAATAAATTGGCTATTTTAAAATAAATAAAAATAGCGATAAATCGTTATAAAATATTATAAACGATATGGAATGTGTAATTTAGAAACTAACTGAAGGTTGACTAAGTCGAATGGTTTCCTCGGTTTTGATCTGATGTTGGTTTCGGCCTTCGGGGTTAATATTTGGGAAATCGTTCTCTTACTGATTTACGGCTAGTGACTAATGAATTGAAATGATGCGTATGTTGTGTTTGTGTAGCACTAGTTTATTGTATACGCGAGTTGCTCAGAAAGACCGGGTTTGTCCCATTCTGAATAACTGAATCGACGATAAGAAATTGAAGATGAAGACGGTGGTTGAAGACCGGAAATCTTTACCTCTTTGGATGGTAACTGATGTCCTGTTTGGGAGGCATCCCGAAATATGGATAATGAGTGGTGATTGTCCAGGCGTACGTGGAGATCGATGGGTTTTCGAGGTATATAGTGCCTTTGGTTTCGTTCAGACCCAGAACGGACTTCTAAATGGACTGTGTGTCTGACATTGGATTTTATTCTGTGTTGATTGTTCTCTATTAAATATACATCTGTTTGGCGGCGGAGAATTTATTCTTTTGCTCAACGCCCTTCTCTGAGATGCACGAGCTCAGAGGTTGTATATCGATGGACATCAGTCGCATGGCATGAATTGCTTGTGTGGCATGCCTAAGTGACAAATGATCAAGGCTTCTGTTGAAAAGCAAAGTTTTGTGGTGATGATCAAAGCACCGCCTGTGTGGCGTAGCTTTGTGTATATCGTGAATTTGCGAACCTCACACCCCGGTATGAACCAGAAATGGGAGAGGACCTCAGGGAGGGCATGCGTTTCCTTCTAGCTAGAGGTGGTGTCAGTGCTTAAACTGGCTGACATTTATATCATTTTCACCTATGTAGTTGTTGCTGTTGCGAGGCGCCTCGGATATATCGGTCGATCCGGGACCGATGGAGTCATTCGTTGACTCACTTACGCCCCATAGGGCGGGGAAACTCAGTGTTCAGGCATTTTAATCCACATCGGTGGACCGGCCCTGACGATCCAAGGGTCGATGCGTTCTGATCCTGAGACACGGGCTAGAGCGTCTCAAATTCAGTAAGGATTATCTTTTGCCTTGGTTCATGACGGAAATCCAATTTCCAAATACGTGACTGTGCGGTTTTGATTGTATACCTATATATGGTGATATAGTGGTATAGGGCATTAATGCCGTCTATGATTGATAGTTATGATTTGAAATTGTTTTTGAAACATATAAACACTAGTAATAATATCAAATGCTTTTGTTTTATTCGTATCAAGCATATTTTGGCCATTATAAGCTAAAACTCTATCCTCCGGTTTGCGTTGCAATGTGTGATGGGAACTGAGTCTTATAATGGATTCATTTTTATAAAAAACATTGCGATGTTTAAAAGAATTATTTGTTTTAAAGCACTTGCAATCCGATGGAGTAAACCCGTTCCGCGAAAGTGGCGTGGTCCTGTGATTAGCCAAATTATATAATGTGTTAAGTAGATTTCTCATACCAGTCCCATGACTGACTCATAGTTTGTTTCAATTGCAAACTCGGGTGACCCTTTTTCTACAAGGGCAGCCTTGTATTCAGGTTTTAGCAGGCTCTTTCTGGATAGCTGGAGCTGAAGATGGATTCTATCATTTATCTCTTTTTATGTTGTTCAGCTCCTATTGTACATATTATGTTTGTATCCGCTGTAGACATTTATGTATAGCTGAACTATATTTGTACTAAGTATGATCCTGTATACTGTGTAACTTTGATGATTACTTTTATCCATTGTATTATTTGTTCATTATCTGGTGTATTTATTTATTTCTGTTCTGCTATTATCTGTTTCCGTGTTATATTCCAAAGATTACCCTTGTCACCGTCAGTACGGGTTTTGGGGTCGTCACACAAACATTTCAGGAGCTCTTATTTTCTAGACTTGAGCATGCTAACATCCATGAAAACAAGCCAGACTCCTAACCCGGTTTCACTTAGTGTCTTCATAACTTGAAAAAGCAATAGAGGCTGCCTCACCATAAAATGAGACACCCATTTGCCATAAGCAAACCAGGTCATACTGATGTGTCTGGTATGAGCATCTCAAATAAAAACTAAAGTGATTAAATTAAGATATGGTTTATGAAGAAATTCTACTTTTGAAAGACATACTTCATGTGTGTTTGGTCAGTAATATTATGCAAGTGCACACCCACTGTTTTGTTCAACATTGATAGTTAGGGTTTAAGCAAGTACATGTAAATTAATCCTGCATATATGAGCATGGTACAACCATCCTGATAATATTATGAAATATAGCCATAATGCTATCACACTTGCCATAGAAAAATTTCTAGGAAAACTCAAGTTCCTTTTTATTATTTCCTGGCATCTTTCAATGGGTTAAACCCTGGTCTCATCTGCATAAGTGAATCACTGGGACACACTGTAGTGATTTAATTCACACCACTACACAAAGATTTCAGGACAAAACTTAGGCTATGTATCAAACCTACAACTCAAGTGCAAGCCATTCAACAACTTTCTTGACGAAAATGCCTTAGTTAATTACTAAGTATATTTCCTTATATTTTCTAGCATCGATCAACATAAATATGGTAAAACAACTTAGTTTGATTCATCTCATACAACCATGAGCTATCTATAATAGAAGTCACCAAAACAAGCAAAACAATCATCCAATCAGTAACATAAACAATCAATCATACATTATACCAGGAAATTATTATTTGGGGTTTTTATGAGGTAAGTGTTTTTATCTGAGTATATAAACATATACATATATACATATCTGGATTTTTTATCTGATGTTGACATATGGGTTTTATGGGTATTTTTAAGGGTTTTTGCCACTATGAATAAACTGGTTTCAAATGGATTTCAAACCTAGCTGAGACATAGTTTTAGCATTTTGATTAGAGATCAGCACATAGAAAAATTCTATTGCTCTCTTGATCAATCATTGATGGAGCCTCATCACCTATATATAAGTATATTACGGCCCCTATTTCTTTTTCATGAGGTATTGCCATAGATCAATATCATTTAAATGTCTAGTTCTGGGTCCAGAGTAATTTTAATGAATCATAAAAGACTAAATAGATTTGAACAATAAATCCAAACTCATGTTGTACAACTCAGCAATATCTATATAGAATCATTAATATATTGTTGTATATAACGCAGTTGTATACACAATTATATGATTTTTGTTTGATGATAACAAACAAATATATATTATTATAAATGTGTTTGTTACTGTAATGTTTTATATATACAACACAGATAGGAATATAATATTTGAATTGAATATTATATTTCTCACATTCAAACAGTACAACTCTGTATAACTCCACTATTTAAACATTCACTGTATATTGTACTTGTATATAAACAGAATATAATAGACAAGTTCGTTTGACAACAATAAAATGATATTTTATTTCAATCAAATTTGTTTATTACATATATCTGTACAATTCTCTCACAGCTCCTCAGTACAGTTCATTCATTGTCACTCAGTCATACATACACACAACATATACACAGTTACATTTCATATATATCCATTTTCACTTGTATATACAGACTCATACATTCATTGACACCACACACTGTCTCCTTATCCTCAGCTTTCAGTCCAGTCATTGTCAGTCCAGTCATCACAGTCAGTCCAGTCATCCCCGCTTACCTGTCACACATGAAACAGAAACACACAGTATACTGCAATAGAAATAATACTGAATATATGCAAATATAAATTTTGTTTTTTTTTGAATTTTATTTGCCTCAGATTTCTGGTGTGTTTCTCATCCTTTTTCATGACTTGATCTGATGTATATAAATATAGCACGAGCACGATACATGTATACACATACATGTGTATGTATATACACATATTACAGTGCAGGGACAGGAAAACTTGACTGATGGCTGCATATACACACGTGTACAAATATACACGTGTGCACTGCCTCGCCAATCAGCGCGCAACTGAGGAGTAGCCACTTGGACCTGCTCGACTCAGTGCATTCATGAAAAACAACTCAATGCAAAAATCAAACAGCAAACTCAAAATGGTCGAGTCTAAGTCAGCATGAGTAAAACACAGCAAGTCATGTATATGGAGCATCATGATCAAAGTTGATACAGCAAAAACAGTGAGCATGAGACGAGTCAAGAAGTCAAGCAAGTGATCAAGTGTAAATGACTCAATATGGTGCAGATGCTAGCATGTTAATGCATGGCAGTAGGTGTACCAAATATAAGGACGTGTACGCTCAGCAAGGTCAAAAATAATAGGTGCAGCATACTTCTCAAAATACAAATTGGTTCATTCATGTCAAAGTTCATTTATGCAGACAAGGATGAACACACATGACAAAGCATTCATCCAGCATAGATGATCAAAGTGAATCAAGTCCAGTTCCAAATGGTCAGCTTAACAACAGCATTTTAGATCAGTTCAAATAGCATGGACAAACACTTTGAAATCACTCAAGATTCAAGTGATTTGGCATGGCAGATCAGGTTGAGTCGATGATCAGGTATACATGTGCAGACAAGAAGCTACATGGTGCTAATGTCATAAACAGATCAAGTGTGTGTGTGTATGTGTGTGCTCAAGTGTATATGCAACAGTGTTGAAATGCAAATGTGAATGGACAGAGAAATTGGCAAAGCATGGACATTGAAGAAAGTGGAGTGCATTTCAGCAAGCTAGACAGTGTATCATGTTCAAGACAGAAATGGTCACAAGTTACAGCAGTTTTATTGTTGCATGTTCAAGGCAGAAAACATGTCAATATGGTGATCAAATGCAAGGCAGCAAACATAAGCAAGCATATTGAAGTTCATGCTAATCATTCAATGAAGCTCAATACTGCACAGCAGTTCTAATGCAGTGGAAAGAATTCGACAGAACTAATTTTTTTTCTTGCCAAGAATTTAATTCAAGAAAATCAGCATATAACAAAGCAAGGCAAGGATCACGGCAAGGTTTTGAAATATGGTCTCACAACAGCAATTATTTGTTTCCAGTTTTTTTTTAATAGCAAGTTTTAAAACATTCCAGAAATGTTTTTCATGGGATAATATCAAGTGGGCCAATGTTTTTTATTTCCTGATTTCAAAATGGTTTTCCAGAAATCATGCAACACATTCTCAGCAATTTATCAAAATCGAGCAAGTAATCAAGGCCAAGATTTATTTTCAGAAAAATCTGCATGAGTGCTTTTAAGGCAAGAAATCTTTTTCAGAAACCATGATTTATTTTGAGCATATTTTTAATCGGTTTAATATTGGTAAAAACAAATTTGGCAAGCTGTAAGTTTTTTTTTTAAATAAACAATTCAGTCGAAGACAATTTCATATTTTTTTTAAAAACCGATTATTCAAAGCCATTTTTATCACGGGAAAAATCAACGCAAATTATTTTCCTGAATTGCCATATCAAAACCAAGGAATTCAATTCCATTCAAAGCCGGTGAATCAAAAAGAGGAAAGCAGCAAAAATCATCTGATGCCGATTTCAATCAAGGAAATCAAAGAGGGAAACCGCACAAATAAAGGAGCAAAATCCAGATCAAGCCATATGACGAAATCAGAGTAATTAGGATTTTTTATAATCCTATTTAACACACATATCATCACAGGCAAACGAGCATCAAAACCAACAAACAACCCACAAGTTTTTCAAAGCAATAAAAATTCAAAATTACTCACACAGTTTCGATCGGGGGAGAGAGTGAGCAAGGCCAAATCGGAGCATCAACAATCGACAATAGAACACATCAGACTCGAGCTTCAGAAATCATTCAATCCTTCAAGCAATCGATTTGGTTTTGGGAATATATCAGAAACCCTAGTTTATATCGACGCCGCCATATATTTTCTCCAGAGTAAAAGCAAAGTGAACGGGACCAAATGAATTGGGTGCAACGCAAATGAAAAGGGGCCAATTCTCATTTGGGCTTATTTACTTATGGGCTCAAGGGGAGTTTAGTTTTTTTTTAAACAAGGGTTTCTAGTGTTTTAAATATATTTGTTTTTGATTTTCTTTTATTGTATTTTCTTTTTCTTTTGTAAACAAATTTGATTCAGTTCATAGAGTCTGTAAAACTCTAGGGGAGTACCAGTCAGGGTGTTGACTGACCATTGACAGAGTCTGTAAAATCTAGATTACTGGTTACGGGGTTGTAATCAGGGGAAATCTGATCGAGGGGATATCGGTCAGTCTACGGTTTTGAGCGTAGGGTTAGAATAGGAGCAGGGTTTGCGAGTGTACATGGTCTTGTATGCGGGAGCTGTTCTATCACCTAGTAGAAACCTTAGAAATGCAGCAGTAGGCAGGGTTTTGCCGAAGCTGGGTATATCTGTGTGTGATTTATTTTCTGTATTTCTGTTTCTGCTATATTCTGTGATCTGTTTATTATTTTAATATCCTGTCAGTTTTTCAATTCTGTTTAAAAACTGTGAAAAACCCTATTCACCCCCCTCTAGGGTTATTCTAGATCCAACAACTGGTGTCAGAGCAGGTATTTTTTAACTCTAGAGAAATGGTGAATTCTAGTTGTCAGTCTTCTGAGAATCAGTCCAGTCGTACTCCATTTATTTTCGATGGTACAAATTTTTTCAAATTGGAAATTAGAAATGGAATTATAATTAAAATCTATTGATATTAAATGTTGGGATACTGTTATTAATGGTTATGATATGGTCAATAGGAACGATATTGGATTTAATTCTCGTGATATTCACACTTTGTATTCTTATATTGATGATGTCCAATATAACCTCATTTCTCATTGCTTGACTGCGCAGGAAATATGGGGTTTTCTCAATAGAAAGTATGGAAAGATCGACAACAGCAGCTCAAAACCCAAAGTGATCAACTCAGATTCAGATCTATGCTCAGGAGAAGAAACAAATGAAAATTCAAGTAGATCAGACGATGGAGACTCAATAGACAATGAGACTGAAAGCTTCTCATATGAAGAGTTGGTTTATATGTGTACTGATTTAACAAAAATCGTTGATAAACTCCATCGTAAAAACAAATACTTGAAATCTAAAAATCACGAGTTAAAAGGCAAAATTAACTGTTTGGAATCAGAATCTACAAATGTCATGAAATTAGAAAATTCTGACTGTGAAAGTTGTTTGAATTTGAAAACTGACCTCGTTCATCTCAATAAAAATTTTCAAAGGCTTAAAGAGGAAATTCTGATTTTAAAAGATAACGAGGTTGAGCTAAAAGATTCAAACAATTCTTTGCAAAAAGAATTTAATAACTTTAAGGCCATCAAAAGTTCCAAACATGAAATTGCTGAGAAAGAAAGCTTGTTGAAAAGTGATTTAATTTTAAACGAGCTTGAAAAAGAGATTGAGAATTTCAAGAAACTTGAATTTGAAAAACAAGTTAAATTTGAATCTGAAATCTTTGAGTCCAAGACCAAAATCAAACTTCTTGAAAATGAAAATTTGTCTTTGAAATAAAATGATACTGAAAATAGAAAGATCAACATTAATCGTTGTTCAAATCTGATAAAAGAAAACTCTGATCTTAAATCCAAAATTCAACGATTAGAATCAACTTTTGATAAATTTTCGAATGGAGAAAAATCGTTGAATATGCTGTTACAAAACCAATTTTCGGTTGGTCATAAACAAGGTCTTGGTTTTGGAAAAACAAGTGTTTTTGAAAAATTGAATTCTTGTGATCCTTTAAATTGCTTTAAAAAGGGTCTTTCTGAAAATTTGAATTTTGACAATTCCAAAAGGTTTTTAAATCACAAACGAGACAAGAATTGGTTTGATAACAATCCAGTTGAACAGATGTGGACCCCAAAAGGAAATAAAATGTTTTTTGGAAAAACTAAACAAGATTGGGTTCCTAAAGGCACAAAGATAGATTCGAATGGGATGTTATACAAACAGGTTTGGGTACCAAAAGTGGTAAACAAATTTCAGAGTGGTTTTACAAATTTTGTTAGACCACTTGATCCACTTAACTGCTAGGTACCAGTGAAGGTTGAGGAACTGCTATGCTGAAAAGAGATTGATTTCATGCTGTTCTATATTTCTGTATTCTTTACAGTTCCTTGGCCAAGATTTACTGAGTTAGAGATTCTGCTTTACATTGGATTCTGGTATGATCTCTAAACTCACCTTTGTATATTCTTTTTGTTTGTTTTTATTTTCTGTTGTTATTCCTTTCTCTATCTCCTCCTGTTTTTTTTTGTTTTTTTTTGATTTGACACTGCCATATTCTTCTTTGTCTGTACTTCTTAAACTTCCAGTTGCAGAATTCATAATCTTTCTGGAAATATGCTTTATTTGTATATAATCATCGTGTGTTAATCATTCTCATATCCTGAATTTAATCTTGTAAATATCTGCAATTGTTTCGAGGTTTATTTTTCTGATTTCTGAATTCATAACAGTGTTGATGAATTCTTGTCATATCTTGAACACTGTTAATTTGAATTCTAAATTTTTGAAGATCTGAAAGTTTAATGGAAATTCACACATCGTTGCTGTTTTGAGATTCTTCTAATTCATTTTAGAAAAGCTTGAAATATTACACTCATTACAGCACTCTATTATTTATCAGTAGTGATATTTTCATTATTTTTCAGATTGGCTTGGAAATTTTAAATTGTCTAGAATATCAGTGATACATCCTGGAATTCATCTTTATTCATGATCATTATATTGAAATATGTTTGTTTGAAATCATCTAAAGTTCTAGATATTTTGAATATCACACACCTCCTATTTTTGAAATTGTCAATCTTGTGTGACTGATTCATTATATCCCAAAGCTTTACATTGATTCAGGTGATTTCAAATAAATTATCCCGATCATGAATATTTTCAAATTTGATGTAAATGACCTGAAATTTCTCTTGGGCTTGTCAGAAATAGTTTTGAGAAATTTTTGAAAATGGTATTTAAAAATCATTGTTATTTCATGATTAATTGATTTAAATATTTATTTGTTTAAAATCATTTGAAATTATTGATTTATTGAATCACACACATATCTTGAATCTGACATTAATAATTTGGTGTGATCGATTCATTGAATCTAGAGTATTTCATATTCATCAAATGATTTAAAATAAATGGTATTTTTAATCTTGGATCATGAACCATCTTATGAGACCATCATTCTGACAAGTTTGTTTTTGAAACTATTTTTGTGCTGCTCTGATACTGTTTTCAAATAACTGCCTGTTTTGATTTGTCTGTTGCTTGCCAAATTTGTAAATCTTGTCTGCGTGGGCTCTGTGTTTGAAACTCTTTGATATCCTTGTTCGTCTCAAGTGTCAATTTTAAATCGTCGAGAAGAGAGAACAATTGGTATCAGAAGTGCTGATTTTTTTCCCTCTTGTCCTGTATAGCTTTTCACATTTCCTCTTGTAATTAATTTTCAACTTTAAAATTATTTGTTGATTATTCATTTAGAAATTGAAATCAATATCCAATTGAACTGTATTTATAATTCATCAAAATTATTATCAGATTTTGAAATTGTGATGAATTATGACTGCAATATATTTCATAATAAGAGGAGATTTTATTTGGATTTTCATGATGGTTGAATATTTATTATAATATCTTTGAACTGGCAATTATTTCACGATCATTTTCTTTATCTATCATCATTCTGCCATCCATCATGATTTTATATTAATGTGGAGAGTTAATATTTTTAAATAAAAAAAAATTTAAACAGTGGGAATTTGTGATAGAAATGGGACTATATTATTTATTCAGAATTAGTGATATTTGAAAATTTTCAATAATCCCGGTACAGTTGTTCATATTTCATAATATTATTAATTTAGAAATTTATTTCACAATCCATTTCTGTACCTACCACATTTCTATCATTCATATTGGTTGTATATACTGAGGAGTTTTTCTATTTAAAGCTGAAAACGATAAATATTTAATTAATACATAAGTGTGTCTCTAACCTCACTTAAAAATCCAAGCTCTGGTCATGCATGGTTATGAGACAACTTATAATTTAAGCTGCGACTGACCTCATTTAAAAATCCAAGCTCTGGTTATGCGTGGTCAGGGTGCTCTTAAATCAAAAGAAAAAGAAAAGAAAATAATTTGCAATAAATAAATTTTTATGTGAAATTCTCCTTGGTGTATATTAACCAGCCTATCAATCCACTTTCTAATCTGTGAAATGTGTTGAAATTTTATGACGTATAATGATTTGTTGATTGATAGATATTGGAATTTGAGATTATTCGATTTTGTCATTTAAATTGAATTTATAATTATAGTCCAAATTCCATCTCTGTGTTTGAACCTTAATTTTTTTTGAAATAATTGGAATATTTTTTTCTCCCCATTTTATATAAAATTCATCGTAAATCCGTCATTTTCTACAATGTGAAATATGCCACCAGTTCTTAGTTTATTACGATTTTTGTTTGACTAATTGAGATTTATGATGACCATTCCTCCTCTTAAGCTGAAATTATATTTTTTAGTCATTTTTCATCGATATTTTAAATTCTATATCCTTTTGATGATAACAAAAGGGGGAGAATGGATTAGATTTTGATTTATGAGTGAATATTTTATAAATATTTTACTTTTGAGAATTCTGAATCCTTTTACATTCTTTTCACTCATGCACAGTTATAGGGGGAGTTTCTGTTGTAGGGGGAGCTAATAAATAGGGGGAGTTCAGAATTCACTGTCAAACACATTTATTGTAATCAAAATCTTTTATTTGTTTGTCATCATCAAAAGGGGGAGATTGTTGTATATAACGCAGTTGTATACACAATTATATGATTTTTGTTTGATGATAACAAACAAATATATATTATTATAAATGTGTTTGTTATTGTAATGTTTTATATATACAACACAGATAGGAATATAATATTTGAATTGAATATTATATTTCTCACATTCAAACAGTACAACTCTGTATAACTCCACTATTTAAACATTCACTGTATATTGTACTTGTATATAAACAGAATATAATAGACAAGTTCGTTTGACAACAATAAAATGATATTTTATTTCAATCAAATTTGTTTATTACAGATATCTGTACAATTCTCTCACAGCTCCTCAGTACAGTTCATTCATTGTCACTCAGTCATACATACACACAACATATACACAGTTACATTTCATATATATCCATTTTCACTTGTATATACAGACTCATACATTCATTGACACCACACACTGTCTTCTTATCCTCAGCTTTCAGTCCAGTCATTGTCAGTCCAGTCATCACAGTCAGTCCAGTCATCCCCGCTTACCTGTCACACATGAAACAGAAACACACAGTATACTGCAATAGAAATAATACTGAATATATGCAAATATAAATTTTGTTTTTTTTTGAATTTTATTTGCCTCAGATTTCTGGTGTGTTTCTCATCCTTTTTCATGACTTGATCTGATGTATATAAATATAGCACGAGCACGATACATGTATACACATACATGTGTATGTATATACACATATTACAGTGCAGGGACAGGAAAACTTGACTGATGGCTGCATATACACACGTGTACAAATATACACGTGTGCACTGCCTCGCCAATCAGCGCGCAACTGAGGAGTAGCCACTTGGACCTGCTCGACTCAGTGCATTCATGAAAAACAACTCAATGCAAAAATCAAACAGCAAACTCAAAATGGCCGAGTCCAAGTCAGCATGAGTAAAACACAGCAAGTCATGTATATGGAGCATCATGATCAAAGTTGATACAGCAAAAACAGTGAGCATGAGACGAGTCAAGAAGTCAAGCAAGTGATCAAGTGTAAATGACTCAATATGGTGCAGATGCTAGCATGTTAATGCATGGCAGTAGGTGTACCAAATATAAGGACGTGTACGCTCAGCAAGGTCAAAAATAATAGGTGCAGCATACTTCTCAAAATACAAAATGGTTCATGCATGTCAAAGTTCATTTATGCAGACAAGGATGAACACACATGACAAAGCATTCATCCAGCATAGATGATCAAAGTGAATCAAGTCCAGTTCCAAATGGTCAGCTTAACAACAGCATTTCAGATCAGTTCAAATAGCATGGACAAACACTTTGAAATCACTCAAGATTCAAGTGATTTGGCATGGCAGATCAGGTTGAGTCGATGATCAGGTATACATGTGCAGACAAGAAGCTACATGGTGCTAATGTCATAAACAGATCAAGTGTGTGTGTATGTGTGTGCTCAAGTGTATATGCAACAGTGTTGAAATGCAAATGTGAATGGACAGAGAAATTGGCAAAGCATGGACATTGAAGAAAGTGGAGTGCATTTCAGCAAGCTAGACAGTGTATCATGTTCAAGACAGAAATGGTCACAAGTTACAGCAGTTTTATTGTTGCATGTTCAAGGCAGAAAACATGTCAATATGGTGATCAAATGCAAGGCAGCAAACATAAGCAAGCATATTCAAGTTCATGCTAATCATTCAATGAAGCTCAATACTGCACAGCAGTTCTAATGCAGTGGAAAGAATTCGACAGAACTAATTTTTTTTTTTGCCAAGAATTTAATTCAAGAAAATCAGCATATAACAAAGCAAGGCAAGGATCACGGCAAGGTTTTGAAATATGGTCTCACAACAGCAATTATTTGTTTCCAGTTTTTTTTTAATAGCAAGTTTTAAAACATTCCAGAAATGTTTTTCATGGGATAATATCAAGTGGGCCAATGTTTTTTATTTCCTGATTTCAAAATGGTTTTCCAGAAATCATGCAACACATTCTCAGCAATTTATCAAAATCGAGCAAGTAATCAAGGCCAAGATTTATTTTCAGAAAAATCTGCATGAGTGCTTTTAAGGCAAGAAATCTTTTTCAGAAACCATGATTTATTTTGAGCATATTTTTAATCGGTTTAATATTGGTAAAAACAAATTTGGCAAGCTGTAAGTTTTTTTTTTTAAATAAACAATTCAGTCGAAGACAATTTCATATTTTTTTTAAAAACCGATTATTCAAAGCCATTTTTATCACGGGAAAAATCAACGCAAATTATTTTCCTGAATTGCCATATCAAAACCAAGGAATTCAATTCCATTCAAAGCCGGTGAATCAAAAAGAGGAAAGCAGCAAAAATCATCTGATGCCGATTTCAATCAAGGAAATCAAAGAGGGAAACCGCACAAATAAAGGAGCAAAATCCAGATCAAGCCATATGACGAAATCAGAGTAATTAGGATTTTTTATAATCCTATTTAACACACATATCATCACAGGCAAACGAGCATCAAAACCAACAAACAACCCACAAGTTTTTCAAAGCAATAAAAATTCAAAATTACTCACACAGTTTCGATCGGGGGAGAGAGTGAGCAAGGCCAAATCGGAGCATCAACAATCGACAATAGAACACATCAGACTCGAGCTTCAGAAATCATTCAATCCTTCAAGCAATCGATTTGGTTTTGGGAATATATCAGAAACCCTAGTTTATATCGACGCCACCATATATTTTCTCCAGAGTAAAAGCAAAGTGAACGGGACCAAATGAATTGGGTGCAACGCAAATGAAAAGGGGCCAATTCTCATTTGGGCTTATTTACTTATGGGCTCAAGGGGAGTTTAGTTTTTTTTTTAAACAAGGGTTTCTAGTGTTTTAAATATATTTGTTTTTGATTTTCTTTTATTGTATTTTCTTTTTCTTTTGTAAACAAATTTGATTCAGTTCATAGAGTCTGTAAAACTCTAGGGGAGTACCAGTCAGGGTGTTGACTGACCATTGACAGAGTCTGTAAAATCTAGATTACTGGTTACGGGGTTGTAATCAGGGGAAATCTGATCGAGGGGATATCGGTCAGTCTACGGTTTTGAGCGTGGGGTTAGAATAGGAGCAGGGTTTGCGAGTGTACATGGTCTTGTATGCGGGAGCTGTTCTATCACCTAGTAGAAACCTTAGAAATGCAGCAGTAGGCAGGGTTTTGCCAAAGCTGGGTATATCTGTGTGTGATTTATTTTCTGTATTTCTGTTTCTGCTATATTCTGTGATATGTTTATTATTTTAATATCCTGTCAGTTTTTCAATTCTGTTTAAAAACTGTGAAAAACCCTATTCACCCCCCCCTCTAGGGTTATTCTAGATCCAACATATATATAAATAACTGATCAGAGGGTTAAATCAAGAATACACTGAACGTATAAAATATTGGCTACCTCTTTAATTTCAGGACTTAATGCCAGTTATTATAAGTGAGACTGCTCACCAAAATCTTCTTCTTCTAAGCTAAAGAAAACCGGAGAACTCTTGCCTTACTCCCAAGCTTTTCTTCTTTGTACTCAAATAAGTTTTATGTATTTTCTCCTGTTTTCACTAGGCAACTTAATCCTGCCCGTATACCCTAACTTATACCACTAAAATTCCTAGGGTTTTCAAGTTACAAAAAGTAAGTTTTGCCCTCACCAGATCATACCATTTGTGTGAGTATTGTACATATTATTTTTGCTTCATTTCCTTTGTAGTGCTCAGGGTACAAAGTTGCTAAGAGAATCTGAATTACTTTTCAGAAATAAAGGAAATATTTTTAAAACATTTTCCCTCCATAACAGGTCATGACAAAGTAACAAATAGGGTATAATAACCCCCCTTCCAAATCTGGCTATACACATATATAACCTTAGTGCAACTTGTATTTCCATATGCATGTATATGCATTATCTCATCCTTTCTTTATATTATGCATTAAATCAGAATATATGATTTAATTTAGTTTCTAATGGAATACATATATGTTTATATACACAAACTATATTATTTATTCTGGAACTTATGGTTTTGTCTTGTGCATGACCCTGTTGTACACATGTGCATACATACGCACAACCCAAAACCTTACTGATTCCAATTAAATTCAGCAAAACATTTTAAATAAAAATTAAAATGATCTTGGTTAAAATCTCTGGTTCATTGCATGTGACACCCCACCTCCGCCAGGGTGGCTCTTGCAAGCACTCTGACTTTGGAGGGGTGTTTGAATCAGGTAAACATGCATAAAGATATATCAAGGCAGAACAAGAACATATATATATATATATATATATATATATATGTAAACAGAGTAAATAAGATAAGTAAAACAGCGGAAGATTTCAAACTATTTCAAAAACAAGTCTGGTACAACATAATGTCAACTTTCCAAATACATAAGTCTAGATAAAAACAACATCACCGGAAAACTGAAATACATAAGTACTATCCCCAAAATAAGTGATAACCATAGCTAGCTTCATGTCAAGACCGTACATGAGCTAAAATCCCACAAGCAAGCGATCAGAAAGCCAAGCTAAGCTCCAATATTCCCACCCTGAGAACCTGGGGGGGGGGGGGAACGGAAGAAAAGAGGTGAAAGAAAACAGGTCAGTCAAAAAGACTGAGTAAGCCCTACTACAATCAATGTAAACAGATAAAGTTAACTGGCATGAGAAGTAGGGATAAACATAAGGATAATTACATACTAGCATGGTGAATATCTAACAGATAGTTCAAAGGGGTCATCACATAATCAAGGTGAAGTTTTTCACCACAGGTGTACCAGCATTCTAACATGTCATGTATAAATAAGAATTTATCCCTTGGCCTAAACTTGGCCCAATATCAGGTGTTGGCCTAAGTCAAGATCCAACTTCTTAGTACCAATACTAGTATAACAGGATTAGGTGTTACCTTAATGTCTACGTCGAAACAGGACGGAACAGAATGGTCCATAGATAAAGTTCGGGAAAAATGGGCTTTTACCACCCTAACAGAACAGAGTACAGAAACAGAATACTACAATTAGGTGTACACTAGTAGTGGGCCTAACAAAACAGACGGTACCACGCAGACACAGACGGGTGTTACCACCTAACAAAATAGACGGTACCAACAGAATCAGACAGAGCTAAGTGTACCCTAAATCCTACCCAAGCGATCGTCTCCTTAATACATAAATACCCTATGTCGGCCCCACGATAGGGTGGATCACTCCCTAAAGTGGCAACCAATTGGCACAGGCATATTTACAGATGTCACGGCGTCTTACATCCTCAGAAGCAGACCTAGATCCATGCACGCATATGACCCGGTTGGAACGCACCATCAACACCCATCGCCATTATCAGAATGAACCACTTATAATTAGTTCAGTAAGCGTGCCCGGACCCTACCTACAGTTGGGTCAAAGTTTTGATACCAGAAAGGGTTACTGACTAATATGGGTCCCAAACAACAAATGACACAAGTATTCCCCCTTGTGTCCCCAGACTATCAGATTCAGATTAACTTATTAACAGAGTTCAGACATACAAAGTTCAGACGATCAGTTTTCAGACTAACGGATCAGATAACATATTTACAAACTTGCCTAACTTGGTGTGGGTCCTACAGATCCGCAAAACAGGTTCGTTTAATTTATCAATCAAGTTAGTTTATCCAGACCAGGTATCAAATCGGTTCTCAGCCTTATCAAATTACTGAGTTGGATTGGCTAAGTATAGTTCAACTTAACCCCGTTAAATTACCGAGTTCAGATTGGTTAAGTGTAGGTTAACTTAACCCTAACCACTAGTCGTATTTTTCGGTTAAGTGTCATTAAGAAATCAAGCCCGGTTCACTTAACCTACCCATTCATGTCAAATTGGTTAAGTGTCATAAATCAAATTTACTTAACCTTATCATGTAACATTGATTAATTTAATGCACCTTAACCTCTCACATTAGACCTCGTTGTGGTTACTAGTTAAGCCTGGCGGGTCCGGGTAGCTTTACACCACAACTTGGTCTAACCTCGGGTTCAAGGTACAACATGACCAACTTCTCACATTGGGTCCTATTGTTTGTAGCAACTAGTTAAGCCGGTCGGTTCCGGGTAGGTTTACGCTACAAACTCAACCCAACCTCGAGTTGGTCACACTTATCTTTTCTAAGTGTCATGTCCATCATGTTTCCAAAACATGTTACAAGTTTTCAAGCATTTGGGTAGACCTAACTTAATAGGTAAATTCCCAAAGGGTAGACCTAACTTAATAGGTAAATTCCCAAGCTTATGTTTTTATGTCTTTTAAGTTTACTCAACCCCAAACGCAATCTCATCGCTTACATATCGCAATAGCGCCTAAAGGATAGAAAGAGGGAACTTGGCATAATCATGACATAAAGGTGTTGAAGCCACAAGTTCAACAAGGTGGCATATGAAATGTACATGTGTTCATATGCTTGCATATTACATTTTTAGGCCTCAAAAGCATGCATAAAACCAAACTTAGCATATTGGTGATACATGGTGATAAATGACATGTAGAAATGGCCATAAGTTCGCATTTAGCCTCACATGCAAGTTATCATAAGAGATATGATAACTTACATGTTGCCAAAATGAAACCTTTAGCATAAAGCTTGAAGCTTTATGTTCATAAACCCAAGATAAGCTTGCATAACATGATAACATGAACAAAATGATCAACCCAAACTTGCCTAACATAACTTGCATATATGACAAACTTGCATATCAAACTTGCATAACACAATATGATAAACTTGCATATCACAACATGGCAAACTTGCATAGCATAACATGGTAAACTTGCATATCATAACATGGCATACTTGCATAACATAACATCATAAACTTGCATATCATAACATGGCATACTTGCATAACATAACATCATAAACTTGCATATCATAACATGGCATACTTGCATAACATAACATCATAAACTTGCATATCATAACATGGCATACTTGCATAACATAACATCATAAACTTGCATATCATAACATGTCAAACTTGCATATCATACATTTAACTTTAGAGTTTAAGTATGAAAGTGGAATAGGGCTTACAATGCTTATGAAGACACAAAAATATGACAAAGCCCTTATGCAATCATAAAACCCAAATATGAAGCTCCAAATCAATAAAAACCCTTGCTTTATGATGTAAAGATTGTAACTTGACTTGAATGCAAGCTAATAATGCTCATTTCAACTTGAAATCACTAGAATGAATATGAATCTCTTATAGGAATAAGCTTAGAGATTTTTAAGAGAGAGTGGAGGCCATGAGAGGAATAATTTTGCCATAGTTTAGTTGCATGAATGAATATTAATGATTTAGGGGTAGGTTAGGGGCTTATTTATAGAGATTAGGATTTGTTTTAGACCCTTAGATTAACCCTAGGTTAGTTTAGGTCCGTCAGATTTCATCCCAAGCACTCCAACCCAACCCAAAACTCAACCAGGTGCACCCAGGCCAGAATATGCCGACAGGGCAAGTCGACTGCCAAGTCGACAGGCATGTCGACAGGCAAGTCGACAGCCCTATCGACAGCCAAGTCGACTTGGCTGGGCGGGAGTTTTCCCGCCTGGCCCCATTTCTGCATGTTTAGAAATTCAAATTTCCCGAAAACTTCTTTGGGCCTTAACCGGGTCATACGGACTCCGATTTTCAAATACTCGGACTCTATTTCGCGTATTTTTCCGAGACGAACGCAATGGCATAGTCCATTTCCCTTGATTCAGATTTATAAATTAAATTCTGCCTCGATTTACGATATAATAGGTTATCAGAAATACGGGTTGTTACATTCTCCCCTCCTTAAAGGATTTCGTCCTCGAAATCTTCAAGTTAGGAAGAACGCATCCTACCATCCATCATCCATCTACTCAAATCATCACTCACGAGCAATCATTGTCCTTAAAGATTCTAATGCGGTATGAACATATGCAAATGGTGTGTGTGTGTATATGTTCTTATCTAATGCAAAGATCCTCAATGCAAAGTATGTTAGTGAAATGAATCCATTATGTATGCAAATAGTCCTAATCATATAATACTATATGTGTGCACAAACATTCATCCATATGCAACATCCATGTGCCGAATTAACCATCTTGCAACCAGAAGAATTGAAAATGTACACACGTCCATATGCAATATGAGAGTGTATTTCAAGCCAATCTAGTGCCTAGTGTGTGTTTATGCATCCACGAGCAACCACTAGCAACCACTTGCATCCACTTGCAACCGTCAAACATAACATGTCTCAAACACATGTTTACATCCATAGGATTCCTATCTCAACAAGATACAGTCGAGTGATGGAAGCGAGTACAGATAAAACAAAAACTTGGTACATATACTTACGGACTACTAGTACAGATCAGATTTTTCCCAAATGATTCTTAGAAAACTAAGCATGGTAGAAACCCAAAATGTATTCGTCAAAGTCACCCTCATGCCCAACACAGATACTCTCAAACCCCAATTTATCACAAACAGATGAGTTATAACTCTCAAGGAGTTTGAGACTATTACCAGATTAGAAGCAAGACTAGCATTAAAGTACCGAGTTTCCATTACAGAATCAAAATACCAGAAAAAGAGTTTCAAACTGAAAATCAGACAAGGAAAATTAAACATCCTACAGACAAATTATTCTAGCCCTAATCTATTCACTCGCCATGCGAGTATTCACCGTTCCTTCCGACGTAGTCCCTTTCTTCTTCGGGCAGTCCCTAGTGAAATGTCCCATCTCTCCACAGTTAAAGCAAGTGCCCTTCCTCTTTCTGCAATCCTTGTTTAGATGAGTTGAGCTTCCACAAGTAAAGCACTTCTTTTCCTTCTTATCTTCAGACTTCTCCTCCTTCTTTTGCATTTCCTTTTTGGGCCCCGTTTTCTTGTTTTGAGACTCATTCACCTTGACCTCCTTCTTTGCACTCTTGTTCTCTTCATTGAGTAGGGCCATATCTACCAAACTCTCAAACGTGACCCCCATGGGCACATGAGACATAGCTAACTCCTGTAACGGCTCATTCAATCCTCTAGCAAAACGAAGAGCCTTCTTCTGAGTAGTACTCACCATATCCAAGCCAAAACGAGCTAACTGATTGAACTTGTTCACATATTCTTTGACAGACATGTCTCCTTGCTTCAAAGCAATAAACCTCTCCATTTGCAAATTCTCTTCAGCAGAAGACAGAAACTTAAGCCCGAATCTTGTCCTGAAATCGGCCCAAGTCTCAACGGGTCTAGTACCATTGGTGACTTCCCACCAATAAGCGGCTTCATCTCTCATAAGCCAAACCGCCAACAAGATCTTTCTCTGATCATCTAATCCAAAGATAGCGAATAAATCCTCGGTCTCTTTCAACCAATTCCGGGCCTCTACAAAAGTCTCGGTACCTAGAAAGTTCTTGCCACCCATTGCTTTGAAATCTTTGCAAGTCTTTGCGAAGTCAGCTTGAGGATGCTGAGGGGGAGGAGGAAGAGGAACCTCAGCGACAGGAGGAGGAGGAACATCAGCGACAGGAGGAGGAGGAACATTAACTACCGGAGGAGGAGGAGGAGGAACATCTGCGGGGCCGGCTTCGGTCGCCCTAGCCTCCAAAAGTCTCCTATACCAAACAGGTACGTGTACTCCCTCCGGAATAGCAAAGTTATCGGCCATACTGAAAACGAAGAAAAAGACAAATTCAGAATGGAGAAAAACGAAGGAATTTAGCTAATGGCTTTTTGGGGAATAGCCTTTAAAATAAACTAGACTTTTCTTTGGAAAATACTTTATACTTGGTTTTGAAAATAGTTTTCCAAAAGTTTTCTAAAAACCTTTTTGTTCCTTCTCGTAAACCATATGCTCTGATACCAAATGTGACACCCCACCTCCGCCAGGGTGGCTCTTGAAAGCACTCTGACTTTGGAGGGGTGTTTGAATCAGGTAAACATGCATAATGATATATCAAGGCAGAACAAGAACATATATATATGTAAACAGAGTAAATAAGATAAGTAAAACAGCGGAAGATTTCAAACTATTTCAAAAACAAGTCTGGTACAACATAATGTCAACTTTCCAAATACACAAGTCTAGATAAAAACAACATCACCGGAAAACTGAAATACATAAGTACTATCCCCAAAATAAGTGATAACCATAGCTAGCTTCATGTCAAGACCGTACATGAGCTAAAATCCCACAAGCAAGCGATCAGAAAGCCAAGCTAAGCTCCAATATTCCCACCCTAAGAACCTGGGGGGGGGGGGGAACGGAAGAAAAGAGGTGAAAGAAAACAGGTCAGTCAAAAAGACTGAGTAAGCCCTACTACAATCAATGTAAACTGATAAAGTTAACTGGCATGAGAAGCAGGGATGAACATAAGGATAATTACATACTAGCATGGTGAATATCTAACAGATAATTCAAAGGGGTCATCACATAATCAAGGTGAAGTTTTTCACCACAGGTGTACCAGCATTCTAACATGTCATGTATAAATAAGAATTTATCCCTTGGCCTAAACTTGGCCCAATATCAGGTGTTGGCCTAAGTCAAGATCCAACTTCTTAGTACCAATACTAGTATAACAGGATTAGGTGTTACCCTAATGTCTACGTCAAAACAGGACGGAACAGAATGGTTTATAGATAAAGTTCGGGAAAAATTGGCTTTTACCACCCTAACAGAACAAAGTACAGAAACGGAATACTACAATTAGGTGTACACTAGTAGTGGGCCTAACAAAACAGACGGTACCACGCAGACACAGACGGGTGTTACCACCCAACAAAACAGACGGTACCAACAGAATCAGACAGAGCTAAGTGTACCCTAAATCCTACCTAAGCGATCGGCTCCCTAATACATAAATACCCTATGTCGGCCCCACGATAGGGTGGATCACTCCCTAAAGTGGCAACCAATTGGCACAGGCATATTTACAGATGTCACGGCGTCTTACATCCTCAGAAGCAGACCGGGATCCATGCACGCACATGACCCGGTTGGAACGCACCATCAACACCCATCGCCATTATCAGAATGAACCACTTATAATTAGTTCAGTAAGCGTGCCCGGACCCTACCTACAGTTGGGTCAAAGTTTTGATACCAGAAAGGGTTACTGACTAATATGGGTCCCAAACAACAAATGGCACAAGTATTCCCCCTTGTGTCCCCAGACTATCAGATTCAGATTAACTTATTAACAGAGTTCAGACATATAAAGTTCAGACGATCAGTTTTCAGACTAACGGATCAGATAACAGATTTACAAACTTGCCTAACTTGGTGTGGGTCCTACAGATCCGCAAAACAGGTTCGTTTAATTTATCAATCAAGTTAGTTTATCCAGACCAGGTATCAAATCGGTTCTCAGCCTTATCAAATTACTGAGTTGGATTGGCTAAGTATAGTTCAACTTAACCCCGTTAAATTACCGAGTTCAGATTGGTTAAGTGTAGGTTAACTTAACCCTAACCACTAGTCGTATTTTTCGGTTAAGTGTCATTAAGAAATCAAGCCCGGTTTCACTTAACCTACCCATTCATGTCAAATTGGTTAAGTGTCATAAATCAAATTTACTTAACCTTATCATGTAACATTAATTAATTTAATGCACCTTAACCTCTCACATTAGACCTCGTTGTGGTTACTAGTTAAGCCGGGCGGGTCCGGGTAGCTTTACACCACAACTTGGTCTAACCTCGGGTTCAAGGTACAACATGACCAACTTCTCACATTGGGTCCTATTGTTTGTAGCAACTAGTTAAGCCGGTCGGTTCCGGGTAGGTTTACGCAACAAACTCAACCCAACCTCGAGTTGGTCACACTTATCTTTTCTAAGTGTCATGTCCATCATGTTTCCAAAACATGTTACAAGTTTTCAAGCATTTGGGTAGACCTAACTTAATAGGTAAATTCCCAAAGGGTAGACCTAACTTAATAGGTAAATTCCCAAGCTTATGTTTTTATGTCTTTTAAGTTTACTCAACCCCAAACGCAATCCCATCGCTTACATATCGCAATAGCGCCTAAAGGATAGAAAGAGGGAACTTGGCATAATCATGACATAAAGGTGTTGAAGCCACAAGTTCAACAAGGTGGCATATGAAATGTACATGTGTTCATATGCTTGCATATTACATTTTTAGGCCTCAAAAGCATGCATAAAACCAAACTTAGCATATTGGTGATACATGGTGATAAATGACATGTAGAAATGGCCATAAGTTCGCATTTAGCCTCACATGCAAGTTATCATAAGAGATATGATAACTTACATGTTGCCAAAATGCAACCTTTAGCATAAAGCTTGAAGCTTTATGTTCATAAACCCAAGATAAGCTTGCATAACATGATAACATGAACAAAATGATCAACCCAAACTTGCCAAACATAACTTGAATTTATGACAAACTTGCATATCAAACTTGCATAACATAATATGATAAACTTGCATATCACAACATGGCAAACTTGCATAGCATAACATGGTAAACTTGCATATCATAACATGGCATACTTGCATAACATAACATCATAAACTTGCATATCATAACATGGCATACTTGCATAACATAACATCATAAACTTGCATATCATAACATGACATACTTGCATAACATAACATCATAAACTTGCATATCATAACATGACATACTTGCATAACATAACATCATAAACTTGCATATCATAACATGTCAAACTTGCATATCATACATTTAACTTTAGAGTTTATGAAAGTAGAATAGGGCTTACAATGCTTATGAAGACACAAAAATATGACAAAGCCCTTATGCAATCATAAAACCCAAATATGAAGCTCCAAATCAATAAAAACCCTTGCTTTATGATGTAAAGATTGTAACTTGACTTGAATGCAAGCTAATAATGCTCATGTAAACTTGAAATCACTAGAATGAATATGAATCTCTTATAGGAATAAGCTTAGAGATTTTTAAGAGAGAGTGGAGGCCATGAGAGGAATAATTTTGCCATAGTTTAGTTGCATGAATGAATATTAATGATTTAGGGGTTGGTTAGGGGCTTATTTATAGAGATTAGGATTAGTTTTAGACCCTTAGATTAACCCTAGGTTAGTTTAGGTCCGTCAGATTTCATCCCAAGCCCTCCAACCCAGCCCAAAACTCAACCAGGTGCACCCAGGCCAGAATATGCCGACAGGGCAAGTCGACAGCCCTGTCGACTGCCAAGTCGACAGGCATGTCGACAGGCAAGTCGACAGCCCTGTCGACAGCCAAGTCCACTTGGCTGGGCGGGAGTTTTCCCGCCTGGCCCCATTTCTGCATGTTTAGAAATTCAAATTTCCCGAAAACTTCTTTGGGCCTTAACCGGGTCATACGGACTCCGATTTTCGAAAACTCGGACTCTATTTCGCGTATTTTTCCGAGACGAACGCAATGGCATAGTCCATTTCCCTTGATTCAGATTTATAAATTAAATTCTGCCTCGATTTACGATATAACAGGTTATCAGAAATATGGGTTGTTACATTGCAGATACCCTACCTTTTTTAGGAATTGTGTCCTCACAATTTTCTCGCATTTGTGCATACATGTCAATCAATTCAAGGATTCTAACCCTATTCAAACACACACATCCATCGAGTCAAACAATAATTAAAACTTAACAATCACATAAACACTTATATGTGAGGGATAAATTAAGAAATAAAAATACATTTAGTTTGCAAATAGTCTAGGATAATTCATCCTAACTTTGTCCTCTAATTTCCATGTGTAATCATTTTGATCAAGACTCTACTGCACTTTTACAAGCTTCAGGGTTTTGTTTCTCAACTTCTTTACTTCTTTGGCCAAAATCACCACTGGTTCTTTTTCATAAATTAAATCTGAATTTATCTGAACCTGTGATGGTGTCTCCAAAATATCTTGCTTATTATGAACCCATCTCCTCAATTGTGATACATGAAAAACATCGTGTATTCCTTGCATATTTTCAGGTAACTCTAAATTATAAGCTAAAGAACCAATTCTTTCCATAATTTTATAGGGTCCTACATACCTTGGTGTTAGTTTACCTTGTTTACCAAACCTTAAAACCTTCTTCATTGGTGAAATTTTAATGAAGACAAAGTCTTCCACCTAGCATTCAACTTGTTTCCTTTTTATATCTGCATATTTATTTTTTCTATCATGTGTAGCTGCCATTTTTTCCCTAATTAATGCAATTTTTTTAGTAGTTTCTTTTATATACTCTGGTCCTAAGATTGCTCTTTCTCCGGTGTCAACCCAACATATAGGAGATAAACATGGTTTGCCATATAAAGCTTCAAATGGTGCCATTCCTATAGTGCTTTGATAACTGTTGTTATATGCAAATTCAACCAAATGGAGGTGATCTTCCCAGTTACCCCCAAAATCTAAAATACAAGCTCTCAACAAATCCTCTAACACCTTGTTATACTTCAGTGTGCTTATCTGACTGAGGATGATAAGCAGTGCTCATGCAAAGCTCCTCCTCATGGCCTCTTGAAAACTTCTCCAAAACTTAGATGTGAAGGTAATGTCTCTATCGCCACTACAAGAAATATGTCTATTCATAGCATTGAAAAAAAAGCTGCTATAGCCTTTAACAGCGTTTTGATGAACGCTGTCTAACAAGAGGCAATTAGGGAGAAGGACAAACTTTACCGAAAAATTAGGATAAAAGGCACCAACTTTTATTTTTAGTCTAAAGGACAAAATTTCAACCAAAATTAAGCTGAAGGAATGCTAAATGTAATTAGCATTATATTCAGTTTTTCACACTGCACGAAAATGCTAGTTTTAACTAGCATTATTCAGTTTTACATTGCAGAAAATGCTAATTATATTTAGCATTGTCCTTCAGCTTAATTTTTTTCAAAGTTTGTCCTTCAACCTAAAAAAAAAACTTGACGTCCTTCAGACTAATTTTTTTCCAAAGTTTGTCCTTATGCCCATTTTCCACGTCTAACAACTCGCTGTTATAGGTCCCTGGTATATCACAGCGTTTTAAAAATGTTGTAGAAAATTGACATATTACAGCGTTTTAAATGGTGTTGTCCTTATATTTATACAGCGTTTTATATTGTTCTAAAAATGTTGTTATCTTCCCTTTACCACAGTGTTTAGCCATATATCACAGCATTTCTCGAAGTTTACAGATTCTTTACTACTGCAGCGTTTAGCCACATATACAAATTCTTTACTACCATAGCGTTTTGCCACATATCACAACATTTCTGGAAGTTTACATGTTCTTTACTATCACAGCGTTTTGCCACATATCACAACATTTTTTGCATCTATCACAACATTTACATATTGTAGTATCAAAATATTCATGCACAAACATATCAACATGTAAATATATCAATCAACTAATTATATAACACAATATTCATACACAAAGACATCATCAATAAACAAACTTTGCATAATTTCAATAAACTAAATTTACACTATCTATCGAACAAAGTCACGATATCTATAAATAAAACAAAATTTCCATAAAACAAGTTTGCGCTGAATACCAACAAAATGAACATATAAAAGTTACCGCTTTCTCTGTAACCAGATACCACAAGCGGTCTTATTGTTGAGGGATCTTCAGAAGCGCCAAACGATAATCTGATTATAGCCGAATGCACAACGATGTCCATCTCCAATACCTATACACATGTGTTCATGTTAGCATTTGGTCATGCTTGCACATTAACAAGAAAACAATTTTCGACAAGAAAAAAGAATACTTAGTTAATTTTTATAAAATTAGTAAACATAGTTAATTTTTTATAATAGTTGGTTAATTTTATACTATTTAGTTAATTTTAATAATACTTAGTTAATTTTTAGTTATTGTTATTATTATTATAGAATACTTGGTAATACTAATATTGTTATGTACTTAGTTAACTTTTATAAACTAAACTTCTTAATCTTAATCAAATTAGTAAACTTAGTTAATTTTTTTTATAATAGTTAGTTAATTTTTTATAATAGTTAGTTAATTTTTATAATACTTGGTTAATTTTAAATTATTGCAATTATTGTTATAAAATACTTAGTAATGTTTTATATTTTTATATACTTAGTTAACTTTTTTATAAATTAAACTTCTTAATTTTTATAAAATTAGTACACTAAGTTAATTTTTTAAAATTGTTTGTTAATTTTTGTAATGCTTAATTAATTTTTATAAGTTTATTTAATTTTTTATAATCTTAGTTAATTTACTACTATTCTGGCATGATTCAGACGTTTGGTTCCCAAATCAGATGTCTGGAATTTCTCTCAGATCTGCACATGCTTGGAAGCAGACATCTGGGCTCGAACCAGACGTCTGCATGGTTTCCCAGACATTTGGTTTGCACTTCAGGTTGCAAACCTGACTGATATCAAACGTCTGGAAGAGTATCTTGATGTCCGATTCCCTCCTCAGCCCCAAACTCCGCAGTTGAGTTTGACGTACATAGACAGTTTATGTTATTGCTTCTTTCAAACATTACCCAACAGGGAAAAAGGAAGTTTTCTGATTAAGTTTTCATGAGAAGTAAAAATATTATAAAGAGATGGCAACAAAAGCAGGTAATATTTTCATTTTGTAACTTCTTAAAAATAACAGTCAAGAAAGAACTTAGTTTGTGCCAGAACTAAACAAGATCTGCTTCCCTCTGATTCACAGCCTTTGGAAATGATTCACAGCCTTTAAAAATAACTGCAACTGTTGCATGAAAAGGAAGGGTTAGCGACCAACCGACATACTAGTTCATACGGCAAAAGCAACTGGATTCAATTTAGTCCCGGAATTATTGATGAAAGATGACAATGCTACTCCTAATAAATCACCTTTGTCTAATAATGCATTGACTGGCTCAAAAAGAAAGTACAATCATAAAAGTCAAAGCATTAATGAGAAGAATTGAGAAAGTTTAATCATATCAGGTTACAACTTTAAAGGTAACTAACCTGGAGTTCTTTTACACGGTCCCAAAGAGGTGGCAAGCCAGACAAAAGGCTTTTAACAGATGACTCAGGAGGTTTTGCATTCTTGATGGATAACTCAGATGCTATGTAATAAATGAGCTATCCAATAGCTCATAGATAACTCAGAGAAACTGCAAGATGGCATGATTGATGGATCTTAAGAAATTTATTTATTGTAAAAATTAACTAATTATTATAAAATTTGCATACGTGACTAGAACCTATGAAATTTGCATACGTGACTAGTAAAAACACAACCAAGAAATAAGCCCTTACTTAGTAGCCAGTCCCTCAAGATTTCCTCCATCACCAATAGTCACATATACAGGAGCCGACCTATCGATAATTGGAGCACATTCACCGTTCACTATATTGTAAGCAATATTCGACATGCGTTTATGTGGCAAACAATGACAAAAGTTAAATTTGATACCACAAATTGGAACAAAGCACGGTATTGACCAATACTTGCGCTGCTTTCATAAGCATTCACATGACCGGCAAAGACGACATCGACTTTGTATTTCACAAGCAGAGTGGTCATCATCTTAAACGACTCAGTTTACTTAATTTCTAGATAAATTCAACAAAGGCATTAACTAGCATGAACTCAGTTACCTGATAATTCCATATAGACTGCACTGTCAAAATTGAAATTTCATATGCTTCCCTTGCAGCAACAACTGTTCTAATAGCATCATCAACTAATATAAATGAATAATCTAATGCATCCTTACCTGTCGTGCTTTCTTTAAAGCCATTGCTATTTCAGAAATTGCTGTTTCAGAATGGCAAGCCATTGTTGTTCATTCCGGAATAGAAGGCGCTCAGGCTTGCTGTTTCGGAACAGCAAGCCACTGCTGTTCGGGACAGTTTGGCATTTCGAATAATCATATGTGGATTAAAAGCACATTTTGACTTACAATGAAAAAAAATCCGAAGCTCCGCCTAAAAGAAGAGCAAGTAACAGGTGGAAAACTGATTGCAGTTGGCACCCTGAAGGCAAGAGAACTGTTGCTCATGAATAGAAATTTTCAGCGAAGATGGACTTAGCACCCTGAAGGCACTTAGCACAACTAACCCAACCACATATGCACAAAACAAGAAACCGCAGGAGGTACCTGACCAAATAAAAGAGGCTAATTAGATACTAGGAACAGCAGTTCATTGAGGAAGTTATGAGCAGAGCCTGAGGTGCTCAAGTTTCAAAGAAAAAAAATGCAATTATTTACAGTTTGGATCTTTTTATCATAGGGTTCTTCGCTTTTTTTCTTTCTTTCTTTTAATTACGTATGCAAATATGTGATTGCACTTCTATTTTCTAGTCAGACATATGTTTTACAACCATGAGATGCAGAAATATCTAAATGTGCTAATAGAGAAAAAAAACATATTAATTCATGTGTCAAGATCACTACACTTAGAACGCCGATATTGTAATCTTTAATCTAGTTGTATGAAAAGGATAATTAAAAAAAAACATGAACAAATATTAAAGAGTTATGTCTACAGTGTTCTTAAACCATATCATTAGTACGTTACAATTTTTGATGTTAGTAAATAAATTTCAAAATCCACAGTTTCGAAGCAAATCAGTCGCCCGAAAAAAAGAAAATAAGGCCAATGACTTTGCATAGATAAAAAGTATCCATAAATAGCAGTGTACCAAAAAAAAGGCAAGAAATAGATGATTTTGTAATACCTTCTAATCCAAGAAGATGATGAAACCATAATTTTGGAGTTGAGTATAACTGGTAAAGTTTATCAACCTAACAAACTGAAAAAAATGGATTATTCAGAGAGAAATGGTACCTCCACAAATAATGTGCGTAGAATACTGCCACAAGCAGGTAGTGACATTTGCACTCAGACTCAATGAGTTGCCACGGTGCTCATGGCTCCCTTATTCCTGTCGCATGTTCTAGACCACATTTAATTTACCAATAGAGAACGCATAATTACTTAAAAGTACACACCTTCCTCGCATCAAGATCATAATCTTCTAACCATAGTCCCACTCGAAATGTTGCCATGAATAACAAATCACCTGACATAAATTAACTCTTCAGCAAATGAACATAATAATTGAATCAAGTATGTGAGATTTAAATTCTATTAAAAAAATGAAAAAAAAGCACATAGAAAATCTACATATAAATTCAGAAATCAAAGACAGGTTAATAGAATAGGATATTCCAGAGTACAAATGAACTATGTTAAAAAAAGCACACAGCAAATGTTCTAGACAGGCTAACAAGTTGTGCTACTTCAATTAAATTATCAACGTTTGATGTGCTCATTGCTAAAAAAGCATACAACAAATGCTCTAGACAGGCTAACAAGTCCGCCAACACCCAGATTACAAATGAACTATCAACCTTATGTGCATTGCTAAAATTGAAATTAAGAGGAAAAAAGCTCATTTCATCCAGGGAGGGAATAGGGCGAAAATTGCTAGTCAATCAAATTATTTTATATGAAAAAATCAGAAGTCGTACACATATGAAGATTAACAGAAAATGGCATACCGATGTGTCATAACCAGGACCGTTTCCAGTCTCCGTGTTTCCCTAGGCCAATACGAATTTTGTTAATTTTTCACACAAGAAATAATAATAATATAATATTATGAATTTTTTTTCATTAGCTTTGTGCATACAAAAGAAGATCTTCAACCTATCTAATGAAAACAACTTCCACTTGGGTTTTAATAAGTTGGCTCTTTAATTATATCTTCGTATTTTCATGCCACATCACAATATCATAATAAATTCAAGACAGTGAGGACAAGGTTGGGGCAACTGATAGCTTTTACTTAACATATTTCAACAAGCTTTCCCCATTAGCGTGTGTGTCCCCAATCTTAGTATAACATCTACATTAATACATGTAATACTAAAAAAAAAGACAAAGATAAACAAATAAATACCTGGATATAATGATATCCAAATAAACTCCTGCAGCATCCCTGAAAATTAAATGATAATTAAAATGAGAGGACAAAAACCCCAAAAGAGGTAGAAGAAACATATTTATTCCTAAACACTGATAGTAATGTCTGACATTAAATAATCAAACACTAGTAATTAGATTCCCAGAACAATCAAACATTACACAGCCAATACAATGGTAACTAGATTCCCAAAACAAAGTCATAATCGACCAGGCACGTTAGATCCACAATTCATGTGCCAAACCCAAACAAATTGTTTGAACCCCTAAATCGAATTCGAAATACAGATATGTAGTAATCCCTAAATCGAATTCGAAATATAGATATGCAGTAATCGGTATAGGAAGAAGAAGTGCGATATTGTTTGAACCCCTTCTCTGAATCGAAACATGAAGTAGGTTTGGAATGGGATTTAATAGAAGAACAGTTTAGCGCATTCAGATCGATAGTTTGAAGAAGTTTCGACAGATCTGATTAAAATATGAAGAGTAGTAGACAAAATTCTAGGGTTGGGGAAAATTTTGTGAAATGGGAGAAATAAAAAGGTAAATAAAAGGGAAAGAACGCGGCAATGAAATTTTTAGAGGGAAACGATGTTAATAAATTTTGGACATAAGACTTCAGCGTTTTTGCATGTTGTCTTTGTTTTTTCACTTTGTATTTTCAATTTATTGAAGGTTCAATAACAACAAGTAGCCCAAAATGCTGTCTTCTAGTATTGTGGATAACCACTTTTCTTGTAGTGCACTTACTATAGTCTTGGGTATGCCATGCAACTTTACTATTTCTTTCAAGAATATTTGAGCCAATTTTGGTGCATTTCTTTCTGACTTTAATGGAATGAAACATGCTACTTTAGTTAGCCTATCAACCACTACCCATATGCTCATATTTCCTCTTTTAGATCTTTGTAGACCATCTACAAAATCCATGGAGATATCCTCCCATTTCCATTGAGGTATACTTAATGGTTGAAGCCTTTATCTATTAGCAAGTTATACATTTGGCGACAAATTTAGCTACACCATTCTTCATTCCTTTCCACCAATAATCCCTCTTAAGATTATGATACATCCTGGTATTCCCTAGATGTATGGAATACCTACCTCTATGGTATTCATTCAGCATCTCCTCTTTAAATTCTAAATCTCCAGGCACCTAAATTCAATTTTACATATCTCTTCTCATCAATGTGCAGGTTTTTAACTTCTTCTCCCCTTCCCAAAAGAGTTTTCTTTTCTGAGGTAATGGGGTCTTGATTTTGCATATTCCCCACATTCATAATTAAATCAGATTGCAAGGTTATCATGCAAAACTTCCCCACATTTTTTTGTGTATCATGCACCTCCATGTGCACACCACATTTCTATATTATCTCCAGATCAGTGAGCAACATAAAATTCTTGAATTCTTCTATCACCATCAGACTTACTTTAGCATGCTGCCTACTCAAAGAATCAACCACTTTGTTTGCTTTTCCTGGTGTATACAGTATATCAAAATCATAAGCAGCTAAAAATTCAACACATCTATGTTGCCTTGTATTTAAATCTTTTTGTGAAAATAAATATTTCAAGGATTTTTAATCAGTTAGAGCTCAAATTTTGCTCCTAACAAATAATGTCTTCATAGCTTTAAAGCAAATACTTCTGCGGCCAATTCTAAATCATGTGTTGCATATCGAACTTCATGTGGATTCAATTGCCTTGATGCATATGCCACAACTTGACTCTGTTGCATCAATACTGCTCCTAAGCCATATCCACATGCATCTGCGTATATGGTTAAGTCATGGTTTCCTTCTGGTAAAGACAAGTGCATTTACTAATGCTTCTTTTAATTCATCATAGGCTTTTTCACATTTTTCTGTCCAAATATAGGCTTGATCCTTTCTAGTTAAATTTGTGAGTGGTGCTAATATCTTAGAAAAATCCTTAATGAATCTTCTATAGTATCCAGCCATCCCCATGAATGATCTTACTTCACTCACTGTCTTGGGTCTTTCCAAGTCTGTATGGCTATAACTTTACCTGGGTTTACTGAAATTCCTTGTGAAGAAATTACATGCCCAAGAAAGTTTACTTCCTTTCTCCAAAATGTACATCTAGAAAACTTTGATTTTAAATTGTTTTGCCTCAACCTGCTCAAGGCTAAATACAACCGATTTTTGTGTACTTCCACTGTTTTTGAATAAATCAAAATGTCACCTATAAAAATTAGTACAAATTTATCCAAGTAATCTCTGAATATCCTACACATCAGATCAACAAAATAGGATGGTGCATTAGTTAGTCCAAAGGGCATTACTAAGAACAAATATAACCCATATCTAGTGTTGAATTTTGTGTACTTGGTACTAGACTCCTCCACTTTCATTTGATGAAAACCAGAGGCTAAATCAAGCCTAGAAAATACTTTTGATCCAGCCAGTTGTAACGACCCAGAAAATCTGAACCAATTTAAAAAATTTTATTTGGCTAAAATAATGGATTTTAAATATTTAAAATAAATATTTTAAATAATGGCGATGAAAACTGAGGTTGAATCGACAATTGAAAACGAATATAGTTAATTATAATTATAAACAAGGCCTGAAATGGCGCTGTAGTTTCGAAAATTGAATTCAAACTTTGTCGGACTGTATCGGGTGCAAAACAATCCGGATTTTAGTGAAACCAAAATCATTAGGATCTAATTGGTAATATCTTTCTAACGAATCCGACCAATCGAAATTTCATAGCGGGAATCAAAAGATATGTCCAGTTGAAAATTCTGAATAGTCGCTATGGAATTCAGGCCCTTAAAAATAGACATTTTGCAAACGACCTCGGATTTCGACGAAACCACTGTTGTTAGATCCGCAGTGTCAAGTTATTGCTAGGTTTCAAATTTCATAATTTTTCGAATCAATATGTGAGCGTGGCAAAAGAAAACGCGTTTGACCAGTTTCAGTTGATTTTAATCGACTGGAAATTGGCCATTTTTCCAACGGTCTCAGAATTCGACGAAACTAGTTTTGATAGGACCGTATCGTCAATATGAAGCTAGAAAATATTTTTCTGGAATTTTTAGAGTTAGTATGTGACCCCGGTAATTTGAAATGTACGTTTAAAATTCAATATAGTGATTTAAATGTAAATTCAACGGAAACTGATTGTAACGATCAAATCAGCTTGCGATACATATCCCATTGTGTTTGGAATGGGGGTAAAACGCTACGGACGACAGGCGGTAGGCCTCGTTTAGAGGTCGTATGTAAAAGTCAACTTTTTGCAAAATTAAATAATAAATAAAAGAAAAAAAATTTAATCCCCTCCCTTATCTTTCGTTCTGGCCCCCCCTTTTTTCTTTTCTTCCTACAGTTCGAATCAAACAGAAAAAAAAAGTGGGAAACCCGATCCCGCCGTTGACCCCATCGCGCGTCCCAGGACCTCGTCGCGCCTCTGACGAAAGGCGGCCGCCTCTCGGTTGATCCACCCTCCCCTTCCTCGCCCTACCCTCCAATCGCGATCCCCAGAAGCCGAGAACCCAGCGCCACTACCCCTCCGCCTGCACCACCACTCTGCCGCCTCAGCCCACATTCCGACGCGTGACATCCCCCCTTCTCCATTTGAATCAAGGTGAGTTTTATTTTATTTTCTTTTTAAATCTGATTTTATTTAAGTTAAAACCACATGTTAAAAATCATTTTTTGTGTGTTAGAAACATATGTTAAAATCAGATTGTATTTTCTTTTTCACGTAGAAAGGTTATATATTTTTTTCCGCTAGGAGGATAAGATTTTTATTAGAAAAAAGCGAGATATTTATATAGAGAAAAGCGAGATTTTTATAGCATAATAAAAATATGATTTTTATATATTGAACATCGAAATAAAAATTCGATTTTTATATATTGTATAGCATAATAAAAATTCGATTTTTATATATTGAACATCGAAGTAAAAATTCGATTTTTATATATTGTATAGCATAATAAAAATTCGATTTTTATATATTGAATAGCGAAATAAAAATTCGATTTTTATACATTGAATAGCGAAATAAAAATTCGATTTTTATATATTGAATAGCGAAGTAAAAATTAGATTTTTATATATTGAATAGCATAATAAAAATATGATTTTTATATATTGAACATCGAAGTAAAAAGTCGATTTTTATATATTGAATAGCATAGTAAAAATATGATTTTTATATATGGAATAACGAAGTAAAAATTCGATCTTTACATATGTAGTGAATACGGGTAACGAAAGCGACAAAAGGCGAGAGCGGTGAAGATTTATGCAAAGAAGAGTCGTGGGATTGAATTAGCTATTCGGTGAGAATTTCTCACTCTTCAATTTCTTTTTCTAGCTATATATATTTGTGTTGAAATAAAAGTGAATTGCTATATATAAATATACATATACATATACATATATATATATATATATATATATATATATATATATATATATATATATATATACACGCCCCTCGTCCACAAACCATGGACGATATTTATTGGTTGAAATTGTTGTGAAAATTGATTGATAGCGAATGATTGTTTGGGATTGTTTGTGGTTGATATTGATTGATTGAGGTTGAAAAATACCCGTTTGTGGTTGAGAAATATTTGGTTGAAACCACATAGGATTTGTTTGTGGAAATGAAATAAATATATACATGCCGCCTACGTGCGAACTAGATGCATGATCCCCATTGTCAAAAACCGCGAGGTTTTAAGGTAGAGCGAGGAGCCGTACTAGGGACGGTCCTGGTTTTAACTACCCTGCCGTTATGCTGCCGAAATTTTGAATAATATTCGTGTGTTTGAATTATTTTCATTTGCTTAAACTATATTTATTCATTGAATAGAAAACCTTCATGTGTTGAATTGATATTCATTCGTTGATTAGAAATTCATGTGTTGAATGGTATTCGCATTTTAAATATAAAAATCACATTTTTATCTATATATAGAAACTATAGAAAACCTTCATGTGTTGAATTGATATTCATTCGTTGATTAGAAATTCATGTGTTGAATGGTATTCGCATTTTAAATATAAAAATCACATTTTTATCTATATATAGAAACTATAGAAAATCTTCATGTGTTGAATTGATATTCATTCGTTGATTTGAAATTCATGTGCTTAATGGTATTCATATTTTGAAATAAATTGTTTGATAATAAAAAAATCACCTTTTATCGACTATATGAACTGTGTAAAATAATCTCGTTTTGAAAGAAATTGTTTTATAAGAAAAAAAAAACTATTTTTATCACCAATATGAAATATATAAAATAATAGTGTTTTGAAATGAGTTGTTTTATAATAAAAAATCACATTTTTATTATATGCATAAATCATTGAAATGTGAAGTGTTAAAAATAGCTACTTGTTCAAAATAAACATATATGAGTTGAAATATTCATTAATTAGCCAATGAAATGATTTGCACCTATGTATGTAACATTAGAATGAATGGTGTTTTTAAACCAAATAGAAATCAAATATGAAGTTGAATAGAAAATGATAAATGATAAGAACTGTATATATATGTACATGCATATTCATTGAACAAGTTATAGCAAAGGGGCTAGAGAAGAGGAATAAAATTTTGTGCCCGACAAATAGGTACACATTTACTGTTTTGTTTGGGTGATGATTTTATGAGCGTGTTGGCTAGCCGCTTGGCTTTTTCTTTTTGAGATTAGAAGGACCGGGAAAGCTATTTGCGATTTCCCGAAGCTCCCGGTGCAGGGGAGGTTATGGCGAAATTTTCCAAAATTTTAAGGCGTTAGTGAAATATTTGAAGTGAAAACGATATTGAAATTGTTGAATGAACTATATTTATATAATTATATAAATATAAATAAAATTAAAACGAAACGTGGCCGTGCAGTTCGCATTTTGAAACCGTGATTTCAAACAACTAGTGCGGGAAATCTGACCATTGGATTTTCCCGAAATCTCAACCGTCGGGTTCGCCTTGGAAATATCTTCCCAACGACACCAACCTTGCAAAAATCCAACGGTTGGATTGTCTGGAATGTTTAATTCAAATCTGATGAAAAACAGCGCCAGAAGCGATTATATTTATATATATATAAATATAATTACATATTTAATCAAATAACGACGCTGCAGTTCGTATTTTGAAATCGAAAATTCAAACGATTGTACCGGGAGATCCGACCGTCGGATTTTCCCGAAACTGGAACCGTTGGATTCGTTTTGAAAAGACCTTTCTAATGATGTAAATTTTGTGAAGATCCAACGGTTAGATTTTCAGATATGTGTAAATCAAATCTGAAGAAAAACAGCGCCACGGCCGCGTTATGGCCCGAAGCGTCGTTTTGAATAAATGGGCTATTTTAAAATAAATAAAAATAGCGATAAATTATTATAAAGTACCACAAACATTATGGAATGGAAATAAATTGAATTTGCTCGATTTATGTTGTATTTGATGGTTGAATGGGTTTGGTGTGAAAATTACATTAAAGAACAATATTGGTGTTATCGAATAATTTAACCATTAAAATAAATTGATTTGAAATTCTAAATATACGTGAATTATTTGAAAAGGCCGAGTTAATTCTCATTTCAAATAATTGACCGACGATTGAAAGTCGAAGATGAAGACGGTGGTCGAAGACCGGAGATTTTCACCTCGTTTGGATGGTAACCGAGGTCCTGATTGGGAGGCATCCCGAAATATGGATAATGAGTGGTGATCGTCCAGACGTACGTGGTGATCGATGGGTTTGCGAGGTATTTAGTGCCTCCGGTTTCGTTCAGACCCAGAACGGACTCGTAAATGGACTGTGTGTCTGACAATGGATTTTATTCTGTGTTGATTGATCTCTATTAAATATACATTTGTTTGGCGGCGGAGAATTTATTCTTTTGCTTAACGCCCTTCTCTGAGACGCACGAGCTCAGAGGTTGTATATCGATGGACATCAGTCGCATAGCATGAATTGCCTGTGTGGCATGCTAAGATGCAGTGATCAGGGCTTCTGTTGAAAAGCAAAGTCTTGTGTAGATGATCAAAGCCCCGCCTGTGTGGCGTAGCTTTGTGTATAACGTGAATTCGCGAGCCTTACACCCCGGTATGAACCCGAAACGGGAGAGGACATCAGGGAGGGCCTGCGTCTCTTTCTAGCTAGGGTGGTGTCAGTGACCTACCAGCCCTGACATTTATATACTTTTCACCTATGTGGTTGTTGCTGTTGCGAGGCGCCTCGGTTTGATCGGACGATCCGGGTCCGATGGAGTCATTCGTTGGCTCGTTTACGCCCCAAAGGGCGGGGAGACGTAGTGTTCAGGCATAATAATCCACATCGGTGGACCGGCCCTGACGATCCAAGGGGCAGTTGCGGCTGTTCCGGAGACATGGGCTAGATTGTCTTGAATTCGGTAAGGACTATCTTTTGCCTTGGTTCATGACGGAAATCCAATTCCCAAATACGTGACGGTGCGGTTTTGATTGTATACCTATATATGGCGACATAGTGGTATGGGGCATTAATGCCGTCTATGATTGATAGTTATGATTTGAAATTGTTTTCAAAACATATAAACACTAGCAATAATATCAAATGCCTTTGTTTTATTCGTATCAAGCATATTTTGGCCATTATAAGGTAAAAACTCTATCCTTCGGTTTGCGTTGCATTGTGTGATGGGAACTGAGTCTTATAACGGCTTCATTTTTATAAAAAGCATAGCGATGTTTAAAAGAAATATTTGTTTTAAAGCACTGGCAATCCGATGGAGTAAACCCGTTCCACGAAAGTGGCGTGGTCCTGTGATTAGCCAATTATATATGTGTTGAGTGGATTTCTCATACCAGTCCCATGACTGACTCGTAGTTTGTTTCACTTTCAAACTCGGGTGCCCCTTTTTCTACACGGTCAGCCTTGTATTCAGGTTTAGCTGGTTCTTTTTCTGGATAGCTGGAGCTGAAGGTGGATTCTATCATTTATTTCTTTTTATGTTGTTCATCTCCTATTGTACATATTTTGTTTGTTTTCCGCTGTAGACATTTATGTATAGCTGAACTGTATTTGTACTAAGTAAGATCCTGTATACTGTGTAACTCTGATGATTACTTTTATCCAGTATATTCTATTGTTAATTATCTGGTGTATTTATTTAATTTTGTTCTGCTATTATTTGTTTCTGTGTTATATTCCAAAGATAACCCTTGTTTCCGTCTGAACGGGATTTCGGGTCGTCTCAACGTGGTATCCGAGCTTAGGTTAAGCTTAGTTCTGGAATATAACATTTGAACGAACTCGTCAGAAATAGAACCGGTAGTGTTCTAGGACGGGTAACTCCATACAGATAGGATCAGAAATATCCTAGTATGAGTAGCAGAATGAAATAACACCTGGATAGACACATTTACATTCAAGTATTTGTCTCTATATTTTGAAATATCTTTCCTGTTGACCTGACACTTGATCTGCTATTTGCAGAGGAACTAGAAAATGAGTGCCAGAAACAGAAGAAGTAATACTGACCCGGATATAGAAGCTCTATTTATGAAATATAGAAATCTGGGTGGAAAACCTTTCTCGGGTGAAGAAGCGATTATGAAAACACAAGCTTGGATTCGTTCGGCTGAGAAAATCTTCGAAGCATTAAAGCTGAGGGATGACCAGAAAAGATTACTGGCCTCCTGGGCACTCAAAGATGAAGCTTTGTTCTTGTGGGATTCTGTTGTTAAGGATAATCCAGAAGGTGATATCACCTGGGATAGATTCAAAGTGATTTTCTTGGAAAGATTTACTCCTCCCGAAGCAACTGAGCGCCTATGTGATGAATTTTCTTATTTGATACAAGGTGATATGACCATCCCAGAATATCATAAGAAATTCAATGAACTTTCTCACTTTGCTCCTCATCAAATTCAAAATCTGAAAAGGAAGAATTTGAGATTTATCAATGGGCTTCAAAGGAAATACCAGAATAAAGTATTGGGGCATGTGAAGCTTCCTTTTTCAGAAATGATTTATATGGCTTATCAATATGAAGATCTAGATAAGAAAGGTATGCTACAGTACGAAGAGGAAGTCAGCTTTAGTAATAAAATTGAGTCTGAAACTGATTATCCTGAGCCCAGTGCTAAGAGAAAAAGGGCTAAGTCTGGGAAAGAACCGGTAACAACAGCTATTTGCTCTAACTGCAATAAGAAAGGACATTTGTCGATAAGTTGCCGATCTTTAAAGAAACCAAAGAGCTGAGGAACAAGAAGGTTCGCTTAGTCAAAGTGCAATGGAGTGGAGATCCGCGAGATTGTACTTGGGAAACTGAGGAGAGCATTCAGAAAGCTTATCCTAGATGCCGAGTAGATATCTCTGATTGACTCCGGTGCAAGGTACATTTACCCTACTTTGCACTACCATTCAATTCTCTACTCTATTGTTATCTTCTTTTCATAAATGTGCACTTTTAATTATATAGTCTGAATGATTTTTAAAGGAATATAGGATTTGATTAGTAATTTTTGAAGGTTAAAACAATTGGATTGGTTGTTGTGTTGTGTGATTGTAGATTTATTAAACCACTTTCGACTTTGTTCCTTTTCGGGGATGAAAAGTTTTAAGTGGGGGAGATTGTAACGACCCAGAAAATCTGAACCAATTTAATTTTTTTTATTTGGCTAAAATTATGGATTTTAAATATTTAAAATAAATATTTTAAATAATGGCGATGAAAACTGAGTTTGAATCGACAATTGAAAACGAATATAGTTAATTATAATTATAAACAAGGCCTGAAATGGCGCTGTAGTTTCGAAAATTGAATTCAAACTTTGTCGGACTGTATCGGGTGCAAAACAATCCGGATTTTAGTGAAACCAAATTCATTAGGATCTAATTGGTAATATCTTTCTAACGAATCTGACCAATCGAAATTTCATAGCGGGAATCAAAAGATATGTCCAGTTGAAATTCTGAATAGTCGCTATGGAAATCAGGCCCTTAAAAATAGACATTTTATAAACGACCTCGGATTTTGACGAAACCACTTTTGTTAGATCCGCAGTGTCAAGTTATTGCTAGGTTTCAAATTTCATAATTTTTCGAATCAATATGTGAGCGTGGCAAAAGAAAACGCGTTTGACCAGTTTCAGTTGATTATGATCGACTGGAAATTGGCTGTTTTTCCAACGGTCTCAGAATTCGACGAAACTAGTTTTGATAGGACCGTATCGTCAATACGAAGCTAGAAAATATTTTTCTGGAATTTTTAGAGTTAGTATGTGACCCCGGTAATTTGAAATGTACGTTTAAAATTCAATACAGTGATTTAAATGTAAATTCAATGGAAACTGATTGTAATGATCAAATCAGCTTGCGATACATATCCCATTGTGTTCGGAATGGGGGTAAAACGCTATGGACGATAGGCGGTGGGCCTCGTTTAGAGGTCGTATGTAAAAGTCAACTTTTTGCAAAATTAAATAATTAAATAATAAATAAAAGAAAAAAAATTAATCCCCTCCCTTATCTTTCGTTCTGGCCCCCCTTTTTTTCTTTTCTTCCTACAGTTCGAATCAAACAGAAAAAAAATGGGGAAACCCGATCCCGCCGTTGACCCCATCGCGCGCCCCAGGACCTCGTCGCGCCTCTGACGAAAGGCGGCCGCCTCTCGGTTGATCCACCCTCCCCTTCCTCGCCCTACCCTCCAATCGCGATCCCCAGAAGCCGAGAACCCAGCGCCGCTACCCCTCCGCCTGCACCACCACTCCGCCGCCTCAGCCCACATTCCGACGCGTGATATCCCCCCTTCTCCATTTGAATCAAGGTGGGTTTTATTTTATTTTCTTTTTAAATCTGATTTTATTTAAGTTAAAACCACATGTTAAAAATCAGTTTTTGTGTGTTAGAAACATATGTTAAAATCAGATTATATTTTCTTTTTCACGTAGAAAGGTTATATATTTTTTTCCGCTAGGAGGATAAGATTTTTATTAGAAAAAAAGCGAGATATTTATATAGAGAAAAGCGAGATTTTTATAGCATAATAAAAATATGATTTTTATATATTGAACATCGAAATAAAAATTCGATTTTTATATATTGTATAGCATAATAAAAATTCGATTTTTATATATTGAACATCGAAGTAAAAATTCGATTTTTATATATTGTATAGCATAATAAAAATTCGATTTTTATATATTGAATAGCGAAATAAAAATTCGATTTTTATACATTGAATAGCGAAATAAAAATTCGATTTTTATATATTGAATAGCGAAGTAAAAATTCGATTTTTATATATTGAATAGCATAATAAAAATATGATTTTTATATATTGAACATCGAAGTAAAAATTCGATTTTTATATATTGAATAGCATAGTAAAAATATGATTTTTATATATGCAATAACGAAGTAAAAATTCGATCTTTACATATGTAGTGAATACGGGCAACGAAAGCGATAAAAGGCGAGAGCGGTGAAGATTTATGCAAAGAAGAGTCGTGGGATTGAATTAGCTATTCGGTGAGAATTTCCCACTCTTCAATTTCTTTTTCTAGCTATATATATTTGTGTTGAAATAAAAGTGAATTGCTATATATAAATATACATATACATACATATATATATATATATATATATATATATATATATATATATATACGCCCCTCGTCCACAAACCATGGACGATATTTATTGGTTGAAATTGTTGTGAAAATTGATTGATAGCGAATGATTGTTTGGGATTGTTTGTGGTTGATATTGATTGATTGAGGTTGAAAAATACCCGTTTGTGGTTGAGAAATATTTGGTTGAAACTACATAGGATTAGTTTGTGGAAATGAAATAAATATATACATGCCGCCTGCGTGCGAACTAGATGCATGATCCCCATTGTCAAAAACCGCGAGGTTTTAAGGTAGAGCGAGGAGCCGTACTAGGGACGGTCCCGGTTTTAACTACTCTGCCGTTATGATGCCGAAATTTTGAATAATATTCGTGTGTTTGAATTATTTTCATTTGCTTAAACTATATTTATTCATTGAATAGAAAACCTTCATGTGTTGAATTGATATTCATTCGTTGATTAGAAATTCATGTGTTGAATGGTATTCGCATTTTAAATATAAAAATCACATTTTTATCTATATATAGAAACTATAGAAAACCTTCATGTGTTGAATTGATATTCATTCGTTGATTAGAAATTCATGTGTTGAATGGTATTCGCATTTTAAATATAAAAATCACATTTTTATCTATATATAGAAACTATAGAAAACCTTCATGTGTTGAATTGATATTCATTCGTTGATTTGAAATTCATGTGTTGAATGGTATTCATCTTTTGAAATAAATTGTTTGATAATAAAAAAATCAACTTTTATCGACTATATGAACTGTGTAAAATAATCTCGTTTTGAAAGAAATTGTTTTTATAAGAAAAAAAAACTATTTTTATCACCAATATGAAATATATAAAATAATAGTGTTTTGAAATGAGTTGTTTTATAATAAAAAATCACATTTTTATTATATGCTTAAATCATTGAAATGTGAAGTGTTAAAAATAGCCACTTGTTCAAAATAAACATATATGAGTTGAAATATTCATTAATTAGCTAATGAAATGATTTGCACCTATGTATGTAACATTAGAATGAATGGTGTTTTTAAACCAAATAGAAATCAAATATGAAGTTGAATAGAAAATGATAAATGATAAGAACTGTATATATATGTACATGCATATTCATTGAACAGGTTATAGCAAAGGGGCTAGAGAAGAGGAATAAAATTTTGTGCCCGACAAATAGGTACACATTTACTGTTTTGTTTGGGTGATGATTTTATGAGCCTGTTGGCTAGCCGCTTGGCTTTTTCTTTTTCTTTTTGAGATTAGAAGGACCAGGAAAACTATTTGCGATTTCCCGATGCTCCCGGTGCAGGGGAGGTTATGGCGAAATTTTCCAAAATTTTAAGGCGTTAGTGAAATATTTGAAGTGAAAACGATATTGAAATTGTTGAATGAACTATATTTATATAATTATATAAATATAAATAAAATTAAAACGAAACGTGGCCGTGCAGTTCGCATTTTGAAACCGTGATTTCAAACAACTAGTGCGGGAAATCTGACCATTGGATTTTCCCGAAATCTCAACCGTCGGGTTCGCCTTGGAAATATCTTCCCAACGACACCAACCTTGCAAAAATCCAACGGTTGGATTGTCTGGAATGTTTAATTCAAATCTGATGAAAAACAGCGCCAGAAGCGATTATATTTATATATATATAAATATAATTATATATTTAATCAAATAACGACGCTGCAGTTCGTATTTTGAAATCGAAAATTCAAACGATTGTACCGGGAGATCCGACCGTCGGATTTTCCCGAAACTGGAACCGTTGGATTCGTTTTGAAAAGACCTTTCTAATGATGTAAATTTTGTGAAGATCCAACGGTTAGATTTTCAGATATGTGTAAATCAAATCTGAAGAAAAACAGCGCCACGGCCGCGTTATGGCCCGAAGCGTCGTTTTGAATAAATGGGCTATTTTAAAATAAATAAAAATAGCGATAAATTATTATAAAGTACCACAAACATTATGGAATGGAAATAAATTGAATTTGCTCGATTTATGTTGTATTTGATGGTTGAATGGGTTTGGTGTGAAAATTACATTAAAGAACAATATTGGTGTTATCGAATAATTTAACCATTAAAATAAATTGATTTGAAATTCTAAATATACGTGAATTATTTGAAAAGGCCGAGTTAATTCTCATTTCAAATAATTGACCGACGATTGAAAGTCGAAGATGAAGACGGTGGTCGAAGACCGGAGATTTTCACCTCGTTTGGATGGTAACCGAGGTCCTGATTGGGAGGCATCCCGAAATATGGATAATGAGTGGTGATCGTCCAGACGTACGTGGTGATCGATGGGTTTGCGAGGTATTTAGTGCCTCCGGTTTCGTTCAGACCCAGAACGGACTCGTAAATGGACTGTGTGTCTGACAATGGATTTTATTCTGTGTTGATTGATCTCTATTAAATATACATTTGTTTGGCGGTGGAGAATTTATTCTTTTGCTTAACGCCCTTCTCTGAGACGCACGAGCTCAGAGGTTGTATATCGATGGACATCAGTCGCATAGCATGAATTGCCTGTGTGGCATGCTAAGATGCAGTGATCAGGGCTTCTGTTGAAAAGCAAAGTCTTGTGTAGATGATCAAAGCCCCGCCTGTGTGGCGTAGCTTTGTGTATAACGTGAATTCGCGAGCCTCACACCCCGGTATGAACCAGAAACGGGAGAGGACATCAGGGAGGGCCTGCGTCTCTTTCTAGCTAGGGTGGTGTCAGTGACCTACCAGCCCTGACATTTATATACTTTTCACCTATGTGGTTGTTGCTGTTGCGAGGCGCCTCGGTTTGATCGGACGATCCGGGTCCGATGGAGTCATTCGTTGGCTCGTTTACGCCCCAAAGGGCGGGGAGACGTAGTGTTCAGGCATAATAATCCACATCGGTGGACCGGCCCTGACGATCCAAGGGGCAGTTGCGGCTGTTCCGGAGACATGGGCTAGATTGTCTTGAATTCGGTAAGGACTATCTTTTGCCTTGGTTCATGACGGAAATCCAATTCCCAAATACGTGACGATGCGGTTTTGATTGTATACCTATATATGGCGACATAGTGGTATGGGGCATTAATGCCGTCTATGATTGATAGTTATGATTTGAAATTGTTTTCAAAACATATAAACACTAGCAATAATATCAAATGCCTTTGTTTTATTCGTATCAAGCATATTTTGGCCATTATAAGGTAAAAACTCTATCCTCCGGATTGCGTTGCATTGTGTGATGGGAACTGAGTCTTATAACGGCTTCATTTTTATAAAAAGCATAGCGATATTTAAAATAAAGGTTTGTTTTAAAGCACTGGCAATCCGATGGAGTAAACCCGTTCCACGAAAGTGGCGTGGTCCTGTGATTAGCCAATTATATATGTGTTGAGTGGATTTCTCATACCAGTCCCATGACTGAGTCGTAGTTTGTTTCACTTTCAAACTCGGGTGCCCCTTTTTCTACACGGGCAGCCTTGTATTCAGGTTTAGCTGGTTCTTTTTCTGGATAGCTGGAGCTGAAGATGGATTCTATCATTTATTTCTTTTTATGCTGTTCAACTCCTATTGTACATATTTTGTTTGTTTTCCGCTGTAGACATTTATGTATAGCTGAACTGTATTTGTACTAAGTAAGATCCTGTATACTGTGTAACTCTGATGATTACTTTTATCCAGTATATTCTATTGTTAATTATCTGGTGTATTTATTTAATTTTGTTCTGCTATTATCTGTTTCTATGTTATATTCCAAAGATAACCCTTGTTTCCGTCTGAACGGGATTTCGAGTCGTCTCATCAGTTGATCAAAACGATCATCAATTCTTGGCAAAGGATATTTGTTATTTATAGTTAATTTATTTAATTCCCCGTAATCCACACACCGTCTTAAAGAACCATCTTACTTCTTCACAAATACCCGTGGTGCACCCCAGCAAGAATTGCTTGGTCTTATAAAACCTTTCCCTTCTAATTCCTCTAACTATTTCTTCATTTCAATGAGTTCACTTGGCCCCATTCTTGTGGGTTTATTAATCACTGGACATGCCCCTAGGATTAAGTTAATCTGAAATTCCACTGGCCTATGGTGTGGGATACCTTTAACCTTCCCAAATACATCCAAGTACTCATTTAATATGGGTATGTGCTCAGTTTAAAACTCAAAAGTTTCATCACCTAACTCACATAAATGAAATAACCTTCTTCCTTTGGCAGATTCAGAAAGAACTATAACTCTTTCTTTCTTACTGATATGGAATGAAATGGTGGATGTTTCCAAATTAATTATAGCCTTATGTTGCTTTTACCAATCCATACCCAATATAACACCTATATCTAGATAATTTAAAACATATAAATTAGAAATAAAAACATTTCCCCCTATAATTAACTTTGCATCCACACATATCATGTCCAAGACACAAGAATTTCCTAAAGGACTTTTAATGAGTAAAGGTCTTTTTGTAAAAACACAATTCAGTTTTAATGTTTTAACTATATCATGGGAGATCAAAGAATGTGTTGCTCTTGTATCAAATACTACTCGTATAGGCATTTGGCAAATAAATAATGTACCTTCCATTTGCCCAATGTTTTCTGCATTAGATTCCATTATGGATTTGCCTTTTGTCTCCAGAGTTGCCACTTTTCCTTGCTGTTTATTGTTGGGGCAGTTCCTCTTTAGATGACCTTCCTTCCCACAAATATAACACTTGAATGCTCCTCCCTTCAATTATGGACACTTTAGTTTAATATGTCCCTATTTGCCACAGTGATGACACACTACCTTCTTCTTAGTTTCACCTGTTTTGGAATCACTGGTTTTCTTGCTTCCAGTATCTTCCTATTTCTTATCATATTGATGGTACTTTCCCTTACCCTTTTTGTTATTACTGTTCTTAAAATTCTTGTATTTCTCCCTTTCTTTGTCATCTTTCTCAAAACTTAAAGTTAGATCTATGACTTGATCAAAAGTTTTATCAACATAGGGTAACATAGCTCTACTTAAACCTGATTCAGTCCTTTAATATACCTGCTATTTTTAGATGCTTATCAGCAATTAGCATAGCTCCATATTTTGATAATCCTTCAAATTTCTGAGTGTACTCAGTAACACTTAGATTCCATTGTCTAAGCCTTATAAATTCTTCGAGCAAGGCTGTCTTAGAAGATGCAGGCACAAATCCAGGTTCAATCAGTTCCTTGAACTGATTCCAGGTAATGTCATTTTCAACTCTTCCAGCTATGATTACCTCCGACCAACTCAAAGTTTCTCCTTTCAACTGCTTGGAAGCTACATGCCTCCTCCTTTGATCATCTAATTGCATGCCCCAAAAATCCTATCCAAGGTTCTAAGACAAACTTGGATTTCCATTAGACTTTCAGTCCCTTCAATGCCTTTACCTCCCAAATTGGTATAAGTCTTTAATAATTTAGAGAGCTCTTCATGTGAATTCTCAGGTCTATGCCCTATTCCTTCCCTCAGAGCAATCACTAATTCTTGCATATTCACTACTGGTGTTGGTCTTGCCCTTCCTGCCATGTGTCTTAAGTAAAAGGGATTTGGATTAGCTTAATTTCCTACTCATACATGGTGTTATTCTCCTATATATATATATATATATATATATATATATATATATATATATATATATATATATATTGTAATCAGGCACACACATGCAACTAACCATACAAATTTTAAGTAAATAATTCTATCATCCAGTTAAATATTGTATGTGTTTTACATTAACACAGCTTTGATACCAAAATGGAATGACCCTAATTTTGACCTGAATTTTTGGTATGATTTTTTTTTGGAAAACATATGTAAATGGTACATATAATAAATAAGATAGAAGCCAAAGCCATTCTTTTCAACAAAATACCCAAGATCATAAAAGCTTTACCAATATAAAAATATCAATTCATTTAAAAGAAATTTTGATATATATATATATATGATGATATATACATCCCTCTTGCTTTAAATTAGAGTAGAATAGAAACAAGAGATCCATTGATCTTGTTTGAATCAATGTTGTACACAGACCATAATGATATACTTGTGCTTAATGTATGCTTTAAGAACTCACTAAAATATGTTGAATTCTATAAGAATACAGTAAGATGAATTCGTGTCTTTTTATAAAAATTAAGAGAATCATATCTATGTAAATATAGTGACTTGTACATGTTCACTATCCTGAATCTTTGGTGCATATTTCCACATTGAACCCTTAGCTAGTCCTCCTCTGGATTGAACTAATCCAAATGTGCCAATGTACATCACTTTTGCATTATGGATCTAAATAGATGACTGTGCCAAACAGTCAGGATTAATAGACTTATACATACACACTTTTTCTTTGCATAGTGACTCCAGATTGACTATACAAATAACATTAGTAAATTCCTATAGTTCAAAAATATGTTTACCCAAATCTAATTTGCAAAATGACTATATAAAAGCACAATACGAGATCAGTCACTTGCTTAATATATTGCACTTAGTCTTCCTATCACATAAACATAGTTTTCATAACCCTGCATAACATCATTTCTTTACATAACTGATTAATAAAGAAATTCTGATGGATTCATTTAGATAAAAAAAATTAGGAGCTTTTATTTTTTAGACTTAAGCATGCTAACATCCATGAAAACAAGCCAGACACCTAACCCAATTTTACATAGCTTCTTCATTACCTGAATAAGCAATAGAGGCTGCCTTACCATAAAATGAGACAACCCATTTGCCATAAGCATACAAGGTCAGACTGATGTGCTGGTTTGAGCATCTCAAATAAAAACTTAAGTGATAAAATTAAGATATGGTTTATGAAGAAATTCTATTTTTGAAAGACATACTTCATGTGTATTCGGTTAATAACATCATGCAAGTGCACACCCACTGTTTTGTTCAGTTGACAGTTAGGGTTTAAGAAAGTACAGGTAAATTAATCCTGCATATATAAGCATGGTACGACCTTCCTGATAATATTATGAAATATAGCCATAATGCTATAACACTTGCCATAGAAAAATTTCCAGGAAAACTCAAGTTCCTTTTTATTATTTCCTAGCATGTTTCAATGTGTTAAACCGTTGTCTCATCTGCTTAAGTGAATCACGGGGACACACTGTAGTGATTTAATTCACACCATTACACAAAGATCTCAGGACCAAAATTGAGCCATGTGTCAATCCTGCAACTCAAGTGTAAGCCATTCAACAGCTTTCTTGACCAAAATACCTTAGTTAATTACTAAGTGTATTTCCTTATATTTTCTAGCATCCATCAACCTGAATACTGTAAAACAACTCAGTTTGATTCATCTCATACTTCCATGAGCTATCTATAATAGAAGTCACCCAAAAAAGCAAAATAATCATTGAATCAGTAACATAAACAATCAATCATACATTATACCAGGAAATCGTTTATTTGGGGTTTTTATGAGGTAAGTGTTTTTATCTGAGTATATAAACATATACATATATACATACCAGGATTTTTTATTTGATGTTGACATATGGCTTTTATGGGTATTTTTAAGGGTTTTTGCCACTATGAATAAACTGGTTTCAAATGGATTTCCAACCTAGCTGAGACATAGTTTTAGCATTTTGACCAGAGATCAACATATAGGAAAATTCTATTGCTCTCTTAATCAATCATTGATGGAGCCTCAACACCTATACATAAGTATATTGCAGCCCCTATTTCTTTTTCATGAGGGATTGCCATAGATCAATATCATTTATATGTCTAGTTCTGGGATTCCAGATTACTTTCAATGAATCATAAAAGAATAAATAGGTTTGAACAATAAATCCAAACTCATGTTATACAACTCAGCAATGTCTATATAGAACCATTAATATATACATATATATATATATATATATATATATATATATATATAACTGATCAGAGGATTAAATCAAGAATACACTGAACATATAAAATATTGGCTGTCTCTTTAATTTCAGGACTTAATGCTAGTTATTATAAGTGAGATTGCTCATCATAATCTTCTTCTTCAAAGCTAAAGAAAACCAGAGAAATCTTGCCTTACTCCCAAGCTTTTCTTCTTTGTATTCAAATAAGTTTTATGTATTTTCTCTTGTTTTCACTAGGCAACTTAATCCTCCCTGTATACCCTTATTTATACCACTCAAATTCCTAGGGTTATCAAGTTACGCAAAGTCAGTTTTGCCCTTACCAGATCATACCATTTGTGTGAGTATTGTACACATTATTTTTTCTTCATTTCCTTTGTAGTGCTCGGGATACAAAGTTGCTAAGAAAATCTAAATTACTTTTCAGAAATAAAGGAAATTTTTTAAAAATGTTTTCCCTCCATAACAAGTCATGACAAAGTTACAAATAGGGTATAATAACCCCCCTTTCCAAATTTGGCTATGCACATATATAACCTTGGTGCAACTTGTCTTTCCATATGCATGTATATGCATTATCTCATCCTTTTTTATATTATCCATTAAATCAGACTATAATTTAATTTAATTTCCGATGGAATACATATATGTTTATATACACGAACTATATGATTTATCCTGGAATTTATGGTTTTTCCTTGTGCATAACCCTGTTGTACACATGTGCATACATAAACACACACACAACACAAAACCTCACCAATTCCATTTAAATTCAAAAAAGCATTTTAAATAAAAATTAAAATGATCTTACTTCAAAACTCTGGGTCATTGCAATCCATGAGAAGCCAATTCTATCATCCAAACTAACAACCATCAAGCCATGCATCCATAACCTTACCCTAACACATGGAATTCTATCAAACAACAACAAGATACAACGATATAACGATGATACGATATCAAAGGGTCCTACCGACGAAGAGTTCTGGATGAGTCGCCTTCATGCTCTCTTCTGTTTCCCACGTACAATCTTCGCCATCTTCACTCCATTGTACCTTAACTAGCTTAATCGTCTTCCTCCTAAGCTGTTTCGTGTCATTTCCGGCAACACGAAGTGGCTTACGAGGTTTCGCAACTGCGGTTTCTACTTTAGGTCTTCGTACTGCTATGGAGATACCACTACATTCGAATCATGCACTAACTTCCGTAGAAACGACACATGGAAAACATTATGCACTCTCAACATCTTCTCGGGTAACTCCAATCTATATGCGAGCTTTCCAATTCGCTCGATTAATGGAAATGGTCCAACGAACCTAGGAGCTAACTTTCCTTTATTTCTGAATCTAACCATATGCTTCAACGGTTAAACCTTTGCGAAAACCATATCACCAACGTCGAACTCCAAATCCTTTCGACGCTTATCAGCATAATTTTTCTGACGATCTTGGGCCGCCTTTATTCATTGCCGAACGATCTCAATACAATCTGAGGTCTCTCTTACCATCTTTGGCCCAAGTATTATCTTATCTCCAGTTTCGAACCAACATTCCGGAGAATTACACGGCCTCCCATATAACGCCTCATATGGTGCCATCCCAATTGGCGCAGCGTCCAGGATCTAACTTCAATGAATTGATGGATCCATGAAAACACGATCAAAGAAGAGTTAGGTGCTTAACTCCGTTGATCTGTCGATGCCGGAATCTCACTATCCTCAACACGTTGATCTCGCAAGATAACACGTTGATGATATACAATTCTTTGAACGTTAATCACTCGCAAGTGATACCGTGAATTGGCTTTAAATTCGTTGATTCAAGCGCACTTGAATATCCGAAAATGGAGAAAGGAAATAAACTCAACTTCCAATTTTAAAGGTGGAACAAAGCTCACACACAAATTTAATCAAAAATCAACAACCTTTAAAACTCATACCACACCCCTATTTATAGGGTTTACAACACGCTTTGTCCAAATGGACGACCCTAGTGCATACGAACATCCAACTTACTATGATATAACAATAGAACGAACGACTCGTTTACTCAACAAAGGAGAGAATGACCCAGGTGAAATTTTATCTTTAACGGTTCTCATTATCTTCCGCCTGTAGCGGCTCAAGGGTGATCGGTCCGATGTCAGTCGATTCCAAAGTGAGTGATCCAGATACGAACGACTCGTAAGCGAGCGACCCACGCTTGGTCGTCCCTGTAGCGAGTGATCCATGAGCAAATGACACAGTCCTCGTGCAATCTCCCACTGCCTCCTTAAGTTCTCCCTTTCTCTTTAAGTTGAATAATGACCCTCTCGATCGTGAGGTTCCTTTCCATGTTTCATCGCCTTCCAGAGTGGCCCTGTTGAGTTGTTGACCGACTGGTTCTCTGCTTCTTTAAACCTCGGTTTCATGGATGACTTGTTCTTCTTTCCTTCTCGTTCTAGGTCACTGAACAACTGTCTTAGGTCACTGGGCCACCGATAGTTCGCGTGCAAGCATCTTCTATGGTGCGCTGCATTATCCACCCCTGGTTGACAAGAATTCGTCCTCGAATTCACACATTCTTCTGTGCAGATAAGCTCCTCTTCATAATATAGAATTAGATATTTGACGTTGAATATATCCGAAGTATACACATCTTCTACTAGTTTCAATTGATAAGCATTATCATTGATTTTCTTCATAATTTTTATAGGTCCAATCTACCGAGCTTTCAGTTTGTTGTAAGTTCCAACAGGAAAATGGTCTTTCGTCAATACCGCATAAACAAAATCTCCCTCTTTGAAGTTAACGCTTTATCGCTTCAAATTTGCAAATTGCTTATATTTCATATTCGAGTTAAGCAATCTCTCCTGCACAACTCTGTGACAATCTTGCAGTTCATTCACAAAATCGCTGGATCGTATAACAATCCCTTTCTGTGGCGTTACCATAGAAAAGTCTAATTGTCCCCTTGGTACAATTGAATAGACAATTTGAAATGGACTAAATCCTGTACTTCGATTAATAGCAAGATTGTGTGCAAATTCAACTTGACACAATTTCGCATCCCAACTCTTCAAATTATCTTTCACAAGGCATCTCAACAAATTTCCCAGGGATCTGGTTACTACTTCTATCTGTCCATCTGTTTGCGGATGATACGCACTGCTAAACTTCAGTTTCATTCCTATCATTTTCCATAAACCGATCCAGAAGTGACTTAGGAAACGCGTATCTGTATCTGAGACAATGGATTCAGGTAATCCGTGAAGATGATAGATCTCTTTGAAGAATTGTTGAGCAACATTCACAGTGTCTACCTCCTTTTTGCAAGTAACAAAATGAACCATTTTTGATAAACGATCTACTACCACGTAGATAGAATCATTGCCTCATTGTGTCATCGGCAATCCCAAGACAAAATCTATACTAATGTCTACCCATTGTTTAGTAGGTATAGGAAATGGCATGTATAATCCAGTATTATTGGCAATTCCTTTAGATACTTGGCAAACGTGGCATCTTTGCATAAACTTCTCGACCTCTTTCCTCATAGATGGCCAAAAGTAAGAATCAGAAATCAACTTCAAAGTACGATCTCGGCCCATGTGTCCTTCCTCATGCAATTCTTTAACAATCTTCATTCTTAAACAGCAATCTGGAATACACAATTGATTCCCTTTAAACAGAAAACCATTTTTTAGCACGTACCCTTCCATATGTCCTTCCTTGACTCTGTCTATTACTTGCGAGAAATACGAATCGGTTGTTAGTAATTCTGGAAGTACTTCAAATCCAACTACTTTGACTCGCATAGTTGTCAGCAAATGATTCCTTCGACTCAAAGCATCAGCTGCACAATTAGTTACTCCCGATTTATGCTTCACTACAAATGTAAATTGTTGAAATTAAGCTATCCACGACGCATGTCTTGTGGCAGTTTTGTCTTTCCCTTGAAAATGTTTCAATGCTTCATGGTCAGTGTATAAGACAAATTCTTTGTGAAACAAGTAATGTATCCAATGTTTTATTGCTTGCACAATGGCATAAAACTCCATATCATATGTATTGTATCTCGTCTTTGCCCCCGATAGCTTTTCACTAAAATATGCAATAGGACGACCCTTCTGGCTAAGCACACCTCCAATTCTCACTTTCGATGCATCTATATGTAAATCAAATAGCAACTGGAAATCTGGCAACACAAGGACTGGAGCTGTCATCAAAAGTTCCTTGATCTTCTCAAAAGAAAATTGAGCTTCCTCCGTCCACATATACTGCTTTCTTTTCATGCAATCAGTGACAGGAGCCATTACACTACTAAAGTGTGGAATAAACCTCCGATAGAATGATGACAAGCCATGAAATCTTCTGACTTCCATTATAGTTTTTGGTTGAGGCCAATCTCTGATAGCAGCGACTTTATTCGGATCTACCTGTATTCCTTCCTCGGAAACAATGTACCCCAAGAGTAAAATTCTCTATGTCATGAACATGCACTTCTTTGTTGCAACATAGAATCGTTCTTGAAGAATGATTAATACAGCCTTCAAGTGTTGTACATGTTCTTCCGTGCTGGCACTATAGATCAAAATATCATCAAAGTAAACAACGATAAACTTCCCAATGTATGGTCTGAAAATTTGATTCATCACTCTCATAAAAGTACTTGGTGCATTAGATAGACCATACGGCATAACCAACCATTCGTACAACCCTTCACGAGTTTTGAATGCGGTCTTCCATTCATCTCCTGGTCTAATTCGAATCTGATGATAACCACTTTTCAAATCAATCTTCGAGAAGATAATAGATCCACTAATTTGATCTAATAAATCACCAAGTCTAGGCATTGGAAATCTGTATCGTGAGAGCTCTACTATCCGTACACATTCTCCATGATCCATCTTTCTTCGGTACTAACATAAAAGATACGACACAAGGTCTAGGGTTTTCTCGTATTCTTCCTTGTTCAAGTAGCTCTTCAACCTGTCTTCTCATCTCTTCATGCTGTTTTGGACTCATTCGATAATGTGGCCTATGTGGTAATACGACACCTGGCACTAACTCAGTCTGATGGTGTATGTCCCTGAGTGGCGGTAATTCCTTTGGCAATTCGTCGGGAAATACGTCTTCGAATTCTTTTAGCGCAGACTTAGCTTCAGCAGGAATTTCAGGCTCTCCATGTGATTCAAACCCAATCAACATGAACACTTCATGATTTCCTTATACTTCTTCAATAAATTCCTTCAAAGACAAAAGACTAGTCGAGTTTAACTTTTTTCTGCTTTGACTTCGTTTTGCTCACGCTTCTTAGGAATCAAAGTGATTTTAGTACCTTCAAACATGAAACTATACCTGTTGGTTCAACCATCGTGTTAAACTGATCGATCGTACTGCCATGGTCTTCCCAAGAGTAGATGGCATACGTCCATGTGAACTATGTCACACCAAATATCATCCTTGTATTTAAACCCAATGGAAAATGACACATATGCTCTTTTCCCAACCGTGACTTCTCCTCCTTTCTTTAACCAAGCAAGCTTGTAAGGTCTAGCATGTTTTTCAGTCTTTAATCCCAGCTTCTTAATAGCTTCTTCTGAAATCATGTTATCACAACTCCCAGTGTCAATAACAAATCGACAAATCTTTCCCAGAATAGTGCGAGTAGACTGGAAAATATTGCTTCGCAACCAACTAGAATCATCTACGTGCTTTGGAGTTATACATGATCTTCTCACCATTAAACTATTTCCCTTATCTCTTTACTCTACTTCCTCTACATCATTCTCAACATCATTGTCGAATTCAAGTGGTAGGGAATAGTCTACTTCAGCTTCTACATCCTCAGCTATCATTGTTCTCTTCTTCGGGCAGTCATTGCTTTTGTGACCAATTTCTTGACAATTAAAGCATTTGATGGTTGAAGTGACCTTTGTATTAGCAGCTTCATTGACAACAGGATTTGTGGCTGGCTTAATAACATGTACACTCCTACTAATTCCATTGCTTTGACTGATAGAATTCGTGAACACTCCTCCTCCTCGTCTTCCTTGCTTCTCCCAAGCTAATGCTTTCTGGTGAGCTTCAGTAACAGACATTGGATGGAACATATTCACCATGTCCTGAATTTGAGTTCTCAATCCCCCAACATATTTAGCAGTCAATTGTTCCTCCGTTTCCATAATGTCATTACGAGCGCTCAATTGATAGAACTCATCAGTATACTCACAGATTTCGTTCCTTGTCTCAGGTTCTATAAATGTTGATACATAAGAGACTGGTAATTGTGAGGCAGAAAGGTAGCTCTCATCAATCTTCTCATCTTTTCCCATGTGACAACCTTCGGTTTTCCCATTATTTCACGGATTAGCTTAGTTTGTTGCCACCAGGCGATAGCTCTTCCTCTCAAGCGAGTAGCTACTAATTTCACCCTTCTATTTTCTAGTACATTCTTGAATTCCATAATTTCCTCTACGTTTGATAACCAACCTAGGAATTCTTCTGCAGACATTCCTCCTTTGAATTCTGGAATTTCTGTCTTTATTCATGATTACCAATTATGATTACCTTCCGGTTGACAAAATGGATCTCGATCTCGTCCTGGAGAATAATAAGGAATGCTACTTCTCTCATCTTCACCAACTGAATGATGACGATATCGATCATGAACATCTTTAGGTCTTTCACTTCTATGAGATGGTTCATGAGAATAATCATCGCGATTTCTTCTTTCTTGATCCAATGGTGGTGATCTTCTTCTTCTCTCCGAATTTGACGGCGAAATTCGATGTCCACCATGATTTGAACCTGGTGATACTCTTCTTCTAGTTTGATTCATATATATCATGAGTTTTTCTAATCTTCCAATACCTTCATCAAATTTATCACTGATTCTTTTCTCCATTTTTTCGGCTTCGTCTTTCCGATACATTTCTTCCATGTTTTGATGACAATTAACACATCTTGGCGGCATAATCAATTTCCAAACAAGGTGGAATATACTTCAAATCTTAAATGATGACGATTTAAGAAGAGGTGACGGACTAAATGCTATGACTGTCTGAATAGAAATGGGGTAGATCTAATGGTCTACGGAATGATGATCACGACTAAATTAGATCTAGCGATCTAACTAGCTCCGATGTTCGTGAACAGGTGATGACGACTGATTGACAGATGCTACTGATCAAGATCTAACGATCTGAACAGCTCCGGCAATCTAAAACAGTGGTAATATGGAATGAATAGTGATCTGGTGGAGAAGATCTGGATGGACGGCGATTTGAGGTTGGCGGAAATAGAGCGAACGATGTCGGCGGTGGTGGTGATAAACCTGAATGGTTTCCGGCGATCCAACCAAGTGATGGAAATCTCGCATTGGCGATCCAACCAAGATGGGGATCAAGGCTCCTGCGATCCAACCAAAAGAATGACGATCTAGCGTCGGCGATCCAACCAAACTGGCGATGAAGGCTCCGGCGATCCAACCAAAAGATGGAAATCTCGCTCTGATACCAAACTGGCGCAGCGTCCAGGATCTAACTTTTACGAATTGATTGATTCGTGAAAACACGATCAAGGATGAGTTGGGTGCTTAACTCCGTTGATCTGCCGATGTCGGAATCTCGCTATCCTCAACACATGATCTCGCAAGATACCGCGTTGATGATCTACAATTCTTTGAACGTTGATCACTCGCAAGTGATACTGTGAACTGGCTTTAAATTCGTTGATTCAAGCCCACTTGAATATCCGAAATGAAGAAAGGAGATAAACTCAACTTCCAATTTTAAGGTTGGCACAAAGCTCACACACAAATTTAATTAAAAATCAACAACCCTTAGAACTCACACCACACCCTTATTTATAGGGTTTACAACATGCTTTGTCCAAATGGACGACCCTAGTACATACGAACAACCCAAGATAAGTGGCCAACTTACTAAGATATAACAATAGAACGGACGACTCGTCTACTCAACAAAGGAGCGAATGACCCAGGTGAGATCTTATCTTTAACGACTCTTATTATCTTCCACCCATTGCGGCTCAAGGGTGATCGGTCCGGTGTCAGTTGATTCCAAAGCGAGTGATCCAGATACGAACGACTCATAAGCAAGCGACTCACGCTTGGTCGGTCCTGTAGCGAGTGATCCACGAGAAAACGACACAGTCCTCGTGAAATCTCCCACTGCCTCCTCAAGTTTTCCCTTTCTTTTAAGTTGAAGAACGAACCTCTCGGATCGTGAGGTTCCTTTCCATGTTTCATCGCTTTCCTGAGCGACCCTGTTGAGTTGTTGACCGACTGGTTCTCCGCATCTTTAATCCTTAGTTTCTATAACAACCCGTATTTTCAATAAACTGTTATAACATAAATCAAGGCAGAATTTAATTCAAAAATCAGAATCAGGGGAACCGGGCTATGCCATTGCGTTCATCTCGGAAAAATACGCGAAATAGAGTCCGAGTTTTCGAAAATCGGAGTCAGTATGACCCGGTTAAGGCCCATTGAAGTTTTCAGAAATTTCTATGCTAAAAACAGATTTAAATTTCAAACTAAAAACCAGGATTAGGGCTAATCGGGGTTAGGCGGGAAAATTCCCGCCAGGGCCCCCATGTCGACAGGCATGTCGACAGGGGTCCTAGGGTGTCGACTGCCCTGTCGACAGCCCTGTCGACAGCCCTGTCGACAGGGGGTAAGCAGGCAGTTTTGCCTGGTGCGCCACTTTGATTTGGGCTTGGTCTTGTGGCTTGGTTCTAGAGAATTCCGAGATCTGACGGGCCAAAACTAACCTAGGGTTAATCCTAGGGCTAAAAACACTCTAATCTTCTATAAATATACCCCTAATCCTACCCTAAAGCCTCATTAATCAATCTAGCAACTAAACCATGTCAAATTGAATCCTCAAATGGCCTCCACCTAAAATCCCTAGCCTCCACCTTCCTCAAAGTTTAATCCTATGAAGATATGATGATCATACAACCTTTTCTATGTTGTATGAATGCTTGATAACTTGCATACTTCATTAAGTTGCAAGTTTGATTTGCTAAGTTTGTGTTTTTGGGATTTTGCAAAAGAGTTTTCTTATTTGAAGCTTTGTTTTGGGTTTTTAAAGGGCTTCTTCATCTTATTTGGTGGATTTGTGACTTGTTTATATTTGTAAGCCCTCTTACCTTCACTTTACAAACTCTAAAGTTAATATGTGGTGAAAGTTGAGATTTATGTGAGTTTAGTTGATTATGCATGCTTATGCGAACTCACTAGGCCATGTTTTATATGTCTCATAAGTTATGCATGCTTATGCGGACTCACTATATCATGTTTCATATGTTTCATAAGTTATGCATGCTTATGCGAACTCACTATGCCATGTTTTACATGTTTCATAAGTTATGCATGCATATGCGAGTTTACTATGCCATGTTCTACATGTTTAATGGATTATGCATGCTTATGCAAGTTCACCTTACCATGTTATACATGTTTTATGGGTTATGCATGTTTATGCAAGTTCACCTTACCATGTTATGCATATTTAATAAGCTATGCATGTTTATGCGAGTTCACTATGACATGATTTGCAAGTTTAACATGTATGCATGTTATTATGATGTGTGAAGTTCATCATGTATGTTATGCCAAGTTACCTTTTATACCCTTATGCGTTATGGCGAATATGTAAGCGAGATAATGACGTTGGGAGGGTTTGGGTAAACTTAAAAATACATGAAACTAAAAGATTGGGAATTTACCTATTAAGTTAGGTCTACCCCTTGGGAATTTACCTATTAAGTTAGGTCTACCCAAGTATATGTTAACTTGTAAATATGTTTTAAAGTGGACATGACATTAGATAACATGATATGGCCAACTCGAGGTTAGACCTAGTTGTGGTGTAAATCTTCCCAGGTAACCACAACGTGGGGTCTAATGTGGGTAGTTGGTCATGTTGCACCATAAGACCCGAGGTTAGACCTAGACGTGGTGTAAATCTTCCCAGGTAACCACGGATGTCTAATGTGAGAGGTTGGGTGCGTTAAGTAATTAATGCCTCATGATTAGGGTTAAGTCATGGCCCACTAATACTTAACCAATAATGGGGATGCGAGGATTAGATAGGGTTAAGTGGTCACACTTAACTAATTTAATCCAGGATTAGTGAGGGGTTAAAACCACACTTAACCCTCTTAGAAACCCTAGCAACGTGGTCTGTTCCAGCAGTAATCCCAGTTTGGTATCACTACAACCCTACAGCTAGGTTAGGGCGGGGCACGATTACTGGACTGATGTAAGCGACCATAGCGACGGCTGAGTGGTACAGCGGTGCGGGTCCGGCGGGCTACGGACGTGCACGTAGTCCGATGTTGGACAAACTCGAGGCACGGGTACCAGTAGGCTTTGGCTGTGCATTATTGCTTAGGTGTCTGGGGTTGACACCTTAGGGCTTGATACACCCGAAGGTGGACCCAGCACAGTCTGACTACATCCATGTGGGCCGTATGGACACCAACACTTGACGTGTTAGGTTTATAGGGAGCCGATCGACTAGACCGTTGGGCTGGACCTTATACTAAGGTCACTTCATGTTATTGGGCCAAAGTTTGGGCGAAGGGATCAAGATCTGTTTTGTGGGTTTGCTAGTACACTGTGGTGCAAAGTTTGATCTCATCTATGTGATGTCACCTTTATCTATTGCCAGTATGTTCATCTCAGTTTCCATCATGCTGTTAACTTTATTAGTTTATAGATTGATCGTAGTAGGGCTTACCAGTCTCTTTGACTGACCTGTTTTCTTTCGCTTCTTTTCTTCCGTTTCCCCCCCCCCCCCATAGGTTCTCAGGGAGGGGTTACATCTGCTTAGTGGATCTTTGGCTTGCTTGTTGGATAGCTCATGTATGGATCTGAGCTAGCTGTGGCTTATCTTTTATTTCTGGGGATTAGTACTGATGTTTTACCATGTATTTTGTTATCACATATCTAGACTTATGTTGTATTTTGGATCATGACATTTTGATATTATGTACTTGACTATGTCGGTTTTCTGAAATGATGATGATGGGTTTTTATCTGCTACCGCTGCTTTACTTATATTCATTTTCATATATTCTGTCTTGCGATATCTCTGTGCATGTTTACCTTCACAATAACGCCCCTCCAAAGCTAGTACATTCTAAGGAGTGATCCTAGTGGAGGTGGGGTGTTACATTTGGTATCAGAGCACAAGGTTAACAAGATTGAACAAAAACTTTTGAAAAAAAAACCCTTTTTGAAAAACTATTTTCAAAAACCTACTAAGTATTTTCCAAAATAAAGTCCAGATTATTTTAAGGCTAATCCCCAAAAGCCATTAGCGTTATCCTTCGTTCCCTTGACCTGATCTTATCTTATCTTTCGTTTCAGTATGGCTGAGAATCTTGACATCCCAGATGGAGTGAACGTACCACTCTGGTATAGAAGACTTCTAGAAGCTAGGGCGGCAGCTGGTCCCGCCAACCCTACTCCCACTCCTCCTCCTGTAGTTGAGAATCCTATCCCTAATATCCCTCCTCCGGTGGTTCCTGCTCCCCCTCCTCCAACAGTTAATATTCCCCCTCCCGTTGCTAATGTTCCTCCCCCTCCCGTTGCTGAGGCCCCTCTTCCTCCTCCTCCCCCTTAGCATCCTCAGATTGAGTTTACAAAGGTTTGTAAAGACTTCAAGGCAATGGGAGGCAAGAATTTCCTAGGCACAGAATCTTTTGTTGAAGCTAGGAATTGGCTGAAAGACACGGAGGACTTGTTTGCTATCTTTGGAATTGATGACGAGAGGAAGATCTTGTTGACAGTATGGCTTTTGAAGGATGAGGCGGCCTATTGGTGGGAGGTCACCAATGGGACGAGGCCCGTTGAGACTTGGGCCGATTTGAGGGCTAGATTTGTGACCAAGTTTCTATCTTCAGCTGAGGCGAATTTACAAATGGAGAAGTTCATTGCATTAAAGCAAGGTGATATGTCTGTCAAGGAGTATGTGAACAAGTTTAATCAGCTGGCCCGTTTTGGTTTGGATATGGTAAACACCCCGGAGAAGAAGGCTCTTCGATTTGCTAGGGGGTTGAATGAGCCGCTACAGGGCTTGGCGATGTCACATATTCCGCATGGAGCTACTTTTGAGAGTTTGGTCAACATGGCTCTGCTTCAGGGAGATGGAAAGAAAGAAGTCAAGTCGAGTGATACTCAAGCAAAGAAGGCTGATTCTCAAGGCAAAGGCAATCAAGGGGGTCAAAGCAGCCAGGGGAATCAGGGCAAGAACAAGAAGGGGAACAACAACAACAAAGGCAAGGGAAAGTGCAATTACTGTGGCATAGCTGGGCATTTTGCTAAGGATTGCAGGAAGAAGAAAAGGAAGCTTAGTGGTGGATGCTTTTCTTGTGGAGAGACTGGGCACTTCAGCAAAGAATGCCCAAAGAAGAAAGGACAGGCTGGACCTTCAGGAGGGCAAGTTCATGCTCTCAATGCCGCTTCAGTTCCCGAGCGAGGTAGTGTTTCTGTTGAGAACCTTGTTTATATCTCTGATCTTCCAGTGCGTACCTTGTTTGATTCTGGTGTATCACATAGCTTTATTTCATCTGATCTTGTTGATAGCTTGCACCTTAGTACTAGCTTAGTGGATGATCCCGTTTGTGTTTCGAATCCCATTGGGGGTTCTGCTCATCTATCTATGATATGTGAGGAACTGAGGATTTCTATACTCAGCGTAGAGTTCTTGTGTAGTGCGTATGTTCTTGGTTTCAGGGGATACAGATTGATCTTGGGCATGGATTGGCTGTCTAGATATGGAGCCATTCTGGATTGTGAGCATAGGGTTGTAAGGCTTGTGACTCACCTGGGCAACACCTTAGAGATTTCATGCAATCCGAAGAATCCTGTCATGTTATGCTATCTAGAATCTCTCGACTCATCAGAGGAGGCCCTTCAGTCTGTAAGGGTGGTCCGAGATTATCCAGATGTTTTTGAAGAAGTTAAGGGGTTGCCCCCGAAACGAGAGATTGACTTTCGCATCTATCTGGTAGATAATGCTAAGCCTGTTTCTTTGCCTGTTCGGCATATGGCTCCGCGTGAGAGACGGGAGCTGAGCAAGCAAGTGAAAGAATTGCTTGAGAAGAACTTCATCAGAAGGAGTATATCCGAATGGGGAGCGCCTGTGGTGTTTGCAACTAAGGCAGATGGCTCTCTTCGACTCTGTGTGGATTATAGAGAATTGAATAAGCTGACTAAGAAAAACAGACACCCGTTACCAAGGATCGATGATCTCTTTGACCAACTTGTTGGTGCTTCTGTTTTCTCTCAGCTTGACCTTGCTACGGGTTTTCATCAGCTCAGAGTGGCTGAAGATAGTATAGACAAGACTGCATTCAGAACTCCAGACGGATTCTTTGAATGGCTTGTTATGCCGTTCGGTTTGACGAATGCACCCGCGTATTTTGTGGATTTGATGAGTAGGGTGTTTCGGGAGTTCTTGAATAAGTTTGTCGTGGTCTTTGTGGATGATATTCTGGTCTTCTCCAAGGATGAAGAAGAGCATGCGAGGCACCTAGTAGAAGTGATGGATACGCTCAGAGCGCACCAGTTAAAAGCCAATTTCTCCAAGTGCCATTTTTGGAGAAGGGAAGTCAGATTTCTTGGGCATATCGTATCCAAGCAAGGCTTAGCGGTGGATCCCGCTAAGGTGGTTGCAGTTCAGGATTGGAAGACTCCAAGGAATGCAACCGAGGTAAGAAGCTTTCTGGGTCTTGCGGGTTTTTACCGGAAGTTCATCAAGGACTTCGCGAAGATATCCGCTCCTCTTACTAAGTTGACGAAGAAGAACTTAGTCTTTGCTTGGGATATGGATTGTGAGCTTGCTTTTCAGAGACTCAAGAGAGCCCTTACCTCAGCACCAGTTCTACCCTTACCCGATGGTGGTAAGATATTTACCGTGTACACTGATGCTTGTGGCACGGGATTGGGCGCCGTTCTGATGCAAGAGGGCAGAGTTATATGTTTTGGTGGGAGGCAACTTAAGGTGCATGAGAGGAATTATCCCACTCATGATCTAGAGCTGGCAGCGATTGTATATGCACTCAAGGCTTGGCGTCATTATCTTCTGGGAGAGAGATTTGAGCTATATACTGATCATAAGTCTTTGAAGTATCTCTTTTCGCAGAAGGATCTGAACTTAAGGCAGCAGAGATGGATGGAATTCTTGGCTTCCTATGATTTTGAGATATCCTATACCCCTGGCAAGGGGAATGTTGTAGCGGATGCGTTGAGTAGGAAAAGGTTGACACTAAGTCCTCTATTTGTTGAGATGAAGAATTTAGAGTTCTTGGCAACCTTTGATTTTTCTTTGACGGTTGAGACGATGACCGGTTCTTTAGCATCTCTAGAGCTCAGGACTACCCTTCTGGATCAAGTCGGGGCTTCACAGAAGGAAGACCCTCAGATAATTGAGATCATGGACAAGCTGGTTCGAGGGGAGACATCTAGTCACCTTGCTCGATATTCTATAGACGATAAGGGTCGGTTGAGGAGAGACGGAAGGCTTTGTGTTCCGATGGTAGAAGACTTGGTGAGGAAAGTTCTTGAGGAAGCACATCGCTCCAAGATGACTATACATCCAGGTGGTGATAAGATGTATAAGGACATGAAGCGCGTTTTCTTCTGGCCTGGAATGAAGAAGGATGTGGCGGAGTTTGTCTCGAGATGTGTTATTTGTCAGAGAGTAAAAGCTGAGTCGAAGAAGCCCGGTGGGCTATTACATCCGCTAGAGGTCCCGCTATGGAAGTGGGAGAGCATTTCTATGGACTTTATTGATGGGCTTCCAAGGTCCAGGAAGGGGACTACGAGCATATGGGTCATTGTGGATAGGCTCACGAAGAGTGCTCATTTTATCCCAGTGAAGAGCAAAAGGACCGCATCTGGACTAGCATCAGTATATCTTCGTGAGATAGTGCGACTACATGGAGTCCCTTCCAGCATAGTCAGTGACCGAGACCCCATCTTTACTAGTCAGTTCTGGACCATTTTGCAGGAGGCTATGGGCACAAGGTTGAACCTGAGTACGGCCTATCACCCACAAACAGACGGCCAAACAGAGAGGGTGAATAGGGTACTTGAGGACTTGTTGAGGCTTTGCATTCTGGATTTTGGTGGTGCTTGGGAAGACCATCTTCCTCTTGTTGAGTTTGCATATAATAACAGTTATCAGGCGAGCATAGGGATGGCACCATTTGAGGCTTTATATGGGAGGCCGTGCAAGTCACCTACATGTTGGTGGGAGTCCACGGATAAGCTTATACTTGGACCCTACATGATTAGGGATACATCCGAGAAGGTCGAGTTGATTAGAAGACGGATGAAAGCGGCCCAAGACCGGCAGAAATCCTATGCTGATAAGCGAAGATCCGATTTGGAGTTTGAGGTTGGGGACAAGGTTTTCGTAAAGGTTTCTCCTTTGCGGAATGTGGTCCGATTTGGAGCTGTTGGGAAGCTAGCACCGAGATTTGTTGGACCCTTCCCTATCATAGAGAGAATTGGGAAGATGGCTTATAGAGTGCAATTGCCCGAAAAGTTGTCCGGAGTGCATAATGTCTTTCATGTCTCGCATCTCCGAAAGTGCCTGCATGAGTCCGCTGAGGTGGTTGAACCTAGCATTCTTGAAGACGTGGAAGTAGAGAAAGAAGCAACTTTAAGGAGAGCTCCGATTCGTATCTTGGGGACAGAGACCAAGAAGCTAAGGAATCGTGAGGTCAGATTGGTGAAAGTTCAATGGGGTGAAGCCGAAGAGGACGCAACTTGGGAAACCGAGGAAAAGATGCGTGGGCTTTATCCATTCCTTTTTGAGGGTACACTCTCAATCTCTTTTCTTTGTTTAGCATATCTTTCTCCTTGCTATCCATGTTTATCTAGTTATCGTGCAAATCTTGTCATGAGAACCTTAGGTAGAAACCCTTTGGATGAAACATGTGTTTGAAACATGTTATGTTTGATGGTTGCAAGTGGTTGCAAGTGTTTGCAAGTGGTTACTCGTGGATGCATGATACACATTAGGCACTAGATCGGCTCACACACCCCTCATATTGCATGTGCATGAGTCTTTATGCTTATTCTTGAATGAAATTTGTATGCAATCACATGGATGTTGCATATGGATGTATGGTTGAGCACGCATGTAGATATTGTACATTATGTTAGGGATTCGCATACATATGGATACATTTCACTAGCATATTTTGCATTGATCTTTGCATTAGATAGGTGCATATACACACACTTCTGCATATGTTCATACGGCATTTAGAATCCTTTAAGGACAATGGTTGCTCGTGGATGATGTTTTGAGTAGATGGATGTTGGATGGTAGGATACGTTCTTCCTAACTTGAAGATTTCGGGGACGAAATCCTTTAAGGAGGGGAGAATATAACAACCCGTATTTTCAATAAACTGTTATAACATAAATCGAGGCAGAATTTAATTCAAAAATCAGAATCAGGGGAAACGGGCTATGCCATTGCGTTCGACTCGGAAAAATACGCGAAATAGAGTCCGAGTTTTCGAAAATCGGAGTCAGTATGACCCGGTTAAGGCCCATTGAAGTTTTCAGAAATTTCTATGCTAAAAACAGATTTAAATTTCAAACTAAAAACCAAGATTAGGGCTAATCGGGGTTAGGCGGGAAAATTCCCGCCAGGGCCCCCATGTCGACAGGCATGTCGACAGGGGTCCTAGGGTGTCGACTGCCCTGTCGACAGCCCTGTCGACAGGGGGTAAGCAGGCAGTTTTGCCTGGTGCGCCACTTTGATTTGGGCTTGGTCTTGTGGCTTGGTTCTAGAGAATTCCGAGATCTGACGGGCCAAAACTAACCTAGGGTTAATCCTAGGGCTAAAAACACTCTAATCTTCTATAAATATACCCCTAATCCTACCCTAAAGCCTCATTAATCAATCTAGCAACTAAACCATGTCAAATTGAATCCTCAAATGGCCTCCACCTAAAATCCCTAGCCTCCACCTTCCTCAAAGTTTAATCCTATGAAGATATGATGATCATACAACCTTTTCTATGTTGTATGAATGCTTGATAACTTGCATACTTCATTAAGTTGCAAGTTTGATTTGCTAAGTTTGTGTTTTTGGGATTTTGCAAAAGAGTTTTCTTATTTGAAGCTTTGTTTTGGGTTTTTAAAGGGCTTCTTCATCTTATTTGGTGGATTTGTGACTTGTTTATATTTGTAAGCCCTCTTACCTTCACTTTACAAACTCTAAAGTTAATATGTGGTGAAAGTTGAGATTTATGTGAGTTTAGTTGATTATGCATGCTTATGCGAACTCACTAGGCCATGTTTTATATGTCTCATAAGTTATGCATGCTTATGCGGACTCACTATATCATGTTTCATATGTTTCATAAGTTATGCATGCTTATGCGAACTCACTATGCCATGTTTTACATGTTTCATAAGTTATGCATGCATATGCGAGTTTACTATGCCATGTTCTACATGTTTAATGGATTATGCATGCTTATGCAAGTTCACCTTACCATGTTATACATGTTTTATGGGTTATGCATGTTTATGCAAGTTCACCTTACCATGTTATGCATATATAATAAGCTATGCATGTTTATGCGAGTTCACTATGACATGATTTGCAAGTTTAACATGTATGCATGTTATTATGATGTGTGAAGTTCATCATGTATGTTATGCCAAGTTACCTTTTATACCCTTATGCGTTATGGCGAATATGTAAGCGAGATAATGACGTTGGGAGGGTTTGGGTAAACTTAAAAATACATGAAACTAAAAGATTGGGAATTTACCTATTAAGTTAGGTCTACCCCTTGGGAATTTACCTATTAAGTTAGGTCTACCCAAGTATATGTTAACTTGTAAATATGTTTTAAAGTGGACATGACATTAGATAACATGATATGGCCAACTCGAGGTTAGACCTAGTTGTGGTGTAAATCTTCCCAGGTAACCACAACGTGGGGTCTAATGTGGGTAGTTGGTCATGTTGCACCATAAGACCCGAGGTTAGACCTAGACGTGGTGTAAATCTTCCCAGGTAACCACGGATGTCTAATGTGAGAGGTTGGGTGCGTTAAGTAATTAATGCCTCATGATTAGGGTTAAGTCATGGCCCACTAATACTTAACCAATAATGGGGATGCGAGGATTAGATGGGGTTAAGTGGTCACACTTAACTAATTTAATCCAGGATTAGTGAGGGGTTAAAACCACACTTAACCCTCTTAGAAACCCTAGCAACGTGGTCTGTTCCAGCAGTAATCCCAGTTTGGTATCACTACAACCCTACAGCTAGGTTAGGGCGGGGCACGATTACTGGACTGATGTAAGCGACCAAAGCAACGGCTGAGTGGTACAGCGGTGCGGGTCCGGCGGGCTACGGACGTGCACGTAGTCCGATGTTGGACAAACTCGAGGCACGGGTACCAGTAGGCTTTGGCTGTGCATTATTGCTTAGGTGTCTGGGGTTGACACCTTAGGGCTTGATACACCCGAAGGTGGACCCAGCACAGTCTGACTACATCCATGTGGGCCGTATGGACACCAACACTTGACGTGTTAGGTTTATAGGGAGCAGATCGACTAGACCGTTGGGCTGGACCTTATACTAAGGTCACTTCATGTTATTGGGCCAAAGTTTGGGCGAAGGGATCAAGATCTGTTTTGTGGGTTTGCTAGTACACTGTGGTGCAAAGTTTGATCTCATCTATGTGATGTCACCTTTATCTATTGCCAGTATGTTCATCTCAGTTTCCATCATGCTGTTAACTTTATTAGTTTATAGATTGATCGTAGTAGGGCTTACCAGTCTCTTTGACTGACCTGTTTTCTTTCGCTTCTTTTCTTCCGTTTCCCCCCCCCCCCCCCACAGGTTCTCAGGGAGGGGTTACATCTGCTTAGTGGATCTTTGGCTTGCTTGTTGGATAGCTCATGTATGGATCTGAGCTAGCTGTGGCTTATCTTTTATTTCTGGGGATTAGTACTGATGTTTTACCATGTATTTTGTTATCACGTATCTAGACTTATGTTGTATTTTGGATCATGACATTTTGATATTATGTACTTGACTATGTCGGTTTTCTGAAATGATGATGATGGGTTTTTATCTGCTACCGCTGCTTTACTTATATTCATTTTCATATATTCTGTCTTGCGATATCTCTGTGCATGTTTACCTTCACAATAACGCCCCTCCAAAGCTAGTACATTCTAAGGAGTGATCCTAGTGGAGGTGGGGTGTTACAGTTTCATGGATGACCTGTCCTTTTTTCCTTCTCGTTTTAGGTCACTGAACGACTGTCTTAGGTCACTGGGCGACCGATAGTTCGCGTGCAAGCATCTTTTATGGTGCGCTACATCACCAATGCTAGATTGGTAGTTATTATTATATGCAAACTCAACTAGGTGTATATGGTCTTCCTATGACCCTCCGAAGTCTAACACACAATCCCTCAAGAAATTTTCCAAAACTCGTTTAACCCTCTCGGTTTGACCATCAGTTTGGGGATGGTAAGCTGTACTTCAACACAACTCGGTTCCTAAAGCTTCCTGCAAATTCTTCCAAACTCCACTCGTAAATAATGGATCTCGGTCACTCACTACGCTCAATGGGAAACCATAGAATCGAACTATCCATTTAACATAAAGCCCAACTAATTTTGATGCCATCCTAGTCGATTTGATATGATTGAAGCTTGCACTTTTGGTCAAGCGATCCACAATGATCCAAATCCCTTCATTTGCTGCCCTGGTTCTAGGTAGTCCATCGATAAAATCCATCGATATCTGCTCCCACTTCCAAGAAGGAACTTCCAATGGCTGAAGCAAACCACTCGGCTTCTTCTGCTCAGCTTTCACCAACTGATAGTTCATACACTAGGAAATGAACTTTCCAATTTCTCGCTTCATCCTCCCCCAGTAGAAGATTCACTTCATGTCCTGATACGTCTTATTACCATCAAGATGAATCGTCAACTTCGAGTGATGACATTCCAACAAAACCTTATCTCTCAAACCGTCGATATCACGAATAACTAGTCACCCTTGTTTTCGAAGCTGACCTTCTCGATCGACTTCGTACTCTTTATTCTCTGGTTCCAGTTTCCAGATAAGCTCGACAAGCTTTGTATCTCGCTTTTGGCTTTTGCCAATCCTCTTGATAAGAGTCGGTCTTATATATAAGCTTGCCGACATCTCAGGTTCCAACTCGCACCTTGGCTTGAAATCAAACCATGCCAAATACTCGAGCCTCTTCCTTTATGAAAACATCGTCCCAAACTTTCGTGCCTTCGACTCAATGCATCTAGAACTGCGTTACCTTTCCCAGAAGTATAGGCTATACCGAAATCATATGATGCTAGAAACTTAAACCATCGTTGCTGTCGATGATTCAAATCCTTTTGGGAGGAAATATACTTCAATGACTTATGATCCATAAACAACTCGAATCAAACTCCCAATAGGTAATGTCCCCACATCTTCAGACAAACACAATCGCCGCCAATTCCAAATCATGAGTTGGGTAGTTCCTCTAATGAGGCTTCAGTTGTCGACTTGTGTAGGCCACAACCTTATCCTTTTGCGTTAGTACTGCTCCAAGCCCAGTACCACATGACCATCTCTTCATTTCCAGTTGGAATGGTCAACACAGGAGTGCTTGTTAGTCTCTCCTTCAGGATTCCAAATGCTTGTTCACACTTTGCATCCCATGTGAACAATTAGTTCTTCTTTGTGAATCTAGTCAACGACGCAACTATCTTAGATAAATCCTTGATAAACCGTCGTTAATAACCAGCTAACCCAAGTAAAATTCTCACATCCATCGCATTCTTAGGTCTATCCCAGTCCTGGATTGCTGCCACTTTAGCAGGGTCAACCGCTATCTCATTTCCAGAAAAGACATGGCCTACACTCTTCCAGAAGTGACACTTTAAAAACTTAGCCTTCAGCTGATGTTTTGGCAGATTTCCAACATAACTTGTAAGTGCGTCTTGTGCTCTTCCTCATTCCGAGAGTAAACCAGAATATCATCCACGTACACAAGCACGAACTTGTTCAACTGGTCTCTGAAAATTCTATTCATAGGATCTACGAGATACGCTGGTGCGTTAGTCAACACAAATGGCATCACCGACCATTCGAACAAAACAGATGGCGTCCTAAAAGCAATCTTTGGCACACTATCCTTTGCCACCATCAATTGATAAAATCCCTTGCCAAATCCATATGAGAAAATACTTTGGCTTCGTGAAGCTGATCAAACAAGTCATCAATCCTCTACAAGGATACTTGTACTTCTTGGTCACCTTATTCAGCTCACAATAGTCCACACGCAATCTCAACGAGCCATCTGCCTTGGTTGCAAACACGACCGGTTCACCCCATTCGGAAACACTTCTCCGAATGAATCCCTTTCTAAGAAGGTCACGAACTTGCACCTCCAACTCTCGTTGTTCCTTAGACGCCATCCGCCTAAGAGGCATAACGATTGGTCTAACACCATCGACCAAATCGATACTAAACTCAATCTCACGATGCCGCGACAATCCTTTGACTTCATCAAAGACATCCCCAAACTCATTAGCAATTAGCACAGAAGACAAGTCCTCCTGTGGAATCACAAGCGAATATAGATAGCTAGCGAAGACACCATCTTTGCGCATAGACCGTATCAACATTTTTGCCCTTCCACATCCCCAACTCTCACCTCTAGCTTCTCGCAATTCACCCTTGCAGCATACCTCTTGAGCCAATCCATGCCCAAGATGATCCCAAACCCAGCGAAGTTGAGAACAAAGCTATCACACACAAAAGAACAACCATGACTCGACAATACTAGACCAAGACACAACATGCACTAACTGGACGAACCCCCAACTGGATTAGTCACAATCAATGGCCTATCACAAATCTCGGGTTCCAAACCCAAACAACACACAAACTCATTGCAAATGAATGAATGAGATGCTCCAGTATCAAAGAAAACTCAAACTGAAACACCATTAACTGAAATAGTACCTTGTACGATGACACCCTTTCCTTTCACCTCTGCAGTAGGAGCTCTCGAATAAGTTAGTATGGCTTCCAAAGCATAAGCCTTCACAACCTGCTCCCTTTTAGCCAGTTCCGGACAATCCTTCTTGAGATGCCCAGTCCTGCCACAATTGTGACACTTCCTCTCAACCTTCGAATTCTTGCACTCATTGGCAAAATGGCCCTTTTGTAGGTAGTTAAAGCAAACTGGCTCATACTTAGGCTTCTTTTGGCCATTCTTCCCTTTCTGTTGTTTTTGCTTCCTTTTCATATTATTACTACCCTATTGTGGTTTATGAACTATGGAGATAAATTTTGCTTCAAACTTAGCCTGAAATTGCTTCCATGAAATCTCTTCTTCTGGAGTCTCAAGTGTAACTGAATACCCCCATTCCATGGCTCTGCCTTGCAATTGCCTTGACGCAAGCTTTCTCTTAGTTGCATCATCCAACCCCATGTCTCCAATGATACAGACACAAGAATCCATCCAGCTCTGAACCTCTTCAGACGGTTTTGTTCCTTTGAATGGCTTTCCTTCTATAGATGTAAATTCCTTGCACAGCTTTGCGAAATCGACTACTCTAGGAACTTGTACACCAACATCTACTGTAGCTACCATTGGAGCAGGCACCCTTCGCACGAATGCCTCCATCATGGTTTCAAACATGGCAGGGTAGTCTGGTTCACCGCCATTTCCCCCTCCAGTATTAGCTTTCCTAGCAGCATGTCCTGATGCTCGTCTACTCGTTATAAATATGCAATTTAGAATAATTAGCCACTTTCAAGAAAAACTGCTAAAGAAGTACAACCGCTACTACTATATATGCTAATATATATAATAAGCATCCAATTGAAATCTACAAATACGTCTCTCATACGTAGTTATGTCTTAGAACTTTGGCTAAAATCGTTAACCTGAGCTATGATACCAAATGTGACGACCGCCCACAACCCCTGCACTATACAAGAGGAATAATGCACTGAAAGGTGTGGACAACAGCTATGGACGATCATCAATATGGGTAAACATCATCAGAACCTGTCGTAGTACTCACAGCGCAAGGATAAAATATAATAGAACATATACAACAGGTATTATTAGTGAAATAGGAAACACTAAACTTTCATAACAACGAGAAAGTAATATCCATACACCTGGATGATAACGATAGTGGTTAAACAATTTATCCTCACTACAACACTCAAAGAAGAAAACAAACAGCAAAAAAAATACTTAATAGTATTAAAATTGATATGTAAGCCTCCAGCTCGCCATCGATCAACAACACCGTCTAACCAAGCTATCACCTGTTACCTGCTACTCTGTCTGCCTATCCAAACAATCGAATGAACAACCCAAGGTAATAAGAGGGAAACATAAAACCTTGAGTTAGACAACAGTCTTAGTGAGAAATAAAATAGCTAATAAACATCATTAATAAAGTATATGAGAATGGGTAAACAAACGAGCTAATCTACCCAACTCCAGAGAGGAACCCACACATGCCTTCCCCACACCTAACAGTGATAGCCTTTACGATCCATTCATCCAAAGGAACAACAATTCAGCCATGACAATCAGAACAACCGTTCATACATGGCAAAAGCAACTCACACAACATCTAGTTATATCTCACGAAAACCACCCTAATCGAACTTGGCATCCCTCAAGCACAAGCCCCAGAGGCCGAAACCAATATCAGACAAGCACCCAAAGAACACCTTCAAAGTCAGATCATTTCCGTGAGATGGTACAATCAATACAACCAAGCATTCAAACGTCCATGACTAACGTTGGCTATCACCGCCAACCATGCTTTGAAACCATCTTTAATCGTATGACTGGCTAAACAATTTGCCACTAATTGTCAAGGACCATACTCGACGCCCTGGTTCTAACAAGAACCCCACACACTATACATAATACGTGTCTAGGCCATGAACGACGCCCAGGGTACTCGACCTACAACCGGTCTTTTCAACCGTACCTCTGCTTTGAGCCCGCTAGAACCTATGACAACAATAATTCCTCGGCCTTCTCATCTCTAGTCATTATCAATTACGACTATTCATAAATTCAGAACACTTTAGAACAATCACTTCAAACGAACTCAATACATCCTTGATTCATCTCCGCGTTTGTTGCATACGCAACAACGAACAAATCACATCACTTTGAACATCCTCGTCTAGACTCTTGTCGAAGCCATCACCACCACCGAACCAAACAACATCAATAAAAGATTCAATATAGTCTATAGCATTCACACACATTTGTTAAACAATTAATCATAGTACTCATGCGATTCACCACAGCGTTTAGAAGCGCTATTAAATCTCCTTAATTCATCTCTGACCGTCCAAGCTATAGTAGAGACCGACCAATCCCACTGCATCGGAACCGACCGACCGAGCCCTGGTGACCGACCCCTTATAATGACTGACCCCTCACCAGCTCGATCCGAACCCTACACTGCTCGGCCCAATGCTTGCTCGACCCAACCAGGCCGACCCTCCCTCTACTCGAGCCCGTGCTCGATCCAACGTGTGCGACCGACCCAATGTCTCCGAAGCCCCAACCGATCGACCGAGCTCAGTGCGCGACCGACCCTTGCTCGAGCCTAGGCTCGCTCGACCCCAAGCCTTGCCTGACCCCATGTATTCCTGCCCGACCGACCCTATTGCGTGCAACCGACCCCCTTTGTATACTACACTTGTACTACACGCTCGATCCATGGCCTGCGCCATCCCAATTTAAGTCCAATTTCGACCAAAACTTCACTAATTGACACAATCAATGAAATATACTCATTTAACTCATTCAACGCAACCACAAGCATGTTATGGAATCACTAACAACATGAATATGACAATTGTCACTAAAATTATACCATTTCACCAAAATCATAATAAATGAACATATGACCGAAATTGTGGACCTAACTTGCATAAACATATGAAATAACATAGAAATTACGGTTTAAACATGCTAAATTAGATCTTAGGGTGATTCATATGAAAATGGACTTCCCAAGGTGTAGATCTATGGGAAAACACTTGAAATTAATGAAAAACGAGATCAAATGCTTATACGCTTGATTGGATCCATGTGAGAGATGCATATCACTCACCAATTCTCCAAAACGAGCTAAAAGAAATGAATTAAGATTTCTGATAGCAAGGAATTTGATCAAAACCTTTTGATTTGATGAATTCTCCTTTGCAACGGTGTAGATCTTGCCTTAAATGGTGTAGATCTTCGATTCCCTTCCTTGTGTCTCAATTTTAATGGTGGAAAGGTGTTAGAGGAAGGAGGAACACAAGCCCACCAAATGAGAGAATGGAGAAAGTAAACTATTCTCCATACCTCTCACCTCTCTTTATAGCTTCCACCAGCCCACTAATGGGCCTCTATAAATCAGCCCATTAAGGCTCCCAAAACCTGAACAACCAACTGAAAAACCTTAAAATAGCGATTCCACCCAAACCATTGAGCCAAATCTTTAATGTAATGACTCTACAGAAAGACAATCATTATTTCCTTTCCAATGGCACATGTCTCACCACCTGATTTGACTAGAGTCAAAAGTTATGCCTTGTACAAGACTGACATGGGGAAAATGGTCACAAACAAAATTGGTAAAAATTATGGATATGTCTCACATCCTCACAAGCAACATATTAAAATATGAGAATGATATGACGTTTAGGGAATAAAATGAAAATATTTTATGATCCTTTGGTACATAAAATGTGGGCTATTACAATTCATGAGAACCACACTGTGCCTTTAAAAACCAAAAGCGAGGGTCGTATCACGTATACTAGTTGCATACATAACCAAAATAGTGGTAGCATCTACTACAGTTACTAACGTTAATCATGCCTCTTTTTCTTGTGCTTCTTTTTTGTAGATTCTACACTAAACGGCTCCCTTCCGGTGCTAGGCTTTTTCTTCCTAGATCTGCTCCTTCCTCCTCTGCCCTTTAGAGGAGTCACTAACTCATGGGATATCGGAGGACACCTTCCGACTTCCACATCACCACTTGAAATTTCTGTGATCTCGGTAGGGATAGTGAACGACAATGGTTTGGGGCAGCATCAGCAACAAGGGCTAGCACATCATCGCCCTTCCCTGGGACATCCTTAGCTTCTCGCTCAGCTTTCTCCTTTGCCTCTCTGGCATCACTTAGCTCAGCTATCTTTTGGGGCTTAAGCTTCGCGGCATCATCATCCTTGACCTTCTCAAGCGTCTTTGTGGCCCTCTGCTGGGCTTCATCCTCCTTCTTTTTTGGGCCTCATCTGCAGACCTCTTCTTCTCCGCCTCGTCATCAACCTTCCTCTTCTCAGCAGTAGTAGTGGCTCTCTCCTCGGCATCCTGCCTGGCCTTCATTAGGGCCTCCTGCCTATTCTTTTCTTCCACCTCCTCGCACATAGCCACCATCCGACTCTTTAGGCTTTCCACCATGGCCTGCATTGAAGGCACATCGGCATCCACCGGGTGCATTGCACAGGCACTCTGGCCATCTACCACCTCTCCTTCCTCTACAAAGCACTCATGAATGTTGGAATCTAGCCTGATATCTGAAAAAGTGTCCAACTGACCGAGGCCTTCTCCAAATTGCATTCCCTCGGGTCCTGGCCCAGATTCTGTCATTTGTGGAACCACAGGGATAAAGCCCGATGTCATAGAAGATCTAGGAAGGGTTGCACTATCAAACACAACCTTTTAGTCTGCAAATTCGGTAATTACATCATCTTCGGGAATACACGATAAAGGGAATTTACCTCCGGTCAGGGATGGTGCAAGAATGAGGGGAAGTGTGCTTGTCGTAGAAGATAGAGTAAATCTGGTCTCTCCAAACCCCGGATACTCAGGATTATACTCAGTTGAGGATCAAGACAAAGCTATAGGATCGCCGGTTGCGGCGGATTCGGGGGCCAATGGTCGATAAGAGCTTCCTCCTACGAATGACTCCGCTACAACCACACTCTCGGTAATGATAGACTTCACCTTCTCTGCGGTGAGCCTCTCCAGTCTCTCATTTTTCGCATCCTCTTGCAGTAACCTCCTCCCTTCCCCTAGCATTTCATGCTCCTCGACGTTCAGGAGTTCAGTCATCAATTGGCGCTCGTTCAAAGTTCCCACGTCCACTTGATGTAAATAAGCTTCATACGGCACCAATCTCTCCCATGTTCGAGTGAGCTCCCGGGAGTAATCCTCAACCCACGAGAGCCGCAAAATTTTAGAACTTTGACATACATATTCCAGATGTGTTCCACCAAGGATATCTCCACTCGAGAATCGGTGTCCTCGAGCTCCTCTCTCAACTGCTCCACCTCCCTCATATGCTCATCCTTTAGTCCATCCGCTGTGCTCAACATTTCCATGTTGTTGGCCTCTACATCCTCGTTCGCCTTCCTCATCGCCTCAAGCTGCCTCCTTAGCTCAATATAGGGCTGGCAATTAGAACCGAGAACCGAAAACCCTAACCGAACCGACCCGAAAAGACCCGAACCCGAACCGAACCCGATGGGTCTCGGGTCGGGTCTACGTGATGAAAAATATCATCAAGACCTAATTAAACCCGACCCGCATCGACCCGACCCGAAAGACCCGACCAAAAAGCATTGAAATATATGTATTTTTAGTGTTATTATTCAACCAAACCCAACCCGAACCGACCCGACCCAAACCGAAGCTCGGGTCGGGTCCAGATTTTTGAAACGTATAGTTTAGACCCAGCAAAATCCGACCCGCCTAGAACCGAGACCCGCCGGGTCGGGTCCGGGTCCATCAGATCGGGTCTATTTGCCACCCCTAGCACAACAACTTCTGCATTTTGTGCCCGCAGCCTCTCATTCTCCGCTCTCAAAGCATCTTTATCATTCTGGAGCCGGGATACTCTCGTATTATCCTATTCCGGAACTGCACACGTTTTCTCCAGCTCGGCCTTGTCTCTTTTTAAGGCCGTGTTCTCAGTAGTTAGAGAGGTCGCAGTATCCTTGAAAGCTGAACTGCATGCTCAGCCTCCTTCTTCAGTATCTCGTAAGCGTGCTTCATCCCCTCTACAGCGGAAAGGATAAAAGATTTGGATTCAAAGGTATAAAGGCGAATGTGGAAATGTTTACAACACAAGGAGCCGTCATACTAATTTCTTTCTCCAAGTTAATGATGGTAGTCCGCTCGCCATCTATAGTCAACCCATGATTGATGAGCTCCAAGTTTTTCTTCCTAATCAGCTCCGAGATTGCTAGGCGTACGTAGTAAGTTTGTTAGCCCGATGGCACGCGACCCTCAAGTGCATCCATATCTCCCAGGAGTCCCAAGCAGGAGGAAGATTGAGATCGGGAAGGAATATCAGCTCGTCGAATTAAAGTTGAGGGAAGTTGCTTCAACAACACTTTCCTTTCATCCATAGAAAGCTCTCGCCTTTTAGGCTCTGCCACATCTTGCCTCCTCGTTGAAGTCATTCCCACCTGCCTCGAATGGCTAAGCGACGACTCCTTCCCCTTAATGGTCTGAACGTGAACCAAAGGCGTTGTGTGTGAAGGAGCTGTCGATGACAAGTGCCTTGAGCCCCGTATGTCAAGTTTGGAATCTCCCGTAGATACTCGGACTGTGGGAGGAGGAGGGGAAGTCGAAGATTGTCGAGGCTTATCTCGATGATGGCTCTCACTTCTGCAATCTTATGGAGGTAGGGAGTCACCATACATGCTAGTCCCTCTCCTACAGCTGTCGAAGAAAGGGTTCCTAGGATATCGGCGACTTCCGTGCCCATAACCTCATCCTCCGCGTCCTCTTGCCATATCATCTGTCAAAGAAGCAAATCAAAGTTTGACACTTCACACACACAGACAATCTCTATGATATGAAGTGTTTATGAGTATATGCCTTAAGTGTTCTCTCAACAGACCATATTTTGGTCCGCTCGAAGGAGTCAACCTCTGCGCAGCTAAATCCAGCTCTTCCATACTTGTCGTAGCCGGCCAGGGAGACAAATCTAGAGCACGTTTATTAAGGCCATCAAATTGGACCTCTTCCTCATGCAAAGTGGCGGTCTCTGAAGGAGTAGCAGGAGATAGTGGTATGTCCGACGCTTCTACCCCAACCTCTCCTGTCGGAGGCTGTAACAACCCGTATTTTTGAATAACATGTCATAACGTAAATCAAGGCAGAATTAAATTTTAAAATATGAATCAAGGGAAATGGACTGTGCCATTGCGTTCATCTCGGAAAAATACGCGAAATAGAGTCCGAGTTTTCGAAAATCGGAGTCCGTATGACCAAGTTATGGCCCGTCAAAGTTTTCAGAAAATTTCAAGTTCAAAAACAGTTCAAATTTGAATTCAAAATTCATATTCAGCCCTAGCAGGACAGGCGGGAAAATTGCCGCCAGCCACAAGTCGACTGGGGAGTCGACTTGGGAGTCGACACACCCCAGGTGGTGTCGACTGCCCAGTCGACACCCCTGTCGACTTGGGTGGTCGACCAGTTTGTCCTGGGGCACCTATTTTGGCTCATGGGTTTTGTTTTGTTGGCTAGTGACGTGATTTGATGGCTCAGATCTGAATTAGGGTTAATCCTATGGCCTAAACTAACCTAAACTTCTATAAAAGGACCCTAATACCTAGCCTAAACCATCATAAATCAATCCTACAACTAGGTTATGCCAAAATGTTTAATCATGGCCTCCACCCTCTTGTCATAGTCTCCATCTTCATTCATATGAGAGTTTCTAAGCGTGTTTGAGAGTTTCTAAGTTTGATTCAAGGCCAAAAGTTCAATCTTTCTTCATCAAAGCAAGGATCTTCTTCTTATTTTTCAAGGGTTTTAACTGAAGCTTATTATTTGGGGATTTCCAGTGGCTTTGTCTCAATCTTGTTTTATTTTATAGTCTTCATAGCATTGTAAGCCCTATTCTACTCTTAGATTTAAACTATGAAGTTAAATATGACATGTTGCAAGTTTGAGTTTGGGCCTAAGTATGATTTGTGCTTTGAATCTATCATGTTATGCATAGATTTGTTCTATGTATGTTTGTAAAGCTATCACCTTGACTTTGTGGATTGAAAGCTATGAGCTTTGTTGGGAAATGTTGCAAAATGCAACATAGAAACTCTTACAACCTTTATGTTAACTTGCATATGATGTTATATGCGAATCACTAGTTATCATCCTATGCCATCTATAACCATGTATCACATATTTACTAAGTTTGATGTCATGCATGTTTTGAGGCTTATAATGAAGTATGCAAGTTTAATGAGCACATTTTGTCTCATATGCCACCATGTTTAACTTGTGGCCAAATCCTATCACCTTACGCCCATTTTTGTCATGCTTCTAAGTTCCCTCTTTTAATCCATTTTGTGTTGTGACAAAACGTACATGCGATGGGAATGCATATGGGTAGTTGGGTAACTTTAATGACATAAAAACATGGTTTTGAAATATGACATGTGATTATGCTTGAAAAACATGAACATGGACATGACATGTAGAAAACATGAAAGTGGCCAACTCGAGGTTGGGTTGAGTTTGTAGCATAAATCTACCCGGAACCGACCGGCCTAACTAGTAGCTACAAACAATAGGACCCAATGTGAGTAGTTGGTCATGTCGCGCTTAAAACCCGAGGTTAGACTAAGTTGTGGTGTAAAGCTACCCGGACCCGCCCGGCTTAACTAGTAACCACAACAAGGTTAATGTGAGAGGTTGGGTGCATTAAATTAATTAATGCCGCATGATAGGGTTAAGTCATGGACCACTTGAAAACTGAACCAATTAAACACGATGGGTTGATCGGGTTAAGTCATGAACCTTGGGTACACTTAACCAACTTGATACATGATGGGATAGGGTTAACCACACTTAACCCATTAGAAACCCTAGTTACACAGTCCTTTTCACCAGTAACCCTCTTGGTTGTATCATGATACCCTAGGGACTAGGCTAGGGTGGGGCACGATTACTGGGCTGACATGTAAGCGACCAAAACGACGGCTGAGTTGGTGCGACGGTGTAGGTTCAGGCGGACTATGGTCATGCACATGGTCCGGAGTTGAAAAAGAAGGCACGGGCACCAGTAGGTTTAGACTGTGCGTGCTTGATTCGTGCCAGTGGTTGGCACCCTGGGACTTGATACACCCTAGGGTGGACCTAGCACAGTTTGACTACATTCGTGATTGGGCCGTATGACACCGACACTTGACGAGTTAGGCTTATAGGGAGCCGATCGACTAGACCGAGTAGTTGGACCTTGATTTAGGTCATCTCATGATGTTAGGCCAACATTGGGCCAAGGGATCATTTCTTGTTTCTAATTGACATGGATTAGAATACTAGTACACCTGGTGCAACTTAACCTTGTATATGCGATGCCACACTTGACCTATCTTGTTAACTTTTCACCATGCCAGTTATCATCCTATGTTTCATCTCTGTTTTACATGTCCAGTTAACTTTATTAGTTTTTATACTAATAGTAGGTAGGACTTACCAGTCTTTTTGACTGACCTGTTTTCTTTCGCCTCTTTTCTTCCGTCCCCCCCCCCCCCAGGTTCTCAGGGTGGGAATACTAGCACCTAGCTTGGATCTTTAGCTTGCTTACTGGATAGCTCATGTACGGTTTGGACTTGAGCTCGCTATGGCTTTATCTCTTCTACTATGGGGAAAAATTTACTTTATGTTATTTCCAGTTTTCAGTTTATGCTTCTAGACTTGTAGTAGTTGGAAAATAATGACTCAGTACTTTGATGTAACTTGACTATGGTTTTGAAATAGTAGTTTTATCCGCTGCTTTATTTACTCTGTTTTACTCGTATGTTCTGTCTTGTGATATATGTGCATGTTTACCTCGCTTAACGCCCCTCCAAAGCCAGTGTACTTGCAAGAGTGGCCCTGGCGGAGGTGGGGTGCTACATTTGGTATCAGAGCATAAGGTTTTACTAGACCGCACAAAAGTTTTAAAACCCTTTTGAAAAACTATTTTCAAAACCAATTAAGTATTTTTCCAAGAAAAGTCTAGTTTATTTTAAAAGGCTATTCCCCAAAAGCCATTAGCACTATCCTTTGTTTCCTCGTTCTAAATCTATCTTTTCCTTTTTCCAGCATGGCCGATCTTAACCTTCCCGAGGGAGTAACCATACCCGGATGGTTCCGAAGGTATTTGGAAGCTAGGTCCAATGATGCGGGCCCAGCAAACACTCCCACTGTACTTGAGGTTCCTCCTCCTCCTCCTCCTCAACGTCCAAAAGCGGATTTCGCAAAGGTCTGCAAAGACTTTAAGGCGATGGGTGGCAAGAATTTTATTGGGACGGAGACTTTTGTTGAGGCGAGAAATTGGTTAAAAGAAACTGAAGACCTCTTCGCCATCTTTGATGTGGAAGACCGTAGAAAAGTTCTGTTGGCAGTATGGCTATTGAAAGAGGAAGCTGCTTATTGGTGGGAGGTCACCAGCGCTACTAGGCCTATAGAGACTTGGGCCGACTTTAGGATGAGGTTTGGGCTTAAGTTTCTATCATCTGTTGAGGAGAATCTACAAATGGATAAGTTTATATCTTTGAAGCAAGGGGACATGATAGTGAGGGAGTATGTGAATAAGTTCAACCAGCTTGCTCGATTCGGTTTGGACATGGTTAACACACCCCAAAAGAAGGCTCTACGCTTTGCACGAGGATTGAATGAGCCATTACAAGGTTTAGCCATGTCTCATATACCCATGGGGGACACTTTTGAAAGCCTAGTAGACATGGCATTGCTTCAGGGAGATGATAAGAATGGCAAGAAGGAAGTCAAGCCTAATGAGACTCAAACCAAGAAGGCAGACTCCAAGTGGGGAGGAAATCAGAGCAATCAGTGCAATCAGAGCAACAAGAACAACAAGAACAACAAGGGTAACAAGGCCAACAACAACAAGGCCAAGGACTCAAGAAATTGCAACTTCTGTGGGATTGTTGGGCACATAGCCAAAGATTGTAGGAAGAAGAAGAGGAAGTTGGGAGAATGCTTTCATTGCGGAGAGACTGGACACTTCAGTAAGGATTACCCAAAGAAGCAAGGGCAGGGGCAAGGACAAGCTCTGCGAGCAGGATCTTCTAGAGGGAAGATGCATGCTCTCAACACTGCTCCAGTTCAGGACCGAGGTAGTATTTCTGTAGAAAGTCTTGTTTATATTTCTGGTTTTCCTGTTCGAACTTTATTTGATTCTGGCGCATCGCATACCTTTATTTCCTCTGACATTGTTGAAAGTTTCCACCTAAGTACTAGTCTAGTTGAGGATCCCGCTAGTGTTTCATATCCAATTGGGGGTTCTGCCATCTGTCTATGATTTGTATGGATTTGAGGATTTCTATCTTGACCGTAGAATTCACATGTAATGCTTATGTTCTCGGGTTCATGGGATACGGGTTGATTTTGGGCATGGATTGGTTGTCCAGTTATGGAGCCATTCTTGATTGTGAGCATAGGGTAGTGAGGCTTATGACTCGCTTAGGCAATACCCTAGATATTTCTTGTAACCCACTGGATCCCGTCATGTTGTGTTATCTTGAATCCCTCGACTCATCTATTGATAGTCTTCAATCTGTGAGGGTGGTCCAAGAATATCCTGATGTTTTTGATGAGGTGAAGGGGTTACCCCCTAAACGTGAGATAGACTTCCGTATTTACCTGGTTGATAATGTCAAGCCAGTTTCATTGCCTGTTAGGCACATGGCCCCACGAGAAAGAAGAGAGCTTAGCAAGCAAATCAAGGAGTTGCTTGAGAAAAATTTCATTAGGCGAAGCATTTCAGAATGGGGTGCTCCGGTGGTATTCGCTACTAAGGCGGATGGTTCGCTTCGTCTATGTGTTGATTATCGAGAGTTGAACAAGCTGACAAAGAAGAATAGGCACCCGTTACCGAGGATTGATGATCTCTTTGACCAGCTTGTTGGGGCTTCTGTTTTCTCTCAGCTCGATCTAGCCACCGGATTCCATCAGCTTAGAGTGGCTGAGGATAGTATTGATAAGACTGCGTTTAGGACTCCAGATGGATTCTTTGAATGGCTAGTCATGCCGTTCGGCTTGACTAATGCACCCGCATACTTTGTTGATTTGATGAGTAGGGTGTTCAGGGAGTTCCTTAACAAGTTCGTGGTTGTCTTCGTGGATGATATTCTGGTCTTCTCTAAAGACGAGGAAGAACATGCTACACACCTCAAGGAGGTTATGGATACGCTTAGGGCTAATCAGTTGAAAGCCAAGTTCTCCAAATGTCATTTCTGGAGAAGGGAAGTTCGTTTCCTTGGGCATATAGTTTCTAAGCAAGGCATAGCTATGGATCCCGCTAAACTGGTGGCGGTTCAAGACTGGAAAGTTCCGAAGAATGCAACTGAAGTGAGAAGCTTTCTCGGTCTGGCAGGCTACTGTAGAAAGTTCATTAAGGACTTCACTAGGATTTCAGCTCCTCTTACTAAGTTAACAAAGAAGAACTTAGTCTTTCCATGGGACTTAGAGTGTGAGCTTGCTTTTCAAAGGCTCAAGAAAGCCCTCACCACAGCTCCAGTTCTGGCATTACCCGATGGAGGGAAGTTGTTTACCGTGTACACCGATGCATGTGGCACGGGATTGGGCGCTGTCCTGATGCAAGAAGGGAGAGTGATATGCTTTGGGGGTAGGCAACTCAAAGTTCATGAGAAGAACTATCCCACTCATGATTTGGAGCTGGCAGCGATCGTCTTTGCACTTAAATCCGGGCGCCACTATCTTCTAGGCGAAAGGTTTGAGTTATATACTGATCACAAGTCGCTCGAGTACCTCTTCTCGTAGAAAGATTTGAATCTAAGGCAGCAAAGGTGGATGGAATTCTTGGCATCATATGATTTCGAGATAGCCTATACCCCTGGAAAGGGTAATGTTGTGGCGGATGCGCTAAGCAGAAGAAGGTTGACTTTGAATCCCTTGTTTGTTGAGATGAAGAGCCTAGAGTTCTTGGCAACTTTTGATTTCACACCGGCTATTGAGCCGATGACTGGTTCGTTAGCATCCCTTGAGCTTAGACCTATACTTCTTGATCAAGTTGGGGCTTCGCAGAGGGAAGACCCACATATAGTAGAGATCATGGACAAGTTGATCCAGGGTGAGACGTCAAGTCACCTCACTAGATATACTTTTGATGACAAGGGATGGCTAAGGCGTGATGGAAGACTATGTGTCCCCCGAGTGGGAGATTTAGTAAATAAAGTTCTGGAGGAGGTGCATCACTCGTGGATGACCATACATCCCGGAGGGGATAAGATGTACCGGGATATGAAGCGCATTTTCTTTTGGGATGGGATGAAAAAGGATGTGGCAGAGTTTGTTTCTAGATGCATTGTTTGCCAACAAGTAAAGGCCGAGTCAAAGAAGCCCGGTGGGCTATTACATCCATTGGAGGTCCCGCTATGGAAGTGGGAAAGTATCTCTATGGATTTTGTAGATGGATTGCCGTGATCAAGGAAGGGGAATACTGGCATATGGGTCATAGTTGATAGACTTACGAAGAGTGCTCACTTTATTCCGGTGAAGAGCAAGAGGACCGCATCATGGCTAGCATCTGCTTATCTTCGAGAGATAGTGCGGTTGCATGGAGTTCCTTCCAGCATAGTTAGCGATCGTGACCCAATCATCGCTAGCCAGTTCTGGAGTAGTTTGCAAGAAGCTATGGGTACACAAATGAATCTAAGTACAGCCTATCACCCACAGACGGATGGCCAAACCGAAAGGGTGAATAGGGTACTAGAAGATCTGTTGAGGCTATGCATTCTTGACTTTGGGGGTACTTGGGAAGATCATCTTCCTCTAGTGGAGTTTGCTTATAATAACAGCTACCAAGCAAGCATAGGGATGGCACCATTCGAAGCTTTATATGGGAGGCCGTGCAAGTCACATACATGTTGGTGGGAGACAACGGATAAGCTTATACTTGGGCCCGACATGATAAGGGACACATCCGAGAAGGTTGAGTTGATTCGAAGGCGGATGAAAACGGCCTAAGACAGACAGAAATCCTATGCAGACAAGCGAAGGACATACTTAGAGTTTGAAGTTGGAGATATGGTCTTTGTGAAGGTTTCTCCTTTGCGAAATGTGGTTCGTTTTGGAGCAGTTGGGAAGCTGGCACCAAGGTTTGTAGGAACCTTCCCTATCATTGAGAGAATTGGGCAAATGGCATATAGAGTGGAATTTCCCGAGAAGCTGGGCGGAGTGCATAACGTCTTTCATGTCTCGCATCTCCGGAAGTGTTTGCACAGATCCGCCGAAGTGGTTGAACCAAGTATTCTTCAAGACGTAGAAGTGGAAAAAGAAGCAACCCTGAGGCGAGCTCCGATTCGTATCATGGAAACGGAGACAAAGAAACTAAGAAGCAAAGAAGTTAAGCTTGTTAAGGTGCAATGGAGTGAAGCAGAGGAAGACGCAACTTGGGAAACTGAGGAGAAGATGCGTGGGCTTTATCCATTTCTTTTTGAGGGTACATTTTCAATCTCTTTCCCTAGTTGGCATATCTTTCTTTTGCTATTCATGTTTATCTAGTTTATCTTGTTTCGTAAATCTTGTCATGATAACCTTAGGAAGAAACCCTTTGGTTGAAACAAGTATTTGAAACATGTTATGCTTGATGTTTGCAAGTGGTTGCAAGTGTTTGCCAGTGGTTACTCGTGGATGCATGATACACGTTAGGCACTAAGATCGACTCACACACTTTCACACACATATGCATGAGTGTTTATACTTATTCATGGCTAACACTTGTTATGCTATCACGTGGACGTTGCATATGGATGAATTTTATGTGCACTCATGTAGAGATTATGGATTATGCTAGGAACTTGCATACATATGGACTCATTTCACTAACATACTTTGCATTAAGGAGGTTTACTGAATCAGTAACCGCCTGATTTTCGCATTAGATAAGTACATATACACACACCTCTCGCATATGATCATACAGCATTTAGAATCTTTTAAGGATAATGACTGCTCGTGGATGATGTTTTGAGTAGATGGATGATGGATGGTAGGATACGTTCTTCCTAACTTGAAGATTTCGGGGACGAAATCCTTTAAGGTGGGGAGAATGTAACAACCCGTATTTTTGAATAACATGTCATAATGTAAATCAAGGCAGAATTAAATTTTAAAATATGAATCAAGGGAAACGGGTTGTGCCATTGCGTTCGTCTCGGAAAAATACGTGAAATAGAGTCCGAGTTTTCGAAAATCGGAGTGTGTATGACCAAGTTATGGCCCGTCAAAGTTTTCAGAAAATTTCAAGTTCAAAAACAGTTCAAATTTGAATTCAGAATTCAAATTCAGCCCTAGCAGGACAGGCGGGAAAATTCCCGCCGGCCCCAAGTCGACTGGGGAGTCGACTTGGGAGTCGACACACCCCAGGTGGTGTCGACTGCCTAGTCGACACCCCTGTCGACTTGGGTGGTCGGCCAGTTTGGCCTGGGGCACCAATTTTGGCTCCTGGGTCTTGTTTTGTTGACTAGTGACGTGATTTGATGGCTCAGATCTGAATTAGGGTTAATCCTATGACCTAAACTAACCTAAACTTCTATAAAAGGACCCTAATACCTAGCCTAAACCATCATAAATCAATCCTACAACTAGGTTATGCCAAAATGTTTAATCATGGCCTCCACCCTCTTGTCATAGTCTCCATCTTCATTCATATGAGAGTTTCTAAGCTTATTTGAGAGTTTCTAAGTTTGATTCAAGGCCAAAGTTCAATCTTTCTTCATCAAAGCAAGGATCTTCTTCTTATTTTTCAAGGGTTTTGACTGAAGCTTATTATTTGGGGATTTCTAGTGGCTTCGTCTCAATCTTGTTTTATTTTACAGTCTTCATAGCATTGTAAGCCCTATTCTACTCTTAGATTTAAACTATGATGTTAAATATGACATGTTGCAAGTTTGAGTATGGGCCTAAGTATGATTTGTGCTCTGAATCTATCATATTATGCATAGATTTGTTCTATGTATGTTTGTAAAGCTATCACCTTGACTTTGTGGATTGAAAGCTATGAGCTTTGTTGGGAAATGTTGCAAAATGCAACATAGAAACTCTTATAACCTTTATGTTAACTTGCATATGATGTTATATGCGAATCACCAGTTATCATCCTATGCCATCTATGACCATGTATCACCTATTTGCTAAGTTTGATGTCATGCATATTTTGAGGCTTATAATGAAGTATGCGAGTTTAATGTGCACATTTTGTCTCATATGCCACCATATTTAACTTGTGGTCAAATCCTATCACCTTACGCCCATTTTTGTCATGCTTCTAAGTTCCCTCTTTTAATCCATTTTGTCTTGTGACGAAACGTACATGCGATGGGAATGCGTATGGGTAGTTGGATAACTTTAATGACATAAAAACATGGTTTTGAAATATGACTTGTGATTATGCTTGAAAAACATGAACATGGACATGACATGTAGAAAACATGAAAGTGGCCAACTCGAGGTTGGGTTGAGTTTGTAGCATAAATCTACCCGGAACCGACCGGCCTAACTAGTAGCTACAAACAATAGGACCTAGTGTGAGTAGTTGGTCATGTCGCGCTTAAAACCTGAGGTTAGACTAAGTTGTGGTGTAAAGCTACCCGGACCCACCCGGCTTAACTAGTAACCACAACAAGGTCTAATGTGAGAGGTTGGGTGCATTAAATTAATTAATGCCACATGATAGGATTAAGTCATGGACCACTTGAAAACTTAACGAATTAAATATGATGGGTTGATAGGGTTAAGTCATGAACCTTGGGTACACTTAACCAACTTGATACATTATGGGATAGGGTTAACTACACTTAACCCGTTAGAAACCCCAGTTACGCGGTCCTTTTCACCAGTAACCCTCTTGGTTGTATCATGATACCCTAGGGACTAGGCTAGGGTGGGGCACGATTACTGGGATGACATGTAAGCGACCAAAACGACAGCTGAGTAGGTGCGCCGGTGTAGGTTCAGGCGGACTATGGTTGTGCACATAGTCCGAAGTTGAAAAAGCAGGCACGGGCACCAGTAGGTTTAGACTGTGCGTGCTTGATTCGTGTCAGTGGTTGGCACCCTGGGACTTGATACACCCTAGGGTGGACCTAGCACAGTTTGACTACATTCGTGATTGGGTCGTATGACACCGACACTTGACGAGTTAGGCGTATAGGGAGCCGATCGACTAGACCGAGTAGTTGGACCTTGATTTAGGTCATCTCATGATGTTGGGCCAACTTTGGGCCAAGGGATCATTTCTTGTTTATACTTGACATGGATTAGAATACTAGTACACCTGGTGCAAATTAACCTTGTATATGTGATGCCACACTTGACCTATCTTGTTAACTTTTCACCATGCCAGTTATCATCCTATGTTTCATCTCTGTTTTACATGTCCAGTTAACTTTATTAGTTTTTATACTAATAGTAGGTAGGACTTACCAGTCTTTTTGACTGACCCGTTTTCTTTCGCCTCTTTTCTTCCATTCCCCCCCTCCCCCCCCCCCCCCAGAGGTTCTCAGGGTGGGAATAGTAGCACCTAGCTTGGATCTTTAGCTTGCTTACTGGATAGCTCATGTACGGTTTGGACTTGAGCTCGCTATGGCTTTATCACTTCTACTATGGGGAATAGTCTACTTTATGTTATTTCCAGTTTTCAGTTTATGCTTCTAGACTTGTAGTAGTTGGAAAATAATGACTCAGTACTTTGATGTAACTTGACTATGGTTTTGAAATAGTAATTTTATCCGCTGCTTTATTTACTCTGTTTTACTCATATGTTATGTCCTGTGATATCTGTGCATGTTTACCTCGCTTAACGCCCCTCCAAAGCCAGTGTACTTGCAAGAGTGACCCTGGCGAAGGTGGGGTGCTACGGAGGCGGGTCAGGAGTGCTCAATAGACGCTCATCTCTAACAACTGTCTCCTTACCGCCAGCCTCATCTCCGCCAGTGCCTTCATGGGACTTAGCAGCCTTTTGTGGTTTAGACCCAGTAGAGGGCATCTTTCTCTTCCGGCTAGGAGTTGCCTTTTCTTTCGCCGCTTTCTCTTTCAACACACCGCTCGCGACAGCAGGCCTGATTATAGCTCGATCGTCGGGGAGCAGCCCCGCACGATGAAGGCGATCTTGACTTGTGACTGTATTAGTGGAACGCGCCTCAGCCGGAATCGCTTGAAAAGTCTCAAGACATTTTTGGTAATCAGTATCGATGGGCGCCTTAGGATTGCCTCTCATGATTAAAACAAAATCAAATATAAGAAATTGAGTCCGCAAACTTTATAGTAAAAAGAGGATTTCAAGAATGCTTACTTCCTTCCATCCATCTTCTCGCAAATCCTGGAGGACAGCGCACAAAGAACCATTCATGCTTGAACACTGACGACTTGGGCCGCGTCCCAACAGAGAACTTAGCGGCAGGCGATGCTTCCAGGAACCACTGGTAAGGCGATATGTTGGCTCTTCTCTTTAATTGAAACAAGTACCGAATATCTTCCCCAGTAGGTTCTAAGTGCAAATACTCACGATAGAGAACATAAGTGCTTAAGAGCGAAGCGTATGCATTCGGATGTAGTTGCGACGGCGCGATGCGAAAGTAATATAGCATGTCCCGAATGAAATTGTTGGCCGAGGGCACAAAACCAGAAATGCAAACTTGTATGTTCTAAGCAGTAAGAACCTAGGGTAGTGCGTGAGCCCTACCTCCCTCTCTCGGCGCATGGACATCATCCACGGGAATGTTGAACCGCAGCGCCATCTTCCTAATTGTCGCTGGTTCCATGTGCGATGGCACCGAATCGGTCGGATTTTCAAGAATCACTGCATCGGGAAGCATATCGGGGCCACTGAAGCCGCTGGTGCGTCCCCTTTAATGATGTCAACATTATCTATCTCTTTGTATACGATCGGAGAATGTTGTCTTTCAGTTTGTTCTCCACACTCAGGCGCTTTGGGCAAACTGGTTGTTTGGAAAGGGGTGGACCTTTCGGTAGTCTCATGCTCGCTGCCCGTCGAGCTAGCATCGTTGGTAGATTCAGAAGTATGCGAAGATGGCAAGGAAGTCTCGGCATCCGAAGTCTTTCCGGCCATGGATCTTGTACGCATCGCTAGCTATACTTTAACACACTAGCGTTAGACATCGCAGTTGAATAACCTATACCCCTTATGTTGGGGTAAACTAACATGTGCGTGCAGTGTTATGCATAATCAGGATATACAAAAGAGATTCAAAAGGTCAAACAGTTCAATCACAATCCAAGTATATGCTCTAATCCTATGTATAAGTTCAAGTCGTAATTCGCGCGATCGTCAACGCATCCATTACTCAGTCATGCAGACGATGCGAAAGAAGTACAGATCTTGAAAAGGGAAATTGGATAGCTAAAGCGCTAGACAAGAGATGCCGTAATGTAAGGAGGCATACGCGAAGCACTCGATCTAGGCACGAAACTCGTATTCCACTCTCGGATACGAAACTTCATACCGCGTCAGGGTTCAAAATTTTCGTACCTCTGGGGGGTACGAAATTACGTACCCCTCCGGGGTTTGAAATTTCGTGCCCCAAGGGCACGAAGCTTCGAATCCATCCTACATTCAAAATTTCGTACCCCGAGGATACAAAACTTCGTACCCTAGGGGTACGATACTTCATGCCCTTTGAGGTTCGAAATTTCGTACCCATAAGGGCTACGAAAATCCCAAACCCGAGAGGGGTACGAGACCCCCTAACATGAGGTTCCACGCTCCTCTCCTCTAAGCTCTCCACCTTTACCGTGGTGACGCTCTGCTCCCCCATCCGTCTTCTCCTTCCTTATAATTCCACTCTCGTGAATCTTCTCTCTCCAAACTCCAAACCCATGCACGCGTGAAGCTCGAGGAAGGCCTCAAAGCCGTAGCTAGGTACGCGGTCGGGCTCAAGGGAAGGAGGATCATGCCTCTAATAGCGGTTAGGTCCTACCTAAGTTCGTTGTTCAACTTTGTAAGCTCCAACTCTGGAGTTTGAAATTTACACCAATGGCGGTCAAAGCAAAAATGAGGAAGAAGGAAAATGAGTGGGGGGGCTATTTATAATAAAAAGAGGTGTCCCTTCATATTCAGAGACAAGTTACTTCACACCCCATCGGGGTACGAAATTTCGTACCCTGCGTGGGTACGAAAACTCGTACCCCGCCAGGGTACGAAACTTCATACCCAACAAGGGTAAAAAATTTCATACCCAAACTAGGGTACGCCAAAAAAGAAAGAAATGAATGAACGAAAATCATGACGATATATAGACGTGAACATACTCACTGCACATGAATACAAATCTCCATGAACGCGCAAGCACGGTGTAACGCTAAAATTTAGCAACGTAAACACACCATCACGCCCACCTCGGCTCGTTTATGGTTTTACAGTAATGAGCTCGACAACTAACATTATTTTCTCAACTTTATAGGAAAATTCGACGACTCGACTACTACCTCAACCAACACAAAGTACATCATGTCAAGACAAGACGTACTTTGGGTGGAAAATGTTACTGGCCTTTTGGTCCGGTTCCCCAAAGTACGCAAGGCAAGATCAACTCAACGCATCGCGTGAAGACAAAGCCAAGAGTATCGCCATGGAGTAAATGGAATGGGCCGAGAAGGGACTGCGCCAGAGAGAATCTCACCGCTCCTCTATATATTTCCAAACCAAGACCTCAAACTCCACGAAGCCACAAGCGTCAACCTCAACTCCCGGTTCACATCCTCTTACATTCTTCATACCCAAAGGGGTACAAAATTCGTAACCCAGGGAGGGGTACGAAATTTCTGGCACGAGCATGTGGGATATGAGATTTTGTTGGCCTGCTTCAAGGGATACGAAATTCCTGGTGTGGTTCCCTACTTCTACCTACTCCTACATACTCTCACCTAACCACTCCACTATAAATTCCCCTTGACCTCACACTTCAAAGGGGTTGAAATTTGGTGATTTGACACCTCTAGAGAGATCCAAGTAGCCTCTTTAATGGCATCCATGCTTTGAGGAAGAAGAAGGGAAAAATTGTCTCTTTCCCAAAACTTTGCATACGTCCATTATGACTTCATATAACTTAGAGATGAGTGTAAAGAGATGTCATGAGAAAGTCTCAACCTTGTAACTCTTTGCTATTAATAATATTCCAGCGACTCTTCTAAAGTGGACATTGGTCTCTTTCGAGGTCGAACCACTATAAATCTCTTGTGTTATTTATTGCTTTCCACACTTACTTTTCCGACCAAAACTATAATTCCTAAGTAATTGGAATCTTGGGTGTTTACGAAATTTTTTGTCGTCAACAGTTTTGTAACATTTTCTTTATCAAATCTCATTTGATAATAAAAGTGTGTACTAAGTGACATTTTATAACTTCTTATTTGAATAGGCATTTGTCTCCGAGTGTTTGCATTATAGATTGATGAATGCAGTTTTTGCTTTTTACAGTTTGGAAATTTATGGTTCAAGCATAATCGTAGTGCACACTCTTCAAAATATTCATATTGCAATGTCTAAAAACCTATCTAATAAGCACTATCAAACACATCCACCCATAAGACATATGGAATTGCCATGATGTCTTTAGTTTTCTATTATTGTTTCACTGGAATCACATAAAGCTAGACTAGTACTACCTTAGCTCAGAGGACCGACTTCTAGTCATTAGCTGAGAGCTATGAAACCATGCCTTCATGATATGATAGAGAACTATTAATACACCAACGAAACAGCTCTGTATTTTATTCAAATTTTTCAAGAAAAAAGAAGAACAATTATAACTTTGGCTAAATATAGATTGCTTGCTTTTATTCCTTTCTCAGCAGCTTTCCTGAAAATTTAACAATAGAAAGTAAAATTTTCACATTTCTTTTTTAACTTTTAAGACATGCACATTGAACAAAAAAACAAAATTTTAGTCATTATCGGACAACAAGACATTTATTTTTAATCCAACGACCTAAAAAGGTTAGGGAGGATGATGATGAAACTAACTACTTGGTCTTAGACTCTTAGCATAACCACTGGGTATCAAAAAACAATTGTTAAAATAATAAAAAATTAACACAAGCCATAATTCCTAAAGCTTATCCATATCATATCCAACAGTACAAGCGCAGAATATATAAGTAACACTTGCAGTCTATTTTTAATGCATGTGCATCTAAACATTTATAACAAGAAAATTAAAATATGTAGGAAAATACATGGTACATGATACAAAATTTCAAGAAGAAATTTCATTAATAAGTAAAAGCAGGGAAGTGTTAATGCCCTGTGATCAGACACATGGTCAGGTAAAACTGCACTGGACATTTTACATGAGGAGGCCGAGTCGTATGCAGTTTGGTCAAGGTTCACACCATCACAAGTAGTTGTTTCTACATAGCATCTTTTGTTTGCAGATATCTAGGGAAGAATAAATATATCAAGATTGTGATTAACATAATTACCTTGGGGATTATTGTTTGGAATCAATAAAGTGTTCTTCATTTTTACTCATGCCTTGCTGATACAAATTCTTATTGACACTTTTCTTTTGCAATGGACTTCCATTCTATTGAATTGTGGCTAGTTCAGTTGATATCCTACAAACAACATCAAAACACCGATAATTTTAACAATATGCATGTGTGTATTATATTTGTGTGTGTATGTGCATGTTGTTGTGAAAATTTTGTTAATTTTTGTAGAAGCGAATTTTATCAGGATCTAGTATTTTCTATTTAAATACCAATAAATCTCAACACAAAAGGACAGTAATCAATTATGCAGCCTCATAGAAACAATAGCAGAAATAAGAGAAACAGAAGATCTAACGTGGTTCGGATATGAATATCCTTAGTTCACAAAGACCCAACAACTTCTTTTATTCTTTCTTCACAAGAGGAAGTACAATAAGAGAAGAATACAAACACTTAATATATTTCTCACCCTATAATTTATACGGAAATAGGGATCTTATTGAGGATATGAAGAAGAGAGCACTATAGGCTTTTTTTTTAAAAAAAAAAGATGAGCAAGCCTCTTTATTTATAAGAATAAAGATGAAGCCTTTCCTGAAGATAAGCATGAGAAGTTTTCATATTTCCTTAATTGTAAATCTTGCATATTTGTGATTATTTCCCCGTATAAATATATTTGATTGATTTGAATCAAATAATATACCTTCTCATTTCATCCAAATTTGTTGCCTCATATACAAATAGATTAATCAAACCAAATATCTCTCCCATATCTTTCCAATTTATTGCCCATAATTAATTCACTACAAGAATCAATTAAAATCTTCTTCATATTTGGCATAGATTTAAATCATCTAATTTTAACATATGTGTGTGGGTGTGTCGAATATATGTGTGTGTATTCATACAGGGTTACATGTATTGTTATTCAATTCAATCAGCAACAACAAAATGAGAGAGAAAAAGCGCACTTTCCAACAAGCCCATAATACTTTCTAGTTAATTATCTATTTTCAGGGATCCCACAGAAGTTATCTTTTTTCCCCTTCCCGTAATCATTAACACCCTACCTCTTGAGTGAATGCGTATATTTTCAAGGAACATGTATTATTGAAGAAATTGCTTGCTGATATCTTCGAAAATTTAATCAATAAATATTCCTGCCATGACATCTAAAAATTCACATTTTGTTATGATTCGAATTTTGGATCATCAAATAGTTTTAAGCGACAAGCTATAAACCATCACCTAATAAAATATATGACTTTTGAAACATATTTTGCACTCAACTTTTTTAGAATCGGCAAGTGTGATGAGAAATACTACCAGAACCATGTCCAGAAACATGCAAAGATAGCAAAACATGCAGGCAGTCATCGCGTGAAATAAAAGACTCTCACATCATTAGTTACAACTAAATGAACGATTATGAAAACTAGGATATTCCGATAAATGTGTATATTGTTTTTTTGTCTAGCATATATGCTTGATCATTAAACAAAATATCCTCAATCTACTAAACCAATATAACATCAATCTAATTCGGACTATACTAATATTCTAGGAAAGAAGAGAATATAAAAAAGTAAACAACTGAAATCACTTCTTACCTCTGCATTCATAAGCCAAGAATTGAAAAGCTTTTCGCGATCACCTCTAAAACTCTGAAAAATATTTCTAAACCCCATCATTTCATACTTGGTGCTCCAACCCCAATCGGGTTTTCCATTATTGTTTTTATAAATATTTCATCACTTGTATTTCTCAGTAATTCTGAGAAACCCCTTCCGCCATCCATCTCCATGGCACCCTGGTATTTCTGTTATTGAAATTGCAGATATCGGTCAATATATTCTTTTATGAAAGTTATTATAGTGGCCACCCACATTCCAGGTAATATAACAAAAACAGATCACAACAATACATAAAGAATGCCTAAAACAAAACCGTCATAGGAAGATATGTAAGAAGGAAATAAATCTGCAGTACATATAGTATCCTATTTTAAACACCACTCTATTACACCATTTGCTAGTTAGTAACATTGTTTCGATCGTGCTCTGTTTGTTTAATGAAGTGTTAAATAATATTATAGAAAAACATGCAAGTAGTCATGTTGCAGGATAAAATATTTAAACCATGTAAATTAAGCAAGCATTCCTTAATCGCAGTAGACAGAAAACAAAGAGTAAGCCTTTTTTATTTTGTGTTGTATGAGATCGGAAAAGTAGAATTTTATATTGTGAAATCGGTCCATATTCGATTTTTTATCCAGATTCACTAATCGCAGTAGATAGAAAATCTAAAATCGTAAATCCGAATCTAAAAAATAGATGGTAAACCTAAAATCGTGAAATTTCACTAATCGCAATGGATAGCAAACGTAAAACCCAAAAAATCAGCAAGTCTAAAATCGTAAATTCGAATCTACAAATCCATGACCGGAAATCCATAATCGTGAATTCGGATCTACAACATTCGGGTTCTCTTACCAGAATCCAAGTCAAAGATTAGATTCAATCACCCCGCCCTAGCTTTGACAGATCGACAGAGGAGATGGAAGGAGTTTTGGAGGGAGACCGTGATTATTGGTTTTGGACGAAGGGGTTTTCAGCAATCAGTTGAAATTTTGTGAGGCTTTGTTTTGGAGGAAGAGGAATGGTTTTGGAGGGTGAGATGAATAATTTGTGAAGCTAGAGGGAACCATGAATGGAAGTGTTACACTCATATAACAAAACAAGATCATATGTGGAAAACAAGAATTAAGAGTAATTAATAACACTTGAACAATGTGTTATTAAAAAGCGTTATTAATATAATATTTTGTTGTAGTGTTACCAGCAATGGTACTTGGGTCTGATGGCTAAGACAAAGATATATGAAGAGTATTTCTAGCAAATGGCAATTAATAATAATGCTTCTCCTACATGGAAAGCTATTCTTCATATCAGAGTTAAATTAGCTAAGAACTGTACCAGAGAATTTTCTAGCGGTAGAGATACTAACCTATGGATGGATCCTTGGATATTAGGTAAATCGATGATTGACATTGTGGGATGGGATACCTATTCAGCGTTTGAAATGCCAAACAAAGTTATTGACTCGACATTGAAACATAAACTTGGAAATGTGACCGGTTACCTTGTAATCGACAAATTAAGTAGAATAATGACGCTATGGCGTTATTTTCAGGTAGAGACAAGGGAATATGGGTGTGGAATCATTCTAGAGGTAAATTTATAATCAAAATAACCTGGGAATCTATTCGCAACAAATATGAAAAACTGGAATCACTACAACAAAAACATCCTTTTGCAACTGTCAAAAACAGTTGTAATAAATCTATTACAACTGGCACCCATCAGTCCTTATACCCAGAGTTGTAATAGCAACAAACTTTTATTCAACTCTTTTTGACAGTTGTCAAAATCCTTTTTACAACTGCTTTTAGCTATTATAAAAGGGCTTTTTTACAACTATTTTGCCTTTTGTGCTGAATTCTACTACAACTGTTTTTGCCTGTTGTTAAATAAATGCAAAACTATATAAAAAAAGACCTAAACACATTTTACAAAATCGATAAGCATAAACAATATGATAAAATTAACAATACGCTGCAAAAAAATTATATAACAAACCATTGCAATCTGTGAATTACTTCTTCCAACTACGAAAACATAACTACAAAAATTCAATTTGAACAACATTCTTTACTACAAGACTACAACTCAAAGATATAAACTACAAATCAATTTCAGTCTGCACCATTATTCGTAGCATTGTTCCACTTCCTCTTCATTTCGAAGCATAATCAACACATCCTTCAACAACAATCAATTCGCACTCCCCACAAGCTACCTCCCCTCATCAGCTTTTCCACCTCTATTCAATACAACATCATTCCCGACCACATCACGATGCTCATCTGTCCTGTTAACCATTTAACCATCAACTAGAAAATGAACAGGTTAGCAATATACCAGTGTAAAGCTACTCATGCTAGATTTTATGAGGTATTTTGATTAAAAGTTATAAAGTAAGGGTTTTATAACGACCGTACTTGAAGTAAAAAAAAAAATCCAATCTGAGCGCTGATTTTGGTAAGAAAAAAAGGAAAGTGAAAAAAGGAATCTCTTGGGAGTGATTGATCTGCTATTCTACTTTCACTCAATCGATAGGTTCATATACTAGTCTTATAAGGGTATGGATATTATTGACTTTTGTATTTGACAGAAAAAGCTAAGGTTCATGTGTCTCAATTAATATGAATTATGCAGCAGTAAATTTATCATGGTGACAAGGTTGAAAATTAAAATTTTGAAACCACAAGAGCATCGGTTAGGATATATTTCATGTTCCATTATTAAGCATGTTAGTTGAGAGTGAACTACAGTTTCACCATTGAATTCAATAGTCCCAGCAAATAGACAGCAGAGCTCTACGGACTAACAGAAATGTCACCCAAACCTTATAAACTGAAATCAATTACTAGATACATACCCACTGTAAATCAGACTGAAGTGAATCGTAGATCTGATTGTTAGGAGATTCAGCATGAGATTTTGAATCAGGAAACGATTTCGTAGAAATTCACAGATTTCTGATCGCTTGATTCTATGTGGATCGAACAGATCTAACACCTTCCAGATCAGATCTAACACCTTCCAGATCCGATCTTTGTAAACCGAAGTATCGCTATTCTCAAGCGTACGAAGGATCAGAAGAATGGGGAAATTTTCAGCATGCCATCTTGCAATTTATACCCTCAACTCTCCGATGTCTTGATCCGTTGTAAGTCAATTGAGGTTGCGATATCTTAGATCCGCTATCGAAAGGCACTAATACTTGATCGGCAGCGATGAATACCAGGCTACGCTTGATAGGGGTTTAGAATAAGTAGGAGACGATGTTTTTTTGTTTGGATTTGGGAAATTGGAAAGAGTGGATGAACAGAGGATCCACGTATTATTATTTAATTGAGTAGCTGGAAACTGGAACACACGAATGAATTTTGTGAAGAAAACGACAGTTCAGGGAGGGAAATACGAAGAATTGACCGAATTTTCAAGAAACGAGGCGGCAATTTTTTTTAGGTTGGAGTGGATTTTTGAATTAGAGCCAAATTTTCAATTTAAAGGGAAAAACGGTAGGTAAGAGCCAAATTCCTACCATCTAAACTAAGAATACTAGCACATACAAAACAAAAAACATTACTAAAGAAAACCACAAATGAATATAGAATAATAATTTGCAATCCATGCACCAGGAGTTCATGTTTTTCCTTGATTTGTTGCGGATTCCAGATATAAAAATTATTATAAAATATGAAATTGATACCTTCAGTAACATAAGTAGATTCAATCATTATTCATATTAAAAGCTAAACAAATATGAAAAGAAATTCCATAAGCAAATTTACCATAAACAAATTACTATAAAACAAAGTTAAACCATATCTTGAAAGGAACAAAAAAGAATAATTATACCGCAATAAATCCAGGTTATACAACTTTAAGGTTGACATTATAACAAAACAATAAATAAAGATAACCAAACTTGCTCATAAACACTCTCATGCACCATTGATGATCTCGTATCATCATATTCTCTCTTCGAAATTAATATCTGTAATCATCATTTATTGACACAAATTAGTCCTTGCATCGGTAAAATTGAATATACCATATAATGATGATATATAATAACATATAACCAAATTAAGAGAACATGTTTAACCGTAATTTCCTTCAAAACAGCATAGAAGCTACTTTTACTATTGTTGAATTATCATAAATTAAGCCTACCTTAGAAGTCCAACAACCACCGTTACCATTGTTAATTGCTTCCACAAAAGCAGTGTAGTTCCTGTTCTTGATTACATTGTATGGACCGCCATGAATTTCTACCACAATTGTGTATCCACCATTGTTGAATTGAAATAACAAATAACATAGCACCATTATTGAATTTCATAATACAATGCAAAATGGTAACGTACACACACACTCATAAGAGAGGTCTACAAATTTCTTTTTTGATAACAAGAGATTTATCGTAGAGATTCAATTTCAACATTATTACACTAACAATAAATGTGATGTGGTCTTTGCGGTTGATTTGCAAGCAAATAATTCACAAGTGCGCATCATTTATAGTGAAGTTACCATAATTAAATACTTGACATTGACTTGAATTATTTGGACCAACAAAACACAGTCTTGAATGTTTGAATAGTTAATAGTGAAGATCAAACTAAGATTGCTGTAATTAGTTACAACACTGAACATATAGAGGAGGATTCCATGTAGAAAAAAATTGTTATGATCGAGGATCTCATCCGAAGAGTCTTGTTAAAAATGTGAAAACCCAAAACCAATTTTACTTTATTTTTGCACCTCTGGTTTGAAGATGGGCAAATTACACATATCGTGCACTAATATATGTTTGGTAAATGTTGTAGGTTGAAGACCTAGTTGATGAAGATAAGCATATTTTTAACTTTTTCCAGTAGGCATAGAGCTTGACAATTCTGCATTATTTTGAATAGAACATAATAAATGATGTTGTCATGATGCAGTGCTCACTCAACTAGAAATTATTAACATAGTTTTCCAACTATGACCTTTAGTTTCTCAGCTCCTTATCGACTTAAATGATATTGAAAAATTCAATATATCATACGACAGCGTCAACAGACAAATCTGGTAATCATGGAAGATAGATGGACCAAAAATGAGTTTTTGATGTGTGTTGCTGGTCTAAAATTCATATTAAAACCACTGAAGCACAAATATAATGTAGTTATATGTCCAAATTTAAATTCAGTATAATAATACAGTAACAAACAATCAAATAAAGATTTTTTTTTTTTATTTATGTTTCGATCCATTGTGATTTGATAGCTCAATCGAATCCGTGTGGATGATAAGTAAAAGATATGCAAATGTTAAGGCATTTTTATATTAAAAGGAAAGAAGAAAGGACCTGGAGCTCAGTGGTAACAGGATACTCATCCATATCAACGTAATTCTTATTAATGGAAGCCATCATCAGTTTATCGCACTTTTGCTCCATCCATGTAGTGACAGAGGATGCCAAATTCAACCTTGGATTCTCATCGAGCATCAGCTCGTCGTTTATTACCTGAAAAGCAGATTCTTTGGGTATTGAATTCTCTGGCATGCGAAACCTACAGACATTGACATTCTCATTCTCATCTGAACGCTAAATCTGTATACCCTACAGCATTTATGTTTGATTTGCTTACCCTGGAAGAGAGGTTTGAACATAACGGGATCCAAATGTACGGTGGATCGATTCATCGAAGTTTGAAGTAGCTTTCAAGAGAGCCGTCTTCTTCTTTTTTATTTTATTTTCTTCTTAATGCTTGAGTTATTTGTGAAAATGAGTGTGGAAACGAAGCTAGTTTGGGTTGGTACTTATACAGGATGTTATTACTAACAATGTGTAATGCTTAACAATAGTTAGATAAATATAAAAACTTGTTCTTGAAATTTACAATTAACAGTACTCATATTGCATCTGCCTTGGGAAAATATAAGACACGAGTCCAATGCTATATGCGTCTGTAAGAAAAATATAAGTTAGTAAAGACGCAATATGAAAAATAAACAATAAAAAATTATGATGTGGACTGACAATGACTTTAAAGAGTTGGAAAAAACAACCACACCTGAATGAACCAATCCGCATTGGACTATGAACAATTCAAAACTGTAGGTACATCGGACTGCCAAAAAAATAACAAATATTTTATTTTTCATATTTTCCCAACTCTTTAAAGTCATTGTCAGTCCACATCATAATTTTTTATTGTTCATTCAGATGTGGACTTAGTTCATTCAGGTAAATTCAGTCATTAACAGTACTCATATTGCATCTGCCTTGGAATGATGGCGATACGCAACCAGTAACAAATATTTTATTTCTTTCAAGCATCTTTTGTACTTAGAGAGTAGATCACTTATTTGCAAAAAAGAAATGTTCTCTGGCTACATGACGGAGACACATCTAAATACTTTTTTGCAAAAATGTCAACCAAAAAGTGAAGGTATAAAATTCAAGCATTACTTACCCGTATGAGAGATAATTTTTACAGTAAAGATATAATAGTCCAGTAGTCTCTTAACTATTATACCCAATTGAACAATGGTGAGCATGATGCCAAATCCCAGCAGTGTAACCCAGAATGACTGTTTATCCCATTAGAAAGCTTACCTGAGCTCTGAAATTACCTTGTCAGAGAATAAAGTAGCATATAATTTAAGATAAGACAAAATGAAAAAATATTAACAATATTACGAATTTGATCGAAAATGAAAGAATAAGATGCTGAAAACATATAAATACCTTAAGTATATACGCATGTAACTTAAGAAAGATATTGTACAGTGACATGAGCAAAGACAAGTAGGATGAGAATTTCTACTCACAATACATCTAGACTCATTCTTTTCTTTTCTCTTTTCAATCTTGCATAGCCATTTGTGTTGCAAAGTATGCAGGAAGGGCTACAACAACTCCCTGCAGAAAGAATTGTAGAAATAATGTAGAAGCGTTATGTATGTCTAGTAAGTTTCATGTTTGCCATATAAAGCAGAAAATGGCAGAAGTAAATGATTTCTAAAATATAATGACTAATGAGTATTTCAAGCACAGCGTCTATTTGCTTGAATCGTAAAGGCATTTTTATTTGTAGAATATTATAGTCCATTTGGAACAATGACACACTATGTGTGTGTGTGTGTTGCAAGGATCGCCTTGGCCTCTATTCCCCTGATTTCACACATTTAGGTATAAAATTTTAATTAATATAAGGAGGTGGCAAGAGGGAGTATCATTTTATTATTTAAATCAAAACTTGTCGATGAAATCAAGAGGAACAAAGGTGTAGATAGAATGATGTGTGGTGATCAATCCTTGCATGTCTATATCTTATATATAAAACGAATACTTGGTCAACTGGTCAAAGTGAAATCTTTTATCGAACTTCTAAATATGCTCATACGATTAGTTAATTATGCAAAAGGACCATTTTATCTTCTTTTTTTTCATCCACATGTTTCCATTTCGTACCACGCTTTTTTTAGTTGAAGAAACAACGATATTTTCTCTCTTTCCAATATGTTTAAAACTCCAATCTCCTCAGATTAACGGCATTGGTTCTTTACTAGCTTATTTCAATTAGTAATTTAACTGGAAAAATAGAACCAATAGTTGTTATCATCTATTATACACATGTTGCCCGGTTTTACTAATTTAAGTGGAAAATATAACAGTAATATCTAACTTATTCTGACAGTTATTACAAACGATGGTTGTTAGAATCAAAATCCTTACATGCATGTATGCTTAAGTTATAACGACAAGGAATTTCGCTCGATCCGAATAAGTCGCTAAACCGATCAAGACCGTTCGAAACGCCTGATTGTTTCGAGAACACGACAAAATAGAACGCAGATAGAAGAACTTTTCATTGTTTATTACAACAATTCATCAGAATACAAGAATATACAGAGTATAAACAAATAATATACATCAGAAAAATATCAGAGATTACAATACATTGTATAGCAACGGAAAAAAATACAAAACACAACTGAAGGAGATGTACGGATATAAAGCTTTCCGGATACCATTCCAGCTATAATTAGGATCCTGTGAATATAAATCTGCAAAACCAAAACTACTAGCTGCTCGTGTCAAAATAAGGGCACCCAGAGTTTAGGTTAAAACAACAAACTCCAGGTCAGTCATGGGACTGGTGTGAGAACTAAAACAGTTATTAATCTTTATTTTTAAAGTTAGGTAAATCAAGGGACCACGCCGTATAACACGGAATGGGTTTCCTCCCAAGAATACCAGTGCATAAAACAACAGCGCAATGCTAAATAAAGAAAAACGAAGCTATTATAAGACCCAAGTCCTATCACACAATGCAACGCAAGCCAGGGGATAGGGTTTTTACCTTATAATAGCCAAGAATGCTTGATACGTTTAAAACAAATCTTTTGATACTATAATAAGTGTATAGTGTATAAAACAACTTCAAATCATAAGTATCAATCATAGACGGCATAAGCGCCCCATCCCACTATGTCGCCATATATAGGATTACAACTAAAACCGCAAAGTCACGTATTGGAAGTTGGATTTCCATCTATGAAACGGGGAAAAAGATAGTCCTTACCGATCAGAAACTGTCTAGCCCGAGTCTCAGGAACAGAACGCATCGTCCCTTGGATCGTCAGGGTCGGTCCACCGATGTGGATTAAAATGCCTGAACACTACGCTTCCTCACACTTTGGGGGCGTAAATGAGTCAACGAATGACTCCATCGGCTTCACATAATCACCGATATATCCGAGGCGCCTCGCAACAACAACAACCACATAAGTCAAACTTGTCAGAGCGAACCACTGACGCCACTTCTAGCTAGAAGGAAACGCATGCCCTCCCTGATGCCCTCTCCCGTTTCTGGTTCACAACCGGGGTGTGAGGCTCGCGAATCAATGCTACACAAAGCTATGCCACACAGTCCATGCTTTGATCATCAACCACAAGACTTTGCTTTTCAACAGAAGCCTTGATCATATTACCACTTAGGCATGCCACACAGGCAATTCACTCCATGCGTTTGATATCCATCAATATATAACCCCTAAGCTCGTACGTCTCAGAGAAAGGCGTTAAGCAAGAGAATAAATTCTCCGCCACCAAACAGATATATATTTAATAGAAATCAATCACACAGACTAAAATCCAATGTCAAACACATGGTCCATTTACAAGTTCGTTCTGGGTCTGAACGAAACCGGAGGCTCCTAGTACCCCGCATATCCATCGATCTCCAAGTACGTCTGGACGACCACTAACTGATTCCCTCCTCTTGGGTGTACAACCCAATCAAGATCATCAGTAACCACCCAAACGACGTGAAGACCTCCGGTCTTCGACCACCGTCTTCATCTTCGACTCATCGTCGAATCAGTTATTCAGAATGGGATAAACCCGGTCTTTCTGAATAACTCGCGTATATAATAAACAAGTTTTACACAAACACACATACGCCTCATTCCAATTTATCAGTCACTAACCGTAAATTAACAAGAGAGTAATTCCCCAAATATTAACCCCGAAGGCCGAAACCAACATCAGATCAATACCCAGGAGACCGTTCCGCTTAGCTAACCTACAGTTAGTTTCTAAATTTCACATCCTTAGGGAAAGGTTCCCATTAATTTTATCAAAGATAAATTCTTTACATTTATTCTTTAATCTTCTTTTGAATATCAATTCAAACCAAATTATGGTTTATCCAAACTAGCCGGGATTAACGAACCTTACCAAAGTAATCATTTGTTTTAATTTCCCAATCCCAACCTATTCATCCCATGAAGCAAAACCGGTAATACTTCACATCTAACACCACGGTGTTATCGGTAAATTCAATTACCATTTCACGTTCAAATCTATTTAAGGATTTAACTATCGCCTGGAGCAAAACTGGTGATACTCCATCCCCGATTTTTTCAATCTAATTAAAGATTCATTAAAACTCCACTTAGTTTTAATCCACAATTGGGTTAAAGAATCAGTGTCATTTAAAACACGGTTCACGATAAACCCCAAAATCACATCACATTTCAATCAGTCCCTAACCGTAAATTAGCAAGTGAGCAATTCCCTAAGTATTAACCCTGAAGGCCGAAACCAACATCAGATCAATACCCCAGAAACCCTTCAACTTAACTAATCTCCTGTTAGTTCCTGATTTTCTTAACTCCTTGGGTCTAAAAACAGTATTATTGAAGATACCATTCACGACAACCCAAAATCACATTCCATTAATTATCGGGTTAAAGAACAAGTGTTATTTAAAACACTGTTCACGATAAACCCAAAAATCAATTCCAATTCAATTCCAATTAAATATTATTTAATTGGCACACTTCATTAAATCTAAATAAAAAGATTTAATCTTTTTCTCAACTTGGTTTAGGAACAGTGTTAATGAAGACACCATTCACGACAAACCCAAATCACATTTGATATTAAATACTAGGCTCTGAATAGAAAATATATCGGCTTATATTCAATATCAAATTCTATGACCAACAAATATCGTATTGGAAATAACGATATATATATATCTTTCAAATTTCCATAACAATATCTGTATAATCACGAAATCCCACATCGAAATATTCCAAAGACAATTTTGATTCAAATTCATTCCAATGCAATTATTGGAAATTCTGGTTATTTTCAAAACCATTTCAAATCCAGTTTATTTATTTTAAAAATAAATAAATTATTATTCTAGTTCAAAACTAGTTCTTTTCGATAAAAAACTATTTTTATATTTTCAAATATGGAGTTTTTTATCCCAATTCTTCACAAATCATTTCTCATGATTTTACACAAATTATTGATATTTTTAATAATTTTATCAAGGCCCGTACAGTCAATTTCCATCAAAAACCATCGAACTGCACTTATAGCGACATTTTTCAAATTTGATTTGGACATAATTCCAAATCCAACCGTTATATTTCAAATTTCTAATATTCGTTAGAAAGCCCTTATCGATACGAATCCAACGGTTCTGGTTTTAGGAGAATCCGACGGTCGGATCTCCCGGAATGTCCATTCAAAGTCAATGGTCGAAATTCGCGAACTGCCGCGGCGTGGCGCGTTCTATTCAGGCCATTATATATATATATATATATATATATATATTATATTTCGTCGATTTCCTTTTAAGACGTATTTTATAAATCGTTTTAAATTCATTTTCAAAACGATTTCAACTTCATATTCAATTTCTAATCAAAATTGAATATTCCAATATAAATTCGTTTTAATTTCATTTCAAATCGATTTCAATTCAATTTCAATTTAATTTGACTTTCAATTCATTTCAATTTGATTCGAATTTCAATTCTTTTCAATTTGATTCGAATTTCAATTCATTTCAATTATTCATTGAAAAATGAATAAAATCGATATAAATACCGTTCACGTCAAAATGGCGTCAATCTAATCAACACGGGTTCATATATTTCTATTTTCAAATATTCTATTTCAAATATTTCTTTTTCAAATATTTCTATCTTCAAATATTTCTTTTTTAAATATTCTATTTCAAATATTCTATTTCAAATATTTTATTTCAAATATTTCTATTTCAAATATTCTATTTCAAATATTCTATTTCAAAACTAGAACGAGGCCCAATCAATTACCATATAATGTTAATTATACGGATTTTCTACAACACATGTATAAAATAACAACGATAAATAATCAACCATCATCTAGAGTGCGTTCTACACTGTATAAGCATCAAATTTAAATATTTAACGCTCATAACAGTCTGTCAATCAATCGATCGACATACAACTAATTATTGGGATTAGTGTATGTCATATATCATCCTAATACCCGTGTGGGGTTTTCAAACCATCAAACACAGATTTTATTTGTGCAGATGGGTGATGTGTAAAATTTATCGTCCCAATCAATATCAGTCAAATATGTGTATATAAACAAATCGTTCGATTTGTTTATATTAATTTATTTTAAGCATGCGATAGAAAATTCTCTTTTCAACTATAAAATATTTTTAACTATATAATTATTTTATTTCATTTCACATCACATCACACAATCAACTACACATCAAAATCAAACAAACAAGCATACAAGCCGTCCATGGTCTGTAGACGAGGGGTGTCGGGTGCTACTAAACACCGTCTGCATCCTAGTATATATTATTAACTAGAAAAGGAAATTTAAAGGTGAGAAGTTCTCACCGACTAGCTAAACCAAACGCCACGACTCTTCATATGTAGGACATCTGGCCGTGCTCGCTTTTTGTTACTTTCGTCGTCCGTATTCACTACATATATAAAAATCACATTTTTATATTATCACTCCATGGATAAAAATTATATTTTTATATCGCCTATACATTTTTATCGCTACTCTACATAGATAAAAATCGAATTTTTATTATGCTAAGCATATGAAAACCATATTTTTAAAACAAATAAAGATCATATCTTTCATGTATATAAAAATCGAATTTTTATCTTCACTAAAAATTATATTTTTACTTTACTACACTTGTAAAAATTATATTTTTAATCTTTCTATAATATAAAAACTATATTTTTAACCTTTCTATAATATAAAAATTATATTTTTATTTCGCTACTTCTTTAAAAATCGTATTTTTGTTTCTAAACCATGTGTAAAAATTGAATCTTTACTAGATACAGAATCAAATCTTTGTGTTGTTCTTCATATGATAAAAACCATAGTTTTATCTAAATAAAAAAAATCACATCTTAATACATACAAATTATAGTTTCTTTATACGATATAAATCATATCCTTATATCGATAAAATCCATTTCTTCTTCCTTTACAAAAATCCATCCTTTATACATTATAAAAATCCAGTCTTTATACATTATAAAAATCTAATCTTTATATTGATAAAGATCCTAACTTTCGTATATAAAATAAAAATCTAAACCTTCCTATTTCAAAATCATTTCTCCTATCATAAAAACCATATTTTTATAGTTATACCGAAACAAAATCAAATTTTGTTAAATCAGAAAGCTTACGTCATTCGATGGGAGGATGGAGGCGCGTCAGGGCCAGAGGAAGTGGCGGGGTGGCTTGCAGTCGACGGTGGGTTGTCCTCTCCGGCTGTTGGAGGCGCGGCGGTTAACTCCCGGCTTGGGCGGTGGGTTTTCACGTAGGAGAGAGGAGGGAAATAGGAAGACGAGGAGAAGAGAGGGGAGGGGGGCGGTTGACGGTGGCGGCGAGCCACCTGAAGGGGGGGGGGGGGGGCGCGATGGAAGCGGCGACGACGACGGATCACCCCGTCGTCCTCCATTTTTCTTCTTCTTTCAGTTTCAATGGTCAACGAGGAGGAGAGAGAAAGATAAAGGGGGGAAATATATTTTAATTAATTTTATTTATTTTATTTCAAAAAGTTGACTTTCTCATTCGACCTATAAACGAGGCCCACCGCTGTCGTCCATAGCTAATTACCCCCATTCCGAACACAATGGGATATGTATCGTAAGGTGATTCGACTATTTCGAACAGTTTCCGTCAAAATCCAAATATAACTCTATATATTGAATTTGAACGCATATTTCCATTTACCGGGGCCACATACGAACTTTAAAAATTGCCGAAAAAATATTCCTAGCTTCGTATTGACGATACGATCCTAACAAAACTAGTTTCGTCAAATTCTGAGACCGTTTGAAAAATGGCCATTTTCCAGTCGATTAAAATCAACTAAAACTGGTCAGATGCGTTTTACTTCGCTACACTCACATATTAATTCGAAAAATTATGAAAATGGGAATCTAGCAATAATTTGACATCGCGGATCCAACAAAAGTGGTTTCGTCGAAAATCTAGGTCATTTGCAAAATTTTCATTTTTAAGGGCCAGAGTTCCATAGCGACTATTCTGAAATTTCAACTGGACACATCTTTTGATTTCCGCTATGAAATTTCGATTTTTCGGATTCGTTGGAAAGTTATTATCAAATAGATTCTAATATTTTTGGTTTCGCTAAATTCCGGTTTATTTTGAATCCTGTACATTCATTTGAAGTTTGAAATCGAATTATCGAACTACCGCGCCATTTTCAATTCTTTTTATAATTTAAAATAAATATTTATGTTCTAACGGCGACGTATATAAGTATATACGTTCTAATTCTATTCAAAATAAATTTTTCGTCGATATTATTTAAAATAATTCATTTTAAATATTCTAAATTCAATAAAATTTCCAAAATAAAAATTTTAAATTGGCTCGGATTTTCGGGTTATTACAATCTCCCCCACTTAAAACTTTTCGTCCCCGAAAAGGAACGAAGTCGAAAGTTGTTTAACTAATGAACTCAACTTCCATTATTTTCACTACGGCTTAAGTTCTTCAACTTTTCAGTTTCTAAGAACTTTTCAAATTTTTCAAAAATTTGGCTAACACCCTAAATTTTCGAAAAATTTCGCCATAACCTCCCCTATACCGGGGACTTCGAGATCTTTCATATAGCCTCCCATGGCTTTCTTCAATCCAAAAGAAAAAGAAAAAGCCAAGCGGCTAGCCAATCGGCTCATAAAATCATCACCCAAACAAAACCGTAAATTATGGTAAACATGTACCTATTTATCGGGCAAACAATTTTATTCTTCTGCTCTAGCCTCCTTGCTATGACCTGTTCAATGTAAGCACATGTATATGCAAGCAAATGCGACTAATTTTCAATACAATTCACTATTTGGTTCAATTTGGCTAAACGGTTCAACATTTAATTAATTCAAACAATAATCAAACAACACAACCAGCAATCAATTAGTTGATTAGCTTTTCAAATTCATAACATTGATATATAGTCAAAAATCACATTTTTGATGCCAAATCACAACAATAGGCCCTATCTAATTTTGGTTCTCACACCAGTCAATAGGAAATATATAGAAATTCCACCTTCGAAACTCGAACATAAATACTGATGATGTCATGACAATCATCAGTACCATCTCCGGGCGACTAGAGTGTAATTCTATATCTATCCAGTATATTAAAACTTCAAATACACGTGGATCAAACGTATATGCAAAGTCTATATATATTGGACTGTCCAAATCAATGCAAATAAATATTCAAATACGTATAAAACGATTTAAATTTTCAAAACAAAATTCGTTATCAATTTAAAATATACTCTTCACACTCGTTCTAGGATACTACTGATCCCATCTCTAACGAGTCATTCCCGTTGGATATTACTAATCCAATCTCTGATGAATTCTTTCGTTTGGTTCTAATGCGTCTTGTTCCCTGAGCTTTGTAAACCAAAGCTCTGATACCAAATGTAACGACAAGGAATTTCGCTCGATCCGTATCAGTCGCTAAACCGATCAAGACCGCTCGGAACGCCTGATTGTTTCGAGAACACGACAAAATAGAACGCAGACAGAAGAACTTTTCATTGTTTATTACAACAATTCATCAGAATACAAGAATATACAGAGTATAAACAAATAATATACATCGGAAAAATATCAGAGATTACAATACATTGTATAGCAGCGGAAAATAATACAAAACTCAACTAAAGGAGATATACGGATACAAAGCTTTCTGGAAACCATTCCAGTTGTAATCAGGATCCTATGAATATAAATCTGCAAAACCAAAACTACTAGCTACCCGTGTCAAAATAAGGGCACCCAGAGTTTAGGTTAAAACAATAAACTCCATGTTAGTCATGGGACTGGTGTGAGAACTAAAACAGTTATTAATCTTTATTTTTAAAATTAGGTAAATCAAGGGACCACGCCTTATAACACGGAACGGGTTTCCTCCCAAGAATACCAGTGCATAAAACAACAGCGCAATGCTAAATAAAGAAAAATGAAGCTATTATAAGACCCAGGTCCTATCACACAATGCAACGCAAGCCAGGGGATAGGGTTTTTACCTTATAATAGCCAAGAATGCTTGATACGTTTAAAACAAATCTTTTGATACTATAATAAGTGTATAGTGTATAAAACAACTTCAAATCATAAGTATCAATCATAGACGGCATAAGCGCCCCATCACACTGTGTCGCCATATATAGGATTACAACTAAAACCGCAAAGTCACGTATTGGAAGTTGGATTTCCATCTGTGAACCGAGGCAAAAGATAGTCCTCACCGATTCGAGACTATCTAGCCCGAGTCTCGGGAACAGAACGCATCCTCGTCAGGGCCGGTCCACCGATATGGATTAAAATGCCTGAACACTACGTTTCCCTGCCCTTTGGGGCGTAAATGAGCCAACGAATGACTCCATCGGCTTCTCATAGTCACCGATATATTCGAGGTGCCTCGCAACAGCAACAACCACATAAGTCAAACTCGTCAGCGCGAACTACTGACGCCACTTCTAGCTAGAAGGAAACGCATGCCCTCCCTGATGTCATCTCCCGTTTCTGGTTCACAACCGGGGTGTGAGGCTCGCGAATCAACGCTACACAAAGCTATGCCACACAGGTCGTGCTTTGATCATCAACCACAAGACTTTGCTTTTCAACAGAAGCCTTGATCATATTGCCACTTAGGCATGCCACACAGGCAATTCACTCCATGCGTTTGATATCCATCAATATATAACCCCTGAGCTCGTACGTCTCAGAGAAAGGCGTTAAGCAAGAGAATAAATTCTCCGCCGCCAAACAGATATATATTTAATAGAAATCAATCACACAGACTAAAATCCAATGTCGGACACACAGTCCATTTACAAGTTCGTTCTAGGTCTGAACGAAACCGGAGGCACCTAGTACCCCGCATATCCATCGATCTCCAAGTACGTCTGGACGACCACTAACTGATTCCCTCCTCTTGGGTGTACGGACCAATCAAGATCATCAGTAACCACCCAAACGACGTGAAGACCTCCGGTCTTCGACCACCGTCTTCATCTTCGACTCATCGTCGAATCAGTTATTCAGAATGGGATAAACCCGGTCTTTCTAAATAACTCGCGTATATAATAAACAAGTGTTACACAAACACACATACGCCTCATTCCAATTCATCAGTCACTAACCGTAAATTAACAAGAGAGTAATTCCCCAAATATTAACCCTGAAGGCCGAAACCAACATCAGATCAATACCCAGGAAACTGTTCCGCTTAGCTAACCTACATTTAGTTTCTAAATTTCACATCCTTATGGAAAGGTTCCCATTAATTTTATCAAAGATAAATTCTTTTACATTTATTCTTTAATCTTCTTTTGAATATCAATTCAAACCAAATTATGGTTTATCCAAACTAGCCGGGATTAAAGAACCTTACCGAAGTAATCATTTGTTTTAATTTCCCAATCCTAACCTATTCATCCCATGAAGCAAAACTGGTAATACTTCACATCTAACGCCACGGTGTTATCGGTAAATTCAATTACCATTTCACGTTCAAATCTAATTAAGGATTTAACTATCGCTTGGAGCAAAACTGGTGATACTCCATCCCCGATCTTTTCAATCTAATTAAAGATTCATTAAAACTTGAAACACCCCACCTCCGTTAGGGTCACTCTCAAAGGGAATGCCCTAATTTGGGTGGAGGTTTATAAGTATAAGTCACAGATATACAAGACAGATATAAGAACACATATTTTTGAACATCGGAAAACAACAACATCTTTTATTTCATTAAAATACGTGTTCACAAAAACATGCCATACTTGTCTTACAATTCTTCCAAAAACATAACATCTTCATAACTGTCTTGATTACATTATTAAAGAAGCATAAAGGAAACATAAATAAACTGCATAAGTCCCATAATTGCTGTCCAAAGCCATAGTCCAAAAACAAAAAAGATCCAAGCGATACATTCTTTCTCTTTAAGCTGGATGTGAAAGCTGGTCAAGCTGCGGTATTCCCTCCCTGAGAACCTGGGGGGGGGGGACGAAAGGAAAAGAGGCAAAAGGAAAAGGGTCAGTCGTAAAGACTGAGTAAGTCCTAGTGACTTTCAGTGTAAAAACGGTTAAAAACAACTTGTCATGTATGAACTGGAACTAAACTTAAGAATGATGTCAAGGTGGACAAGATAGACTAAGGTGATCATGATAAGTCAAGACAAGTCAAATAAAGCATCACATGTTCAAGATTCGTTGCATCGACTGTGCTAGTATACTAAGCCCAGGTCACAAGTTAATCACGAATAAATCCCACGGCCCAATATCATGAAATTACCCTGAAACGGGGTCTGACCCAAGTACGGGGTCCTACGGAGCGTTTATCTAGTCGATCGGCTCCCTACAAGTTCTAGCTCGTCAAGTGTCCGTGTCATACGGCTGATCACGAATGTAGTCATCTGTGCTGGGTCCACCTTCGGGTGTATCAACCCTAGGGTGTCAACCCCCGACACGATTCAAGATGCACAGATAAATCTACGGATACCCAGTGTCTGCCTCGGAATACGTGCACGACCGTAGTCCACCGAACCTACACTGGTGTACCCCGCTGCCGTCGTTCACCTCTTACAATCAGCCCAGTAATTGTGCCCCACTCGGCCTAGCCCCAGGGTACCTTGATACATCTAGAGGGTTACTGCTGAAAAGGGCCGTGTCTAGGGTTTCGCCTAACAGATTAGGTCATGTAATTCATGACCTAACCCGCCTAACCAATTAAGTCATGTAATTCGTGACTTAATCCTTTTCCAGTCTAGTCATGTCATGGTGGTTAAGTATGTCATTTAAATTCGCGACTTAACCCGCCTACGTGTCATGTCAAGTTGGCTAAGTGTTGTCGTTCCAAGTTCATGACTTAGCCCTACAAATCGTGTTCAAGTTGGTTAAGTTGTCTTTTCATGTTCATGACTTAACCCTAATTGGCATTAATTGATTCGTTAATGCACCGAACCACTCACATTGGATCCTGTTGTTCGTAGCCACTGGATTTGCCGGGCGGTTCCGGGCAGGTTTATGCTACGAACTCAACCCAACCTCGGGTTTCAAGCGCGATGTGACCAACTACCCACATTGGATCCTATTGTTTGTAGCAACTGGATTTGCCGGGCGGTTCCGGGCAGATTTACACTACAAACTCAACCCAACCTCGAGTTGGCCACTTTCTTGTTTTCTAAAGTCATGCCCATGTTCTTAGCAGATTCCGTGCTATTTCCATAGCATGTTCATATGTCAACTTCATGCCCAACTAAGGCATGTTTCAAGTCAAGTTATGGCATGTTCAAGTCAAGTTTTCGTGCCATATTTCATGTTCTACTTATGCCAAATTTCATGGTTTATGATTAAAATCAATTCAAGTTTTTGCCTATTCTACCCAATCGTATCCCCAACGTATATAAACGTACTTCGTTCACAAGCATAAACAATTCAAGAGAAAAGGGGAATACCACCAAACATGTGATAGGCATATGTGACAATTCCAACATCACTTGCCTAATAAACAGGCTATAACATATCACATGGTTTCAGTACTAGCATGATGATAACTTGGCATAGTGATGGTTCCAACTTAGTTTAACATGATGATTTCAACTTTACATCATAGGCATAATAGTCATTGCGGGCATAATAATAATTTTAAACATGAAACATTAAAGGCATGGTAATTCTAATAGGCATAGTGGATTCCAATTTAGCATTTTTAACATAATGATTCTCATCTTAACATTATAAACATAATAATTCCAATTTAGCATTTTTAACATAATGATTCTCATCTAACATTATAAAACATAATGATTCCAACTTTTCATCATAACCTAGAAATTCCCAATTTTGTCATTAACATGATAGGTGTATTAACATCACAGGCATAGTTCCATCAACTTCATAGACATGGTTTAATTAGCATCATAGGCATGGTTTAATCAACATAAAGATTTCAATAAACATAGTGATTCCATGGACATGTATTAGTCCAACTTGCCATATAATTAAGCCCAAGTGATTCATAACAACATCAAAAACATGATAAGATTAACTTGCAACATTGACATAGCAATATTCCCAAATTATGATTCAAAGTTAAACAATATAAACATGGATTAATAATAGTTCCTAAATCCGGTTTCAATTCATGGCATGTCCATGTTATTTTAGCGTTTTTGCCTAAAAAGTGACATAGAACTTACAATATGAAGCAAGTAATCAAAATAGAAAATTCCAAATCAAATAGCCCCAAATCCGCTGTCTAAAGTGTCATAGTTGTTGTAGCTTCTAGTTGTAGCCTTCAAGAATCGTCCTTCGTCTTCTATAATTTTGTTCTTTGTATTTTTAATTTAGAGCTCTAGGTTTAATGGTGGCGGCCTAAGGCTAAAATGAAATAGTATGATTTAGGCTAGGTCTTAGGTTCTTTTTATAGTGTTTTTGAGTTGATTCGGACCGCCGATGGAGCTTGGTTTAATAATAGTCGTTCGTTCAAAGGAGAGACCAACCAGGAGCTGACACCTAGCCCTAGTGACAAGGCAAGGCTCAGAAAATCGACCAAACACAGACTAGGCCAGCCAGGGTGGGCTGGGTTCGACCTGGCTCAGGGGCCAGGTCGACACCCTAGTCGACACCGTGTTGACTTGGCAGTCGACACGGGTTACCCAGGTCGACTGCCCAGTCGACTGCCAAGTCGACCTGGGTGCCTTGGGAGGGAATTTTCCCGTCCTGGCCAATTGGGCCCGATTTTGAATTTTAAATTTGTTTTTCTGATATGTTTTCGTTTTTTGAATTTTAAACTGAATTCTGAAACTTCCGGAGGCCATATCTTCTTCATACGGAGTCCGTTTTACGCAAACTCAGACTCTATCTCAAGCAGAATTCTGAGAAGAACACAATGGCGTATCCCATTTCCCTCAATTCTTTGATTTGAAATTAATTATACTTTAATTTGTGAATTTCGCTGTTATAGAATACACGGGGTGTTACAAAACTCCACTTAGTTTTAATCTTCAATTGGGTTAAAGAATCGGTGTCATTTAAAACACAGTTCACGATAAACCCCAAAATCAAATCACATTTCGATAAGTCCCTAACAGTAAATTAGCAAGTGAGCAATTCCCTAAGTATTAAGCCTGAAGGCCGAAACCAACATCAGATCAATACCCCAGAAACCCTTCAACTTAACTAATCTCCTGTTAGTTCCTGATTTTCTTAACTCCTTGGGTCTAAGAACAGTATTATTGAAGATACCGTTCACGACAACCCAAAATCACATTCCATTAATTATCGGGTTAAAGAACAAGTGTTATTTAAAACACTGTTCATGATAAACCCAAAAATCAAATCCAATTCAATTCCAATTAAATATTATTTAATTGGCACACTTCATTAAATCTAAATAAAAAGACTTAATCTTTTTCTCAACTTGGTTTAGGAACAGTGTTAATGAAGACACCACTCACGACAAACCCAAATCACATTTGATATTAAATACAAGGCTCTGAATAGAAAATATATCGGCTTATATTCAATATTAAATTCTACGACCAACAAATATCGTATTGGAAATAACGATATATATATATATATATATATTTCAAATTTCCATAACAATATCTATATAATCACGAAATCCCACATCGAAATATTCCGAAGACAATTTCGATTCAAATCCATTCCAATGCAATTATTGGAAATTCTGGTTATTTTCAAAACCATTTCAAATCCAATTTATTTATTTTAAAAATAAATAAATTATTATTCTAGTTCAAAACTAGTTCTCTTCGATAAAATCTATTTTTATCTTTTCAAATATGGAGTTTTTCATCCTAGTTCTTCACAAATCATTTCTTATAATTTTACACATATTATTGATATTTTTAATAATTTTATCAAGGCCCGTACAGTCGATTTCCATCAAAGGCCATCGAACTGCACTTACAACGACCTTTTTCAAATTTGATTTGGACATAATTCCAAATCCAACCGTTAGATTTCAAATTTCTAATATTCGTTAGAAAGCTCTTATCGATACGAACCTAACGGTTTCGGTTTTAGGAGAATCCGACGGTCGGATCTCCCGTAGTGTCCATTCGACGTCAATGGTCGAAATTCGTGAACTGTCGCGGCGTAGCGCGTTCTATTCAGTCCATTATATATAATATATATATATATATATATATATTATATTTCGTCGATTTCCTTTTAAAACGTATTTTATAAATCGTTTTAAATTCGTTTTCAAAACGGTTTCAACTTCATATTCAATTTCTAATCAAAATTGAATATTCCAATATAAATTCTTTTTAATTTCATTTCAAATCGATTTCAATTCAATTTCAATTTAATTCGACTTTCAATTCATTTCAATTTGATTCGAATTTCAATTCTTTTCAATTTGATTCGAATTTCAATTCTTTTCAATTATTCATTGAAAAATGAATAAAATCGATATAAATACCGTTCACGTCAAAATGGCGTCAATCTAATCAACACGGCTTCATATATTTCTATTTTCAAATATTCTATTTCAAATATTTCTTTTTCAAATATTTCTATCTTCAAATATTTCTTTTTCAAATATTCTATTTCAAATATTCTATTTCAAATATTTCTATTTCAAATATTCTATTTCAAATATTCTATTTCAAAACTAGAATGAGGCCCAATCACTTACCATATAATGTTAATTATACGGATTTTCTACAACACATGTATAAAATAACAACGATAAATAATCAACCGTCATCTGGAGTGCGTTCTACACTATATAAGCATCAAATATAAATATTTAACGCTCATAACAGTCTGTCAATCAATCGATCGAAATACAACTAGTTATTGGGATTAGTGTATGTCATATATCATCCTAATACCCGTGTGGGGTTTTCAAACCATCAAACACAGATTTTATTTGTACAGTTGGGCGATGTGTAAAATTTATCGTCCCAATCAATATAAGTCAAATGTGTGTATATAAACAAATCGTTCGATGAGTTTATATTAATTTATTTTAAACACACGTTAGAAAATTTTCTTTTCAACTATAAAATATTTTTAACTATATAAATATTTTATTTCATTTCACATCACATCACACAATCAACTACACATCAAAATCAAACAAACAAGCATACAAGCCGTCCATGGTCTGTGGACGATGGGTGTCGGGTGCTACTAAACACCGTCTGCATCCTAGTATATATTATTAACTAGAAAAAGAAAATTAAAGGTGAGAAGTTCTCACCGACTAGCTAAACCAAACGCCACGACTCTTCATATGTAGGACATCTGGCCGTGCTCGCCTTTTGTTACTTTCGTCGTCCGTATTCACTACACATATAAAAATCACATTTTTATATTATCACTCCATGGATAAAAATTATATTTTTATATCGCTCTATACATTTTTATCGCTACTCTACATAGATAAAAATCGAATTTTTATTGTGCTAAGCATATGAAAACCATATTTTTAAAACAAATAAAGATCATATCTTTCATGTATATTCTTTCATGTATATAAAAAATCGATTTTTTATCTTCACTAAAAATTATATTTTTACTTTACTACACTTGTAAAAATTATATTTTTAATCTTTCTATAGTACAAAAATTAATTTTTTATCCTTTCTATAATATAAAATTTATATTTTTAACCTTTCTATAATATGAAAATTATAATTTTATTTCGCTACTTCTATAAAAATCGTATTTTTGTTTCTAAACCATGTGTAAAACTTGAATCTTTACTAGATACAAAATCAAATCTTTGTGTTGTTTTTCATATGATAAAAACCATATTTTTGTCTAAATTAAAAAATCACATCTTTATACATACAAATTATAGTTTCTTTATACGATATAAATCATATCCTTATATCGATAAAATCCATATCTTCTTCCTTTACAAAAATCCATCCTTTATACATTATAAAAATCCAGTCTTTATACATTATAAAAATCTAATCTTTATATTGATAAGGATCCTAACTTTCGTATATAAAATAAAAATCTAAACCTTCCTATTTCAAAATCATTTCTCCTATCATAAAAACCATATTTTTATATATATACCGAAACAAAATCAAATTTTGTTAAATCAGAAAGCTTACGTCATTCGATGGGAGGATGGAGGCGCGTCAGGGTCGGAGGAAGTGGCGGGGTGGCTTGCAGTCGACGGTGGGTGGTCCTCTCCGGCTGTTGGAGGCGCGGCGGTTAACTCCCGGCTTGGGCGGTGGGTTTTCATGCAGGAGAGAGGAGGGAAATAGGAAGACGAGGAGAAGAGAGGGGAGGGGGCGGTTGACGGTGGCGGCGAGCCACCTGAGGGGGGGGGGGGGGGGCGCGATGTAAGAGGCGGCGGCAACGGATCCCCCCGTCGTCCTCCAATTTTTCTTCTTCTTTCGGTTTGAATGGTCAACGAGGAGGAGGGAGAAAGATAAATGGGGCAATATATTTTTATTAATTTTATTTATTTTTATTTCAAAAAGTTCACTTTCTCATTCGACCTCTAAACGAGGCCCACCGCCTGTCGTCCATAGCTAATTACCCCCATTCCGAACACAATGGGATATGTATCGTAAGCTGATTCGACTGTTTCGACTAGTTTCCATCAAAATCCAAATATAACTCTATATATTGAATTTGAATGCATATTTCCATTTACCGGGGCCACATACGGACTTTGAAAATTCCCGAAAAAATATTCCTAGCTTCATATTGACGATACGGTCCTAACAAAACTAGTTTCGTCAAATTCTGATACCGTCTGAAAAATGGCCATTTTCCAGTCGATTAAAATTAACTAAAACTGGTCAAACGCGTTTTACTTCGCCACACTTACATGTTAATTTGAAAAATTATGAAAATGGGAATCTAGCAATAATTTGACATCGCGGATCCAACAAAAGTGGTTTCGTCGAAAACCGAGGTCGTTTGCAAAATTTTCATTTTTAAGGGCCAGAATTCCATAGCGACTATTCTGAAATTTCAACTGGACACATCTTTTGATTCCCGCTATGAAATTTCGATTTTTCGGATTTGTTTGAAAGATATTATCAAATAGATTCTAATAATTTTGGTTTCGCTAAATTTCGGTTTATTTTCAATCCTGTACATTCATTTGAAGTTTGAAATCGAATTATCGAACTACCACGCAATTTTCAATTCCTTTTATAATTTAAAATAAATATTTATATTCTAACGGCGACGTATATAAATATACATTCTAATTCTATTCAAAATAAATTTTTCGTCGATATTATTTAAAATAATTCATTTTAAATATTCTAAATTCAATAAAATTGCCAATTTTTTTTTTAAAATTGGCTCGGATTTTCGGGTTATTAAATAAGCACACAAATCAGAATATCTAAATATAGAGCAAGTCATAAACGAAAAAGCTAACTTCAAGAACATGGATTACCTGCCATAACTGATAAGCCTGAGAGACAAACCATTCCAGAATAAGTGAAGTACAATTTATTGCTACCAATGCCTGTAAACGAAGATTCCTTGGGTACTTGAAGTGTTACCAGCATCTTCAAGCCAAAGTAGCAGCCACTTTGTTGAATTTCCATTTTCTTTTTCTATTGCCACAATACTTAGTTTGCAAGGCAAAGCAGTGTAAGCAATCTTTCATCCTATTGTTGTGTATCACTGCAATAAAAATACAATTATCAGAAATGACTAAATTTGACAGGTTTAAGATCGGAATTGGATGATAAGTATTATAAAAATCCATTCAAAATATAAAGAAAATGGAAATAAAGAATGCATGACTAAATTTATCACCTAACTACCTTAATTATTAGTTTTGTTTTCCTCTTAGTTTTTACTGCTTTAACTTTCTCGTCTGAAAATAAAGAATGCATGATGGTACCCACAGCAAATTAACTACAAAAGTAAACCACTACCTGCAATTCCATTTACATACTAACTTTACATGTATAATCGCATTTTCTATATAACAACAAAAAATATAAAGAAAAGATGATATGATGTAAAGATGGAACTAAACATCTATGTAACGATACATCTGTATCGGTACGATATGAAAAATTAAATAATTAACTTCTAATTTAGAATGAACAAAAAATTGACGCCATGAACAGAAAATTGTGTTAAACTTTTATCATACTTGGCAAACAAAGACCCACCCAATGTCTTTATTTAGGTGACATCATATCCGCTCTTGGTCGAAACCATTAAAAGCTGATAAATTTTGCTACCCAGTTCTGATAAATTTTAGAAGAGCGGAGCTGGCTTTTACCGCAAGAGCTGCCATCTCACCACCAGTTACTGGGTTCTTCAACATCTCGTTGGGTAATACAAAAACATTTTCCGTGAGAACATATTCATCTTCTCTCAAAGCTTTGATTTATTCATCGTAATTCAACCTATCATCATTGCATACAAAGTTAATATGAGTTAATTAAATCAAAAGAAATAGTTTGTGGTCAAGGTGTATAACAACAAATTACTTATCTAGAAGCAATTGTTCGTGGGACCTGCTAAACATGGAATCTAGAAGAATCCTTCTATCAGTATGCCCTTATGTTATAAAGAAATGGTCATATAACAAAAATATTGATGTAGACTGATACCATAAAAATAATAAATCGTATTATTGCATAATTTAGACAGTCTATATTTAAGAACTATCAACTGCATGCATAGACGCCTTAGATAACTCTCAATTGCAGAGAACTATTGGACTATTGAAGCACCAACAGAGAATATCATATAGGATGATGATATTTATCTTACTCAAAGCTAACATGAAACCAATACTCTAAATTCAATGCTTATATTTGACTAAATTGAATTATTATTTGATATAAGTTCAAAATAAGATGTCATTCCCTCATTTATAATGATATATCACAGGCAATGCACAATTTGTCACCAGCTTTCGTCCGAATATGATAATGTATTGACCTATTTTGTACCACCCTACTCCTTGACTCACTGAAAATGTAATTTAGTAGTAACTTCTTTTAACTCCATGATCATTTCATGTATGGATAGAACAAAGTTTTGTATCAGTGAACATTTTACAATTGTTAACCCACGTAGCTGAGGGGAAAATATGTAATTTCTAACATTATATATAACTAATGCTTTTCGTGGTTTTATTACTGTTTTTGATTCTTAAAATAGACCAAGTGTAGTGATTAATACTGTTTGTACAATTTTGTATCAATGAACCTTTTTGCAGTGACATGCACACAAGTTCATCAATCGGTGTGAACAATTTTAGTTTTTAGTTTTAAGCTTTCGTACACACAAAAATTCGCACACCGCATGTATGTTTTTGGAAAATGACCGTTTTAGAAAACTAATTTAACACACAAAATAGAAAACAACTTTTTATTCTTTTTCGTGTTTTGAGAAATAGCGGAAGCACGAGCAACAATTCGTCCTTCCGTCGTTCCTCCATCCACTTCAACATCCCCCTTATCTTACTTTCATCCATTCCATCGTCTGTCCATTCTTTCTATATTTTGTTATTAATAACGAAAACTCAAAACAGAAAATACAAACTAAACCAAACAGCCCCTTTCAAAACAAAAAAACATGTGAGGTAATTCAATAATATAACTACTGGTTCATATAGGATTGAAGAAAGAACCAAATAGAACTGGCACTCATCAAATTCATTTTAACCATGTGAATTTGTTAGGTGGGTCAATATGTCTATCAAAATGCCACCACTCGTCAAATTCATTTTACCCTATTATTATTTCATCAAAATAAACATGATGTATGCTAGCACTATAACAGAATCGCAGAAGTTCTAAATATCTTTAGCTAAAACCGATGACATACCTCCCCAGTGAGATGAACTACATATCTTTTTTCTTCAAGTAGTTCAGCTTAACTGTATTCAGACCAATGCAACAAATATTAAAAAGAATAGATACCAATAATACAGCAAACAACATCAAAGAAATGTAGAATTACTTTTTCGATACGCTGCCAAAGGAAATCATCCATTATCACATCCTTTGCAAACTATCTTTACGAATATCAGAACTCTCTTTACGCTTTTGCAATAACTCTATTTACACTTTTACAATAATGATAAAAGAACCCATAATGCATGTGTTAACAAAACATTGCTTTGAAAACTTACTCTGTCAAATACTTGCTGAGGTATCACCCATGACCATTTGTAAATTCGGGATTTTCACTCCCATCTAATTTCATCGGTCCCAGTAAATCTCAACAGAAACCTGTCATGGCATTACAGGCATTCAGCTGAAAATGTTTGTTTATTTAAAAATATTTCAGTTATTTCACTGATATCATGGTTTTGGCTTTATATAAAGGACTGCCTTTAATTTCTCCCATGTTTGTACAGGGTACCTAGCAACATGGTAAGAATCAGATAATGATAACCATAAAATTTCAAATTTTTGTAATAAACACCCATTATATTGTATGTACTTGTAAAAGAACTTGGTGAAAAGAATCCAGTACCTACAATGTGATCAAGCATAGTACCCTTTGCATCATTTAAGAATCAAGAGCATGAGAGCATGTTCTAGGCGGATTGTTGTTCAGGAAATCAATAATTAGGTTGAAATCAGTAAGGTCGAATGGGTCAAATCAGTAAGGTCCAATTAGGTTGAAATCTGCAATTAGGTTGAAAGTAATTAACTTGTCATTTTAGCTGCACAAGTTTCGCACAACTATCACCACCACAAGTTAAGAATCCACGAATAACACCTGAATATCAGTAATAGCTGCCCGTAGAAAAGAAAAGAAAAAAAAGCACAGAAAGCTCAAAAGTACGTAACTTCAATTTGCAGAATGATTTTTGGCAAAGATTTCAAGAAAAAGAAATTACTCTTAACATCTCAACCACCGATACATCTAGAGAATGGCTAAATCAAAATTCTTTACTTGTTACTCAAGTTACATGACAAAATTGCAAAAAGAAAATTACCATAAGAGAACTCATAATCATCAAACAAAGTTTCCTTTTCCGTTCTTTCCATCTGTGAATCTGGATGATAAAACTAAAACAAATAAATTGGTAAGTTTGTAAATTAACACTTGAAATTGAACAACAAACTGCCATTGCTCTTCGTAGAGCCATGGTGAGCATTGTATGCAACATGAAATATGGTAAAGAAAAAATTGAAAACATGCAACTAATGTGGTCCATTCATTGACATAAGTCTAGCGTTTCTATGTTATTGCAAAACAAGATTATTTACCGATTGAATATCAACATGCTTTAGCGCTTGTCTTTGCTATAGCTGGAGCTAAGATTCCTCGGGTACATTAAATGCTACCAGCGTCTTCAAGCCAAATTAGCAGTCACCTTCTTAAATTTCCATTTTCTTTTTCTATTACCTCAATACTTAGTTTGCAAGGCAACATAGTGTAATGTAAGCAATTTTTCTTAATATCGTTGTGTACCACTGCAATCAAAAAACTATTATCAGAAAAGTCTTATTTGTATCAAGTTTAAAATCTTTATCCAACAAATTTGAATGACTTATTTTAAAAAAAAACCCTGCCAATTCTTGTAAGTTGCTTAATAAATTGGTTTGACGCGTCTTGTTACAAAATGTTTCCTTTAAATCCAAAAAAGAAAAGTCAAACTATAACAACCCGAAAATCTGGGCCAGTTTAAAATTTTTATTTTGGCAATTTTAGCGAATTTTGAACATTTAAAATGAATTATTTTAAATAATATCGACGAGAAATTTACTTTGAATATAAATAGAACGTATATATTTATATACGTCGTCGTTAGAATATAAATAATTATATATAATTATAAATAAAATTGAAAATGGCGCGGTAGTTCGATAATTCGATTTCAAACTTCAGTTGAATGTACTGGATGCAAAACAAACCGGATTTTAGCGAAACCAAAAATAATAGGATCTATTCGTGAATATCTTTCCAACGAAAGTGAAGAAAGGCGAGAACGAAGAAGAGTCGAGATGATTGGATTAGCTATTGGTGAGAACTTCTCACTCTTCAATTTCTTTTTCTAGTTATATATATATATATATATATATATATATATATATATATATATATACTAGGATGCAGACGGTGCTTAGCAGCACCCGACACCCGTCATCCATAGACCATGGATGGCTTGTTTGTTTGATTGATGTGTTGTGAAAATTGTTTGTGATGTTGATGTGAAATTGATAATAAATTGTAGATGGTTGAAGTAAAATATTTTATCGTTAAAAATACAATTTTTAACGTGAATGTGAATAAATGAATATTTATAAACAAATCGGCCGATTTGTTTATATACACTAATTTGACTGATATTGATTGGGTCGATAAATTTTACACATCGCCCAACTGCACAAATAAAAATCTGTGTTTGTTGATTTGAAACCCCATACGGGTGTTGGGATGATATTTGGGTACACTAATCCCAATTATTTAATTGTATGTCGATCGATGGGTCGACAGACTGTGTAAGCGTTGATTATTTATATTTGATGCTTATACAGTTGTGTGTTGCACCTTGGATGATGAGTGATTGTTTATCATTGCTATTATATACATGTGTTATATGGAATCCATATAATTAACATTATATGGTGATTGATTGGGCCTCATTCCAATCGGGAAAATAATGAATATTATAAAAGAAAATTCATGTGTTGAAACTATTTATGTGTTGAGTAAAATATTTTAATAGTAAAATTAACATCTTCATCATATTTAAAATTAGAACTACTTCATAGTGGAGTCTGATTTAAAAATCAAACGATAGATACCATAATTTTATAAAATATTTTACATAACAAAAATAGTGATGTGTGGACAGTACTCATGTGTTGAGATTAGTCGTGTGTTGAAAGAAATATAGTTTCATGTGTTGAATGGAATATATATATTCATTTGTTGAATAGAATAACGAATTTATTGAAATATATAAAGTCGTGTTGATTAGAGTTGCGCTATTTTGACGTGAACGATATTTATATTGATTTTATTCGTTTTATAATGAATATTGAAAAGTGATTTCAAAATTTAATATTTTGAAATGAAATTCAAATTAAATTAGATTAGAATTCAAATTGAAATTTTATTGAATCAATTTGAAATGAATTCGAATCGAATAGAAAATGAATTCGATTCGAATTGAATAGAAAGTGAATTTGAATTCGAATTGAATAGAAATGAATTCAAATTGAATTAAATTGAAATTGAATTAAAAATGAATTGAAATCGTTTTGAATGAAATTTAAAATGAACTGAAATTGAATTGAAATCAATTGGAAATGAATTCGAATTGAAGTAAATAGAAGGTAAATTCAAATTGAATTGAAATGAATTAGAATTTGAATTGAGTTGAAATGAATTCGAATTGAATTGAAATCAAATCGATTTGAAATTGAATATAGCTTTGAAATGGTTTTGAAAACGAATTTAAAACGATTTATAAAATACGTTTTAAAATGAAATCGACGAAATATATATAATATATACATATATATATTATATGTATAATGGCCTGAATAGAACGCGCCGCACCGCGGCAGTTCGCGAATTTCGACCATTGACTTCGAATTGATGTTGCGGGAGATCCGACCGTCAGATTCTCCTAAAACCGGAACAGTTGGGTTTGTATCGAAAAGAGCTTTCCAATGAATATTATAAATTTGAAATCTAACGGTTGGATTTGGAATTATGTCCAAATCAAATTTGGAAAAGGTCGCAGTAAGTGCAGTTCGATGGCCGTTGTTGGAAATCGACTGTACGGGCCTTGATAAAATTATTGAAAATATCAATAATTTGTGTAAAATCATAATATTTGAATTGGAAAGAACTAGGATGAAAAATTCCACATTTGAAAAGATAAAAATAGATTTTTATCGAAATGAACTAGTTTTGAACTAGAATTAAAATCAATTTATTTTTGAAATAAATAAATTGAATTTGAAAGTGATTTTAAAAATAATCAATATTCCCAATACGTGGATTGGACGGGAGTTGAATCGAAATTATCTTCGGAATATTTCGATGTTGGATTTCGTGACTATACAGATATTGTTATGGGAATTTGAAAGATATATTTATATCGTTATTTCCAATACGATATTTGTTGGTTTCAGAATTTGATATTGAATATAAGCCGGTATATTTTCTATTCAGAGCCTTGTATTTAATATCAAATGTGATTTGGGTTTATCGTGAATCGTGTTTTAGATGACATTGGTTCTTTAACCTAGTTAAAGGCGAGATATTGATTTTTGAAAAGATTAAAACTAAGTAGAGTTTTAATGAATCTTTAATTAGATTGAAATGTGAATTGATAATTTAAATTATCAAATCTGAAAGGTGATCGAGAATGGAGTACCATCAGTTTTGCTCCAAAGCAATAGTTAAATCTTTAATTGGATTTGAATGTGAAATGGTAATTAATTTTACCGTTAACACCTTGGTGTTAGATATGGAGTATTACCAGTTTTGCTCCATGGGATGAATAGGTTGGGATTGGGAAATAAAATAAATAATTACTTCGGTGTGGTTCGCTAATCCCGACTAGTTTGAAATGATATTCAAAGGAAGATCAAAGAATAAATTTAGGAGAATTTATCTTGGATAAAATTAATGGGAACTTTTCCCTAAGAATGTGATTTTGTGAATAAAAGAACATTCTGAATTGGAATGAGGTGTTTGTTGTGTTGGTGTAACATTTGTTTATCATATACGTGGGTTATTTGGAAAGGCCAGGTTTATACCCACTCTGAATAACCGATTCGACGAGATGTCGAAGATGAAGACGGTGGTTGAAGACCGGAAGTCTTCACATCGTTTGGGTGATTACTGATGATCTCGATTGGGTTGTACACCCAAGATGAGGGAAACAGTTGGTGATCGTCCAGAAGTACTTAGAGATCGATGGATATGCGAGGAAAGTGCCTCCGGTTTCGTTCAGACCCAGAACGAACTTGTAAATGGATTGTGTGTCTAACATTGGATTTTATTCTGTGTTGATTGATCTCTATTAAATATACATCTGTTTGGCAGCGGAGAATTTATTGTCTTGCTTAACGCCCTTCTCTGAGACGTACGAGCTCAGAGGTTGTATATCGATGGACATCAGTCACATGCAGTGAATTGCCAGTGTGGCACGTGTAAGTGGCAATTAATCAAGGCTTCTGTTGAAAAGCAAAGTATTGTGGTTGATGATCAAAGCACGGCCTATGTGGCATAGCTTTGTGTATAACGTGAATTCGCGAGACTCACACCTCGGTATGAGTCAAAAACGGGATACGGACCCAAGGAGTGCACGACGTTTCTTTCTAGCTAGGGTGGTGTCAGTGACCTACCAGCCCTGACATTTATATACTTTTCACCTGTGTGGTTGTTGGATACGAGGCACCTCGGATATAGGTCTGTAAGGACCGGGAAACGTGTGTTCAGGAATAACTAATCCTCAAAAGTAAGAGAGGACCAGCCTTGGAGGTTCCAAAGGATCAGAGTGGGGTCCTGAGGCATTGCTAGAGTGTCTCGAACGCGGAGAGGAGCTTGCCCCTTGCCTCGACTCATGATGGAATCCAATTTCCAATACGTGTGTTTCGGTTTTATTTGTAGATCCTAGTATGGCGACATAGTGGTATGGGTCATTCATGCCGCCTATGATTGATATTTAGGATTGAAATTGTTTTGACACTATACACCTATAATAGTATCAAATAATGTGTTTTAAACGTATCAAGCATGCTTTGGCTGTTATAAGGTAAAAACCCTATCCTCCGGCTTGCGTTGCATTGTGTAATGGGACCTGGGTCTTATAACAGCTTCATTTTTCTTTATTTAGCATTGCGCTGTTTGTCTATGCACTGGTATTCTTGGGAGGAAACCCGTTCCGTGTCATACGGCGTGGTCCCTTGATTTACCGAACTATGAAAGCAAAGTTTTAAATAACTGTTTTAGTTCTCATACCAGTCACATGAATGACCTGGAGTTTATTGTTTTAACCTAAACTCTGGGTGCCCTTATTTTCGACACGGGCAGCTAGTAGTTTTGGTTTCGCAGATTTATATCCACAGGGTCCTGATTTACAACTGGAACGATGCTCGGAAAGCTCTGTATCCGTGTATCACTTTCAGTTGTATTATGTATATTTTCTCGCTGCTATGTAATTTATTGTAATCTCTGATATTTATCGAATGTAATTTATTCATTTATACTCTGTATATTTTTGTATCTGATGGAGTTGTTGTAATATCAATGAAATGTTCTTCCGTTTGCATTCTATTTTGTCTTGTTCTCAAAGTATCCGCTCTTTTCTTCACGGGGAAGTTACGGGCCCTTACACAAACTATAAAACAAAGAATATATACCTTGCCAATGTAATGTAGAATTTTATGCACTTGAACTAGTGTTAATGTATATGTCCTTGTGAACTAGTATGATGAAACAACCTTACCTTGATAGATGGATTGGTACCAACACGAGCATCCCAGAAAATCAGACAAGAATCGCCGCCTATAATACAAAATTCCTATGCACCTCGAATTGAAAAAACAGTTATATTTTAATCTAAAATGAATATAACGAAATCAAGCTGCAACATAAATCAATAATGTAAGTATTTACTATTAGAAGACCAAGCGAATATCACCAACTTATGAATCATGTTGGTAAAATCCACTGAATTTCAGGCGAAATGCGCAAATTTTGTCCTAAACATCCGTGGAACTACTACTGTTCTCTGAATAGCCTGTAGCTTCCTCGGTACTTCCCTAAAAGCTATAGCAATCTAACCCTATTCCAAAAACATATATACAAGGCTCATCTGTATTAATTATTGATTTTTCCAAACACTTAAAAATAGATTTGTATCTACAGACTATCATCAGTTGCTAATATAAAGGCACATATTACAAGATTATAAATATATGTAGCTATAGAAGGACAAAGCGAGAGTTGAAAACAAATCTTACATGCATTTCCAAAAGGCAATCTGTAACCGCATTAATACCCATGCCTTAACACTTCATTCATTTATAGAATAATCGCATGAATACCTATGTTACGGGTATTTTGAATTTAATAAAATAACTCATGTCTAAATTCTCACGCCATTCTATGTGTTATGGATGTGACAATTCGATACATGAACTTGTTTAACTAGTGCTTTAGCACTTTCATGACCTAGGCTTTCAATACCACACACAGTGAGCATTAAATTATTAGATTTAATTCTCCAAACATACTTTTTTATATCACTAAGGCTTTGATATAAGCATTCAAAACAATATGTTTCCTCTTTAAAAGAGGAAATTATACCACTAAAACAATAGTTCAGTTTACATTAAGGAAACAGGTCATCCAATGATTTACCACTCCACAAAAATGAATTCCTTTAGAATCCTTTCTGTCCTTACTGGAAAGATCCAACATCTTAGCAAGTTTACGAACTTAATCCTATACACATAAACTATGAATCACCAGTTTATAGATTGTCAAATATGCAAATATGGAATACTCTAATTTAAGCAGACTGTTAGTGTATAAAAAAGGCAAACCATTAAAATACCACCTAGAGGGAACAAAAGTCGTATAATTTGAGCCTGAGACAAATGTAAGAAAAAATATGTATGATCATTAACCTGCAAAAATAACATGCATGTAAAGGTAATCAAAAATATTGATTATTTTACTTACAACATTTCAACTATGATAAAACATTGGGATATTGATGTTCTAATCAAATAGACTAAATAGAAATTTAGCTTCCCCACCCCGTAATCGCTTTACTTAAATAAAGCTGCCAGCTATTAAAGGAAAGGTACTTAGAAATTTACAAGAAATGTACTTAATAAACCTGCTATTTGTTAATATAAATTTAGTTTTGCTGAGAACTATGCATTACCCACGACTAAATTACATTGCTTGAATCTTTTTGAATATGAAAGCAACAGGACGGCACGGAAAATTTTCAAATATTTTTTAATACAATTTTTTCCTTAAGCATGTTCCAAATTTTCGATTCAAGCTTCTACCGTTCACCAAAAAACAACCAAGGGTTCATAAGAGCATTGAAAATATAACACAAGCCACGTTTCATACATAATCATAGGCATTGCTTATTTTGCGTCCTACTTCAACTAATAAGTCACACAATGTAAACTGTATGTATCTAAACTACATATCTATAAAGATATTGACTCAATATATGTAAGGACTTTAACAAGAATCAACTTTTCGAGTATCTCATAGGCAGGGCAGGAGAACTTGTTAGGAAATGGAACTCGTACCTTATTTTGCAAGTACGCTGACTCTTCCGGCTTAATTCAATCCTCAATCACTTTCTCCTATATATCTTCGTCCAACATACCAACCGAAGCATTTTTTAAAGAATCTAAGAAAATTGATGTCAGATTATTATATCTGTCAAAGAAGAACCATAAAAAGCATTAGTTGGTTTCATGATATAAAATCTATTGACTAAAAGAGGAAGGTCGTTTGATCTTAAATCACGTAGAGACACTGCTAAGCCAATTCGCTTATGAGTTAGACTCTTAATAATAATTCTCAAGAATAAAATTTTGTCATATAAATACAATTTTTTATATCCCATAGCATTTGGATATCGCTACTACAATTCTTGTAATCTTAGAACATATCCATCTATCTAAGAAAGCTATCAAGCAAATCATGTACGATCTCAGTGAGCTTAGACATATGTAGTAATTTCCACCGACAAAGTTAATTTTAGTGGTCACATGCAAAGGGTAAAATCATTTAATGCACATTCTTGGAAGAACTATCCTTTACCTTATTTATTGGCATATATGATGTGTCGAAAGCAAATTTTGCTTCAAAGACATGGATATGTCCTGACTAGATATTATTAATCAAACACATATAGAAATTATCCTTACCTTTGGTGCATTTTCTTACATCGGCACTTATATTAAATTTCAGGCAATTTATGGTGCTAATACACATAAATGTTTTGTGGTTCCCCTTTGTTTGTCAAATATGTTGGCCTCTCATTTCCCTGTCATGCATGAAAGCAGATTTAGATATTTACTCAAAACCCCAATGAAATATATACAGTCCATGACATCGGGTCGTTTTTACACATAACTAAACTGCAGTTGTGCTATTTGGAGATGCTATTGCATCTCGGAAATCAGCATGCAATGTCAAATAACATTAATTATGGCAAACTTGCTCTGTTATCAAGTATTTTCTCACCAGGTTAAATGCAGCTTCACAAGAGATAAGCATCACCATGCCTAAAGACAAGCGGATAAAAAATGAGATCCAAAAGGTTGGAACCATCAAAATAGACAAGTCCAGATACTTTGTACCAAATTGTTACTCCCTTTTTTCCCCATGTAATTCATTTTCAAATTAAAACTAATGCGATGAATGACCAAATAAATTCATCGAGTATAAACCATGGTGGAAGAAACCAACATTCGAATCTAAATAGCCTAATAAATCGAAGTTTATTGGACGAACGGGATACAAATATTACCTTAGTTTTCGGATTTGGTCGACGGACGACATCACATGAAGAAGTTTCGGCCTGACAAAGGAAGCTCGATTAAATGATGGATGCTGGATATTGAAGAAGGAATTAGTAGAGGAAACGAATGATTTAGAAAAATGATCGATTAGGGCTGGGGGAAGGGAAAAAACCTAATTGTATTACTTGCGGCCATATGAAAAACTTTAAAACGATAAACCGTTCATACGAAGAGCTATCCCATTTCGAGTACGAAAAAGTTTTTTTAAAAAAATAAAAATATACAGAAACGCTTAATTATATACAGAAACGTGTTAACACTGTATTAACCCTAGAAATGCTATCTTCGAGTTTCAAATTAGAAAAACCATGCGTTTCTAATTTGGTCTTTTGGTGTAGTGTAACAAATAAAACTTCTGCGCCAAAATAGCTCGCGGGACCCATAGGGGTCGACCTAGGGGTCGATCCACCCATAGAGGGGTCGACCTAGGGGTCGACACACCTATAGGGGGTCGACCCACCCTAGATTCGGGCAGATTCAATAATTAATTTGGACTATTTCCTTAACCACATTCGTTGCAGACTCAACGTTGCGTGTACGAAAAGATCCTGAACACCTATAAATAGGCTAGTAGAGGCTAGCCTAAATCTCATACTTTCTGAGACAACGTCTATACTCTTCCATTCTTCTTCCTCCTCAAATCTCTTCAGAAAAATAGAATAATTAGTTTAGGAAAATTCTGATTCACGATCTGGAGAAAAAGAATGAATATTAATAAAAAAGGATTTCAGAATTCTATTCGAAGTAATGTAATTTCTTGGATTTAGTCTATTTGAATTTCTCCTCTTTCTTTCCTTGTTCTTTTAGTTAAGAATTGTGGATCTATGGTTATTTAAGGTCTAAATCCAGTTGGGGGAACCACGAAATGCTAGAACTGGACCATATTACGGATTTGGAAAGCAAATTAGGTGAGTGGATTTAAAATATACCTTTTTAATAATGGTATATTTATCATTTGACATTCCCCGTTAATATGCAATATAAATCTGTTAGAATGATCAATATGTTGAATGTTAATTTGATGTGTTTAAACGTTAATATGCTATTTCTACTAAAAATGTTAATAAGTTGGAATTGTTGAAATACGTAAACTTGTTAAAAATGTGGAAGAAATTAGTGTTGTATTTAATCTGTGACATATTATGTGTTTGAACGTTTAATTGTAAGAATTGGGATAATCACATATTTACCTGTGACATATTATGTACTTGAACCCTTAACTATAGAAATTGGGATAATTACATGTTAATTTAGAATAATTACATGATTGATAGTTATATGTTATTATTTTTAGATTGAAGTTAATTACATGTTAGGAAGAACATGAGACATGAAAATAAGATAATGGGCTTAATATGGTGTTAACTATGAGAATTAAATTATAGATTATAGTAACACTTGCAATAAGGAATGTGCCTAAATTTACAGTAAATAGAAAACTGTAATCGCACTTAGACCCGAGGTTAAATTAAACTTGTGTTAGAAGTCTAGCTAGAACTTCCCAGTAAATCCAGCGTCCACAAGTTGTTAATTTAATGTGAGGGGTCTAGTGTGTGAATATACATGTAATGGTGCTAAGACACGAGGTTAAGTCCAACTTGTGCTAGAAGTTCACCCGGAACCGCCCGATAAATCAAACATCCACAATTGGTTGGCTTAATGTGAGTGGTCTAGTGCATAAGCACATATATGAATATATGTATATAAAAGGATAGATATAAATGACACTCATTGTGATTAATGGAAATGAATGGAAATAAAGATGAATGAAAGTTACAACAGTAAAAGAAGTGGAATGAACGGGGAATGATAATAACCTGTTATAAATAAATTACATTAATGAGAATGTTATATAATAGGTAGGCTTATCCTAGGGACACGTGGAAATTATAACTTAGGTTATAATAAACGATAAAGAAAATGGAATAACTTATGTAATGAGATAAGTGGTACTTAATTGTAAATTAAGTTATCTATAAGAACGAGAATCTGAAATCTACTGATGAGGACAACATAAGTTATATTGATGGAAAGAAAACTTATTAGTAAACCCTAGTTAAGATAACTAAGTTAATAAGTAAACAACGACAAGTTGTAAGATGAAATTATGATTAAATAGGAAAAAATGAGGCAAACTTGTGAAATGAAGTAAGTTATATTTAATCATGAATAATAAGTGACATGTTAAACAGAAAACATGCGAATTGAGATGAAGTATGCTTAATTAATTAAGTAGAACATGTTATTGTAACAATTGAATCGGACAATGAATAATATAAAGAGATTGTAGATTACAGACCTTGGATTACAATCTAGAGAATAATATGTTATGGATTATTAATGAACGAAAAAGGGTTAAGCTTTGTAACCAAAAATTTATAAGCAAGAAGGTTCCATTTCTTAGAGATATATGGGGCCCTGAAAGAACTTGGTAACTTGAATAATAAGTTAATATAGTAGGAAAAAACCAAGTTAACTGGAAACATGATAAGGTAGAGCAAGCGCATAATTGAATGTTTAGACATAGGGTCTAATAACACAATAAAATGAGGCGCTTGGTCTAGTCCATACGTTTGAGGGTGGATAACCCAACAGGGTAGATCATCGTGGTACAATGAGGCACGAGGGGAGCGCATGTCCATCTGATTATTCTTCCTGTTCTGCTTGTTGATATTCTGCTGGCTCCGAAGGACTGGAAGGGGAAGCACGCGACTTCCTAGGAGATGGAGGGTACTCCTGGTAGTCCTCTGCGCTGTAACAGCATTCGACTGTGCTCACAGAGGTTAGATCTACGTGTTTATACCCGATGGGTATGCCTTGATTACCACGATAGTGGGCAATCAAAAGACTGTAGAATGGCATTGGTGATTCGACGATCCAAGTTGCCTAGTTACTGGCGTGGTTACAACCACTCCTGAAGTATTGACAGGTCTAACCTTTAGTGATAGCTAAACTGTGACACCACACATCCGTTAATGTCACTCATTAAGAGAATGCATTAAGTTTCGCGAAGCGTTATAGGTAAACAGAAACAGAACATTACAAGACAAATATAAATGATAGCACCAGAATTTAAAATTTTATTTAAAACATAATTCTTAACATCGTGGTCCAAAATATCACAAGTCTGGAACCACATAAAAAGCATTACAATAATATAAAGCTTCTGTCTTGTACCATCAGAGTGCAGAAATACATAAAAGAAAAAGCATAATTCCCCAAAATATACAAAGCCATTGTAGTAAAGACAAGAACTTGAGCAATACTTCAAAAGCAGCTCCTAGCAAGATGATAACCAATTCGTGATTAAGCCTGAGTTTTGCCACCCTGTGAACCTGGTGGGGGAGACGGGGAAATGGAAGAGAGAAGAGGAAACAATAAGTGTCAGACATAAAGTCTGGCAAGTCTACCAAGTAAATAAATAAAAGTATCATGATAGCCATATAAGGTGGATAAGAAAGATAACATCATAAAAGGTGAGTATGAAAAGGTAACATGATAGAGTGTATACGCTTTCCTAATGATTACTTTGATTCTCTGCACTAATACTAGTATAACGAGAATGAGATGATCCCAACAACTACAAGATGGAAGACTTAGGTGCACTTCTGGTGAGAGGTGTTAACCCCATACAATCCACAGGCAGCCCAATCCTAACAGGCTCCTAAACTTTTTCCAGAGTCTAAATGTACCCCAACTACAACCCTAATCGATCGGCTCCCTACTCCGTATATACCTGTGTCGACCCCATGGTAGGAGGTATCACTTTCCTAAAGTGGCAACCCTTCGTGATGTGCACAACCATATCTATTGGTGTCACGGTCTCTTATCCCCCTTTGCCCGGCCCTTGCAAGCACATGTCCCCGGTTGGTTTGCATTGCCCACACCATCCTCCACGTTTGGATCTCTTACAATCAGCCCAGTAAGTGTGCCCCAACTCCGACCTAGGGCGGAGTACTCGTTCAATACCATTATATGGCTTACAGACTGAAACGGGTCCGACATAAGATGATACGGACTCTCCTCCTTGTCTTGTAACCCCACTAGGATTTTCACCGGTTATGTATACCTATTAGTGTCTTTAGTTACATAACGCCCTTAGGTTAAGTTTGTGGGCCTATATATAAATATTACCCACCTCCTCAGATTTACTTAACCTACCAACTGTTCAACATTTACTTTACCCCTATTCAAGTTCATGTTCATACAATCCTTATGGATTCTACTAGTTTAAGTATTCCAATTCATTACCGCGTCCATTTATCGTTATAATGTGCTGGACCCCTCACATTAAGCCTACCACTTGTGGATGCTGGATATGTCGGTCGGTTCTTGGCAGACTTCTTCCACAAGTCGGGCTTTACCTCGTGTCTCAGCACGTCTCGTATTTGTGCACCTAGACCCCTCACATTAGATTCACCACTTGTGGTCACTAGATATGTCGGACGGTTCCGGGCAGACTTCCACCACTAGTGTAATCTGACCTTATGTCTAGGCGCAGTTATAGTTTCTAATTACTGTAATCCTAGGCAACCCATTATTAGCCAATTTTTACATATGTCATTATAGGTTTCATGCCCCTTTACCTGAAATATGTTCATAGTGAATTATATGCCCTAAATTCATATTCATAAACATTATTCAAGTAATGCCAATTTTTCCCTTTACAAGTTATGCCCAATTTCAATGTTTTTCCCCTCGTTCCTAAACTAACACATTCGCATAATTTAGCGGCATGCCTAGGCTCGAAAGTAGCCTGGCTATATAAAATAAAAAGGGAAAGGGTAAAGGGAAGATGACAGAGATGATTATTCAAGCAAAATTGACATAAACATTTAATGGCATAATGTTAAGATGGACATATAAGAATAGATCTAGTGAACTTGTGATAATAAAACTAGTTCTAGCATAGTAAGGATGTCATAATAGGCATGATTAGATCTAAAAAAGGATTTAGATGTCCAACTAATGACAGATCAAATTAACCACAACATGATAGGTACAAGATGATCTAAATATTGAATTAGATCTATAATCAAAAGTAGATATGACATGATAAAGTTTAACAACCAAGTCATAGTTAATTCCGAATATCATGGATTCACAAATTACAGTATATATGATATGATTCAGTCACAGGGATAGATCCAAATTACAGGCATATCATGTTTTACTTTTAGTTATTTAAATCAAAAGGTAAATTAAACTCGCAGTGTTCGGATCTAGAAGAATATAAGGAGGAAAAACGAAGATTGAATCACAGATCTACACTTGAACCTTTGAACTTGATTTGCAGAAGAAGAAAAGGATTTGATTCAGTGCAAGCACCGATAGCATTTAGTCCTCCATTGATTTCAGTGTAAGAAAACAAGAGAAATGAGCCTATATTTATAGCTGCCAGTCCCATAATGCGTCCTGCCACCTCAGCCCTAGGGGGTCCGACCCACCCCTTAGGGGGTCGACCCTGGGGTCGACACCCCTCTTGAGGGGTCGACCCAGGTGTCGATGCCCCACTTAAGGATTCGACTTCCCTGGGCTGGAATTTTCCCGCTCGCCACGAATTCTGTAATTTTGACTTTTGAACTGAGATTTTGAACTTCTGGACCCTATATATATAATTATCTTGCGCGTATACAAATTTCAAACCCTCACAACTTCTTCAAACGGTGTCCGTTTTACGCAAACCAAATGTCTATCTTGACAAGAATTTCGAGATGGATGCAATGGTGCAGTCCATTTCCCTTAATTCTGAATATTAAATTAATTATTATTTAATTTATCCTCTTTTAGTATTATTAAAATTACGGGGTGTTACATTCTCCCCTACTCAAAGGATTTCATCCCCGAAATCTCCAAGTTAAGAAGAATGTATATCCTACCATCCATCACCCATCTACTCATCCACCAATTATAGGCATCCATTGTCCTTAAAGACCTATAATGCTTATATTAATATTTGCAAAGGTGTGTGTATATGTCCCAACACTAATGCGAAGATCAGGCGGTCTACTGATTCAGTCGACCTCCTTAATGCAATGTATATTAGTCTCATGAAACCATCATGTATGCAACGATCCTATTTTAACCTGTAAGTTCTACATGGGTGCACAAACATCCGTCCAAATACAACATCCATATGATGATACATTCAATTTCATCTATAAAAAGAAGAAAACTGCACACACATCCATATGCAGTATGAGAGTGATTGAGCCGATCTAGTGCCTAATGTGTGTGTATATGCATCCACGAGCAACCACTTGCATACACCAAACATAACATGTCTCAAACACATGTTACATCCATGGGATTCCTACCTAAAGGTCGAAGATTCTATCGATAGGAGATACTAAAATGATAGAAACAAGCATAGATAAAATATTTAGAAAGTAGTTAAGAACATACCCTCGAAAATAAAAGGGTACGAAGCACGAATCTTGTCTTATGTCTCCCAAGTTGCATCCTCTGGGTTATCTCCCCACTGAACTTTCACCAACTTGACTTCTCTATTGCATAGATTCTTAACTTCTGATCCAAGAATATGGGAAGGAACTCATCTGACTGTCGCCTTCCGCTCTACCTCTACTTCTTCTAATACACTCGGCTCAACTACTTTCGCGGTATCGTGCAAGCACTTCCACAAGTGAGAAACGTGGAAAGCATCATGAACGCCGGATAGTCTCTCTAGCAGCTTTACTCTACAGGCCATTTGGCCAATCCTTTCTGTTATGGGAAATGGCCCTACGAATCTTGGTGTCAATTTCCCTACAGATCCGAAGCGAACCACATTCCTAAAAGGTGACACTTTAATTAAAACCATAACTTGTACTTCAAATTCAATGTCAGTCCTTCTCTTGTCTATGTAGGATTTCTGCCTATCTCGAGTGGTATTCATTCGTCATCTAATAAGATCAATCTTCTTGGACGTTTCTATAACCATATCTAGTCCAAGCAATAGCCTTTCTATAGGTTCCCACCAACAAGTTGGTGATCTACAGCGTCGTCAGTACAATGCTTCGAAGGGTGCCATGCCAATGCTTGTTTGAAAACTATTGTTGTAGGCGAATTCTACTAAAGGAAGATGCTCTTCCCATGTCCCTCCAAAGTCTAGGATACACAGCCTCAAAAGATCTTCAAGAATTCTGTTCACCCTCTCCGTCTGTCCATCAGTCTGAGGATGATAAGCGATGCTCAAACATAACTGTGCACCTAATGCTTCTTGCAAACTCCTCCAATATTCACTAGTGAAGATGGGGTCATGATCGCTTACGATGCTGGAAGGTACTCCATGAAGACGGACTATCTCACGAACATAAATTGCTGCCAACCAAGCTGCCATCCTCTTACTCTTAACTGGAATAAAATGAGAGCTCTTAGTAAGTCTATTTACTACCACCCAAATACTGGTGTTGCCTTTCTTTGATCTAGGCAAACCATCAATGAAGTCCATAGAGACGCTCTCCCACTTCCACTGTGGAACCTCCAAAGGATGAAGTAAACCACCAGGCTTCTTTTGTTCAGCTTTGACTTGCTGACAAACTAAACATTGAGAAACAAACTCTGCCACATCTTTCTCCATCCCAGCCCAAAAGAAAACCCTCTTCGTTCCAATACATCTTATCACCACCTGGATGAATAGTCATCTTAGAATGTTGGGCTTCTTCTAGGACTGCCTTTAACAAACTTCCAGTTTGAGGAATACAAAACCCTTCCATCTCGTTGCAACCACCCTTTACCATCAATGGAATATCTATTGAGGTGACTAGAAGTCTCCCCTTTACTTAGCCTATCCAAGATGTCTGAAATATGTGGATCATTTCACTGCGAAGCTCCTACTTGATCAATAAGAGTAGGTTGTATCTCTAGGGATGCAAACAAACCAGGAAATAACTCGGTGGAGGGTCTAAAATAAAAAATCGATATGAACTCCAAGATTTTCCTCTCTACAAACAGAGGACTTAAGGCCATCCTCTGCCTACTCAGTGCATCTTCCACCACATTACCCTTGTCAGGGGTATAAGAAAGAACTCCATCCACCTTTGTTGTCTCTGATTAAGATCCTTTTGCAAAAACAAGTACTTGAGAGATTTATGATTGATGTGCAATTCGAACTTCTCTCCAAGCAAATAATGGCGCCACATCTTAAGCGCAAACACTATGCAGCTAGCTCTAAATCGTGGGTAGGGTATTTCTTCTCATGGACTCTTAGCTGTCTACCCCCATAACACACTACCTTCCCTTCTTGCATCAGAACTGCACCAGCCTTGTACCACATGCATCGGTGTAAACTGTAAACACTTTATTCCCATCAGGCAAGGTCAAGACTGGGGCTGTTGTCATAGCCCTCTTCAATCGTTGGAAAGCAACATCGCAATCAATATCCCAAGAAAACGCAAAATTCTTCTTTGTCAGCCTGGCGAGTGGGGCTGATATCTTCGCGAAGTCCTTAATGAACTTCCTATAATAGCCTGCCAATCGAAGAAATCTTATCACCTCTGTTGCATTTCTTGGAACTTGCCAATCTTGAACTACAACCACCTTTGCGGGATCTACTGATATCCCATCTTTGGAAACCACATGCCCTAGAAATCTCACCTCTTTTCTCCAAAAATGGTATTTGGAGAACTTTGCCTTAAGCTGATGTGCACGGAGAGTTTTAAAAACCTCTCTCAAATGTTGGGTATGCCCTTCTTTGCTCTTTGAGAAGATCAAGATATCATCAACAAAGACCACGACAAATTTATTTAGAAACTCCCGAAACACCCTACTCATCAGATCGACAAAATAGGCGGGTGCATCCGTTAGCCCAAAAGGCATAACTAGCATTCAAAGAAACCATCTGGAGTCCTAAAAGTGGTCTTATTTATACTGTCCTCAGCCACCCTCAACTGATGATACCCCATGGCCAAGTCTAACTGAGAGAATACCGAGGCACCAAGTTGGTCAAACAAGTCATCTATCCTTGGAAATGGGTGCCTGTTCTTCTTAGTGAGTTTGTTCAACTCTCTATAGTCCACACACAAACGAAACGAACCATCCACCTTAGTCGATAATACAACTGGAGCACCCCATTCAAATATGCTTCGCTTAATAAACCCTTTCTCAAGTAGGTTCCCTACTTGCTTGCTAAGCTCCCTCCTTTCCCTTGGAGCCATATGGCGCACTGGTAATGCAACTGGCTTTGCATTGTCCACCAAATATATACGAAAATCGATTTCGTGCCTCAAGGGTAAGCCCCCGTACCTCATCAAAAACATCATAATAATCTCGGACTACTGGAACCAGTGGCGGAGCTAGCCTCCAAAAGCAGATAGGGTAGACATCATACAAAATTTAATCAAAAAGTTGCAGATCGTAACACATGGCATTCATTTAAAAATGTTGTACATTTTTCTTTCTACAAATTTTGATTCTTTTAAGAAGATAGCTCATTATTAGAGTATAATATGAAACTTTGTCTGTAGGGAACTTTGTCTGTGGGGAAATTGGAAGAATAAACTTTTCAGTATGCCAGGATGGGAATAAACTTGGTCAAAACAGCAAAACGTTAATACCAGATTGGGCAGCAACTTAAATTCAGGTAGGCCCAAAGCTTGTAAGGTAGATTTTTGTAAAATAAAATAAAATCAGGTGGGGCCTTGGCCATAGCTGGAGTCAACGTGCCTCCGCCCCTGACTGGAACAGATTGCAGATCATCGATAGATGCATCAAGGGACTCTAGGAAACTAAGCATGACAGACCCTTGTGGGTCACAAGAAATCTCGAGGGTCCTCCCATGGCAAGTCAAAAGTATAACGACCCTCCTCTCACAATCTAGAATGACACCATACATGGTTAGCCAATCTATCCCTTGAATCAAAACGTAGCCCATAAAACTGAGCACGTACGCGTCGCACTCAGACTCGACGCCTAAGATAGATATTCTCAAACCACAACAAATCATAAACAAATGAGCCGAACCACCAATGGGGTTTGAGACAACAACGGGATCCACTACCATACTAGTATTTAAGTGCATATACTCAACCACAGAACTAGATATAAATGAATGTGAAGCTCCAGAATCAAAATGAGTTCTAATAGGATGACTGGAAAGAGAAATCAAACCTTCCATGGAAATTTTCCTACCTCTATCCGAAGCACTGGTCACGAGAGCATGCACCTGCCATCCAGAAGCTCCTGCCCTTTGACCTTGTCCCGGTGGCCCCTATTTCTTCGGGCTCTCCCAAGCAAAATGTCCGACCTCTCCATAATTAAAGCAAGTATTCTTCCTTCTTTTGCAGTCCTTGACCAAGTGACCCTCTCGTCCACAGCTGTGATATTTCCTCTTATCCTTAGCCTTGTCATTCTTTCTTCCTTTCTTCTGTTGTTGCTGTTGTTGTCCTTTCTTTGGCCATACCTTCTTGTTTTGCGTTGTTTCCTCGGCTTTAACTTCCTTCTTTTCTCCCTTGTCTTCCTCATGCATCAAGGCCATATCAACAAGCCTTTCAAAAGTATCTCCCATTGGAATGTGGGACATAGCTAACCCATGAAGGGTTTCATTCAGCCCTTTAGCAAAGCGCAAAGATTTATTATGTGGAGTATCTACCAATTCCAATCCAAACCATGCTAGCTAGTTGAATTTGTTCACATATTCCTTAACAGTCATGTTTCCTTGTTTGAGCGCCAAGAACCTCTCCATTTGCATGATTTTCTCATCTTGGGAAAGAAACTACATTTCAAACCTCTGGCTAAAATCATCCCATGTCCACACCGGACGTCCAGCTTGAGTTACTTCCCACCAGAACGAAGCTTCATCTTTCAGTAGCCAGGCAACTAACTGAATCTTCCTTCGATCTTCCACTTCAAAGATTACAAACAAGTCCTTGGTCTCCTTGATCCAATTCCTTGCATCTACGAATGTTTCAGTTCCATGGAATGGCTTCCCTCCCATGGCACAGAAATCTTTGCAGATCTTAGCGAAATTATCTGCCCTTCGAGGAGGAGGAGTAGGAGGAACGATGGGTGTAGCTGAGGGAGGAACGTTAGTTTGACCTCCGACAGGTGCCGTGGTTTCTAGAAACCTGCGGAACTAGCCTGGTATCGTAACGCCCTCAGGAATATTAGGTTCCCCAAACATGCTGAAACGAAAAGGAAAGAGATTTAGACAAAGGATCGAAGGATATGGCTTTGGGAAATATGTTTTTAAAAACAGACTTTTCTTTTTTGAAAAATGCTTTCTTTTAAAACCTTTTTGAAAATAGTTTTCAAGAACTTTTATCTAATCTGGTGACCTTCGGCTCTGATACCAAGTGTGACACCCCATGTCCGTTAATGTCACTCATTAAGAGAATGCATTAAGTTTCGTGAAGTGTTATAGGTAAACAGACACAAAACATTACAAGACAGATATAAAAGATAGCAGCGGAATTTAAAATTTTATTTAAAACATAATTCATAACATCGTGGTCCAAAATATAACAAGTCTAGAACTACATAAAAACCATTACAATAATATAAAGCTTCTGTCTTGTACCATCAGAGTACAGAAATACGTAAAAGAAAAAGCATAATTCCCCAAAAGAGACAAAGCCGTAGTAGTAAAGACAAGAACTTGAGCAATACTTCAAAAGCAGCTCCTAGCAAGGTGATAACCAAGTCCGGATTAAGCCAGAGTATACCTACCATGCGAACCTGGGGGGGACCGAAGAGAGAAGAGGAAACAAAAAGGGTCAGACATAAAGTCTGGCGAGTCTAGTTACTTTTAGCAAGTAAATAAATAAAAGTATCATGATAGGCATATAAGGTGGATAAGAAAGATAACATCATAAAAGGTAAGTATGACAAGGTGAACATGATAGAGTGTATACGCTTCCCTAATGATTACTCTGATTCTCTGCACTAATACTAGTATAACCAGAATGAGATGATTCCAACAACTACAAGATCGTAGACTTGGGTGTACTTCTGGCGAGAGGTGTTAACCCTATACAATCAACAGGCATCCCAATCCTAACAGGATCCTAAACTTTTTACCAAAGTCTACACGTACCCCAACTACTAACCTAATCGATCGGCTCCCTACTCCGTAGATACCCTGTGCTGGCCCCACAGTAGGAGGCATCACTTTACTAAAGTGGCAACCCTTCATGATGTGCACAACCATATCTACTAGTGTCACGGTCATCTTATCGCCCTCTCCCCGGCCCATGCACACACATGTCCCCAGTTGGTTTGCGCCGCCCACACCGTCCTCCACGTTTGGATCTCTTACAATCAACCTAGTAAGCGTGACCCAACTCCGACCTAGGGCAGATTACTCGTTCGATACCGTTATATGGGTAACTGACTAAAACGGGTCTCACACAAGATGATACAAGCACTCCCCCTTTTCTTGTATCCCCATTAGGATTTCCACCGGTTATGTATACCAATTGGTGTCTTTAAGTACATAACCCTCTTAGGTTAATTTTGTGGGCCTATATATAAATATTACTTTCCCCCTCAGATTTACTCAACCCACCCACAGTTCCACATTTACTTAACCCCTATTCAAGTTCATGTTCACACAATCCCTATGGATTCTACTAGGTTAAGTATTCCAATTCATTACCATGTCCATTTATGGCTATAACGTGCTGGACCCCTCACATTAAGCCTACCACTTGTGGATGCTGGATATGTAGTCGTTTCTGGGCAGACTTCTTCCACAAGTCGGGCTTAACCTCGTGTCTCGGCACATCTCGTATTTGTGCACCTAGACCCCTCACATTAGATTCACCACTTGTGGTCGCTGGATATGCCGGGCGGTTCCGGGCAGACTTCCACCACAAATGTAATCTAACCTCGTGTCTAGGCGCAATTATAGTTTCTAATTACTGTAATCCTAGGCATTCCATTATTAGCCAATTTTTACATATGTCGTTGTAGGTTTCATGCCCCTTTACCTGAAATATGCTCATAGTGAATTATATGCCTTAAATTCATATTCATAAACATTATTCAAGTTATGCCAATTTTTCTCTTTACAAGTTATGCCCAATTTCAATGGTTTTCCCCTCGTTCCTAAACTAATGCATTCACACAATTTAGCGGCGTGTCTAGGCTCGAAAGTAGCCTGGCTATATAAAATAAAAGGGAAAGGGTAAAGGGAAGACGACAGAGATGATTATTCTAGCAAAATTGACATAAACATTTAATGGCATAATGTTTAGATGGACATACAAGAATAGATCTAATGCACTTGTGATAATAAAACTAGTTCTAACGTAGTAGGGATGTCATAATAGACATGATTAGATCTAAAAAAGGATTTATATGTCCAACTAATGATAGATCCAAATTAACTACAACATGATACGTACAAGATGATCTAAATATTGAATTAGATCTCTAATCAAAAGTAGATCTGACATGATAAAGGTTAAGATCCAAGTCATAGTTTGAAACACCCCACCTCCGTTAGGGTCACTCTCAAAGGGAATGCCCTAATTTTGGTGGAGGCTTATAAGTATAAGTCACAGATACACAAGATAGATATAAGTGCACATATTTTTGAACAGCGGAAAACAACAGCAACTTTTATTTCAGCAAAATACGTGTTACACAACCCATGTCATAGTTGTCTTACAATACTTCCAAAAACATTACATTTTCATAACTGTCTTGATTTCATAACTTAAAAAAGCATAAAAAAAACATAAGTAAACTGCATCAGTCCCCATAGTTGCTATCCAAAGCCATAGTCCAAAACGAAAGAGATCCAAGCAATACGTTCTTTCTCTTCAAGTTGGATGTGAAAACTGGTCAAGTTGCGGTATTCCCTCCATGTGGACCTGGGGGGGGGGGGGGGGGACGAAAGAAAAGAAGAAGAAAGAAAAGTAGAGTCAGACATAAAGCCTGAGTAAGTCTAGGACTATTCAGTCTATGAATAAAGAAATGAGCATGATAAGTACAAACTGGAAATGGGAAAGCACTATAAGCTAAGTTAAGTTGTCTAGGGTCGAATGTACTATCGTATCCCATATTAATCTCTGCACCCCTATAAACTAGTTACCAACAGGCACCCCATAATCAGGGTGAAGTGATCCATTTCTAATGATCGGCCCCTACTCGCATAGTTACATGTGTCTTACGGCCCCCGATGTTGTAGCTACCTATGCTGGTCCCACAATGGGGTGTATCAAGTCCCATGGTGGCGGCCCGACACAATTCTAGAATGCACAGGTATACTACTGGTGCCCAGTGCCTAATTTTTCTATGCCGGAGTGTGTGCACGCCCGCACCCCGTTAGAACCTACACTACTGCACCACCGCCGTCGATTTGACCTCTTACAGTCAGTCCAGTAATCGTGCCCTACCCTGCCTAGTTCAGGGTATCCTGATACACCTTGTAGGGTTACTGCTGAAAAGGGTCCCCCGCTACTAGGTTTTCTATCTCTAGCCAACATGCTAAGTTGGTTAAGTGTTCAGTATAAACCTAACCCCCAATCAGTCTGTATAGTTTAGCATGTTCAATTTGATTAAGTATTAATTCAATTTACTTAATCCTATCAATCCTGACTCAGCCTTAATTGTCTTATTAAAGCCTCGACCTCTCACATTAGACAGGTATTGTTGTGACTGCCTTTTGCCTGTTGGTTCCGGGCAGTCTTACATCACAACTCAGTCTAACCTCGGGTCTTTATTGGGCTCCATGTTTAACCACCCACATTAGATAGGTATTGTTGTGACTACTGGACAGCCGGGCGGGTCCAGGCAGGTTTACGTCACAACTCAATCCAACCTCGGGTTAAACACATCGTATTTTCTAAGTTTACATATTTTGTCTCTTTTCTTTTTATATGTAAATATTTGCAGCCCATTATTCAAATTCATCTTTATTGGGTAAAATTAATTTATACCGCTTAAATGTTCTCAAAGTCGTTGGCATGCGTCAAACATGCCAAAACATATGTTTTATATTTTTAACCCAACGTCATTACCCCCGTTTTATACGTTCGCTATAATATAACATATGTTGGGTTTAACATTTAAACCCAACTTAGCCACATAAAAAGGGGAGGCTTAGAACATGGTGTTTATATATTCTAAGTAACATCAAAAGGGGTGTGTAAACGCATGAACTTGCAACATAACGATCTAATTAACATAAATTAGGCACTTGTGAACTTGCATTGTAATAGCATATAATCTTAACATAAAACGTACCTAAACATGAATCATGGTTTTTAAATCTAGTCATGTAAACTTGCATTTAGATTGTGAATCTAACTTAATTATGTGTCGCATATATTATCATATGATTTTGATAACAACATAGGCCGAAAACATATTTTGTTTGGGCATAAAGTTAAACATAAACTAGCCATGTTCATAAAGTCAACACAAGTTCACAAAGATGCTTACTTTTGTTACTAATACAAAAGTATGGTTTTACACTTGAATCATGATGCCAATTCCAACATAAATTCATATGAATCATAATACCCAAATGGATCCAACTATGCTAGAAATGATCATAAAAATATACATCATGTTGGCATAATAGTGAATCACATACTTGCTTGAATCTCAACTTTGTTGTAATAAACTACCACAAACATATAGTCGTTAACTTTCAACATGAATCATATACTTGCAAATATCCAATAGGTCTAACATCATTATACCACAACATCCCAAATCTATTCACAATTAGAATCATAGCAACATACGATTATGAATTATCATCACCACAATTTAAGTACAATTCCATTTCTCATTTTACACAAATCAAAAATCAATTATTCATTCACATCGGAATAGCACTCTACTTACAACGTATGACGAATCTTCAATTCAGGATTCTGAGTTCTGAATTTGGAGATGCTATCCTTTATTGTAGGCGTTGTTTTGATTTAGTTGTCGTTGCTTTAAGCTTTCGAATTGACTCCTAATCGTCTCTCAATTTTGACGGCTACTCCTAGTCTTTCTTCAGCAGCATGACGGTCTCATTCTCATTTTATTTGTGTGAATTAGGTGGAGTCTTAGGTCCTTTTTATAGAGTTTGTGAATTGATTAGAACCATCGATGGAGCTTAGATTAATATTAGCCGTTCGTTTCAAAGAGAGACCAATCAGGAGCTGACACCTAGCCCTAGTGACAAGGCAAGACTCAGAAATTCGGCCAAGCATAGACCAAGCCAGCCAGGAGGGGCTGGGTTCGACCTGGCTCAGGGGCTAGGTCGACGACCCAGTTGACCCCCAGGTCGACTATGTAGTCGACCTCGGTGCCCCAGGTCGACTACCCAGTCGACCTGGGTGCCTTGGGCGGGAAAATTCCCGCCCAGCCCAATCTGGTCCGATTTTTGAATTTTGAATTGTTTTCTGAACTGTTTCTGTCTATTTGAATTTTAAACTGAATTCTGAAACTTCCGGAGGTCATATCTCCCTCATACGGAGTCCGTTTCACGCAAACTCGGACTTTATCTCAAGCAGAATTCCGAGACGAACGCAATGGCGTATCCCGTTTCCCTTAATTCATTGATTTGAAATTAATTATACTTTAATTTGTGAATTTCACTGTTATAGAATACACGGGGTGTTACATTCTCCCCCACTTAAAAGGATTTCATCCCCGAAATCTTCAAGTTTAGGAAGAATGTATATCCTAACATCCAAACGTCCATCTACTCATCCATCAAACACGAGCATCCATTGTCCTTAAAAGACTTCTAATGCTTCATGATCATATGCGAAGTGTGTGTACATGTACTTATCTAATGCAAGATCAGTCGGTCTACTGATTCAGTTGACCTCCTTAATGCAAATTATGTAAGTGTCATGAATCCATTATGTATGCAAATTTTCCTATTCATGATTCTACATGAGTGCACAATCATTCATATAAATGCAACATCCATATGACAACACATTAAACTTCAACCATATACGAATATAAATACATATATGCATATGCAATATGAAGTGACTGAGCCGATCTAAAACCTAGATTGTGTGTGTATATGCAACCACGAGCAACCACTAGCAATCACTTGCAACCACTTGCAACCATCATCCATAACATGTTTCAATTACATGTTTTCATCCAAAGGGTTTCTACCTAAAAGATAAGGTCGAGGAGATATACCTAAAAAGATAGATAAAAGCGCAACTTAAGGAAAAAGAAAGATCAAAGATGTACCGTCAAAAAGAAATGGGTAGGCTGCGCGTATTCTAGCCTCAGTTTCCCAAGTCGCGTCTTCCTCGGCGTCGCTCCACTGAACTTTAACGAGCTTGACTTCGCGGTTGCGTAGCTTTTTCACTTCAGTTCCTAAGATGCGTGTTGGAACTCTTCTCACGGTTGCTTCGCGTTCCACTTCAGCTTCTTCTAGGATGTTTGGCTCTACCACTTCAGCAGATTCATGTAGACATTTCCGGAGGTGCGAAACGTGAAAGACGTTGTGAACTCCAGCTGGTTTTTCAGGTAGTTCTAATCTATATGCCATTTTCCCAATTTTCTCGATAATAGGAAATGGCCCTACAAATCTCGGCGCCAGCTTTCCAGTGGATCCAAAACGAACAACGTTCCTTAGAGGAGATACCTTCAGAAAAACTCTGTCCCCAACCTCAAACTCAAGGTCGGTCCTTCTCTTGTCGGCATAGGATTTTTGTCTGTCCTGAGCTGTCTTCATTCTTCTCCGTATTAGGTTTACTTTCTCTGAAGTATCTCGGATCATATCTGGTCCAAGTATGAGCTTATCAGTAGACTCCCACCAACAAGTGGGCGATCGGCATGGTCTTCCATATAAAGCTTCGAAGGACGTCATTCCGATGGTGGCTTGGTAGCTGTTGTCGTAGGCAAATTCCACCAAAGGAAGATGGTCTTCCCAAAACTCTGTTCACTCTTTCTGTCTGGACATCGGTTTGGGGGTGATAGGCTGTACTCAAGCATAACTGTGTGCCTACCGCTTCTTGTAGACTCCGCCAAAACTCACTTGTGAAGATAGGGTCTTGGTCACTAACAATGATGGAGGGTATTCCATGGAGTCGAACAATTTCCTTGAGATAAAGAGATGCTAGGGATGAGGCAGTCCTTTTACTCTTGACTGGTAAAAAGTGGGCGCTTTTAGTAAGCCTATCCACTATTATCCAAATTCTACTGTTGCCTCTCCTAGACCTAGGCAGCCCATCAATGAAGTCCATTGAAATGCTATCCCACTTCCACTGTGGGACCTCTAGAGGATGGAGCGGACCGCTAGGTTTCTTCTGCTCCCTTAACCTGTTGGCAAATCATACACTTAGAAACAAAATCTGCCACGTCCTTCTTCATACCGCTCCAAAAGAAAGTTCTCTTTATGTCCTTGTACATTTTATCTCCGCCTGGATGTATCTTCATCTTGGAGTGATGTGCTTCCTCGAGAACCGTCTTTACTAAATCCCTTGTCTGTGGGACGCATAATATTCCGTCTCGCCTTAGCCAACCCTTATCATTGATGGAGTATCTGTTGAGGTGACTTGAAGTCTCACCCCTAATTAGCCTATCAATCGTCTCCACAAGCTGAGGGTCTTCGCGTTGTGCTATCCCTATTGAGTCCACTAAAGTCGGGCGTACTTCGAGAGATGCTAGCAAGCCCAGTACAAAATCGGAGGAGGGCCTAAAGTCAAAGCTGGCTATAAACTCTAGGCTTTGCCTTTCAACAAACAGCGGGCTTAAGGTCAGTTTCTTTCGGCTCAACGCGTCTGCCGCTACGTTGCCTTTGCAAGGAGTGTAGGAGATCTCAAAATCGTACGAGGCAAGAAACTCCATCCACCTCTGTTGCCTCAAGTTAAGGTTCTTCTACGAGAAGAGATACTTCAAAGATTTATGGTCATTGTAAAGTTCGAACTTCTCACCAAGGAGATAGTGTCGCCAAGACTTAAGTGCAAAGACGATGGCGGCTAACTCAAGATCATGGGTTGGGTAGTTCTTTTCGTGCACTTTCAATTGCCTTCCACCATAAGCTACACCCTTCCTTCTTGCATTAAGACAACGCCTAGTCCTGTCCCGCATGCATCCGTGTAAACCGTAAACATTTTGCTTCCATCAGGCAAGGTCAGAACTGGGGCTGTTGTAAGAGCCCTTTTTAGTTGTTGGAAAGCAAACTCACAATCCAAGTCCTAATTGAACACTAGATTCTTCTTTGTCAGCCTTGTGAGTGAAGCTGAGATTTTCGCAAAATCCCTTATGAATTTTCGGTAGAAACCTGCTAGTCCTAGAAAACTTCGGACCTCAGTTGCATTCCTTGGTGTCTTCCAATCCTGTACCGCTACTACCTTAGCACCGTCCACAGCTAACCCTTCTTTGGATAATATGTGCCCAAGAAACCTTACTTCCTCTCTCCAAAAGTGGCACTTGGAGAATTTGGCTTTTAGCTGATGGACTCGCAGAGTTTCCATGATTGCCCTTAGGTGCTGAGCATGCTCTTCTTCACTCTTTGATAAGATCAAGATATCGTCTACGAAGACCACTACGAACTTGTTGAGGAATTCTCTGAACACCCTACTCATCAGGTCCACGAAGTAAGCGGGTGCGTTTGTCAAGCCGAAAGGCATGATAAGCCATTCAAAGAAGCCGTCTGGGGTTCTGAATGCTGTCTTATCGATGTTATCTTCAGCCACCCTTAACTGATGAAATCCGGTCGCCAAATCGAGTTGGGAGAAAACAGACGCTCCTACAAGTTGATCAAACAGATCGTCAATTCTAGGGAGAGGGTGCCTATTCATTTTCGTTAGCTTGTTGAGCTCCCTATAGTCAACACATAGACGGAGTGAACCGTCCGCCTTTGTGGCGAACACCACTGAAGCGCCCCATTCTGAAATACTCCTTCTAATGAACCCCTTCTCTAGAAGCTCTTTAACCTGTTTACTGAGCTCTTTCCTTTCCTGTGGAGCCATGTATCTAACGGGCAACACAACGGGCTTTGCATTATCTACAAGATATATGCAGAAGTCTATCTCCCGCTTCGGAGGTAAGCCCTTCACCTCTTCGAAGACATCCGGATATTCACGGACCACTCTAACCGATTGCAAATTCTCAACAGAAGCATCTAGCGATTCAAGATAACTAAGCATAACCGCATACGAGGGATTACAAGTAATTTCCAGAGTTTTACCGAGTTGGGTCAGAAGCCTAACCACCCTTTTCTCACAATCAAGGATGGCACCATTACTGGATAGCCAATCCATGCCCAAAATCATACCATATCCCGAGAAGCCCAAAACAAAGGCACTACATCTAAATTCTACGCTTAGAATAGAAATTTTCAATCCCACACAAATCATAGACAAATGAGCCGGGCCCCCGATTGGATTTGAAACAATTAAGGTGTCATCTACCATACTAGTTTCTAGGTGCAGAGATTCTACTAAAGCAGATGAAATAAAGGAGTGTGATGCGCCAGAATCAAATAAAGTGCGAACTGGGTGATCATAAAGATAAACTACACTTTCTACAGAAGTATTTGTACCTCGCTGTTGCAGCGGTGGCGCTTCTAGCACATGAACCTGTGCCCCTGAGGTGGATCCATCCCTCTGCCCTTGCCCTCGCTTCTTTGGGCAATCCTTAGCCATGTGGCCTATCTCACCGCAAGAAAAGCACCCACAATTCAACTTGGCCTTCTTTTTCCAGCAATCTTTCACTAAGTGCCCCACTTTGCCACAGAAATTACACTTCCTCTTCTCTTTGTTGTCTTTCCCGCCCTTCTTAAAGTCTGTCTTCTTAGGCTGTAAACTCTCTTTCTTCCCTTGAGAACCTTCTGCCTTTGTCTCCTTCTTGCACTTATCCTCTTCGTTCAGCAATGCCATTGTACCAATCTTTCATACGTAGCTCCCATGGGTATATGGGTCATGGCCAAACTGTGTAATGGCTCATTCAATCCTTTGACAAAGCGGAGAGCCTTCTTGTGCGGAGTGTTGACTAGGTCCAGTCCGAACCTAGCCAGCTAATTGAACTGATTAACGTACTCTTTGACTGTTATATTCCCTTGCTTAAGAAATAAGAATTTTTCCAACTGAAGACTCCTTTCAGCTTCTGAGAGAAATTTAGCCTCAAACCTTGCCCTAAAGTCCTCCCATGTTTCCACTGGTCTTTCTGCATTGGTAACTTCCCACCAGTAGGAAGCCTCGCCTTTAAGTAGCCATACTGCCAACTGTACCTTTTGTCTATCTTTTACCTCAAAGATGACGAATAAGTCCTCGGTTTCCTTCAGCCAATTCCTGGCTGCCATGAAGGACTCGGTTCCATGAAAGTCCTTTCCTCCCATAGCTTTGAAATCTTTACATATCTTAGCAAAAGTATTAATACGCGGAGGAGGTGGAGGAGGAGGTGCTGCTGCAGCTGGATGATCTCCTGCAGCTGGATGATTTCCTGCAGCTGGGGGAGGAGGAATAGTGGGACTTGGCTAATTGGCCCTTGCTTCTAAGAATCGTCTAAACCAACCAGGTATTGGTACACCCTTTGGCAAGTTAAGTTCTTCAGACATGTTGAGAAAAAAAAGGTAGATTCAAAATGAAGGATAAAAGATAGTACCTATGGCTTTGGGGGACTATGCCTTTTTAAAATAAAATAACATTTTATCTTTAAAAATGCTTCTTTAAATTTTCTTTTGAAAATAAATTTTCAAAACTTTTTATCTTATCTGGTAAACCTATGCTCTGATACCAAGTGAAACACCCCACCTCCATTAGGGTCACTCTCAAAGGGAATGCCCTAATTTTGGTGGAGGTTTATAAGTATAAGTCACAGATACACAAGACAGATATAAGTACACATATTTTTGAACAGCGGAAAACAACAACAACTTTTATTTCAGCAAAATACGTGTTACACAACCCATGTCATAATTGTCTTACAATACTTCCAAAAACATTACATTTTCATAACTGTCTTGATTTCATAACTTAAAGAAGCATTAAAAAAAACATAAGTAAACTGCATAAGTCCCCATAGTTGCTATCCAAAGCCATAGTCCAAAACGAAAGAGATCCAAGCAATACGTTCTTTCTCTTCAAGCTGGATGTGAAAACTGGTCAAGTTGCGGTATTCCCTCCCTGTGGACCTGGGGGGGAAATGAAAGAAAAGAAGACGAAAGAAAAGTAGAGTCAGACATAAAGCCTGAGTAAGTCTAGGACTATTCAGTCTATGAATAAAGAAATGAGCATGATAAGTACAAACTGGAAATGGGAAAGCACTATAAGCTAAGTTAAGTTGTCTAGGGTCGAATGTACTATCGTACCCCATATTAATATCTGCACCCCTATAAACTAGTTCCCAACAGGCACCCCATAATCAGGGTGAAGTGATCCATTTCTAATGATCGGCTCCTACTCGCATAGTTACATGTGTCTTATGGCCCCCGATGTTGTAGCTACCTATGCTGGTCCCACCAAGGGGTGTATCAAGTCCCATGGTGGCGGCCCGACACAATTCTAGAATGCACAGGTATACTACTGGTGCCCAGTGCCTAATTTTTCTGCGCCGGAGTGTGTGCACGCCCGCACCCCGTTAGAACCTACATTGCTGCACCACCGCCGTCGATTTGACCTCTTACAGTCAGGCCAGTAATCGTGCCCCACCCAGCCTAGTTCAGGGTATCCTGATACACCTTGTAGGGTTACTGCTGAAAAGGGTCCCCCACTACTAGGTTTTCTATCTCTAGCCAACATGCTAAGTTGGTTAAGTGTTCTGTATAAACCTAACCCCCAATCAGTCTGTATAGTTTAGCATGTTCAATTTGATTAAGTATTAATTCAATTTACTTGATCCTATCAATCCTGACTCAGCCTTAATTGTCTTATTAAAGCCTCGACCTCTCACATTAGACAGGTATTGTTGTGACTGCCTGTTGCCGGTTGGTTCCGGGCAGCCTTACGTCACAACTCAGTCTAACCTCGGGTCTTTATTGGGCTCCATGTTTAACCTCCCACATTGGATAGGTATTGTTGTGACTACTGGACAACCGGGCGGGTCCGAGAAGGTTTACGTCACAACTCAATCCAACCTCGGGTTAAACACATCAAATTTTCTAAGTTTACATATTTTGTCTCTTTTCTTTTTATATGTAAATATTTTAAGCCCATTATTCAAATTCATCTTTATTGGGTAAAATTAATTTATACCACTTAAATGTTCTCAAAGTCATTGGCATGCGTCAAACATGCCAACACATATGTTTTATATTTTTAACCCAACGTCATTACCACCGTTTTATACGTTCGCTATAATATAACATATGTTGGGTTTAACATTTAAACCCAACTTAGCCATATAAAAAGGGGAGGCTTAGAACATGGTGTTTATATATTCTAAGTAACATCAAAAGGGGTGTGTGAACGCATGAACTTGCAACATAACGATCTAATTAACATAAATTAGGCACTTGTGAACTTGCATTGTAATAGCATATAATCTTAACATAAAACGTACCTAAACATGAATCATGGTTTTTAAATCTAGTCATGTAAACTTGCATTTAGAATGTGAATCTAACTTAATTATGTGTCACATATATTATCATATGATTTTGATAACAACATAGGCCTAAAACATATTTTGTTTGGGCATAAAGTTAAACATAAACTAGCGATGTTCATAAAGTCAACACAAGTTCACAAAGATGCTTACTTTGGTTACTAATACAAAAGTATGGTTTTACACTTGAATCATGATGCCAATTCCAACATAAATTCATATGAATCATAATACCCAAATGGATCCAACTACGCTAGAAATGGTCATAAAAATATACATCATGTTGGCATAATAGTGAATCACATACTTGCATGAATCTCAACTTTGTTGTAATAAACTACCACAAACATATAGTCGTTAACTTTCAACATGAACCATATACTTGCAAATATCCAATAGGTCAAACATCATTATACCACAACATCCCAAAGCTATTCACAATTAGAATCATAGCAACATACGATTATGAATTATCATCACCACAATTTAAGTACAATTCCATTTCTCATTTTACACAAATCAAAACTCAATTATTCATTCACATCGGAATAGCACTCTACTTACAACGTATGACGAATCTTCAATTCAGGATTCTGAGTTCTGAATTTGGAGATGCTATCCTTTGTTGTAGGCGTTGTTTTGATTTAGTTGTCGTTGCTTTAAGCTTTCGAATTGACTCCTAATCGTCTCTCAATTTTGACGGCTACTCCTAGTCTTTCTTCAGTAGCATGACGGTCTCATTCTCATTTTATTTGTGTGAATTAGGTGGAGTCTTAGGTCCTTTTTATAGAGTTTGTGAATTGATTAGAACCGTCGATGGAGCTTAGATTAATATTAGCCGTTCGTTTCAAAGAGAGACCAATCAGGAGCTGACACCTAGCCCTAGTGACAAGGCAAGACTCAGAAATTCGGCCAAGTACAGACCAGGCCAGCCAGGAGGGGCTGGGTTCGACCTGGCTCAGAGGCCAGGTCGACTACCCAGTCGACCCCCAGGTCGACTATGTAGTCGACCTGGGTGCCCCAGGTCGACTACCCAGTCGAACTGGGTGGCCCAGGTCGACTACCCAGTCGACCTGGGTGCCTTGGGCGGGAAAATTCTCGCCAAGCCCAATCTGGTCCGAATTTTGAATTTTGCATTGTTTTCTGAATTGTTTCTGTCTATTTGAATTTTAAACTGAATTCTGAAACTTCCGGAGGTCATATATCCCTCATACGGAGTCCGTTTCACGTAAACTCAGACTCTATCTCAAGCAGAATTCTGAGACGAACGCAATGGCGTATCCCGTTTCCCTTAATTGTTTGATTTGAATTTAATTATACTTTAATTTGTGAATTTCGCTGTTATAGAATACACGGGGTGTTACATAGTTAATTCTGAATATCATGGATTCACAAATTACAATAGATGTGATATGATTCAGTCATAGGGACAGATCCAAAGTACAGTCATATCATGTTTTACTTTTAGTTATTTAAATATATAGGTGACTTAAACTCACAGTGTTCGGATCTAGAAGAATAGAAGGAAGAAAAACGGAGACTGAATCACAAATCTACACTTGAATCTCCAAACTTGATTTGTAGAAGAAGAAAAGGATTTGATACATTCCAGGCACCGACAGCATTTAGGCCTCCATTGATTTCAGTGTAAGAAAACAAGAGAAATGAGCATATATTTATAGCTGTCGGCCCCAGAATTCGTCCTACCACCTCAGCCGTGGTGGGGTCTGTTGGATGTAGATTAACCCTAAAGAGGGGTGAATAGGGTTTATCACAGTTTTACGCTGAGTTAAAAATTTGATGGGATATTAAATAAAAAAAAGATTACAGAATGCAGTAGAAATAAAAAGAAGAAAGGAAATAACACACAGAGATACCCAGCTTCGGCAAAACCGTGCCTACTGCTGCATTCCTAAGGTTTCTACTAGGTGTTAATAACAGATCCCACTTACAAACACTGTAAACTCACACTCCCTGCTCCTGTACTAACCCTACGCTCAAAACCCTAGACTGACCGATATCCCCTCGACCAGATTTTCTCGAATTACAAACCCGTAATCCGTAACCCTAGATTTTACAAACTCTAGTAAACTGCCAGCTAAACCCTAATTGGATTACCTAAATTTTACAGACCTAGAAACTGTTCAGACGGTTTATAAAAGAAATTAAAAATACAAAATAAAAATAAAACTAAAACAAATAAAACCCTAGAAGTTAATTTAGAATGGTCATCCCCTTTCACACTTCAAAAATAGGTCGGCCCATTATTCTTCTTTGTTTGACCCGAAATCTCTTTGCTCTGAAAATTAGAAATGGCGGCCTCTAGGGTTTTTGAAGAGTTCCAAATTTGATTCGATTGCTGAAAGAATTGATGTGTGGTTTCTCCAATGCTTTGAGTTGCTTCTTCGTCGATTGATTGTCCCTCTCCGGCGATCGAAAAACTTGTGAGTTCTTTGAAAATTATTCCTCTAATTTTTGCCCTCGATTTTTATGTTGATTTTTTGATACATATGCCGATAATGATGGGTGAAAATATATAGGGTAATTAGAAACCCTAGACTCTCTGATTTCAAGTAAAAAATGGTTCGATTTGATTTTACTCCATTTCCCTTTATGATTTGGTCTGCTTTGAATCTAGACTTGTTGTTGTCCCTTTGAATGAATCTGGATATCTGATTATGGTCTTCGAAACAGATTTTCCCTTTTTGAAATTTAAAACAGCCTCGGCTTTGAATGTTGCAATTCTGGAAAAATGAGATGATGCCTCTAATCTTTTTCTTGGCCTTTAACGTATAAATCTAGAAACATAATATTTGATTGCCTCCTTTGAAAAAGAAAGTTGCCTTGAATGACTTTCTGATTGAACCAAAACAGGAAATAATTAAAATTGAATTTCTGTGAAGCATTCATTCATTTTCTGGAAATGAGTTGTCCCAAAAATGATCTCATTCCTTATATGTAGAAGAGAGTATTTTCCAAATATGTTTGCAATTAAAAAATTGCATCATGCTTGAATTTATTTTTGGAAAAGAAAAACGGAATCTTTTTGCCTAAAAAAATTGAACCGATTAAAAACGTGCCACAAATTGTTCAATGGACACACATGCTGATTTTCTGGAAATAAAATCACAAAGCTTACCAAAACGATTTGCAGATTTCCCAAAATACTTGAATGTATACTTATTTTTCATATGAACTTCATTGTGTTTGTTTTGCTGCATATCTTGTGCTAACCTGCATGCATGACATTGCTGAGACCTGGAGCATGTATGTGCTTAAGCCATTTCATGTAGCACCATTCATCTTGACCCTGAATTGTATACTATTTAAAAAGATACATGCTCACTTGATTTCATCCATTCACATGAACTGTCACTTTAAAACTAATTTGTAGCATGTTGAACCATTCTGGTTTGTTCTGTTCCAGCATGTATAGTATTTTGCTGTGGAGATGTTCATGTTTACTTTATCATTGCTGTTATATATGTGGCTTGGCTTTGACTTTCACTCCAGCACCATTTTGCTGTGTTGCTTGAATCTATCATACCTTGTAATGTTATCTCCATACATGAATATGTGATTATGGTCATTGTACCATCCTTCCATGTATATGTCTTGAAACAAGTTTGGGCTGTACCCTTTGATTTGACCATGTTGCACCCTTGTATGCTGTTGCACCACTACTGTGCATACATGTATACTATTTAGTTGCACCATTATGGTTTTTCGCCTTTGCTGTTTTAGGTGAAATTTGTTTGCTCGAACACTTGGTATATGCTTGCACTTGTCATGCTAACTTGAGTTGAATCATCCCATATATATGTGAATCTGCCCTGAGTTGTTACGGCTCGACCACTTCGGAAAAAAAAAACTGTCCATTACACCATGCATGATCTAGCCATATGTATTTGGACTGGTTTTGTTGTTCATGCTATTCAAATTTATGATTCATGTTGATGTTGTGGCACTATGCACCATTCTGAACTGATCCATGTATATGTGCTGAACCATTACGAGACATGCTGAAATTGTCTTGCTTGTGTTGACTATGTTGACCATGCTGCACTGAGTCGAGATGGCCCACGTGGCTACTCCTCAGTTGCTCATTGATTGGCGAGGCAGTGCACACGTGTATATTTTATACACGTGTGTATATGCAGCCATCAGAAAAAAAAATTCTTGAGATTTTGATTTATGAGTGTTTTGATTTGAGTGAATATTTTATAAATATTTTCAATTTTGAAAATTTATTCATTTCACTCATGCATGCTTATAGGGGAGTTTTTCTGTTGTAGGGGAATCTAATAAATAGGGGAGTTCAATATTCACTATCAAACACATATATTGTATACAAAATCTTTTATTTGTTTGTCATCATCAAAAGGGGGAGATTTTTGTATATAACTGTGTTGTATACACAATTATATGATTTTTTTTGATGATAACAACCAAATATATATTAATATAAATGTGTTTGTTATTGTACTGTTCTATATATACAACACAGACAGGAATATAATATTTATATTTAAATATAACACGACTGTGTAGACATTCATACAGTATTTTATTTAAATTAAATATTATATTTCAAAACATTCAAACAGTACAACTATTTGTAACTCCACTATTTAAACATTCACTGAATATTGTACTTGTAAATAAACTGAATAAAATAGATAAGTTTGTTTGACAACAATAAAATAATATTTTATTTAAATCAAACTTATTTATTAAATATAAACAGTATAATCTTTTTCATATACATAGCTCCTTTACTACATAATCACTACAACACTCATATATGTCACTCTGTTTTACAGTTACACTCATACATTCAGTTTATACAATGACACATGATGTCTTCTTCCTTCAGCGTCCTAGTCAGTCAGCACTGTCGTCGTCACTGCTCACAGTCAGTCCACTCATCTTTATGCTTACCTATCATATATGGAAACACACACAATATCTAGAACAGAAATAATTTCTAAATTCTAGCGAATATAATTTTTATTTTAAAAATTTATTTGCCTCAGAATTTCAGTTTTTTTTCATCATTTTTCTGACTCGATCTGATTTTTTAGACAGCTTGTGATATTCACAGTGATACACTGTAAATACCACAAGGCAATCAGTGTATATATAAAAAAAAATTGTCCCTGTACTGAAATATTTTATATATACACTGACTGCCTTGTGGTATTTACAGTGTATCACTGTGAATATCACAAGCTGTCTAAAAAAACAGATCGAGTCAGAAAATGATGAGAAACACACCGACATTAAGAGGCAAATAAATTTTTAAAATGAAAATTATATTCGCTAGAATTTAGAAATTATTTCTGTCTAGATACTTGTTAGATCAAAATTTGGACCTAACACCCAAATTGCTCTGAATATTATAGAGTTTCTACTGAAGAATGAGGAAAAAGAAAACAACACACGGAATTTATAGTGGTTCGGCGTTAACGAGCCTACGTCCACTTTATATATTATTGATTATACTTTGAATGTCGGTACAATCAAGGATTTCTCTCTAGCTCACTTTTACAATTGTTATTTCTCTTCGTAATCAAGTAGTTTGACAATAATGGCGGATTCAGTACTCAGTATTGCCAAAAGGATCCTCCAAAATGCCAAACTCCGGGCTATTTATAGCTGATTTTGTCAGGCGGATCGTGGTGCCACGTGGCACGAATCCCGAGAACCTCAGATCGCATCGCTGCCGTTGAAAAAATAGTCAAATTAGCCGTTGTGGACAGGTGTCGCGATTCCCTTGAAAATCGGATCGTGCAGATGGGGAGAATCGGTCAAAATGACAGTTAGGGACACGTGTCGCTAGATCCATTCGTCTCGGATCGCTGAAGACTAGCTCATACTTGAACGGGTCAGAGGCTCCGTCGTGCATCAGGGGATCGGATCGGTCAATACTGGGCAATAACACATGCATGGATCGGATCGCATAAAGGTGTCGTTTCGCTGATGAAATGGGGGCGATCCGATAAGGTGCGATCCGATATGGGGCGATCCGCTGAGGGGCGAGTCAATGGTGTGATCCGTTCCTTCATGTACTTAGAGAGTGTAATTTCATGCTTTCTTCTTATGAATGAACCTGGGTGGCTTGGTCAAAAAGCTAGCCAACATTTTGCCCCCTCGAAGTGTGTTTTATCGGTGATGGAACATGCTTCGAAGCTATAGAATCGTCTTTTCATAACGAGTCGCAAATCAGTGAACAATTCCTTTTCTGGGATTTTTCAGAGTCTTCATTACTGAATTTATCGATTTGGATCGCGTGCTCGAGTCGTGGTCCTTTAGCAAGCCATTCGAGTCATTCGTCTCGTTCTTTGGTGAGCGCTTGAGCTTCTTTACGGAACGGAACGAAATGGGCTTCTCTTCGAGACGTGGTGGGCTTTTGGTTCGCGGCCCGCCTATTTTCGTGGATCGAATAAGACAAAAAAGGGGAGACAAATGGTCGCCCTTTTGCCTATATAAGTCGACCCTCCTCTTCACTTTCTTCCTTCTTTCTTCTTTCGTATCAGATCGCCTGCACCCGCATCATTGAGGAAACATCCTAGTTCTTCAAACCTTCAAAAATCTGACCGTTCTCCCAACTTTTATTAAGGTAATCCATCGAAAGCATCCTTTCGCTCTCAATTTTATGAGTTTTTTCGATTGGTTTGAGGGATAAACGATGGAATTTTGAGATTTCTTGAGGGAAACAGCGAGGCGCCATGGCCGATGGGCTCAGAAGTTGGAGTTCGGAAATGAGAAGGAGAGGAGAAAAAACGGAGGAGGAAGGAGAAGAGAGAAGGCCGGTTCGGATCGTGGGCAAGGAGAGGAAAGGAAGAAGATGAAGGCCAGTGGCGAATCGGAAGGTCATGGTGGCGGCAGTGGCGCGCCTCGTGGGGGACTGCAACGATCCAGCAAAGACCCCGAGCACTCAATTTCACGATTCGTGAGGGGGGACGATCCCTCTGCCCTGCGATCCAAAGGAGGGCAATCCCTCTACCCTACGATCCGAAGGAGGGCGATCCCTCTACCCTGCGATCCGAAGGAGGGCGATCCCTCTACCCTGCGATCCGAAGGAGGGCGAACTGTCATACACATCGCGGTCCGACTTGTAGTTCACGATCCAAACAAATTTTGGACCTTAGACGATGCCTTGTCACCATAAAATTCTGAACAGTTAGGCTAGGGCCTTGATTTGGACTTTCTGGACTAAATGACCACATAATTTAACTACATATGACGACTAATGTTTTGATGATCTTGATAGATTTTACGCTTTATCTTTAATGCATGCACAAGCACACACACCGGCACTTGCACACACGGGGGACGGGTAGTTTTAATCTCATTGTTCATGTTTTCTCGTCCTAGCAGTAATGTCGGATAATCAATCTTCTTCAAGATCCGCTACAGAAACGGAGTCCGAGGTTCCTGAGCGATACAACCCTGAGGACCCTCCAATTAACCCAGGAGGTGAAGACTCTGGCTCTGAATACGAGGCAACGGAATCAGATCCGTATGAAAGTACTTCATCTAGTGAAGAATCTGAGATAGACAGGCGAGCTCCCGACGAGATTCCTGGCGCACTCGGAATAGATAAATTTTCTGATTCTTTAGCATCTAAACTCGATGATATAAAGCTTAAAAGACTCTGCCTGAGACACGGGATTCCTTGGGATGACATCATGACACCCGGTAGCGAAGATAGACCCCACTTAGCTCCGGAAGGATATATGGCAATCAGTCGAACCATGTGCCTCGTAGGAGCTATTCCTCCGTTTCCTTTAATCGCCATCGAGACTTTGAAATGACTGGGTATCGCCTCGATGCAGCTACATCCTAATGCTTACGCATCTCTATACTCCCTATATGTTGCATACGCAGAGATCCTACACACCGAACTTACATTCAGAGATTTGACATTCTTCTTTCTTTTCAAGCATCACTCCTCGGCTACCCGAAATTTCTCTTTCTTTGAATCGGTGGCGAATAGGAAGGTTCTGTACGATGGATATAGCAATATAGGGGATCCTAAGTCTGATTGGTTCTATATAAAGAAACAGGCTGGATGCTCAAGAAGATGGCTTAAATCAAGTAAACTTCAAGCTTTTAACTGAATATCTTGTTCAAGAAGTCGAAGCATTAATATTCTTCCCCCTTTTTCTTTGTCTTAAACAGATCACGTCTTCCCGAAAACAGAGGGTCCGTTATACAACCATCGATTGTCTATTCTTTTACAAAGCAGATCCGACTTCCTAAGGATCAAAAAATGCATTACTGATGAGAATCTTCACAAACATCATCTTCTGAACATAAGATTTGGACTTGGCGCTGGCGGCAAACCCTATAAGTATGTGCCCCCCACGGAGGGAGAGGGAACATCACAAGCAGTAGAAACATCTAAGTTTCGCATAAGTCCTTCCCCGATAGTTATCCAAGACGATGAGGACTTGAACATATACAAAGGGGATAAGGCCCGCGGTGACAAGTCCAGGGAAATCCCAGTTTCTACCCCAATTGAACTCGCTGCTCCTGATGATTTGACAGAAGAGCAGTTATTCGCCGAGCTGAGCAAAATTCCTCTGCCCGATGATGTATATATAGAGAGGGACTTTGAAGGGGAGCCATTCTTCCCTACTTATGAGGAGGCCATTGCTCCAACTAGAGAACAAGAAACTGGTCAGATGAGCCTGTCTTCAGGCCCGGGTCTGTTAGAGGGAATCATATGGGATGCACAAATCACACACACTGTCTGACCCCGCACACTTATATCGTCAATATTCAAAGTTTTGATATGTTCTTTTCTTTTCTGCAGGAACCATGTCCCGCAGGAGATCTTACTCTTATCGTTCTCTTCGTGAGGGCACACCCAGCCTTCATCCGGGTTCTGAGCGTCCTCGGGGCCCTTCTCACAAGTCGACTTCCTCGCAACCCCGGTCTCCGCCAAAATCGACATCTGTCAAGCTTCCCAGTCACCCGGCAGTTCCCACAAGGGGAAAGAAACTTCCTAAAGAATTAACTCCTCCAAAAAGTGCACCCTCTCACAGCAAGTCGTCAAAAAGGCATCACGAATCTAAAGATAAACGCAAGGATCCAATCAGAGAATCTGAAAAAGAGAGGAGTGACATCGTCCCTTCTAGCCAACCAGAGTTGGCTCCCCCCGGGTCACGGGATTACATGCATGGTCCCGAGATTCAAGGTAGACTGGAAAGGCTGCAGGAACAATTCCCAGACATATTCTTTGACAGGATGACATTTGTTCCAGCCTTGGAACCGGTCCCCAAGAACTGGGATAATGAAGTTGTCGGGCACATCCGCCACGTAGCCAGGCAATATGAAATGATGAAGAAACATGCAGTTAATCTCTCAGAAGTCATCCGAACACTTGAAATAGAAGCGCATAGATCCAAGGCGAAACTTGAAAACAACGAAAGGGCAAGGACAAAGATGGAGAAGGACATGGAAGATGCTCAGTCCCAACTCGCCTTAGCGCGGAGAGATGCCGAAAATTATAAGACCGAGTTGGAGAACGCTAATAAACGCTTCCATTCGGAACTTGACTCCAATAGCCAAGAGAAAATGGCCTTAAAGAAGGAGGTTGAAGATCTCAAAATGGCCAACATTGAGTTGAAGACAGCACAAGACCATTTTGAAGCTGAGAGAGCTGCTTGGGAGGCAGAGAAAGCAAGTTTGAAAGAAAGCCTGGCTCTGGCTAAAGCGGAAAAGGTGATTTTGAATGACCAAGTCGCGGATGCGGAGAGACGGGCAGCTCTCGCCGAAACGAATGTTGAAAGCGCCATCGAATTGGCCACTGCTTCTAACAACAAACTCCTCGAAAGAGAGAAGGATATCGAGGGGTTTGAAGAGATGATCTTTGACTTCCTTGGCCAAGTCCTGAAACTCGCAACATTTCGTGGATCCCGGATTACCGCGTTACTTTAGCCAATTTATGGGATACCATTGTTGAGGGTGAAAAGCAGAGATTGGGAGTCGAAGAAAATGATGAAGATGAGTTGATGAAGAGCATCTTGAGGGATAATGAGCCTGAGGACCTGGCAGAGGGTCGTCGTCTGATTCAAGCGGAGATGGAAAAGGAGAGGGCCCTGGCTAAGGGTAAAGGCAAAGCTGATGAAGGTTCGAGTTCAGCTGTGGAACCCAAAACCTCCGGAGTTGAGGAGTACCATCCTGATGATCCACTAATCCCTTTGGGCCTAACTCCTGTGGTCGTTGGGGCTCCTACAGCTACCCAAGAAGGAGGATCTGCGGAAGGTATCTCCCTTTTTTCTCCACAATTCGTCAAAGCAATTGTGAATTGGCGTCGTCAGGTAGAACAACCAATTGAATTAGTAATGTGTGTTCCTCGTAATACAGGTGGCGAGCCCGTCGACAAGGGTGTTGAAAAAAAAAAGCAGAGAAGGAGGCTGTCTTGCCAGGTGCCGGTATTGATATATCAAAGCAAGCTGAGGTCACAACAGCGGAAAGAAGCATCCCGGCACCTAGTACTGATGCTCCCAAGGATGCTAAGACCATTGAGGCCTTGAAAGACATGGATGGGCGCCATGTAGAAGATGAGGAAGATATTATCGGCGCCAAAAAAGCCGACGACGATGACGACGAAACCATGGCCAGCCGAAAGGCTAGGCAGGAAAAAGAGATGGCTTCGAAGAAGGTGGCAGATGAGGCTTTGGATGTAATCCCTCTTGCAGAATTTGATCCCAAAACCGGGATGATTTTGAAAATCCAGCCCAAATCCATCAGCAGACAGCTTCATTTTGCGAATCCTGATGATTTCCTGGCTTCCCTTTCTGATAAAAGGAAGAGGAAGGAGGCGGAAGAAGAATCTTCCGAAGAGTCGGATGTCCCCCTTATAGACAAAAGGAAGAGGAAGAAGGGAGATCAATCTGATGCCGACAAGGCGAAGCTGGAGAGACAGAAACAGGAAAAGAGGCCGAAGCGTAAATAGGATACTGTTGCTGGTTTATGTTTTTGTCTTTAGGTTTTCCACTGGCCAGGAAGTGTAATTGTGAGACTGGCCCTCACTTTTGATTTCTAGGTTATTTCTCACTTTGTAGGCTTGCAGTATATAATGGAAAGTTTTGTCTCTTTTTGCATCATTGTGTACCTGTATTCAAATAAACTTTCCATGGTTAGTTATAGACCATCTAATTATAACTACAAGTCAATCAAATAACAGAGAAAACTCTCATGCTGCATTGCTGCATTAAAATTCATGTGTATATGCATATGGCCCGTAATCAGTCATTGGCGTAACGCTTAACTAGGGCTTATTAAAGATCGATTAGCATTATTCGCACGTTGCCCCCCTATTTCTGAGTATGAGGGGCTTAGATAATTTCATAAGATAACGGTTCTTGCGGTACTGAACTTCTGACACCTTTCTCAGTGCCTAATCATAGACTCCTTTATACTCTCCTGGCTGTTGCCAGGGTTAGAGTTCAAATTCAATAGTTCAGTCGGTCCCTGTTCCTTCAACAGGGAAGGAGTTCTAGCTTGTTTCGTGATATGCTCAACGATCCTTCAGCGGAGCATGAATTACGGGGGTGCTGAGTCTCCAGCACCTTTCTCAGCGCTTAATCGGAGACGCTTTTATACTCTCTCTCTCTCTGGAGAGTTAGAGTTTGAGCTCAGCGATTCATTCGCTCCCCGATCCTTCAGCGTGGAAGGAACTTTTTCTCAGCGCTCAATCGGAGACGCTTTTATACTCTCTCTCTCTCTGGAGAGTTAGAGTTTGAGCTCAGCGATTCATTCGCTCCCCGATCCTTCAGCGGGGAAGGAACTTTTTCTCAGCGCTCAATCGGAGACGCTTTTATACTCTCTCTCTCTCTCTCTCTGGAGAGTTAGAGTTTCGTCGAGGCGGTTCCGATCATGGTACACCGCCATGACTTATGGACATCGACTTCATGTCTGTTATGTTTCCTCTCTGCTCTGGAGAGTTAGAGCGCTATCAACGATATAATTTACTTTATTATATCCTCAGAATTTTGACTTGTGATTACATTCCATTCTGATGGAAGGCATTTATGATTATATGCCTCTGGGATCATTGGATTATTCACAGCGATTTCCATAAAAATAAACAGGTAGATAAATAAAGGTGCAATAAAGGTAAATGACACACAATATTTTTATAGTGGTTCGGTCGAATCATGACCTACATCCACTTTATAATCTTTTGCTTTAAGGAATCAGACTATTCTAGGCAAGTTGTGCCTTGTACATGGTTTTTGACAAAGCAAAAGAATAAATTTGAAACTTTCATATTAAGTATGGCCGTAAATGTTGGGCATTCCACACTCTGGGGATTTCCTTTCCATCTATGGTTGCCAGCTTGAAGGTTCCATTATCAAGCTTGCTCAGAATGGAGTACGGTCCTTCCCACTTCGCTCCCATATGAGTCGGGGGTGGAAAGACACGCTTCAGAACCAAGTCTCCGGGTTCCCAGGTTCGGGCTCGAACCTTTTTGTTGTAATATCGAGCGACCTGTTGTTTACATCTCAAGGCACGCAGGTCTGCTTCATCCCTTTTTTCTTCGATCATTTCCAGGGACTCAAGGAGCAATTCATGATTGGTCATCGGATCATAATAAGTCACCCGGTGAGAAGGTACCTTTATCTCAACCAGGACGACCGCTTCCGTTCCAAAAGCAAGGGAGAAAGGGGTATGCCCTGTTGCCGATTTGTATGTCGTCCTGTAAGCCCATAATGCCAAGGGCAATTCATCAGCCCACATGGCTCTGGCCCGCTTCAACCTTCTTTTCAGAATGGACTTAATCACTTTATTTACCGCTTCGACTTGTCCGTTCGATTGCGGGTGCGCCACAGAGGTGAACCGATTCTCAATGTGGTATTTTTGGCAGAAATTTCTGAATTCGGCGCTATCGAACTGAGTTCCGTTATCCGTTATCACAATCTTTGGAATCCCAAATCGGCAAATGATGTTTCGAACGATAAAATTGATCACCCATTTGGTTGTGATTGTAGTTAGTGGTTCAGCCTCGACCCACTTAGTGAAATAATCCACGGCCACAATAGCGAACTTTGCTCCGCCCCTTGCTATGGGGAGACCTCCAATGATATCAATTCCCCACATAGCGAAAGGCCATGGACTCATCATTGTTTTTAATTGGTTAGGAGGTGCTCTAGGTATTTTTGAAAATCTCTGGCACGCATCACACCGTCGTGCGTATCTTGCCGCATCCTTGTTTATGGTAGGCCAGAAATAACCATGCCGCAACACCTTTTTTGCCAAAGTTTTCCCTCCAGTGTGGTCGCCGCATTCGCCTTCGTGTACCTCCTGCAGCACACGCTTGATGTCATCGTGAGCTATGCACCGGAGGAGGGGCATTGAAAATCCTTGCCTGTAAAGAACTCCGCCTTGCAGAACATATCGGGTGGCTTTACGAATTACTTTACGCCTCTCGCTTTTCTTGGTTGGAAGCGCTCCATTCATCAGGAAATTCTTCAGAGGGGTCATCCACGACTCCCTTTATGGTTCCGCCACTAGTATTAGATCGATCTCCATTTGATCAATACTAGGGGACCGAAGTACTTCAACGGGGGCTAGCCCGATTTCTTCAGGGTCGTCGGAACTAGCCATCTTTGCCAATTTATCCGCCTGCTGATTCTCTGACCGCGGAATATGAGATATGCTGTAGTGATCAAAATCGTTCAGCAACTCTTTCACTTTCTTTAAGTATAAAATCAATCTTGCACTTTTAGCTTGGAATTTTCCAGTAACTTGATTCACAACTAACTTGGAGTCGCAGAAGATGTTCAGCTTTGTGACCTCTAATTCCTTTGCGATCCTTAATCCGGCTATCAGAGCTTCATATTCGGAATCGTTGTTAGTGGCGTGAAACTCCATCCGGATAGCATAGGATATCAATCATTTCTCGGGAGTTTCGAGCACTATTCCAGCGCCGGATCTTTCGTTGTTCCTAGCGCCATCAGTATACAATCTCCAGGTATTGGGATCGAAAAGTTATTTTGAAGGATCGAGCTCTTCGTTGGCTATGTCTTCCTCCGGGACGGTGAACTCTGCTATGAAGTCGGCTATCACTTGCCCCCGAATTGACCGTCTGGGCTGAAAGTTCAAATCAAATTGACTTAACTCAATATTCCATTTGAGTAATCTTCCAGACGCCTCTGGTCTCTGTAGGACTTGCTTAAGCGGATGATCGATGTATACGATAATAGGATGCGCCTGAAAATAATGTCGAAGCTTTCTAGAGGCGATCAGAAAACTATACGCCAGCTTTTCTATCCTTGGATAATAACGCTCTGCTGCCGTTAATTTTTTGCTCACGTAATACACAGGTCTTTGGACCTTATCCTCTTCTCTTACCAATGCTGAGCTGATCGCATGGGGATACACTGCCAGATACACGAATAAGTCCTCGTGATCCATTGGCTTAGATAATATCGGAGGTTTCTCCAGGTGCCTTAGTAAGTTCTGAAATGATTCTACGTAGTCGGGCGTCCATTTGAAGTGGCGTTTTCCCCGCTTTATCAATTCGAAGAATGGGATGCACTTATCCGTAGCCCTGGAGATAAATCTGCTTAGTGCGGCCACTTTTCCTGCAAGGCTTTGCACATCCCTAATTTGCCTAGGTTCCTGAATGTCTCTGATTGCCGCAATCTGGTCTGGATTAATCTCAATCCCACGGGAACTGACGATAAACCCCAAGAATTTTCCGGAGGCAACACCGAATGAACATTTGGTCGGGTTGAGTTTCATTCCGTACTTTCGAAGAATGCCGAACATCTCTGCCAAGTCAGTAGTGTGTTGGGAAGATTGCTTGGACTTAACCAACATATCGTCGACGTATACTTCCATTGTTTTCCCGATCTGGTTATAAAACATTCTGTTGACTAAACGTTGATATGTAGCGCCCGCATTCTTCAAGCCAAAGGGCATCACCACATAACAATATAATCCCAGATCCGTGATAAAACTAGTGTGTTCTTGATCTGGAACATGCATCGGAATCTGGTTATATCCTGAATAAGCATCCATAAATGAGAGAAGCTCATGACCCGCCATCGAGTCCACCAACTGGTCAATCCGGGGTAACGGGAAAATATCTTTTGGACAGGCTTTGTTCAAATCAGAGAAGTCGATACACGTTCGCCACTTCCCGTTGGCCTTCTTTACCAGGACTGGATTCGAAATCCAGTCTGGGTAGGTCGAGTCTCTGATAAATCCATTACTCTTTAGCTTTCCAACCTCTTCTTTCAAGGCGGCGGACCTCTCCGGGCCCAGCATCCGCCTTTTTTGTTTTACTGGAGGGTGTTTAGGGTTAATGCTTAATGAATGGCTCATGATTGATGGTGATATCCCGCACATGTCCGCGTGGGTCCAAGCAAATACATCCAAGTTGTTTTTTAAGGAATTCGTCAATTCTTTAGCGAGATTCGGATTTAACTGGGGTCCAATCTTAAGGACCTTCTCCGGGTCACTATCATCGATCGGTACATCCACAGTTGTCTCGTTGGGAGTCGCCATTCTCCCCCCAGGTTCTTGATCCTCTCTGGGATCTATATCCTCGGGCAACTCTCTGGGCGAATCTCCAACGGTTATACTCTTTAGTTTCTATAAGGTCTCCGCTCTTGTAGGGGGAGAAGCGCCCTTGGTTTCTATGTCCCCTCCATTGCGAAGTAACTTTAGCTCGGCAACATAACATGCTCGCGCAGCAACCTGATCTCCTCTGACGATACCAATGCCAGCTTCTGTGGGGAATTTCAATAACAAGCACCAGGGGGCTATACAGGCTCTAAACTTTGCGAGGGCCGGTCGGCCCAAGAAGGCATTGTAGGGCGATTCAACGTCCAAAACCACGAAGGGAAGGATTCTCACTCTCTGGCGTTCTCCTTCCCCTAGCGTAACCGGTAACTCTACGTAACCCATTGGAGCGGTGGATGCTCCGTTGAATCCACGGATCCATCCTTGACAGGGCTTCAAGTCTTTTATTTCGAGGTTCATCTGGTCAAATGTCCTTTTGAAAAGAATGTTGACGGAACTCCCGTTGTCCACTAAAACCTTATGAACAGTGGCTGGTCCAATAGGTACTGTAATTACAAATGGATCTTCAGTCGGAACATGGACTCCAATGCTTTCTCGTTCTCGGAAAACGACATCGTCGGTCATCATCTTTTGCTGCTTCACCGGGATATTGTCCTCGGGGTTGCTACACTCCCCTACCTCGAGGTGTTGCTTGGCTGCATTGACATATTGATCCAATGCTTTAGAACTATTCCCCGGGAGATAAAGTCCTCCGATTACGGTATTGATAACAATGTTCTTTCCCTTCTGCTGGGCAGTTGGCCTAGCAGTAAGTTGATTCTGGTTCTGATTTGGGGCCTGTACCGCTTGCCCCCTATCTCTGGGCGTTACTCTGTATTCATCTAACTTTCCTTCTCAAAGCAGCCTTTCGACTACATCTCTTAGGTGACGACATTCATTTGTCGAATGGCCGTGAATCTGATGAAAGAGACAAAACTTCCCTGTTTCACGTTCTTTCTCCGTCGACTCTCTGGGAGGTGGCCTCTTATTCTGGAGGACTTCATACGCATCCATGAAGATATTTTCCAGAGTATCATTTATTAGTGTATAACTTTCAAAGGCCCTGGGACGAGTCCTTCTCTGGGAGTCGTTCCCTCGGTTCCTCTTCCGGTTGTTGCCGTTACCGTTATTATTGTTGTTCCCTGACTGACGACCACCCTGATTCCGATTTCCGACATTAACCTCGACTTTCCCCGAGCTGTCTCCTATCTGCTTAATGGCGACATTGCTCTGGATTTCTTCCTTATCAGCCGCTTTTGCCTTTCGGTTAGCATATACCTCTTCCCGGCGTAAATGTACGTTAGCTTTTTCGTAGAATAACTCTCTAGTATGGGGTGGCTTGCCTGCCAGGTATCTCCCGAATTCAGTGTCTTTATCTACTCCATCAATCAGTGCTGCGACAACGGTTGGTTCATGGGGATCTTTAACTTCAGTAGCGGCCAAGTTGAAACGATCTAGGTACGCCCTCAAACTCTCGCCTGGTCGCTGCTTGACAAGGAACAAATCAATCACACTCTTTGTCTTTTGTGCATAGATACGGAATTGTTCTACGAACTTCTAACTCAACTCCCTGAAGCTAGAAATCGATCTTGCTGGCAAGCGAGTAAACCATAACAATGCTACATCCTCCAAGAATATGGGAAATGCTTTGCACTTGACAGCATCAGAAGCTGCGGCAGCGGTCATTGACCAAGAGTATCTCATCAGATGCTGGACAGGATCAGACCTACCCGCGTATTGGTTCGTCTGTGGCATGTTGAAACGCCTCGGGAAAGTCACATCCAAAATATCATCAGTGAAAGGGGTGTGACTGCGGTCAATTCCCCAATCTTCATTCCGTTGCCCACGGCTATCTGCCAGAATTTGATGGATCATGGATGCCACATTTGCACTGGTCAGCGGAGGTTCGGGGTCAATGCTTCTGGCTCGGCGGGGTTCTCTAGTCTCTCTTCCGGGAGCAGTCACAACATCTGGGGCTCAGATAGGGCTTCGTTGCCCCCTGTTATCATGAGCATGTGCGCGACGATGGGGCTGAGGTAGTCTGTTCTGTACAGGATTGTCCACATCTCGAGCTCTGGGAGTCGTGGCGTGATCACTCACATTACGGTTTGAGGGCACCGCCTCCCGCGCTTCTTCTTCCCGTGATGGCAGGGTTCCGAACCGAAGTTGCTCTATGTTTTCGGCTCTCTCATATGGTCGCCGCGGAGGTCTCGACGATTCCTCTGACGAAGAAGAATATCCTGGAGTGAGCGGACGAGCTGGTGGCGTCCTTTGCCTTGCAAGTTCATCAAGCCTTTTATCCATATCAGTCAAATTTTGTCGCAGGACGGAGCTTTCCTGCCTTTGGGCAGCCAATTCATCAAATAATCTCTCCCACATTTCGGAAAAGCGAGAGAGATCCCCCTCAGTAACGGGAGCAGCAGGGTCATATTGGTCATCATCACTTTCTCTTATGCGCAAAGAGCTTGAGCCAGGTCGAGCGGAGGGGCCAGGACGGTGAGAGCGAGCCATAGGCTCTTTTCCAGGTCGAGTTGTAATCTGGTCATCAATTCGGATCGCTATGGATCGAGGATGGTGGCTCGCAACGCCCCCCTGGGATCGGTTCGTGGTCACGATGCGCGGGGGATTCGAGGCGTTATCTCGGGATCGAGTAACAAACCCTTCAGCAGTCTGGATCGCCTCGTTCTCATCGACTCGGAGCGTGGCGTCTTCATCGGATCGGTTCGCCCCCTGCGCTCCGCGATCTAGAGTTTCCTCATTTCCTAGCTCGTGCACACTTTCTTTGATTGTTTCATTGGTTCGTGAAGCTTGTGCTTCCTTAGATCTCTTTCCAGCCATGATATCTGAATCGCTGGAATCTTCAAAGAACTGAAAAGTGAAACTTTAGGACTGTTTTTCTCAGTGAAAGCACCAAAATGTTAGATCAAAATTTGGACCTAACACCCAAATTGCTCTGAATCTTATAGAGTTTCTACTGAAGAATGAGGAAAAAGAAAACAACACACGGAATTTATAGTGGTTCGGCGTTAACGAGCCTACGTCCACTTTATATATTATTGATTATACTTTGAATGTCGGTACAATCAAGGATTTCTCTCTAGCTCACTTTTACAATTGTTATTTCTCTTCGTAATCAAGTAGTTTGACAATAATGGCGGATTCAGTACTCAGTATTGCCAAAAGGATCCTCCAAAATGCCAAACTCCGGGCTATTTATAGCTGATTTTGTCAGGCGGATCGTGGTGCCACGTGGCACGAATCCCGAGAACCTCGGATCGCATCGCTGCCGTTGAAGAAATAGTCAAATTAGCCGTTGTGGACAGGTGTCGCGATTCCCTTGAAAATCGGATCGTGCTGATGGGGAGAATCGGTCAAAATGACGGTTAGGGACACGTGTCGCTAGATCCGTTTGTCTCGGATCGCTGAAGACTAGCTCATACTTGAACGGGTCAGAGGCTCCGTCATGCATCAGGGGATCGGATCGGTCAATACTAGGCAATAACACATGCATGGATCGGATCGCATAGAGGTGTCGTTTCGCTGATGAAATGGGGGCGATCCGATAAGGTGCGATCCGATATGGGGGCGATCCGCTGAGGGGCGAGTCAATGGTGCGATCCGTTCCTTCATGTACTTAGAGAATGTAATTTCATGCTTTCTTCTTATGAATGAACCTGGGTGGCTTGGTCAAAAAGCTAGCCAACAATACTGTGTGTGTGTTTCTATATATGACAGGTAAGCATGAAGATGACTGGACTGGCTATGAGCAGTGACGACGACAGTGTTAACTGACTAGGAGGCTGAGAGAAGACTGAAGAGAGACAGCATGTGTCATTGTATAAAATGAATGTATGAGTGTAACTGTAAAACAGAGTGACATGTATGAGTGTTGTAGTGATTCTGTAGAAAAGGAGCTGTGTATATGAAAAAGATTGTACTGTTTATATGTAATAAACAAGTTTGATTGAAATAAAATATTACTTTATTCTTGTCAAACAAACTTATCTATTTTATTTAGTTTATTTACAAGTACAATATTCAGTGAATGTTTAAATAGTGGAGTTACAAATAGTTGTACTATTTAAATGTTTTGAAATATAATATTTAATTTAAATAAAATATTGTATGAATGTCTATACAGTCGTATTCTATTGAAATATAAATATTATATTTCTGTCTGTGTTGTATATATAGAACAGTACAATAACAAACACATTTATATTAATATATATTATGTTGTTATCATCAAACAAAAATCATATAATTGTGTATACAACACCGTTATATACAACAATCTCCCCCATTTGATGTTGACAAACAAATAAAAGATTTTGTATACAATAAATGTGTTTGACAGTGAATATTGAACTCCCCCTATTTATTAGCTCCCCCTATAACAGAAAAACTCCCTTTATAAGTGTGCATGAGTGAAATGAATAAATTATCAAAATTGAAAATATTTATAAAATATTCACTCATAAATCAAAACACTCATAAATCAAAATCAAAATCCATTCTCCCCCTTTTGTTATCATCAAAAGAATACAGAACTTAAAATATAAATGAAAAATGACTAAAAGATACAATTTTAGCTTAAGAGTAAGAACGGTCATTCATAAATCTCAATCAGTCAAACAAAAATCATAATATACAAAGAATTAGTAGTATATTTCACATTGTAGAAAATGACGGATTTACGTTGAAATTTATACAAATGGAGAGAGTTTCAAAAACACAATGATTTCCAATTATTTTCAAAAGAATTTTTTATAAAAATAAACTAAAAAACAGTGATGGATTTGGATTATAATTATTAATTCAATTTAAGTGACAAAATCATATAATCTCAAATCCCAATAGCTATCAATCAACAAATCATAATACGTCATAAAATATTAACACATTTCACAGATTAGAAAATGGATTGATAGGCTGGTTTTTAAACACCAAGGAGAATTTCAGATTTATTTCAATTTATAGCACATTATTTCCTTTCCTTTTTCTTTTTATTTAAGAGCACACTGATCATGCATAACCAGAGCTTGGATTTTTAAATGGGGTCAGTCGCAACTTAAATTATAAGTTGTCTCATAACCATGCATGACCAGAGCTTGGATTTTTAAATGAGATTAGAGACACACTTATGTATTAATTATATATATATTTATCGTTTTCAGCTCTAAAAGGAAAAACTCCTCAGTATATACAACCAACATATGGATGATAGAAAAAGGGGTAGGTACAGAAATGGACTGTGAAATAAATTTCTAAATTAATTATATTATGAGATATGCTCGACTGTACCGGGATCATTGAAAATTTTCAAATATCACTAATTCTAAATAATAACATAGTCCAATTTCGATCACAAATATTTTCACTGTTTATTCAAAAACATTTTTTTTAAAAATTAAACTCCCCACATTAATATAAAAGACATGATGGATGGCAGAATGATGATAGATAAAGGAGATGTTCGTGAAATAATTGCCAATTCAAAGATATTATAATAAATGTTCAACCATCATGAAAATCTAAATAAAATCTCCTCTTGTTGTGAAATATACTGCAGTCACAATTCATCACAATTTCAAAATCTGATAATATTTTTTTGATGAATTATAAATACAGTTCAATTTGGATACTGATTTCAATTTCTGAATTAATAATCAATAAATAACCTAAAAATTGAAAATCAATTACAAGAGGAATATGAAGAGCTATACTGGACAAGAGGGATTAAAAAATTTGTACAAGGCAAAGAGTGTGTGGATCTATACAAGGTGAAGATTAGAATCTAAGTACAGTTCAGAGAGACAAATATAAGGCATTTCTGATATCACTTGTTGTCTCCATTAAAGAGAATTTTAACATGATATTGCAGATAAACAAGGGTATCTCAGACAGCATAAACCAATCACAAAGCAAGCAACTCAAGCATACAAATTCCACCTATCAGAGCGTGGTAAACCTTTGATAACAAATCAAGCAGTCACCGAAAATATTTTCAAATCAAGATCAGAGTAGCACAAAGAATCAGTTTCAAAACAGACTTGTCAGGATGATGGTCACAAAAGATAATTCATGACCCAAGATTAAACATACTGTTTATTTGAAATCATTTGAGGAATATGAAAAATTCAAGATTCAATGAATCGATCACATCAGATTATTAATTTAAGATTCAAGATATGTGTGAGATTCAATAAATCAATAATTTCAAATGAGTTTAAACAAACAAATATTTAACTCAAATAACCATGAAATAACAGAGAGATTTAAGACCATTTTTTCAAAGAATTTTTCACAAGAATTTCTAACAAGCCCAAATAATTTTTCAAAATATTTACATCAAGTTTGAGTAATAATTCATGATCCAAAAAATTAAAATAATTTATTTGAAATCACTTAAATCAATATCAAGTTTGAGATATAATGAATTATTCACATAAGATTGATAATTTCAAATTTAAGTGGTGTGTGATATTCAAAATATCTAGAATTTCAGATGATTTCAAACAAAACTAATTTCAGCCATAATAATCATGAATAAAGATGAATTTCAGGATGTATCACTGATTCAAGACAATTTAAAATATTAAAGCCAATCTGAAATTTTTTGAAATTATCACAACTGATAAATAACAGAGTGTTGTAATGAGTATAAATTTTCAAGACTTTCCAAAGTGAATTAGAAGAGACTCAAAAATAGCAAAGGTGTGTGAAATTTCACAAAACTTTCAGATCTCCAAAAATTTAGAATTCTAATCAACATGTTCAAGATATGACAAGAGTACATCAACACTGTTATGAATTCAGAGAATCAGAAAACAAACTTCAAATCAATTGCAGATATTTGCAAAAATAAATTCAAGATCTGGAAATGATTAAAAACATCAGAGATTTATACAAATGAAGCATATTTCCAAAAAATATGAATTCTGCAATTGGAAGTTAAGGAAGCCCAGAAGAAGTTACAATGCTATGACAGTGACAAATCAAATCAAAAAAAAGCGGTAGAAGGAGGAATACACAAGAAAAAGAATATTTACAAAGATGAGTTTAGAGGTTATACCTGAAATCGATGTAAACTAGAATCTCTAACTCATCAGATGTGGCTAAGGAACTGTGAATGATTCTGTGATACGTAGCAGCTTGAATCCAATTTTTCTTTAGCTATGCAGTTCCTCAGCCTCCTTCGGTACCTAACTGTTAAGAGGATTGAGTGGTCTAACAAAAGTAGTAAAACCACTCACAGTTTTGTTCACATCACTTGGTACCCAAATCTGTTTGTATAACAATCCATTCGAATCTATCTTTGTACCTTACCCAGATCTATTTGAATTTAATGAAGATTGTTTTACTTCTTTTTGGGATCCAAAATTGTTTAAATGGATTATGATAAAACAAATTCACATCACGTTTATAAAAATCCTTTGTGGTTCTCAGAGTTTGAATTTTCATATCGATTCTTTCCGAAGCAGTTTGAAGGATTTTTAAAATCATTTGAGTTCCGATTTTCAAAAACATTATTTTTCCCAAAGCCAAATCCACTTTTATTTCTAGATGAAAATTGATTTTTCAACAAAATATTCATAGATTTTCACCGTTAGAAAATTTAACCAAAGTTGCTTCAAGTTGTTGAATTTTAAATTTAAGATCGCCATTCTCTTTCATTAAATCTAAACAACGGTTTTTAGTGATCTTATTCTTTTCAAAATCAGTTTCAAAACCAAGTTTTCTTTTTTAAGAAATTTAATTCTGGCTTGAGATTCTGAGATTTCAAATTCAAATCGTTTTTGTTTTTCAAACTTAAAATTCTTGGATTTTTCATTCTCATTTTCAAGTTCTTTCAAAATCAAATCACTTTTCACTAAATTTTCATTTTCAGCATTTCAAGTTTGGAATTTAAAGCAGTCTTAAAAAGTTCAAATTCCTTTTGCAGAAAATTATTCGAACTTGATAACTCAATCTTGTTCTCTTTTAAGATCAAAATTTCCTTTTTAAACTTTTGAATATTTTTATTGAGATGAACAAGATTGGTTTCCAATTTCAAACAATTTTTGCAGTCTTAATTTGAAGAGTTTTTAAAATATTCAAGTTGTGATTCCAAATCAATAATTTTGCTGGTCAACTCAAGATTTTTAGATTTCAGAGATTTGTTTTTAGATTGGAATTTATCAACAGACTTAGTTAGATCAATACGCATATAAACTAAATCTTCGTATGGGAAATTTCATGTCTCATCGTCTGTTGAATCTCCATCTACTGATCCATCTGAATTTTCATTTGTAAATCCTATTAAGCAAAAATCTGAATCTGAGTTGGTTGTTGAGAGTTTTGAACATCTGCCAGATTTTCCATATAGCGTGTTGTGAGTTTTCCAAACATCCTGTGTAGTTAAACAATGAGAGATAAATTTTAATTGATCATTATCAAGATAGGAATAAATAATATGCATAACACGAGCATTCAAGACCTTACTCTTCTTATCTAACATATCTCCCAAATTTCAATAATATTTCAATATTCAAAATTAACAAATTTTAAATATAATTCGAATTTTGATTTCCATATTAAAAAATCTGTTCCATTGAAAATAATTGGAATAGCACTGGACTGACTCTCTATGGACTGACAACTATGGATCACCATTTCTCTAGAGTTAATGAATACCAAGCTCTGATACCACTTGTTGGATATAGATTAACACTAGAGGGGTGTGAATAGGGTTTATCACAGTTTTACGCTGAGTTAAAAATTTGACGAGATATTAAATAAAAAAACGATCACAGAATGCAGCAGAAATAAAACGCAGAAAGGAAATAACACACAGAGATACCTAGCTTTGGCAAAACCCTGCCTACTGCTGCATTCCTAAAGTTTCTACTAGGTGTTAATAACAGATCCCATTACAGACAGTGTAAACTCGCACTCCCTGCTCCTGTACTAACCCTACGCTCAAAATCCTAGACTGACCGGTATCCCCTCGACTAGATTTTCCTGAATTACGAACCCGTAATCCGTAACCCTAGATTTTACAGACTCTAGTAAACTACCACCTAAACCCTAACTCGATTACCTAGATTTTACAGACCTAGAAACTGTTCAGACGGTTTACAAAAGAAATTAAAAACACAAAAAAAAAAAACAAATAAAACCCTAGAAGTTAATATAGAATGGTCATCCCCTTTCACACATCAAAAATAGGCCGGCCCATTATTCTTCTTTATTAGACCCGAAATCTCTTTGCTCTGGAAATTAGAAATGGCAGCCTCTATGGTTTTTGGAGAGTCCTAAATCTGAATCGATTGCTGAAAGAATTGATGCGTGGTTTCTCCAATGCTTTGAGTTGCTTCTTCGTCGATTGATTGTCCCTCCTTGGCAATCGAAAAACTTGTGAGTTCTTTGAAAATTATTCCTCTGATTGTTGCTCTCGATTTTTATGTTGATTTTTCGATACATATGCCGATGATGATGGGTGAAAATATATAGGGTAATTAGAAACCCTAGACTCTCTGATTTCAAGTAAAAAATGGTTCGATCTAATTTTGCTCTGTTTCCCTTTTTGATTTGGTCTGCTTTGAATCTAGACTTATTGTTGTCCCTTTGAATGAATCTGGATATCTGATTATTGTCTTCGAAACAGATTTTCCCTTTTTGAAATTTAAAACAGCCTCGGCTTTGAATGTGGCAATTACGGAAAAATGAGATGATGCCTCATATATTTTTCTTGGCCTTTAATGTATAAATCTGGAAACATAATATTTTATTGCCTCCTTTGAAAAAGAAAGTTGCCTTGAATGACTTTCTGATTGAACCAAAACAGGAAATAATTGAAATTGAATTTCTGTGAAGCATTCGTTCATTTTCTGGAAATGAATTGTCCCAAAAATGATCTCCTCCCTTATAAGTATAAGAAAGTATTTTCCAAATATGTTTGCAATTAAAAAACTGCTTCATGCTTTAATTTATTTCTAAAAAAGAAAGATGGAATCTTATTTCCTAAAAAAATTGAATCGATTAAAAACTTGCCACAAATTGTTCAGTGGAAACACATGCTAATTTTCTGGAAATAAATCACAAAGCTTGCCAAAACGATTTGCAAATTTCCCAAAATACTTGAATGTATACTTATTTTACATAAGAACTTAATTGTGTTTGTGTTGCTACATATCTTGTGCTAACCTGCATGCATGACATTGCTGAGACCTGGAGCATGTATGTGCTTAAGCCATTTCATATAGCACCATTCATCTTGACCCTGAATTGTATATAGTTTAAAAAGATACATGCTCACTTGATTTCATCCATTCACATGAACTGTCACTTTAAAACTAATTTGTAGCATGTTGAACCATTCTGGTTTGTTCTGTTCCACCATGTATAGTATTTTGCTGTGGAGATGTTCATGTTTACTTTATCATTGCTGTTATATATGTGGCTTGGCTTTGACTTTCACTCCAGCACCATTTTGTTGTGTTTCTTGAATCTATCATACCTTGTAATGTTATCTCCATACATGAATATGTGATTATGGTCATTGTTCCATCCTGCCATGTATATGTCTTGAAACAAGTTTGGGCTGTACCCTTTGATTTGACCATGTTGCACCCTTGTATGTTGTTGCACCACTACTGTGCATACAGGCATGCTATTTATCTGCACCATTATGCTTTGTCCCCTTTGCTATTTTAGGTGAAATTTGTTTGCTCGACCACTTGGGATATGCTTGCACTTGTCATGCTGACTTGAATTGAATCATCTTATATATATGTGAATCTTCCCTGAGCTGTTATGGCTCGACCACTTTGAAAAAAAACTGTCCATTACACCTTGCATGATCTGGCCATATGTATTTGGACTGGTTTTGTTGTTCATGCTATTCAGATTTGTGATTCATGTTGATATTATGGCACTATGCACCATTCTGAACTGATCCATGTATATGTGCTGAACCATTGTGTGATGTGCTGAAATTGTCTTGCTTGTGTTGACCATGCTGCACTGAGTCGAGATGGCTCACGTGGCTACTCCTCAGTTGCTCGCTGATTGGCGGGGTAGTGCACACGTGTATATTTTATACACGTGTGTATATGCAGCCATCAAAAAAAATTCTTATCCCTGTACTGAAATATTTTATATATACACCAACTGCCTTGTGGTATTTACAGTGTATCACTGTGAATATCACAAGCTGTCTAAAAAATCAGATCGAGTTATAAAAATGATTAGAAACACACCGAAATTCTAAGAAAAATAAATTTTTAAAATAAAAATTATATTCGCTAGAATTTAGAAATTATTTCTGTTCTAGATACTTTATGTGTGTTTCTACATATGACAAGTAAGCATGAAGATGACTGGACTGACTGTGAGCAGTGACGACAACAGTGCCGACTGACTTGGAGGCTGAAGAAAGAAGACAGCATGAGTCATTGTATAAAATGAATGTATGACTGTAACTATAAAACAGAGTGACATGTATGAGTGTTGTAGTGATTCTGTAGTAAAGGAGCTGTGTATATGAAAAAGATTGTACTGTTTATATGTAATAAACAAGTTTGATTGAAATAAAATATTATTTTATTGTTGTCAAACAAACTTATCTATTTTATTCAGTTTATTTACAAGTACAATATTCAGTGAATGTTTAAATAGTGGAGTTACAAATAGTTGTACTGTTTGAATGTTTTGAAATATAATATTTAATTTAAATAAAATACTATATGAATGTCTATACAGTTGTATTCTATTTGAATATAAATATTATATTCCTGTCTGTGTTGTATATATAGAACAGTACAATAACAAACAAATTTATATTAATATATATATATTTGGTTGTTATCATCAAACAAAAATCATATAATTGTGTATACAACACCATTATATACAACAGGGTCGACCCACCCCTTAGGGGGTCGACCTCTGAGGACCTGGGAGGAAGGAAAGAAAAGAGGCGAAAACAAAAGGGTCAGACATACGTCTGGCAAGTCTAGTGACTTTAACAATATAATCAGTTAGCAACAGGATAAGAACATAAACTGAATATAAGAGATGACTGTAACATAAGCAGATATGACAAGTTAAATCAGATGAACAAGATATAATGTTGATTGTGCTTCTAATCACTATAAGATAATTCCTACACCGCACCAATACTAGTCCCATACTGAAAGTTGATCACTCTTACTAAACATAATAATAATGATGGTAGTTTTGTGTACTCCTAGCTGCAATCATAGGTGTCGCCTGCTCCTATCTCCACTAGTTGTACCCACTACCCTCCCCATTTGATCGGCTCCCTAGCTCATAGATACCCGTGCTGGTCCCGCAGTAGGGTGTATCACTCCCTAAAGTGGCAACCAGATACTACTAAAATGCAAGGCTTATACCTACACGATGCAACAACGTCTTACCTACCAGCCCGGACCCACGCACACACATGACTCCATTGGACTTGCGTTGCCACCGCTAACTCTTTATTGACCTCTTACAATCAAACCCAGTAAGCGTGTCCCATCCTCGACCTAGTTCAAGCTCACATAGATACTAAATAGGTTACTGGTTGAAAAGGGTCCCCACACTTGATAAAAGCTTCCCTCCTAAGCTTGGTCCCTACTAGGAATTCCCACTTAACCACTCTTTATTCCCATGTCTAATCACATGTTTCACCTTGGTTAAGTGCTTCTAGTTATATTTCACATGTAACCCATGTCACCCACTAAAACCCCATGTCTTACTACATATCTTATATTGGTTAAGTGTTCATTAATTCATTATAACCGTAATCTTGCAAGACATCCCACATAAGATTGTCGTTTTGCGGTTGCTGGGTATGTCGGGCGGTTCTGGGCAGTCTTATACCGCAATCTGAATCTAACATCGTGTCTTTGTATTACGTTTCTAATTTCTGCCTTTGACCTCTCACATTAGATTACAAAATTGCAGTTGCTGGGTGTGTCGGGCGGTTTCGGGTAGTCTTATACCCCAATTTGAGTCTAACCTTGTGACGACCGCCCATAACCCCCGCACTAAACAAGAGGAATAATGCGCTGAAAGGCGTGCCAGGCTGCTATGGACGATCATCATAGTAAGTGAACACATCGAAACCTGTCGTAGAACTCACAGCGCAAGGATAAAATATAATAGAACATATACAACAGGTGATAGTAATGAGGTATCATATAGCAAACTTTTGAAACTCTTTCAACATCCAGAAAGATTATCCAACTGATATCCAAGTTTGTACATAAGGCCTCACTACAACTCTCAAGCAACTCAAACAGCGGAAACAGAAATACTAGATAGAATAAAACTGGTACGCCAGCCTCCTGCTCGTCATCGCTCAGCTTCCTCGTATCACTAAGCTCCATTACCTGCAACCTGCTACTTAGTCTGCCCATCCACAACCGGATGAACAGCCCAAGGTAATAAGAGGAGACATAAAACCTTGAGTCAGACAATAGTCTTAGTGAGCGAAAATACAGCTAACAAACTTCAACAAGAAAGCATATGAGAATGGGTAAATGAACAACTTATCTACCCACATCACCAGAGAAGAACTCAACCTTATCTTCCCCACATCGGACAGTGATAGCCTTTACACCAAGCATTTCAACCATTCATCCATAGAAACCAGAACACCCATTCAATCATAGAGAACACACATAACATCCAGATTATATAAGTCTCACACAGACAACCCTAATCGAGTTTAACATTCCTCAAGTACCCTCGCCAGAGGCCTAAACCAATATCACTTAAGCACTCAAAGAACATCTCCCTCGACTTTGGATAATCTATGTGAGATAGTACAAACAGAAGCAAACAATCATCCATAACCGACTCTGGCTATCACCGCCAATCCTGCTTCGAAACCATCATTATCGTATGATGGCCAACCTTGCCATATGTCAAGGGCTAATGATAACCCCAGTTCTAGCATGAACCCCATATGCCCAACCTTGGCAATGTCCAACCTTGACACTAGGCCTTTCCCCAACCAGAAAGACCCAGGGTACTCGACCAACATACGGTCTTTTGGGCCTTTCAACGATACCCATCATACCCCTGCTTTAAGCCTGCTAGAACTTACGACAACGATGACTTCTCGGCCTTCGCATCTCTAATCGTCCAACCTTGACGATGTTTCATAGCTCAAGCAACCTTCTCGAGCAGCCATTATCCACCAACTCACGACCTTTGAGTAGTCTCCGCATTCGTTGTTCCACCTTGATCAACGAACACATTCATCACTTCGAGTCTTCCTACTTGAATCACCTCGAAGTTACATCATCACTAGAAGTGTCCGATCAGAAATTTCCACTAGAAATGCCGACCAGACCCATTCTGGACCGACCAGACCTCTTCCGGTACTTCTTGACCGATCAGACCCCTGGACCGTCCAGACCTCCCTTTGCTCCTCCTGGACCGACCAGGACCCTCCTGAGCCGACCAGACTCCCTCCTCATCCTTCTGGACCGATCAAACCGACCAGCTCCAAGACCCAGTCAAAACCGACCAGAATTGCTCCAGAACGACCAGTCAAAACCGACCAGCATTGCTCCAGAACGACCAATCAAAACCGACCCCGATGCCTCCATTCCAACCAACCAGCTCCCTGACTTGCTCCCCAGGCCATAACGTGACCGACCACCTCAGTCCAGACCCTTCTGGACCGACCAGAGCCATCAGACCGCCTCAACCGACCCGACTAGCTCCAAAACCAACCAGAATGCCACCATCTGAAACCGACCAGAAACACTTCTGCTCCTTCTGGACCGACCAGCTTAAACCGACCAGCTCCAGGACGACCAGAAACCTGCACATCTCCAATTCGACTCCGATTTCGACCAAAACTTCGCCAAACGACGATTCCGACGAAACCAGCTTATCCGATTCATCCAAACGCAATCACAAACATGTTATGCAACCAACAATATCATCAATCTAACAATTTCCATCAAAACACATAAATTTCCCAAAAACATGATAAGTGAATCATGTGAACATAAAAACGGATCTAACTTGCATAATCTTGAGAAAAATCATAAAATTAACCATTTAAATTATCTAGATCAGATCCTAAGGTGATTCATATATAGAATGGACTTAGCATGGTGTGGATCTAGGGAAAATAACATGGAAATGATGAAATTAACATCTTAAAACCCATATACTTGCATGAATCCGAATGAGAGATGTAAATCACTCACCAATTATCCAAATCTAAGCAAAAGCAATGAAAACGCAATCCGGACAGCGAACACTTCGAATCAAACTCTTCAATCCGATGAATTCGCCCTTGAGACGATGTAGATCTAGCCTCTTATGGTGTAGATCTTCGATTTCCCTCCTTGGATTTTGGAATTTTAATGGTGGAAAGATGTTAGAGGAAGAAGGAGATCAAAGCCTCCCCATAAGAGAATGGAAAATGCCAACCTTTCTCCATACCCCTTACCCCCTATTTATAGTCTCCACCCACCCTCTAATGGGCCTTCTCCAAATCAGCCCATTAGCCTTCCAAAACCTGAACAGCCAACTGAAAAACCTTAAAACAGCGATTTCTCCCAAACCGCTGAACCAAATCCTTAATGTAACCACTCTACGGAAAGAGAATCATCAATCCTTTCCAATGGCACAGGTCTCATCCTCTGATTCGACCTGAGTCAAAAGTTATGCCCAGTACAAGACTGACAGGGGCAAAATGGTTACAAACAAAATCGGTAAAAATTATGGACATGTCAGACATTCCCATAAGCAACATACCAAAAGATGAGAATGATCCAACCCTCAGGGAATAAAATAAAAATATTTTACGATCTTTCGATACGTTAAATGCGGGCTGTTACATTCTCCCCCCTTTAAGAATTTCGCCCCCGAAATTCCAAGCAAACACAAGCAACCACAACAATTCCGCATGCCTATCATCCATGTGAAGCCAATTCTATCATCCAAACTAGCAACCATCAAGCCATGCATCCATAGCCTTATCCTAGCACGCGGAATTCTACCACACAACAACAAGATACAACGACACAACGAAGATACGATATCAAAGGGTCCTACCGACGAAGAGTTCTGGATGAGTCGCCCTCATGCTCTCTTCCGTCTCCCATGTACAATCGTCGCCATCTTCACTCCATTGTACCTTGACTAGCTTAACCGTCTTCCTCCTAAGCTGTTTCGTATCATTTCCCACAACACGAAGTGGCCTACGAGGTTTCGCAACTGCGGTCTCGACTTCTAAATCTTCATACTGTTCTGGAGATACCACCATATTCGAGTCGTGCAAAAACTTCCGTAGAAACGACACATGGAAAACATTATGCATACTCGACATCTTCTCGGGTAACTCCAAACTATATGCGAGCTTTCCTATTCGCTCGACAATCGGAAATGGTCCAACAAACCTAGGAGCCAACTTCCCTTTACTTCCGAATCGAACCATATGCTTTAACGGTGAAATCTTCACAAAAACCATATCACCTACGTCGAATTCTAAATCCTTACGACGCTTATCAGCGTAACTCTTTTGACGATCTTGGGCCGCTTTTATTCGTTGCCGAACAATTTGGATACAACCCGAGGTTTCTCTAATCATCTCGGGCCCAAGTACCAACTTATCTCCAGTTTCTAACCAACAAGCTGGAGAATTGCACGACCTTCCATACAACGCCTCGTATGGTGCCATCCCAATACTCGAGTAGTAGCTATTATTATACGCAAACTCAACCAGATGCAGATGGTCTTCCCATGATCCTTCGAAGTCTATCACACAAGCCCTCAGGAGATCTTCTAAAACTCGGTTGACTCTCTCGGTCTAACCATCAGTTTGGGGATGATATGCCGTACTTAAGCACAATTCGGTTCCCAAAGCTTCTTGCAAACTTTTCCAAAATCCACTCGTGAACAATGGATCCCGGTCACTTACTATACTCTTTGGGACACCATGGAATCGAACTATCCATTTCACATAAAGCTCAGCCAATTTTGACGCTGTCCTAGTCGTCTTGACAGGAATAAATCTCGCACTTTTGGTCAAACGATCCATAATGACCCAAATCCCTTCATTCCCTGCCCTAGTTCAAGGTAGTCCATCGATAAAATCCATCGATATCTGCTCCCACTTCCACGTAGGAACCTCTAATGGCTGAAGTAAACCACTTGGCTTCTTCTGTTCAGCTTTCACTAACTGACAGTTCATAAACTTGGAAATGAATTTTCCAATATCTCTTTTCATCCCTTCCCAGTAGTAGACTCGCTTCATGTCCTGATACATTTTATTACCACCGGGATGAATCGTTAGCTTCGAGTGATGACATTCTCTTAGAACCTCATCCCTCAATCCGTCGACATCAGGAAAAACTAATCGTCCTTGCTTTCGAAGCCAGCCTTCTCGGTCGACCTCGAACTCCTTATCCTCTGGTTTCAGTTTCTGAATGGACTCGACAAGCTTCGCATCTTTCTTTTGGCCCTCGCCAATCCTTTCGATAAGAGTAGGCCTTATCGACAAGCTTGCCAATATTTCAGGTTCCAACTCACACCTTGGCCTGAAATCGAACCTTGCCAAATACTCGAGGCCCTTCCATTCCGAAAACATCGCTCCCAAACTTGCGTGTCTTCGACTCAATGCATCTGCAACTGCATTGCCTTTGCCAGGAGTATAGGCTATCCCAAAGTCATACGATGCCAGAAACTCTAACCATTGTTGCTGCCGAAGATTCAAATCCTTTTGGGAGAAAAGATACTTCAACGACTTGTGATCCGTAAACAACTCGAATCGTACTCCCAACAGGTAATGTCTCCACATCTTTAGAGAAAACACAATCGCTGCCAACTCCAAATCATGAGTTGGATAGTTTCTCTCATGTGGCTTTAGCTGTCGACTTGCGTAAGCCACTACTTTATCCTTCTGCATTAACACTGCTCCAAGTCCAGTACCACATGCATCAGTATATACCACCATCTCTTCATTCCCACTTGGAATGGCCAACACAGGTGCACTCGTCAATCTCTCCTTCAAGATTTCGAACGCTTGTTCACACTTCGCATCCCATGCGAACACTTGGTTCTTCTTCGTCAATCCTGTTAATGGTGCAGCCATCTTAGAGAAATCCTTGATAAACCTTCGGTAATAACCAGCCAATCCAAGGAAACTCCGAACATCCTTTGCATTCTTAGGTCTATCCCAGTCCTGGATTGCTGCAACTTTAGCGGGGTCAACCGCTATACCTTTTCCAGAAACAACATGACCTAAGAACCTCACTTCATCCTTCCAGAAGTGACACTTTGAGAACTTAGCTTTAAGCTGATGCTTTCGCAAGATCTCTAACACAACTCTCAAGTGCGTCTTATGTTCTTCCACATTTCTGGAGTAAACCAGTATATCATCCATGAACACAAGCACGAACTTATTCAACTGATCTCTGAACACTCTATTCATAAGATCCACAAAATACGCTGGCGCGTTAGTCAACCCGAATGGCATCACCAACCACTCGAAAAATCCAGACGGTGTCCTAAAAGCAGTCTTTGGCACACTATCCTTAGCTACTCTCAACTGGTGAAATCCCGTTGCCAAATCCATCTGAGAAAACACTTTGGCTTTGTGAAGCTGATCGAACAAGTCATCAATCCTTGGCAACGGATACTTGTTCTTCTTAGTCACCTTGTTCAGCTCACGATAGTCCACACACAACCTTAACGAGCCATCTGCTTTAGTTGCAAACACGACTGGTGCACCCCACTCGGAAACACTTCTCCAAATGAAACCTTTTCCCAAAAGGTCTCTAACTTGCACCTCCAACTATCGCTGTTCCTTAGGCGCCATCCGCCTAAGTGGCATAACAATTGGTCTCGCACCCTCGACCAAATCGATCCTAAACTCGATCTCGCGATGCGGCGGCAACCCTTTGACCTCGTCAAAGACATCTACATACTCATTAGCGATCAACACTGATGATAGGTCTTCCTGTGGAATCCCAAGCGAATATAGATAACTCACGAAGACCCCGTCTTCGTGCTTACATCTAATCAACACCTTTCGCCCTTCCACATCCCCGACCCTCACCTCTAGCTTCTCGCAATTCACCCTTGCCGCATACTTCTTGAGCCAATCCATGCCCAAGATGATCCCATACCCAGCGAAGTTAAGAACAAAGCAATCACACATAAAAGAGCAACCATGACTCGATAATACTAGACCACGGCAAATCATGCACAAACTGGACGAACCCCCAACTGGATTAGTCACGATCAATGGTCTATCACAAATCTCGGGTTCCAAACCCAAGCGACACACAAGCTCATTGCAGATGAATGAATGTGATGCTCCAGTATCAAACAACACTCGAACTGAAACACCGTTAACGGAAAAAGTACCTTGCACCATGACACCCTTTCCCTTCTCCTCTGCAGTAGGAGCTCTTGAAGAAGATGGCACATCATCCAAAGCATATGCCTTAACAATCTGCTTACCCTTAGCTGATTCCGGACAATCTTTCTTCTCATGCCCAGGCTTTCCACACTTGAAGCACTTCTTCTCAGCTTTGGGATTCTTACACTCATTCGAATAATGTCCCTTCTGTTGGCAGTTAAAGCAAACTGCCTCACTCTTGGGTTTCTTTTGGCCATCCTTTCCTTTCTGTTGTTGCTGCTTCCTCTTTTTATTACCACTCTGCTGTGGTTTCTGAACTTCCTTGGTTGCAGCGACAACATTTGCTTCCTTGGGAAACAAGCTCTCATGGCGAATAGCTTTTTCCACAATCTTTTCAAATGAATCATCAAAATGGTCCACAAGTGGCTTCCCAATATGTGCATCCAAACCCAAGACAAACTTCTCGTTCTTCTGATAGGGCGTATCAATGTATGAACGAGCATATCTAGACAAAGCCTCAAAATCAGAAATATAGTCAAGAACTGATCTGCCATTCTGCTTCAACTCTACGAACTTCTTGAAGAGAACTGACTTTTGAGCAGTGGAGATAAACTTTGCTTCAAACTTAGCTTGGAATTGCTCCCATGAAATCTCCTCTTCCGGAGTCTCGAGTATAACAGAATTCCACCATTCCATGGCCCTGCTTTGCAGCTACCTTGATGCAAGCTTTCTCTTCATTGCATCTTCAATACCCAAGTCTCCAAAGATTCGAACACATGAATCCATCCACCTCTGAACCTCTTTAGCTGGTTCAGTTCCCTTGAATGGTTTCCCTCCTAGAGATATAAAGTCCTTGCACATCTTTGCAAAATCTATTCTAGGAACTCGCACCCCTACATCTACCGTAGCCGCCACTGGAGCGGGTACCCTTTGCATAATTGCTTCTGCCATGGCTTCAAACATGGCCGGGTAATCTGGCTCACCACCATTTCCCCCTCCAGTATTAGCTCTCCTAGCAGCGTGCCCTGATGGTCGTCTACTCATTCTAAATCTGAAATTTAGAATAGTTAGCCACTTCCATGAAAACTGCTAAAAGAATACAAACGCTACTACTATATATGCTAATATATATAGTAACATCCAACTGAAATCTACAAATACGTCCCTCATACGCAATTACGTCTTTGAACTTTGGCCAAAATCGTTGACCAGAGCTCTGATACCAAATGTGACGACCGCCCATAACCCCCGCACTAAACAAGAGGAATAATGCGCCGAAAGGCGTGCCAGGCTGCTATGGACGATCATCATAGTAAGGGAACACATCAAAACCTGTCGTAGAACTGACAGCGCAAGGATAAAATAGAACATATACAACAGGTGATAGTAATGAGGTATCATATAGCAAACTTTTGAAACTCTTTCAACATCTAGAAAGATTATCCAACTGATATCCAAGTTTGTACATAAGGCCTCACTACAACTCTCAAGCAACTCAAACAGCGGAAACAGAAATACTAGATAGAATAAAACTGGTACGCCAGCCTCCTGCTCGTCATCGCTCAGCTTCCTCGTATCACTAAGCTCCATTACCTGTAACCTGCTACTTAGTCTGCCCATCCACAACCGGATGAACAGCCCAAGGTAATAAGAGGAGACATAAAACCTTGAGTCAGACAATAGTCTTAGTGAGCGAAAATACAGCTAACAAACTTCAACAAGAAAGCATATGAGAATGGGTAAATGAACAACTTATCTACCCACATCACCAGAGAAGAACTCAACCTTATCTTCCCCACATCAGACAGTGATAGCCTTTACACCAAGCATTTCAACCATTCATCCATAGAAACCAGAACACCCATTCAATCATAGAGAACACACATAACATCTAGATTATATAAGTCTCACACAGACAACCCTAATCGAGTTTAACATTCCTCAAGTACCCTCGCCAGAGGCCTAAACCAATATCACTTAAGCACTCAAAGAACAACTCCCTCGACTTTGGATAATCTATGTGAGATAGTACAAACAGAAGCAAACAATCTTCCATAACCGACACTGGCTATCACCGCCAATCCTGCTTCAAAACCATCATTATCGTATGACGGCCAACCTTGCCATATGTCAAGGGCTAATGATAACCCCAGTTCTAGCATGAACTCCATATGCCCAACCTTGGCAATGTCCAACCTTGACACTAGGCCTTTCCCCAACCAGAAAGACCCAGGGTACTCGACCAAAAACCGGTCTTTTGGGCCTTTCAACGATACCCATCATACCCTTGCTTTGAGCCTGCTAGAGCTTACGACAACGATGACTTCTCGGCCTTCGCATCTCTAATCGTCCAACCTTGACGAAGTTTCATAGCTCAAGCAACCTTCTCGAGCAGCCATTATCCACCAACTCACGACCTTTGAGTTGTCTCCGCATTCGTTGTTCCACCTTGATCAACGAACACATTCATCACTTCGAGTCTTCCTACTTGAATCACCTCGAAGTTACAACATCACTAGAAGTGTCCGATCAGAAATTTCCACTAGAAATGCCGACCAGACCCATTCTGGACTGACCAGACCTCTTCCGGTACTTCTAGACCGATCAGACCCCCTGGACTGTCCAGACCTCCCTTTGCTCCTCCTGGACCGACCAGGACCCTCCTCAGCCGACCAGACTCCCTCCTCAGTTTTCTGGACCGATCAAACCGACCAGCTCCAAGACCCAGTCCAAACCGACCAGAATTGCTCCAGAACGACCAGTCAAAACCGACCAGTCAAAACCGACCAGCATTGCTCCAGAACGACCAATCAAAACCGACCCCGATGCCTCCATTCCAACCAACCAGCTCCCTGACTTGCTCCCCAGGCCATAACGTGACCGACCACCTCAGTCCAGACCCTTCTGGACTGACCAGAGCCATCAGACTGCCTCAACCGACCCGACTAGCTCCAAAACCGACCAGAATGCCACCATCTGAAACCGACCAGAAACACTTCTGCTCCTTCTGGACCGACCAGCTTAAACCGACCAGCTCCAGGACGATCAGAAACCTGCACATCTCCAATTCGACTCCGATTTCGACCAAAACTTCGCCAAACGACGAATCCGACGAAACCAGCTTATCCGATTCATTTAAACGCAATCACAAACATGTTTCGCAACCAACAATATCATCAATCTAACAATTTCCATCAAAACACATAAATTTCCCAAAAACATGATAAGTGAATCATGTGAACATAAAAACGGATCTAACTTGCATAATCTTGAGAAAAATCATAAAATTAACCATTTAAATTATCTAGATCAGATCCTAAGGTGATTCATATATAAAATGGACTTAGCATGGTGTGGATCTAGGGAAAATAACATGGAAATGATGAAATTAACATCCTAAAACCCATATACTTGCATGAATCCGAATGAGAGATGTAAATCACTCACCAATTATCCAAATCTAAGCAAAAGCAATGAAAACGCAATCCGGACAGCGAACACTTCGAATCAAACTCTTTAATCCGATGAATTCGCCCTTGAGAAGATGTAGATCTAGCCTCTTATGGTGTAGATCTTCGATTTCCCTCCTTGGATTTTGGAATTTTAATGGTGGAAAGATTTTAGAGGAAGAAGGAGATCAAAGCCTCCCCATAAGAGAATGGAAAATGCCAACCTTTCTCCATACCCCTTACCCCCTATTTATTGTCTCCACCCACCCTCTAATGGGCCTTCTCCAAATCAGCCCATTAGCCTTCCAAAACCAGAACAGCCAACTGAAAAACCTTAAAACAACGATTTCTCCCAAACCGCTGAACCAAATCCTTAATGTAACCACTCTACGGAAAGGGAATCATCAATTCCTTTCCAATGGCACATGTATCACCCTCTGATTCGACCTGAGTCAAAAGTTATGCCCAGTACAAGACTGACAGGGGCAAAATGGTCACAAACAAAATCGGTAAAAATTATGGACATGTCACACATCCCCATAAGCAACATACCAAAAGATGAGAATGATCCAACCCTCAGGGAATAAAATAAAAATATTTTACGATCTTTCGATACGTAAAATGCGGGCTGTTACAAACCTCGTGTCTTAGGCGTTCATCATCACTTTCCAGATTCAAGTCCCAATTTTAAATCTTGGATTAAATTATATCCCAATTATCCATAATTTCCAATCTAAATTATGTTCATAATTTAGTTCCAAATTGGGCCTATAATCCTATGTATACATGTTATGCCAAATTACGCCCAAATCAATTTGCGTTCATTGTTATTAACAATTGTTGCCAAACCTCATGTATACAAATTATATCCAATTATGCCCACATCCAAGTTATGCCAAATCTCATGTATACAAGTTATACATAATTATGCCCTAAATCAACTACGTGATTACAAATCAATTTATGCTCAATTACATAATATTCAATATTTTCCCAAACTTTTCCCACAACGTTCCCTTGTCATTCGTACGTATAATTCAACGTAATATGTTAGGCTCGAAATTAGCCTAACCCCATAAAAAAGGAAAAGAAGTGGGGAAGAGAATCAACATCAAAACTGGCATAAAAATAGGCATATGAATTATGAACTGGCATAGAACAACAAAATAGATCCAATAGGCATATGGAATATGAATTGACATAGAAAAAATAGATCTAATAGGAATATGATAGCAGAAATTTGGGTATGAATCTGAAAGATAAGAATTTACAAACTTGATATGATTCATCTTACAGGCATGTTCATAAAATCCAATTTACAATCCTATCACAATCACTTTTAAATTAATTATATGTGAAAGTAACATAGACTCACAACGACGGGATTAAGAAGAGAGAATAGATCTGAATTTGATTTCTGAATTTGATTTCTGAATTTGATTAGCTAAACCGTTGTTGCGGAATTTGATTCTTATCATCCAATATAAATACTCTAATTCTGATTTGCTTTGGAGAAAAGAAGAGAGGCTAGTTTTAATTTAGAATAGGACAACATGGAGGCGCCATGGATTAGTGTAATGAAATTAGGGTTAGGTCTAGGTGTGTTTATATAGATGTATTAGGTGAATTAGGGCCTTTAGATTAGATTAGAGATCATCGGAACCACACAGCTCAAAAGACATGTCATCCAGCTAATCCCCGAAGAACACGTCATTAGAGAACTCTCCAGAATTTTGTGCAGATTTGGCCTTGGCATGGGCGCGCACCAGTGCATTTTTGTTCTGGCGCACTTCACAAGTGCGCCAGTTATCCCAGTCTGTTTTCTGATTTTTCTTCCCAACTTCTATCGTCCATAACCTCCTCATATGGTATCCGTTTTATGCAAACTCGGACTCTATCTCAAGAAGAATTCCGATACGAATGCAATGGCGTAACCTATTTCACCTAATCCTTCTTTTAAAAATTAATTATTCTTTAATTATCTCTTATGTCATGTTTTAAAATTAAGGGGTGTTACATAACGCGTGATGCGGAAAGACGGAGAGCTAACCCAACAGACCATAGACCTCATGCTATCAAGGCTATGGGTGAGGGACATGCCAACTAGGATTTGTTGTTTGTTGTTGCTCTTGGATAAGGTCATTAGTTCTCAATGTCGTTCGTCTTTCATTAGTTAAGGGAGGGGTCACATGGGACCATAGCCACTCAAAATGCAGACCGTAGCATGTGTGTAAACAAATATCTGAAAAGCTCCTAACCGAGTTTTGTGTTTCTTGTACAGCCCGGCCATGGGACTCGGTCCATTGAAGAGGATATGTGCGGTTAAGGCATCGAGTCCGATTGACGATACATATGTGGGAAAGTCTAGATACATGCATGTATGCTCTGGGTGGTGTATCATAGACTCATAGGGCATTACTCTATGATCTGATTCGATCAATGGTGATAGTCCATACGTTTAAGTAGCATGATGATAGCAGATCTGTACAGAAAGTATCATTGTTATATAAAGATTTGTACATCACTCTGGTGTAGGATGAGGGACTGTGTACATTTTTGAGGCATTACGGCGAAGACCGTGCGAGTGGGGTACCATGGGGTGTACCTTAATATTGGGGTTAACTACATATATAACGTATTAGGTTAATCCATTAGGAAGTTGATGGGTACGACGTGTGTGTAAGCCTTGAGTGTTGTTAACCTAAGTAACCTAATAAATAAGAAAATGTAACTGAAAGGTATATGTAGGATTATCCAAGATGTGTTGTTTAAATCCAGTCACCAGGACTTGTGTTCTGACCCCCCTCCTCATAACATACTCGCAGGTTAGATTTGTGGTAGAGATACGATAGCTTTGGATACTGGTTAGGTAGTATTATTACTACGGTAAGGCTATATTTTGGTTATATTATATATTATCCATTCCGTTGTGAGATATCTTCTAAGCTCTGATATATTTTATATCTCTTTCTTTTCTGCAGGATACCAGAGCAACCAACATGAGTTTCAATGGATTAGAATTAAAAAAAAAATCGGTTTGTCGGAATTCGGGTTGTTAAACAAATACTAGAATGACCCAACCTCGAACGAGGTAGGCCATCAACAAAATCCATTGAGATCTGATCCCATTTCCATAATGGAATCTCCAAAGGCTGAAGAAGACCAGATGGTCGTTGATGCTCGGGCTTAATAAGCTATTAAGTCATGTTAATTGCTCACATAACTTGTAATATCACGCTTTATGCCTTCCTTATAATAAAGGCAATGCATATAATAGTATACTTAAAACTATGATAGTCATCAAGAATATTACGTCAAAGTGCTTAATTAAAATGCACTTCAATACGGTTCCTCATACGAAGGCAATTTAACGTTGAAATCCCAAAACTCCTCATCATGGTACTTAGACTCACAAAGCTAAATAAGACGCATCAAGTTAAGATCACGTCACGAAACATCAGAAATACGATCAAGAATAAAAGGTCGAGCTTCTAAATTAAATAATAAAATAGAAGAATAAGAAGAAGAAGCTTGATCACAAATATCAAAATAAGATAGAGTCTCAAGAACATCCCATTCGGCTAACATTATAGAAACCACATCCAAATGCTTGCATCTAAGCGTATCTGCCACACGTTTACCCTTTCTTGGGGTATACTGAATCTTCAAGTCATATGAGATGAGAAACTCAAATGAACGTTGTTGTCTCATATTAAGCTCCTCCTGGATGAAAAGTTACTACAAAGATTTATGTTCAGTGTATAGAATGATGTGTTTTCCCTAAAGATAATGACGACATATCTTCAAAGCGAAGACAATGGCTGCAAGCTCTAAATCGTGGGTATCTTATCGAGCCTCGTTTAGAAGCAATTGCCTAGAAGAATAGGTAACTACCTGATCCCTTTGCATCAGAACAGCATCGAGACCGCTATGACTGGCATCGGTACCGCTATGACTGGCATCGGTATATACGATAAGATATTGGTTCCCTTGGGGAACCACAAGGACAAGAGCATGTAGGAGAAGCTCCTTCAATCTTTGAAAGGAAACCTCACACTTATCGAACCAAACAAATAGAACTCCTTTCTTCGTAGGGCTAGTCAAAGGAAGCACGATGCGGGAAAATCTTTGATGAAATGCCAATAATAACCGGCTGAACCCAGAAAACTATGAATCTCATGAACATTCTTAGGCCTTTTCCAATTCTGAATGACCTCAATTTTGGAAGGATTAATAAAAATACCATCAGGTGAAACAACATGACCAAGAAATCAAACTTGCTTCTCCCATAAGTGGCACTTAGATAATTTATACTTAAGATGATAATGACGAAGGGTATTCAACACAATTTGCAAATGATTAGTGTGCTAGGCTTTAGATTCAGAATATAAAAGGATATTATCAATAAAGATGAGAAGGAACTTGTCAATATACTCTCAGAATACACGACTCATAAGAACAACGAAGAAGAAGGAAGTATTTGTCAAACCGAACGACATGACAAACCATTCATTGGAATCGTAACAAATGCGGAAAGCTGTCAAAGGAATACTATCTTCTACTACTCGGAGCTGATGAAAACCGGTGGCAAAGTCTTACCAAGAAAAGACCTTGCTCCACTAAGCTGATTGAATAGTTCAACGATCCTAAACAACAGAAAATGATTCTTGATGTTTAACTCATTAAGCTTGCGATAATCGATGCAAAGCCTAAGAGTCCCATTAGACTTCTTTATGAATACCATCACAGCACCCTACGATGAACAACTGTACTGAATAAACTGCTTTGACTCAAGCTTGAGATGCTGATTCTCGAGTTCCTCATCTCCTTAGTCTACATCTGTGTAGGAGGCCAACTAATAGTTATGTGCTAGGAACCAAGTCAATACAAAACTCGATAGCGCATTTGGGAGGCAACCCTAAAACTTGCTCAAAGAAATTTGCAAAGCCGCATACAACTGGAATATGAGACACATCAACATCATCGTGGTCTTGCGACTTGAGAGAGAATAAAGAAGCTCCGATGTCGTGGTCGACTTCACGAAGAATATGAGAAAGCTATGCAGGAGAATCAAGATGTCAAAGATATAACATTCGCTCAACACAAAGAATCTTGGCTTCGTATTGCATGAGCTAGTCCATGCCAAGAATCATGTCAAACCCAAGAGAATATATGACGTGAAGATTTGCACGAAAATAAAACCCACAAAGAAATATCTCCACATCCTAACACATAAGGTTAAGGGCGGTAAATCCTCTAATAGGACTCACTATCCTCAAAGAAGTCATTAAACAAGTTACATCGAAAGGAAGAACATCCATGAGTTACTTCGATACGAATGAGTGTGATGCACCCGTATCGAACAGAACCCGAATAAGAGGATTATGAAATGATATGGAACCTTCAAGAATAGATTGAGAACCTCTCGGCTGAGATGAACCACTACCACCTGCCTCCGCAACATTAAGCTTACCAGACTTTCTAGACTTTGGGGCTAAGGGACAAGAAGAGGACCAATAACCTTCTTTCTTGCAATAGCTGCAAATCCATGGCTTCGAACAATCACGAATAAGGTGGTCACTGACACCTCAATTGTAGCATCACCTCAAGTGGTGCTTCAGAAGGCTAAGAAAACAAACTAATAGGCCACATCTTCTTACTCAGAAAAGACTTGGACTTATGAAAATGGAAACTTCTTCTTAGTAGGGTTCTTATGAACCTCTGCATCATCACCACTATCCCTCTCATTATCGACTGCCTTGAGACGGTGGTTTGCATCTACCAATTCCTCAGAAGATAAGTACAACTGTACATGAGAGACTTCTTCAAACCAGAGATGAACTTGAGATTCTTTTTATAAGAAGTGCTGATGTGTTCAAGATCATACTTAGATAGGGCCTCAAACGAAGAAACATACTTTGAAACAGTCGACTTTCCTTGCTTAAGCTCAAGAAAGCGATGGGCTCGAATGGCTTTCTCAGACTTTAAAACAAAATTAAGCTCTAAGTGCTCTCTGAACTGCTTCCATTCCAAGGAAGCCTCATTGACCTCTGCAACAAGTAACTCGTACCAATCTAATTCACAATCTTGAAACATGCTAGATGTGAAAAAGACGCGATGATGATTGAAAATCTCCATATGAGTGAAGTTACGCTCACAAGTAAGGATCCATGTCAGAACCTCAACGACGGACTCAGAACCCAAAAACGGTTTCTCCTTAGGTGGGTGAAATGAGGCGAAGAAGAGCGAGGTGGAGCATGAGGCTGGGGCTTCTGTTGAGCTCCAGAATATGGTTGGTAGACATGAAAACTCCCTTGGGGCATGGACCACTGGACGACTCTACCCTCTCCTCAGGTTGTGGGTCACTAGATGTCCCCGCACCCGATGCATGTCCTCTACCACGACCAGCCATTGGCTGAAAGATAAGATAAGATTGAATTAAACACAAGGGTGAGATATATTCAAGCTTTCAATTATAAGTAATACTATGTAACTTTCAAAAGTTTACATTCCTTGACTTATTCCCCTTTTTCATCTACCCCAAACAAGGTCGATGATAAAAGGACACAACTTAGGCACGAGCTCGATTCAAGGATAGGACATAAGGGATTGATGTCAACATTTATATTGTATATTGTCGTACTGTATTTGCTCATGTCATGTTCTGTAATAATCACTTTTGTTTTGAACTCAGCTCCGATACCAAGCTGTAACACCACACCCGGATATCCGCATTAGTACAGAGCACTAACAAGTAATGCCATCTACTAATGCAGAGAATAGTGCTGGTCAGGAGAGACCAATCATAAGTCTTGTATTAAATAAACATCAAGAGTGTTGATAGTTGCTATGTTTTTTTTTAAAACAGATCAACACTCTTAATCTTTACTCAAAACAATAATATGGCGTTCTACATAATCCATAACAAAAGCAATTAAAATAAATCATCGTAGAACATGGAAATGACATCCAGCTACATATATAGATATCAGTGTCATATAATATGCAACATCAAAACTTTGGTATACAACCACAATATACAAATACACAACGATTCAAAATAACAATGACCTATCCAAAATGTCTACATCAAAAACAACACTACTACTATACCCAAAAAGGAAATGGAAAATAAATAGCTGAAGCGATGCTCACTAGGAGAAGCTAAAAGGGTACCCGAAAAGCTCAGTCTGACCCGAGCATTAACACATGGGTCCGTCTAGTTAATAGTTAAATATAGATAATGATAGCATAAGATATGGAAAAAAACTCTCCATCTAGAATGGTTATAAGTTAACTCCAAGACGTGAAGTAAAGTCAAAAGTTCATAGTGACATTAACAAGGAATTTTCGTCTAGGTTATGTACTAGCTATTAGCTAAGTACATGCACAACATCAAATAGCATCAATGCTCAAAACACCAAATTCATCAAAGGTAACATAAGTAAACTCAAAAGAGTTTAAATAACATCAATGTAATCACCAACAACTACAAACTCCAAAATCATCATAACGTATGGATATAAAATCCAACATCAACAAATCAGTTTGATCAGAAGATCAGTAGCACCAAAACAACAAGCAGATCCAACATCTTAGAATTTAGCACATGCATCAACAAAAAGCTCCCTCGAGCTTAGCCAAATACTATGTACATATCACTACGACCCCCGATGTTGTACCCACCTTTTCTAGTAGTATGTGTCAATAACTACGACCCCCTGCCAAGTGTAACTTGACCCCCGCAGCCAAGTGAATACGTATATAAGACTCCTTACGAGTCTAGCTTCTCGTCGAAGAGAGTATTGGCTAAATAAACAACAATATGTATCACAGACTCTCAGTCAGTAATCCAAGCAGTGGTTAAATGTGCGTCTCATAACACACGTTCTCACTATAGGTTTACTACCCGCAAGTTAGCTCCACAATGGAGAACATAAGAAACATTAAATCAACATAATAAAAAATGATTAGCTTCAATTAGATGAGCTTGGAATTAAGTAATTTTGTATACCGTCGTGTCCCATACCACAGGGTTTACTATACCATTCAATCTCCATTACGCCTCTCGAAGGGTGCAGAAATATGTGAGTTTATATAATGAAAATATGTTTGGTTTTGTAAAATAGGTTTATAAAATAATTTTGAAACCAATTGATTTTATTCTTTGAAAACTCTTGTAATTTCAAAACATAATTTTTCTTTTTCCTTGAGACAATTTGTATTGAAAAACCAAGACAAGAAAATCATTTCATCCCAAAGCTATAGAGAAACGACATATACATGTATATATATATATATATATGTAGAGAGAGAAAAAACCTAGTTTAAAGTTGTGCACATGTACGAAACACCATTGAAATCCATCACAAAACTCCACGAATAAACCATCAAAATCTCCGTAAATCCGGGATTTGGACTGGCCATGGCATAAATTCACTTTGATAAGCAAAGTTTGCAAAAAATCATGGTGAATAGCCTAAGGAAATTCAAAAGGAAATCAAGTTCATGTATGCAGGAGGATTAGAAAATCAACATAGCAAACAGGAGATCCTCCTACTTAAAAATGCACTACGTAGGTCGACCCTGTGTTGACCCACACTTCAAGTGTGTCGAAGGCATGGGTCCACCCATCCTACACGAATTTTCTAGGAAAAAAATCTGAGCACGGCTACAAGTTTAAGGATGATTTTCGTATAGTTAAATAAATCGCAATGGCCTAAAATTTTGCAGGCACAAAAACATTCTGAACTATGGATATCAACTGAAATGGCTCAAATTCAACAAGACATGACAAAGTTATAGTAGCAAAAAGTTGCACTCTGGCTTTTTTACACAATAAAGATGAAATTTGCATTGAAATTTTACATATTTCAGCAATTCAAGCACAGATTCATCTCAAACAAGTAGATAATAACTGTAACTAGAAAATTGTGAGAAAAATTCACCATGATTAGGGTTTACAGTGAGTATAGGATTGAATTGAAGCAACTTAAAGCTCAAATGCTAGGACGATACTATCGTTTCCCTATAAAATTCACTACAACAACATGCAAGAAGAAAATTCAGTGTGTCTTTAACTTCGGTGCATCTTTAACTTTAGTGCATGAACAAAGCTTCTTTTCCCTTCAAATGAAATTGAATTTATTTCACACCACATGGCTTTCACAAATTTTCTGAGAATTTTAAGAACTTCTAAAATAACATTAACAAATTTTATTTTATTTGGAAAGGCAAGATGTTTTTTTAGTGGTCATACCACTTTATTATAGAAGATAAGGAAACAAGTACTCAGCACATGCACAGAGTAGCTAATCTAGTTTGAAGCGTTCGGTCACTATCAATACAACAAAATATCAAAAGTCACAAAAGAACTTGAAAAGATAATAAAATAAAACTACACCACATCACAATCAAATAAATCCTCATAACAGGTCCCTGTGAATGGGTTCATAATCTGCTCGAATGTCCACAGGAGAAATTCCAAATCATCCACGTAGTAAGAAGCTGTCAGGCAAAAGATAAGGTTCCTATCCCAGGAAGTATCCTGCATGAGATCCGTGTTATCACAACCAGTTTTGCCCTCATCCCACAATTTCAAGTCGTCACCAACAAGCCGAAAGAAAAGACGTCGCAGATCTCCCGCCTTACCAATAAGTTTATAGAAATATTCCGAGTAGCATAACGCACGCCTGAGGAGGCCTGCACCCGAGCTCTCTCCCCCTCTACCTAAGAAACATCCAGATCAATAGTAATAAAAGGTAAAATATAGACTGGAGAAACATCCTCAACATGAACTTCCTCCCTACCAACTGGGACCCAAACTATAATAGTAACAATTTATGACTTAATATTGGAATAGTATAAATAATAATTATAATAAACTTTTTTAAACATTTAAGTTAGTCTTACAATATTTAATAACTCTTTGAACATTACAAATAAAATATTTAAATTCTTTCAAATAAACAATTTACAAACTTAACACAAATTCATAAAATGAATTACGTTATTTAAACATCACTATTACCTTTAAATCCCATTAATAATTAATACTTAATAGACAAAATAAACTAATTAATGTAATAATAAATAAATCATAATTAACTAAATATTAACTAATTACCCTTAAAATATATTTAATTAAATAAATATAAATTAAACATTCTTTTGGATCAATTATTTACTAAAAACAAAATCAATAAAATAGTTAACTTTACAATGTCATAAAAATTGATAAAAGTATTTCCAAACATTATTATACAAGACATATGTCTTTAATACGGGCTAGGGTTCATCTTCCCCGCCACCTCTTTTGATTTCGCTTGTATCTTTCTAACATTGTTATCTCAATTCTCCTTTTCTCTTCCATGTCCCTTTCCAGCTCTTCTATCTTCCATCTCTTTGATCCATCTTTCAAACCCCTACACTAACTTCTCTTTTGCGGAATAGGTTGCCTTTCGATGCTCTACCAGATCTAAGTCTAGATCTGCCTTTACTAGAGATCTTGGTTTCGAGTTCGTTCTCTCCTCTAGTCTTCGCCTTGGTTGTGGTCTGGATTCTTCATATGTATTTTTGGGTGGCTAGCGTGTGACGTTGAGTCATTGGTAGTAGGAAGTGATATTGCTTTTTGTGTGGTTCTTATTTGAGATAGCCTTGTAAAACAATAGAGAAGAAAACTTTATTTATGAATCATTATAATTCATTTTTATATAATGCAATGATACAATCAGCACCATTATATAGGCATGTCTATAACGGTTATAATGCAAAGTTGCCTGAAATAATATAGTTCGCTTGGGCTGAATGTAAACGCTATAAAATCCATATGAGTAATACTGAGAATAAATCGGTGCTATAAATCCAATGGATAGAAATAGATTCGCATATCTGTTTTATTATTCCCCCTCAAGACGAGCTATGGTTTTCCATTTACGCCTCCATCCACTACTCTAAGTTCTTCCCTTAAGCGCATGAAATTTTTGGTAGATAGGGCCTTTGTAAGAGCGTCGCCTCTCTGGTAATAAACGGGAACATGGAATACATCTAGTTTTCACGATTGTGCCTTTTCACTGACGAAATGAAGATCAATCTCGAGGTGTTTCGTTCTCGTATGTTCAAACGGATTGAGAGCTAAGGAAACAGTGCTCTTATTATCACACCAGATTACCGGTTTTCGCTTTAGTTCAAAACCAAGTTCATTTAGCAACGACCCTATCCATGTGGCTTCTGTAGTGGAGCTTGCTAAGGCACAGTATTCAGCCTCCGTGCTCGATCTGGAAGTGATCTGTTGTTTCTTAGTGCACCAGGACACGATATTGGTGCCGAGGTAGACACAGTACCCTGAAATTGATTTTCGATCATCGACATCATTAGCCCAGTCAGCGTCGTTGAAGCACTGTAAGTTGTGGTCGCTTTCTGGTTTTAAGATTATGCCGCAGGCTTTTGTGCCTTGCAAGTACCTCAGTATTCTTTTTAGTGCCGTCCAGTGTTTCGATATTGGATTTTGCATGTACTGACTTAGCTTGTTCACACTATAGCGTATGTCCGGTCGTGTAATCATTGCATATTGTAGTGCCCCTGTTATGCTTCTGTATTGTTTTGAATTGTCAGTGGGTTCCCCTTTGTGTTTAGAAAATCTTAGATTGCTAATCATGGGCACTGGTAATTGATTTGCCTTATGCATGTTTGCTCTTTGAAGAATTTCTGAGATGTAATTTTTGCTGTGATAAAATCATTTCCCCATTATTATTTTTGGTAACCTGTATTCCATTAAAGATTTTCAGCTCCTCCAAGATGGCGAAGTTCTGATCGAGTTTGTGCATTGTCTTGTTTATTTCCTCACTGTTATCGCCTTTGATTAACATATCATCGACGTATACTAGTATGAACACTGTCCCATGTGTACTTTTCTTCATATATAAGGAATTGTCTGATTTGGCTTGTAAGAAGCCCATGTTAGATAGAGTCAGTTTAAATGTTTCGTACCAAGCTCTTGAGGCTTGCTTTAGACCATATATCGCCTTGGGTAATCTGCACACTTTTTCTCCGTTGCTGTAACCTTCTGGCTGTTGCATGTAAACCTCTTCAGTCTGTTTTCCAATCAAAAAGTCATTATTTACATCCAGTTGTCTTATATCCCATCCTTTTTTTTATTACTATAGTTAACATAATTCTGATGGTTGTGGGCATTATGACTGGTAAGAAGGTTTCGATGAAGTCAAACCCAAATTGTTGCGCATAGCCTTTAGCGGCGAGTCTAGCCTTGTACTTGTCAATTGATCCATCCTCCTTCCTTTTTATTTTATATGTCCATCTACATTCGATAATATTCTTGTGTTCTGGTGGGTTTACCAAACTCCAAGTGTTGTTTCTTAGGAGAGCTTCGTATTCAGTGTCCATCGCCTCTTTCCATTTGTTTGATCTTATTGCTTGAGTGAAATTTAATGGTTCAGTCTCTGTTACTGAAGCATTATATGTTTTGGGTTCAAAATTTCCTCCTTTTGACCTCGTGATCATGTGATGTCCTCCTGGTTGCTGTGGTGGCTGTTGGAGAGTTGAGTCATTGTTGGTTGAATTTTCTTGGTTGCTGCTCTGCATGTTTTCACTGTCCTGTTCATTGTGGCTTTCTTGTGTCAATGCCAGCCTCGCTTGTTTGATGATTTGTTCCTCCTATAGCTTCACTTTGTGAGTCTGAGTTGTGTGTATGTTGTTGTTCTCCATTAATGATGTCTGGTGGTGGCTCAATGAAGTATGCTTTTTGTTGCAAAATTCTGTTTGGGCTTTCCTCACCATACTTTTTGTCTGTTTGTTTTTTGCAAAAGGAAAATTGTTCTCATCAAATATAACATGTCTGGAAATGTAAATCTTTCCATTTTTGTCCGTGCATTTGTAACCTTTTTGGTTTTGAGCATATCCAATAAATTTGCATGGACTTGATCTCATGCTTAATTTATAGTTGTTGTAGTCGCTTAGACATGAAAAACACAAGCACCCATATGTTTTTAGGAATTGATAGTCTGGTCTAACGTTGTAAATCATCACATAAGGGGTTTTATTACTTAGCACCTTAGTTGGTAATTTTTTGATGAGAAAAAAAAATGTATAAAATGCTTCATTCCAGTATTTCATTGGTAACGAACTTTGTGATAACAAAGTTAGATCAGTATCTACTATTTGCCTGTGTTTTCGCTCCACTAAGCCATTTTGTTCTGATGTGTATGGGAAGGTTAGTCTGTGTTTGATGCCCCTTTTAAGAAAATAATTGACTAATGGTTTAAATTCGGCTCCTCCATCTGTCTGTATGATCTTGGCATTGTGATTAAGTTGCTTTTCTATATGTGTTATAAATTGTATAACAATGTTGAAAGCTTATGATTTAGATTTCAGCATGTATATCCAAGTGTATCTAGAATAAGCATCGATAAAAGAAAGATAGTACCCTAGTCCCTGATATGATTTTAATGGCGCTGGTCCCTATAAGTCAGTGGCTATAAGCTCCAATGGCTTATTGTAACTGGTTTTAGAATAACTGAAGGGAACTTTTTGACTTTTTCCAAGTTGGCAGTGTGTGCATGTGTGCTTAACAGGTATGTCAATATTAAAAGAAATATTATTACTACGTAAAACCTGTCTTACAATATCAAATTTTGGATGTCCCAATTTTGGCTTGCCATGAATAGATAATATTGTAGTTATTTCTACTATCAAAATTATCACTACTAGAATTACATTCGTAGTTGTCATAACTATTACTACTAGCATTTATGTTATTGCACCAGTACTTTCCATTTGGATTCCTGGTTTTCAAATTGTTCAATTTGTATAGGCCTTCATGTAGATTACACTATAGTAATATTTCATGATTTAGACAGTCTTTAACTACACAGTACCTAGGGTGGAATTTGAAATAAGCACTATTATCATTGGCAAACTTTGATACACTTAACATATTTTTATTAATGGAGGGTACTCTATGAAGATTGTTTAATTTAAGTTTTCTATTTCCAAAAATTATGCCTTTGCCAATGTCTGTGATGTTAGCGGTGTCGCTAATACCCAAAAGTAAATGTCTCATACCTAAGTAATTTTTGCTTCCGACGTTTAAGTTTTGGAGATTATTAGTTATATGGTGGGTTGCACCTGAATCCGGATACCACTCTTCAAATACATTATCCTCTTTATTTCCACCATCATCACTTGTTGTGCTCTGATTTATGTCTGTAGTGTTACTGTTTTTGCATGGATTTCCAATTACAGCAGTATAGGCTTGTGCTCCTCTTTGAGATAAGTTATTATGACCAGTTTGCTACCCATTATTGTCTGCATTGTACCTGAAATAGCATTTTTTTGCTGTGTGACCGAATTTTTGGCAAATTTGACACTTTACGCGGTTGTTATTATTCCATCGGCCTCTTCTACGTCCTCTTTGGGGCTGATAACCTCCCCTTTGAGGTTGCAATCCGCGCTGGTACCGGTAGTTTGCCAGCCTATGTTATTATTACTTGATTGTATCTGCTTACCTTTCTTTACAGCGTAGTTGACAGATAATTCAGTTTGTGTTGTTTACCTTTTGTCAATTCTGCCTTCATGTGCAAGAAGTGCGGATCGAACAAACTGCAAGTTAGGTAAGGTTTGTTGTGTGGCTAAAACAGTTATAAGAGATTCGTACTCTTTGTTTATTCCACCAGTAATAAATAGGATTTGTTCGCTGTTGCTGATTTTGTGTCCTACTGCATTTAATTTATCACATAGGCCTTTAATTTTTTCAAGATATTCTTTCATAATTACACCCTCTTTTCTAGAGTTTTGTAGTTCACGCCTATATTGCATGATTCTTGTTGCTAATCGAGAACTGAAAATTTGTTGAACTGTTGTCTGTATTTCGTGAGATGTGTTGCATCCAACTATTTGCGATAATAAGTTTGTGTTAATCGATGATAGTAGCCATGAAGATAAAAGGCTGTTCTGTTTCTGATATGTGATGTGATCTGGGTTTGGTGTGAGGTTGCCTTCATAGTCTAATATCATTACTGGTGGCATGGCTATAGTTCCATTAATATATTCTTGCAAGTCGTACCCTTTTAAAGCAGTTTCAACTTGGTATTTCCATAATATGTAATTATCTTCGTCCAGTGATGTGGTGATAATCTGGCTCTTTGGTTTATCAGGTTTCGATGAGCTGGCGATGCACCATTGCTTGTGCTGGCCGAAACAGCATATGAGGATTCTTTGTCCTTTGGCACAATTATCAGGGATATGGCGAGGCAGTAAGGCGATTACTGCAGTCTGTTCTTACAGAAAATAAAGAGTCCAGAGGTTATAGAAGTGGTATATGCCTGGCTGGTATGGCAATGTTGATTTCATAGCCGATATTTTTGCTTGGCACAACGGAATCAATAATTGCAACCGCTATCAACTTCAAAAGGAACAAGGTGAAAATAAATATTCAGCAGCCAGCGAAAGCTAGTGAGGCTAATATTCATATGATGATCCAAAAACAATACGGTGATGTGTTGGATGGTCCCTGTGGTGAATCTCCAATGATGATAATGAAAGCCGAGGAGAAAAAAATAAACAAAATCCAGCATTTATGACTGTAAATAAGCCGTTCGGCGTTTAATTCTCTGATACCTTGTAAAATAGTAGAGAAGAAAACTTTATTTATGAATCATTGTAATTCATTTTTATACAATGCAATGATACAATCGACACCATTATATAGGCATGTCTGTAACAGTTATAATGCAAAGTTGCCTAAAATAATATAGTGGGCTTGGGTTGAATGTAAAAGCCATAAAAGCCATATGAGTAATACTGAGAATAAGTCGGTGTTGCTGTAAATCCAATGGAAACAAGTAGATCCGCATGTCTGTTTTATTAAGCCCTATGCTATTGTGTCTTTGTTTGTGAACTTGTAACTTTGACACCTTGCGTGGTGTAAGGAAGAATACCCTTTGCAGTGATAAGGAATAATACCCTTTGCGGTGATTATATTTTGTATTTAGTAGTTGAGACATGTTTACCTTTCTCCTGTGTTGTAACTAGTCTAGGCTAGTTTTCTCTTTTAGTAATTAGGCAACGAGCTAACTCCTAGTACCTGTATGTATTTATTGCTTGCTGTAATGAAAAATATTATTTCCATTCCATTCCAAATCGAAATATTCCAATATCGAAATATTCCGAAGATTATTTCCATTCCAAATCCATTCCAATTTGTTCATTGGATATTTCTGGTTATATCAAAACCGTTCACAAATCCAATTTAATTTATTTACAAATTATTGGATTTCAAATCTAGTTAATAACTAGTTCATTTTGATAAAAATACATTTTTATCTTTACAAACATGGAATTTTTCATCCAAATTCTTTTCAAATCATTTATTATGATTTTACACAAATTATTAATATTTTTAATAATTTTAATAAGGCCCTTTCATTCCATAAACGGTCGTCGAACTGCACTTACAACGACCTTTTCCAAATTTGATTTGGACATAATTCCAAATCCAACCGTTAGATTTCAAATCTCTTACATTCATTGGAAAGCTCTTTTCGATACGAACCAAACAGTTCAAGTTTTAAGAGAATCCGACGGTGATCTCCCGTGATGTCAATTCGAAGTCAATGGTCGAAATTCATGAACGGCCGCACTATGGCGCGTTCTATTCAAGCCATCAAATATATATAATATATATTATATATATTTCATCGATTTCTATTCAAAACGTATTTTATGAATCGTTTATGTATTCGTTTTAAAACGATTCTAACTTCATTTTCAATTTTAAATCAAAATTGAATATTCTATGTCATTGTAATATATAAATGATAATATTTTCAAAATATCAGATTTTGAAATCATTTCTTCTTCCGATATTCATTATAAAAATGAATAAAATCGATATAAATATCGTCCGCGTTAAAATGGCGCATAACTAATCAACACGGCTTCATATATTTCAATATTTTTGTGTCCATCCAAAATCGGACATCAAAATCAGATATTAATCATTTACTAAATATTATTTTAAAATATTCCTTATTTTAAAATATTCATTATTTTAAAATATTCCTTAGTTTAAAATATTCATTATTTTATAATATTTGTTCTTTCTGAATTGGAATCAGACACAGTCAATTACCATATAATCTTATTTATATGAATTTCATACAACACATGTATACAATAACAATGATAAACCATCATCCATCATCCAGAGTGCATTCTACACTGTATAAGCATTAAACATAAATAATTAACGCTTACAACAGTCTGTTAACCAATCGATTGACATACAGTTAAACAATTGGGATTAGTGTACGTCAAATATCATCCCAATACCCGTGTGGGGTTTCGACAAACAAAATACTGAATATTATTTGTGCAGTTGGGCGATGTGTAAAATATATCGTCCCAATTAATATCAGTTAAATAAGTGTACACAAACAAATCGTCTGATTTGTAAACGAATATTTATTCTATTCATATACTGGTTAAAATTAGTTTTTTAACTATAAAATATTTATTTCAACACATGAATATTATATTTAGTTCATTTATATAATAAAAATGATATTTTTATTGTTCTAACATATTTTAGAAAATTTTGGCAGCATAACGGCGCGATACTAGAACCGGAATAAGGTCTAGCCTTATCCCTCGCCTAATATTGGCCCGCGCCATACACATACCAATTCTAATCAATCCCATTTACATCCCAAACCAAAATCAAACAAATAAACCAATCAAAACAAACAACCAAACATCCACAGTTTCAATCAAAGGTGTCGGGTGCTACTAAGCACCGTCTGCATCCTAGTATATATTTAATTGTAAACAAAATTAGAGTGAGAAGTTCTCACCTTTGGTTTCCACTCAGTCAATCTTTATGGGACAATTTGGATTCTGTTCGCTTCCAGTCGGTTCCATCGAAATTTGTTTCACACAATTTTCATATTAAAAATCACATTTTTATTTAACGCTATATAGATAAAAATCACATTTTTATTATTGTTCTATCTGCATAAAAATCACATTTTTATATCGCTACTATATATATATATATATATATATATATATATCATATTTTTACAACGCTACTACATATATAAAAATCATATTTTTACAACACTACTTATGTAATAAAAATCATATTTTTACAACGCTACTTATGTAATAAAAATCATATTTTTATCATGCTCTCTATATAATAAAGATCATATTTTTATAACAAGGTCATTTAAATAAAAATCACATTTTTATTCAAATCTATGTATATTAAAATCATATTCTTAATTCAAATCTATGTTATAAAGAAATCGTATTTTTATTTCAAATATATGTATATATATATTGTATTTTTATTAAATAGTATTTCATATAAAGACCACATTTTTATTCAAAGATTTTTCCTATAAAAATCACATTTTTAATTACATAAATAAATAAAAACAAAATAAAAAAACTTACCGGTGGACTTAGGGGTGGGGATGGCGGCGCCGGAGTCGTGGGTGGTCAGGGGAGGAGCGGCGGTGGCCGTGATGTCCCGACGGCGGTCCATCGTGACTGGAGGAGGGGTTTGGGGCGGTAGGGCTTTGGGGGGGAGGGGCTGACAAGAACGCATCGGTTTTTTTCTTTTAAATCTGAAATCGGGAAAGAGAAGAAGGGGGGCCTATTATATAATTTAATTAATTAATATTTTATCCCTAAAAGTTGACTTTTAATTTCGAACTCCAAACGAGACCCAACGACTGTCGTTCCTAGCTAGTTACCCCCAATCCAGACACAATGGAATATGTCCGATAAGCCAATTCCATCGTTTTAATTAGTTTTTGTCAAAACTAAAATATAAATCATTATAATAGTCAACATTGATTTTAACGCACATTTTAACTTACCGGGGCCACATACTGACTACGAAAATTCCAGAAAAATATATCTAGCTATGTTTTGATGATACGGTCGTAACAAAACTAATTTCGTCAAATTTGGAGACCGTTTGAAAAATGGCCATTTTTCAGTCGATTAAATTCAAACTGAAATTACCAAACACGTTTAAATTCAACAAGCTCACATATTAATTCCAAAAATTATGAAAATTGGAATATAGCAATAATTTGACATTCCGGATCCAAAAAAAATGGTTTCGTTGAAAACGGAGGTCGTTTGCAAAATGACTATTTTTAAGGGCTATATATTATATTAAAACATATATAAATTCCACAGCGACTATTTTAAATTTTAAACTGGATGTGACTTTTAATTTATAAAGTGAAATGTCAGTTTCTTACATTATTAGAAAGATATTATTAGACAGATTCAAATATTTCTAGTTTCGTCCAATTCTGATTTATAATGAATTATGTATACTCAATTGAAATTAGAAATCGAATTTTCAAACTACCACGACATTTCAAGCTCGTTTTATAATTAAAATATATTTATTCATTCTAACTTCGCTTTAAATAAATTTTTAGTCTTTATTATTTAAAATAAATCATTTAAATATTAAAAATACATTAAAATAGCTAAAATAAAATTTTAAATTGGTTCTGAAAATCCGGGTTGTTACAATCTCACCTACTTAAAATCTTTCCATCCTCGAAATGGAAAGGAGCTAAAACTTGTTTGACTAACCAACTCAACTTTTATTCTGGCTTTCATTCTTCAACTTTTCAGTTTCTTAGAATTTCTAATTTTCCAAAAAATTGGCTAAAACCCTAAATTTTCGAAAACTTTCGCCATAACCTCCTTTGTATGGGGAGACCTTTAAAACCGCAATTTGCCTCACAGGGCCCTCATCAATCCAAAAGAAAAGAAAAAGCCAATCGGCTCATAAAATCATCAAAACCCAAGGAAATAGTAAACATGTACCTATTTGTCGGGCATACAATTTTATTCCTCTTCTTAGCTTCCATGCTATGACCTGTCCATTATATACACATGTACATGTATGCAATTTCAATTAGTTTTCAATTCAGTTCAATATTCGATCCGATTTTGGCTAAATTACCTTACATTCTCTTATTGGTTCAACATTTTAATTAGTCAAACTAATTATTATACAACACAACTAGCAATCAATTTGTTGATTGTCTTTTCAAACATATAACTTTAATATATTCAAAAATCATATTTTTTTTAGTTCCAAATCACAACAAATAACCCTATCTAGTTTTGGTTCTCACACCAGTCAATTGGAAATATATAGATGTCAAACTTTCGAAACTCGAACATAAATACTGATGATGGCGCGCCATCATCAGAATCATGCCCAGGCGACTAGAGTGTGATTCTATATCTATCCAGTATATTTGAAACTTCGTATACACGTGGCTCAGTCGTATATTAAAATCTCTATATACCCGATAGTCCAAAATCAATTTAAAATAAAATATTCAAATACGTATAATGAGGTTTAAATTTCCAAAACAAAATTTGTTTTCATTTTTATTTTAAAAATAACACTCTTCACACTCGTTCTAGGACGCTACTGATCCCATCTCTAACGAGCCATTCTTATGGGATATTACTAATTCAATCTCTGATGAATTCTTTCGTTCGGTTCTAATATTTCTTGTTCTCTAGCTCTGTAAACCAAAGCTCTGATACCAAATGATACAGCCTGAAACTCGCCCTTACAGGAAAGCTCAGATTGAGTTAAGAACACGACAAATTAGAATACAAACAGAAGAACATTTCATTGCTTATTACAACAATTACATCAGAGTACAATAATATAACAGAGTATGAATAAATAATATACATTTGATAAATATCAGAGATTCAGATTACAAAACAGCGGAAAAGTAACACATAACACAGCTTAAAGAAATACATGGATACAGAGCGTTCCGAATATAGCTCCAGCTGTAAACCAGGATCCTGTGAAAATTAATCTACAAAACCAAAACTCCTAGCTGCCTGTGTGGAAAATAGGGGCACCCAGGGTTTAGGATAAAACAATAAACTCCAGATCAGTCATGTGACTGGTGTGAGAACTAAAACAGTTATTTAAAACTTGACTTTAAAACTAAAGTAAATCAAGGGACCATGCCGTATAACACGGAAGAGGTTTTCTCCCAAGAATACCAGTGCATAAACAGTTATAAACAGCGTGATGCTTTTCGAAAAATGAAGCTATTATAAGACTCAGGTCCCATCACACAATGCAACGCAAGCCGAAGGATAGAGTTTTCCCTTATAATAGCCAAAAATGCTTGGTACGTTTAAAACAAATCATTTGATACTATTATAAGTGCCTATTGTATAATGTCACTTCAAATATAAATGTATCAATTATAGACGCCATGGGTACCATATATCATGTCTCCATACAAGGCTCTACAATCAAAACCGAAATGTCACGTATTATAATTTGGATTTCTGTCATGAGTCGAGGCAAGGGTGTACTCCTAACCACTTCGAGACACTCTAGCAAATGTCTCAGGACTACACACTCTGGGCAACCCTTGGATCCAGCAGTGTCGGTCCTCTCTTATGCTTGAGGATTGGTTATTCCTGAACACACGTTTCTCGGTCTATCAGACCTATCCATCGGCTCCGTAGTAACCGATATATCAGTGGCGCCTTGCTATCCATCATCCACATAGGTAAAAAATATAAATGTCTGGGCTCCATACCATGACACCACCCATAGCTAGAAAGAAACGTCATGTTCTCGTTGCGTCCCTTATCCCATTTTTGACTCATAACTAGGTATGAGGCTCACGAATTAATGCTATACACAAAGCTATGCCCTTTAAGGTCATGCTTTCATCATCAACCTCAAGAATCTGCTTTTCAACAGAAGCCTTGATCACTGCATCTCTACATGACACACTGACAATTTACTCCATGCAACTGATGTCTATCGATATATAACCTCTGAGCTTATACGTCTTAGAAAAGGGTGTTAAGCAAGAGAATAAATTCTCCGCTACCAAATAGATATATATTTAATAGAGATCAATCAACACAGAACATAATCCAATGTCAGATACACATCCATTTAATAGTTCGTTCTGGGTCTAAACGAAAATGGAGTCACCTTATTCCTCGTCCCATATGTCCAATACAGGAGAGAGGTCCTCGCATATCCGGTCGATCTCCAAGTACGTCTGGACGATCACTACTTATTACCTTGTCTTGGGTGTATAGCCTACTTAAGACATCATTAATCATCCAAATGATGTGAAGACCTCCGGTCTTCAACAACCGTCTTCATCGTCGACTTATCATCGAATCAATTATTCAGAATGGGTATAAACCCGGCCTTTCCGAATTATTCACGTATTTTATAATCAAGTGCCATAAAACACAACATACGTCTCATTCCAATTTTGAATATTCTTTTATTTAAATACTCATATCCTTTGGGAAAGGTTCCCATTAATTTTATCTAAGGTTTTAAATCTCGGATTTTGGCCAATATCTCGGAAAAATATCTCGGCTATCTCGGGCGATATTTGAAACACTTATAACTAAACTAGCTGCCAAATCTCGGATTTTGGCTAATATCTCGTATTTTTCATCTCGGCGATCTCGGGGAGATTTAAAAGCCTGATTTTATCAAAGATAATTTTTTTAAATTTATTCTTATCTTCCTTTAAATAATAATTCAAACCAAATCAAGGTTTATCCAAACAAGTCGGGATTATCGAACCATACCAAAGTAATCATTTCTTTTATTATCCCAATCCCAACCAATTCATCTCACGGAGCAAAACTGGTAATACTCCATATTTAACACCACGGTTTTATCGGTAAAATTAATTACCATTTCACGTTCAAATCTAATTAAATATTTAACTATCACCTAGAGTAAAACTAGTGTACTCCATTTTCGATCATTTCCCGAATTTGAAAATTTAAATTATCACATTCTCATTTCAATCTAATTAAAGATTCATTAAAACTCCACTTAGTTTTAATCTTCCCAAAAATCAATATTAATGATTATTTAACTTTGGAAATACAAACATGCCACATCGACAATCTACACCGTACCATTGATTTCTGCCGATATATAACCTCTAAGCTCGTACGTCTTAGAGAAGGGTGTTAAGCAAGAGAACAAATTCTCCGCCATCAAATAGATATATATTTAATAGAGATCAACAATACAGTTTCGAAATACAATGTTAAACATGTAATCCTGTCTTCAACTGGGTTAAAGAACTAATGTCATCTAAAACACAGTTCACGATAAACCCAAATCACATTCCATTAATTATGGATTCCTCACGGAAAATATATCAATATATAATCGATATCAATTTCTGTATCCGTCTAACAATGTAAATGGAATAACGACAAAGCCTTTTAAATTACGTATATATTAACAGTCTTCCTCCATACAAGCTCACTTTGATTATTACCAAATCGAATTCCATTCAATCCCAATTTATTTTGTTAAATTGGAAAACTTTACTTTGGAAAATTCCATTAAATCTTAGAATAAAGATTTATAAATTCCAAATCTTAACTTCACTGTTAATCGGGTTAAAGAACAAGTGTTATTTAAAACACCGTTCACGATAAACCCAAAAATCCAATTCTTAATTCAATTCCAATTAAATATTAATTAATTGGTAAACTTCTCTAAACCTTAATTAAAAGATTTATTCTTTTCTCCACTAAGTTTAAGAACAGTGTTACTGAAGACACCATTCACGACAAACCCAAAATCCCATTTGATATTAAATATAAGGCTCTGAATAGAAATTATATCAGCTTATATTCAATATCAAATTCTGAAACCAAAAAATATCATATGGAAATAACGATATAAATATATATTCCAAATTTCCATAACAATATCCGCATAATCACGGAATCCAATATCGAAATATTCCGAAGATTATTTCCATTCCAAATCCATTCCAATTTGTTCGCTGGAAATTTCTGGTAATATTAAAACCATTCACAAATCCAATTTATTTTATTTAAAAATTATAGGATATCAACTAGTTAATAACTAGTTCATTTTGATAAAAATATATTTTTATCTTTAAAAACATGGAATATTTCATCCAAATTCTTTTCAAGTCATTTATTATGATTTTAAACAAATTATTAATATTTTTAAAATTTTTATTAAGGCCCATTCAGTTGATTTCCAAAAACGGTCGTCGAACTGCACTTACATCGACCTTTTCCAAATTTGATTTGGACATAATTCCGAATCCGACCGTTAGATTTCAAATCTCTTATATTCGTTGGAAAGCTCTTTTCGATACAAACCCAACGGTCGGATCTCCCGTAATGTCAATTCGAAGTCAATGATCGAAATTCGCAAACGGTCGCGGCGCGACGCATTCTATTCACGCCATTAAAAATATATATTATATATATTTCATTGATTTCCATTCAAAACGCGTCTTATGAATCGTTTATAAATTCGTTTCAATACGATTCTAACTTCATTTTTAATTTTAAATTAAAATTGAATATTCTATATCATTATAATATATAAATGATAATATTTCAAAATATCAGATTTTGAAATCATTTCTTCTTCCGATATTCATTATAAAAATGAATAAAATCAATATAAATATCATCCGCATCAAAATGGCGCATAACTAATCAACATGGCTTCATATATTTCAATATTTTCGTGTTCATCCAAAATCGGACATCAAAATCAGATTTTAATCATTTACTGAATATTATTTTAAAATATTCCTTATTTTAAAATATCCATTATTTTAACATATTCCTTATTTTAAAATATTCATTATTTTAAAGTATTTGTTCTTTCTGAATTGTAATCAGACACAGTCAATTACCATATAATGTTATTTATATGGATTTCATACAACACATGTATACAATAACAATGATAAACCATCATCCATCATCCAGAGTGCATTCTACACCGTATAAGCATCAAATATAAATAATTAACGCTTACAACAGTCTGTCAACCAATCGATTGACATACAACTAAACAATTGGGATTAGTGTACGTCAAATATCATCCCAATACCCATGTGGGGTTTCAACCAACAAATACTGAATATTATTTATGTAGTTGGACGATGTGTAAAATATATCGTCCCAATCAATATCAGTCAAATAAGTGTACACAATTAAATCGTCCGATTTGTAAATGAATATTTATTTTATTCAGATACCCGTTAAAATTATATTTTTAACTAAAAAAATATTTATTTCAACACATGAATATTTTATTTAGTTCATTTATACAATAAAAATGATATTTTTTATCGTTCTAACATATTTTAGAAAATTTTCGCAGCATAATCGCGCGATACTAGAACCGGAATAAGGTTTATCCTTATCCCTCGCCTAATACTGGCTCGCGCCATACACATACCAATTTTAATCAATCCCATTATAATCAATCCCATTCACATCCCAAACCAAATTCAAACAAATAAACCAATCAAAACAAACAACCAAACATCCACGGTTTCAATCAAAGGTGTCGGGTGCTACTAAGCACCGTCTGCATCCTATTATATATTTAACTGTAAACAAAATTAGAGTGAGAAGTTCTTACCTTTGGTTTCCACTCCGTCAATCTTTATGGGACGGTTTGGATCCTGTTCACTTCCAGTCGGTTCCATCGAAATCTATTTCACACGATTTTCATATTAAAAATCATATTTTTATTTTAACGCTATATTGATAAAAATCACATTTTCATTATTGTTCTATCTGCATAAAAATCACATTTTTATATCGCTACTATATATATAGAAATCATATTTTTACAACACTACTACATATACAAAAATCATATTTTTACAATGCTACTTATGTAATAAAAATCATATTTTTACAACGCAACTTATGTAATAAAAATCATATTTTTATCATGCTCTATATATAATAAAGATCATATTTTTATAGCAAGGTCATTTAAATAAAAATCACATTTTTATTCCAATGTTATACATATAAAAATCACATTTTTATTCAAAGCTATGCATTTTAAAATCATATTCTTGATTCAATTCTATGTTATAAAGAAATCGTATTTTTTTTTCAAATCTATATATATATAAATCGTATTTTTATTATATGGTATTTCATATAAACACCATATTTTTATTCAAATATTTTTCCTATAAAAATCACATTTTTAATTACATAAATAAATAAAAACAAAATAAAAAAACTTGTCGGCGGACTTAGGGGTGGGGATGGCGGCGCCAGAGTCGTGGATGGTCGGGGGAGGAGCGGCGGTGGCTGTGCAGTCGCAGCGGCGGTTCATCGTGACTGGAGGAGGGGGTTTGGGGGCGGTTAGGCTTTAAGGGAGGGTCGGATTAAAGAAGAAGGAGCGGGGGTTGCAGCGTTGGGTATGGCGGTAGGGAGGGGTGCTCGACTGCGGCAGTGAAGCCTGCAGCGACGACAGGAGGGGGTGAGGGGGAGGGGGGAGGGGCTGACAAGAACATGATGGTTTTTTTATTTTCTTTTAAATCTGAAATCGGGAAAGGGAAGAAGGGGGGACTATTATATAATCTAATTAATTAATTTTTTATCCCCAAAAGTTGACTTTTAATTTCGAACTCCAAACGAGACTCGACGACTGACATCCCTATCTAATTACCCTCATTTCGGACACAATGGAATATTCCTGGTAAGCCAATTCCATCGTTTTAATCTGTTTTTGTCAAAATTAAAATATAAATCATTATAATAGTCAATGTTAATTTTTACGCACATTTTACTTTACCGGGGCCACATACTGACTCCGAAAATTCCCAAAAAAAATATCTAGCTATGCTTTGATCATACGGTCCTAACAAACTAATTTTGTCGAATTTGGAGACCGTTTGAAAAATGGTCATTTTTCAGTCGATTAAATTCAAACTAAAATTACCAAACACGTTTAAATTCACCACGCTAACATATTGATTCCAAAAATTATGAAAATTGAAATATTGCAATAATTTGACATTCCGGATCCAACAAAAGTAGTTTCATTGAAAACGGAGGTCGTTTGCATAATGGCTATTTTTAAGGGCTATATATTATATTAAAATATATGTAAATTCCACAGCGACTATTTTTAAATTTTAAATTGGACGTAACTTTTAATTTATAAACTGAAATCTAAGTTTCTTACATTTGTTAGAAAGATATTATTAAACAGATCCAAATATTTATTGTTTCGTCCAATTCTGATTTATAATGAATTCTGTATACTCAATTGAAATTAGAAATCGAATTTTCAAACTACCACGCTATTTTAGGATCATTTTATAATTAAAATATATTTATTCGTTCTAACTTCTCCTTAAATAAATTTTTAGTCGTCATTATTTAAAATAAATCATTCTAAATATTAAAAATACATTAAAATAGCTAAAATAAAAATTTTTAATTGGTTCTGAAAATCCAGGTTGTTACAGCATGTACCAATGACGCCACGGAAAGGCCTGCCATGGAAAGTAAGGAACACATCATTCCTGATTTTTCGGATAAAGGTAGGAGGGTCGATCGTCACTTCGTCAAAAAATGCCTTATTCCTGGCACACCAAATGTGCCAGCATAAGGCAAAAAATCAGATGCTGGAGAATAGAACGTAAAGATTTACTTGAAATGCCGGACCACCAGAGTCTCAGTAAATCTTCCATCGATGCGGCATTACTGCAACAACCCATCAGATTCCCGAAGTAATTCCAGACTGCCCGGGCACAAGAACCAGAAACTAACAAATGAAAGGAAGATTCGGAGCATCAAGAATAACACCACCTACACCTGGACACAAGAGGGATGCATGTACAATGAAGATTCTCATCGATCGGAAGACCTTCATGTAAGGTTTTCCATATAAATAGAGAAACCTTAGGCAGAATACGGACATTCCAAACGGAACTGAAGACAAACAAACGTGGAGTAGGAATTCTAATGAATTCCATGTCGCCTTCAGCGAGAAGGGTCTACCGTCCCAAAGGAGACCACCCCCATGGGCATCCGTTATGCCTTTAACGGACTGCATCCTTTTCCATGACTCACTAGCGTAGGATGGAATGCCGATGAAATTCGCATTAGCACATCTACGGTACTTGGCATGGAGGAACGTCAACCATAGGGAATTGTTCATTCCAAACCGCGCCCATAGCTTACAAGCATATGCCAAACAAATGTCCTTGGGGTTACGGAGACCAAGGCCTCCCTCACTTTTCTTACGACAAATGGTGTTCCAAGATATCCACTGGTGCCGCAAAGTGTTGTCCCTGCTTCCTCAGAAGAAAGCAGAAACCAACGACCGATAAGAATAGAAAAAAGAAGCAGTGGGAGTCGTAGCAGCAAAGATATGGGATCCCAGCGAATCTAGGACTGATTTAATGAGGACCACTTTACCAGCCTGGGAAATGAGGGAAGCATTCCACCTAATAATCTTGCCCTTAACTTTATCAGATAGAGGGTTGAAGATGGCGTTGAGCTTCCTACCTCGGTATAATACTATTCCCAGGTAAGGAAGAGGCAGGGAGGCCTTAGAAAAACCAGAAGTTGACCCGATCCAAGAGCATCTTACCGTGGATAGATTTTTCGTGGGCACGAAGCAGCTTTTAGAAGAGTTTACGAGTTTCCCTGAGCAACTCTCATACTACCTAATAAAAGCAAGAAGGGACCTGATAGAACGACGAGAGCCATTGGTGAAAATGATGATGTCATCCGCGAAAGACAAGGATGAGATAAGAGGACAACCCGAAGGGATGCCAAACCTATGAATATGGCTAGCTATCGTAAGAGAGTGCAACCCTCGAATGAAAGCCGCGGCAGCAAGGACGAAAAGGGAGGGGGACAAGGGTTCACCCTGATGAAGACCTCTCCCTGGTCTGAAATAGCATGCAGCTGATCCGTTTATGAGAACGGAAAAATAGCAGTTGGAGATGAGCCTCCAAACAACATCTATAAGTGGTTCTGGAAACCCAAAAGCCCTTAGAACCTTGATTACGAAGAACCACGACATGCGATCATAAGCTTTAGCCATATCGAGCTTTACTACCACATTAGAGCCACGAACCTTCTTATCAATTTGAGAAATCAGTTCTTGGGCTAGAAAGACGTTATCAGTGATCAAACGTCCTTTAACAAACCCAGCCGGAGAGGAAGAAATAAGACGCTCGAGAAACGGAGCTAGCCTAGTGGTTAGAACCTTAGATAAGACTTTGTTAGAGAAACTACACAAACTAATTGGTCTGAAGTCCCCACAAGTGCTAGGATGATCACAATTTGGGATGAGGACCAGGTTGGTCGAAGTCCATCCCGCTGGGAGATCATCGCCTGAGAAGAAGGACTGAATGGAAAGACAAAAATCCGCCTGAATAACAGGCCACACACTCCTGTAAAAGACTCCATTGAAACCATCTGGCCCACACGCACTATCCTTGCTAAGAGAAAATACGCGGGCACGTATTTCTTCCGAGGAAGGCGGCTAGATCGGAGCTATTCGATGGAAGGATCAGATTAGGGATGAATGCCAGCATGGACGGATCAAAGGCAGGAACTGATGGAGTGCTAAGGAAGGACTTGAAATGGGAAAGAATAGTATCTTTAACTTCTACCAGAGTTGAAGCCAAAGATAGGTCAGGTCTACAGATCTGGAGAATAGACAGGAGGTTGTTCTTCTTACGAATGGACGAGTGAAAAAACCTAGAGTTCATATCCCCATCAACAACCCACTTGATCCTAGCTTTCTGGTGTAAGTGGTCATGTTCGATACAAAGTTCTGACGAAAAGGCAAGCTGGGCCAATTCCCAAGCCTCCTTGTTGGCAGCAATGGGATCTTCATCGAAGGAAGCTTCGACAAGGATAAGAGATTCTTCAGCCACTCTAACTCGGTCGAAGATATTTTTAAAGACGAACAGATTCCCCGCCTTTAGGCGAGTCATAAGGCACTTCAGCTTACAGGAGAAAATAACACAAGAGGGACCATACATAGTGGAGTTCCAGGAATCTTCGACTACACTAAGGAATGGGTGGTGCGATACATACTCTGGAATCTAAAGGAAGATGGACCAGAAAGGGACATGGGGAAACAGCTAAGGAATAAGGGAGCATGGTCAGAATAGGATCGATGAAGGTGAGATATGGAGAAAGAAAAGAGAAGGCTAAGTCAACCTTCAGAGGCGAACACACGGTCCAGTCTAGACAGAATCTGGTTTGGGCTTCTTGGTTGTTACTCCAAGTATAGGCCAACCCAACGGAGGATGCTTCTGTTAGACCCGAGGTGATGATAAAGGAGTTAAAGTCTGCAACCGCCAAACGATTGACAGCATTGCCTCCCCGCTTTTCTGCCTGACTGTCGACAAAATTAAAGTCGCCACCCAAAACCGATTCAGCAAAGCCTAAACCGGATAGAGAGAGGATATCGACCCAAAGGCCTTGTCTCTCAATCCGATCGCACTCAGCATAAACTGCTGAGAACAAAAAGGACGAAGAGAATGACGGGAGCGAGCAAGCCACCGATAGAAGCTGGATCGAATCGAAAATAGGGCGGATGACAACGTCTTTGGACCACAAGATCCAAATCTTGTCGGACACGTTAGCTAAAGCACCACCAAAGTTAAAGAAAAAAACGGTAGAGGAAATTGCATCTGGTCCCATAAGAGGTTCCAGGTGTGCAATAAGACAGATAGAGTGCTTCCTAATAATCCGTTTAAGACGAGCAACCGACTCTTCATTCCCAATAATCCTAACATTCCAGAACAAGAAGTTTGCCATAAAGACCAACAACATAGAACAAGATAGAGCACAGAAGGAAGGCTACAGAATCAACCTCGTCGCCTAACTCAACTAAAGTATATGGTATGTCGAGTAGATCAAACGATCTTCTCGGACGCCGCTATAGAGCATGTGCGAAAGGTACGGGGGATGCGAGGAGCCTCACTTCGAATACGTCGAGGTTAGCGGGCTTTCGAGGCGGTGGGGACCAAGCTACGACTAGAGGCATGCGACCTAGCGCGAGAAGGGTAAGAATTCTTAGTAAGCCTAGGCCCTAGATAAACGATCATTGATGATCTCTACGACAGAGGAACCCAAAGAATGTGTGGGGTTACTCAACTGAGCCAACACCAGTTGTTGTGTGAGCTTTACCAAAGCCGGTCTATCATCAAATTGATAGACCCGTACTATAGGTAAAGATAGAGCGACCGAATAAGAATAACCAAACGAAATCTTGGACAAGCATGAGAGGCCACCTCCCCTGTGAACCGTATAGTGGACATCCTATGTGTCCACTGTACGCCTACGTAAGGGAAGCCACCCATCCCATGGAGCCAAGGCATCAAAGAGGAACAAAAAGGTGGCAAGCAACTCGAATACCTCATCTGATACGAACGAGTCACTAACGATACTGAAAAGGTCTCGTAGTGACTCGATATGAAGACGGAACCCAACCAGAACGCAAATGCCCATAGAAACCAAACGAAGCTGTGAAGCTCTGACCAGTCGAATATGCCACAAAAGAAACCCGAAGCAAGCTCGAAAGCGGACCAACCCAATACGAAAAAGCGGGTAACAAACCAACCAAAAGTAAAGCTTGCAAATCCACTAAAAAAGGGACCCAAAAAGACCAATACTCGACTGAAGGAAAGTGCCAGTCAAAAGCAGCACTTATTCTCTCCAACGAAAGAGGAAATGCATCCATAGAACCACCCCAAAGCACACACACATGACAATACACAGGCACATACATAGGATGCAAACCCATGCCAGAAAGCAAACACTTGAAGGTGTTTAAGCTCAATTCATCACACACCCAGCAAACCTCCCCACTAACACACAAAGGATCAAACTGAACTATTACCTCACATCTATAACTACTGAAACCGATCACATAAGGAAAAAAACAGGACCAAAAAACAGATGGCACAAATAACCAGAGCGGGAAATTATAACATCCGCCCTCAGCAATACACTCTTGCCAATGACAGGCCCAAACATCAGAGGGGTGCAAATAAGCTCAGTCCGACCAAAGAGTTGACAGAATTATATTTTCTGTATATACATACATACATACATACATATACATATACATATATATATATATTCTAGAGAATAGAGTTAGTATATTTTTTTTTGATTTACGTGTGGAACCTAAGACTTCACTCAAGCGATTGCTTGTCGGTCTTAGTAAACCCCACAAGTAGTGATATACCATGATTTTTCAATGCCTTCACACTACCTAGGTAGTCACCCCTAGAAATTGGCAGAGTAGCTCATTTGGTTAGAACATGTGACTTGCATACAAGAGGTACAGAGTTCGATCCCCGCCAGTGCCATATTTAAAAAGAGTTAGTATATATTTTATTACAATAATAGTTAAAACAAGGTTGTTGTCATCAAAACCATCATCAACAACATCTCTATCCCTAATAGATTGCTCTTGAAGTAACAGTGCTCTAGAAGAGACCAGTGACATGTTTAACAAATAAATGTAAAGTGATTCACGTGCCTAATTATTGAGATCTCAACAAATCATGTATATAACTAATAAGAAATAACCACCAATGATTATACTGCAAATAATAAAGCGCTTGTATTCATAAATGGATTGAAGATCTTGAATTAGAGAAAAATGACTGACCATCACGAAACTCTCCTAAATAAGAAATATAGAGACCTGTAATATATATACACACACACACACACACATATATATATAGAGAGAGAGAGGAGTGATCAAGAGCACCCTAAATAGTCCAGCACCCCTTTAGCCCCCCTGATTTCCACCACACAATCTCCTTTCTCTCTCCTTCCACTAACTCTCTCTCTTCCACTAACTTAATAAACAATAAATGAGAAGCTATTAAAGAGGTGCAAAAGGGGTGCCAACAAAATGGGGTGCCATATAACCTTCCATATATATATATATATATATATGTGTGTGTGTGTGTGTGTGTGTGTGTGTGTGTAACAACAAAAACAAAATAAAATTATTGAAATGCTTATAGTTGTCGACAATATTTTAAATCCCTAAGGCATGATAAAATAATTGATTTGAAGTGATGGAAGTGTTTAAAACACTAATTCCCTGAAGCTGTAAATCTTGGTTAAATCGCATTAACTGATGAAAGTATAATAGTTTTTGAAGATTTTTTTTATAAAAAATGCAAAGAATAAAAGTATAGATTGTATCTTTTTTTCAATGTTGTTGAAATAAAAATTCAGATATAACTCATGGTGACTAGATTACTTCCTGCTTTTAACTATTATTGCATTGAAACTCTTAATATCCACTACGACATAACTGCGACAAGCAAAACTAATGTCAAACACCAAAATAAAAATAACTTTTTATAGTTATAAAGGATAAAAAAAAATAAAGAGTGTATATTGCAACATTCTTTTTAGTATTATTGTAATTAAAATCTTTATATGATTCATGCTGAGTGGACTACTTCCTGAGCGTTGTTGCAATGAAAATCTTAGTATTCCCGAAAGATATAGTTGCAATGAGAAAACTAATATCAAAAAACAAAATGAATAAAATACAAACTATTTTCCATAAAAGCAGGAGACAATCTGCATAAAATGCTAGCAATATTTGGAAAAAACAATCTTGAATGAATTGCTTGTATTAAAGGAAGTTATAAATGATGAGCATATTAAAAAGAGAAAATAGAATTATTGTCTTCTTATTTTAGTTTTATCAATGCTTTTCTAAAGGATGTTGTTATTGACACTCCAAATATTAATAAGGAGTGGTCAAATTTTAAAAACACTCCAATCATAAAAAGAATGTTAGGGGGGTCATGTACTTAATTTTTTACGTTTTCATTTTACTCTGGTAATAACATCAGTTACCATCCCAAATCCCAATCAATTTCAAATGCAAAAAAAAAAATTAAAAATTGCTAACAAAAAAAAAGCGATCGATTAGGAAAATGTGGTGCATCGACAAATTCGGCGGTGGGATACCGTACCAAAAAAAATTGTTCGATATATGCATATTAATTTTCCATGAATGATATATTTTCATCTAATCAGATGCATATCGACAAATGAGATTATTGGTAATTTGGTATAAAAATCGGATTCAGTTCGACTAATATACCGTATAATTTTTTTTAATTAACAACTAAAATAAGGATTATTGTAAAGAAGGCTAATTTGGTATAATAAACTTTATTGGTTAAGAGGGTGCTCTTTGCATTGAACTACCCTTAACAAATTCTATTTTCTTTTTAAATTGATCCCACTTTAACAATACTTGAAGTGTCAATAACAATCGCCTTTCTAAACTATGAGGATTAGAAGTATTTGTATACGATTTTAATTGTTGAGGCATGTATTTAAACTTAAAAGATAAATTATAAAATCAAGGAATTCTATATAGATATTTCATAATATACTATTTTTCGTTCATTAAATTTTCCACATAGGTTTTTCATTTGTAAGGTTTTAATGAGACAACACGTACATTGATTTCGTAGTGTCAATTTCTATCTGATATAGTAAACTATTGAAGTTTGGCATAATATACTGTACTTTTTTTTATTTCACTACGATTGTTCCATAAGAACAAGGGGGTAAAATTTTATCCATAAGGACAAATTTTAGTATAAAGGGAATAATTCAGGGGACCACCATAATTCCTCCCTTTACACTAAAATTTGTCCTTATGGACAAAATTTTAGCCTCTTGTCCTTATGAAATAATTTTTTGTTTATTTTGTCCTTTAGGGTATTTTTCTGAAGTAGGGTATTTTCCTGATGTATTAAACAATCTTCGATCTAATGAAGTATTGGATTATGCCATTTATATTTACTCTTTTATCTTCATGGAGATCTTTCCCAGTTGGTTTTTCTTAGTAAAGTTTTGATGGGACATTATTCTAATTTAGAGGTATTATACTTTTCTTAGATGAAATAAGACACCAAAATATGTTACGGTACTCTTTTTCCTTCACTAAGATTTTTTTTTTCTACAAAATTTTTCTTAGAAGATTTAATATGACATTTTTTCGATTTTGAAGTATCGGTTCCTTTATAAAAAGAATATAATTTTATATGATATCTATGACTTTCAAGTTGCACTTTTTTATCCATTTAAGGCTTTGTTCGTTGGGATCTTCAAAAATGTTTTTAACGAGGCAATGGACAATATCTATATTGATTGAATATAATATGTTTGCAAGATAATAACGAGAGAATTAATTTTCATATACGTTTTGAAAGGGGACAAATTCAAATTACCATATGAACATCCAAGATTTTAAAAGACGAATATTCGTGAAGAATGTTATAAAATTTATGGAGGTGGGTATGCTAATATTACAAGAACATTGTTGTTACTTTTATTTTCTGTGTATGCGATAAATATGGTCTTATTATAAAGTTTTTTCAGATCTGTTGCCAAAAAAAATTCTTATCTTATTTTCGTATTGCTTCTTACTTCTTTATTGTTCATAACATTTTCTTTATTTTAGCCATATTTTGAATGGTCGTTCTGCAATAAGCCCTCTTTTTCCACAGTGTTAGGTTTTGTATCTTCTATTATTTTAACTTCCTAACACATACACCTTTGAAAGTTAAGTGCATGGACTAGGATATAGCGTGATTAAAAAACAGTTTAAGCCGTCCTAAACTATTTGAATCTCTATAAAATATAATAAAATTTGCTTATTTAAAGAACACCAAGCAAGTTAAGTGCATCTTCGTTAATGATGCCGAACAAGCAACTTGCTTTAAAATTTCAACTGTGCTTCAATCTACCGTTCCTAAATAAATTTTGCATTTTAATAATACCATTCCTACAAACTTCAAGCCTTATTATAATGCTTAGCAGCTACCTTACTAGTTTTCAATTAAATCCTATGGACAATTTGTCATTTAATATTTCAAAAATATGCATCATAATGGAAATGGAAATGGAACTTCAACTTCAGCTTAACTCATACTACATTAATACTCACCTATAAATAGAAGCTCATACAGCAAACTCCAAACCATCCAAGCAACAATACTATCTAGTTCACCAAGTCATTTGCCCACTAATGCCTTCAACAATCATTAATGGTACTACTGCTGCTCCAAAAAGGTATAACAAATTTTTTTTCTTCATTGCAGTGCCAAAGATAAATAAAAAATGTGAACCATTTATATCTATAGATTAGAAGGGAAGGTGGCAATAGTTACAGGAGGGGCAATGGGTATAAGAGAAGTAATAGCAAATTTTTTCTGCTTCCACGGTGCAAAAGTAGTGATCGCCGACATTAATGACGACCTCGCTCAAAAGGTCTATGCATCCATAGGCTCCGAAAACATAATCAGCTTCATTCATTGCGACATATCAAAGGAAGAAGACGTCAAGAAAGCAGTAGACTATACAATTTCAAAGTACGGTAAGCCAGACATCATGGTAAACAACACAGCCATACTCGAGCCTCCATACTCAAGAATCATGGATTCAATAACGTCAGATTTTGAACGTACAATGTCTGTGAACTGCACAGGAGTTTATCTATGCATGAAGCATGCAGCAAGAGCAATGGTGGAAGCTGAAATAAGAGGAAGCATTATAAATTATGGGAGTGTGTGCTGTAACTGGAGGGATAGGCCCACATGGATATGTAGCATCTAAGCATGCAGTTGTAGGCCTTACGAAGAATGGGGCGACAGATTTAGGGCAGTATGGGATAAGAATGAACTGTGTTTCGATGTTTATGTCTCGATCTCTTATTTCTAGTCTCATATCTGTTGTCTACAATAACAAAATAAAACAACAATATCATGTCTAATTATATCAATCATATCATTTAATAATGATATGCAAATTATGACCATATCACCCAAAAAAAAGAATGAAAAAAAAAAGAATGAGGTAAATATGCCTTCACTTCTTGTAAAATATATAGATGAATATGTATTATCATAAAAAAAGAAAGGTGTTTATTTACTCTCATAGAACATCAATCTGCTTAGGCTCACCTCATATCTTTTGAATCGCAGGGTCAGCCCTCAAGCTTTTGTATAACACACTATTGTTATCCTGTACAATAAAGTTATTCATGTAAATAAACACGGATTAAGATATTTAATACACAGTATATCTGTGTATACAATAGTTTATATGAGCAAGACTCTTTTATAAGTGGTCAAAGTAGAAAATGCAAAGAGAGTCCAGTCTAATATAAGCAAAACTAATATCAAGCACCAAAATGAAAGAATACAAACTGTTTTTCGATAAAAGTAGCATACGAAGTGCATAAAATGCTAACAATATATAGAAAAAACAATGTTGAAAGAATTTCTTGTATTAAAGGAAGTTTTCTATAAATGATGAGCATATAAAAAAGGAAAATAGAATTATTGTTTTCTTATTTTAATTTTCTCAATACCTTTTAAAGCTATATGGGTTACTAGTATTTGTAGCATGCTAAGATATGTATTCAAACTTAAAAGACAAATTATATAATCAGGGGATCCTATGCACTCATAATGCATTATTTTTCTATCATTAATATTTTTTCTACGGTGTTTTTCTTATTATGGTTTCATCGAGACATTACTTTTATCTCGTAGTGTCAAATTCTATTTGAGATAGTAAACTATTGCAATATGACATAATATATTGTATTTTTTTTCTTCACTAAGATTTTTTCCAGTAAGTTTTCTAATAAAGTTTTCAATGAGGAAATAGAAATATTAAACAATCTTTGACATAATATTAAACAATCTTTATTTTTCATAACAATTTTTTTTTTGGGTCCGTCCTTATATAAATTTTGTAAAATTGAAAAGTCGTTCTGCAATCTACCCTCTTTTTCCACTGTGTTAGGTTTTGTATCTTCTATTATTTAGACTTCCTAACACATGCACCTGTGAAAGTTGGTGGGTAAGCATAAATAATTGGAGCTTTAGGCGCGACTCTATGCTAAAAACCAGTTAAAGCTGTCTTATGAATTATTATACCTAAGAGCAAAGTTAAGAGCATGGTACTAAACTACTTGAATTTCTGTAGAATATCATAAAAATCGCTTATTTAAAGAATCCCGAGCAAGTTAAGTGCATCTTCATTTATGATACCAAACAGTTCATAAATAAATTTTGCTGTATAATTATACCATTCGTATAAACTTCAAGCCCTACTATAATGCTTAGCAACTACCTTGTCAGTTTTCAATTCAACCCTATGGACAATTTGTTCATTTTATATATATTTGAAAGATATGCATCATTAAAACTTCAGCTCTAATTTAACTTATACTACACCAATACTCACCTATAAATAGGAGCTCGTACAGCAAACTCCAAACTATCCAAGCAACAATACTGGTTCACCAAATCTTTTGCCCACTAATGTCATCAACAATCATTAATGGTGCTACTGCTGCTCCAAAAAGGTATAGCAATTCTTTTTATCTTCATTGCACTGCCAAAAATAAATAAAAATGTGAACCACATATATTTACAGGTTGGAAGGGAAGGTAGCAATAGTTACAGGAGGGGCAATGGGCATAGGAGAAGTAACAACAAAGCTTTTCTTCTTCCATGGTGCGAAAGTAGTGATCGCCGACATTAATGACGACCTCGCTCAAAAGGTCTATGCGTCCATAGGCTCTGAAAACATAATCAGCTTCATTCACTGCGACATATCGAAGGAAGAAGATGTCAAAAAAGTTGTAGACTATACAATTTTGAAGTACGGTAAGCTAGACATCATGGTAAACAACACAGCCATACTCGAGCCTCCATACTCGAGAATCATGGATTCAATGATGTCAGATTTTGAACGTACGATGTCTGTGAACTGCACAGGAGTTTATCTATGCATGAAGCATGCAGCAAGAGCAATGGTGGAGGCTGGAATAGGAGGAAGCATTAGAAATTATGGGAGTGTGTGCGCTGTAACTGGAGGGATAGGGCCACATGGATATGTAGCATCTAAGCATGCAGTTGTAGGACTTACAAAAAATGGGGCGGCAGAGTTAGGGCAGTATGGGATAAGAGTGAACCGTGTTTCGATGTTTGCGTCGAGTTCGAGGATGACGAAGATGAAGGGAGTGTTTAAGCATGATGATATAGAGGAGATGGTGAATGAGGTGGGGAACTTGCGTCGAGTCCTAGGTCCTTGTATCAATAATTATGGGTTCAGGTGTGGATTATTTGGTTCAAATTTCAATTGTTTCTGGTAGCAATTATGTTTACGTTTGTAATAACAGACAACCACTGTTTTCATGACCGGACCGGGCCTCCGGTCCGACCATGAAAGCCTCGAACCAGCAGGATAAACGGTCCGGAAAGCCCAATAACCGAAATTTCCAATGAGCCCTGGAAACCGCGGCCCAACCACAAAAAACCTGGTTTTCTACCAAAATAAAACCAAATTGTACAATGTTTGATTTTTAAAACAGGCCAACGTCGAACAAAAAGCCCACAAAAGCACTTTGTTGTTGCCAGCCTTCTCAATTGCATTCAGGCGGTACTTCTTTTATAGCCAAATGGATTGAAAACTTAACCTACTACATACAATGTGGGACTGAAATCAAAAGTGTTTCACTATTTTCAAACAAAGCTTTAGTTTCAGCACACATGTTTTGTTCTCAGTTCAGTTCTTACGTTCTGAAAAGCATTTTAATAGGTTTTTATAATGGTCACGGTTTTAACGGTTCAACCGGTTCAACCATTGAACCTTCCGACCGTAATCAATCACGGTTCAATGGACGGCACGGTCATGAAAACTATGCAGACAACACCATAGAAAGGCTGGAATAATACTCTATCCCATATAATATTCTATTTTTCCAGAGTATCTCTAAGGCCATCCCTGTCGTTTGAAAATCAACAGAACCAACGCGCCGGCTTTTTTTTTGGTCTTTTTTGAGAGATTTATATTTTTTTCCACGCAGCGTAAAAATAGGCAATTTTCTGGGTAAGGTTCTTTCTCTTAGCCGGCTTTTTAAAACCCGATTAAGAGATTTTTTTTCCGTAGCGAAAACAACCCCCAACCCGTTGGGGGTTGCTCGGTTCAACCGGCTTCGATTTGACCACGACCAACCCCGCGGGTTGGGATTCTCTAACAGCGTGGTAGGAGTTCGAAATGGGAGCAATGGCAATTTTTATTTGTTTGCTCACGCTCCAACATAATGGATCTGAGTGCGAGGAATGAACACAAATGGCGATCTTTACTTTTTTCAGTGGAAATGTTAAACGGTAATCAGAGAACGGTTCGATGGAAAATAGGTTTTCTGATCATCATTTATGAATTTATTTATTTTTCTGTATGTTAAACGGATTTTTGATCATCGTTTAACACTTTTTTTTCAAAGTAACCGTTTGGCGCTGAATGAACGATGATTCTGTTAGGATTGTCTCGCATACTGTTAGTGGTGGCAATTAGACCCGACGCGATGGATCCGGACCCGACCCATCAGGTCTCGATTCTAGGCAGATCGGGTTTTGTCAGATTTGAACTATACATTTCAAAATTTTGGATCCGGCCCGATTCAAGCTTCGGTTCGGCTTCGGTTGGATTATAACACTAAAAATACATGTATTTCAATGCTTTTTGGTTAGTTCCTTCGGGTCATGTAAATTCAGGTCGGGTTTGATCGGGTCTTAAATATATTTTTTCAACACCTAGACCCGATCCGAGACTCATCGGGTTTTCGGTTCTCGGTTCTAATTGTCAGCCCTATATATTGTTAAGATAGAAATGGTGGTTTGAATAGATAGTTTCACATCACGGAATTAGTTGAAGAAGTGAAGTACAAATATGAGTTGGTAGACACGTAACAACAGGGATCCCTTTTGTTACAAGGTTGTGTGTGTCAACTCATATGCGTGCGCCATACGTGGAAGGAATGAGAGCTTTGTTCGGACCGTCGTTATAAAACAGATTCCTTTAGTTTGTTGTTTCTCGATAGGACTTAACCTACCTTTTTTTTCAAGTGCGCTGCCATTTCGAACGAATTACCATTCTACCCGTTCGGCAAGCAGATTTCTTACATACTTATGGTTTATTCTTATGAGTTAAATTTTAATAACATCTTTTTGATGTTTGCACTCATTCTTTATATGCTAGTGGATCTCAACACTACACTAATAAATGGCTATTCCAACGGCTCCGAGCCGTTGGCGGTCGTTTGAAGCTGTTAGAATAGAGTTCACAACTTCCAACGGCTTCCGACGGAATCCACAGACACTTTCCAACGGCTATTCCAACGGCTTCAAACGGTGACTTGTCATTGGGAACCGTTTAAAGACAGTGACCAATTTGTCATTGGAAGTTGTTGGTAGCCGTCGGAAAAACTGGATTAATTTTTTTATAACAGCAAGCATATAACCTTCCAGCCACCCCAATTTCATTTCAATCCATTTCCAGTCCAATTTCAGTTCAATTCCAATCAATTCCACATATATACAACACATACATATCAATTCCAATATAAACAACCAAATTAATAAATAAAACACTAATATATACAAAACAAATCATCCAAACATCCAGAATAACATCAAAATATACAAACCATCACCTACTCCGTACCATCAAAATATCCAACATCCAAACATGTCTACAAACCGTACCAATATATACAAACCATCAAAATAAATCCAAAGTATCATTCTCATTCACTCCGTAACAATATATACAACATCAAAACAAATCATCACCATCTCCAAGCCAAACACGGAAAAAACATACCTCAAGCTTCATCATGTTCGTCGCCTCCAAAGCAGACGATGAAGGAAAACTACCATGATTGTGCATGTACTCTGCAACGTTTTGATTCAGCTACTCAATCTGCATAGCTTGCACACGATTCTGGTTCTGCAGCTGCTCAATCAAGGCTCGCATCTCCTTAATTTCTGCTTTTTCTTAAGCCTTCTAAGCTTGTCGAACCTGCAAATAAAATGAATAGCAAAAAAGTTATGTCAGCATATAAAATATGACAAATTTTATTTGTACACCATAAACTGTTTTAGATACACCATACATATTGCTAAACTATCCTCAATTTAGAATAAAACGAAATAATTGTTCTATTTTAGTATCTATCTCTCGTGTATAGTCGAACAAAGAAACTTTGATTTCTAAAATTAATGAACTTTTGAAAATGATAAGATATTACTAGAAAAGATTTGTTTATATATTTGACAAACTCATTCAATCAAATAAATATATAGAAATTTGATTATGAATGATTTCATTGAAGTTTTAGAAATCAATGGTACTCCATTAGAGAATCAATGGTACTCCATTAGAGAATCCACCAGAAGAGATTTTGTTAAAAGAAACTATTAGCATCTCAAGCATAGAAGAAAAAGGAAATTTTGTGTGATATGTTATGCATGCTTTCCTATTTTGAGAGGAAATTTTGTGCATGCACTTCTTCTGAGCAACCCAAGACTTGGGTTTTTCTAATCCCATGCACAACCAACCAGCCCAAGACAACTTTTGCCATTATTTTATGTAACAGACTATTCATTTTAATTCCACCTGCTGTCAAACAGCTCCTCCCCGACGATGGTTGTCCCGACCAAGGGGGGTTGCCCGAGGCGGTGGCCTTACATGCCTGGCCCAAGGGCCGGCCCTGCATAATGTATTATTTTACATTCATTAATATTTTTCTTAGTATGGTTTCATTGAGAAATTACATTGATCTTGTAGTGCCAAATTCTATTTGAGATGGTAAACTATTGCAAATAATATATTGTATTTTTTTCTTCACTATGATTTTTTTTAGTAAGTTTTCTAATAAAGTTTCCAACGGGGCAATAGAAATATTAAACAATCTTTGACATAATATTAAACAATCTTTATTGTTCATAACTTTTTTTTTGTCCGCCCTTGTATAAATTTTTATTGAGAATGCTGCAAATTTCCAGAGAATTCCAAAGTATTGAAGATAATACAAATTTCTAGAATTCTCAAGAGATTAATAAATTGCTTTGTATTATTGAATAAGTATTTCTTGCTTTATCTAGAGTATTGTATCTAGAATATTCTTATGTATTATTATTAAATAAATTACTTGATGAATGTGGAATGTTCTCTCTAGAGAATTCTACATAATTGTAATGAGATGCCTATAAATATGAGCATGGGCACATTGTAAGGTTGTAGCAAAAACTATAAGCAATAAAATTGTTGTATTACAAAAACCATTGAGTAATTTCTCCATCAAACTTTCTTTCAACTATTCAACTATTTCAATCATTTATCCACAACAACTATTCAACTATTTCCTCTACTACAACTACTAACAAGTGGTATCAGAGCTTCGTTCATTCGCATATTGGGCGAAAAAACATTGCAACAATTATAAGCTATGGCAAACATTGCTCAATCTCCATCACCTTCTATCCCTATTTTTGCCGGTGAAAATTATGATTTTTGGAGCATAAAAATGAAGAAATTTCTTAGCTCTCAAGATCTATGGGATATTGTAGATGAAGGGTTCACTATTCCTGAAGATACTTCAACTCTTAGCCAAGCTCAGAAAAAGGAGATAAAGGAAAATAAACTAAAAAATTCAAAAGCGTTAAGTTTTCTACAACAAGCGGTGACCGACGCTATCTTTCCTAGAATAATGGGAGCTTCAAACGCCAAAGAAGCATGGACCACATTACAGGAGGAGTTTCGAGGAAGTGCAAAGGTATGCGCCATTAAACTTCAAACATTAAGGCGTGAGTTTAAATTAATAAAAATGAAGGAGTCGGATACCGTAAAGGATTATTACTCCAAAATAAAAGAAATAGTTAGTCAAATAAGGGCTTATGGGGATAATATTCTTGACAAGAGGATTGTTGAGAAAATTTTAATTTCAATTCCCCGTAAGTATGACACAATCGTGACTACGATCGAGCAAACTAAAGATTTGTCTACCTTATCGGTGACTTAATTAATGGGCTCCCTTGAAGCATTTGAACAAAGAATGAGCAGGCATGATGAAGACTCGATTGAAAATGCTTTTCAGTCGAAACTCAAGCTATCATCCCAAAATAAAGCATATGGAGAAAATAAGAATGATGGAGAAGATTCTAGAAACAAAGGAAATTCTAGAAATTTCTCAAAGAATAAACAAGGCAAATATCCTCCATGTGGAATTTGTAAGATGACAAATCACTTGGAGAAGTTCTGTCGGAATCGTGGAAAGCCGCAATGTCGACACTGTAAGAAATTTGGACATTTGGAGAAGAATTGCTTCAGCCTAAATAAGCATCAAGCAAATTTCATTGAAGAGCATGACAGAGAACAACATCAATATGATCGAGATCAACATCTTTTTTTATGCTACCCAAGATTCTAGTGAAGAAAATGGAGGAAACTGGTACTTGGATAGCGGTTGCAGCAATCACATGGCTAAAGATGGGAGCATCTTCAAGGATATTGATGATACTGTCAAAGTAAAAGTACGATTGGGGAATGGCACCGTCGTGGAATCAAAAGGCAGAGGCACTGTTATGGTGGAAACAAAGAAAGGTACAAAATTTATCAAAGATGTTTTACTTGTTCCAAATTTAAAAGAAAATTTGTTGAGCATTGGTCAGATGATGGAGAAAGGCTACGCTCTTCACTTCGAAGGAGACATTTGCAAAATATATGATAACAACAATAAAAGACTAGAGATAGCTCAAGTAAAAATGGAGAAGAGAAATAGAAGTTTTCCAATAAGTTTTAAATATGCTACTAATATAGCCATGAAAGCACAAGTTGATGATTGATGGTTATGGCATCGAAGATTTGGCCACTTCAACATTCAAGCCTTGAAATTGTTGTATCAAATGATGAGAGATTTTCCATGCATAAAAGAAAATAATGAAGCCTGTGAAGGATGTCTTCTCAGAAAGCAACACAGATCATCATTTCCATCACGAAGCACTTGGAGAGCAAAAAACTTGTTGGAGTTAATTCACACCGACGTTTATGGACCAATGAGAACACCTTCACTTCATAACAACAGGTATTTCATTCTCTTTATTGACGATTTTTCTAGAATGACATGGGTCTACTTCATTAAAGAAAAATCAGAAGTCTTTGGAATATTCAAGAAGTTTAAAGCTCTTGTCGAAAATCAAAGTGGAAAACGTATAAGGAAGCTTCGAAGTGATCGTGGTAAAGATTACAACTCCCATGAGTTTGATAAATTTTGTGATGATGAAGGCATTGAGAGGCAACTTACAGTTGCATATACTCCACAACAAAATGGAGTATCTGAAAGAAAAAATCGCACAGTCATGGAGATGGCAAGATCAATGCTGAAGGAGAAGGGCTTACCCAACACTTTTTGGGCAGAAGCAGTTTATACTGCTGTCTATATACTCAACCGATGTCCAACTAGAGCAGTTGAAGACAAGACTCCTATAGAGGCATGGAGTGGACGAAAGCCAACAGTCAATCATCTAAGAATTTTTGGATCGATTTGCTACATACATGTTCCAGACCAAAAGAGACACAAACTAGAAGAGAAGACCATACGAGGAATCTTTTTGGGGTATAACACACAATCAAAAGGATATAGAGTTTATAACTTGCAAACAAAGAAACTGACGATTAGTCAAGATGTCGAAGTTGATGAGAATGCTTCTTGGAATTGGGATGAACAAAAAGTTAAAAAAAGAAACATTTCTATTCCAGTACATCGATCTCATGAAGATGTAGAAGTGGAAGAAATGGAAGAACCAACAGAAGAACCAGGTACGCCCCTTTCACCTTCTCAACAACAAACTTCTTCACCAGAGTCTACTCCAAGAAGAGTTAGATCTTTGGTAGATATATATGAAACTTGCAACATGGCTATATTTGAACCCGAAAGCTATGAAGTAGCATCTAAATAAGAAGTATGGATCAAAGCAATGGAAGAAGAGATAAAAATGATTGAAAAAAATAATACCTGGGAGCTTGTAGATTGTCCTAAAGATAAAGAAATCGTTGGAGTGAAATGGGTTTATAAGACAAAGCTAAATCCAGATGGCTCAATACAAAAACACAAGGCTAGGCTCGTAGCAAAGGGCTACTCGCAACAATATGGAGTCGACTATAATGAGACATTTGCTCCAGTTGCACGTCTGGACACAATTAGAGCTTTAGTTGCTCTTGCAGCTCAGAAAGGATGGAATGTTTTTCAACTAGATGTCAAATCAGCCTTCTTAAATGGAGTATTAGAAGAAGAGATCTACGTGGAGCAACCACAAGGCTTCATAAGTAAGGGCAATGAAGACAAAGTGCTAAGACTAAGAAAAGCTTTATATGGCTTGAAGCAAGCACCTCGAGCATGGTACAATAGAATCGACCAATACTTCATTAATCAATGATTTAGGAGGAGCAAGAGTGAGCCTACATTATACATCAAGACACAAGGTCAGTATGATACTCTCATTGTCTCTCTATATGTAGATGATCTTATCTACATGGGAAATAATATGAAGATGATAACTGCATTTAAAGAAGACATGATGAAAACATTCGAGATGACCGATCTTGGCTTGATGAATTACTTCCTTGGCATCGAGGTGAAACAACATAAGGAAGGTATATTTATCTCTCAAAAGAAATATACCGAAGAACTATTAAAGAAATTTAGAATGAATGATTGCAAACCAGTAGCTACTCCACTCATAACAAATGAGAAGTTGCAAAAGGATGACGGAGCCCCAGAAGCTGATGCATCTCGCTACAGAAGTTTGATTGGAAGTCTTTTATATCTTACTGCTACGCGACCGGATATCATGTACGCTACAAGTCTTCTATCAAGATTCATGAAAAGTCCAAGTCAAATTCATCTTGGAGTTGCTAAAAGAGTTTTAAGATATTTGCAAGGAACAAAGGAGTATGGAATATGGTACAAGACCATAACCAACTCAAAGTTGATTGGCTACACTGATAGTGATTGGGCAGGTTCAGTAGATGACATGAAAAGCACGTCGGGCTATGCCTTTTCACTTGGATCAGGAATTCTCTCATGGGCATCAAAGAAGCAAGCAACAGTTGCACAATCAACAGCTGAAGCAGAATATGTGGCAGCAGCGGAAGCAACAAGTCAAGCTATATGGCTTCGGAGGATATTTGAAGAAATAGGTGAGCATCAAGATCAACCTACTACAATCTACTGTGACAGCAAATCAGCAATAGCAATAACAAAGAATCCGGTTCATCATAATCGAACTAAGCATATAGCTATCAAGTATCACTTCATCAGAGATGCAGAAGCGGCAAAAGAAATTCAGCTCAAGTACTGCAGAACAGAAGATCAAGTTGCAGACATCTTCACAAAGGCACTGCCAAGAACAAGATTTGAGAAACTACGAACTATGCTTGGAGTATCCGAAATTTGCATCAAGGAGGAGTATTGAGAATGCTGCAAATTTCCAGAGAATTCCAAAGTATTGAAGATAATACAAATTTCTAGAATTCTCAAGAGATTAATAAATTGCTTTGTATTATTGAATAAGTATTTCTTGCTTTATCTAGAGTATTGTATCTAGAATATTCTTATGTATTATTATTAAATAAATTACTTGATGAATGTGGAATGTTCTCTCTAGAGAATTCTACATAATTGTAATGAGATGCCTATAAATATGAGCATGGGCACATTGTAAGGTTGTAGCAAAAACTATAAGCAATAAAATTGTTGTATTACAAAAACCATTGAGTAATTTCTCCATCAAACTTTCTTTCAACTATTCAACTATTTCAATCATTTATCCACAACAACTATTCAACTATTTCATCTACTACAACTACTAACAATTTTGTAAAATTGAAAAGTCGTTCTGCAATCTGCCACCTTTTTCCACTGTGTTAGGTTTTGTATCTTCTATTATATAGACTTCCTAACACATGCACCTGTGAAAGTTGGTGGGTAAGTATAAATAATTGGAGCTTTAGGCGCGTCTCTATGCTAAAAACCAGTTAAAGCTGTCTTATGAATTATTATACCTAAGAGCAAAGTTAAGAGCACGGTACTAAACTACTTGAATTTCTGTAGAATATCATAAAAATCGCTTATTTAAAGAATCCCGAGCAAGTTAAGTGCATCTTCATTTATGATACCAAACAGTTCATAAATAAATTTTGCTGTATAATTATACCATTCGTACAAACTTCAAGCCCTACTATAATGCTTAGCAACTACCTTGTCAGTTTTCAATTCAACCCTATGGACAATTTGTTCATTTTATATATATTTGAAAGATATGCATCTCCAATGGAAATGGAACTTCAGCTCTAATTTAACTTATACTACACCAATACTCACCTATAAATAGGAGCTCGTACAGCAAACTCCAAACTATCCAAGCAATAACACTAGTTCACCAAATATTTTGCCCACTAATGTCATCAACAATCATTAATGGTGCTATTGCTGCTCCAAAAAGATATAGCAATTCTTTTTATCTTCATTGCACTGCCAAAAATAAATAAAAATGTGAACCACATATATTTACAGGTTAGAAGGGAAGGTAGCAATAGTTATAGGAGGGGCAATGGGCATAGGAGAAGTAACAGCAAAGCTTTTCAGCTTCCATGGTGCGAAAGTAGTGATCGCCGACATTAATGACGATCTCGCTCAAAAGGTCTGTGCATCCATAGGCTCCGAAAACATAATCAGCTTCATTCACTGCGACGTATCGAAGGAAGAAGATGTCGAAAAGCTGTAGACTATACAATTTTAAAGTACGGCAAGCTAGACATCATGGTAAACAACACAGCCATACTCGAGCCTCCATACTCGAGAATCATGGATTCAAGCACGTCAGATTTTGAACGCACGATGTCTGTGAACTGCACGGGAGTTTATCTATGCATGAAGCATGCAGCCAGAGCAATGGTGGAAGTTGGAATAAGAGGAAGCATTATAAATTATGGGAGTGTGTGTGCTGTTACTGGAGGGATAGGCCCACATAGATATGTAGCATCTAAGCATGCAGTTGTAGAACTTACGAAAAATGGGGCGGCAGAGTTAGGGCAGTATGGGATAAGAGTGAACTGTGTTTCGATGTTTGCGTCGAGTTCGAGGATGACGAAGATGAAGGGAGTGTTTAAGCATGATGATATAGAGGAGATGGTGAATGAGATGGGGAACTTGAAAGGGAATATGCTTAGGCATGAGGATACGGCCGTGGCAGCCTTGTTTTTCGCAAGTGATAAGAGTGGATATGTGAGTGGGCATAATTTGGTCATTGACGGTGGGTTCACTGTTGTTAACAACTCTCTTGGGATGTTTAAGCAAGAGTAGCGAAGCAAGCATTGCTTTGGATGTTGTGATGAGTCGTCTAAAATTTAACACAAATCCTCGAGCAAATCATTCGTACATAAATCCTTTATCCCCTCTATATTCGATTACTCATGAGTACTGATTTTCAACTTTTTGAAATTAAGTTCGAAGGCTTAATTATAAAAATGTAAAATTCAGGAGTCTTGGTTGATTGGATACAGGAAACAGAGAATTTTGATTACAAGGGATTTCATGTCAATCCGAGAGCAAATCATGGAATCCTAGGACCTTGTATCAATAATTGTGGGTTCAGCTGTTGTAAAAGAAATATATCGTTAACAAATGGATTAGTGGAAAAAAATTAATGTGTGCAATAGATATAAAATGCAAAATCACTTTGGGTTATTTGATGGAAATTTCAATTGTTCTGGTAGCAATTTTGTTTACGTTTGTAATAACAGAACACTATAGAAAGGCTGGAATAATAATCTATACCATATAATATTTTATTTTTCCACGTTAGATATAGGTGTCGTAGATGTTAGAGCATCTCTAACCGGGTGGTAGGAGTTCGAAATGGGAGTAATGGCGATTTTTATTTGTTTGCTCACGCTCCAACAGAATGGATCTGAGCGAGAGGAATGAATACGAATGGCAATCTTTACTTTTTTTTTTAGTGGCAATGTTAAACGGTAATAAGAACGGTTCAATGGAAAATAGGTCTTCTGATCATCATATATAAATTTATTTATTTGTATGTTAAACGGTTTTTTGATCATCGTTTAACACTTTACACTTTTTTTTCTTTTTTTCCAAAGCAGCCGTTTGGTGTTGGACGAACAATGATTCTGTTAGATTTGTCTCGCATATTGTTAGTGATAGCAATTAGACCCGACGCGATGGATCCGGACCCAACCCGTCGGATCTCGATTCTAGACGGGTCGGGTTTTGTCGGATTTGAACTATACATTTCAAAAATTTGGACCCAATCCGATTCAAGTTTCGGGTCGGGTCGGGTCGGTTCGGCTATGGTTGGGTTATAACACTAAAAATACATGTATTTCAATATTTTTTGGTCAGTTCTTTCACGTCGTGTCAATTCGGGTCGGGTTTGATTGGGTCTTCAATGTATTTTTTCAACAGCTTGACCCGACCCAAGACTCATCGGTTCGGTTCGGGTTTTCGGTTCTCGGTTCTAAATGTCAGCCCTACATATTGTTAAGATAGAAATGACGGTTTGAATAAATAGTTTCACGTCACGGAATAAGTTGAAGAAGTGGAGTACAAATTTCGTGATTGCCGGTGGGTTTACTTGTTAACAACTCTTTTGGGATGTTTAAGCAAGAGTAGTGAAGCAAGCATTGCTTTGGATCTGTTGTGATGAGTTGTGTGATATTTAACACAAATCCTATGTTCTTGTATCAATAAGTGGGTTCAGGTGTTGTAAAAGAAATATATCGTTAATAAATTAATTAGTGGAAGAAATTTAATGTGTGCAATAGATAAAAAATGATAAATCTGTTTGGATTATTTGGTGGAAATTAAATATTCTGCATCCCTCTCGTATATTTTCAATTGCTTGCCCTGCTCCTCCTAAACTCTAGTGCAACTAATTCCTTGTTGGGCCAAACAAAGTTGGGCTGGATGTATTACACATTTATTGAGGTTGACAAGTATATTCTATCCAACAGACTTCTGATTTTGGCCCTAATATTCTTAGCTACTTTACCTCGACAACATGGAACATAAACTACTCAACTCTATTTTGTTGATAATATACCATTTTTTATGAATCATCCTACTCTTCTCAAAATATTAAGTATAAAAAGTAAGATAAATGCAAATACTAACATCAAAACAACGTTGAGTCCATATTCACTAATTTATTTATTTTTTCTCAATTAAGTTTCAATCAGTTGAAGTTGATCAAATTTAAAATTCGACCTATCCTTGAGATGTTCTTGGAAAATGCTAGCAAAAATTAAGTACATGTGTAGTAATTTGTTGTTTTTCGATCAGGAGTTATATATCTAGTATGCAGAGCCGGTCCTGAAGATTATAATGCCTAGTGCGAATTTTAAAATGATGCCCTTGTCTTAGAAAATTGCTCAATGATATTAAACATTATTATTATTTATTAGAAGCCATGTTTTATGTTGGAAAAGTTATAACCTCTTCTGCACGATATGCATCCCACCCTCGATCGCCTTTGACATTTTGTGTTACCCGATAGATATTGTACAAATAAGAAGCTCATTAGTGGTTTTGAACCAAAACAACTTAATATTTTAATGTTCGCATAAATACTAAAATAAACCATCACTACAAGAAAACATATTGTTACATTCATTGGTTGCGTTTGATATGTAAGTGCAACCAATATAGTTTTTAATTTTATATTTAGAGGTTTTGGTTACATTTATTTAACAATTGACTAAAATATTAGTTATGTTTCATGCTTCCCTCCCATTACGTCTCGCTTCCCTCTTCTATTTCAATTTTTCCGTCAAAACCTAAATTAGTTTCCGCCTTATCTTCCCCTAATTACTTTCCTCCTCTCTAATCTTCCTCGTTTCAACGTTTATCATCTTCCGTCCTTTCACACGTCTGAGTTCCTTCTTCTCCTCTCCAATCGACGTACCCCACGTTCGATTTTCTTCTACCAATAAACCTGCCCGTCCCCTCCTTCTCCTCCGTTTGAAGAAAAAACCAGTTCAATATTTCTTCAAGTCTGGATCTTGCCCTCATTAAAAGGCATGCTTTTCTTCTCAATTTGAAATTTTTTAATCTTAAATATATTTTAGGGGCTGTTTAACTTTAGAAAAGAAGAAGTGGTTTTGTTTATTTGATAAAATAACGTACCATTTTGATGTACTCTATTCGTATGTGATTCTAGGTTTCTCCAAGTGTTTGAATTCGAAAGTTTTTTTTTGTCTCATGTCGAATCCTTTATCTATTATGAGCATACACTACGCCATAGATGACCTACTACAACGAAAATCTATGGTGTTGCTAGCTACAATGTTGCTATAGCTATGCTGTTTTTTGTCTTTTGCAACGCACGCTTCAATGTGTTAGCATATATATCAGCATGTGTTATAGTAGCTATAGTTGTATTCTAATTAAAAAAATTACACCTCAGTGATCCACACCTATAGTTAAAACACAATCTCAAGCGTCCATCCACTATCTAATCCACTAATACGTTTCCTATGTTCCCGCCAACATTTCCATTAACGCGCTCCCTTTTCATTTCGTTTCCCTAAATTGCTAATTCTAGGGTTCTTTGGAGAATCGAAAATGAAGCCAAATTGCTATGGCCCTACAATTCAAGATAGATGCTTCTCCAATACCTTCTGCCACGAACAGCCGATTATGTTATACAAAGTTGTAGAAGAAAATTATTACCCATCAGCTAACTAGATCGGGATTTTCACAAGTTCGATCCCTTTTATCATCTTGTTTTCCTCTTCAAACGTTAATCTATTTGTATATTAATTTGACTTAAATGTGAAAAAAGGTGATAAAATCGAAATTATTTTAAGTTAGATCTCTCCGTATTTCTAATTAGGGTTCGATTATCATTTTTAGTTTTGGTGTAAGGTTGATTGGTTCGTTGATTTACATTCTGACTATGTTGTATGTTGTTTTCTGACTATTTCGCTGTTGGATATTTCGCTGCTTTCTGACTATGTATATCTTAGCAGCAGAATTAATAAAATGACATCATTGACTATATATAGTGCTATAAATAAGTGAGGTACTTGTATTACATTATGGACGAATTTGGAACTCAACAAAGTTATAGATCTATTTTGCTATAATGATCAGTTATAGATCATTGAAATGATCAGTTATAGATCTATTTTGCTATAATGAAACCAACAAAGTGTCAATATAAACAAGCTGAGAGCATAGTGAACTACAGCTGTTGTCTTTTGGATGTCAGTTGCTTATACTTTCTAGCTCGTTTACCTTCAGCCTCCTCTATCAACAATACTTGGGTGGGTTAGAATCCAAAAAGTCATCTAGAGTCTTCTCTCTGAAATTTGATGTAATAATCCTGAAAATCTGAGCCAATTTAAAATTTTTTACTTTGGCAATTTTAATGAATTTTGGATATTTAAAATGATTTATTTTAAATAATTACAACGAGAAATTTATTTTGAATAGAATTAGAACGTATGCATTTATTTGAATCGACGTTAGAATATAAATATTTATTTTTATATCTAAAAGGAATTGAAAATGGCGCGGTAGTTCAAAATTCGATTTTAAATTTCAAATGAACGTACAGGATTCAAAATAAACCAGATTTTAGTGAAACCAAAAATATCAGAATCTATTTGAGAATATCTTTCCAACGAATCCGAAAAATCAAAATTTCATAGTGGGAATAAATAGTTATGCCCAGTTGAAAATTCAGAATAATCGCTATGGAATTTTGGCCCTTAAAAATGGAAATTTTGCAAACGATCCCCGTTTTCGACGAAGCCACTTTTGTTGGACCCGGGATGTCAAGTTATTGCTAGATTCTAAAATTCATAATTTTCTGAATCAATATGTGAGCGTGGCAAAGGAAAACGTGTTTGAACAGTTTCAATCAATTTGAATCGACCAGAAAATGGTCATTTTTCAGACGGACTCAGAATTCAACGAAATTAGTTTTCTTAGGACCGTATCGTCAATACGAAGCTAGAAATAATTTTTCTGGAATTATTAGAATTAGTATGTAACCTCAGTAAATTGAAATGTGCGTTCAAATTCAGTATATATTGATTATATTTTGATTTAAATGAAAACTGATCGAAACGGTCGAATCGGCTTATGATAGATATCCCATTGTATTTGGAATGGGGGTAACTAGCTAGGGATGAAAGTCATTGGGTTTGAATCAGAGTTCGAACGAAAAAGTTACTTTTTAGAATTTAAAATAATTAAATGTAACATAATTTTAAATAAAAATCCCTAGTCCCTCCCCATTCTCTCTTCAGGTCAACACATTGAAAAAAAAAGAAATAAAAAAAAGTAACATGCTTGAACGAAGACCCTGTCGCCCCTACGTCGCCCCACCTCCGAAGACCCCGCCACCATGCCCTAGCGGCTGCCGCCCTTCCTAGTAATGCCGCCATCACCTTTTCCCCCTCCTCCGTTCGATAATCGTCGCAATCCCAAACCCAATAACCCCCAAATCAGCACCCAACCACTATCGTAAGTTTCCCCACGCCTGGCGCTGTCCCCTGCCACCACCCGAGCCTGATCCACCCCTTCTCCTCCACCATGGCGCGCGCGCAACAAGGCGAAACCTTAGGAGGCAACATTTTCTTCCAAAGATGTTGAAGGGTTAACGACTCCAGTGATTACCAGATGAGGAAGATGGCGAAAAAGAGGGTACGGTGTTCTCTCAGTTCTAGAAGAAGAAATAAGGGCCAGATTTAATCAAGGTTTTGTTTCCTTTATTTAAACCAATTATTTTTGTTTAAATAATTGTATTGCTTAAAATATGGTTTTTAAAAGTAAACAACATTGCTTGAAAACTGATTTTCTTTATTATGGATACATTACAACAAATATATGATTTTTATATTATAGAGATAATAAAAATATGATTTTTATATTATAGAGATAGTAAAATTATGATTTTTATATATGGAAAAGCGATATAAAAATGAGTTAAAAATGGGATTTTTAACATAAGCGGTGTTAAACAGATTTCGTTGAAACCACGGTGAAGGACACAACGAGCGGGAAAGGAGTAGAACCCAAACCGTTCAGAATTAAAGAATGATGGAGTGGATCCCAAATGTGAGAACTTCTCACTTTTATTTAATTTTCTAGTTAAAATATATACTAGGATGCAGACGGTGCTTAGTAGCACCTGACACCCGTCGTACACAGACCATGGATGACTTGTTTGTTTGATTTATGTGTTGTGAAAATTGATTGTGTGATGTGGAATGAATAAATATTTGATAGATAAAAATATAATTTTTAACGTATATATAAAATAAATATTTATAAACAAATCGGACGATTTGTTTATATACACTCATTTGACTGATACTGATTGGGACGATAAATTTTACACATCGCCCAACTACACAAATAAAACATGTATTTGATTATTTGAAACCCCACACGGGTATTGGGATGATATTGGACATACACTAATCCCAATAATTAGTTTGTATGTCAATCGATTGATTGACAAGCTGTGTAAGCGTTAGATATTTATATTTGATGCTTATGCAGTGTAGAATGCACTCCGGATGTTGGTTGATTGTTTATCATTGTTGTTATACACATGTACTGTATTAAATCCATATAATCAAATTATATGGTAAATGACTGTGTCTGATTCCAGTTCAGAAAGAATTAATATTTTAAAATACCGATTATTTTAAAATAACGAATATTTTCAAATAATATTCAGAAAAGAATCAAAATCTGATTTTGATGTCCGATTTGGGATAGACACGAATATATTTAAATATGTTGATTAGATTAACGCCATTTTGACGTGAACTATATTTATATCGATTTTATTCATTTTTATAATGAATATCGAAAAAGATTTGATTTCAAAATCTAATGTTTTGAAAATATTATCATTTATATACCGATGATATGGAATATTCAATTTTGATTAAAAATTGAATATGAAGTTGAAATCGTTTTGAACACTAATTTAAAACGATTTATAAAATACGTTTTGAATGGAAATCAATGAAATATATATTATATATACAATATGATGTCCTGAATAGAACGCGCCGCGCTGCGGCAGTTCTCGAATTTCGACCATTGACTTCGAATGGCCATTACGGGTGATCCGACCGCCGGATTCTCCTAAAGCCGGAACCGTTGGGTTCGTATCGAAAAGAGCTTTCTAAAGAATGTTAGAAATTAGAAATCTAATGGTTGGATTTGGAATTATGTTCAAACCAAATTTGGAAAAGGTCCTTATAAGTGCAGGTCGATGGCCGTTTATGGAAATCGACTGTACGGGCCTTGATAAAATTATTAAAAATATCAATAATTGGTGTAAAATCATAATAAATGATTTGGAAAGAATTGGGATGAAAAATCCCATATTTGAAAAGATAAAAATATATTTTTATCGAAATAAACTAGTTATGAACTAGAGTTATAATCCAATTATTTTTAAAATATATATAAATTGGATTTGAAATGGTTTTAAAAATAACCAGAATTTCCAATATATAAATTGGAAATGGATTTGAATCGAAATTATCTTTGGAATATTTCGATGTTGGTTTTCGTGATTATATAAATATTGTTATGGAAATTTGAAAGATATATTTATATCGTTATTTCCAATATGATATTTGTTGGTCGTAGAATTTGATATTGAATATAAGCCGATATATTTTCTATACAGAGCCTTGTCTTTAATATTAAATGGGATTTTGGTTTGTCGTGAACGGTGTCATCATTAATACTGTTCTTAAACCCAGTTGAGAAAAAGATTAAATATTTTTATTTAGATTTAATGAAGTATACCAATTAATTAATATTTAATTGGAATTGAATTGGAATTGATTTTTGGGTTTATCATGAATGGTGCTTTAAATAACATTTGTTCCTTAACCCGATAATTAATGGAATGTGAATTGGGTTTGTTGTGAATTGTGTTTTAATGACATTCGTTCTTTAACCCGATTTAAAGTGAAATGTGATTTGGAATTTATAAATCTTTTATTAAGATTTAAAGGTGATTTTCCAAAGTAAAGTTTTCCAATTTAATAAAATAAATTGAAATTGAATGGAATTCGATTTGGTATTAATCGAGGTGAGCTTCTGTAGAGGAAGACTGTTAATATATATGGAATTTAAAAGGCCTTGCCGTTATTCCATTTATATTATCGGTTGGACATGGAAGTTCATATCGATTATATATATTGATCTGTTTTCCGTGAAGATTCCATTGTTAATGGAATGAGATTTTGGGTTTATCATGAACTGTGTTTTAAATGACATTAGTTCTTTAACCCCGTTAAAGATAAGATTTATTTCTTAACTTTGAATAATCATTAAGTAATGATTTTTGCAAATTAAAACTGAATTAGAGTTTTATTGAATCTTTAAATAGATTGAAAGGTGAATTTGATAACTAAAATTATCAAATTCAAGAAATGATCGAGAATGGAGTATCATCAGTTTTGCTCAAAGCGATACTTAAATCTTTAATTAGATTTGAATGTGAAATGGTAATTGAATTTACCGATAACACCGTGGTGTTAGATATGAAGTATTAACAGTTTTACTTCATGGAATGAATAGGTTGGGGTTGGGAAATTTAACAAATGATTACTTCGGTAAGGTTCGCTAATCCCGACTAGTTTGGATAAACCATAATTTGGTTTGAATTGATATTCAAAGGAAGATTGAAGAATAAATTTAATGGAAACCTTTCCCAAAGTATAAGAATATTTGAATAAAGGAATATTCTGGATTGGAATGAGGCGTATGTTGTGTTTTATAACACTTGTTTATTATATACACGAGATATTCGGAAAGGCCAGGTTTATACCCATTCTGAATAACTGAATCGACGATAAGTCGACAATGAAGACGGTGGTTGAAGACCGGAGGTTTTCACATCGTTTGGATAATTACTGATGATCTTGATTGGGCTGTACACCCAAGAGGAGGGAATCAGTTGGTGATCGTCCAGACGTACTTGGAGATCGATGGATATGCAAGGAATAAGGTTCCTCCGGTTTCGTTCAAACCCAGAACGAACTTGTAAATGGATGTGTTTCTGACATCGGATTTCATTCTGTGTGATTGATATACATCGGTTGCATAGTGTTAATTGCCTGTGTGGCATGCTGAGATGCAAATGATCAAGGCTTCTGTTGAAAAGCAGAGTCTTATGGTTGATGATCAAAGCAAGGGCTTTAATACAGCGTAGCTTTGTGTAGCGTTAATTCGCGAGCCTCACACCCCGGTGTGAACCAGAAACGGAAGAAGGACCTAAGGGAAATGGACATATGCTGGTTTCTAGCTAGGAGTCGTGTTTTGGGATTTACACGCCCGGACATTTTACTTATGTGGATGATGGATTACGAGGCGCCTCGGTTATATCGGTCGATTCAGGACCGATGGAGTCATATGGTCATTTATGCCTCATAGGGCAAACTAGCATATCGTTTACGGTATTATTAACCCGCCAAGTGTGGGCCGACCCGGACGATCCAAGGTGCAGTTGCGGCTGTATCCTGAGGCTCGGGCTAGAGAGTCTAACGAGTTCGTTAAGGACGATCTCTTGCCTTGGTTCATAGATGGAAATCCAACTTCCAATGCGTGACTTTGCGGTTTTGATTTTAGATCCTAGTATTGGCGACATGATATATGGTACCCATGCCGTCTAGGATTGATACATTTATATTTGAAGTTGCTTTATACACTATGCACTTATAATAGTATCCAATGATTTGTTTTAAACGTACCAAGCATGTTTGGCTATTATAAGGGAAAACCCTATCCTCTGGCTTGCGTTGCATTGTGTGATGGGACCTGGGTATTATAATAACTTCATTTTCTTTAATTTGCATTGCGCTGTTTGTTTAATGCACTGGTGTTCTTGGGAGGCAACCTGTTTCATGTTATACGGTGTGATCCCTTGATTTACCGAACTTTAAATTAAAGATTAATAACTGTTTTAGTTCTCACACCAGTCACATGACTGACCTGGAGTTTATTGTTTTAACATAAACTCTGGGTGCCCTTATTTTCGACATGGGCAGCTAGTAGTTTTGGTTTTGCAGATTTATATCCACAGGATCCTGATTTATAGCTGGAACGATACTCGGAAAGCTCTGTATTCGTTTATCTCTTTCAGTTGTGCATTGTGTTATTTTCCGCTGCTATGTAATGTATTGCAATCTCTGTTATTTATCGAATGTATAATATTTATTCATACTCTTCATATTCTTGTATTCTGATGAAATTGTTGTAATAAGCAATGAAATGTTCGTCTGTTTGTGTTCTAATTCTTCTGGTCCTCATAGCAATCTGGGCTTTCCTTCACGGGGAAGTTCGGGTCGTGTCATTTGACGTCCAGGTGTATATCATGACACTAATCAACTAGAATATATTAACCGTCGCAATAAGTTTCTTATTTTTGCCAACGCATTTATAAACTTACAGACGAAGCATGCTGCTAGGAAGGACCGTGAAGAAAAGAAGGTTGGCAATTATCATGATTTTACCCTATGATAGAGGTAGTTATCAAGGCTTCAAATATCTCTTAATTGATTGTCGTTCAAGTTATAAAGTAGTGTTGTTGTTTTTTTGGGTTCACTTGACCTTAGCTTGTGCCTTTTGTGGCATTAAAATTTATCTGATACACTTAAGAGAATGATTATGCCATGATAGTGGAAAAGACATTCCAATTACTTCAGTTGTCATGAATTCTGTTAAGTGGTATTTTTATTCTTACCTAAGTTTTTGAACATTGATATATGTCATTTTCTTCTAGGAACTGGTTGAGAAACTAAACAAAGGAGAACTACCTAAAGTTGAGTATCCTTGTATGAATGAACCTAATACGACAATAGCACTAATTACAATTTCTACACGTACTACTGCTTCTAGTAATAACCAGCGTCCGCCTACACGTGCAACTTCTGTGCCTGTTCACTCCATGAGATCAAGGCGAATTGCAAATTGGGCTAAAAGTGGCAGTTCCGATGATGGATCTTCTAGGTAGTTACCACTGGTACTCTGATATGGTATTGTATTTATCAACTGTTAACAAACCTAACTCTGTAAACTATTCAATCATCCCATATGAAACTTTAAATTCTCTGCAAGTTTTGTCACATGTGGGATAAGGAGCATTATTGAGTAGCATCTCTAGTTATTTTCTAACAGACATACACGGTTCAGGATTATTATCTTCACTTAGAAATCATTGCATATCAAGGATGATAACCTTCAGCTTCTAATTTCACATAATGACGACTTTTGCAGTGATTCTATTCTAAAGCTTGCAACGAGCGATCTCAGAAAAATGGGTCAGTGCATATTTGTCTTTGTAATTGGTGGAGCTACTCGATCTGAGGTAATAACTTATGGGAAATTTACTTATTATATATCTGCTGAAGTTCGTTCAATAATTCCCCTTCATTAATTCAACCAGTATGAGTTTGTGATTCAATACGAGAAGCTGTGAATTTAGTTATATATTTGCTGAAGTTTGTTCAATAATTCTCCTTCATTGTGTCAATAGTAAATACCTCTCATACTGTCTAATTCTTATTCAGTCTTTGTTATGAAGCCACCGTTTTATTTGTGCAATTTCTGGGAAATTTCATGTTATATGCAGGCATGTTTCTTTAATATAGGACAAGTCATATGCCATGTCAGTGGATAATGATTAGTTATTAGGCTTATACTACTGGTATTCCCTTCTATCACAGGTTTCACTCAGATCGTGCAAAATGATATGGTGTAGTTTGATAGTTTGTTGGTAATCTGACTACAACTCTGTTTTCATACAATGTAATTTGCCAAATGAAAATTCGGATTTGTATTTTGATGAACTCTAAATACTGACAAACTGAAGTCCCTTGGGTATTTAATATAGATCATATGGTTAATTTTTTATAATAATTGGTAGAATTCTAAAGGCAGATGATTTTCATGTCTCTTTGTGTGTGCATTTATGTATATGTATGTGTTGTGTATGTATACACATGCATTCATCCATACACACATTCATACACATAACTGCATACACACATACAGATGTACATTTGTAAGTATACGTGTGTGTGCGTATTACCCAGCTTTAGAATCAACTGACTAGAATAAGCTGTATAGGTGTACCATAACAATATCCAATAGGTGGTCTACAAGATGAACATATTGGCTTATGTTGGGCAACATCTCAAACCGAGTGGAAGTACAAATTTCAAAGAGAATTGGAATTTGGGTTTTGATATTTATAGTTTTTTGATTTTACCAGTTTCCAAATTTTAGTAACATATAAATTTACTTCCTTGACTATCAGTCCAATATAGCATTACTTGTGTTCTCTATGATACAGTTGATATGATCAAGTTCAACTGAGAATTAACATTATCCTATTTTTAACTATCAGAATATCAAGGAAGGGGAAGATTACAAGAGAGCCATTTCGTATCATTCATTTTCACAGGTTGGAGTTGCTAGCTCTCAAGTTGCCATGGAAGATTCAAACAAAGGTTCCGATGCACATAAAAGTGCATCATCAGGAAGCTTTGACTCTTTTGATAGCAATTTGTATTCATCAAAGTCTATTAATTCTGGAAGTTTAATTGATTAAGTTTGATGTTGATGCAACAAAAATTGACCTTTTCAACAAAGAACCTGTGCCAACTAATTCTTGCTTATGATTGTATGTGTGATTCTGTATATGAGTGAATCGAGTGATAATGTAGTAAGGAATGTATGTAAATATGAATGATTGTGTAATATACGAGTGAATGTACAATAGTAGAGTCAAAAAATTTGTACCATTTGAAATGTTGAAATAAAATATTTATTCGAATAAAATACTGTGTTATAATAATATTTATTATAATATTATGAATCTTTGATTAATAGCAATTGAGGTGTAATTACTTTTAGCAGTTATAAAACAAATTTTAACAAATGCTATAAACAGTTGCAAAAAAGGTTGAATTCATTATAATTGCCAGTTGTACAAGACATATTACAACTGTTTTTGGCAGTTGCAAAAGGGTATTTTTTTTGTTGTATTGATACCTGTGGCAACACCTGTACCGATATTGCCATAGAGTCGCAAAGGCGTTGCCATTGACTTTAAGGCAACACAGCAAAAGGAAACCCAAAAAAGTGTTGCCACAGATCATTTTTTGCCTATAGCAACACTTTTTGGCACCTACTACATCACTTCTCTGGGGTTGTCGTAGGCCACCTATGGCATAGTGATAGTTTCTATTTGGGTTGGATTTTCTTGAACTCCGTTCCTTTTTTTGCATTGCTTTTCAAGAGCAGAAGGAGGCAAACATGACCAAAGAATTGAATCAGAGAGCCAAGGAGCTTAGAGAGAAGGAATTCAAGCTTCCTTACCAAAACAAAATGGCTTACAAAGATGAGAGCGAGGTTTGCAAGATGAAAGCTACAAGGAGAATTCTAAAAAGTGTGTTGAAATGTGAACAGGTTGTGAAGAAGTATGAGGATTGTTCCCTTGAAGCCTAGAAGTTGCACCAACAGGTTAATTCCAAAGCAAGATTTTTCTGTTCAAGAAGTTTGTTATTTCTGGTTAAAATTATTATTTTGTTTATAAAGAGTTTATTATTGGTGGCCTGTTGGATAAGCAACAGTCAGAAGTAGTTAATATTTTATATGTACGCATAATTTTGTGTCTTTGATCAGTCTGTTATTGCTTTGTTCAACAAAAAGCTGATAGAGTAAATTCCTATTTACTACCATTACTTGATCATATAAAACAAGGGAACGAACCAAATTCGCGTCAAATAAATAAAAAAAATATAATAAAAAAATAATCTATGGTAAGTTGTTCGTGAGATGAAAAAATTACAAGAACAATCAAGTGTGCAACATAATCTGTTTTAACTGCCACAACCATGAATACATCATACCAAATGCACTATACACTAACACCAACATAAGAGGAAATGAGAACCTAGTTAAAAAAAATATAATGGTGCAAAATCTTACCCCAAATTTCAATAAAAACTAACCCTACTAAATAACATATGTCAATCCAACTAATCAATCTTTTCTTCTCAAAAGTAGCTACTGCCCTTTTGCTTTTGCCTTTAGTTTTTGTTGCACCTTTTGTTGTTGTTATGTAGCTTCTTTCTCTTCTGTTAAAATGATGGTAAACCTGATCCACGGTAATGTTGAGTGTAGGAGGAGCAACAGCACCTTTACTGGGTACTCTTGAGGCTCAAACAGCAAAGGGAACAACGAGTAGCAAGAAATTGCATATATTATCATACAACTTTATAAAATTTAGTAGTATTGTGATTTAAAATCTCATATACTGAATTATAATATTTCATCATGTTCTGTAAAACGAACAGCAAGGGGTCAACTTTTGGGTAAAGATAAATTTTTAATTTTCTAGTTTGGATGATGCCAAAAAATATTCATGGAGTGCAGCCAATTTTTCCAGATTGTTTGAGTCGGGTTACAGGTAGAAACATTTTTTTTTAATTTGGACATTGAATTTAAAGAGTACAATGGATGATCAATACATGTCTTTCACATACAACAATAAAAAGGAAGAACTCTTTTTTTTATGGCAGTTCCAAAAAATCGTACCTAATGGTCCGGAACAATAGTATCATTGAAGTAGATACACAACTTGCTTTAAATACAAATACAAAAAGCCAAGTAGGTGGATTAGTACGAGTGGAGATAAAAAAAAGTATTGAACTGAAAAAAAATTCGGATGCTTCAATGGATAAAATATGCTGAGCTGGCCACATTGCAGCCAATATGACTTGTTTGCTTATGCATGATTGTTCAGTTCAATTCTGTGGCTAGAGAAATCAACAAAAAAATAGTGTTATTTGCCTTTTTAAGGCAAATAATTGAATTATTTGATATTTTTAATGTTAAAGCAAAACTTTGCCATTTTATTAAAGTTGTTTCTTGCTTCGTTTGCAGCACTAGCAACAACTTCATTTTCGCTTAGTGTGACTAGCGGAGGATCAATTTGTAAACATTAAACTAGTAGTTATTGTATTAATAGTTGTGTATATTTAAAGGGCATTATTATTGACACTCAAAATATTGTTACGAAATGGAGGGGGGTCAATTTTTTTTTCTTTAAAAAATTGTTAAGGAGAGTACCAATGAGGAAAGTAGCTCCTTAACAAATAAAGGTAATTTTACCTTATTACTCATTTATCCACTTAACAAATAAATGTAATTTACCTTAACAAATATTGCAAGCGTCGTAGTATTTTTTTCGATTTGCATATATTGATTTTTTTAAAACCTAAAGGATAAACTTTTTCGGAGGAATATAATCGAACATTTTTTTTCTTCGACATAAATACGCCGAATTTTATAATTACGGAGGCAATGCACCGAAATGATTATTAATTTTTGACATATCACTGTCGAATATATATAATTGATTACGTGCTGCATTCGGTGCAATGGTGACGAACTGCTTATTTTAATTTGGTTTCCCTTGTCAAATAAGCTTTTTTTAATCTAATTTGAAGGGCCAATACGGAAATATTGAGTAGTGTGAAATAATATGTTTGTGTAATCCGTTAACAATTTTTAAAAAAGTGCAGTATTTTTAAAAAATGACCCCCCTCCCCCCCTTAATAGTAGTTGGAGTGTTAATAATAACACCCTTTTTAAATAGTGATTTTTGGTACAAATCTTTTGCAGCTTGTTATAATTAGTGGTTCTTTGCTGTAAAAGACATTGTCGAGGCTGGTTAATGTCAATGGTGAAGCTAGTGTAGTATTCACTTCAACAAAATGCATATTCTATAGCTACGTTGAATAGCGTTGCCGCACAAGAAAGTTTCCGTGCTCCGATTGATTAGGATTGGAACACTGTTTCGAATCAATATTTGCATGCTAAACGCTATTCAACGAAAGATAGGGGCAAAAATGAAATTTTGTTGTGCGAGAAGTAGAATATATTTTGTCCAGTTTCCTTCTCAACTGCCTTTGTCATTTCCACATACCCAAATCGCTGCTCATTCCTAAATCTTCGTCGCCCCCGCCATCAATGGAACGAAAGTCGATCTCGCTACTCTCATTTCCACATACCCTACATCGCCATTCCTACGTCGAAGCTATCATTCCCCCATCAGAAGAACGGATATCGTTGTAGCTCGGTCGCTGTCATTCCCGACAAAATCGTTGTTTATCCCGCATTTCTTAAATCGTTGTTGTCGTTTTTTCCCCAAAATCGCAAATTAGAAATCGAAAATTGTGACGGGAACTAAAGGTACTACCAGCTTTATCATGTAACTTTTACGGTTCATTCATATGATTTTTATTTTTTTATTAGTAGTGTTTAACTACTGCTTGGGCTTCAAATTTTTTGAATTGAATTGAATTTAAAGGTGTTGTTTGAATTGAATTGAATCAAAAATCCTGAATAACAGAATAAAATTTACTGGTGTTGTTTTGTGACTAGAAGAATTAGATTCACGACCCGTTGTACATTTTACATATTTAGTTTACAGAAATATATAACAGAAAAAAATTATATTAGATTTAAAATATGTACATAATTCAAACTACAACAGGTCGATAACTTATATTTGAAGAGGTTATATATAACAGAAAAAAAAGTTTAATCTTGGAGATGTTCTTTTTACATATTTAATTTACATAAACTTCACAATAGAATTAGATTCCCAAATATATCTATTTTTAGAGATGTATGGATTCTGAACAGACAAAAAAGCTTTTGCATTTATAACATTCAATAACAAGAACTGACTTTTTTTTTTAATTTCTTTTAGCATTCTATAACAGTAATGGCTTAGGATGGGTTAATACCAGGTTTTGCATTTTTAACCAAAGGTGGAACTAAGTGTTGTTTGAGGTTTCAGGTAAGGTTTCCTACATGCGACATGGTTTGAATGGTTGTTAAAATTTACAATTAAAATTTAAAGCAAAAGCTGTGTGTTTTTAGCCATATGGCGTTGAAATTTCTTTTTAAAGTCATTTAACTCTGTTGTATTTGATGTTTTGATAAATAATTTTTAATGCAGAGTTTATTTCATGGCTACAAAGATATATACTTATGCTACAAATGATTGTTAAAAGTTTTCTTTTTTATGGTTATGTTTTTGTTGTTCTTGTCTGTGCCAAATATTGCCAAGAGTTATGCAGTACATTATTCTAGCTTATTCATAATTTCTGTTTGCTTAACCATAACAATCTTCTTCTTTTTCAAGCAAAGAAACATCTAGCTTAGCTTTAAAATGAGAGTGTATTTTGTATAAAGATCCTGACCTTGATTATACATGCTTTCATAGTGTAGGCTAATTTCTAAAAAGTTACAATATGGGGTTGTGAATTTTTTTTCAAAAGAATTTTTGCTGCCAATTATGTATTAGGAAGGAAAAAATTTCATTTCTCGACATATTCTACTATTCCTTGGCAAGTAATGATCAAAATACTGCATTGAGCATGTAACCTTGTTTCGTGTCCTATCTATCTTCTGATCTAGTAGCTAATGCTAGAATATTAGTCTGGCGGGTGAGCTTCTTTTTGAATTTGTTTAGGGTGGAAGCCGACTGGAGCCATAAAACCCCCTTAGTGCACGTAGCTCGGTCCGCGGATACCACATAAGTGGCTAATCGTAGTGTATACACATGATAAACCTTTTTAGCATGTCATTCCGGATTTTGAACTCGTATCGTTGTTACCTCGACACAAGTCCTTAACCGTCGGGCTAATGCTGTAGGTGAGCTTCTTTATTGTGGTTATATTAGCTTGGGGATAAGCTGCAAGGAAACCTCCCTATATTTGTCAAATAGATTGAAACCAATTACTATTTAATCCTGTCGAGTCAATTTTTTTTTTAAAAAAAATCTCTTCTATTTATTTTTGAATGTGAATTCAAAATTACTTTGCCTTAAAGCTTTTTTGGAACGTGAGAATCTTATTATTGTAAGTATTATATAAAAGGAATATTTCGGAAGACAGAACAATAGAAGGTTAACATGATTGAGGTTTAAATGAATAAGGGTTCATGTCTATTCTTCTAGGACAAGTAAATGAGCTTTATATCATGATAAACGTTAACCAATCCGTTTCCACTGGGTATAGGTTCAAAATTATGCTCTTTATCTCTTCAATTAGTTTTGCATAGTGACCCATTCAAGAACTTGCAGAATGTGGAGCTTCTCGTAATCATTTGTGCACTTCCTATAAACAAAGGGGTCTCTTGAAAAATGGTTTGTTTTAGTCTGTTTTAGTAATAGTTATATTATTATTTTTGAAGGGCATTGGATATACTCTAGCGGAGTGTCATCCTTGTTATCTTCTTTTATCTAGATTGTACCTTTGCGTTTATGATTCTGAAGTTTCCCAAATCTACCAAAGGTGTTGTAGGTATGTTATTACTTGCTGCAATCTAAATATACATTATTTGTTCTATTTGTCCTTAGGTGATTACTCTAGAATATTCTTATCTAGAATATTCTTTTGGATAAGGATAAACTATGTATAAATAGAGGCAAGGATTGACAATGTAAGAAATCAAGTAATCAATTAATAAAGCAATCTCCATTATTTTCTTCTTCTTCTCCTACTTATCTTTTATTTTCTATTCTATTTCATGTGATTAATATAATTATCATGGTATCAGAGCGGTTTGTTGTCACGGATCTGTTATTTGCGTTCAGATAAAGTTATCATTTATTTGCAGATCTATTATCTTTTATTTTTCTCTTACTGTTTTTACTGTATTATGTCATTTCTTCTTTGTTAGTTTTGAGATCGGTTACTTGTTGGTGGTGATTATAATAGGTGATTTTTGTTGGTGAGTTTGAGAACTGTTATTTGTTGTTGATGATTGTAGTAGACGAGCGTTGTTGGTAATTTTGAGATATGTTATTTGTTGTTGGTAAAAAAAAGGAAAAAGAAAAAAATGTAGGAGTTGTAATATTTTGATAATTCTTGAACCTAGTTATGGAAAACAAAAGAGAATATTAACTTCAAGCTATAGGTGTGCGACTAGATGGAAGAAATTATTCGTATTGGAGTTATGTCATGAAAATTTTTTGAAAGGAAAGAAGTTGTGGGGAAATGTTGAAGGGTTTTGTAATATGTCCGAAGAAAAGGATGAGGACTATGGAATTGCTATGGATGTTTGGCAAGCAAACAATGCAAAGATTATCACGTGGATCAACAAATCTATTGAACATTCAATAGGTATGCAATTAGCAAAGTATGAGACATCAAAATTGGTTTGGAAACATTTAAAAAGGTTATTCGCCCAATCAAATTTTGCAAAACAATATCAGTTGGAATATGACATTGGAGCTCTTCAACAGTATAGTATGAGCATACAAGAATTGTACTCTGCTATGACGAAAATATGGGATGAATTGGCACTTACAGAACCTGATAAATTGAAAACATCCAAAGCATATGTTACTTTCAGAGAGGAGCAACGCTTGGTTCAGTTTTTGATGGCTCTACGCACTGATTTTGAAAGACTTCGAGGTTCAATATTACATCATTCTTCGCTTCCATCAGTTGATTCTATTGTTAGTGAATTGTTGGCTGAAGAAATATGTCTTAAGACGTGTTCGAAAAAAGTTGTCCCTTTTGTGCTAGCGGCTGCTCCTGTACAGTGCGGTCCACCATTCAGGAAACCTTCTGCAGGTTATACTCCCCCGGTACATGCAGGTATTGTAAGAAAAAAGGTCACTGGGCAAATCAGTGTCCTTCTTTGAAAAGAAATCAACCAAGACAGTTTTCTCCCAGAGTTCCATTTTTTAATCAAGTACCGCCTAATACTGTAGCAATATCAACATCAGATCCTAATAATTTAGCTGAGCAATTTCAGGAAGTTTCTCGCCTTACAGCCACAAGCCATGTCTGCCACTTCCTCTATAGGTCAGTTGCCTCAAAAATCTTCGGGTATGTCATCTACTTTATGGATATTTGATTTTGGCGCTTCACATCATATGACACCAGATTCTTCATTTTTTAACTTCTTTGACCCCTTCATCTTCAATTAATATTATGACCGCCGATGGAACTCCTATGCCTTCAGAAGGTGTTCTATCTGTAATAAATTCTAAATTGTCACGTGCAAGCGTTTACCAAGTTCTAAATCTCACACTAAATCTTGCATCTATTGGTCAATTATGTGATACTGGTAATATAGTCACTTTCACATCTTCTTCATATTTTGTGCAGGATTTGTAGTCACAGATGTTGATAGGGATAGGCCATAGAAAAAGGGGGGCTTTATGTTTTGAATGAGTTGAAAGAATCTGCTAGTACTGCTACTACTAGTGTTGATTTATCTTCTTTTCGTTTAGGTCCTTCTTCTTCTAGTTTTTATTTATGGCATTCACGTCTTGGTCATGTTTCTTTGTCTCGTTTGAGATTTTTAGCGTCCACGGGGGCATTAGGAAATTTGAAAATTCATGATACTTGTGATTGTAGTGGTTGTAAACTTGCTAAGTTTTATGCATTACCTTTTTATAAGTACTTCTGTTTCTTATGCTCCTTTTGATTTAGTTCATTCTAATGTATAGGGTCCATCCCCCATTTCCACAAAAGGAGGGTCTCGTTATTATGTTTCTTTTATTGATGATGTTACACGTTATTGTTGGATATATTTAATGAAACATCATTTAGAATTTTTTTAAATTTATACTTCTTTTCGAGCTCTTGTTAAAACTCAACATCAACTGTCGTTAAACCTTTTAGATGTGATTTAGGTGGGGAATACACATCTAAGAAAATTTTGAGAATTACTTACCTTAGATGGAACCATTTACCAAACTTCATGCACAGACACTCCACAACAAAATGGTGTTGCGGAAAGAAAACATAGACACATTCTTGAAACTGCTAGATATATGTTATTATCCTCTTTTGTTTCTAATGACTTTTGGAGGGATGTTGTTCTTACAGCTGCGACTGTAATTAATACTATTCCATCTTCTCACATTTCCTCCTTTTGAAAAACTGTATGGTTTTGCTCCTGTTTATTCGTTCTTCAAAGTTTTTTGATGTACTTGCTTTGTTCTTCGTCCTCGTATTGAATGTAATAAATTTCATCTCGTTCAACTATGTGTGACTTTTTAGAATATGGTGCTGGACAAAAAGGATATAGATATTTTGATCCAATTACTCACAAAATCTATGTCTCTCATCATGTTGTGTTTCTTGAACACATCCCTTTCTTGTCTGTTCCAACTAAGACTCATGACATAACTAGATCCGATGTTCTTCATATCGATCATTTTTCAGATGATATTGATGTAAGTAGTATTGCAGATAATTATATGCTTTCAGAAAATGATAACGATGAAGCTCCCTCTTCTCATGTGCCTTCTCATGTGCCTTCTGAAGCGACTTCTAAGACTGCAAATTTTCCATCACCACCATCACCACCACCACCACTTCCACCACCTTTACGTCATTTCACACGCAATCGTATGTCCACAACATTACCAGATTTTACATATTCTTGTCATTCTTCATATTTTTACCTCCTTTTTGTCTTAGATCCATAGTTTCTCTGAACATTCTTCATATAAAGAGGCAATTGTTGATCCTCACTGGCAAGAGGCGATGGATGAGGAAATTTCCGCTTTGCATAAGACAAATACTCGGGATTTGGTTCCTCTACCTTCTGGTAAGAGGGTTGTTGGTTGTCATTGGGTATATAAGGTTAAAACTAATTCTGATGGATCTATTGAGAGAAATAAAGCTAGATTGGTTGCAAAAGGGTATTCTCAAAAGTATGGCATGGATTATGAGGAAACATTTGATCCTGTTGCTAAGATGACAACTATTCGAACTTAAATTGTTGTAGCTTTAGTTCGTCAATGGTTTATCTCTCAACTTGATGTTAAGAATGCTTTCTTGAATGGAGATCTTCAAGAAGAAGTTTACACGGAACCTCCTCCAGGTGTTCCACATGATTCTGGATATGTTTGTAGACTAAAGAAATCATTGTATGGTCTAAAGCAAGCTCCTCGAGCTTGGTTTGAGAAATTTTCAATTGTCATATCTTCTCTTGGTTTTATCTCTAGTCGTCATGATCCTACTCTCTTTGTTAAATGCACTAATAATGGATGTATAATCTTATCATTATATGTTAACGATATGACTATTACTAGTGATGATGTACAGAGAATTTCTGTATTAAAGATAGAGTTAGTTAGACGTTTAGAAATGAAAGATTTGGTTTCATTAAGATATTTCTTGGGTATTAAGGTAGCGCATTCACCCAAAGGATATCTTCTTTCTTAGTCAAAATATATCACAGATATTCTTGATTGAGCTAAAATCACAGATAATAGGACTGCTGATACCCCTATTGAGATTAACGCAAAGTTTTCTCCTCTTGTTGGAAGTCCTTTATCAAATCCTACTTTGTATCATACTATTGTTGGAAGCTTGGTGTATCTTGCTATCACACGTCCAAATATTTCATATGTTGTTCATATTGTTAGTCAATTTGTAGCTTGTCTCACTACAGTTCATCGGGCCACTGTTCTTCGCATATCGAGATATCTTAGAGGTACTATTTTCCATAGTCTGATACTTTCTTCTACTTCATCCTTGGAGTTGCGTGCATATTCTAATGCTGATTATGGTAGTAATCCAACTGATCATAAATAGTTACTGGTTATTGTATTTTTTAGGAGATTATCTTATATCTTGGAAGAGAAAGAAACAATCTATTATTTCTCATTCTTCAACTAAAGCATAATATCGTGCTATGACATCTAGTACTAAAGAGATTGTTTGATTACGTGGGTTACTTGAGGATACGGGAGTATCTTTTTCTTAGCCAACTCTTATGTATTGCAATAACAAGTGCAATTCAAATAGCTCGCAATTCAGTATGTCATGTACGAACGAAACATATTGAGATTGATTGTCACCTTACTCGGCATCATATTGAGAAGCGCACCATCAACTTACCTTTTGTACCATCTTCTTTGCAGACTGCAGATTTCTTTATCAAGTCACATTCAGTTTTTCGTTTTTTTCCTAGTTAGCAAACTCTCGATGCTCATAACAGCTGCATCCAAGGGCGGACCGACTATTAGGCCAACAAAGGCCAATGCCCTAGCTGGGAAAAAAATTATCTGGCAAAGTTAACCCTCTCCATGATTTCTTCCCTACATGGAAACGAGATGCACATGCCCTATCTGGGCACAAGCAAGCCACAATTTGGTCCATATACCAGCTGATTTGTATTAGTTTTGTACATGTTTTTATATATATAGAAAACTTTGAATAAGTTTTCAATGTGGGACTATTTGGCCCTAGCTCAAACAAAACTTTAGATCCGCCACTGGCTGCATCATGAGTTTGAAAGGAATGTTAGAGAATATGCTAGAAGATATGTTGTCTTTATTTAATTGCATTGATTTGGGTTTATATTTGGTATTGAATTATTTATTACAATAGACCCAAATATACTCTGGAACATTCTTATTTAGAACATTCTTTTAGATAAGGATAAACTACGTATAAATAGAGGCAAAGATTGGCAGTTTAAGAAATCAAGTAATCAATCAATAAAGCAATCTCCATTATTTTCTTCTTCTTATCTTTTATTTTCTATTCTATTTCATGTGATGAATAAAGTTATCAGTTATTACTTGCTGCTATATAAATATACATTGTCTGTCCTATTTGTTCTTGGCTGATTACGATATATGTGTGTAATGTGGCATGTCTGGAAGACAAGTAATTAAAGTGCCACCTGCAAGTTTTGGTGGTTCTCTTTTTGCTATTGCTGTAAGTTCTAGCGGAACCGATATACAGAAGAGTGGATTTTGTCGTAAGTTCATAACTTTATTATATCCAAGTTTATTATTGTTTTATTTTATCTTTGTTGAAAGTGCAAGTTTTGGTTGAAATCATGTTTATAACATAATTCTATTGAATTAAAATTTGAAAATGGGGGCAAGAATTGGTGATTCATTGCTTTATCACTGCCATATCATTTAATACTCATAATAGTTTTATATTTGTTAGTGCATCTGTGTGTGTACACGTGCGCATGTGCGTACATAACAGAAGTATCTTGCTTTCCTTGTGAGCTTAAAGGAAATATGTAACTTGTTTCAGTATATACTTTAGACCGTGTTATTTATTTTTTGGAGAATCGCATTTGAATGCAAGCCCAAGAGTCCACAAGTACCTTGATTATTGAATTACATGATAATGATGAAAAGTCTGCTTGGATAAAGGAGCTTGTCCAAGCAACATATATACAGAGCATCTATATTGCTTTTACCCCGGATAATTTTATATATTATAATAATAGTACTTCTTTCTCGTTTGTATAGTTCTATATAACGTGATTCTATTATCATGTATGTTTGCTTTAGCTATTATTTTATGCAACATGCTCCTCCTACTATCAACATATTGGGAGAGGAGATCAATGGTCCATGTGAACCTCTTGCACCTTTTCATAGTAATTATTGAACTGGTGAGGTGGTTGTTAGTGGTTCTCTTATTGAAACTAAGTTGTATATTTATGGAAAGGTAATGTATTTATTTTCATCATTATTTATTATACCTTTTTGAATTTTCATACAACCAGATTACTTGCCAAACCAAATCACCTATACCCAAAATTGTCTATCCCCTATCTCCAACCAACCAGAGTCCCTTGATTCCACCTTTTTGCAATTAAACCCGGCCCTCTTTCTCTTTCTAACTTAATTGCAAAAGGATGAAAAACAAGAGTTTTGATTGGTTGGGAACATGGGGGATAGGGGATTTCGGGTACAGAGGATTCACCAATTATAACATTTTACCATGTTTTTTTACTTTATGTTCTATTTTTTGCACCCCAAATTTAGTTGGACGAAAACTGTGGAGATGACAATCAGGCATTAATCATTGAGATCCTCTCTGGTGGTGGAAAGGTATGCATGTTTTTCCTTTAAATCGATTACTAGGATATTTAAGTAAAACACTTTCATAGATAGCATAATGAGGTTTTCTACCATAGGGATTTACCCTCTTTTTTAGGGTGAATGGATATATGAAACCTTTTATTTATTCTCATTTAAGATTATTTTTAGTATGTAATGCTATAAAGGGAAAATTTGTTACATTCTGCTATTCGACCTATGCTGAGTTGGCTAAAAAAATAAGTAATCAGTTGGAGATTAACATTTGTAGATTTCAAGGAATTTCTATATCATATTCATCAATTTCTCCTAATGTAGGATATGATTTTTTTTTACATGAAATTTTTGTTTCTTTTGTCAATACAAAACATCCAAGCCCACACCCACACCCACACACACACACACACACACACACTCTCTCTCTCTTACATACACACATCAACTATGTTGTTTTATTTTTCTCAGACTATAACATAAGTAATGCACATGTCTTATAAAGTATTTGTTCAATCAATAAGTCATAACTTGTATTTGTTCGCTTAACACACTTTGTCATGATTTCTTCCGCTTTTTTTTTAATTTTCTACAGAGAATAATAGGTGCATGGATAAGTGATGGTATTTAATCCGATATAGTAGGAAACACCTCATTAACTTCATGTACCTATACGTTACTTTTTGAAAGGCTATCAAAAACATCCTTTTATTAAAATGCACTATTATGCAAATTTTGTGCTACCGCCACATAACAACAAAACAAAAAACCCTTTTCTAGTTGCAAGTATTTTTTATAAGTTAATTCACTTGTTTTCACTTTCAGTTCATATTTCAGTCCTACAGTGTGAAGGATGATGATTATGAAGGAAAAAGCCAACTTGATGCCTTAACTGTAAGTTTACGACTCTTGTAACTTTTTTCACTGCACTTATGCCTATCTTGATGTGGGTTCAATTTATTTAATGATTGATTCGTTGACTTGATTAAAAAAAGTTATTTCTTCCACTCGCATGAAATTAAATAATGTTGGGTGTTTTCTGAAATTTTGAAAGCTGAAATGAGATTAGAGACAAGAAAATAGTAAACAACTTGAGCATATAAGCTAGGGCGTAAACATCCACCGACAGATCAGAGAATATAAAATGCAAATATGTATAGCCCTTAATATAAATAGTAAATATTAGATCATAGACAAAATTGCAATAATGAAAAGAAAGTGATAGATAAAAGACAAGAAAATGAAAAGAGAATGTCCAGTGTAAATATAAATAGTAAATAATAGAGAAAAAAATATAATAGAGAAGTCACAATTGAAATACTCTTTTTTTAGTTGAGACCTTTAACTAGAGAATAGTATAATGTGTAAGAGGAAGAATTATATTACTTATATTTTTTATTATCTTGCTTCTCATCAACAATACAAATGACCATATATATATAGTGGACTACACAACTTTTCAAATAGGCACAATACTAACGGACATGACTCTTAAACGAACAAACATGACTCTTGATAAACATACACAACTCTTTAGCTTCAATAGATGTGACATTTAATTGAATAGACATGCTTCTCTTTGGGTTTACTTTCCAACAGACACTTTATTGTTTCTAACACCCTCCCTTAAACTTGATGTGCTAATATCAAGTTTACAAAGCATCAAGCTATAGTTTTTTTCCATCGTCTTCCGTAGACAAACTTGCTCACAACTTTCATCTGTATCTGGTTAGGCATACTCAACTATTTAAGTTAACCGGTTCTTCTGACCATCAACAAATACTCTTGGTTTCTTCATCGGCCTCTCTAGTCGGGTCATCTCTGAATACTTTTGTATTTGTCATTATTCGAACAAGCTAGAGCTGCGGCACTTTTTCTCTTGCATGTTGGATGACATAAAACTAAGTATGCTTCACTCACACCTACTTCACTTATAGGCAAGCACCTATTTTGTAACAGATATTTTTTCCAGACAGATCTCTCGAGCATCTGGTTAGGCATACTCAACTATTTAAGTTGATTGGTTCTTCTGACCATCAACAAATACTCTTGGTTTCTTCATCGACATCTCTACTCGGGTCGTCTCTGAATACTTTTGTATTTGTCATTCTCCGAACAAGCTAGAGCTGCGGCACTTTTTCTCTTGCTTGTTGGATGATATAAAACTAAGTATGCTTCACTCACACCTACTTCACTTATAGGCAAGCACCTATTTTCTAATAGGTATTTTTTTCAGACAGATCTCTCAAGCATTCACAAATATCCAACCACATAAGCGACGTTCATTAATTCGTCGTCTTCATCTTCATATTTACATCATTTTCACAATAGCACTTTACTACAAGCTTTTAGTTCAACGGCCTTATTTTTACATAGGGTGCCCAATTTTCTTCAGCAAGCGTCTGTACGACCTTGTTGGCATTAGTTCCTTTCTTTTCTACTTCTTCAGCGGGCTTGTCTTCAAACTTCTCAGTTTCAGTGCCTTCTGCCTTTTTAGGATGGCTGGCTTGAGCATCTTTCATTTCAGCTTCATCTGTATTTTCTGTAATTTCTTTTCTGCAAATTCAAAGGGATATTTGTTATGTCCATCTTTCTTTCTTCCTTTTTCTCCGTTAGCAACAAGGTGGATTCTTCAACCTTTTGGTTATCATTAACAAGATTGGCTCTTTCTTCAATATTAACGGTTTGACATCCCATGAATAATGACCAAATCGATGACATTCTATAAAAGTTCCTCTTCTATAATTCTACAAATTGGTATAAGAGCCTGGTTGAAACTATGACATTTCTATTTTGCCTATCATTTGTTCTCACAAAAGAAAATTATGAAAAATGGAGAAATAGAAAGAAAGAAGAGTTAATCTCCAAAGGATTATGGGATACCGTTGAAAGTGACTATGAATGGCCAAAAGATATTAAAAATATGAGGGAGAAAGAGAGTGAGGCATTTACAAGTTTGAGAATGAAATATTTTTAAGCTTTTATGGTGTTGAGTGAGAACGTTGATAAAGAAGCATGGTGTCATTTTAATGGAGAAAAATCTGCAAAAGATTTGTGGAATTTATTAAAAGAGGTTTATGGTAAAAGTGTGATGGAGACATGATGGAAGCTAGGAAGAGGAGCGATGATGTCGACAATACAAAGGGGTCCAAGAAGAGCACAATTAAGAAAGTTTGGATAATATTCTTATTTTTTCCAAAACATGTGAGATATAAAGGAATCAAAGTCTTGAGATGTTATCAAAATCTTGGAAACCTTGAAAGGTAAAAAAAAAGTTTCAAAATGATTGGCATGGCGGTTGGTAGAAGCATTTAAGTTTACAAGGGAGTTTTGTTGGATAAACATTAAACGCAAGATTGGTGGAAAATTTCAAAAAAGGTGAATGGTTTTGTCTATTAGTGAAGATGTAGTGTCTATTATTGAAATGGTGTCTATTAAGTATGAATAGTTATGTAAGGCCTACTATTTTAAGTTGATGTAAGGAAGAAATGGAAGTGAAGAAAAAAGCGAGTAAGGAAATTAAAAGGAGTTCTTCCTCAAACAAAATTAAGTATTCTTCAGTTCAAACAAAATTAAGTGTTAGAGGAAGAATTATATTACTTATAATTTTTATTATCTTGCTTCTCATCAACAATACAAATGACCACATATATATATAGTGGACTAGAAAACTTTTCAAATAGACACAACACTAATGGACATGACTCATAAACGAACAGACATGACTCTTGATAAACAGACACAGTTAGATTTTGGAAGAGAAACAAAGTTTTTGTTATAGCAAGAACAAAGTAATTTGTCTTTAATGCAAGAAAATGTAATTATTAATTCTGTACAAAACGTTAGGCTTTATATAATAGCCTGACAGAATAATGGGCCAAGCCCAAACAGAAAACAAAAAGAAAGATACACGGGGAAGCAAAGTATTTGACGTATTCGACCCGATAAGCCCATACTTTAACTCCCCCCCTGAAACCCTAATCGGTCATTATACCAATTAGGTTTCCAAACATAAGAAAAAAAAAAAATGGCGGCGGCTCAGAGAAAACAAACAGCGATGGCTTCAAATTACTTGAGAGCGAAGATTATCAGCTAATTTTCTTCATCGTCTTCTCTCAACACATCAGGTACAACTCAAAACTTTATCTATTACTTAGGTCTTCGAATATCAGGAATTGATAGAGGAATTTCTATGATTTTGGGCAGATTACATCTTCAATTCTGATATCGCTTTAGCTGAAACAACCTCAATCTGGAATATAAGTCATCCTTGTTGATCTCTTGCTCAAATCTGCAGCGTCTACGCATAATTCTTCCTTCAGTCTCGTGAAATTGAGCTTGGAAAGAGGTTTAGTAAGTACATCAGCCTTTTGATGCTGTGACGGTATATATCCAACTCTTAACTTTCCTTGTAACACTTGTTCTCTGATAAAATATAAATCGATCTCTATATGCTTTGTCTTTGAATGAAGAACTGGATTAGAGGCTAATGAAATAGCACTCACATTATCACACCATATTACAGCTTTTTTTTCTGTTTTAACCTTAAGTTCACCCAATAAGGATTCGATCCACAATATTTCTGCTGCTGCACTAGCAACACATCTGAATTCAGCTTCTGTACTAGATCTAGAAACAGTACTCTGCTTTCTTGCACTCCATGAAACTGGATTTTTTCCTAAAAAGATGCAATACCAGAAGTCGATTTTCTGTCATCAATGTCTGCTCCCCAGTCTGCATCTGCATATGCATTTATATTTAGAGTATTGCTAGCTTTAAAAACTAGTCCATGATCCAGTGTTCCTTTCAGATATCTAAGAATTCTCTTAACTGCAACCCAATGAGTATCTAAAGGATTTTGCATGAATTGACTTGCTTTATTTACACAATAAGCAATATCAGGCCTTGTAATGGTAGCATATTGTAATGCACCAATTATACTTCTATAGAGCCTTGCATCTGAAAATGCTTCTCCTTTGTTTTTAGAAAGTTGACTGTTAGTGATCATAGGAGTTGGTAGAGGATTTGCCTTGTCCATTTTAGCTCTTTGAAGGATTTCAGAAATATATTTTCTTTGATTAAGATGGATTTCTGAACCTGATCTTTTGACTTCAACACCTAGGAAGTAGCTTAAGTCACCAAGGTCTTTGATAGAAAATTCTGCATTCAATCTTTTAGTGACATTGTCAATCTCAGATTTATTGCTTCCTGTGATAATAAAATCATCAACGTAAATTAGAATACATGTTGTATCAGTTTCAGAAAATTTTGTAAAAATAGAGTTGTCAGATTTGGTAGATGTGTATCCATAGTTGACAAGTGTAGATTTCAGCTTGTCAAACCACACTCTAGGTGCCTGCTTTAACCCATAAATTGCTTTATTGAGCTTGCACACCAAATTTGTATTATTGCCTTGACTGAATCCTTCTGGTTGTTGCATGAACACCTCTTCCTGTAAATCACCATTAAGAAAGGCATTATTAACATCAAGTTGTCTGATGTTCCAATTTCTAGACAAGGCTATTGATAATACTATTCTGATTGATGTGGGTTTCACAACAGGTGAAAAGGTTTCAGTAAAATCAAAACCACACTGCTGTGAATAACCTTTAGCAACTAACCTAGCCTTGTATTTAGAAATTGAACCATCAGAATTTTTCTTTAATCTATATACCCATCTGCATCCAATAATATTTTTATTCTTTGGTTTTTCAACCAGAGACCAGGTTCCTTTGCTAATTAAGGCATTATATTCTTCTGCCATAGCTTGTTTCCAATTATCATATTGATTAGCTTCATGAAAGGAAACTGGTTCATCTTGAAACACAATAGTATTAATATTTTTGGGTTTAAAAATACCACACTTTGCTCTAGTTAACATTGGATGTTGATTGAGATTATCTCTATTCCCTCTGTCATGACTGATTTTTTCAGCTTGTTCTCTAGCAGATGATTGACTGCTGCTTTCAGTAGTTTCTTGAAATGATTGTTCTTGAACTTCAATGTTGTCATTAGTGACATGCTCTTGACCTGGCCTCTCTATAGGCATTGTGAGTTGAGAGCTGGTGGTGGTGTCTCTAGCAGCTAACGTAGATGGCACCATCACTTGAACATCCTCAGGTATATCAGGAATAACCACTCTTTGCTCAACAACTTTTTCAGTTGTCTTATAATTAATATTACTAAATGGGAATTTCTCCTCATTAAATTTTACATGTCTGGAAATGTATATTTTACCAGCATTATCTAAACACTTAAAACCCTTCTGTCTATTGCAATATCCAAGAAAAGTACAGGATTTAGACCTAAAATCTAATTTGTGTGCATTATATGGCCTTAGACAAGGAAAACATTGACATCCAAATACTTTCAAGTGATGATAATCTGGTTTAATATTAAATAAAATCTCCTGAGGACAATTAAAATTTAGTACCTTAGAGGGTAATAAATTTATTAAATGTACACTTGTCTCAAAGGCTTCAGGCCAATATTTTAAGGGCATTGAAGCTTGAGCAAGAAGAGTCAAACCTGTTTCAACAATATGCCTGTGTTTCCTTTCTATTAAACCATTTTGTTCTGAAGTATATGGGCAAGTAATCCTATGACTAATACCTTTCTTTTCAAAAAATAATTTCAGTGGTAAGAACTCTCTTCCACCATCAGTTTGAAAGGTTTTAACATGATGCCCAGTTATATTTTCAACTTTATTGATATACTGCATTACCACATTACTCACTTCAGTTTTAGATTTTAGCATGTAAATCCAAGTGAATCTAGAATAAGCATCAATAAAGGAAATATAGTACTTGTAACCATATACAGAACTAATGGATGCTGGTCCCCATAAATCAGTTGCCACTAATTCAAGTGGATTAGTATAAATGGTGTGTGAGTTTGGAAATGCAAGTTTATGAGATTTTCCCAATTGACAAGAAGAACAAACATATGAATCAGGAATATTGTTGACATTCAAGTTATTGCATTTCATAATTTGTTTCACAATTTTAACACTTGGATGTCCTAACTTGCAATGCCACAATTCAAACTGCTTGTTACAATCAGAATCATTTACAGAAGTGGATAAACACACTTTATTTAAGCATTTAGAATTTCTAGAATTAGTGACATCGAATCTGTATAACCCTTTAATCTCATTACCCTGCAAAATAACTTCTTGTGTCAGAATGTCTTTGACAATGCAATAATTAGGATAAAATTCAAAAAATACATTGTTATCCTTGGCAAATTGGGAAACACTCAATAGATTCTTTTTAATAGAAGGAACCCTTAACAAATTTTTTAAAATAAGTTCTTTAGATCCTTTTAAACTTGCATTTCCAGTATGTGTTATATGTGCAATCTTGCCATTACCAACTAAAAGATTTTGCATACCTTTGTATTCTTTGTTCCCCAGATTGAGATTGTTTAAGTTGTTGGTAATATGATTTGTAGCTCCTGAATCCGGGTACCAACAATCATCTGTAGCATCATCAGTAGAAATAGAATCTGTATTTGAATTTTCAGATTGGTTTTTGTTGTTGTCCTTCTGCACATTCACCAAGTTTACACTAGAACTATTGCTTGACTGTCCTGGATTCACACTGGAATTATACCTAAAATAGCATTTATTGGCAGTGTGGCCAAATTTTTCACAAATTTGGCATCTAGGTCTGTTGTTGTTATTTCTACCTCTGCCTCTGCCTCGACTTGACTGACCACCTCTCTGAAAATTAGGCTGATTCTGATTTTTTGAAGCATTGCTTGAATTTTTACCCCTTCCATAGGCTGTGTAATTAACAGACATGTCTGAAATCATATTTCTGTTATGATCAATTCTGCCTTCATGAGCTAATAAGGTTGAATACACATATTGTAGACTTGGTGTAGGATCCATAGACAAGATAATTGCAGTGACTGCTTCATAGTCATCATCCAACCCACTCACAATTGATAAAACTTGTTCAGATTCAGGAATTTTTTGACCTGCTGAACTTAATTGATCACAAATGTTTTTTACCTTTAGCAAATACTCATTCATTGTTGAATCACCTTTTTTAATACTGTGAAGCAGTCTTATGTGATGCATAATTCTTGCAGAGGACTGTGCAGAAAAATTCCTCTCAATTGTAGACCATACTTCATTAGCGGTTCTAACACCAATTAATTGGGGTAAAATGCTTGCACCAATGGATGACATCATCCATGCACAAATGAGACTATCTTGTCTCTGGTAGGATTGAAATTCTGGATTTTGAACAAGTTTATCTTCATTATCTCTGACAAATTTTGGAGGAATGATTTTTGTTCCATATATGTAATCATCAAGGCCATACCCTCTAATTGCTGTTTCTATCTGCAATTTCCATAACAGATAGTTAGAGTCATCAAGTTGGATTGAAATCAGCTGACTTTGTGGTTTGATGACTGCTTTCATTAAATCTTGAACGGGATCAGTAGGAGGTTGATTCTGAGAAGTTGATGTTCTTGCACTGGATACATTGGCACTGGTTTCATCACCAGGTCCAGCCATGACAGAAAATATAGTCGCAAACCAACAAGAAAGGTAAAAATATTCTGATTTCTGAAGCCTTGAATTGAGAATTTAAAGAAACTTCTCTGTTTTGATTTAAGTAGATACCTTTAAGACTTGAATGATGAACAATCTTGATGAATTGTTAAACTGACAAGTCTTGCTGGATGGCTCTTAGACCAACTGGACCAGTTTCTTTGATTTCTTGATCGGTTTCTTGAAAGAATCAGGTAATTTTCACCACAAAGTATCAATGGAAGAACTGTTGCAGTCAAAAGAACTTTAGGCGAGGCACAGTTCTTTGATTGATGCCAACAACTCTCAAATGAAGAGGTTAAAACCTTAAATGAGAGGGTCCAAATGATGATATATTGCTGATGGACAATAATTCCTTGAAAACACTCGATCAGGATCAAGCAATTGATGCTGTTAAGCACATGAAATTGCTCCGATACCAAGTTAGATTTTGGAAGAGAAACAAAGTTTTTGTTATAGCAAGAACAAAGTAATTTGTCTTTAATGCAAGAAAATGTAATTATTAATTCTGTACAAAACGTTAGGCTTTATATAATAGCCTGACAGAATAATGGGCCAAGCCCAAACAGAAAACAAAAAGAAAGATACACGGGGAAGCAAAGTATTTGACGTATTCGACCCGATAAGCCCATACTTTAACTGACACAACTCTTTAGCTTCAATAGATGTGATATTTCACGGAATATACATGCTTCTCTTTGGGTTTACTTTTCAACAGACGCTTCATTGTTTCTAACATAATGAAAATTGCAATGCAATTTTTTTCCTTTTCAGATATGTGTGCACAAAACTGAAAATTAACTTAAAAACTAAGTAAATAAAAATGAATTAAACTGAATAAAAGTAACTGTTTATATTGGGCATAAAGATTGAAATAGATAATTTAGATAGGGCATAAACATCCAAAGGTTTTGAGATGGTGTAGTAAGCAGCAGTTGCGATGGTTGTTGAAGGAGGAAGAGGTGTTCGAGGTGGCAGTTTGTGTGTAGCAACGCAGGCCGGAGCGCGTAGTAGTTTAGAGAAGAATGGTTTTGCTTGTGTCTACTTGGATGTAGTTGTTTTTACGTTTTCCAGCCCCGACTGGGACGTTCCTCATAATGCCTCTGATAGTCCAATATCTCCGACAGTTTTTAAAGAAGTGGCGATGTTGGATTAAACTAAAATAAAATTTAACCACCAGTGATAGTCCAGTATGTTAACAAATCGCTGACTGATTTATAAGGTTCATTTGGTTTATGTTTGTCCGACCTAGTAATTATAATTATCCAGTAATTACGATGTTCATTTGTTAACTTACTAGACTGTCATTTTCGGCAAAAACTGTCAATGAACATTATAAATAGAATCCAATTAGTAAGATTATGAAGCAATGCTTTATTTTGAAATGAAGTTGTTTCTTAGTACTTAATCTGTTTGAAATCCATCTATTTGAGAAAAAGTAAAAAACTTCACTTATTTTGGATGATCCAAAAGCACGGTAGCGCATAAATTAAAAAAAGTGTAAAGATTATAATGTCTAATAGTCACCCACCATAGCTCAAATCCTACTTTCAAAATGAGCAACTAATAGAACATATCATTATATATGAAAAAGTATATGGAAGCAAGCAAGGACAAACCTGAAAAAGGTGAAGCACAAGAAAAAGGGTCAAAAAAGAAACTATGTTTCATTTGTCGATGTCATGATCCATGTTCATGATAACAATAATACAATGAAAGTACATAGGCTCGGTAGTCAGTACACACATGAAACTTGGTGCATGTGTGTATGCACTAGACTGCAGTATTTAAGTGTGAAAAGATTGGGATATGGTTCATTATTTCTTAAAAGGCAACGTTACACTTAGTCAGAATATTCACATGCAGCATGATTTGGTCATTTTTGTTCACACAGACACAGTAACGGTGCGAACCTCAAATCCTATCTTCTTGCTTCTCCATGCAAGCTTTCTGCCGGTCCATGTTATCAGTTGATGATCAAGGGTATAAATACTTGTAGGTTTTAAAGCATACTTGTTTTTTCATTTTATAATACAAAACTTGGTCGATCGGTTAAATTTGTGTAGGCCTCTGTGCAGTTTCTATCAGTTCTTGTCATTTTATAGAAGAATAAAATATATGGGAGTCATATATAAACATGGGTTGTTGTATCTTATAGCTATATTTTACCAATCCGTTCTACGTATTGCTTAGATTTCTGCATATTTTTGCCTCGATAGCCAATTGCATGCAGAAGTTAAGAAAGAGAGGCTCGGCAAACATAAATCGATTGATATTTGGATTCGAATTAAACTAAATCGGTTGATTTTTGCTTTGTTTCATATCATTTTTAAACTTTTTCATATATACAGATTAAATTAAATTCGTTGATATTAGCATCAAACCTCAATTTCCTAATTGACGCGACCCGAAATCCACGCCCGGTCAATAGCGAACAAGAACGCGGATTGAGGAGAACATGATGCATCAAAACACAAACTGATAGAACTTTTCATTGCTATTACAACAATTTACATCGAAGTAAAAGAATATCAGAGTACGAATAAATATTACACAGCGGAAAATAATATTAGAGAATAATAATTTACGTAACAACGGAAATAAAATACGTAAATAAATACTAACCAGTGGAAATCATCAACTAACACAGCTGAAACCAATACACAGATACAGAGCTTTCCGAATATAGCTGCAGCTGTAATCCAGGATCCTGGTAAAAATAAAGAATCTGCAAAACCGAAACTGCTAACTGCCCATGTGGGAAAATATGGGCACGCAGAGTTTAGGTAGAAACAATAAACTATGAGTCAGTCATGAGACTGGTATGAGAGCTAAAACAATTATTAAATTTTTTCTTTAAAATGAGGTAAATCATGGGACCACGTCATATGTCATGGAACGGGTTTACTCCATGTGAATACTAAAGCTCGAAATAAAACAATTTATAAACAACGCAATGCTTTTTTGAAAAATGAAGCTATTATAAGACTCGGGTCCCATCACATAATGCAACACTAACCAGAGGATAGAGTTTTACCTTATAATAGCCAAACATGCTTGGTACGTTATAAAAAAGTCTTTGATATTACTATAAGTGCATAGTGTCAAAAACAACTTCAAATATAAATGTATCAATCATAGATGACATAAGTACAACATATTATGTCGCCATATAGGTTTACAACTAAAACCGAAAAGTCACGTATTGGAAATTGGATTCCGTCTATGATTCGAGGCAAGGGATCTTTCTCACTGGTTTCGAGACACTCTAGCAAATGCCTCAGGATCACACCTATGGAAAACGCTTGGATCTTTAGGGTCGTTCCATACCTAAAGTTTGTGGATTAGTTATTTCTGAAAAATACGTTTCCCGGCCCTACCGGACCTATGACTGGAGCCTTTTAGTCGACTCTATATCCGAGTTGCCCCACAATCCAACATCCACATAAGTAAAAATTTCTGGGCTCCATACCATGACACCACTTCTAGCCAGAAAGAAATGCATGCACTCCCTACAGTCACTATCCCATTTTTGACTCATATCGGGGTGTGAGGCTCATAAATTAACGCTATACATCAAGCGATGCTGCTTGAAGCCGTGCTTTGATCATCATCCACAAGTCCCTTCTTTTCAACAAAAGCCTTGATCATTTCATCTTAGCATGTCACATTGTCAATCAATGCCATAACATTGATTGCTGCCAATATATAACCTCTAAGCTCGATACGAACCAAACGATTCCGGTTTAAGGAGAATCCGACGGTCGATCTCCTGCTACGTCAGTTCTAAGTTACGGGTTGACGTTTGCGAACTATCGCTGTATGACGCGTTCTATTCAAGCCCGAATCGATTTTATAATTTATAAACAGATTGAAACATTTCTAAACTTCTTTATTTAATTAAACAAAATTATTTCGGCCGTTTATTTCCAAGTTCAAATATTTCATCATTTGGTCCAATTTATATTATTCTAAAGAATAAAATTTTATTGTTTTCAACAATTCTCTGTCTACTCCCAAAATTTCCTTACAGTCATAATAAAAATAATTGTGAAACTTCCAAAATAAAATCTCTTCTGAAACATTTACTACATATTCTAACTGAACTTCACTTAAAAAGTTATTATTCATTTAAAATTCAAATACTCTACATAGCCAAAAGTATATTGAAAATACTTCAAAATCATTTGTCACAGTTACGACTATTCATCTATATTTCGATAAGAACGTGTCCATCCAAAATAGGACTTCGAAATTATTTTCAGTTTTTACCTCATATTTTTATATTATAAAATTTGCCTTTTTTATCCTGGATTGGAATGAAATTCACCCAAATCATGCAAAAATTCCTCATATTAATCCAATACATTCAACCATAGTTGCGAACAACTATTCGACATTCAAATGACATCTAATGTGCATTTATTCTCATGTAAGCTTCAATATATTTTACTGAGGCTTATCTCGCCTGTTTAACCAAACGACTGACATGCGAACTATAAACTAGGGAGATGTGTAAATCAAAATCATCCCAGACCTGTGCGGGGTTTTCAACCATCAAACAATTATTTCATGAGTCGTTTATTTTATCACATTGATTTTATTTGAATAGTTGAACATAAACAAGCCGTTCGACTTGTAAATGTATTTATTATTATTTAATTTAATTTTTCTTCATCCAATGCACACACCATAGTCATAAATAAATACTCAACATCAAATGTCGTTTAAGGCACCACAAGTGTCCTCCACGTACTATGAAATGCGAGTGCCACAAACTCATACTACGCTTCTAATGCAAATGATCTGTGAAGAGTTCATGTGTTGAACTCCAAAGTGACACTACATGAAATGAGTAACCTAACTACATGAAAAATTTACACGTCATTTTAATAACAATGCAATTTTTAACTTGTAACATACCAATTTTAACTGTATTCCTCAACAACTTAATATGTATCACTAATTAATTTTTCATAATTAATTAACCTACTTTTATACGCTAATTAAAGCAAGAATCTCTCACCCCAGCCATCAAGAAACAACACACACAAATTCGTAGTTTCCGGTGCTTTCTATCGCCTAAAAATCTCTCCTTTTTGTCTTCGAATAGCCTCTAACTACTGTTGAAGCTAGAAAGGAAGGAGCTTTGGTTGATTGGAGCATCTCGGAGTTCAAACTCCAGCTGTTCAGACTTGTCAAGAGACATGGAACGCTCCTCAAGTTGTCTCGGAGCACGTAGAGCTTGCAAAGGAGGAGCTAAGGGTGGGAAAATGAAGCTAGGACCTTAAATGAAGCACCTTTTCATGTCATGAAGCTAATTGGAGAATAAGAAGAAGAGAGAAGGGGGGATGTGTAATGTCCCGTATTTTAGCGAGATAATAATTAATTAATTTTATTATTTAAATAGTGGTTCAGAGAATTTAATGGTCGTTTAATTAAATAAAGTGAATATTTAATTAAAATAATAATTAAAAATATATATTAAATTCAGAAATATTCAAAAATAGTGGAATTCACAATATTGTGTGAATTGGATTATTTAAAATATATAATTCAGTTTAGAGTTGAATTATATTCACGAATATATTATATAAATGAAGCTTGAACGTATAATTATATTATAATTAAAAAAGAGCTCGAAATGGCGCGGCTGTTCGCTATTTGGCAATTTGAACTTCAACTGAATGTACAAGGTTCGTTTTAAATCAGATTTATGTGAAATAAGAAACGTACGGAGCTGTTGAAGTATAATTTTCTAGTGGAAGAGAAAAATAGGGATTTCGTCGTGTAGATTTTGATTTATGTCCAAATCAAATTTTAGAAAAGTCGATGTGGAATTCCTTTATAATTTATAACGATATATAAAAGGAATTTCATTATAAACCGAATATCAATTTAATCGGGATTTGAAATATCAAGTTAGAAATTCATATAGGAATATTCTGAAGTTGTATGATATTTTGTTGTGAATATATACGATAATATTTACTTATAAATATTTAATTTAATTGTTTTTAAATATATTTGTATATTTAAAAGGGTTATTTAGAGTTTTAAAAATAGCCAGTTTTTCAAACGACCTCAGAATTCGACGAAAGTAATTTTGTTGGATCCGCAATGTTAAATTATTGCTAGATTTCAGTTTTCGTGATTTTTGAAGCCCTTATGTGGCCGTATGGGATTTTAATGTGAAATACAGTCGATAATTTGAGCTTTAAAAATATGTTGTGTGAGCAAACAGGGTCGGAATTCGACGAAACCAGTTTCGTTGGGACTGTAATGTCGAGCTATAGCTACATGTCCAGTTTCGTGATTTTTAGGTATTATATGACCGTGTCAATTCTTAGAAGACATATACAAACAACGGTTGATCAAAAACAATTATTATAATCAAATAAAATCCCTATAAATACCACACCAAATTTCCTAAAACCTAGTTCTTCCCTTGCTTTGGTCAACAGGAAAATGCACCTCCACCGAATGTCCTCCACACATGAGTTTCGATCTTTAATAAATCAAAAGAATTCAAAACAAATACTAAAAATCCTCAAACTTATATCGTTGAGTTCCTCATGAGATCCTCTACAATTTCATATCCGTTTTAGTGTGTGCGATGGAATCTGGTGCAAACTGAAATAGTGAGGCGCAGGCTAGGGTTGAAAGTATTGGGAAATTTATGCATCGATTCAAGTTTCAGAGGCGGTTTTTGAGTCCTGGAGGTTGTTCCGCACGTTGAGTGCTGACTTGGTGGCTTTCCACAACAAAAACTGTCTCTCGAAAATACTGGGAGATCGACAGTGACGCGTTTTCGATGGTGAGCTCGAGTTAAAGATGAGGGTAATGGGAGTGTGCGGCTTGAGGTGAGGAAGGTGGTGGAGTTGGCGGAATGGAGAACGGTGGTGTATAGAGGGAGGTGTGCGAATTGCTAAAATGGTTGTTCGAAGAAAATTTGGAGTGGATTTATTTGGGGGAAGACGGGTTGACAATGGTAACGCGACTCTGGGCTAAAAATGGTGGAACGACCTTATGTTAAAGGTGAGCCCAAAGGAGAATTAGAAATTTAGTTTTAATTCAATTTAAAATACTTGTATAACTTCGAAAATTGATAACTTTATCATACGGTATCGAAATCAGACAAAACAAGATCCATTGGGATCGTATGGACGAACACTATCCAGTGGAACTGAATGGGAGTGGATTGGAGCTTGCTACAATTTTTTGTGAAATAAATTGTCCGTCTGAATCAAAGATGGTTAAACGTTATTTAACGATAACTGTCCAATGTGAGTAAAACTCTCCAACTCTAAACAGTTATATTTTTATAATGTATTTTTAGAACTGTTAATCATCTGGTGATTACTGTGTGTTAACTATTTGGTTGAATTGCTTGTGTATTGGTTGAAAGTGTATATAGCGATATATATATATATATATATATCGTTAATCGAATATTGATTCTGTTATCAGAATAATTTTATATTCGTGTTGTTTAACATCTGTGATGCAGGGAAATAGGTTGGAGGGACCCAACTGGGTTCCTCAATATTTATAATACTGTTTTGTTCATATATTGTGTTATATGATGTGATGTATAATCTGTGATTGATTATAATGACAATGGTCTTGTTATTCGTCACTGTTAAATACCAGAAGAAATATTGAAATAAAATATTATATAAAATCAAAAGATTTTATATAGAAGGAAGATTTCAAACTGTGTATTGAAATAGAATATTTATAAATCAAAGAATTTTATAAAAAGGATTATTTTCTTAGAAAGTAAATAAAGGTATAAAAAGGATTATTTACTTAGAAAGTACATAAAGGTATAAAAAGGATTATTTACTTAGAAAGTAAATAAAGATATTAAAAGGATTATTTATTTATAAATTAAATAAAGATATCATAAAAGGAATTTATTTGGAAAATAAACAAAAGGAATTTATTTGGGAAAATAAATAAAAGGAAATATTTATCTGTGAAAGTAAACAGAATTATTAAAAGAATATTTATTTATAAATAGAATTTATAAAAGAAACTATTTATAAAATCAAAGGATTTTATAAAGGAAATATTTGGAAAGCCAAAAAAGAATTGAAAGGAAATATTTGTAAAACACTTACAAATAGAGTTGAACGGAAAATATTTATTTGTTAAATAAATCAAATATAAAGGAAAATATTTGTGAAATCAAATATAAGGGAAAATATTTGTGAAATCAAATATAAAATAAAATATTTGTTAAACAAATAGAAAAGATAAAAGAAATATTTATTTGTTAAATAAATAGAATTTAAAAGGGAAAAGGTATTTGTTAAGTAAACAAATAGAAAAGGAATTAACCAATGGAGTTAATTCAAAGGAATTAATCAAAGGAGATAATTCAAATGAATAAATCAAAAGAGTTAACCGAAATGAGTTAATCGAATATTAGTTATTAGATTAGAGTTAATCGAATAGAGTAAATGAGTTAGAGTTAACCAGTTAGGGTTAATCAATTAGGGTTGACCAATTAGAGTTGATCAGTTAGAGTTAACCAGTTAGAGTTAATCAATTAGGGTTGACCAGTTAGAATTGATCAGTTAGAGTTAGAGTTAACCAATAGAGTAATTAAATAGAGTTAATCGAATTAGAATAAATCGATTAGAGTTAGTCGAATTAGGAGTTATCGAATATTAGTTATTCGAATCGAGTTGAAAGGAGTTATCGAATATTAGTTATTCGAATCAAGTTAAAAGGAGTTATCGAATATTAGTTATTCGAATAGAGTAAAAAGGAGTTATTGAATATTAGTTATTCGAATCGAGTAAAAAGGAGTTATCAAATATTAGTTATTCGAATCGAATAAAAAGGAGTTATCGAATCTAGTTATTCAAAAGGAGTTATCAAATCTAGTTATTCGAAAGGAGTTATCGATTAGTTTAATCGAAAGGAGTTAATCGAATTTAGTTATTCGAAAGGAGTTAATCGAATTTAGTTATTCGAAAGGAGTTATCGATTAGTTTAATCGAAAGGAGTTATCGATTAGTTTAATCGAAAGGAGTTAATCGAATTTAGTTATCCGGAAAGGAGTAATCGAATATAGTATTCGAAAAGAGAGATTATCAAATATCGTTTATTCCAAAGAAAGAGTAATCGAATATTAGTTATTCGAAGTGAGTTAATTGAATATTAGTTATTCGAAGAGAGTTATTCGTTGAATTCGATTATATCGAATTCGGGAAAGTACTTATACTTTCCGGTGTTTAAATCAATATTTATTTATTTATAAATCAGGTGTTTATTTATTTATTCACACTAAAGAATAAAAGTTATAATGGAAGTTAAATATTTCAAAAGTAGGGATTAACGTTATCGTTATAACCAATGTTTTCAATAAAGAAGTGGATTCGTAAATAGAATCCGAGAGTTTCGTATGGAAGTTTGTTAAAGATTTAAAAGATAAACTTTGACTATTTCGAAGTTAAAACGTTGTTCAGTTAAGGTCTGAGAGGTAATTATACCCCAACTGGATTGACTTCCTTCTTAACTAAGGAATGATAAGGTTTGATAGTGGAGGAGTTTTGGAAATGTTTTCCAAATAAGAATCAGAAATGTTTTCTGATAATAAAAAATAAGAATTTAGAATATATGGAAACAAGAAATAAATAAATTAATGAACTAAAGAGATAAATGTTCAATGATGATTGATTGATATAATTCCATTTGGAAATAATATCGTTGTTTGCACACGTGTTTTTCTTTGATAGTTAACTCACTGACTATCGAAGTTTTCGACCATTTTAACGTTGCTAATATGGAGAGACCGGTTGGATTATTATCCGAAGAACCACTCCGTATTGGCATAAGCGTTGCGAATCATATATGCCAAAGATAATTGAAGACGGAGTAAAGTGCAAGGGCTGTTGTATAAATCTTAGGTAAAGATTGCCTAAGATTGTTGTACTGAATAGTGCCTTCGGTGTCCGGTCCCAGGACGACCTGTATGGAAGAATGTCTGACAGTGTATATTTAATAGATCATGTAAGTTGATCTCTTCAAACGTATTTACGTTTGGTGGCGGGGGAATTCGTTTCTCTTAGCTGTATACCCATGGTATTTTTGGGGAAATCAATTTGTGATTTGGCGAGTATGACGATGTGACATTCAAAGTGAATAAACGTGTGATCTGTCAGAGATAAGCGTGGCCTCTAGCCTCACATCCAGAAATGACAAAAGTCGGGCAGGCAGCATGGCAATGTAGGTCGCACCTATTAGGGTGTATAGTCACCTGATCTAGAGTTTCATTTACTTCTAAAAATCTATTGTAGATGCTGTCCCATTCGGGAAACAGTTGCTGATCCCAACCGTTGGTGATATACATTCAATGCACTCAAGCGAAATGAGTGGTCGGTCATGTGTGGCCGGGTTGCTAGATGTTCTTGTTGAACCCAGTGTATTCCTCTTTAGAGGTACACTAGCGAAAGGTGGTTCCATACCTTCACTACAACAAAATGACCCTATTACAACGGTGGAACACCGTTGTAATAGGTTTTTACAACGGTGGGCAAACCGTCGTGTCTTAAGAAGTTGTAATAGCCTAATATCTTTTACAACTTTTCTGAACTGTTGCAAAACCGTTGTAATATGTATATTTTACAACTTTTTTCCACCGTTGTAATAAACTTTATTACAACATTTATGCACCGTTGTGATTGATATTTGGGTTTTAAAAAAAAAAAATTTTTGCAAATGCAACAAAAGCTGAATAAACAGAAAACAAATTGATATAAATTCAAAGCAACAGATCCATTCATACAAAAAACATTACAACTTTATATTCAAAATGCAAAAAATGAATCATACATCATCACGTTAATATATCAATTCTTCATTACAAATAATGATTACAAATTAGTACCATCCAAAAACTTTGCTTCAACTATCAGCTTGCTTCATCTTTGCACTTCCTCAACTTCCCCACCAACACAAGACACCACCTGCACAATCACAAAACATGCATATATATAAACATAACCTTAAGCTTGTTGTAAACATAAAATGGTGGATATCTACTTTTCTTCCAAGTTGGATGAGGAGTTGAAACTATGTAAAATGCAATGCATGTATTTTTGTAGTAATCTAAGAGTATATAAGAGTTTTACTGGTTTAAGAAATACGTAATGACCATGAACTGCTTCGCTCTTTTAATGTGTTTAAGTTAATTAAGGTAATGAAAGATGATAGCAAGGATTAAGCCAAAAAGGCTGTTAAAGAATTTTGTTTTAACTGTATATATTTACTGAAGCAAATGAAATGAGATTTAAAGCATGGTATGTTTAGACAGTCATGAGAAATGTATCATTAGTGAAATTCTTAGTTTCAATCACTAACTTAAAAGTTTGGATTGGAATAGCTAAACGTATGTACTGGAAATGAATCATTCTTCTTACGTTAAAAGGGAGTTTTCATGAGGTTGTTTTCATTGCTAATAAACTGGAATTGAGTACAGCTGTATGTTAAAAATGAGTTTGCATGAGTTTGATTTTATTGCTAATAATCTGAGACTGAATACAACCGTGAATATAAAATAAAGTTAAGAGATATTATATAAAAGACATGAGTATGTGAAGCTGCGTTGATGTGATAGCATTTAGCTGTCATGATAAGGTGTATGGATGTAGATAAATTCATATATAAATGAACGTATTTGGCAGTATGGCCATAGAATTGGACACAATTGTATATTTAAACCGGTGAGGTAATTATTTGGCACCAGTTACGAGCTTACAATACAAATATGATTACAATAGTCAAACTAGTTCCGTATTTGCACACAACTGCAAAAATAAGCAGCACGGTGTTTATTCTAATCAATACAACAATAAATTGAGCAAACAAAAGTAATGGGTATAAAGAAGTAGAACTAACCAGACAGAAGAATTGCTATGCTGCTTTAGCTGTTGAAGTACATCAATCTCGATCATAGCATCCTCACGATACTTATCTACAGCTCGAACAATTTTTACGGCTACCATTTCTTTACCTTCCCTGTCCCAACTCCCAACACTCCAATACTTGACCAAACGTGCCTTCTCCTATCTTATATATGAGAAGCGCAACAACTGAAAAAACAAAATAAAACTTATCATGTCTTCAAAACTTAAATAGTAAAAGAAACAAAATGACAAACAATAGCAATCCTCATTTACTCGTAGCCACCCTTTCATGGAACCAGTATAACAATAACCTACTTTTTCTGTATAAGGAAAACATCTAAAAACTTATTGAACGACATCGGATTGATCCTCCTAGACTCGCTGCATCATCTTTTTTCTGTTGAGCATAGTTTTACAAGTTTTTATAATCAACACTACTCTTATCTCCAAATTATTAAAGACCCTTAACAGTATACCTTAACCAATTTTATTATTACTTGAAAAAAAACGAACTACAAAGATTAAGTCATATGACTCCTTTCAGTGCAGTACAAGAGACCCCAACAAAGACAGCGTCGAAAAATTGAAAATGCACAGCCAACTCATCGACTACTCAAAAATTCAATGTCTAAAAAAAAAATTGGGTTGATAAAGCACAAGTGCATAAATCAGACTCACGCTAATGTTTAAGCAATTCAGGCCAGGTCAACATGTAGTTAGCAAAAGCAACTTATGGCAAACATCACAAGTGCAGTAGGCAAGCATGCACGACATAAAGCAAAGAAAAAGTAGGAACTGTGCACCTGAATATCAGACCAAGGCTCACCAATAACATTCAAATAATAAAATGATCAAAGTTTTAATATAATCTGTACAAATTAGACGCTCTCAGGACTAAACAATCCTTGTGTATGCAAGGGACAAAGAGTAATGGCCGAAACATACCCTTTAACGTGAATCCTCTACAGCAGACCCAAAGTAGCACTAACATTTATCATAATTTCTAATTATAGGTTGAGCGGGTTATCTAATACCAAAAGTTCTCACCCTTCATTTTAATTAAAAGAAGTAAAAGAAGTAAAGAAAATAGAATAGGAAAAAGTGATAGAAGCAAAATGAATTTCCAACGTTGACGACCGAGAAGCAAGAAGAGCGAGCAAGAGTTCACGGTGACTGAGCTCCATTGGGTGAAGTTGTGGCACTGGTCTGAGCTGTGCGTTGTCCGATGGCAGCTCTGGCGATTTGGTTGACTGACTATGGGAAGGAGGAGATGGCAGCGCGATTGCTGAAAGGTGAAGCGGAGCAATCGGTTGAAGGAGCGGCTTCCGATGAGGAGGGAGGTCGGCTATTGGTTCAGGTGGCGACGGTGGAAGAAAGCGAACAGGTAGTGCAGCAGAGGGATGACGGCGATGGCCATTTCAGTGGCCATTCATTTCGAAATTTTTGGAGGATTTAATTTTGGGGAAAAAATGCTGAAATCTCATGGGAACAAACGTGCCTTCTCCTAGCCTCGCTGCTCTCGCCCTCGAGTTCGTCTCCATCACGAATCCGACTACAAATCTGATGCGAGGCATCGGATTGATCGCTTTTCCCCCAATTTCCAGTCGCTAGGGCTTCGGCCATTATTGTTGCCTTTTATTTTGAACGAGATAAATGAAAATGACGGCTCGTTTCTCCTTTCTTACATTAACATGGCTAGGGTTATTTTCCTGCCAATTGACAGCTTTGGCCCTAGGGTTTTATTGGGCTTTATAACCCTTAAGCCATTTTATAATACTTAAATCAATATTTACAACACTTGGACGAATTTTAATGTCGCACACACACACAATATATAAATTAGCATGTATATTTGTTCACAATTTAAAAAATGTACAATTTTTATATATTCAATATGTACATAAATAAATGATTTATTTATTTATTCATTTATCCACCCTAAATATATATATATATATATATACATATATATATATATAATTGAGATCAATATTTTTTTTTTTGAAAATTGAGATCAATATTATAAATTAACTATTAAATATAATCTTAGTTATTAATCTCTTCTTCTTAAATATTAATCTCTACTTCTTAATTATTAATAGCAATCATTGATTATTCATGATTAGCATTAATTATTATATTTTAATTATTAGTATTGAACAGTGAATTATTATTTTATAATTTTTAATTAGTATTTGATTAATTATTATTTATTGAAAATTATTATCAATCATTAATTACTAGTATTTAACAGTGAATTATTTGTAAATTATTAATTAATTAATTAATATTTATTTGTTTACTTATTATCGATTATTAATTATTACTTACTAATTAGTTATTAATTAAATGTTAATTATTAATTAGGATTATTTCATATTTTAAATTAATTATTAATTAGGATTATTTCATATTAACAATAGTTATTATTTAACTTTTACTTATTTCTACTTAGTTATAATCGAGTAATAACTATTAAAAGCTTATAATGTATATGCCACCTAAATATTAATTAATAAGCAGTTAACATTAACTATTAAACATTAATTACCACTTATTAACTATTAATTATTTAATAAATATTATTGATTCCTAAGTTTATTATTAATTATTAATTATTATTAAATATTAATATAATTAGTTATTAAATATAGATATTATAAACATGAAGTTTGTAATGGGCATCTATTACAACTAACAAAACAAAAAGTTGTTAAAAATACGTTTATTACAACTTTAGGGAATACCACCATTGTAAAAAACCATTTATTACAACGGTGCTTTTACCACCGTTGTAAAAAACCATTTATTACAACGGTGTCTTTACCACCGTTGTAAAAAATCATTTATTACAACGATGCTTTTACCACCGTTGTAAAAAACCATTTATTACAACGGTGCTTTTACCACCGTTGTAAAATTAAAGTTGTAATAGGGTCATTTTGTTGTAGTGCTTGTCATTGTTGGAAACTCATTACCCAATACGTGCTTGCGTTTTTGATTGTATACTATATATGTAGAACGTGAGATGAAAGCGTTTTTGCTAGATGATTATTATATTGTGGTTGATAGACATTATTGTAATATCAAAAGGTTTTTGATACAAAGATATTTTGGATTCTCATAAAGGTAAAACCCGTTCCGTTATACGGCGTGGTCTTATGAGATATCGTTTAATGGCTCAAACTGTTTTACTCATACCAGTCCCATGACTGACCCGGAGTTTATTTTGTTTTTGTTTTCCCTAAACTCTTGGGTGCCCAATTTTGTACGGGCAGTCAAGTAGTCGGGTTTTACAGATACCTGAAGAGGTGGAGCAGGAGGCTTCAGAAATGATATAGCTATGGTTATTTTCCGCTGTGTTGTAAGTGTTGTACTTGGGAAATGATATGTATATTCAAGTATAGATTTATATTTCAAAGTTATGTTATATATTTTATGTTATTCATTCCATTGTGAGGTTCGTGTTACTCTGATGTTCTTCTTCTTCTTCTATTCTAAGTTTCTATCTTATCTATTCCCACCCTCTAATTTCTTTCATGGACTATCCGGTGTTTTCGATGCTTGAGTCGACATAGTGTTTTATGTCGATATCCAGGATCGCAAAAATCCTAGGTCCTTACAGTGGTATCAGAGTTTAAGGTTAAGTAATTACCTTGGCTCTGTGGCATGACTCAGTAGAGATGGCGTTAACAATACCCTAGATTGAGTTAAGTGTATATATACGGGTGAACGAATTTGTTATTGGATATAAAAATTGTTTTATATTGTGGAGATTTATTGCTTGAGTTGTTTATGGGTTCTGGTCGATCAGTTTGATCCACTGTATCGATAGGGATTTATAAACACTCGAATACGATGAACTAACACTGTATGTTTTGAAAAGTGGGTAAATGAAATAATTTACCCAAATTAGATTTTGATATAAATGATTTATATTGAAATGATTATAATATATTGGATGTGTTGGTCACTATTATAATCGAATAAGATTATAAAATGTGAAATGGTTATGTAAATAGTCAATCAGAATTCGTATAAGTGAAATACGTGAAATCAGATGAATTAAAGCTGAAATTTAATCAGAATTGGATTTAAAATTTCTGGGAATTTGAAAAGTGTTGATAAATGAATTTGGATTGAATATATGAGAATTTTAAAATCCTGGGAGATTTTAAATTGTTTTGAATGATATTTTGAATGGATTTCAAAATGGAAGTGTTTAAAGAATGAGTTTTGAAAAGTGATATGTATTGAACTCACTTCGATAGCTGGAAATAGATTCCGATTATGATCATGGCATCATCGGTGTTCGTTTTTGAGTGTGTAAGTGACGGATTACTACCAAAGATTTTGTTTTGAATTGTTTTGACAAAAACAAGTTGTTTCGAATCCTGAAAAGGAAAGTTTGACTTTTGAGAAAAGCAAAGCTGTTTAAAACTCCCAGGAAGAGACTGTTTGAATTAAAAGAAAATTAAATAGAAATTTGTGGAAACAAATTGAAATTTGAGTTAAAGCTAGTAAAGTGGAAACCGAATTGAAATGGAGTTATATCGAGTTGAACTGGAATTTGGTATATAATTTGATTCGGTTGAGTAAATGGTTTGATTTTTGAAATAAAAATCCGATTTGAGTTATGAGATAAAGATAACTGATTAATGAAATTAACTAGTTAATGAAATGTGGATAGAACTTAACGAAGTTAAGTATATTGGATTGGTGAGTTAAGAATTTGAAAATAAAGAATGGTGCTTGAGATTGAGAATGGAATTTGACTTGTATATAAGGGAATGGTTGTGTTGGAGATGAAAATGATTTGAGTTTGATTGGGATGACATTGGTATATGCTGAATTAACAGCAGATGTAAAGGATATAGGATATGCTCGACAAAAAGGTACAAGTTTATATTTGATATAAGCATGAGATTTATGAGCCGAATTGGCAAGCCACTTGGCTGTTTAATTTTCTTTTGGGTTGGAGATGGCCCAAAGAGGCGAGTTAGAGTTTGACCTATTGACCAGTTAAAAGGAGGTGCTGGCGAAATTTTTCGAAAAGTTAAGGTGTTAGAAAATTTTCAGGATTTTTGAAAATATCCGTTAATAGAATTAAATTAATAATTTAATTGAAATTAAATTAGTTAGGGGAAACTGAAGTTGAGAAGTGAACAATATAGTCTAGCCAGTCGATAGGGTTTGTTTTCTACCTTAGCAATTTCGAGGACGAAATTATTTTAAGGGGGGAAGAATGTAATGTCCCGTATTTTAGCGAGCTAATAATTTATTAATTTAATTATTTAAATAGTGATTTAGAGAATTTGATGGCCGTTTAATTAAATAAAGTGAATATTTAATTAAAATAATAATTAAAAAATATATTAAATTTAGAAATAATAAAAAAATTAGTGGAATTCACAATATTGTGTGAATTGAATTATTTAAAATATATAATTCAGTTTAGAGTTGAATTATATTCACGAATATATTATATAAACAAAGTTTGAACGTATAATTATATTATAATTAAAAACAAGCTCGAAATGACGCGGTAGTTCGCTATTTGGCGATTTGAACTTCAACCGAATGTACAGGTTTCGTTTTAAATCGGATTTCTGTGAAACAAGAAACGTACGGAGCTGGTGAAGTATATTTTTCTAATGGAAGAGAAAAATCGAGATTTCGTCATGTAGATTTTGATTTATGTCCAAATCAAATTTTAGAAAAGTCGCTGTGGAATTCCTTTATAATTTATAACGATATATAAAAGGAATTTCATTATAAATCGAATATCGATTTAATCAGGACTTGAAATATCAAGTTAGAAATTCATATAGGAATATTCTGAAGATGTATGATATTCTGTTGTGAATGTATACGATAATATTTATTTATAAATATTTAATTTAATTGTTTTTAAATATATTTATATATTTAAAAGGGTTATTTAGTGTTTTGAAAAAAGCTAGATTTTCAAACGACCTCAGAATTTGACGAAACTAATTTTGTTGGATCCGCAATGTTAAATTATTGCTAGATTTCAGTTTTCGTGATTTTTGAAGCCCGTATGTGGCCGTATGGGATTTTAATGTGAAATACATTCGATAATTTGACCTTTAAAAATACGCTGTGTGAGCAAACGGGGTCGGAATTCGACGAAACCAGTTTCGTTGGGATTATAATGTCGATCTATAGCTACATGTCCAGTTTCGTGATTTTTAGGTATTATGTTACCGTGTGAATTCTTAGAAGACATATACAAACAACGGTTGATTAAAAACAATTATTATAATCAAATTAAATCCCTATAATACCACACCAAATTTCCAAAAACCTAATTCTTCCCTTGCTTTGGTCAACAGGAAAATGCGCCTCCACCAAATGTCCTCCATATATGAGTTTCGATCTTCAATAAATCAAAAGAATTCAAAACAAATACTAAAAATCCTCAAACTTATGTCGTTGAGTTCCTCATGAGATCCTCTACAATTTCATATCCGTTTTAGTGTGTGTGATGGAATCTGGTGCGAGCTGAAATAGTGAGGCGCGGGCTAGGGTTGAAAGTATTGGGAAATTTAAGCATCGATACAAGTTTCTGAGGTGGTTTTCGAGTCCTGGAGGTTGTTCCGCGCGTTGAGTGCTGACTTGGTGGCTTTCCGCAATAAAAACTATCCCTCGAAAATTCTGGGAGATCGACAGTGACGCGTTTTCGATGGTGAGCTCGAGTTGAAGCTGAGGGTAATGGGGGTGTGCGGCTTGAGGTGAGGAACGCGGTGATGTTGGCGGAATGGAGAACGGTGGTGTGTAGAGGGAGGAGGACGGAGGTGTGCGAGTTGCTGAAATGGTTGTTCGAAGAAAATCTGGAGTGGATTTATTTGGGGGAACACGGTTTGACAATGGTAACGCGGGACTGGGCTAAAAATGGTGGATGGGCCTTATGTTAAAGGTGAGCCCAAAGGAGAATTAGAAATTTAGTTTTAATTCAAGTTAAAATACTCGTATAACTTCGAAAATTTATAAATTTATCATACGGTATCGAAATCAGACGAAACAAGACCCATTGGGATCGTATGGATGGACACTACCCAATGGAACTGACTGGGAGTGGATTGGAGCTCGTTACAATTTATTGTAAAATAAATTGTCCGTCTGAATCAAAGATGGTTAATCGTTATTTAACGATAACTGTCCAACGTGAGTAAAGCTCACCAACTCTGAACAGTTATATTTTTATAACGTATTTTTAGAACTGTTAATCATCTGTTGATTGCTGTGTGTTAATTGTTTGGTTGAATTACTTGTGTATTGGTTGAAAGTATAGATAGTGATATATATATATATATATAAATCTTTAATCTAATATTGATTCTGTTATCAGAATAATTTTATATTCATGTTGTTTAACATCTGTGATGCAGGGAAACAGGTTGAAGGGACCCAACTGGGTTCCTCAATATCTATAATACTATTTGTTCATATATTGTGTTATATGATGTGATGTATAATCTGTGATTGATTATAATGAGAATGGTCTTGTTATTTGGTACTGTTAAATACCAGGAGAAATATTGAAATAAAATATTATATAAAATCGAAAGATTTTATATAGAAGGAAGGTTTCAAACTGTGTATTGAAATAGAATATTTATAAAATCAAAGAATTTTATAAAAAGGATTATTTACTTAGAAAGTAAACAAAGTTATAAAAAGGATTATTTACTTAGAAAGTAAATAAAGGTATAAAAAGGATTATTTATTTAGAAATTAAATAAAGATATCATAAAAGGAATTTATTTGGAAAATAAATAAAAGGAATTTATTTGGGAAATTAAATAAAAGGAAATATTTATTTATGAAACTAAATAGAATTATAAAAGGAAAATTTATTTTTAAATAGAATTTATAAAAGAAACTATTTATAAAATCAAAGGATTTTATAAAGGAAATATTTGGAAAGCCAAATAAGAATTGAAAGGAAATATTTGTAAAACACTTACAAATAGAGTTGAACGGAAAATATTTATTTGTTAAATAAATCAAATATAAAGGAAAATATTTGTGAAATCAAATATAAGGGAAAATGTTTGTGAAATCAAATATAAAAGAAAATATTTGTTAAATAAATGGAAAAGATAAAAGAAATATTTATTTGTTAAATAAATAGAATTGAAAAGGGAATGGTTATTTGTTAAGTAAACAAATAGAAAAGGAATTAACCAAAGGAGTTAATATAAAGGAATTAATCAAAGGAGATAATTCAAAGGAATAAACTAAAAGAGTTAATAAAAATGAGTTAATCGAATATTAGTTATTCGACTAGAGTTAATCGAATAGTGTAAATGAGTTAGAATTAACCAGTTAGGTTTAATCCATTAGGGTTGACCAATTAGAGTTGATCAGTTAGAGTTAACCAGTTAGAGTTAATCAATTAGGGTTGACCAGTTAGAGTTAACTAGTTAGAGTTAGAGTTAACTAATAGAGTAATTAAATAAAGTTAATTGAATTAGACTAAATCGATTAGATTTAGTCGAATTAGGAGTTATCGAATATTAATTATTCGAATCGAGTTAAAAGGAGTTATCGAATATTAGTTATTCGAATCGAGTTAAAAGGAGTTATCGAATATTAGTTATTCGAATCGAGTAAAAAGGAGTTATCGAATATTAGTTATTCGAATCGAGTAAAAAGAATTATCGAATATTAGTTTTTCGAATCGAGTAAAAAGGAGTTATCGATTCTAGTTATTCGAAAGGTGTTATCGAATCTAGTTATTCAAAAGGAGTTATCGATTAGTTTAATCGAAAGGAGTTAATCGTATTTAGTTATTCGAAAGGAGTTAATCGAATTTAGTTATTCGAAAGGAGTTATCAATTAGTTTAACCGAAAGGAGTTATTGATGGGTTTAATCGAAAGGGGTTAATCGAATTTAGTTATTCGAAAGGAGTTATTGATTAGTTTAATCGAAAGGAGTTAATCGAACTTACTTATTCGAAAAGGAGTAATCGAATATAGTATTCGAAAGGAGAGATTATCGAATATCGTTTATTTGAAAGAAGAAGTAATCGAATATTAGTTATTCGAAGTGAGTTAATCGAATATTAGTTATTCGAATAGAGTTAATCGTCGAATTCAATTATGTTGAATTCGTGAAAGTACTTATACTTTCCGGTGTTTAAATCAAGATTTATTTATAAATCAGATGTTTATTTATTTATTCACATTAAAGAATAAAAGTTATAATGGAAGTTAGATATTTCGAAAGTAGGGATTATAACGTTATCGTTACAACCAATGTTTTCAATAAAGAAGTGGATTCGTAAATAGAATCCGAGAGTTTCATAAGGAAGTTTCTTAATAATTTAAAAGATAAACTTTAACTATTTCGAAGTTAAAATGTTGTTCAGTTAAGGTCTGAGAGGTAATTATACCCCAACTTGATTGACTTCCTTCTTAACTAAGGAATGGTAAGGTTTGATAGTGGAGGAGTTTTGGAAATGTTTTCCAAATAAGAATCAGAAATGTTTTCTGATAATAGAAAATAAGAATTTAGAATATATGGAAACAGGAGATAAATAAATTAATGACCTAAAGAGATAAATGTTCAATGATGATTGATCGATATAAATTCCATTTGGAAATAATATCGTTGTTTGCACACGTGTTTTTCTTTGATAGTTAACTCACCGACTGTCGAAGTTTTCGACCATTTTAACGTTGTTAATATGGAGAGACCGGTTGGATTATTATCCGAAGAACCACTCCGTATTGGCATAAGCGTTGCGAATCATATATGCCAAAGATAATTGAAGATGGAGTAAAGGGCAAGGGCTGTTGTATAAATCTTAGGTAAAGATTGCCTAAGAAGGTTGTACTGAATAGTGCCTTCGGTGTCCAGTCCCAAGACGACCTGTATGGAAGAATGTCTGACAGAGTATATTTAATAGATCGCGTAAGTTGATCTCTTCAAACGTATTTACGTTTGGTAGTGGAGGAATTCATTTCTCTTAGTTGTATACCCATGGTATTTTTGAGGAAATCAATTTTTGATTTGGCGGGTATGATGATGTGACATTTAAAGTGAATAAACGTGTGATCTGTCAGAGATAAGTGTGGCCTGTAGCCTCACATCCGGAAATGACAAAAGTTGGATAGGCAGCATGGCTATGAAGGTCGCACCTATTAGGGTGTATAATCACCTGATCTAGAGTTTCATTTACTTCTAAAAATCTATTGTCGATGCTGTCCCATTCGGGAAACGGTTGTTGATCCCAGCCGTTGGTGATATACATTTGATACACTCAAGCGAAATGAGTAGTCGGTCATGTGTGGCCGGGTTGTAAGATGTTCTTGTTGAACCCAGTGTATTCCTCTTTAGAGGTACATTAGCGAAAGGTGGTTCCATACCTTGTCATAGTTGAAAACCCATTACCCAATACGTGCTTGCGGTTTTGATTGTATACTATATATGTAGATTGTGAAATGAAAGCGTTTCTGCTAGATGATTATTACATTGTGGTTGATAGACATTATTATAATATCAAAAGGTTTTTGATATAAAGATATTTTGGATTCTCATAAGGGAAAAACCCGTTCCGTTATACGGCGTGGTCTTATGAGATATCGTTTAATGGCTTAAACTGTTTTAAACTGTTTTACTCATACCCGTCCCATGACTGACCCGAAGTTTATTTTGTTTTGTTTTCCCTAAACTCTTTGGTGTCCAATTTTGTACGGGCAGTCAAGTAGTCAGGTTTTACAGATACTTGAAGAGCTGGAGCAGGAGGCTTCAGAAATGATGTAGCTATGTTTATTTTCCGTTGCGTTGTAAGTGTTGTACTTGGGAAATGATATGTATATTCAAGTACAGATTTATATTTCAAAGTTATGTTATATATTATTTGTTATTCGTTCCGTTGTGAAGTTCGTGTTACTCTGATGTTCTTCTTCTTCTTCTTCTATTCTAAGTTTCTATCTTATCTATTCTCACCCTCTAATTTCTTTCTTGGACTATCCAGCATTTCCGATGCTTGAATAGTCGACATAGTGTTTTATGCCGATATCCAGGATTGCAAAAATCCCAGGTCGTTACAGGATGCATGCTTGCGTAAGGGGGTGCGCGTAGGGGGAGGTTAGGGGCTGCATGGGGTAGGGTAGGCTAGGGTTTGGGGAGAGAGGCCATTTGAAGGAGGAAGAGAATGAGAGAAACGAGGATAGTGGAGAGGAAGGTACTAAGTAGGAATTTTATCTCTCCTTCCCCCCGATTGCCCGATTATAAATGATCTCCGTTGGCTACAAAATTTTGATATAAGAAAATACATGGAATTCTGAATCCAATGAATCAAGCTTCGTTGAATTTCGAGTTCATTTGACCTTACAATTAAATTCTCAATTATGCTTAAACAAGCCCTAAAAATGCGATTTTAACGCACCTTTTTGTCTCTCATGCGTGAACGGCATTTCCATAAATAGCGATATTTAGGATTCTTCCATTATTTCTTGATACGAATCCGGAAAAAAAGTGAAATCGAATTTCGAGATCGTCTCAACAACGTTTCTTTGTAAGTCGATCGTCTATTTTAACCCAAATGAGTTTATTGATCATGGCTACATACTAACTCCGTTGGCCGTGAAGTTTGAAACCTGACAATGATTTTCTATCATAAATCCAACAAAATTGTTCTCGTCAAATTCTGATTTTGCTAGCAAAATATCACTTTTTTACGGCTATGTGTTGATTTAAAAACTAAATTTTTAAATTCTGGATTTTCAAATTGTTTTTACAATTTTACTAAGCTTATTTTAAGTCAAATAAAACATAAAAACTAATTTTAAAATTATCCTCAAATTTTATTAATAAAAATAGTCATTTTCCCTTCAATATTTATCAAAATAGCTTAAATTAAAATTTTAAATTGGTTCTAAAATTCCGAGTCATTACACTAATGGTTCTAAGCAACTAATAGAACATATTTTGTGATAAAATAATTAATGTATTACATCATATTGTGTCAATAAATGAACTTATAACAAGAAGTAGACTTTTCTTAAGATAATTTAACACTTAAGCTTTTGATGTTTCATTCTTATCATTGATTGTTCCAATGTGAAAGTAGTCATATGGAATGCAGTTATAATGTTCATTGACAATTTTTGTAGAAAATGACAGTCCAGTAAGCTAACAAATCGTTTACAGATATATATATATATATATATATATATATATATATATATCAAATGATGTTATATAATAAAAATAATATTTTTCGGAATTAAACTAGAGATAGTGTTAACTAGCTAAAAGCTCATTTACTTATTGCGTCAAACAACATGCGTGCATACGTACTATATGAAGCAGGTTACTGGGAATTGAAAGTGTAACGTGAGTTCATGTATACAGTGGATGTGGAAGTGGCATACGCACCATGCAAAGCAAGTGTCACGTGAAACTTGTATTAACATATGGTGTTGCATTGGGCTCAAATGACTTTTATGTACATTTGACGTTATAACAAAGTAATGACGAACTTGTCATAATTTGGGTCGAACGTTGTTCTTCCAAAGTGGGTCGAGCAGCGTGCTTGAGCTCTAGGGTCGTGCAGCTTCCTACTTGAACAGGGTCGAGCAACCTCCATGTTAAGGAGTCGAACAAAGCATGCCTGAAGCAAGGGTCGTGCACTCATGGCGTTGAAACTTGGTCGAGCATCCCATCTATAGCTCCAGGTCGAGCACCAGCACTTCAAGGTCGAGCACGACTTTGTCTTGATTGGTCGAGCAAGGCAAGGTGGAATGGTCGGGCACGTCATCACAGCAGCATTAAAGCAAAAGGACGAGCGGATTTTGTATGTAAAAGAGAATGACATGTTTCGTAATTTCCCTTCCCATATTTTGAGCCTCGCACGAAGTAAAGTTCCGCAAAAAGATATAACGGCAAAGTCTTGACTAAAGAGATCGGTCATATATATTATATAGAAATAGCTCGTTCATAATACAGGCTCGCTCGTTCACGGAGGGCCGCTTGCGCATTGTTGAGTACTAGGACGCTCGTTCATGCCAACTGGACACAGCTGGCTCCAACTGTGTACAGCTGTCCAGTGGCAGTTCCATAAATACTCGTACGAACGACCCTTACCCAGTTCACCATAATTGCAACTTTGCCACCTGGTCCAAACTTCTCCTATAAGTACCCCCTTTCACCACACTTCAAGGGACCGATCTAAGCCACCTTAAAGGGCTGTCATTTCGGTTTTCCATCATTCTTAAGCTTCTCAAGCTCCATTAATGGCTTCTTAAGCACACTCCTTCTCCCTCCAACATCAAGTGGAACTCATATTCTCCAAACACCATTGATTCTCACTCTAATTTAATCCAAGTGATCTCCAACCACCAATACTCCTCTTCAAAGCATGGATCTAACATTAATTTCATGATGGAATCAAGAAAGAATATCTAATCATGAGATCCAATCCATTCCTTCCCAAATCCAAGTGAGATCTTAAGCATAAAGAGAGTAAATGTAACAACCAGGAAAATCAGAACCAATTTAAAATTTTTATTTTGGCAATTTAAACGAATTTTGAATATCTAAAATGATTTATTTTAAATAATAACAGCTAGAAATTTACTTTGAATAGAATTAGAATGTATAAATTTATTTAAATCGAAGTTCGAATATAAATATTTATTTTAAATATAAAAAGAACTGGAAATGGCGCGGTAGTTTGAAAATTCGATTTCAAAATTCAAATGAATGTACAGGATTCAAAATAAACCGGATTTTAGTGAAACTAGAAATATTTGAATCTGTTCGAAAATATCTTTCCAACGAATCTGAAAAATCAAAATTTCATAGCAGGAATAAAAAGTTATGTCCAATCAAAAATTCAGAATAGTCGCTATAGGAAATATAGTCCTTAAAAATAGTGATTTGCAAACGACCTCCGTTTTCAATGAGACCACTTTTATTGGATCCAAAATGTCAAGTTATTGCTGGATTCCAATTTTCATAATTTTTGGAATCAATATGTAAGCGTGGTGAATTTAAACGTATTTGGCACTTTTAGTTTGAATTTAATCGACAGGAAAATGACTGTTTTTCAAATGGTCTCTAAATTTGACGAAATTAGTTTTGTTAGGACCGTATCATCAAGACATAGCCAGATTTATTTTTCTGGAATTTTTGGTGTCAGTATGTGTCCCCGGTAAATTAAAATGTGCGTTTGAATTTAAAATATATTGATTTATATTTTAAATTTTACGGAAACTGCTCCTAACAGCCAAATTGGGTTACGAAACATATCCCATTGTGTTCGGAAAGGGGGTTTTCAGCTAGTGGCGACAGTCGTTGGATTTGATTTGGAGTTTGAGTTAAAAACTGACCTTTTGGAACTTAAAATTGAATTATATATATATATATATATATATATATATATATATATATATATAAACACCCTCTCTCTTCCTTATCCCCCCGGTCAACGTTTGATTCAAATTGAAATAAAAAAAGAAGAGAAAAGGGAGCAGTCGATTCTTGTCGCTCCCCTCCCCCTCGGACGTCGCGTTGCCAACCGCCGGTCCCCACCACCACCGCGCCACCACGTGCGCCACCAGCCTCCCCCTTTGCCAACACCTCGAATGAACCCCCACCTCAAGTAAACCGTGACGACCATCCGCAAACCCCCCTTTCCATTTCGAAGTCGCATACCCCAAACCCACTACCGCGAGCAGAAGAACCCTCGCCCTCCTCCTCCACTGTGTGCAGCGAGGAACCCCCGGCTCCAGCGATCGAAACGCTAAATTTATTGTAAGTTTTCTGATCTTTAAATTACTAGATTAAATATGATCTTTAGCCATGTAAAGTTACGATTTTTAATGGTGAAAAGATATGATTTTTAGTATGATAAAAATACGATTTTTAATATGATAAAAATACGATTTTTAATGTGATAAAGTTAAGATTTTGTGTATAAAAAGAAATGATTTTTATAATGTAAAAAGAAATGATTTTTATAATGAAAAATGAAATGATTTTTATAATGTAAAAGGAAATGATTTTTATAATGTGAAAAGTTATGATTTTTAAGATTATAAAAATGTGATTTTTAGTGGAGGAAAAATATATTTTTCGTTACATAAAAATATGATTTTTAGAAAGGTAAAAATATGATTTTTGTTATGTAATAACATATTTTTCAGTAAATAAAAATGTGATTTTTATGATATGAATAGCGATATAAAAATATACTTTTTATATATAATATCGAATTAAATATTGGATTTTTCTTTACGTGTAGCGAATTAAAAATTGGATTTTTATATATGAAGTAGCGGTATAAAAATGTGATTTTTATACAAATGGTATGAATATAAAAATGTGAACTTATTATGTAAACATCGTTATATAAAGGTGATTTTTAATATAAAAATCGTGTGAAACAGATTGCGATGGAACCGATGGGAATCGAATCCAAATTCGAACTGTTTAGAAATAAGGAATGGAGGAGTGGGTCCCTAAGGTGAGAACTTCTCACTTTAATTTTATTTTCTAGTTAAATATATACTAGGATGCAGATGGTGTTTAGCTGCACCCGACACCGTCGTCCACAGACCATGGATGACTTGTTTGATTATAATGTGTCGTGAAAATTGATTGTGATGTGGAATGGAATAAAATATTCATGTGTTGAATAAAATATTTTATAGTTAAAAATATAATTTTTAATGTGTATATAAATAAAATAAATATTCATAAGCAATTCGGACGATTTGTTTATGTAAACACATTTAACTGATATTGATTGGGACGATATATTTTACACATTGCCTAACTGCACAAATAAGAATCAGTGTTTGTTGTTTGAAAACCCCACACGGGTATTGGGATGATATTGGACATACACTAATCCCAATATTTAGTTGTATGTCAATCGATGGGTTGACAGACCGTTGTAAGCGTTAATTATTCATATTTAACGCTTATGCAGTTGTGTAATGCACTCTGCATGATGGTTGACTGTGTTTGATTATTGTTGTGTACATGTGTGTATGAAATCCATATAAATAAAATTATATGGTAATTGCTATGTCTGATTCCAATTCGAAAAGAACGAATATTTTAAATTAAAGAATATTTTAAAATGGCGAATAATAAATATTTGAAAATAACTAATATTTTAAAATAATATTCAGTAATGGATCAAAATATGATTTTGATGTCCGATTTGGAATGGACACGAAAATATTTAAATATATAAAGCCGTGTCGATTAGAATTACGCCATTTTGACTTGAACGATATTTATATCGATTTTATTAGTTTTTATAACGAATATAGGAAAGGAAGAGATTTCAAAATCTAATGTTTTGAAAGTATTATCATTTATATATTAATGATATGGAATATCCAATTTTGATTTGAAATTGAATATGAAGTTGAAATCATTTTGGAAACGAATTTAAAACGATTTATAAAATACGTTTTAAATGGAAATCGACGAAATATATATAATATATATATTATACATATTTAATAGCCGAATAGAACGCGCCGCGCCGCTGTAGTTCGCGAATTTCAACCATTGACTTTGAATTGACATTACGGGAGATCCGATCGTCGTGTTCTCCTAAAACCAGAACCATTTGGTTTGTATCGAAAAGAGCTTTCCAAGAATATTAGAGATTTGAAATCTAACGGTTGGATTTGGAATTATGTCCAAATCAAATTTGGAAAAGGTCGATGTATGTGCAGTTCGATGACCATTTATGGAAATCGACTGTATAGGCCTTGATAAAATTATTAAAAATATCAATAATTTGTGCAAAATCATAATAAATGATTTGGAAAGAATTGGGACGAAAAATTCCATATTTGAAAAGATAAAATATTTTTTATCAAAATGAACTAGTTATGAACTAGAATTATAATCGAATATTTTTAAATAAATAGATTGGATTTGAAATGGTTTTAAAAATAACCAGAATTTCCAATATATGAATTGGAATGGATTTGAATGAAAATCATCTTCGGAATATTTCGATATTGGATTTCGTGATTATACAAATATGGTTATGGAAATTTGGAAGATATATTTTATATCGTTATTTCCAATATGATATTTATTAGTTTCAGAATTTGATATTAAATATAAGCCGATATTATTTGTAATCAGAGCCTTGTATTTGATATCGAATTGGATTTTGGGTTTGTCATGAATGGTGTCTTTATTAACACCATTCTTAAACCCGGTGTGAAAATAATAAATCCTTTAATTAAGATCTAAAGAAGAATTATCAATTAATTAACATTTAATTGGAATTGAAAATGGAATGTGAATTGGGTTTATTGTGAACTGTGTTTTTAACGACATTCGTTCGTTAATCCGATTTACAGTGAAATGGGATTTGGAATTTATAAATCACTTTATTAAGATTTAACGGGAATTTTCCAAAGTAAAGTTTTCCACTTTAATATATTAAATTTGAATTGAATGGAATTCGATTTTATAATAATCGAAATGAGCTTCTGTGAAGGAAAACTGTTAATACATATGGAATTTAAAAGGCTTTGCCGTTATTCCATTTATATTATTAGTCGGACACAGAAATTGATATCGATTATATATTGATTTGTTTTTCTATGAAGATTCCATAATTAATGGAATGCGATTTGGGTTTATTGTGAACTGTGTTTTTAAATGACAGTTTTTCTTTAACCCAGTTAAAGACAGGATTACATGTCTAACATTGTATTTCGAACTGTGTGGTTGTTCTCTGCTAAATATATATCTGTTCGATGGTGGATAATTTATTCTCTTGCTTAACACCCTTCTCTAAGACGTACGAGTTTAGAGGTTATATATCGGCAGAAATCAATAGTACGGTGTAGATTGTCGATGTGGCATGCTTGTGTTTCCAAAGTTAAATAATTATTAATATTGATTTTTGGAAAGATTAAAACTAAGTGGACTTTAATGAATCTTTAATTGGATTGAAATGGGAAATGATAATTTAAATTATCAAATTTGGGAAATGATCGAGAATGGAGTATCACCAGTTTTGCTCCTAGCGATAGTTAAATCTTTAATTAGATTTGAACGTGTAATGGTAATTAAATTTACCGATAACACCGTGGTGTTAGATATGGAGTAATACCAGTTTTGCTCCATGGGATGAATAGGTTGGGATTGGGAAATTGAACAAATGATTACTTCAGTAAGGTGCGCTAATCCTGACTAGTTTGGAAAACCTTAATATGGTTTGAATTGATATCCAAAGGAAGATTAAAGAATAAATTTAAAGAATTTATCTTTGATAAAATTAATGGGAACCTTTCCCAAATGAGATGAATATTTGGATTAAAGAATATTCTGAATTGAAATGAGGCATATGTTGTGTTTTTATAGCACTTGTTTATTATATACACGATTTATTCAGAAAGGCCGGGTTTATACCGATTCTGAATAATTGATTCGACGATAAGTCGACGATGAAGACAGTGGTTGAAGAACAGAGGTCTTCACATCGTTTGTATGATTACTGATGTTTTGATTGGGCGGTACACCCAAGACAAGGTAATAAGTGGTGATCGCCCAGACGTACTTAGAGATCGACCGGATATGCGAGGACCTCTCTCCTGTATTGGACATACGGGACGAGGAATAAGGTGCCTCCGGTTTCGTTTAGACCCAGAATGAACTTGTAATTGGATGTGTGTCTGACATTGGATTTTATTCTATGTTGATTAATTTCTATTAAATATATATCTAGTAAGCGGCGGAGAATATACTCTCTTGCTTAATGCCCTTCTCTGAGACGTACGAGCTCAGAGGTTATATTCGATAGATATCAGTCGCATGGCATGAATTGCCTATGTGGCATGCAGGATGTAGTGATCAAGGCTTCTGTTGAAAAGCAGAGTCTTGTGGTTGATGATCAAAACACGGGTTTAATATAGCATAGCTTTGTGTATAGCGTTAATTCGCGAGCCTCACACCTCGGTATGAGTCAAAAACGGGATCTGACCATTGGGAGAACATGACGTTTCTTTTTAGCTATGGGTGGTGTCAGGGTTTTGCAAGCCCTTTTATATTTTTACTATGTGGTTGTTGGATTGCGAGGCGCCTCGGATATATCGGTCTCTACGGAGCCAATGGATATTGAGTCATCTGGCTCATAGACGCCCGATAGGGCGGGGAAACGTGTGTTTAGGAGTAACTAATCCTCAAACGTGATGGAGGACCGGCCCAACCGATCCAAGGGTTCACTACGGGGGATCCAGAGGCATTTGATAGAGTGTCTTGAATCAGAGAGGAGCCATCCCTTGCCTCGACTCATGACAAAAATCCAATTTCCAATACGTGACATTTCGGTTTTGATTGTAGAGCCCAGTATTCGCGACATGATAGATGGTACCCATGCCGTCTACGATTGATACATTTATATTTGAAGTTGTTTTCATGCACTTTACACTATAATAGTATCAAATTGATTTGTTTTAAACGTCCCAAGCATGTTCGGCTATTGTAAGGTAAAACTCTATCCTCCGGCTTGCGTTGTAATGTGTGATGGGACCTAAGTCTTATAATAGCTTCATTTTTCCAAAAAGCATTGCACTGTTTATTCTATGCACTGGTATTCTTGGGAGGAAACATGTTCCATGTTATACGGCATGGTCCCTTGATTTACTCCATTTTAAAATAAAGTTTTAAATAACTTTTTTAGTTCTCTTTCACATGACTGACTTGGAGTTTATTGTTTTAAACCTAAACTCTGGGTGCCCCTATTTTCCACATGGGCAGCTAATAGTTTTGGTTTTGCAGATTTGTATTCACAGGATCCTGGTTTAAAGCTGGAATGATATTAAGAAAGCTCTGTATTCGTGTACCCTTTCAGTTGTGTTTTGTATTATTTTCCGCTGCATTGTAATTTGTAAATCTCTTACACTTATCCAATGTGTATTATTTATTTATACTCTGTATATTCTTGTACTTTGATTTAAATTGTTGTAATAAGCTATGAAATGTTCTTCTGTTTGTGTTCTGATTTGTTGTGTTCTCAGGCAATCCGTTCTTTCTCTTCTCTTCGGAGATTGGGGGAAGTTCGGGTCGCCATAGTTTGGTATCAGAGCTTTGGTTTTACAAAGCTCGAGAAAGAGGCACATTAGAACCGAACGAAATTATTCATCAGAGATTGGATTAGTAATATCTAATAAGAATGACTCGTTAAAGATAGGGTCTGTAGTATCCTAGAACAAGTGTGATGAGTAGTGTTTTGAAAATAAAAGTGAAAACAAAATTTGTTTTGAAAATTTAAACTTTATTCAACGTATTCGATTATTTATTTTATATTGAATTTAGACAATCGAGTATATAAAGATTTTTCTATACCCCTTGCAAACGTGTATTCGAAGTTTTAATATACTTGTTAGATCAAAATTTGGCTCTAACACCCAAATTGTTCCGATTCGTAGGGAACTGTAACTCAAATATGAGAAAAAGAAGAAGGCACACACAGTTTACAGTGGTTCGGCGTTAACGAGCCTACGTCCACTTTATATGCTATTGATTATACTTTGGATGCTAGTACAACCAATGATTTCTCTCAAACTCACTCTTACAATTACGATTTTTCTCAGTTATCTCGAAGTAAATCTAGTATGAAATAGTGGTATGACAGTAATGGTGGAATCAATCCTTAAAATTGCCAAAAGATACTGAAAATTGCCAAGCTCTAGGCTATTTATAGCTGATTATATCAGGTGGATCGCGGTCATACGTGGCGCAAATCCCGAGAATATAGGATCGGATCGTAGCTTCATGAAGAATTGGTCAATATGACAGTTGTGGACATGTGTCGCAAGATCCATACATCTCGGATCGTGGTTGAACATGTTAAGAGCTTCACTGCGCCTCCTGTGATTGGATCGGGTCGGGCTTCAATGGACGGATCGATTCGTCCTTGGACGTAGCGAACCGAAATGGCGCCGTGATCCAAAGAGGAAGGTTAGGCCACGATTGAACTTTTCATGAACTAGAGGAGTTGAACTTCACATTTCTATCTTGTGTGTGAACCTTGGTGGCTTGGTCAAAAAGCTAACCAACATTTTGCCCCCTCGAAGTATGCTTTATCGACGATGGAGCATGCTTCGAAACTATAATGGCATCTCTTCGTGAAGCGATTTAATCAGACGGTCGTGCTTGTCTGGAATGTCGTGTCACTTCGGAAAGTTGCATTCCTTGATTGGTAGAAATATCAGCATAAATCATTCATCATTTCTTTATTGATCGGATAATTTCTATCTCCGGAGCCTGTAAAACTTCGTTGTCGAGTTGCGAGGTGAACTTCCAAATTTTCACTAACACTGCTGAATTTTTATCTTCGAAAATTGTTTGTTGAAATCTCATATCCAACTGTAAAAAGTAGTAATTTGTAGTTTCTTGATTTCTGATTTTTCTCTTCTGTTCACGACCCATCGGTTAGGATCGCGTATTTATACCACGATCCGCGGGGCATACTGTTCATCTCGGTTTTTTTAGTGATCATTCAGGATTATTCACGAAGCGCAACGTGCTTCTATTCGGAACGTGGTGGGCTTTAAGCATGGTGGGCCATCCATCATAGCGAGTCGACCTAGAGATCGACCTTTTTCTTCTTTGCTGGGCCCGATGGGCTTGCCTCCGCGATCCACCGAAGCCCATGGTTCGTATAAGACGAAAAAGGGGAGACTAACGGTCGCAGGTTTAGCTATATAAACCCGAATCCTCTTCACTCTTTTCCCCTTCTTCTTCGTTCATTCATCGCCCCCATCAGCTCTATCGAGGAAAAAACCCTAGTTCTTTAAATCTCCGGAAACCTACTTGTTTTTCCACTTTAAGAAAGGTAATCTTGTTGAAAACCCTCTCAAACAATTTCTTTTTCGTTTTTCTGGAGTTTTCTGCTGATTTGAGAAGGGAAAATGGTGGAATTGGTGGCGTTTGGGGCTGTATTAGCGATGAATGATGGGTTCAGGTGCTTGCGTGACGGAGCTAGGAGGTGTGATGAAGAAGAAGCGAAGAAGAAGAAGAAAAGCGAGTCAGGTCGGATCGTGGATTAGGAGGAAAGAGGAGGAAGATGAAGGAGGATGGCGAGGCACTGGATCGTGGTGATGGCAAGGGAGCGGATCATGGGGGGAAGTAAATGGAAGGAGTAGGAGCTGGAGAACAGATCGGGTCGCAGTGAAGAGTTGTGGATCGTCAGGACATGCCACAAAGCGATCCGATCCGATGCATCTTCATGACTTAACATTCCTGGTGTGGGTCCATACTTGCTTCATGATCCGAGGATTACCACGATCCGAACCCTCCTATGCGATCCGAACGTGTACCATGATCCAAATGCTAGACAATCCGATGAACTTGTATAATAAGCAATGCTACTTAAATCCGGTATATCAATGGACAGTTAGGTTAGAGCCTTCGAGACGAACTTTCTGAACTGAACAAATGCATAATTTATCAGTGAACAACGACTAATATCTCGATGATTTTGTTGACTTTTATGATTTTCTTAATGTATGCACAGGCACACACCGGCACTTGCACACATGGGGGACGGGTAGTTATATTCTTATTTCTCATGTTTACTCGCCTAAACAGTAATGTTGGATAACCGTTCCCCTTCAAGATCTGATACAGAGATGGATCCCGAGACGCCTGAGCACCACAACCCCGAGGTTCTTCCAATTAATCCCGAGGGTGAGGATTCTGGATCCGAATATGAGGCAGAAACGGAATCGGATTCATCTGATAGTACCTCGCTTGATGAGGAGTCTGAAGTAGACGACCAAGCTCCCGACGAGATTCCTGGTGCACTAGAAATAGAGAAATTCACTGAATCTTTAGCTTCCAAACTTGATGACATAAAGCTTAAGAAAATTTTCTTGAAACACGGGATCCCCTGGGATGATGTGAGGACACCTGGTAGCGAAGATAGACCCCATCTGGCTCCGGAGGGGTATATGACAGTTAGCCGACTCATGTGCTGGGTAGGCGCTATTCCTCCGTTTCCTCCAATCGTCATTGAAACCTTAAAACGATTGGTTATTGCTCCGATGCAGCTTCATCCCAATGCCTATGCAGCCCTATACACTCTATACATCACATATGCAGAAATCCTGCAAAATGAGCTCACGTTTAAAGATTTGAAATTCTATTACCTTTTCAAGCATCGCTCTACGGCAACCCCAAAATTTTCTTTCTTCGAATCGGTAGCAAATAGGACGGTCTTATCTGACAGTTACAGCAACATGGGGATCCCAAGGCCGATTGGTTCTATATAAAGAGACAGGCTGGGTGTGCAAGAAGATGGCTTAAATCAAGTAAATTTTAAACCTTTGAATGAATAACCTGTTTAAGAAATCGAAGTGCTAACATGCTTCTTTTCTCTATGCAGATCACACCTTTCCAAAGACGGAAGGCTCGGTGTACAGTAATCGACTATCCCTTCTTCTGAAAAGAAAATCTGACTTCCTAAACACCAAGAAATGTATTACTGACGAGAATCTTCACAAGCACCGCCTTCTGGATATAAGGTTTGGACTTGGCGCGGGTGGCAAACCTTACAAATACGTGCCCCCGACCGAGGGAGAAGGAACGTCACAGGCAGCAGAGACAACTAAACTTCATAAGAGTCCTTCACCGATAATTAACTAGGACGACGAAGATTTAAATGTATATAGAGGAGATGAGGCCCGTGCTGACAAGTCTAAGGAAATCCCAGCCTCACCAAGGGGTTTCCCCTCAAGGGCCTCTCTACCGGTTCAACCTGCCGCTCCCGATGATTTAACAGAGGAGAAGTTATTTAAAGAATTGAGCAAGATTCCTATACCCGACGATGTATATACACAGGAAGACTTCGAAGGGGAGCCAATTTTTTCCTATCTTTGAGGAAACAACTGTTCCAGGTGAAGAACGAGAGACTACCCAGACGAGCCTAACTTCGGGCCCTGGTCTGTTAGGGGGAATTATATGGGATGCACAAATCACATGCACTGTCTGACCCCACACTTTTATACCAACAGTATTCAAGGTTTTAATATGTACTTGTTTCTTTTACAGGAAGGTTGTCTCGCAAACGATCTTATTCTTATCGCTCTCTTCGTGAAGGCACACCTAGTCTTCATCCAAATCTTGAGCGTGCTCGTAGCAGCAGCCGAGGGGGAGACAGCCATTGGTCCCGGGATTCTCACAAGCCTCCTTCTTCACGGTCCAGATCTCCGTCAAAACAAACCTCTGGAAAGCCTCGTAGTCATCTAGTGCCACCTACAGGGGGAAAACAACTTCCCAAAGACTTAACTCCTCTGAAGAGCGCGCCATCTCACAGCAGATCATCCAAAAAACACCATGAGCCTAAGGATAAAAACAAGGATCCAAACAAGGATTCTGAGAAGGAGAAAACTGACATCGTTCCCTCTAGTCAACAAAGTTTAACTGCCCCCGGGGTGCGATACTATGTCCATGGTCCTGAGGCTCAAGCTAAACTGGGGAAATTACGAGAACAATTCCCTAATATCTTCTTCGAGAGGATGATGTTCGTTCCAGCTCTGGAACCAGTTCCTAGGAATTGGGATACTGAAGTCATCGGACATGTTCGCCATGTAGCCAAGCAATATGAGGCGATGAAGAAACACGCTGCTGAAAACCCCACCTCCGTTAGGGTCACTCTCAAAGGGAATGCCCTAATTTTGGTGGAGGTTTAAAAGTATAAGTCACAAATATACAAGACAGATATAAGAACACGTATTTTTGAACAGCGGAAAACAACAACTTTTATTTCATTAAAATACGTGTTACACCAACCATACCATAATTGTCTTACAATACTTCCAAAAACATAACATCTTCATAACTGTCTTGATTACATTATTTAAAGAAGCATAAAGAAAACATAAATAAACTGCAAAAGTCCCATAATTGCTATCCAAAGCCATAGTCCAAAACGAAAAGATCCAAGCAATACATTCTTTCTCTTCAAGCTGGATATGAAGGCTGGTCAAGCTGCGGTATTCCCTCCCTGTGGACCTGGAGGGGGGGGGGGGGAGGGGGGGACGGAAGAAAAGAAGACGAAAGATAAGTAGAGTCAGACATAAAGCCTGAGTAAGTCTAGGACTATTCAGTCTATGAATAAAGAACTGGGTATGATAAGTATAAACTAGAAATGGGAAAGCACCATAAACTTAGTTAAGTTGTCTAGGGTCGAATATACTATCGTACCCCATATTAATCTCTGTACCCATATAAACTAGTTCCCAATGGGCACCCCATAATTAGGGTGAAGTGATCCATTTTATGATGATCGGCTCCTACTCGCATAGTTACATGTGTCTTACGGCCCCCGATGTTGTAGTTACCTATGCTGGTCCCACCATGGGGTGTATCAAGTCCCATGGTGGCGGCCCGACACAATCCTAGAATGCACAGGTATGCTACTGGTGCCCAGTGCCTTATGTTTATGCGTCGGAGTGTGTGCACGCCCGCACCCCGTTAGAACCTACACTGTTGCACCACCGCCGTCGATTTGACCTCTTACAGTCAGCCCAGTAATCGTGCCCCACCCTGCCTAGTTTCAGGGTATCATGATACCCAGTAGGGTTACTGCTGAAAAGGGTCCCCCGCTACTAGGTTTTCTATTTCTAGCCAACATGCTAAGTTGGTTAAGTGTTTTATAAACCTAACCCCCAATCAGTCTGTTTAGTTTAGCATGTTCTATTTTGATTAAGTATTAATATAATTTACTTAATCCTATCAATCCCGACTCAGCCTTAATTGTCTTATTAAAGCCTTGACCTCTCACATTAGACAGGTATTATTGTGGCTGCCTGTTGCCGGTTGGGTCCGGGCAGTCTTACGCCACAACTCAGTCTAACCTCGGGTCCTTATTGGGCTCCGTGTTTAACCACCCACATTGGATAGGTATTGTTGTGACTACTGGACAGCCGGGCGGTTCCGGGCAGGTTTACATCACAACTCAATCCAACCTCGGGTTAAACACATCGTGTTTTCTACATTTACATATTTTGTCTCTTTTCTTTTTATATGTAAATATTTGTGGCCCATTATTCAAATTCATCTTTATTGATTAAAATTTATTTATGCCACTTAATTGCTTTTCAAGGTTGTTGGCATGCGTCAAACATGCCAACACATATGTTCTATATTTTAGCCCAAACGTCGTTGCCCCCGTTTTATACGTTCGCTCCAATGTAAGGTGTGTTGGGTTTAATACTTAAACCCAATTTAGCCAAATGAAAAGGGGAGGCTTATAACATGGTGTTCATAAGGTAACATGAAAAAGGGGAGTGTGAACGCATGAACTTGCAACGAACAATTCAACTAACATAAAGTAGGCACATGTGAACTTGCAATTGTAACATCATAAAATCATGGCATAACATGAATCATTTTATCCATATAATTATAGCATAAACAATACTTAAACATGAATCATTCTATTCATATAATTATGGCATAGAAAATACTTAAACATGAATCATTCTATTCATATTATCATGGCATAAACAATACTTAAACATGAATCATTCTATTCATATGGTTAATGCATAGACAATACTTAAACATGAATCATTCTATTCGTATGATGATGGCATAGACAATACTTTATCATGAATCATAGGTTCAACTAACCATGTAAACTTGAAATTAAGAATCTAACTAAATTAGATATCATTATTATTGGCACATGGTCTTGACTAGAAATATAAGTCTATATTTTTATTTAGGCATAATATAAACTAATCATGTTCATAAAATCACTAGATGTTTACAAAAAGGTACTTACTTTTGTCACTAATACAAAAGTATGGTTCAACTAGAATTATCCCAACCTAATTCTTATATGAATCATGGTTTTTAATCCATTTATAGAATTATAGCATAAACATACCTAAACTTAAATCATGGTTTTTATTTTATCTATGTAAACTTGCAAGAGGAATGTAATTCTAATGTAATTCTAATGTAACTTATGTGTCACATATATTATCATATGATTATGATAACAACATAAGCCTAAAAAAACATGTTTTTCAATTGGGCATAATAACGAACATAGTTTAGTCATGTTCATAAAATTAATACAAATTTAAAAAGATGCTTGCTTTTGTCACTATCACAAAATCATGATTTTTATACTTGAACTATGATGCCAATTCCAACATAACCTTCATATGAATCATAATACTTAAGTTGATCAAATTACACTAAAGATGACCATAGAATTATACATCATGTTGGCATAAAAATAAATCATATACTTGCATGAATCTCAAATAAACTATTACAACATATAGTTGTTACTTTTAACATGAATCATATACTTACAATTATCCAATGAGTGTTGTAAATAACTACCAGAAACATGTAGTTTTCAATATGAATCATATGCTTGCATGAATCTCAATTAAAATTCCACAACATGTGGTTGTCAACATAAATCATATACTTGTATGAATCCAATCGTACAACATAGTATTGCCAAATCGTTTAGAATCAAAATAACATACAAATATAGATTATTATCACCACAACTCCATTTTGCAAATCACGTACTTGCAAATATCCAATCGTATACCATAATATTCCCAAATCGTTTAGCATCAAAGCAACATACAAATATAGATTATTATCGCCACAATTCCATTTCTTTCTTTACACAAATCAACACAATTATTTAATTCATATCGGAATAGCACTCTACTTACAACGTATGATGAATCTTCAATTCAGGAATCTGAGTTCTGAATTCGAAGATGCTATCCTTTGTTGTAGGCGTTGTTTTGATTGATTTGACGTTGCTTTAAGCTTTGAATTATCTCCTGATTGTCTCTCTATTTCTGACGGCTATCCTTAGTCTCTCCTCAGCAACATGACGGTCTCATCTCCATTTTAGTTTATGTGAATTAGGGTTAGTCTTAGGTCCTTTTTATAGAGTTTGTGAGTTGATTTAGACCGTCGATGAAGCTTGGTTCAATAATAGCCGTCCGTTTGAAGGAGAGACCAACCAGGAGATGACACCTAGCCCTAGTGACAAGGCAAGGCTTAGAAAATCGACCAAACACAGACCTGGCCAGCCAGGACTTGACCAGACCTGACCAGCAGGTCATTTTGACCTGGGCGCACTTGGCAGGTGAGCCAGGTCAAAAATGTACTGGCGCACTTCCCAAGTGCGCCAGTTCATTTTTGTTCTGGCGCACTTCCCAAGTGCGCCAGTGCATTCTGACCGTTTTCTGGTTTTTCGCCCAACTTCGTTCGTCCATATCTTCTTCATACGATATCCGTTTTACGCAAACTCGGACTCTATCTCAAGCAGAATTCCGAGACGAACGCAATGGCGTATCCCGTTTCCCTTAATTCTTTGATTTGAAATTAGTTATACTTTAATTTGGGAATTTCACGGTTATAGAATACACGGGGTGTTACATTCTCCCCCACTTAAAAAGGATTTCGTCCCCGAAATCTTCAAGTTCAGGAAGAATGTACATCCTAACATCCAAACATCCATCTACTCATCCATCAAACACGAGCATCCATTGTCCTTAAAAGACTTCTAATGCTTCATGATCATATACGAAAGTGTGTGTGTACATGTACTTATCTAATGCAAAATCAGGCGGTTTACTGATTCAGTTGACCTCCTTAATGCGAATTATGTAAGTGCTATGAATCCATTATGTATGCAAATCCTCCTATTCATGATTCTACATGAGTGCACAATCATTCATACAGATGCAACATCCATATGACAACATATTAAACTTCAACCGTATACGAATGCAAACATATATGCATATGCAATATGAAGTGACTGAGCCGATCTAAAACCTAGATTGTGTGTATATGCAACCACGAGCAACCACTAGCAATCACTTGCAACCACTTGCAATCATCATCCATAACATGTTTCAATTACATGTTTTCATCCAAAGGGTTTCTACCTAAAAGATAGGGTCGAGGAGATATACCTAAAAAGATAGATAAAAGCGCAACTTAAGGAAAAAGGAAAGATCAAAGATGTACCCTCGAAAAGAAAAGGGTAGGCAGCGCGTATTCTAGCTTCAGTTTCCCAAGTTGCGTCTCCCTCGGCATTGCTCCACTGAACTTTGACGAGCTTGACTTCGCGGTTGTGTAGCTTCTTCACTTCCGTTCCTAATAAGCGGGTTGGAACTTTCCTTACGGTTGCTTCGCGTTCCACTTCAGCTTCTTCTAGGATATTTGGCTCTACCACTTCAGCAGACTCAAGTAGTCATTTTCGGAGATGTGAAACGTGAAAGACGTTGTGAACTCCGGCCAATCTTTCAGGTAGCTCTAATCTATAGGCTTTTTTCCCAATTGTTCCTATCTAAAGGTATAGTCGAATGATAGAAGCAAGTAAAAACTTTGTGCCCATTAGGCAATTTCAAAACTGGAAATCTATGCCACACATATATTGATTAGGAGAAGAACTCTCTAAGCATCAGCCCCGAATACCGAAATCAACATCAGACTGACACCCAAAGAATTACTCAACCCAACCACCATATATGATTCTAGGAAACTAAGCATGATGGACTCCTTTTAGGTCACAAGGGAGTCCCTTCCTAAAACCAACCCGTATCCTATAAAACCCAAAAAGTTTAGTCAAACCAACGAACACCCTCAAGCCCCAACATGTGTTACTAACAGATGAGTCTTACTCCCTATGGGGTTTGCAACAGAAATTGGATTGAGAATGGGACCGGGAGGATATACACAAAAGATAGCATGCAAGTAAGCTCTACAGGAAGAGAGGGATCAAGGATATACTCTTAAGAAGAGATATGATGCACGAATCTAGTCTTCAATCTTCTAAGTCGCATTTGAGCTTAACTCCATTATGCTTTGTCCGTCTTTAACTTCACAATTTCGTAGCTTCTTAATTCTTGTTTCCAAAATATGAGTTAGAACCTATTTCACTGTTGCCTCTCGTTCCTCTTTCACTTTCTCTACTTCTAGTATACTCAGCTCAAACATAACGGCGTACTCATGGTTTCATGCAAGCTCTCCAAAATTCACTAGTGAATCTTAGATCTCGTTCACTTACTATCAGGTATTCCACGTAGAAGAACTATCTCTTGGAAATAAATGCCAGCCATGTTGCCAAATGTACTTACTAAGGTGATTCTCCACAACTCATGCATAAGAGAAATGAACCTTCTGCCTTAGTGGCGAACACTACTGGAGCGCCCCATTCTGAAATGCTCCTTCTAATGAATCCCTTCTATAGAAGTTCTTTAATCTGTTTACTGAGCTCTTTCATTTCCCGTGGAGCCATGTGTCTAACGGGCAACGCAACGGGCTTTGCATTATCTACAAGATATATATGGAAGTCTATCTCCCGCTTCGGAGGCAAGCCCTTCACATCTTCGAAGACATCCGGATATTCCCGGACCACTCTAATCGATTGCAAATTTTCAACGGAGGCATCTAGCGATTCAAGATAACTAAGCATAACCGCATACGAGGGATTACAAGAAATTTCCAAAGTGTTACCGAGCTGGGTCAGGAGCCTAACAACCCTTTTCTCAAAATCAAGGATGGCCCCATTACTGGATAGCCAATCCATGCCCAAAATCAAACCATATCCCGAAAAGCCCAAAACAAAGGCACTACTTTTAAATTCTACGCTTAGAATAGAAATTTTCAATCCCACATAGATCATAGACAAATGAGCTGGGCCCCTAATTGGGTTTGAAACAATTAAGGGGTCCTCTACCATACTAGTTTTTAGGTGCAGAGATTTTAACTAAAGCAGACGAGATAAAGGAGTGCGACGCGCCGGAATCAAATAAAGTGCGAACGGGGTGATCATACTACACTTTCTACAGAAGTATTTATACCTCGTTTCTTTGGGCAGTCCTTAGCCATGTGGCCTGTCTCACCGCAAGAAAAGCACCCACCATTCATCTTGGCATTCTTTTTTCGGCAGTCTTTCACTAAGTGCCCAACTTTGCCACAGAATTTACACTTCCTCTTCTCTCGGGACTTGTTGTCTTTCCCGCCCTTCTCAAAGTCTGTCTTCTCAGGGCAGTCTTTGCTGATGTGTCCAGTCTCCCCACAATGAAAACATTCTCCTTGCTTTCTTTTCCTTTTTCTACAATCCTTGGCTATGTGCCCTTCCGTATCACAAAAATTGCATTTCCTTTTTTCTCGTTTCTTATTATTACTGTTACGATCCTTTCTTGTTTGACTATTATTTGTCTTCCTACTCTGGGACTCTTCCGCTTGCTGGTTCACATGGAGGAGGAGGAGTGAAAGCGTCAGCAGCTAGGGAGTAAGGTCTCCAGACATGCTGAAACAGAAAGGATAGATTCAAAACGAAGGATAAGAGATAGTTCCTATGGCTTTGGGGGGACTTTGCCTTTTAAAATAGAATAATATTTTATCTTAAAAATGCTTCTTTAATTTTCCCTTTTTGATAATAAATTTTCAAAACTTTTTATCTTATCTGGTAAACCTATGCTCTGATACCAAGTGAAACACCCCACCTCCGTTAGGGTCACTCTCAAAGGGAATGCCCTAATTTTGGTGGAGGTTTATAAGTATAAGTCACAGATATACAAGACAGATATAAGAACACATATTTTTGAACAGCGGAAAACAACAACTTTTATTTCATTAAAATACATGTTACACCAACCATACCATAATTGTCTTACAATACTTCCAAAAACATAACATCTTCATAACTGTCTTGATTACATTATTTAAAGAAGCATAAAGAAAACATAAATAAACTGCAAAAGTCCCATAATTGCTGTCCAAAGCCATAGTCCAAAACGAAAAGATCCAAGCAATACATTCTTTCTCTTCAAGCTGGATATGAAGGCTGGTCAAGCTGCGGTATTCCCTCCTTGTGGACCAGGGGGTGGGGGAAACGGAAGAAAAGATGACGAAAGAAAAGTAGAGTCAGACATAAATCCTGAGTAAGTCTAGGACTATTCAGTCTATGAATAAAGAACTGGGTATGATAAGTATAAACTAGAAATGGGAAAGCACCATAAACTTAATTAAGTTGTCTAGGGTCGAATATACTATCGTACCCCCTATTAATCTCTGTACCCATATAAACTAGTTCCCAATGGTCAACCCATAATTAGGGTGAAGTGATCCATTTTATGATGATCGGTTCCTACTCGCATAGTTACATGTGTCTTACGGCCCCCGATGTTGTAGTTACCTATGCTGGTCCCACCATGGGGTATATCAAGTCCCATGGTGGTGGCCCGACACAATCCTAGAATGCACAGGTATGCTACTGGTGCCCAGTGCCTTATTTTTCTGCGCCGGAGTGTGTGCACGCCCGCACCCCGTTAGAACCTACACTGCTGCACCACCGCCGTCGATTTGACCTCTTACAGTCAGCCCAGTAATCGTGCCCCACCCTGCCTAGTTTCAGGGTATCATGATACCTTATAGGGTTACTGCTGGAAAGGGTCCCCCGCTACTAGGTTTTCTATTTCTAGCCAACATGCTAAGTTGGTTAAGTGTTTTATAAACCTAACCCCCAATCAGTCTGTTTAGTTTAGCATGTTCTATTTTGATTAAGTATTAATATAATTTACTTAATCCTATCAATCCTGACTCAGCCTTAATTGTCTTATTAAAGCCTTGACCTCTCACATTAGACAGGTATTGTTGTGGATGCCTGTTGCCGGTTGGGTCCGGGCAGTCTTACGCCACAACTCAGTCTAACCTCGGGTCCTTATTAAGCTCCGTGTTTAACCACCCACATTGGATAGGTATTGTTGTGACTACTGGACAGCCGGGCGGTTCCGGGCAGGTTTACATCACAACTCAATCCAACCTCGGGTTAAACCCATCGTGTTTTCTACATTTACATATTTTGTATCTTTTCTTTTTATATGTAAATATTTTTGGCCCATTATTCAAATTCATCTTTATTGATTAAAATTTATTTATGCCACTTAATTGCTTTTCAGGTTGTTGGCAAGCGTCAAACATGCCAACACATATGTTCTATATTTTAGCCCAAACGTCGTTGCCCCCGTTTTATACGTTCGCTCCAATGTAAGGTGTGTTGGGTTTAATACTTAAACCCAATTTAGCCAAATGAAAAGGGGAGGCTTATAACATGGTGTTTATAAGGTAACATGAAAAAGGGGAGTGTAAACGCATGAACTTGCAATGACTAATTCAATTAACATAAAGTAGGCACATGTGAACTTGCAATTGTAACATCATAAAATCATTGCATAACATGAATCATTTTATCCATATAATTATAGCATAAACAATACTTAAACATGAATCATTCTATTCATATAATTATGGCATAGAAAATACTTAAACATGAATCATTCTATTCATATTATCATGGCATAAACAATACTTAAACATGAATCATTCTATTCATATGGTTAATGCATAGACAATACTTAAACATGAATCATTCTATTCGTATGATGATGGCATAGACAATACTTTAACATGAATCATAGGTTCAACTAACCATGTAAACTTGAAATTAAGAATCTAACTAAATTAGATATCATTATTATTGGCACATGGTCTTGACTAGAAATATAAGTCTATATTTTTATTTAGGCATAATATAAACTAATCATGTTCATAAAATCACTACATGTTAACAAAAAGGTACTTACTTTTGTCACTAATACAAAAGTATGGTTCAACTAGAATTATCCCAACCTAATTCTTATATGAATCATGGTTTTTAATCCATTTATAGAATTATAGCATAAACATACCTAAACTTAAATCATGGTTTTTATTCTATCTATGTAAACTTGCAAGTGGAATGTAATTCTAATGTAACTTATGTGTCACATATATTATCATATGATTATGATAACAACATAAGCCTAAAAAAACATGTTTTTCAATTGGGCATAATAACGAACATAGTTTAGTCATGTTCATAAAATTAATACAAATTTACAAAGATGCTTGCTTTTGTCACTATCACAAAATCATGATTTTTAAACTTGAACTATGATGCCAATTCCAACATAACCTTCATATGAATCATAATACTTAAGTGGATCAAATTACACTAAAGATGACCATAGAATTATACATCATGTTGGCATAAAAATAAATCATATACTTGCATGAATCTCAAATAAACTATTACAACATATAGTTGTTACTTTTAACATGAATCATATACTTACAATTATGCAATGAGTGTTGTAAATAACTACCAGAAACATGTAGTTTTCAATATGAATCATATGCTTGCATGAATCCCAATTAAAATTCCACAACATGTGGTTGTCAACATAAACCATATACTTGTATGAATCCAATCGTACACCATAGTATTGCCAAATCGTTTAGAATCAAAATAACATACAAATATAGATTATTATTGCCACAACTCCATTTTGCAAATCACGTACTTGCAAATATCCAATCGTATACCACAATATTCCCAAATCGTTTAGCATCAAAGCAACATACAAATATAGATTATTATCGTCACAATTCCATTTCATTCTTTACACAAATCAACACAATTATTTAATTCATATCGGAATAGCACTCTACTTACAACATATGATGAATCTTCAATTCAGGAATCTGAGTTCTGAATTCGAAGAGGCTATCCTTTGTTGTAGGCGTTGTTTTGATTGATTTGACGTTGCTTTAAGCTTTGAATTATCTCCTAATTGTCTCTTTATTTCTGACGGCTATCCTTAGTCCCTCCTCAGCAACATGACGGTCTCATCTCCATTTTAGTTTATGTGAATTAGGGTTAGTCTTAGGTCCTTTTTATAGAGTTTGTGAGTTGATTTAGACCGTCGATGAAGCTTGGTTCAATAATAGCCGTCCGTTTGAAGGAGAGACCAACCAGGAGATGACACCTAGCCCTAGTGACAAGGCAAGGCTTAGAAAATCGACCAAACACAGACCTGGCCAGCCAGGACTTGACCAGACCTGACCAGCAGGTCATTTTGACCTGGGCGCACTTGGCAGGTGCGCCAGGTCAAAAATGTACTGGCGCACTTCCCAAGTGCGCCAGTTCATTTTTGTTCTGGCGCACTTCCCAAGTGCGCCAGTGCATTCTGACCGTTTTCTGGTTTTTCGCCCTACTTCGTTCCCCCATATCTTCTTCATACGATATCCGTTTTACGCAAACTCGGACTCTATCTCAAGCAGAATTCCGAGACGAATGCAATGGCGTATCCCATTTCCCTTAATTCTTTGATTTGAAATTAGTTATATTTAATTTGTGAATTTCACAATTATAGAATACACGGGGTGTTACAGCTACCAACCTTTCAGACATCATCCGAACGCTTGAGATGGAAGCGCACAAGTCCGAAGTGAGGATAGATAACAATGAAAGGGCCAGGGTGAAAATGGAAAAGGACTTGGAAGATGCATAATCTTTGCTTGCCTTGGCTCAACGAGATGCTAAAAATTACAAGACAGAGCCGGAGGAGGCCTTGCTACGTTTTCGTAATGAGCTCGATTCTAACAGCAAAGAGCGTGCGTCATTGAAGAAGGAGGTGGAAGATCTCAAGATGGCCAACACCGAATTGAAAATAGCACAGGATCATTTTGAAGCTGAAAAAGCTGCTTGGGAGAAAGAAAAGGCAAGCTTGAAAGATAGTTTAGCTCTGGCCGAAAAAGAGAGGCGATTCTGAATGATCAACTCGCATGTGCAAAGAAGCGCGCGGTTCTTGCTGAAAATAATGTGGAAAGTTCCATTGAAATGGCTATTGTTTCTAATGAAAAGTTCCTCGAGAGAGAGAAAGATATTGAAGGATTTGAAGAAATGCTGTTTGACTTCCTTGGCCAGGTCATCAAGACCCGTAACATCTCCTGGATCCCGGACTACCATGTCACTTTAGCCAACATATGGGATGCAATCGTCCAGAGCGAGAAACAGCGATTAGGAGTCGATGAGATTGATGAGAATGAGTTGATGTGGACCATTCTTAGGGATAACGAACCTGAGGATTTAGAATAAGGCAGATGCCTACTCCAAGAAGAGATTGATAAAGAGAAAACTCAGGCCAAGGGCAAAAATAAAATTGAAGAAGGCTCGAGCTCAGCTGCAGAGCTCAAGGTCTACGAAATTGAGGAATACAATCCCGATGATCCATTGATTCCTCTGGGTCCTACTCCTCCAGCTGTCGGAGGTTCTGCTGCTAGCTTAGATGGAGGATCGGCGGAAGGTATCTCTATATTTTCTCCACAATTCGTCAAAGCAATTGTCACTTGTCGCCGTCTTGCCGGATAGTCAACTGAGCAAACCGCATTCTCTCCAAAAATAACATTTGTTTCTCATGATACAGGTGGCGGGCTAGTTGATAAGGATGCTGAGAAGAAGACAAAGGCAGAGAAGATTGACATCCCGCCAAGTGTTAGTGCTGATGTCCCAAAGCACTTCGAAGGTGCGACAACGGAGAAGGTCATTCTCGTACCCAGTGCTGATGTCCCCCTAGATGCTGAGCCCATCGAGGCTTTGAGAGATATGGACGGGCGCCACGAAGACGATGAATAGGAAGTCACCATTACCAAAGAAAACAGAGGCGATGATGAGGAAACCTTGGCTTAACAACAGGCTGAAGAGGAGAGACAGTTGCTCCTTATGAAAGGGGAACAGGATCCAGTATATGTGCCCCCTATTTCCAAGATCGATCCTAAAACTGGGTTGGTCATAAGATTTTCCTCCCGATCAATAACTTCACAACTAGCCTCTCAACCCTCTAGTTCTTCGCCAGAGCCTCTTGTTGATAAGAGGAAGAGGAAACAAGGTGATCGTTCAGATGTTGATAAGGAGGAGTCGGGGAAGCAGAAGAAGAGCAAGAAGCCAACATAGCCCCCCTAGCATGAGTAGGATGCATATATTAGTTCATATTTTGTCCTTAGGATTTTTAGGCTTTCCACTGGCCATGAAATGTAATTGTGAGAATGGCCCTTACTTTTGTTCAGGTTCCTCTTTATCTTGTAAGCTTGCAGTTTATGAATGAAAGTTTATTTCTTTTGCGTCATCGTGTACCTACATTCAATAAACTCTTCACACTTAGTCACAAGTCATTTGACTATAACCAAGTTGAAATTATATTACAAATCCTTCAAGCGACAGAAAAAATTTAAAAATATCTATGCACGTTTCCCCCTATCTCTGAATACAGGGGACTTGGAATTTTTAGTAGGATTATAGTCCTTGAGGCGCCAAATCTTCGGTACCTCTATACTTTCCCGATCCATTAGCGGGTTAAAGTTCGAACTCGTATCATGATCTGCTCACCGATCCTTCAGTGGGGAAGAAATTCTTGGGGCGCTGAGTCTCCAGCATCCTTCTTAGTGCTTAATCATAGACGCTTTTATACTCTCCTGGCGGTCGCCAAGGTTAGAGTTCGAGCTAAGCCGTTCGGTCGCTCCCCGATCCTTCAGCGAGGTAAGAGCTCTTTCTCAGCGCTTAATCATAGACGCTTTTATACTCTCCTGGCGGTCGCCAAGGTTATAGTTCGTGCTCAGCTGTTCAGTCGCCCCCCGATCCTTCAGCGGGGTAAGAGCTCTTTCTCAGCGCTTAATCATAGACGCTTTTTTACTCTCCTGGCGGTCGCCAAGGTTAGAGTTCGGTCAAGGCGGTTCTTATCATGGTGCATCGCCTTGCCATGTGGACGTTATTTTCGCGTTCTTTACGTTTTCTCTCGGCTCTGGAGAGTTAGAGTGCAATCAATGGTATGATTCACTTTATTGCACCTTCATCGTTCTGGCTACGGATTACTCTCCATTCTGATGGAAGGCACCTAGAATTACATGTTTCTGTGATCGCTGTATGATTTTACAGCAAACTTTATAAAGATAGAAGAGTAGATAAATAATAGTGCAAATAAAGGTAAATGACACACAATATTTTTATAGTGGTTCGGTCAAATCGTGACCTACGTCCACTTTATAATCCTTTGCTCAAGACATTGGACTATTCTAGGCATGTCATGCCTTTTACATGGTCCTATGAAACAAAAGGATAAATCTGATGACTTTACGTCAGAAAAGGCCGCAAATGTTGGGCATTCCACACTCTGGGGATTTCTTCTCCATTTACGGTTGCTAGCTTGAAGGTTCCATTATCAAGCCTTCGTAGAACGGAGTATGGTCCTTCCCACTTCGCACCCATATGAGTTGGGGGTGGAAGGACACGCTTCAGAACCAAGTCTCCGGGTTCAAAGGTTCGGGCTCGAACTCTTTTGTTGTAGTATCTAGCGACCTGTTGCTTGTGTCTCAAGGCACGCAGGTTTTCTTCATCCCTCTTCTCCTCTATTGTATCTAGGGATTCAAGGAGCAACTCGTTATTAGTCATCGGATCGTAATAGGTGACTCGGTGAGATGGTACCTTTTGCTCAACCGGGATGACTGCCTCTGCTCCAAAAGCAAGAGAGAAGGGGGTATGGCCTGTTGCCTATTTATATGTTATCCTGTAGGCCCATAATGCCAAGGGTAATTCATCGACCCACATGGCTTTGGCCCGCTTCAATCTTCTTTTGATAATGGACTTAATCACTTTATTTGCTACTTTGACCTGCCCGTTCGACTACGGATGTGCCACAGAGGTATACCGTTTCTCGATGTGGTATTTCTGGCAGAAGTCCCTGAACTCATTACTATCAAACTGGGTTCCGTTGTCAGTTATGATGATCTTCGGGATCCCAAACCGGCAAATAATGTTCCAAACAACGAATTTAATCACTTGCTTGGCTGTGATTGTAGTTAGCGGCTCAGCCTCGACCCATTTGGTGAAGTAGTCTATAGCTACAATAACGAATTTTGCTCCGCCCTTCGATATAGGGAGGCTTCCGATGATATCAATTCCCCACATAGCGAAAGGCCATGGACTCGTCATTGTTTTAACTAGCCAGAAGGTGCCCTGGGAATTTTTGAAAATCTTTGGCATGCATCACAACGTCGCGCGTACTTTGCCGCATCTTTGTTTATGGTAGGCCAGAAGTAACCATACAGCAACACCTTTTTTGCCAACGTTTGTCCTCCAGTATGGTCACCACATTCACCCTCATGTACTTCCTACAGTACACACTTAATGTTGTCATGGGCTATACACCGGAGAAGAGGCATCGAAAATCCCTGTCTGTACAGGACTCCGCCTTGCAGAACATATCGGGAAGCTTTATGGATTATTTCACGCTTCTCGCTCTTCTTGGTCGGAAGCGTTCCATTCATCAAGAAATTCTTTAGAGGAGTCATCCATGACTCCCTTTCTGGCTCAGTCTCTAGTATCGGATCAAGTTCCATCTGACCTATGCTAGGGAACTGAAGTACTTCAACTTGGGCTAGCCCGACTTCTTCAGGATCGTCGGAACTAGCCATCTTTGCTAACTTATCCACCCGTTGGTTCCCTGACCGCGGAATATGAGATATACTATAGTGATCCAAGCCAGTCAGCAACTCCTTCACTTTCTCCAAATAAGAAATCAATCTTGGGCTCTTAGCTCAGAACTTTCCAATGACCTGATTTACAACCAACTTAGAATCACAAAATATGTCCAGCTTCGCGATCTCTAATTCCTTTGCGATCTTCAGCCCAGCTAACAGGGCTTCATATTCGGAGTCGTTGTTAGTGGAGTGAAATTCCAATCAGATAGCATAGGATATCAGTCATTTCTCAGGAGTTTCAAGCACCACTCCGGCACTGGATCGTTTATCATTCCTTGCACCATCAGTATACAATTTCCAGGCACTTGGATCGATAAGTAGTTTCGGTGGGTCAGCCTCTTCATTTACTATATCATCCTCCAGGACAGTAAATTCTGCTATGAAATCTGCCAGCACTTGCCCCCGTATCGATCGTCGGGGCTGAAAATTCAGATCAAATTGACTCAATTCAATGTTCCATTTGAGCAGTCTTCCAGAAGCTTCTGGTCTCTGTAGAACTTGCTTGAGCGGATGATCAGTGTACACGGTGATAGGATGAGCTTGGAAATAACGTCGAAGCTTCCTAGATGCAATCAATAAACTGTACGCCAGCTTTTCTATCTTCAGATATTTATGCTCAGCTGCCGCCATTCTTTTACTCACGTAGTACACTGGCCTTTGAACCTTGTCTTCTTCTCTCACTAATGCTGAGCTGATCGTCTTGGATGACACTGCTAAGTACACGAATAAATACTTGTGGTCCACTGGCTTAGACAGTATCGGAGGCCTCTCCAGATGATTCAACAGGCTCTGAAATGCTTCTATGCAATCAGGAGTCCATTTAAAATTGCGTTTTCCTCGCTTTATCAATTCAAAGAATGGAGTGCATTTGTCTGTCGCTCTAGAGATGAATCTGCTTAATGCTGCTATTTTCCCTGCAAGGCTTTGCACATCTTTGATTTGTCTAGGCTCCTGAATGCCTCTGATTGCTGCGATCTGGTCTGGATTAATCTCAATCCCGCGCGAGCTGACAATGAATCCCAAGAATTTCCCGGAGGCAACCCCAAATGAGCATTCCGTTGGGTTGAGTTTCATCCCATACTTTCGAAGGATACCAAAAATCTCTGCCAAGTCTGTAGTGTGATTTGATGATTGTCTGGACTTAACCAACATGTCGTCAACGTACACCTCCATCGTTTTCCCAATCTGGTTATAGAACATTCTGTTCACTAACAGTTGATATGTAGCGCCTGCGTTCTTCAAACCAAAAGGCATTACCACGTAGCAATATAACCCCAGATCTATAATGAAGCTAGTATGTTCTTGATCTGGAACATGCATATGGATCTGGTTATACCCTGAATAAGCATCCATGAAAGAGAGAAGCTCATGACCACCGTTGAATCTACCAACTAATCAATTCTGGGTAATGAAAAGCTATCTTTTGGGAAGGCTTTATTCAAATCCGAAAAATCAATACACGTACGCCACTTCCCATTGGCCTTCTTTACCAAAACTGGATTTGAAATCTAATCTAGATAGGTTGAGTCTCTGATGAATCCATTACTTCTTAACTTTTCAACTTCTTCTTTCAAGGCTGCGGATCTCTCTGGGCCCAACATTCACCTTTTTGTTTTACAGGGGGATTCTTTGGTTTAATACTCAATGAGTGGCTCATGATTGATGGAGATATCCCACACATGTCCGCGTGGGTCTAAGCAAATACATCCAAGTTATCTTTCAGGAAATTCGTTAGTTCTTTAGCTCGAACTGAATCCAACTGGGATCCAATCTTCAGGACCTTCTCTGGGTCACTATCATCGATCAGTACATCCACAGTCGTTTTGTTGGGAGCCGCCATTCTTCCCCCAGTCTCTTCGTCCTCTCTGGGATCTATATCCTCGGGCAGTTCTCTGGGCGACTCACCCATAGTTATTCTCTTTAATTGCTATGACGTCTCCTCCCTTGCGGGGGAAGAAGCGTCTTTAGTTTCTATATCTCTTCCTTTACGGAGTAGCTTTAGCTCTGCAATGTAACATGCTCGTGCAACAACCTGATCTCCTCTGACAATGCCAACACCAGCTTCCGTAGGAAACTTCAATAACAAGCACCAGGGGCTATACAAGCTCTAAACTGTGCTAGGGCTGGTCGGCCCAAGAAGGCATTATAAGGCGATTCAATACCCAAAACCACGAAGGGAAGAATTCTCTCTCTGGCGTTCTCCTTCCCCAAGTGTTACCGGCAGCTCTACATATCCCATTGGAGCAGTTGAAGCTCCGTTAAATCCACGGATCCATCCTTCACACGGCTTTAAATCTTTCAATTCAAGGTTCATTTGATCGAATGTCTTTTTGAATAGAATGTTGACTGAAGTCCCGTTATCCACTAAAACTTTATGGACAGTGGCCGGGCCAGTAGGAACTGTGATTACAAATGGATCTTCAGTCGGAGCGTGGACTCCAATACTCTCTAGGTTGCGGAAAATGACGTCATCTAACATCATCTTTTGTTGTTTTACTGGGACATTGTCCTCAGGGTCGCTACACTCTCCTGCCTCAAGATGCTGCTTTGCTGCGTTACGTACTGATCCATCGCCTTGAAACTATGCCCGGCTAGGTGAAGCCCTCCGATTATGGTATTGATAACAATATCCTTTCCTTTTTGCCCATAATGTGGGATTAAAGAATTAGCCCAACTAACACATAAGCTAGTGTGAACGCAGCTGTAGAGTGAGAGGCCTTGCAAATGAGCTAATGTGAACGCGTGCAGTGTGTGAATGAGAAGCCTTGCAAAGGAGCTAATGTGAACGCAACATGAGTCTTTAGTGAGCCAAATCTAACCAACTGAACTCTATTTGCAACCGTTCTTCAAGCTTTAAACTCTTCAAGCTTTAGTAATTTCAACTTCACTCTTTTTAAGAAAATTCTTCATGCTTTATCCATCAAATGCTCTAAACCAAGCTTTTTATCAACAATCTGAAAACACAGCTATAAATACACAATATTAATTATTTTAATCAGAAAACTAGATAAATAAGCGGATAAAATATACACATTTAGGTGTATATCAAATACCCCCACACTTATCTTTTTATTCGTCCTCGAATAAACTAAACTAAGATATGTCACGCTTTCGTAGGAAACACGGTTGCATTTAGCGTACGCAACAAGCCGTTAAACCTCTGGGTGTCCCCAGTAGGACGAGTGTTGTCTCGTGAGGGTTTTCAGCGGATACTACCCACAAAATCCAAAGCGTCTTTTGTACGTAGATTAATCAAACAATATATTTAAGGTCTTTCATATTCCAAGGACTTTACCTAACTTCAATAATAACGGTTTAGCCCCAGCTTGTCCATCCCATAATTAGTGCAAAAATGAACAAAATTTTTCAAGCTGAATCATAATTCCTTGATAACACTGTAATTGTCTTGAAGGTTAAGAGCGTGGTGTCAACCAAAGTTATACACATCGACAATGTGCACCCAATCATTTCTTTATTCTTTTTTTTGTTTTGAATGATTTTGCACCAATGTAACTGTAATGTATTGGATATGAGTTATGCATAGATGAAGGAAAATTTTGTATGTTCTAAAAATATTCTAGATAAGAGGGAAAGTGTATTAGTTGAACTTTAAATTACAAAAGATAAAGTACTACTAAGGCACATATGAACATTTTTATTTCCTTTCATCTCGTCTACTACAATCCTCACTTCCAAGTACAGTAGAATGGATGTGGATGGTATGGAATTGAATGCTTTTATAGTCAAGAATGATGAATGACTATTTTACTCAGAGAGACTCTCTCTTTATTTCATTTTTTTTCTTTTTCTCTTTTTTTTTTCTTTCCCTCTTTTTTTTTTCCTTTTTTTTCTTCTTTTTTTTCATTTTTTTTGCAAGATGAATGATGAGTGGAGATGGAATGGAATGATTCCATACATTATTTCATTTGATTCCTCCTCCAACACTTCATGAAAGGAAAGTTTTGTGCCCTAGTCACTCTACTTCCATAACCTTAATTCAACACACAAGTCTAGATTGATGTTATACAAAATGCTGAAAGGAATGATAAACAAAGTTTCGTAAGATAGATAACCCATATAAAATAAGATGTGGTATATGGTTATCCTACCTTAATACAAGTACGGAATGGGTAGTGTAATATTGGTATATAAAGTGACGTATTTAACCTTTGAAAATAAATCAGTGAAAGGTTCTTAAGTATAACAATATAAGAAAAACTTGTTGAAACATGGATTTAATTCGACTAAAACTTAGTTTGAATAATATAGGGTATCGAAGAAGAATGCTACAATGAGTCATTTCTCCTTAATTGGGCCAAGTGGGTTTTCGAACTTACGATTTTGAAAATTTGAGTGGAAAAGAAAATATTATGCATGAAAACGAACTCAGAAAATCAAACAAATGTAGGTGCAAAATCATTTTTATTTCTTGGTTTTTTTTTAAATGAACCTAATGCAATTTACAATTTCTAGAATTATATAATGAGGGTTTGATTTATTTCAATAAAAGACTTCTCAGCCAGTTAACGGACAGGAGTTATCGGTGCACCAGGAATCACCCTAGCAATGCAGCCAAAGGTTTAAGTACATTCAGAGGAACAACTGATATAATATTTACGAATCACCATAATATTTATAAACAATTATTACTCTGCCGTAGTCTAGAAACCGAGAAATAATCCGTTAGAACTAAACCAATTTGTGAAAATATAATGAAGTCCTTAGAAAATAAAAATAAAACTAAGATGAATGCAATTTTTTTTAATGTTTTAATCAGTCACAGAATGAACAGTCACAGAACAGTCAATTGCAGAAATAAAAAAAAACAATTTTTTTTTTACAAGCAAGCCGATACCCTGTGGAAGATTTTTACAAGCAATGTCTATATGTATTTTTTATTTGCAGCAGCGGTCCCTGTAGAGTTAGAAAATACTCACCTTGATCGGCAGTCCGTCCAGTGTAATTGAGTCGTGCTAGCGCGTTCACACCCCACTTGGTGTGCAACCGCTCCAAACCAAATCTGCTTGCAAATCGTTTGACTTTTAAATTATTGTTTTGGCCTTCGACTTTTTGAAACTAAAAACAAAGTGGCACTAAAAATGAACTAATCCCCTTTTTTTAAAGAAAATAAAATAGTTAACAAGAACAAACTAATACCAAAGCAAGCTAAAAACTAAGACTAAAGCCAGAACAAATAAAACTAACTACTCAAAATAGGAAATGATGGAAGCCCACAACTAAGACTAACAGACAAACTAAAACTAACCTAAAACAAACTAACCAAAACCACGTTGGCCCACTAGAGCTCACAACCCAACTCAAAGAAGATATGGCTCACTTTACACCACAAGCCCAAGCCATATAAACAGAAATCCGAACCAATCTAATTCACAAACCTGCACCCTTTCTGTCCCCTCTTTTTTTTTCAAAATCAACTCTAAAAAGCCTTTAAGCTTAGTTCTAGAAATCGAAAACTGATAGGCAAAAATCACAACTGCTAAACTGTAAAAACAAATCAAGTCCGTCTCTTATATATGTGCTACCGGATCGCGATTGATTTGGGGAATTTGAGTACGAGTTGAGTAAAAAAATGCGATTTCGATCTGCTGGTGTTCAAGGAAGTCGGAGCTGATTTCGAACTGTGTGATTGCAGTCGACTTTGGTGCAGTGAATTCGAAGTAGGCGATTGGTGAATTTGAGTTGTTCAGGCGTGAGTGGAGAGTGAGGATGATGGATGTAACACCCCGAATTTTAGATAATACTAAAATTCACTAATTACAGGATAAATAATCTCAGATGTGGGAATTGGGGGTAACGGGCTGCGTCATTTCGTTCGTCTCGGAAAAATACGCGAAATAGAGTCCGAGTTTTCGAGAATCGGAGTCCGTATGGCCCGGTTATGGCCCAAAGAAGTTTTCAGAAAATTCAAAGTTAAAAGCAGATTTAAAATTCAGTTTTAAAACATAATTGGAGCCAAAAGCGGAGGTGGCGGGAAAGTTCCCGCCTAGCCCCATGTCGACAGGCATGTCGACAGGGGTGTCGACAGGCCCAGTGGTGTCGACAGCCCTGTCGACAGGGGTGTCGACACAGGGTGTCGGCCCTGTTGATCTGGGTGCACCAGATCTGATTTTTGGTTGTGTCTTGGGCTGGGTTCTAGAGATTTCCTAAATCTAACGGACCTAATCTAACCTAGGGTTAATCTAAGGGCCTAAAACACTCACCTAATCTATAAATACACCCTAAAACCCCCCTAATCCTTACTAAAAATAGAAATGATGGCCTCATGCCGCCAAATTAAATCTTAGAGGGAGCCTCCACTAGTCTATGAAGAAAGTGGCAAGCTAATCACTCTCTAATCAATCTCTAATCATCACCATCTTCATATTTAGCAACTAATTCCGCTTCATAAGTTTACTAATCTTGGGTTTGGTGAGTTTCTATCACTTTAACATCAATTGCTAAAGTAAGTAGATTGGGTGTAATGAGACTTATGGTCTTGAATGCGGATTAGTGAGTTTGGATCATTTGTAATGATATGCATGTTCAGTAAGTTGGTTTATGCAAGTTTAACAAGTGGGTTTATGCATGTTTAATAAGTGGGTTTATGCATATTTAATAAGTGGGTTTATGCATGCTTAAATGCAAGTTTAACATGATATGCAAGTTATGCATGTTTATGCAAGTATATGAATGCTTATGCAAGTTATGTATATGCTTAAATGCAAGTTTAACATGATATGCGAGTTATGCATGTTTATGCAAGTATATGAATGCTTATGCAAGTTATGTATATGCTTAAATGCAAGTTTAACATGATATGCAAGTTATGCATGCTTATGCAAGTATATGGATGCTTATACAAGTGATGTATATGTTTAAATGCAAATTTAACATGATATGCAAGTTATGCATGCTTATGCAAGTATGTGGATGCTTATGCAAGTATGTGGATGCTTATGCAAGTATGTGAATGCTTATGCAAGTTATGTGTATTCTTAAATGCATGTTTAACATGTTATGCAAGTTATGTATATGCTTACATGCAAGTTCAACATGTTATGCAAGATATGTGTATGATAATATGCAAACTCATATGCAACATGTTATGCGAGTCATGTGTATGATAATATGCAAGTTTGGGTTAAATGTAGCTGGGTTAATATATGCTCATATATGCAAGTTGACATCCTCTTAACCCATGATAAAGTTTTATGCTAAGATGGGGTTAAACCCATGATATTTGTGATGGATCTTCCCTTTATTATGTCATGAAATGAGAACGATTTACGTGGGGAACGATGGGGTTAATAAATATGTTAATGATTGGGTATGATTAAGCATACCATAAAAATAAATTAACATAAGTGGGAATTTACCTATTGAGTTAGGTCTACCCCATGGGAATTTACCTATTGAGTTAGGTCTACCCATGTTATGAAAAACTTGATATTAATTAGGGATAATTAATATGGGGGTGATTAATTAGGTGTAATTAATCAACTAAGACACGAGGTTGGACCCTTTTGTAGCGGAAGTATGCCCGGAACCGACCGGCCATCCAGCGGCTACAAATGATTAGCCCAATGTGAGAGGTCTTAGTCATAAATTAAATACGTGATTAAAGTAAAGACACGAGGTTAGACCCTTTTGATGACAGAAGTCTGCCCGGAACCAACCGGCATATCCAGCAGTCATAAAAGACGGTCTAATGTGAGAGGTCTTTATGAGGTCATGATCTTAATTAATTAATTAAGAAACACTTAACCATATTAGCATGTAGAGGGACATGAGGGGTTAAGTGGGTGCCTTGGGTGGCATGTGGAAATCTAGTGGGTTGCCTTGGGTGGCAATAGAAAATACGATTAGAATACTTAACCAAGTGGAAACATGTAATTAAACATGATTAAAGGGTTAAGTGGGATGCACTAGATAAAGGGACAAGCTTAGGTGGGTAGCTTGTGGGGGCCCATTTCAACCAGTAACCCATATGTATCTTATTGGGCTCGACCCATGTCGAGGACGGGACACGCGTACTGGGCTTGACTATAAGAGGCCAAAACGGGGTAGCGGTGGCAACGCAAGTCCAACGGGTTTCATATGCGTGTGTGGACCCGGGCTGGTAGGTAAGACGTTGTTGCATCGTGTAGATATAAGCCGTGCACCGTTTGTTGTATCGGGTTGCCACTTTAGGGGAGTGATACACCCCACTGTGGGACCAGCACGGGTATCTACGGTAGGGAGCCGATCGCTTGGGAAGTAGTGGGGTACACCTAGTGGAGATAGGGGCAGACGGCACCTATGTGGTCAGCTAGGGGTACATGAAACTACTAGTTATATCTTTCTTTTAAGTCCTTGGGTGGGATCAATCTTTGAGTAGGAATGACTGGTGTGGTGCAGTAAAGTAATTATCCTTGGGTGGGTAAATGCATCTGTACAGTTATCTTAGTTTATCCTAAGTCTACCAAGCTGCTTAGTGTAGCCATTCATCCCCAGACATTACCGTATGTCAAGTTTATGTCTTCTCTGGTTACTTTAATGATTGTATTGTTAAAGTTATAGGACTCGCTCAGACTTATGTCTGACCCCGTTGTTTTTATCTTTTTTTCCCCAACCCTCAGGTCCTACGGTGGATCCTAGCAGTAGTGGAGCTTGATCGGATTGCTGTTCCAGTCTTTAGGAGCTTGGATAGATGTAAAGCTCCAGTTACCCAGTTATCTTTTCTTTTGTCTTGGCTATTGTATGAGAGAGTGGGATTATGTACTTCTTTATTTTGATGGATATTGTACTTGACTTTTACTGTGGTTTTATGATGTAACCAGACATGTTTATTTCCGCTGTTATGAGATGATGTTTTAAATTTCAAGTACTATTTATATCTGTCTTGTTGTAATTTTTCTGTTCTATATTCACTAAAATACTCCACCGATGCTATGGCATTCCCTTAGAGAGTGACCATAGCGGGCGTGGGGTGTTACACGTGGTATCAGAGCAAAGGTTACCGGAACAGATAAAATTTTTAGAAAACTATTTTTCTAAAAACATTTTTGGAAGAGATATTTTCAAAAACATGTCTTTAAAGAGAAATTTTTTTGAAAGAAAATCATAATCCCCAATAGCCATATCTATATCCTTCGAATTCTCCGTTTTGAATCTTTCCTTTTTCGTTTCAGCATGGCTGAGGATCTTAACTTTCCGGAGGGTGTGACGGTACCAGTATGGTATAGGAGATTGATGGAGGCTAGGGCCACCACTGCAGGTCCAGCAAATATTCCTCCACCAACCGTAGCACCCGATCTTCCTCCTCCCCCTCCTCCTCGCACGGATACTTTTGCTAAGACTTGCAAGGAATTTAAAGCTATGAGAGGGAAACCTTTTCTAGGATCTGAAACTTTTGTGGAGGCTAGAGATTGGCTTAAAGAGGTGGAAGAATTGATAGATATCTTTGAGATGGAAGAAGGAAAGAAAGTCAAGTTAGCTGCTTGGTTAATGAAAGGAGAGGCCTCATTCTGGTGGGAGGTTACCAATGGAGAACGCCCCGTTGACTCTTGGACGGATTTTAGGCAAAGATTTGTGGCAAAGTTTCTCTCAAGGGCGGAGGAAAACTTGTATATGGAAAGATTCTTGACTCTAAAGCAAGGAAATCTCTCGGTGAAGGAATAAGTCAACAAGTTTAATCAATTGGCAAGGTTTGGCCTAGATATGGTGAATACACCGGAGAAGAAGGCTTTGAGGTTCGTGAAAGGCTTGAATGAACCAATGCATGGGTTGGCTATGACTCATATCCCTATGGGGGCAACCTTTGAGAAGCTAGTTGACATGGCACTCATGCATGAAGAAGAGAAGGGTCCCAATGCTAATAGGGCAACCGAGAAGAAGGGAGATCAAAAGAGACCTCAGCAACAACAGCAAAATAAAGGTGGGAAAGGCAACGGTGGCAAGGGCAAGAAGAAGAAGTGTATCAATTGTAGGACACCTAGCCACCTAAGCAAGGATTGTCGCAAGAAGAAGAAGACTGGCTGCTTCCACTGTGGTGAAGCAGGGCATCTAGTGAAAGACTATCCTAAGAAGGGGAAAAGGACGGGGTCTACCTCAGGAGGACAGGTGCAAGCTCTTATGGCACCGAGTCAGGCTAGGGGGCAAGTACAGGCTCTCGCGGTTCCACCGTTTCAGGAGAGAGGTAGAACTATCTCCGTTGAAAGTCTGGTTTTTCTATTTGATCATCCTGTCCGTACATTGTTTGATTCAGGCGCATCGCATTCATTTATCTAATCATCATTAGTTGAGTCACTGCACTTAGACACCAGTCTGGTAGATGATCCCTTGGTTGTTTCAAACCCAATTGGGGGCTCCACTTATTTGTCCATGATATGTTTGGGTTTGAAGATTTCTATACTTAGCATTGAGTTTAGATGTGATGCTTTTGTGTTCGGCTTCACGGGCTATGGGTTGATTTTGGGCATGGACTGGTTATCCAGTAATGGTGCCGTTCTTGATTGCGAAAGGAGAGTTGTTAGGCTCATGACCCGCTTGGGTAACACTCTCGAGATTTCTTGTAATCCCATGGATTCTGTTATGCTAAGTTATCTTGAATCGCTTGACGCTTCGGTCGAAAGTTTACAGTCTGTTAAAGTGGTCCGGGAATATCCGGATGTGTTTGAGGAGGTGAAGGGCTTACCTCCGAAACGGGAGATTGACTTCCGAATATATCTGGTGGATAATGCTAAACCTGTATCTTTACCAGTGCGCCACATGGCTCCTCGTGAGAGGAGGGAACTCCATAAGCAAGTAGGGGAGTTGCTTGAGAAGGGGTTCATAAGACGAAGTATATCGGAGTGGGGTGCTCCAGTAGTATTTGCTACAAAGGCGGATGGGTCCCTCAGACTTTGTGTAGACTATAGAGAACTCAACAAGCTCACAAAGAAGAATAGACACCCATTGCCGAGGATTGATGATCTTTTCGATCAGTTGGTTGGCGCTTCGGTATTTTCTCAGTTGGACTTAGCCACGGGGTTTCATCAGTTGAGGGTGGCATAGGATAGCATAGACAAGACTGCCTTTAGAACTCCGGATGGTTTCTATGAGTGGCTGGTGATGCCATTTGGGTTGACGAACGCCCCTGCATACTTTGTTGATTTGATGAGTAGGGTGTTCAGGGAGTTCCTTAATAAATTCGTGGTGGTCTTTGTGGATGATATCTTAGTATTTTCTAAGAGTGAAGAAGAGCATGCCCTACATCTTGGGGAGGTATTGAAGACTCTTCGAGCACATAGCCTTAAGGCTAAATTCTCTAAATGTCACTTCTGGAGGAAGGAGGTGCGGTTCTTGGGGCACGTGGTCTCCAAGGAAGGGATAGCTGTGGATCCCGCGAAGGTAGTATCAATTCAGGATTGGAGGGTTCCGAAGAATGCTACCGAAGTAAGAAGTTTCTTGGGGTTGGCGGGTTATTATAGGAAGTTTATCAAAGACTTCGCGAAGATATCAGCCCCATTAACCCGCTTAACGAAGAAGAATCTTGTTTTCGCATGGGACGTAGATTGTGATGATGCGTTCCGACGGTTAAAGAGAGCTTTAACCACTGCTCCAGTTTTAGTATTGCCAGATGGGAGCAAGCCATTTGTTGTCTATACCGATGCTTGTGGGACAGGACTTGGCGCAGTCTTAATGCAGGAGGTAAGGGTGATAGCCTATGGTGGAAGGCAGTTGAGAGCACATGAGAAAAATTACCCTACCCATGATCTAGAGTTGGCCGCTATTGTTTTTGCGCTTAAGATTTGGCGCCATTATCTTCTTGGTGAGAGATTCGAATTGTTCACTGACCACAAATCATTGAAGTACTTGTTTTCTCAAAAGGATTTGAATTTGAGACAGCAAAGGTGGATGGAGTTTTTAGCTTCCTATGATTTCGAGATAGCGTATACCCCTGGCAAGGGTAACGTGGTGGCGGACGCCTTGAGCAGAAAGAGGTTGTCCTTGAGTCCATTGTTCGTGGAACAACGAAGCTTGGAATTTATCTCGATGTTTGATTTCAGACCTTCCATTGATTATGTACCCGGTTTGCTAGCTTCCTTGGAGGTTAGATCTACTCTTTTGGGGCGGATTGGAGAAGCACAGAGGGACGACCCACAGTTGGTTGAGTTGGTGGAGAAGCTCATAAGAGGGGAGTCGTCCAGCCATTTGAGTAGGTACACCCTAGACGATAGGGGGTGCTTGCGTAGAGACGGTAGACTTTGTGTACCGCAAGACGAGGGTTTGAGGAAGGTTATTCTTGATGATGCACACCGTTCTAGGATGACCATTCATCCCGGTGGGGACAAGATGTACCAAGACATGAAGAGGGTTTTCTTCTGGGCCGGTATGAAGAAAGATGTGGCCGAGTATGTCGCTCGATGCCTGGTGTGCCAACAAGTGAAGGCGGAGCAAAAGAAACCAGGTGGGTTGCTTCACCAATTGGAAGTTCCGCAATGGAAGTGGGATAGCGTCTCGATGGATTTTATTGACGGGTTACCCAGATCAAGAAAGGGTAATACGGGAATTTGGGTGGTGGTAGACAGACTTACTAAGAGCGCCCATTTCATACCTGTGAAGAGCAAGAGGACTGCTCCATGGCTAGCTTGAGTATATCTTCGAGAGATAGTTCGATTGCATGGGGTACCCTCTAGCATAGTGAGTGATCGAGATCCTATCTTCACTAGCGAGTTCTGGAGAAGTTTGCAAGAAGCAGTGGGGACTCAATTGTGTCTGAGCACCGCATATCATCCTCAGACGGACGGCCAGACTGAGAGGGTGAATCGTGTTCTAGAAGACCTTTTGAGGCTTTGTATCTTAGATTTTGGAGGCACATGGGAAGAGCATCTTCCATTGGTGGAGTTCGCATATAATAACAGCTTTCAGTCCAGTATTGGTATGGCTCCTTTCGAAGCTCTCTATGGAAGGCCTTGTCGATCACCTACATGTTGTTGGGAATCTACAGATAAGATCTTGCTTGGGCCTGATATGATTAGGGAGACTTCGGAGAAGATTGACTTGATTCGAAGAAGGATGAAAGCAGCGCAGGATAGGCAAAAATCTTATGCGGACAAGAGAAGGATGGATCTTGAGTTTGAAGTTGGGGACATGGTCTTCGTCAAAGTGTCTCCGTTACGAAATGTGGTTCGCTTTGGATCTGTTGGGAAGTTAGCACCAAGGTTCGTAGGGCCATTTCCCATTAAGGAAAGAATTGGACGAATGGCATATAGAGTGGAGTTGCCCGACAGACTTAGTGGTGTACATGATGTATTACATGTGTCCCATTTGAGGAAGTGCTTACATGAGACCGCAGAGGTGGTAGAGCCGAGCTTGCTTAAAGAAGTGGAAGTAGAGCGTGATGCGACTATTCGACGAGCTCCTACCCGCATCCTTGGGTCAGAAACTAGGAAGTTGAGAAACAGAGAGGTTCAACTAGTCAAAGTGCAATGGGGAGAAGATGAGAGCAACGCAACTTGGGAGACGGAAGCGAAGATGCGTTCATTGTACCCATTTCTTTTTGAGGGTATGTCTTTACTTTCTCCTCTATCATTTGTCTAGTACTTATCTTATCTTTAGTATGTCCTCTCGTTAGTACTGTTTGACCTTTAGATAGGGTAAACCTATGGTTGAAACATGTGTTTGAGACATGTTATGGTTGATGGATGCAAGTGGATGCAAGTGTTTGCTAGTGGTTGCTCGTGGATGCATATACACACACTCTAGGCACTAGATCGGCTCAATCACTTCATATTGCATATTGCATAAAATTGTGTGTAGGAAGCTATATTTATGGATGTATAATGATTGTGTTATCATATGGATGATGCATTTTGGTGAATGATTGTGCACTCATGTAGATATTGTATGTGTCGATAGGGTTCTCTCGCATACATAATGGATGCATGGCACTATCATGGTTTGCATATGTTCATACATTAGATAGGGAACATATACACACACTTTTTGCATATGCTCATACATCATTAGAAACTGTTTTAAGGACAATGGATGCCCGTGTTTGATGGATTGAGTAGATGGTTGTTTGGATGGTAGGATATACATTCTCCTTAGCTTAGAGATTTCGGGGACGAAATCCTTTAAGGAGGGGAGAATGTAACACCCTGAATTTTAGATAATACTAAAATTCACTAATTACAAGATAAATAATCTCAGATGTGGGAATTGGGGGTAGCGGGCTGCGTCATTTCGTTCGTCTCGGAAAAATACGCGAAATAGAGTCCGAGTTTTCGAGAATCGGAGTCCGTATGGCCCGGTTATGGCCCAAAGAAGTTTTCAGAAAATTCAAAGTTAAAAACAGATTTAAAATTCAGTTTTAAAACATAATTGGAGCCAAAAGCGGAGGTGGTGGGAAAGTTCCCGCCTAGCCCCATGTCGACAGGCATGTCGACAGGGGTGTCGACAGGCCCAGGGTTGTCGACAGCCCTGTCGACAGGGGTGTCGACACAGGGTGTCGGCCCTGTTGATCTGGGTGCACCAGATCTGATTTTTGGTTGAGTCTTGGGCTGGGTTCTAGAGATTTCCTAAATCTAACGGACCTAATCTAACCTAGGATTAATCTAAGGGCCTAAAACACTCACCTAATCTATAAATACACCCTAAAACCCCCCTAATCCTTACTAAAAATAGAAATGATGGCCTCATGCCGCCAAATTAAATCTTAGAGGGAGCCTCCACTAGTCTATGAAGAAAGTGGCAAGCTAATCACTCTCTAATCAATCTCTAATCATCACCATCTTCATATTTAGCAACTAATTCCGCTTCATAAGTTTGCTAATCTTGGGTTTGGTGAGTTTCTATCACTTTAACATCAATTGCTAAAGTAAGTAGATTGGGTGTAATGAGACTTATGGTCTTGAATGCGGATTAGTGAGTTTGGATCATTTGTAATGATATGCATGTTCAATAAGTTGGTTTATGCAAGTTTAACAAGTGGGTTTATGCATGTTTAATAAGTGGGTTTATGCATATTTAATAAGTGGGTTTATGCATGCTTAAATGCAAGTTTAACATGATATGCAAGTTATGCATGTTTATGCAAGTATATGAATGCTTATGCAAGTTATGTATATGCTTAAATGCAAGTTTAACATGATATGCGAGTTATGCATGTTTATGCAAGTATATGAATGCTTATGCAAGTTATGTATATGCTTAAATGCAAGTTTAACATGATATGCAAGTTATGCATGCTTATGCAAGTATATGGATGCTTATACAAGTGATGTATATGTTTAAATGCAAATTTAACATGATATGCAAGTTATGCTTGCTTATGCAAGTATGTGGATGCTTATGCAAGTATGTGGATGCTTATGCAAGTATGTGAATGCTTATGCAAGTTATGTGTATGCTTAAATGCATGTTTAACATGTTATGCAAGTTATGTATATGCTTACATGCAAGTTCAACATGTTATGCAAGATATGTGTATGATAATATGCAAACTCATATGCAACATGTTATGCGAGTCATGTGTATTATAATATGCAAGTTTGGGTTAAATGTAGTTGGGTTAATATATGCTCATATATGCAAGTTGACATCCTCTTAACCCATGATAAAGTTTTATGCTAAGATGGGGTTAAACCCATGATATTTGTGATGGATCTTCCCTTTATTATGTCATGAAATGAGAACGATTTACGTGGGGAACGATGGGGTTAATAAATATGTTAATGATTGGGTATGATTAAGCATACCATAAAAATAAATTAACATAAGTGGGAATTTACCTATTGAGTTAGGTCTACCCCATGGGAATTTACCTATTGAGTTAGGTCTACCCATGTTATGAAAAACTTGATATTAATTAGGGATAATTAATATGGGGGTGATTAATTAGGTGTAATTAATCAACTAAGACACGAGGTTGGACCCTTTTGTAGCGGAAGTCTGCCCAGAACCGACCGGCCATCCAGCGGCTACAAATGATTGGCCCAATGTGAGAGGTCTTAGTCATAAATTAAATACGTGATTAAAGTAAAGACACGAGGTTAGACCCTTTTGATGACAGAAGTCTGCCCGGAACCAACCGGCATATCCAGCAGTCATAAAAGACGGTCTAATGTGAGAGGTCTTTATGAGGTCATGATCTTAATTAATTAATTAAGAAACACTTAACCATATTAGCATGTAGAGGGACATGAGGGGTTAAGTGGGTGCCTTGGGTGGCATGTGGAAATCTAGTGGGTTGCCTTGGGTGGCAATAGAAAATACGATTAGAATACTTAACCAAGTGGAAACATGTAATTAAACATGATTAAAGGGTTAAGTGGGATGCACTAGATAAAGGGACAAGCTTAGGTGGGTAGCTTGTGGGGGCCCATTTCAACCAGTAACCCATATGTATCTTATTGGGCTCGACCCATGTCGAGGACGGGACACGCGTACTGGGCTTGACTATAAGAGGCCAAAACGGGGTAGCGGTGGCAACGCAAGTCCAACGGGTTTCATATGCGTGTGTGGACCCGGGCTGGTAGGTAAGACGTTGTTGCATCGTGTAGATATAAGCCGTGCACCGTTTGTTGTATCGGGTTGCCACTTTAGGGGAGTGATACACCCCACTGTGGGACCAGCACGGGTATCTACGGTAGGGAGCCGATCGCTTGGGAAGTAGTGGGGTACACCTAGTGGAGATAGGGGCAGACGGCACCTATGTGGTCAGCTAGGGGTACATGAAACTACTAGTTATATCTTTCTTTTAAGTCCTTGGGTGGGATCAATCTTTGAGTAGGAATGACTGGTGTGGTGCAGTAAAGTAATTATCCTTGGGTGGGTAAATGCGTCTGTACAGTTATCTTAGTTTATCCTAAGTCTACCAAGTTGTTTAGTGTAGCCATTCATCCCCAGACATTACCGTATGTCAAGTTTATGTCTTCTCTGGTTACTTTAATGATTGTATTGTTAAAGTTATAGGACTCGCTCAGACTTATGTCTGACCCCGTTGTTTTTATCTTTTTTTCCCCAACCCTCAGGTCCTACGGTGGATCCTAGCAGTAGTGGAGCTTGATCGGATTGCTGTTCCAGTGTTTAGGAGCTTGGATAGATGTAAAGCTCCAGTTACCCAGTTATCTTTTCTTTTGTCTTGGCTATTGTATGAGAGAGTGGGATTATGTACTTCTTTATTTTGATGGATATTGTACTTGACTTTTACTGTGGTTTTATGATGTAACCAGACATGTTTATTTCCGCTGTTATGAGATGATGTTTTAAATTTCAAGTACTATTTATATCTGTCTTGTTGTAATTTTTCTGTTCTATATTCACTAAAATACTCCACCGATGCTATGGCATTCCCTTAGAGAGTGACCATAGCGGGCGTGGGCTGTTACAATGGAGGATGGTTGCGGTTTCTGGTTGAACTTGCGGTTTCTGGTTGGGGGTTTCGAGAGGACTCGGCTGTTTTGGCAAGGGAAGGGAAATTGAGTGGTGGCTTGCTAGTCTTGGTTGCAGGCGTTGGTTGAATTGGTACTAGGGTTTCGTGGAGGTTTTAGTAGAGGAGCGGTTGGTGACTGTGACGAGGTATAGGAAGTTGTTTTCTGGTTAGTTGCGGTGATACTTTGCAGTGCGTTCGAGGTTGATGGTGGAGTTCTGTCGAGGGGTTGAGTGAGGCGATTGGGTTCGGTGATGTGGAGGTGCGATGTGGTGGAAGTGTATGTTGTGTGAACTGATATGCAGTGATGGGTTTATGGTTAAATGAAGTAGGGGAGTAACAGTTTTGGTTAGTGGAATTTGTAGGAAGACAACGTTATATGGGTAGTAAGAAGGTGTTTTACTGCTTTGACCAAAAAGAAGGGGTCCGCTTGGTGACTAAGTAGTTGACAATGTCAACAAACCAAGGATCAGTGGATAGAGAAAACAGCTGTTCATCAGGGAAATTTTCATTGATCGGAAGAGAAGAAGACGGGGCATTTGGAAGACGAGACAAGTGATCCGCAATAACGTTGTCAGATCCTTTTTTATCCTTAATGGTAAGGTCAAATTCTTGAAGTAGAAGGATCCAACGAATGAGACGAGCCTTAACAACCGTTTTAGAGAAAAGATACCTAAGTGCGGAATGATCAGCATGAACAGTGATGTGTGAGCCAACTAGATAAGGCCTGAATTTTTGTAAAGCGAAAACGACTGCCAAGAGTTCCTTTTCAATGGTAGTATAATTGATTTGAGCGTCGTTCAGAGTTTTACTCGCGTAGTAAATGACGTGAAGAATCTTATCGATACGTTGTCCTAAGACAGCGCCAACAGCGAAATTCGAGGCATCACACATGATTTCAAAAGGCAGCTTCCAGTTGGGAGAGCAGATGATCAGGGCAGAGACAAGTTCATTTTTAAGACGCTCAAAACATGAAATGCAATCAGAATTGAAGTCGAAAGGAACATCCTTACCAAGAAGATTGGTCAAAGGTCGAGTGATTTTGCCAAAAAAATTTATAAAGCGACGGTAAAATCCAACATGACCTAAAAAGGATCGGATGTCCTTAACGGATTTGGGAATGGGAAGATTCGAGATAACTTCGATTTTGGCTTTGTCTACATCAATTCCTTTGTTAGAATGACATGTCCCAAAACAATGCCATGTTTAACCATGAAGTGACACTTTTCCCAATTAAGCGTTAAGTGTTTATCTTTGCAACGGTTAAGAACAAGATCTAGGTGATGTAAACACTCAGTGTAGGAATCCCCGAAGATGGAAAAATCATCCATGAACACTTCCAAAAATCGCTCGATCATATCAGAAAAAATGCTAATCATGCACCTCTGAAAGGTTGCTAGTGCATTACAGAGACCAAAAGGCATACGTCGGTACGCAAATGTACCAAATGGACATGGGAAAGTGGTTTTCTCTTGGTCCTCAGGAGCGATAGGGATTTGATTATATCCCGAGTACCCGTCAAGGAAACAATAGTACTCGTGACCGGCTAGTCGTTCTAACATTTGATCGATAAATGGCAGAGGGAAATGATCCTTTCGTGTTACAGCGTTAAGTTTCCTATAGTCAATGCAAACACGCCAACCAGTCTGGGCGCAGGTTGGGATAAGCTCGTTAGCTTCATTTTGAACCACGGTAATCCCTGATTTCTTAGGTACAACATGAATCGGACTAACCCATTAACTATCGGAAATCGGGTAGATGATTCCATTGTCAAGGCATTTAAGGATTTCAGCCCGAACTACTTCTTTCATGATGGGGTTTAGTCGACGTTGGGGATCACGAGTGGGTTTGGCGTCATTTATAAGGTGGATTCGATGTTGGACAATCGAAGGACTAATCCCCTTAATATCAGCCATGGACCAACCAATTGCTTCCTTATTTTTCTTAAGGATGGGAAGGAGCAATTGTTCCTGCTCTAAAGTAAAGTCAGAAGCAATAATGACAGGAAAAGTTTCATTGTCTCCTAAGTAAGCGTACTTAAGACGACTGGGCAGCACTTTGAGGTCAATTTTGGTGGCGACTCAACCGAAGAAATTGGTTGAGGGATAGACTCAATAGTGAGAGGCTCGACAGGAATCGAATCAGAGACATTTTCGGGAGTATCTTGAAACAAAGTTTCGTAATCTGATTCAATTTCGTTATTCAAATGGTCGAGCTCAGATTCATTATCGTGGACAGCATGGATTTCAGAAACTGGTCCACATAAGAGTTAGGAGAGTTTTTAGTTCTAAAGATGTTTAGCTCGACAGTCATGTTACCGAAAGGAAGTTTCATAGACCCATTTCTACAGTTGATGAGAGCATTAGAGGTTGCTAAGAAGGGTCGTCCTAGAATCAAAGGGATCTGGTTTGCAGGATTGCTAACCTGTTGAGTTTCTAAGACAATGAAATCAACTGGAAAGATGAATTCGCTAATTTTGATCAACACATCCTCTATTTCGCCCACAGGTTTCTTAATTGAACGGTCAGCGAGCTGAAGGGTAACCTTGGTGGGTTTCAGTTCTCCTAGCCCTAACTGGCGATAGACGGAATATGGAAGCAAGTTAACACTAGCACCTAAGTCTAGCAGGCATCTAACGATTTTCTTATCCCCAATAGTACATGATATTGTGGGGGCAGCCAGGATCTTTGTATTTCACTGGCATTGATTGGGACAAGACTTCGCTTAAAGTTGCCGCCAGAAACACTTTCTTAGGTACATGTGTATGACGTTTTTGAGTGCACAAATCTTTTAGAAATTTTGCGTACTGTGGAACTTGTTGAATAATATCTAAATGAGGAATGTTCACTTTAACTTGCTTAAATATTTCTAGGATCTTTTCTATTTGGTCCGTCTTTTTCCTAGGTTGGAGTCTATGAGGAAATGGAGCAGACAACTCAGTAGGTTGGGCTACTTGAGTTTGAGGATGGTCCTTGTCAGAAATTGGCTCAATGTTTTGATCCGAGTTGGTTGAATTTTCGGTTGGGTTTGGAAGATCGTCCGGTAAAGCATTTGGGTTGACCACATTGTTGTCAATCTTTTTGCCGGATCTAAGAGTCGTGACCGCATTCAAGTGACTCACGTTTGAGTCTTGACTGATGTGAATTTTGATTGAAGAGGGAGGAGCAGTGAGGTTTTGTATTGCAATAGAAAAACAAAGAAGGAAAGAAAAGATTTTTCTATTTACTTGTAGGAAAAGAAATGTATAGACCAGAAAAGGAATGAGATAAAGGAAGGATATCTCAGAATTTATTGTTGTGAAAAGAAAGAACTTGTAATGGGAAACAAATCTAAATGAAATTTGCAAGTTTTTTTTGGTGTGACATGAAAAGGATTTAATGCAAATAAATGTACTAAGCAACACAGATAGCAATCAACAGACCCAAAGCAAACTCGAATTACAATTAAAAACAACTAAATGCAACGGCGCCAAAATTAATTTGCGAACAAATTAAAAAATTGTAAACAACTGTAAAATTCGTCCGGCTTTCCTAAACAACAAGGATTGTTGTAGAGGGTGTCGAACTCTGGGACCAAAAATATTTTAATTAATAAATCCAATCAAGTTATTCCAGAATTTTGATTGATTGCAAATTAACAGAAAATAAACAAAAGCGAGTTTTTAACAATAAAGAAAGTAATCCTTTGCTTGTCATATCAGCTATAAATACACTTTATCTCATTCATTGTAAAACACACTTAGTTTTATTATGTAATCCTTTGCTTGGAATAAAACTCTTCTTTCTCTCTTCTATTTAGTTTTTTATTGCATTTTATTTATGTTGTTTATTTTCTGTTTATTTTCTTTTCTTTTAGCTATGTCTAGCTAATCCTCTTTAATTAGGGAGTGATGACGCTAACAGATATGATTCAATATGAATCGCATAGCCAAAAGATTAAAACTTCATGTATGTAGATCTAGATCTGAACTAAGGGTTAGATCTGAACCTTCGTACCCTGTGTCGTTTAAGAGCTGTGCTCCTTCACAGGGTATATTCGAGTTCGATCTAACACTTATCAGATTTAGATCTAATATTTAGGGTTTTAGAAATAAATTAGTGAATCTGTCCTGATAGCCTATGGTTGTTTAAGAGCTGAGCTCCTGCATAGGCAATACTTGTTGTTATTTACATATTAGTTTCTAGAAACCTAATTATCGTTGATTAATGTTTGTGACAGAAACATGAATTAGATCTGATTTATTCGATTGGCTATTGATGAATATTAATCTAATCTATGTCATTACTCCCTAATTAAAGAGGATTAGCTAAACATAGCTAAAAGAAAAGAAAATAAACGGATAATAAACAACATAAATAAAATGGAATAAAAAAACTAAATAGAAGAGAGAAAGAAGAGTTTTATTCAAAGCAAAGGATTACAGAATAAAACTAAGTGTGTTTTACAATGAATGAGATAAAGTGTATTTATAGCTGATATGACAAAGGCTACTTGGAAAATTCCATAATGTGGGACTAAAGTATTAGCCCAACTAACACATAAGCTGGTGTGAACGCAGCTGTAGAGTGAGAGGCCTTGCAAATGAGCTAATGTGAACGCGTGCAGTGTGTGAATGAGAAGCCTTGCAAAGGAGCTAATGTGAACGCAACATGAGTCTTTAGTGAGCCAAATCTACCCAACTGAACTCTATTTGCAACCGTTCTTCAAGCTTTAAACTCTTCAATCTTTAGTAATTTCAACTTCACTCTTTTTAAGCAAATTCTTCATGCTTTATCCATCAAATGCTCTAAACCAAGCTTTTTATCAACAATCTGAAAACACAGCTATAAATACACAATATTAATTATTTTAAATAGAAAACTAGATAAATAAGCGGATAAAATATACACATTTACGTGTATATCAGCTGGACAGTTGGCCTGGCAGTAGGTTGATTCTGGTTTTGGTTCAGGGTCTGAATAGCTTGCCCCCTGTCTCTAGGAGTTAACCGGTACTCATCCAACTTCCCTTCCCGGAGCAGCCTCTCAACTACGTCTCTCAGATGACGGCATTCATTTGTAGAGTGGTCGTGAGTCTGATGGAAGAGACAAAACTTCCCCGTCTCACGTTCTTTCTCCGTCGAATCTCTTGGAGGAGGCCTTTTATGTTGGAGAACGTTGTACGAGTCTACGAATATATTCTCCAAAGTATGATTTATTGGCGTATAATTTTCGAAAGACCTGGGATGGGTCCTTCTCTGGGAGTCATTCCCCTGATTTCTCTTCCGATTATTGCCATTACTATTGTTACTATTGTTTCCTGACTGGTGGTCGCCGCCCTGGTTTCGATTTCCAACATTGACTTCAACCTTTCCCGAGCTGTCTCCGGTTTTATTGATGGCCACATTACTTTGGATTTCCTCCTTATTTGCCATTTTCATCTTTCGGTTAGCATATACCTCCTCCAGACGTAAGCGTACGTTTGCTTTCTCGTAGAACAATTCTCTAGTATGAGTTGGCTTGCCGGTCAGGTATCTCCCAAATTCAGTATCTTTATCTGCCCCATCAATCAGGGATGCCACAATAGTTGGCTCATGGGGATCCTTAACTTCGGTGGCGGCTAGGTTGAAACGATCCAGATACACCCTCAAGCTCTCGCCTGCTCGTTGTTTGACAAGGAACAAATCAATCACACTCTTTGACCTCTGTGCATAAATGCGGAACTGTTCCACGAACCTTTCACTCAACTCCCTGAAACTAGAAATTGATCTTGCTGGTAAGCGAGTAAACCATAATAACGCTACATCCTCCAGGAATATAGGGAATGATTTGCACTTTACAGCGTCAGTGGCTGCGACAGCGGTCATTGACCAAGAATATCTCATTAGATGTTGGATTGGATCAGATCTACCCGCGTAACGGTTCATCTGAGGCATGTTGAAGCGCCTCGGGAATGTTACGTCTAGAATGTCATCAGTAAACGGGGTGTAACTGCGGTCAATTCCCCAATCTTCATTCCTTTGTCCACGGCTATCCGCCAGGATTTGATGGACCATAGCTGCAAAATTTGCATTGGTCATCGGAGGCTCGGGATCAGCGCTTCTTGCTCGGTGGAATTCTCCGATCTCTCTTCTAGGAATAGCCATGAAGTCCGGAGCTCGGATTGGGCTTCATTGCCCCCCGTTACCATGAGTATTTGTACAGCGAAGGGGCTGAGGTGGTCTATTCTCAACAGGATTGTCCACAACTCGAGCTCTAGGAGTTGCGACACGATTATTTAAGTTGCAGTTTGAGGGTCCTACACCAAGTGTCCCTTCCTCTCGTGATGGCAAGGTTCCATATCGGAGCTGCTCTATGTTTTCAGCCCTCTCATACTGTCGCCGCGGAGGTCTTGGCGATTCCTCTGACGAAGAAGAGTACTCTGGGGTGAGTGGCCGAACTGGGAGTTTTCTTTGTCTTGCGAGATCATCGATCCTTCTATCCATAGCAGTTAAGTTCTGCTGCAGCACAGAGCTTTGCTGCCTTTGAGCAGCTAATTCATCAAACAGCCTACCCACATTTCAGAGAAGCGAGAGAGATCTCCTTCAGTGACCGGAGCAGAGGGGTCATATTGATCATCAACATTTTCTCTTATGCGCAGAGAACTTGAGCCAGGTCGAACAGAGGTACCGGGACGGGAAGAGTGATCCATAACCTCCTTTCCAGGTCGAGTTGTAGTCTAGTCATCACTTCAGATCGCAGTGGACCTGTGTCTGTGGCTCGTAGCGCCCCCCGGGGTCAGATCGTGGTAACATTAGGGGGAGGGTTCACGGCATTGTCGTGGGATCGAGTGACGACCCCTTCAGTTCGGATCGTGGCGCCGTGTCCGTATCGGTCCGCCCCTATGTCACCGCGATCCGCGAGGCCCTCCTCAACCTGCTTATGTACACTTTCTTCAACTGCTTCATTCGCGACTTCAATCGCCTGCGAAGCTCGTACTTCCTCAGAGTTCTTTCCGGCCATGATATTAGATGCCGCTGGAATCTTCAAAAATCTGAACAGTGAAGTTTCGGGACTGTTTCCTTCGGACTTGAATATCCAAACAACGGAGCAACAATCCAATATGCCGAGAAATCAATTCCCAGTGAAAGCACCAAAATGTTAGATAAAAATTTGGCTCTAACACCCAAATTGTTCTGATTCGTAGGGAATTATAACTAAAAAATGAGAAAAAAGCAGAAGACACACACAGTTTATAGTGGTTCGGCGTTAACAAGCCTACGTCCACTTTATATGCTATTGATTATACTTTGGATGCTAGTACAACCAATGATTTCTCTCAAACTCACTCTTACAATTACGATTTCTCTCAGTTATCTCGAAGTAAATCTAGTATGAAATAGTGGTATGACAGTAATGGTGGAATCAATCCTTAAAACTGCCAAAAGATCCTGAAAATTGCCAAGCTCTGGGCTATTTATAGCTTATTATATCATGCGGAACGCTGTCAGACGTGGCGCAATTCCTGAGAATATCGGATCGGATCGTAGCTTCATGAAGAATTGGTCAATATGACAGTTGTGGACATGTGTCGCAAGATCCTTACATCTCGGATCGTGGTTGAACAGGTCAGGAGCTTCACTGCGCCTCCTGTGATGGGATCGGGTCGGGCTTCAATGGACGGATCGGTTCGTCCTTGGACATAGCAAACCGAAATGGCGCCGCCATCCGAAGAGGAAGGTTAGGCCATAATCGAACTTTTCATGAACTAGAGGAGTTGAACTTCACATTTCTATCTTGTGTGTGAACCTTGGTGGCTTGGTTAAAAAGCTAGCCAACAATACTGGATAGAAATAGAATCACACTCTAGTCGCTCGGAGATGATCCTGATAATGACTATGGCATCATTATAGCTTATGTTCGGGTTTCGAAAGTGGGATATCTATATATTTCTAATTGACTGGTGTGAGAACCAAAACTAGATAGGGTCTGTTGTTGTGATTTGGCATCAAAAATGGATTTTTATATGTATAAAATTTATGAATTTGAAAAGATAATCAACTAATTGATTGCTGGTTGTGTTGTTTGATTATTGGTTTGATTAATTAAAATTTTGAACCATCAAGCCAAATTGAATCAAATATTGTACTGAGTTGGAAATTGTTTAGAAATGCATACATGTGTATATACACATTGTTGAACAGGTTATGGATAAACTGCTAAGAAGAGAAATAAAATTTTATGCCCGACGAATAGGTACGTGTTTACTATTTTTCTTTTTCTTTTAAAAGGTTTATGAGCCTAAGGATGGACGCTTGGCAATTTTCTTTTTCTTTTAAAAGGTTTATGAGCCTAAGGCTGGCCGCTTGGCAATTTCCTTTTTCTTTTAAAAAGTTTATGAGCCTAAGGTTGGCCACTTGGCATTCTCTTTTTCTTTTGGATTGGTGAGGGCCCTGTGTGTTAACTTACGGTTTTAAATGTCTTCCCGTACAAAGTAGGTTATGGAGAATTTTTTCAAAAATTTAGGGTGTTAGCCAAATTTTTGAAGAATTGGAAAATTCTTAGAAACTGCAAAGTTGAAGAATGAAAGCCAGAATGAAACTTGAGTTGGTTAGTTAAACAACTTTCAGCTTCGTTCCTTTTCGAGGACGAAAAGATTTTAAGTGGGGGAGATTGTAACAACCCGAAAAATCAGAACCAATTTAAAATTTCTATTTTAGCAATTTTAATGAATTTTGAATATTTAAATGATTTATTTTAAATAATAACGACTAGAAATTTATTTTGAATAGAATTAGAACGTATAAATTTATTTAAATCAAAGTTAGAATATAAATATTATTTTAATTATGAAAGGGATTGGAAATGGCGCGGTAGTTTGAAAATTCGATTTCAAATTTCAAATGAATGTACATGATTCAAAATAAACCGGATTTTAGTGAAACCAGAAATATTTGAATTTGTTTGAAAATATATTTCCAACGAGTCTGAAAAATCAAAATTTCATAGTGGGAATAAAAAGTTATGTCCAATTGCAAATTCAGAATAGTCGCTATGGAAAATATAGCCCTTAAAAATAGCGATTTTGCAAACGACCTCCGTTTTCGACGAGACCACTTTTGTTGGAACTAGAATGTCAAGTTATTGCTGGATTCCAATTTTCATTCTTTCTGGAATCTATATGTAAGCGTGGTGAATTTAAATGTGTTTGGCACTTTTAGTTTGTATTTAATCAACTGGAAAATGACCATTCAAATGGTCTCCAAATTTTATGAAACTAGTTTTGTTAGGACCGTATCGTCAAGACATGGCCAGATTTATTTTTCTGGAATTTTTGGAGTCAGAATGTGGCACTGGTAAATTAAAATATGCTTTTGAGTTTAAAATATATTGATTTATATTTTAAATTTAACGGAAATTGTTCGTAACAGACGAATTGGGTTACGAAACATATCCCATTGCGTTCGGAATAGGTTTTTTTAGCTAGGGGAGATAGTCGTTGGATTTGATTTGGAGTTCGAATCAAAAACTAACCTTTTGGAATTTAAATCGTATTAAATATATATATATATATATTATTATATAAAAACCCTCTCTCTTCCTTATCCACCCCAGGTCAATGTTCGATTCAAATTGAAATAAAAAAAAGAGAAAAGGGTGCAGTCGATTCTCGTCGCTCCCCTCCCCCTCAGACGCCGCGCCGCCAACCGCACGTCCCCACCACTGCGTGCTCCACCAACCTCCCCCTTTCCCAACACCACGAACGCACCCCCCACCTCAAGTAAACCGTGACAACCATCCACAAACCCCCTTTCCATTTCGATGCCGCAGACCCCAAACCCCCTGCTGTGAGCAGAAGAACCCGCACCCTCCTCCTCCTCCTCCACTGTGCGCAGCGAGGAACCCTTGGCTCCAGCAACCAAAACCCTAAATTTATTGTAAGTTTTCTAATATTTAAAATACTAGATTAAATACGATCTTTAGCCATGTAAATTTATGATTTTTAATGGTGAAAAGGTATGATTTTTATTATGATAAAAATATGATTTTTAATATGATAAAAATACGAATTTTAATATGATAAAGTTAAGATTTTTATGTATAAAAAGAAATGATTTTTAATTATAAAAAGAAATCTTTTTATAATGTAAAAAGAAATTATTTTTATAATGTAAAAAAGAAATGATTTTAATAATGTGAAAAGATATGATTTTTAAGATTATAAAAATATGATTTTTAGTGGAGGAAAAATATAATTTTCACTACATAAAAATATGATTTTTAGAAAGGTAAAAATATGATTTTTGTAATGTAAAAATATAATTTTTAGTAAATAAAAATGTGATTTTTATGATATGAATAGAGATATAAATATATACTTTCTTTATATAATATCAAACTAAAAATTCGATTTTTCTTTATGTTTAGCGAATTAAAAATTGGATTTTTATATATGAAGTAGTGGTATAAAAATATGATTTTTATACGAATGGTATGAATATAAAAATTTGATCTTTACAATGTAAACATCGTTATATAAAGGGGATTTTTAATATAAAAATCGTGTAAAACAGATTGCGATGGAACCGACGGGAATCAAATCCAAATCCGAACCGTTCAGAAATAAGGAATGGAGGAGTGGATCACAAAGGTGAGAAATTCTCACTTTAATTTTATTTTCTAGTTAAAATATGTACTAGGATGCAGAAGGTGCTTAGGAACCCCCCGACACCGTCGTCCACAGATCATGGACGACTCGTTTGATTATAATGTGTTGTGAAAATTTATTGTGATGTGGAATGGAATAAAATATTCATGTGTTGGTTAAAATATTTTATAGTTAAAAATATAATTTTTAACGTGTATTTGAATAAAATAAATATTCATAAACAAATCGGACGATTTGTTTATGTACACACATTTAACTGATATTGATTGGGATGATATATTTTACACATCGCCCAACTGCACAAATAAGAATCATTGTTTGTTGTTTGAAAACCCCATACGTGTATTGGGATGATATTGGACATACACTAATCCCAATATTTATTTGTATGTCAATCGATGGGCTGACAGACTGTTGTAAGTGTTAATTATTCGTATTTAACGCTTATGCAGTTGTGTAATGCACTCTGGATGATGGTTGATTGTGTTTGATTATTGTTGTGTACCTGTGTGTATGAAATCCATATGAATAAAATTATATGATAATTTACTGTGTCTGATTCCAATTTGAAAAGAACGAATATTTTAAATTAAAGAGTATTTTAAAATGGCAAATAATGAATATTTTAAAATAACTAATATTTTAAAATAATATTCAGTAATGGATCAAAATATGATTTTGATGTCCGATTTGGAGTGGACACGAAAATATTTAAATATATAAAGTCGTGTCAATTAGATTAACGCCATTTTGATGTGAACGATATTTATATCAATTTTATTCATTTTTATAATGAATATAAAAAAGGAAGTGATTTCAAAATCTAATGTTTTGAAAATATTATCAATTAAATATTAATGATATGGAATATTCACTTTTGATTTGAAATAGAATATGAAGTTGAAATTGCTTTGGAAACGAATTTAAAACGGTTTATAAAATACCTTTTAAATGGAAATCGATGAAATATATATATAATATATATTATATATATTAAATGGCATGAATAGAATGCGCCGCGCTGCGGTAGTTCGCGAATTTCGACCATTGACTTTGAATTGACATTACGGGAGATCCGAACGTCGGAATCTCCTAAAACCGGAACCGTTGGGTTTGTATCGAAAAGAGTTTTCCAATGAATATAATAGATTTGAAATCTAATGGTTGGATTTGGAATTATGTCCAAATCGAATTTGGTAAAGGTCACTATAAGTGCAGTTCGATGACCATTTATGGAAATCGACTGTACGGGCCTTGATAAAATTATTAAAAATTTCAATAATTTGTGTAAAATCATAATAAATTATTTGGAAAGAATTAGGATGAAAAATTCCATATTTGAAAAGATAAAATTATTTTTATTATCAAAATGAACTAGTTATGAACTAGAATTATAATCCAATATTTTTAAAAAATAAATTGGATTTCAAATGGTTTTAAAAATAACCAGACTTTCCAATATATGAATTGGAATGGATTTGAATGGAAATCATCTTTGGTATATTTCGGAATTGGATTTCGTAATTATACGGATATGTTTATGGAAATTTGGAAGATATATTTTATATTGTTATTTCCAATATGATATTTGTTTGTTTCAGAATTTGATATTGAATATAAGCCTATGTAATTTCTATTCAGAGCCTTGTATTTGATATCAAATTGGATTTTGGGTTTGTCGTGAATGGTGTCTTTATTAACACCATTCTTAAACACTGTGTGAAAAGAATAAATCTTTTAATTAACATTTAAAAAGAATTACCAATTAATTAACGTTAAATTGGAATTGAAAATGGAATGTGAATTGGGTTTATTGTGAACTGTGTTTTTAACGACATTCGTTCTTTAACCCGATTTATAGTGAAATGGGATTTGGAATTTATAAATCTTTTTATTAAGATTTAACCAGAATTTTCCAAAGTAAAATTTTCCAATTTAATATATTAAATTGGAATTGAATGGAGTTCGATTTGATAATAATCGAAATGAGCTTCTATAGAGGAAGACTGTTAATACATATGGAATTTAAATGGCTTTGTCATTATTCCATTTATATTATTAGTCAGATACAGAAATTGATATCGATTATATATTGATTTGATTTTCCGTGAAGATTCCATAATTAATGGAATGTGATTTGGGTTTATTGTGAACTGTGTTTTTAAATGACATTAGTTCTTTAACCCACTTAAAGATAGGATTACATGTCTAACATTGTATTTCAAACAATATGGTTGAACTATGCTAAATATATATCTGTTTGGTGGAGGAGAATTTATTCTCTTGCTTAACACCCTTCTCTAAGATGTACGAGCTTAGAAGTTATATATCGACAGAAATCCATAGTACGGTGTAGATTGTAGATGCGGCATGTTTATGTTCCCAAAGTTAAATAATCATTAATATTGATTTTTGGGAAGATTAAAACTAAGTGAGTTTTAATGAATCTTTAATTAGATTGAAATGGGAATTGATAATTTAAATGATCAAATCTGGGAAATGATCGAGAATGGAGTATCACCCGTTTTGCTCCTAGTGATAGTTAAATCTTTAATTAGATTTGAATGTGAAATGGTAATTAAATTTACCGATAACACCGTGGTGTTAAATATGGAGCAATACCAGTTTTGCTCCATGGCATGAATAGGATGGGATTGGAAAATTAAACAAATGATTACTTCGTTAAGGTGCGCTAATCCCGACTAGTTTGGAAAACCTTAATATGGTTTGAATTGATATCTAAAGGAAGATTAAAGAATAAATTTAAAGAATTTACCTTTGTTAAAATTAATGGGAATGTTTCCCAAATGAGATGAATATTTGGATAAAAGAATATTCTGAATTGGAATGAGGTGTATGTTGTGTTTTTATAGCACTTGTTTATTATATACGCGAGTTATTCAGTAAGGCCAGGTTTATACCCATCCTGAATAACTGATTCGACGATAAGTTGACGATGAAGTTGGTGGTTGAAGACCGGAGGTCTTCACATCGTTTGGATGATTACTGATGTCTTGATTGGGCGGTACACGCAAGACAAGGTAATAAGTGGTGATTGTCCAGACGTACTTGGAGATCGACCGGATATGCAAGGACCTCTCTCCTGTATTAGACATACGGGACGAGGAATAAGGTGCCTCCGGTTTCGTTTAGACCCAGAACGAACTTGTAAATGGGTGTGTGTCTGACATTGGATTTTATTCTATGTTGATTGATTTCTATTAAATATATATCTGGTTAGCAGCGGAGAATTTATTCTCTTGCTTAACGCCCTTCTCTGAGACGTACGAACTCAGAGGTTATATATCGATAGATATCAGTCGCATGGCATGAATTGCTTGTGTGGCATGCAGAGATGCAGTGATCAAGGCTTCTGTTGAAAACCAGAGTCTTGTGGTTGATGATCAAAGAACGACTTTAATATAGCATAGCTTTGTGTATAGCGTTAATTCGCGAGCCTCACACCTCGTTATGAGTCAAAAATGGGATCGGACCATTGGGGGAACAAGACATTTCTTTCTAGCTATGGGTGGTGTCAGGGTTTTGCAAGTGCTGACATTTTTATATTTTTACCTATGTGGTTGTTAGATTGCGAGGTGCGTCGGATATATCGGTCTCTACGGAGCCGATGGATATTTATTTATCTAGCTCATAGAAGCCCGATATGGCAGGGAAACGTGTGTTTAGGAGTAACTAATTCTCAAACGTAAGGGAGGACCGACCCAACCGATCCAAGGGTTCACTGCGGCGGATCCTGAGGCATTTGCTAGAGTGTGTTGAATCGGAGACGAGCCATCCCTTGTCTCGACTCATGACGGAAATCAAATTTCCAATACGTGACATTTCGGTTTTGATTGTAGAGCCTAGTATTGGTGACATGATATATGGTATCCATGTCGTCTATGATTGATACATTTATATTTGAAGTTGTTTTCATGCACTTTACACTATAATAGTATCAAAACGGTTTGTTTTAAACATACCAAGCATGTTTGGCTATTATAAGGTAAAACTCTATCCTCCGGCCTGCGTTGCATTGTGTGATGGGAGCCGAGTCCTATAATAACTTCATTTTTCCAAAAAGCATTGCGTTGTTTATTCTATAAACTGGTATTCTTGGAAGGAAACCCGTTCCGTGTTATACGGCGTGGTCCCTTGATTTACTCCATTTTAAAATAAAGTTTTAAATAACTTTTTTAGTTCTCACACCAGTCACATGATTGAGAGTTTATTGTTTTAAAACTAAACTCTAGGTGCCCCTAATTTCCACACAGACAGCTAGTAGTTTTGGTTTTGCAAATTTATATTCACATTATCCTGATTTAAAGCTGAAATGGTATTCGGAAAGCTTTGTATCCGTGTATCCCTTTCAGTTGTGTATTGTATTATTTTCCACTGCATTGTAATTTGTAAATCTCTGACACTTATCCAATGTATATTATTTGTTTATACTCTGTATATTCTTGTACTCTGGTGTAAATTGTTGTAATAAGCAATGAAATGTTCTTCTGTTTGTGTTTTAATTTGTCATGTTCTTAGACAATTCGTTCTTTCTCTTCTCTTCAGAGATCGGGGAAGTTCGGGTCGTCACAGTAAAAAGTGGAAATCATCATAAAGAGAGTGAACAAGTGTAATAAGTGAGACGTATGAGATGAAGAACTTTGTAAATTTCTCCATAAAAATTAAAATCACTTCAAAAGTGGACGTAAATCTTTCCTAGATCGAACCACTCTCTGTATTCTTTACTTGCATTTGCGATTATGGTCTCATTTTCTATTGCATACCTTTTTGTTGAAGTGTCGATAAGACACCTTTTGTGTTGAACCATTTTTGGTTTAGACATATAGTTCATCTTGGTTTAGGAGAAGGTTTGTTAAAGTAATCATCGTTTTTGTTTTGTTTTATTGTTGTTGAGATAAGTCCTTAGTCTTAAGGAGATCTGTTACTTACTGTTGTGCATATGTCGAGATAGTTTAGGTTTGATCCTGTCTTTTGTTTTCCTATTTGAATAGGTTAAGCAGTTTTCTTAAGCTTTATGTATTTGCCTATAGAATCCAAGCTTGTTTAATAAAGTGGACTGCATTATTTTTTGCTTCTCCAAATATTCTGAGTGTTAACAGTAATAGAGAAGAGTAGCTGCTATTGTCATATTCTTATATAGGTAGAAACATCCCTAATGCAATCTGTTGAATCTGAGAGTATGTCCATTATTGGAAGCAAATTACAATCTGTTGAATATGTTATTGTCATAGTTTGAGTGTTAACAGTAAAAGAATCGAACATGACATGCCTTGATTATTTTTCCATTCGATTATATAGCAAGTTGCTACACCTGTATACCGTGAGATGTAATTATCATATGGCACCATATGGCAAATGAGTTGAGGTGCCTGTACGGCAGTACATACATGCATGTATCAAAATTACAAGAACAACTGTTTATGTTTGCAGGCATGTATGTTGTTTTATTCTAAAAATTTGCAACTTATTATAGTTACATTCATTCCACTGACATTGGCTTCTACTATTATACTAATTTAGTGTAACGAACCTAGATTTTAACATTTAAATATGAATCTTTTTTGGATTTAGTAACTAAGAATTGATATTTGTTTGTAATTTTGAAATCTACTCTATTATAATGATTTTTGAGTTGACTTGTAAAATTCAACGGTAGTAGAAGTATTTTAAAATTTAATAAAATATTTTATTTGAGAAAGCTATAAATTTAGTTTTAATTTTAACTTGAGTTTTTTATGTAGATTTAATTAATCGTATAAATGTTTAAAATTGAGTTTTGGAATTAAACTTATATTAAGAAAATTATTTATAATTGTAGATTTAGTCTATTTTAAACTTGGTTTTGAACTAGTTTATATATGTGTAAATTTAGAAATTGAATATATAATCTAGTTGTTTTAAATATTCGTAAACTTTGATTCTATTTTTATTGGATAAGTTATAAACTAATTCATTTTATTTGTTTTTTTGAATTTTATTTAACTTGAGAATTTGTCTTATTATATTTAGTTTGATTTTTTTTGTTTTTAAATTTTACTTAAGTTGTATTTGAATATATTAAATAGCTTAGTATGGTTGTGTATACACTAGTATTGTTGTATTTTAAAATGGTTTATACACGTTTGAAATATTTGTTGATTATTTTACCACTTGTTCATCTTGCTAAAACATATTAATATTGGAATTATAAAATTTATTTTTTTCATTTTTAACTTGAAAATTTTAATTGAATCTAAATAAATATAATTGGATTTAAACTTGGTTTTGAAATTTTATTTGAAATTGTATTTGTAAATTTTGATTCTATATTTAAACTTATATGGTCGGCTAAAATTAAATGTTGGTGATATTTTTTTCTAATTAAATAATATCATTTGAGAAATTAAAATTTTTAAATTTAATTTAATTTGAGAATTTATTTAATTTTTTAGATTTGAATTTGGGTTTTGAACATTTAATTTAAAAATTGTATATAATTTTTTATATTGCATATATACATAGTATAGTAATGGTTTACACTTGAAAAGAAAAAAGATTTGTTTGGGCTTTGCCACTTGTTAGAACTGGCTGGGATTTTGTTGCCACTTGTTAAATTTGGTTTGAAATTCTAAACACGTTCCCTTAATTTCTCCACCGCGTGGCCTTATCGTTCTATACGCGTCCTCTCTCTCTTTTCTTGTTCTTTAATCTTTTCCCTTTTCATTTTTAACAGCTGTGTAAGATCATTCCCAGCAGAGTAGGAGGAGGTGAAATGGGAGAGAAAGGTGAGTCCATACGCTCCAGCAGCGCTGAGACGAGGGTTGGGAGCTATTTGAAATGGCGACATTCGCCATTTCATAAATTGGAGCGTGGTCGGGTAAACGGTTTTATGTAAACCATTTATACGTTAAACGGTTTTCATAAGACCGTTTAATGTATAAACGGTTTTATGAAAACCATTTAACGTACAAACGGTTGACATAAAATCCTTTTTTTATACGATTTTATCAGAACCGTATAAAACACTAATTCTTTTTTTAATCCATTTTTTAAGAGTTTAAATTTTATATATTTGAATTATTTTGTACAAAAAATTACAACTTAAAAGAATTAAAACGTACCTATTTTCTAGTTTAAAAAATGTATACATATTTAAAAGGAATGTAAAATAAGTTTGAACATCATATACGCATTAGAAATGTATATATATATATATATATATATATATATATAAATTACTTAAAACTAGTTAATTTTTTTAATAACCCACAAAAAAGTACGACCAACATAGAAAACTAAAACTAGGATACAACAAACCAGAAATAGCAACCTAGAAATAACAACATTACAGCCAACTTAGAAAACTAAAGCTAGGATACAACAAGCTAGAAATAGCAACATAGACTGTGTCTACATCTTGGAACTTCCTTCGTCTTCCTGATATCATTTATGTTGAGCCCTTAGTATACGATCTTTTTTTGCTATAGCATACTGAAGCGCCTATCCAGTCAACTGAGATATATCTCTTGCTAGATACTCCTCCTCTTCCTTTTCCATCAAACGTCTTTCATGTTTTTCTTTATAAGCAGTTCTTTGTATGAGAGCTATAGTTCTAACGACATCTTGTTGCAGTTGCAACTCCATGGTCTGCAGCTTCTTATCTTTACGCTTTTCACGGTCTTCTTTGTTGGAGATAGATGCAAGTGATATATCACTTAACAACAAAGTTAGTTTATCACTAGACGCTGCCAAATCTTTTGTTTCTTTATTTCTGAGTAGTTGTGACGGCAAGGAATTTCGCTCGGTCCGAACCAGTCGCTAAACCGACCCAGACCGTTCGAAACGCCCTATCGTTTGAGAACAGGACAAAACAGAACGCATACAGAAGAACATCTCATTGTATATTACAACAATGCATCAGATTACAAGAATATACAAAGTATAAACAAATGAATATTACACAGAAATACCAGAGATTTAAATTACATTTAAATACAACGCAGCGGAAAATAATACAATACACAACTAGAAGGAGATATACAGATACAAAGCTTTCCGGATATCGTTCCAGCTGTAAACCAGGAACCTGTGAATATAAATCTGCAAAAACCAAAACTACTAGCTGCCCGTGTCAAAATAAGGGCACCCAGAGTTTAGGTTAAAACAATAAACTCCAGGTCAGTCATGTGACTGGTGTGAGAACTAAAACAGTTATTAATCTTTATTTTTAAAGCTAGGTAAATCAAGGGACCACGCCGTATAACACGGAACGGGTTTCCTCCCAAGAATACCAGTGCATAAAAATAGCAGCGCAATGCTAAATAAAGAAAAATGAAGCTGTTATAAGACCCAGGTCCCATCACACAATGCAACGCAGCCGAGGATAGGGTTTTCCCTTATAACAGCCAAAGAATGCTTGAAACGGTTAAAACAAATCGTTTGATACTATTATAAGTGCATAGTGTATAAAACAACTTCAAATCATAAGTATCAATCATAGGCGGCATGAGCGCCCCATCCCACTATGTCGCCATACTAGGATCTACAAATAAAACCGCAAATGTCACGTATTTGGAAATTGGATTTCCGTCTATGAACCGAGGCAAAAGATAGTCCTCAACCGATTCGAGACAATCTAGCCTACCATGTCTCAGGATCAGAGCTCGAGTGACCCTAGGAGCGACAGGGCCGGTCCACCGATGTGGATTAAAATGCCTGAACACTACGTTTCCCCGCCCTTTGGGGCGCAAATGAGCCATCAAATGACTCCATCGGTTCGAGAACGACCGATCAATCCGAGGCGCCTCGCAACAGCAACAACCACATAAGTCAAACTCGTCAGGGCGTGTAAAACCACTGACGCCACTTTTAGCTAGAAAGAAACGCAAGTCCTCCCTGAGGTCCGTCTCCCGTTTTTGGTTCATACCGGGTGTGATACTCGCGAAGTAAAACGTTACACAAAGCTACGCCACAAAGGCCGTGCTTTGATCATCACCACAAGACTTTGCTTTTCAACAGAAGCCTCGATCAATTGCCACTTAGGCATGCCACACAGGCAATTCACTCCATGCGTTTGATATCCATCAATATATAACCCCTGAGCTCGTACGTCTCAGAGAAGGGCGTTAAGCAAGAGAATAAATTCTCCGCCGCCAAGCAGATATATATTTAATAGAGATCAATCACACGGACTAAAATCCAATGTCAGACACACAGTCCATTTACAAGTCCGTTCTGGGTCTGAACGAAACCGGAGGCACCTAGTACCCCGCATATCCATCGATCTCCAAGTACGTCTGGACGATCACCAACTGTTTCCATCTTCTTGGGTGTACAGCCCAATCAAGATCATCAGTTATCACCCAAACGACGTGAAGACCTCCGGTCTTCGACCACCGTCTTCATCTTCGACTTATCGTCGTATCAGTTATTCAGAATGGGATAAACACGGTCGTTCCGAATAACTCGCGTATATTTTAAATAAGTGTTACACAAACACAACATACGCCTCATTCCAATTCATTAGTCACTAACCGTAAATTAATCAAGAGAATAATTCCCCAAATATTAACCCCGAAGGCCGAAACCAACATCAGATCAATATCCAGAAAACCATTCTGCTTGGCTAACCGACAGTTAGTTTCTAAATTTCACATTCATAGGGAAAGATTCCCATTAATTTTATCAAAGATAAATTCCTTGAATTTATTCTTTAATCTACTTTTGAATATCAACTCAAAACTAGTCGGGATTTAACGAACCTTACCGAAGTAATCATTTGTTTTAATTTCCCAATCCCAACCTATCCATCCCATGAAGTAAAACTGGTCATACTTCATATCTAACACCACGGTGTTATCGGTAAATTCAATTACCATTTCACGTTCAAATCTAATTAAAGATTTAACTATCGCCTGGAGCAAAACTGGTGATACTCCATTTTCGATCATTTCAATCTAATTAAAGATTCATTAAAACTCAACTTAGTTTTAATCGTTAACTGGGTTAAAGAATCCGTGTCATTTAAAACACAGTTCACAATAAACCCAAAATCACCTTCATTAATTATCGGGTTAAAGAACGAGTGTTATTTAAAACACTGCCCACGATAAACCCAAAAATCAATATCAATTCAATTCCAATTAAATATTATTTAATTGGTACACTTCATTAAATCTAAATAAAAAGATTTAATCTTTTCTCAACTGGGTTCAAGAACAGTGTTAGTGAAGACACCATTCACGACAAACCCCAAATCACATTTGATATTCAATACAAGGCTCTGAATAGAAAATATATCGGCTTATATTCAATATCAAATTCTACGACTAACAAATGTCGTATTGGAAATAACGATATAAATATATCTTTCAAATTTCCATAACAACACCTGTATAATCACGAATTCCAACATCGAAATATTCCGAAGACAATTTCGATTCAAATCCACTCCAATGCAATCATTGGAAATTCTGGTTATTTTTAAAACCCTTTTCAAATTCAATTTATTTATTTAAAAATAAATAGAATTATATTTCTAGTTCAAAACTAGTTTATTTCGATAAAAATCTATTTTTATCTTTTCAAATATGGAGTTTTTCATCCCAATTCTTTCTAAATCATTTCTTATGATTTTACATAAATTATTACTATTTTTAATAATTTTATCAAGGCCCGTACAGTCGATTTCCATCAATGGCCATCGAACTGCACTTATGGCGACCTTTTTCAAATTTGATTTGGACATAATTCCAAATCCAACCGTTAGATTTCAAATTTCTAACATTCATTAGAAAGCTCTTTTCGATACGAACCCAACGGTTCCGGTTTTAGGAGAATCCGACGGTCGGATCTCCCGTAATGTCCGTTTGAAATAAATGGTCGAAATTCGCGAACTGCCGCGGCGCGGCGCGTTCTATTCAGGCCATTATATTATATATAATATATATAATATATATTTCGTCGATTTCTATTTAAAACGAATTATATAAATAGTTTTAAAATCGTTTCAAAAGCCATTTCAACTTTCTTTTCAATTCAAATCAAAATTGAATTCTTCTTTATAAATTCGTTTTAAAATTCATTTCTATTAAATTCAAATTTCAATTCAATTTGAATTCATTTCCATTCGCTTTCAATTCGATTTGAAATCGTTTTCAATTCAATTCATTTCGAAATTGTTTTCAATTCAATTCATTTCGAAATCGTTTTCAATTCAATTCATTTCGAAATCGTTTTCAATTCAATTCATTTCGAAATCGTTTTCAATTCAATTCATTTCGAAATCGTTTTCAATTCAATTCATTTCGAAATCGTTTTCAATTCAATTCATTTCGAAATCGTTTTCAATTCAATTCATTTCGAAATCGTTTTCAATTCAATTCATTTCGAAATCGTTTTCAATTCAATTCATTTCGAAATCGTTTTCAATTCATATCGATATAAATATCGTTCACGTCAAAATGGCGTCAATCTAATCAACACGGCTTCATAAATTTCTATTTTCAAATATTCTATTTCAAATATTTCCTTTTCAAAATAGTTGTCAATACTAAAATATTTCGTTCAACACATGACCAATCTCAACGGATGAGTACTGTCAACACATGAACTTTTATTTTATAATATTCTTTATTTTTCAAATTGGAATGAGGCCCAATCAATCACCATATAATGTTAATTATATGGATTTTCATACATTACACACATATAATAGCATTGAAAAATAATCAACCATCAACCAAAATGCACTACACTGTATAAGCATCAAATATAGATATCCAACGCTTAAAACAGCCTGTCAATCAACCGATCGACATATTTAATCAATCAGGATGAGTGAACTTCAAATTTCATCCCAACACCCGTGTGGGGTTTCAAACAATCAAACACAGATTTTATTTGTGCTGTTGGGCGATGTGTAAAATTTATCGACCCAATCGATGTCCTTCAAATAGGTGTACATAAACAAACCGTCTGGTTTGAAAATGAATATTTATTTATTCACATTCACGATATTCATATTCACGTTAAAAATTATATTTTTAACGATAAAACATTTTATTCCAACATATGAATTTCTATTATTCATTTACAAAATAAAATGATATTTTTATTTTCTAACATATTTTAGAAAATTTCGGCGGCATAACGGCACGATACTAGAAACGGGACGAGGCCTAGCCTTATCCCCGGTCTAGTGAAGGCCCACGCCATTCACACATCAATCATATCAATTTCAATTTCACCAAAACAATCCAATCCAAATCAAATAATCTAACCAACTACACAACCAATCAAACAAGTCCATGGTCTGTGGACGGGTGTCGGGTGCTTCTAATAAGCACCGTCTGCATCCTAGTATATATATATATATAACTAGAAAAATAAATTGAAAGGTGAGAAATTCTCACCTATAGCTATCCTAGCTCCACGGCTCTTCATTTGCAGAAGTCTTCGTCGTTTCGCCTTTTTGTCACCTGCGTTGCTGCTTTCACTACATACGTAAAAATCACATTTTTTACTTTGCTATTCAATATATAAAAATCGAATTTTTACTTCGATGTTCAATATATAAAAATCATATTTTTTTTTCGAAGTTCAATAGATAAAAATCACATTTTTATTTCGAAGTTCAATAGATAAAAATCACATTTTTATTTCGAAGTTCAATAGATAAAAATCACATTTTTATTTCGAAGTTCAATAGATAAAAATCACATTTTTATTTCGAAGTTCAATAGATAAAAATCACATTTTTATTTCGAAGTTCAATAGATAAAAATCACATTTTTATTTCGAAGTTCAATAGATAAAAATCACATTTTTATTTCGAAGTTCAATAGATAAAAATCACATTTTTCCTATTTAAAGTTCAAATCTTTTTCCATTCTAAAGCTCAAACCTTTTCCTTTTTAAAGTTTAAACCTTTTCTTTTTAAAATAAAATCAGAATTCTCCTTTAAAAAAAATCAGATTTATAATCTTTTTAAAAAAAAATCAGTTTTTTTAAAAATTCTTTTTAAATCGTTTTTATATCATTTAAAAATCCAGTTTTTAAATCTTTAAATCAGTTTTTAAAATCTTTAAAAATTCAGTTTTTCTTTTTAAAGTAAAATAAAAAATCAGTTTTCTTTTTAAAGTAAAATAAAAAAATCAGTTTTCTTTTTAAAGTAAAATAAAAAAATCAGTTTTCTTTTTAAAGTAAAATAAAAAAATCAGTTTTCTTTTTAAAGTAAAATAAAAAAATCAGTTTTCTTTTTAAAGTAAAATAAAAAAATAAAAAAAATCAGTTTTAACGAATTAAATAAAAATACTATAAAATACTTACAGAGAGGAGGGGATCGCAGGAGGTCAGATTAGAGGAGGAGAGAGAAGCGCGAGGTGGGGGGGCGAGTTGACTGGAGGGCGGCGTCGGTCAGTGGCGGATAGGAGGCGCGGCCTCCAACTACGGCGTGGGGAGAATCGAGATGGGGTTTGGGGTATCGAAGGGTTTCGAGGAGGGAGACGCGGGGAGATGGAGGCTGGGGAGTGTGAGGCGCCGTCGATCGGAGGGGAGGGGGAGCGGCCATCGCCAGTGACAGGTCAACCGGGGGAGGGGCTAGCGGGTCGGGTTTTAGTTAGGTTTTTTTTTTCTTCTGAGAAGAGTGAGAGTATAGAAGGGAGAGGGACTTTATATATTATTAGTTTATTTATTTTTTTTTTCAAAAAAAAAACAACTTAAAATTTCGAACTCGAAATCAAGCCCACCGCCTGCCGACCATAGCGTTTTACCCCCATTCCGAACACAATGGGATATGTATCGCAAGCCGATTTGACCGTTTCGATTGGTTTCCGTTGAATTTACATTTAAATCATTATATTGAATTTTAAACGTACCTTTCAAATTACCGGGGCCACATACTAACTAGAAAAATTCATGAAAAATATTTTCTAACTTCGTATTGACGATACGGTCCTAACAAAACTAGTTTCGTCGAATTCTGGGCCCGTTAGAAAAATGGCCAATTTCCAGTCGATTAAAATCAACTGAAATGGTCAAACGCGTTTTCCTTTGCCACGTTCACATATTGATTCGAAAAATTATGAAATTTGGAATCTAACAATAACTTAACATCACGGACCCAACAAAACTGGTTTCGTCGAAATCCGAGGTCGTTTGCAAAATTGCTATTTTTAAGGGCCTTATATATATATAAATATATATAAATTCCACAGCGACTATTTCTAATTTTAAACTGGACATATCTTATCATTTCTAAGATGAAATCTCAGTTTGTCAACTTCGTTACAAAGATATAGTTATACAGATTCAAATATTTCTTGTTTCGTTCAATTCTGACTTATATTGAATTCTGTATATTCATTTGAAATTCGAAATCGAATTTTCGAACTACCGCGCCATTTTCAATTCCTTTTATAATTATATATAATTATTATATATTCTAACGACGACGTACATAAATATATTCGTTCGAATTCTATTCAAAATAAATTTTTCGACGATATTATTTAAAATAATTCATTTTGAATATTCAAAATTCGGTAAAGTGGCCAAAATAAAAATTTCAAACTGGCTCGCATTTTACGGGTTGTTACAATCTCCCCCACTTAAAACTTTTCGTCCCCGAAAAGGAACAAAGTCGAAAGTGGTTTGATTAATCAACTCTACGTTCGATCCGGCTTTCATTCTCCAACTTTTCAGTTTCTGAGAATTTTCAAAATTTCAAAAATTTGGCTAACACCCTAAATTTTTGAAAAATTTCGCCATAACCTCCCCTGCACCGGGAGCATCGGGGAATTTCAAATAGCTTCCCCGGTCCTTCAGAGCTCAAAAAGAAAAAGAAAAAGCCAAGCGGCTAGCCAATAGGCTCACAAAATCATCATCACCCAAACAAAACAGGAAATTATGTAGTAAACATGTACCTATTTGTCGGGCAAACAAATTTTATTCTCTGGCTCTAGCCTCCTTGCTATGACCTGTTCAATGTAAGTATATGTATATGCAAGCAAATGCGACCAATTTTAAATATAGTTCAATATTTGATACAATTAGGCTAAATGGTTCAAAATTAGCAAACAAATAAACAAACAACCCAAACATCAATCAATTAGTGAATTTAAAGTTTCGAATTCATAATTTTGATACATATACTAAAATCGTGTTTTTGATGCCAATTCACAACAATGTATTCTAGCTATATAAGTTTTGGTTCTCACACCAGTCTAATGGAAATATATAGAAATCACACCTTCGAAGCACGAACATAAATATTGATGATGCCATGGTCATTATCAACATCATCTCCGGGCGATTAGAGTGTAATTCTATATCTATCCAATATATTAAAATTTCAAATACACGTGGATCAGACGTATATGCAAAATCTTTATATACTGGACTGTCCAACTCAATATAAATTGATAATCAAATACGAATAATTGATTTAAATTTTCAAAACAAAATTTGTTTTCATTTGAAAAAAATATACTCTTCACACTCGTTCTAGGATACTACTGATCCCATCTCTAACGAGTCATTCCCCTAGGATTTTTCTAATCCAATATCTGATGAATTCTTTCGTCTGGTTCTAATGTGTCTTGTTCACTGAGCTTTGTAAACCAAAGCTCTGATACCAACTGTGACGACAAGGAATTTCGCTCGGTCCGAACCAGTCGCTAAACCGACCCAGACCGTTCGAAACGCCCTATCGTTTGAGAACAGGACAAAACAGAACGCATACAGAAGAACATCTCATTGTATATTACAACAATGCATCAGATTACAAGAATATACAGAGTATAAACAAATGAATATTACACAGAAATACCAGAGATTTAAATTACATTTAAATACAACGCAGCGGAAAATAATACAATACACAACTAGAAGGAGATATACGGATACAAAGCTTTCCGGATATCGTTCCAGCTGTAAACCAGGAACCTGTGAATATAAATCTGCAAAAACCAAAACTACTAGCTGCCCGTGTCAAAATAAGGGCACTCAGAGTTTAGGTTAAAACAATAAACTCCAAGTCAGTCATGTGACTGGTGTGAGAACTAAAACAGTTATTAATCTTTATTTTTAAAGCTAGGTAAATCAAGGGACCACGCCGTATAACACGGAACGGGTTTCCTCCCAAGAATACCAGTGCATAAAACCAGCAGCGCAATGCTAAATAAAGAAAAATGAAGCTGTTATAAGACCCAGGTCCCATCACACAATGCAACGCAGCCGAGGATAGGGTTTTCCCTTATAACAGCCAAAGAATGCTTGATACGGTTAAAACAAATCGTTTGATACTATTATAAGTGCATAGTGTATAAAACTACTTCAAATCATAAGTATCAATCATAGGCGGCATGAGCGCCCCATCCCACTATGTCGCCATACTAGGATCTACAAATAAAACCGCAAATGTCACGTATTTTGAAATTGGATTTCCGTCTATGAACCGAGGCAAAAGATAGTCCTCAACCGATTCGAGACAATCTAGCCTACCATGTCTCAGGATCAGAGCTCGAGTGACCCTAGGAGCGACAGGGCCGGTCCACCGATGTGGATTAAAATGCCAGAACACTACATTTCCCCGCCCTTTGGGGCGCAAATGAGCCATCAAATGACTCCATCGGTTCGAGAACGACCGATCAATCCGAGGCGCCTCGCAACAACAACAACCACATTGGTCAAACTCGTCAGGGCGTGTAAAACCACTGACGCCACTTTTAGCTAGAAAGAAACGCAAGTCCTCCCTGAGGTCCGTCTCCCGTTTTTGGTTCATACCGGGTGTGATACTCGCGAAGTAAAACGTTACACAAAGCTACGCCACAAAGGCCGTGCTTTGATCATCACCACAAGACTTTGCTTTTCAACAGAAGCCTCGATCAATTGCCACTTAGGCATGCCACACAGGCAATTCACTCCATGCGTTTGATATCCATCAATATATAACCCCTGAGCTCGTACGTCACAGAGAAGGGCGTTAAGCAAGAGAATAAATTCTCCGCCGCCAAGCAGATATATATTTAATAGAGATCAATCACACGGACTAAAATCCAATGTCAGACATACAGTCCATTTACAAGTCCGTTCTGGGTCTGAACGAAACCGGAGGCACCTAGTACCCCGCATATCCATCGATCTCCAAGTACGTCTGGACGATCACCAACTGTTTCCATCTTCTTGGGTGTACAGCCCAATCAAGATCATCAGTTATCACCCAAACGACGTGAAGACCTCCGGTCTTCGACCACCGTCTTCATCTTCGACTTATCGTCGTATCAGTTATTCAGAATGGGATAAACCCGGTCTTTCCGAATAACTCGCGTATATTTTAAATAAGTGTTACACAAACACAACATACGCCTCATTCCAATTCATTAGTCACTAACCGTAAATTAATCAAGAGAATAATTCCCCAAATATTAACCCCGAAGGCCGAAACCAACATCAGATCAATATCCAGAAAACCATTCTGCTTGGCTAACCGACAGTTAGTTTCTAAATTTCACATTCATAGGGAAAGATTCCCATTAATTTTATCAAAGATAAATTCCTTGAATTTACTCTTTAATCTACTTTTGAATATCAACTCAAAACTAGTCGGGATTTAACGAACCTTACCGAAGTAATCATTTGTTTTAATTTCCCAATCCCAACCTATCCATCCCATGAAGTAAAACTGGTCATACTTCATATCTAACACCACGGTGTTATCGGTAAATTCAATTACCATTTCACGTTCAAATCTAATTAAAGATTTAACTATCGCCTGGAGCAAAACTGGTGATACTCCATTTTCGATCATTTCAATCTAATTAAAGATTCATTAAAACTCAACTTAGTTTTAATCGTTAACTGGGTTAAAGAATCCGTGTCATTTAAAACACAGTTCACAATAAACCCAAAATCACCTTCATTAATTATCGGGTTAAAGAACGAGTGTTATTTAAAACACTGCCCACGATAAACCCAAAAATCAATATCAATTCAATTCCAATTAAATATTATTTAATTGGTACACTTCATTAAATCTAAATAAAAAGATTTAATCTTTTCTCAACTGGGTTCAAGAACAGTGTTAGTGAAGACACCATTCACGACAAACCCCAAATCACATTTGATATTCAATACAAGGCTCTGAATAGAAAATATATCGGCTTATATTCAATATCAAATTCTACGACTAATAAATGTCGTATTGGAAATAACGATATAAATATATCTTTCAAATTTCCATAACAACACCTGTATAATCACGAATTCCAACATCGAAATATTCCGAAGACAATTTCGATTCAAATCCACTCCAATGCAATCATTGGAAATTCTGGTTATTTTTAAAACCCTTTTCAAATTCAATTTATTTATTTAAAAATAAATAGAATTATATTTCTAGTTCAAAACTAGTTCATTTCGATAAAAATCTATTTTTATCTTTTCAAATATGGAGTTTTTCATCCCAATTCTTTCTAAATCATTTCTTATGATTTTACATAAATTATTACTATTTTTAATAATTTTATCAAGGCCCGTACAGTCGATTTCCATCAATGGCCATCGAACTGCACTTATGGCGACCTTTTTCAAATTTGATTTAGACATAATTCCAAATCCAACCGTTAGATTTCAAATTTCTAACATTCATTAGAAAGCTCTTTTCAATACGAACCCAACGGTTCCGGTTTTAGGAGAATCCGACGGTCGGATCTCCCGTAATGTCCGTTTGAAATAAATGGTCGAAATTCGCGAACTGCCGCGGCGCGGCGCGTTCTATTCAGGCCATTATATTATATATAATATATATTTCGTCGATTTCTATTTAAAACGAATTATATAAATAGTTTTAAAATCGTTTCAAAAGCCATTTCAACTTTCTTTTCAATTCAAATCAAAATTGAATTCTTCTTTATAAATTCGTTTTAAAATTCATTTCTATTAAATTCAAATTTCAATTCAATTTGAATTCATTTCCATTCGCTTTCAATTCGATTTGAAATCGTTTTCAATTCAATTCATTTCGAAATCGTTTTCAATTCAATTCATTTCGAAATCGTTTTCAATTCAATTCATTTCGAAATCGTTTTCAATTCAATTCATTTCGAAATCGTTTTCAATTCAATTCATTTCGAAATCGTTTTCAATTCAATTCATTTCGAAATCATTTTCAATTCAATTCATTTCGAAATCGTTTTCAATTCAATTCATTTCGAAATCGTTTTCAATTCAATTCATTTCGAAATCGTTTTCAATTCAATTCATTTCGAAATCGTTTTCAATTCAATTCATTTCGAAATCGTTTTCAATTCAATTCATTTCGAAATCGTTTTCAATTCAATTCATTTCGAAATCGTTTTCAATTCAATTCATTTCGAAATCGTTTTCAATTCAATTCATTTCGAAATCGTTTTCAATTCATATCGATATAAATATCGTTCACGTCAAAATGGCGTCAATCTAATCAACACGGCTTCATAAATTTCTATTTTCAAATATTCTATTTCAAATATTTCTTTTTCAAAATAGTTGTCAATACTAAAATATTTTGTTCAACACATGACCAATCTCAACGGATGAGTACTGTCAACACATGAACTTTTATTTTATAATATTCTTTATTTTTCAAATTGGAATGAGGCCCAATCAATCACCATATAATGTTAATTATATGGATTTTCATACATTACACACATATAATAGCATTGAAAAATAATCAACCATCAACCAAAATGCACTACACTGTATAAGCATCAAATATAGATATCCAACGCTTAAAACAGCATGTCAATCAACCGATCGACATATTTAATCAATCAGGATGAGTGAACTTCAAATTTCATCCCAACACCCGTGTGGGGTTTCAAACAATCAAACACAGATTTTATTTGTGCTGTTGGGCGATGTGTCAAATTTATCGACCCAATCGATGTCCTTCAAATAGGTGTACATAAACAAACCGTCTGGTTTGAAAATGAATATTTATTTATTCACATTCACTATATTCATATTCACGTTAAAAATTATATTTTTAACGATAAAACATTTTATTCCAACATATGAATTTCTATTATTCATTTACAAAATAAAATGATATTTTTATTTTCTAACATATTTTAGAAAATTTCGGCGGCATAACGGCACGATACTAGAAACGGGACGAGGCCTAGCCTTATCCCCGGTCTAGTGAAGGCCCACGCCATTCACACATCAATCATATCAATTTCAATTTCACCAAAACAATCCAATCCAAATCAAATAATCTAACCAACTACACAACCAATCAAACAAGTCCATGGTCTGTGGACGGGTGTCGGGTGCTTCTAATAAGCACCGTCTGCATCCTAGTATATATATATAACTAGAAAAATAAATTGAAAGGTGAGAAATTCTCACCTATAGCTATCCTAGCTCCACGGCTCTTCATTTGCAGAAGTCTTCGTCGTTTCGCCTTTTTGTCACCTTCGTTGCTGCTTTCACTACATACGTAAAAATCACATTTTTTACTTTGCTATTCAATATATAAAAATCGAATTTTTACTTTGATGTTCAATATATAAAAATCACATTTTTTTTTCGAAGTTCAATAGATAAAAATCACATTTTTATTTCGAAGTTCAATAGATAAAAATCACATTTTTATTTCGAAGTTCAATAGATAAAAATCACATTTTTATTTCGAAGTTCAATAGATAAAAATCACATTTTTATTTCGAAGTTCAATAGATAAAAATCACATTTTTCCTATTTAAAGTTCAAATCTTTTTCCATTCTAAAGCTCAAACCTTTTCCTTTTTAAAGTTTAAACCTTTTCTTTTTAAAATAAAATCAGAATTCTCCTTTAAAAAAAAATCAGATTTATAATCTTTTTTAAAAAAAATCAGTTTTTTTAAAAATTCTTTTTAAATCGGTTTTTATATCATTTAAAAATCCAGTTTTTAAATCTTTAAATTAGTTTTTAAAATCTTTAAAAATTCAGTTTTTCTTTTTAAAGTAAAATAAAAAAATCAGTTTTCTTTTTAAAGTAAAATAAAAAAATCAGTTTTCTTTTTAAAGTAAAATAAAAAAATCAGTTTTCTTTTTAAAGTAAAATAAAAAAATCAGTTTTCTTTTTAAAGTAAAATAAAAAAATCAGTTTTCTTTTTAAAGTAAAATAAAAAAATCAGTTTTCTTTTTAAAGTAAAATAAAAAAAATAAAAAAAATCAGTTTTAATGAATTAAATAAAAATACTATAAAATACTTACAGAGAGGAGGGGATCGCAGGAGGTCAGATTAGAGGAGGAGAGAGAAGCGCGAGGTGGGGGGGCGAGTTGACTGGAGGGCGGCGTCGGTCAGTGGCGGATAGGAGGCGCGGCCTCCAACTACGGCGTGGGGAGAATCGAGATGGGGTTTGGGGTATCGAAGGGTTTCGAGGAGGGAGACGCGGGGAGATGGAGGCTGGGGAGTGTGAGGCGTCGTCGATCGGAGGGGAGGGGGAGCGGCCATCGCCAGTGACAGGTCAACCGGGGGAGGGGCTAGCGGGTCGGGTTTTAGTTAGGTTTTCTTTTCTTTTTTTTTCTTCTGAGAAGAGTGAGAGTATAGAAGGGAGAGGGACTTTATATATTATTAGTTTATTTATTTTTTATTTCAAAAAAAAAACAACTTAAAATTTCGAACTCGAAATCAAGCCCACCGCCTGCCGACCATAGCGTTTTACCCCCATTCCGAACACAATGGGATATGTATCGCAAGCCGATTTGACCGTTTCGATTGGTTTCCGTTGAATTTACATTTAAATCATTATATTGAATTTTAAACGTACCTTTCAAATTACCGGGGCCACATACTAACTAGAAAAATTCATGAAAAATATTTTCTAACTTCGTATTGACGATACGGTCCTAACAAAACTAGTTTCGTCGAATTCTGGGCCCGTTAGAAAAATGGCCAATTTCCAGTCGATTAAAATCAACTGAAATGGTCAAACGCGTTTTCCTTTGCCACGTTCACATATTGATTCGAAAAATTATGAAATTTGGAATCTAACAATAACTTAACATCACGGACCCAACAAAACTGGTTTCGTCGAAATCCGAGGTCGTTTGCAAAATTGCTATTTTAAGGGCCTTATATATATATAAATATATATAAATTCCACAGCGACTATTTCTAATTTTAAACTGGACATATCTTATCATTTCTAAGATGAAATCTCAGTTTGTCAACTTCGTTACAAAGATATAGTTATACAGATTCAAATATTTCTTGTTTCGTTCAATTCTGACTTATATTGAATTCTGTATATTCATTTGAAATTCGAAATCGAATTTTCGAACTACCGCGCCATTTTCAATTCCTTTTATAATTATATATAATTATTATATATTCTAACGACGACGTACATAAATATATTCGTTCGAATTCTATTCAAAATAAATTTTTCGACGATATTATTTAAAATAATTCATTTTGAATATTCAAAATTCGGTAAAGTGGCCAAAATAAAAATTTCAAACTGGCTCGCATTTTACGGGTTGTTACAATCTCCCCCACTTAAAACTTTTCGTCCCCGAAAAGGAACAAAGTCGAAAGTGGTTTGATTAATCAACTCTACGTTCGATCCGGCTTTCATTCTCCAACTTTTCAGTTTCTGAGAATTTTCAAAATTTCAAAAATTTGGCTAACACCCTAAATTTTTGAAAAATTTCGCCATAACCTCCCCTGCACCGGGAGCATCGGGGAATTTCAAATAGCTTCCCCGGTCCTTCAGAGCTCAAAAAGAAAAAGAAAAAGCCAAGCGGCTAGCCAATAGGCTCACAAAATCATCATCACCCAAACAAAATAGGAAATTATGTAGTAAACATGTACCTATTTGTCGGGCAAACAAATTTTATTCTCTGGCTCTAGCCTCCTTGCTATGACCTGTTCAATGTAAGTATATGTATATGCAAGCAAATGCGACCAATTTTAAATATAGTTCAATATTTGATACAATTAGGCTAAATGGTTCAAAATTAGCAAACAAATAAACAAACAACCCAAACATCAATCAATTAGTGAATTTAAAGTTTCGAATTCATAATTTTGATACATATACTAAAATCGTGTTTTTGATGCCAATTCACAACAATGTATTCTAGCTATATAAGTTTTGGTTCTCACACCAGTCTAACGGAAATATATAGAAATCACACCTTCGAAGCACGAACATAAATATTGATGATGCCATGGTCATTATCAACATCATCTCCGGGCGATTAGAGTGTAATTCTATATCTATCCAATATATTAAAATTTCAAATACACGTGGATCAGACGTATATGCAAAATCTTTATATACTGGACTGTCCAACTCAATATAAATTGATAATCAAATACGAATAATTAATTTAAATTTTCAAAACAAAATTTGTTTTCATTTGAAAAAAAATATACTCTTCACACTCGTTCTAGGATACTACTGATCCCATCTCTAACGAGTCATTCCCCTAGGATTTTTCTAATCCAATATCTGATGAATTCTTTCGTCTGGTTCTAATGTGTCTTGTTCACTGAGCTTTGTAAACCAAAGCTCTGATACCAACTGTGACGACAAGGAATTTCGCTCGGTCCGAACCAGTCGCTAAACCGACCCAGACCGTTCGAAACGCCCTATCGTTTGAGAACAGGACAAAACAGAACGCATACAGAAGAACATCTCATTGTATATTACAACAATGCATCAGATTACAAGAATATACAGAGTATAAACAAATGAATATTACACAGAAATACCAGAGATTTAAATTACATTTAAATACAACGCAGCGGAAAATAATACAATACACAACTAGAAGGAGATATACGGATACAAAGCTTTCCGGATATCGTTCCAGCTGTAAACCAGGAACCTGTGAATATAAATCTGCAAAAACCAAAACTACTAGCTGCCCGTGTCAAAATAAGGGCACCCAGAGTTTAGGTTAAAACAATAAACTCCAAGTCAGTCATGTGACTGGTGTGAGAACTAAAACAGTTATTAATCTTTATTTTTAAAGCTAGGTAAATCAAGGGACCACGCCGTATAACACGGAACGGGTTTCCTCCCAAGAATACCAGTGCATAAAACCAGCAGCGCAATGCTAAATAAAGAAAAATGAAGCTGTTATAAGACCCAGGTCCCATCACACAATGCAACGCAGCCGAGGATAGGGTTTTCCCTTATAACAGCCAAAGAATGCTTGATACGGTTAAAACAAATCGTTTGATACTATTATAAGTGCATAGTGTATAAAACAACTTCAAATCATAAGTATCAATCATAGGCGGCATGAGCGCCCCATCCCACTATGTCGCCATACTAGGATCTACAAATAAAACCGCAAATGTCACGTATTTTGAAATTGGATTTCCGTCTATGAACCGAGGCAAAATATAGTCCTCAACCGATTCGAGACAATCTAGCCTACCATGTCTCAGGATCAGAGCTCGAGTGACCCTAGGAGCGACAGGGCCGGTCCACCGATGTGGATTAAAATGCCAGAACACTACATTTCCCCGCCCTTTGGGGCGCAAATGAGCCATCAAATGACTCCATCGGTTCGAGAACGACCGATCAATCCGAGGCGCCTCGCAACAACAACAACCACATTGGTCAAACTCGTCAGGGCGTGTAAAACCACTGACGCCACTTTTAGCTAGAAAGAAACGCAAGTCCTCCCTGAGGTCCGTCTCCCGTTTTTGGTTCATACCGGGTGTGATACTCGCGAAGTAAAACGTTACACAAAGCTACGCCACAAAGGCCGTGCTTTGATCATCACCACAAGACTTTGCTTTTCAACAGAAGCCTCGATCAATTGCCACTTAGGCATGCCACACAGGCAATTCACTCCATGCGTTTGATATCCATCAATATATAACCCCTGAGCTCGTACGTCACAGAGAAGGGCGTTAAGCAAGAGAATAAATTCTCCGCCGCCAAGCAGATATATATTTAATAGAGATCAATCACACGGACTAAAATCCAATGTCAGACATACAGTCCATTTACAAGTCCGTTCTGGGTCTGAACGAAACCGGAGGCACCTAGTACCCCGCATATCCATCGATCTCCAAGTACGTCTGGACGATCACCAACTGTTTCCATCTTCTTGGGTGTACAGCCCAATCAAGATCATTAGTTATCACCCAAACGACGTGAAGACCTCCGGTCTTCGACCACCGTCTTCATCTTCGACTTATCGTCGTATCAGTTATTCAGAATGGGATAAACCCGGTCTTTCCGAATAACTCGCGTATATTTTAAATAAGTGTTACACAAACACAACATACGCCTCATTCCAATTCATTAGTCACTAACCGTAAATTAATCAAGAGAATAATTCCCCAAATATTAACCCCGAAGGCCGAAACCAACATCAGATCAATATCCAGAAAACCATTCTGCTTGGCTAACCGACAGTTAGTTTCTAAATTTCACATTCATAGGGAAAGATTCCCATTAATTTTATCAAAGATAAATTCCTTGAATTTATTCTTTAATCTACTTTTGAATATCAACTCAAAACTAGTCGGGATTTAACGAACCTTACCGAAGTAATCATTTGTTTTAATTTCCCAATCCCAACCTATCCATCCCATGAAGTAAAACTGGTCATACTTCATATCTAACACCACGGTGTTATCGGTAAATTCAATTACCATTTCACGTTCAAATCTAATTAAAGATTTAACTATCGCCTGGAGCAAAACTGGTGATACTCCATTTTCGATCATTTCAATCTAATTAAAGATTCATTAAAACTCAACTTAGTTTTAATCGTTAACTGGGTTAAAGAATCCGTGTCATTTAAAACACAGTTCACAATAAACCCAAAATCACCTTCATTAATTATCGGGTTAAAGAACGAGTGTTATTTAAAACACTGCCCACGATAAACCCAAAAATCAATATCAATTCAATTCCAATTAAATATTATTTAATTGGTACACTTCATTAAATCTAAATAAAAAGATTTAATCTTTTCTCAACTGGGTTCAAGAACAGTGTTAGTGAAGACACCATTCACGACAAACCCCAAATCACATTTGATATTCAATACAAGGCTCTGAATAGAAAATATATCGGCTTATATTCAATATCAAATTCTACGACTAACAAATGTCGTATTGGAAATAACGATATAAATATATCTTTCAAATTTCCATAACAACACCTGTATAATCACGAATTCCAACATCGAAATATTCCGAAGACAATTTCGATTCAAATCCACTCCAATGCAATCATTGGAAATTCTGGTTATTTTTAAAACCCTTTTCAAATTCAATTTATTTATTTAAAAATAAATAGAATTATATTTCTAGTTCAAAACTAGTTCATTTCAATAAAAATCTATTTTTATCTTTTCAAATATGGAGTTTTTCATCCCAATTCTTTCTAAATCATTTCTTATGATTTTACATAAATTATTACTATTTTTAATAATTTTATCAAGGCCCGTACAGTCGATTTCCATCAATGGCCATCGAACTGCACTTATGGCGACCTTTTTCAAATTTGATTTAGACATAATTCCAAATCCAACCGTTAGATTTCAAATTTCTAACATTCATTAGAAAGCTCTTTTCGATACGAACCCAACGGTTCCGGTTTTAGGAGAATCCGACGGTCGGATCTCCCGTAATGTCCGTTTGAAATAAATGGTCGAAATTCGCGAACTGCCGCGGCGCGGCGCGTTCTATTCAGGCCATTATATTATATATAATATATATTTCGTCGATTTCTATTTAAAACGAATTATATAAATAGTTTTAAAATCGTTTCAAAAGCCATTTCAACTTTCTTTTCAATTCAAATCAAAATTGAATTCTTCTTTATAAATTCGTTTTAAAATTCATTTCTATTAAATTCAAATTTCAATTCAATTTGAATTCATTTCCATTCGCTTTCAATTCGATTTGAAATCGTTTTCAATTCAATTCATTTCGAAATCGTTTTCAATTCAATTCATTTCGAAATCGTTTTCAATTCAATTCATTTCGAAATCGTTTTCAATTCAATTCATTTCGAAATCGTTTTCAATTCAATTCATTTCGAAATCGTTTTCAATTCAATTAATTTCGAAATCATTTTCAATTCAATTCATTTCGAAATTGTTTTCAATTCAATTCATTTCGAAATCGTTTTCAATTCAATTCATTTCGAAATCGTTTTCAATTCAATTCATTTCGAAATCGTTTTCAATTCAATTCATTTCGAAATCGTTTTCAATTCAATTCATTTCGAAATCGTTTTCAATTCAATTCATTTCGAAATCGTTTTCAATTCAATTCATTTCGAAATCGTTTTCAATTCAATTCATTTCGAAATCGTTTTCAATTCATATCGATATAAATATCGTTCACGTCAAAATGGCGTCAATCTAATCAACACGGCTTCATAAATTTCTATTTTCAAATATTCTATTTCAAATATTTCTTTTTCAAAATAGTTGTCAATACTAAAATATTTTGTTCAACACATGACCAATCTCAACGGATGAGTACTGTCAACACATGAACTTTTATTTTATAATATTCTTTATTTTTCAAATTGGAATGAGGCCCAATCAATCACCATATAATGTTAATTATATGGATTTTCATACATTACACACATATAATAGCATTGAAAAATAATCAACCATCAACCAAAATGCACTACACTGTATAAGCATCAAATATAGATATCCAACGCTTAAAACAGCATGTCAATCAACCGATCGACATATTTAATCAATCAGGATGAGTGAACTTCAAATTTCATCCCAACACCCGTGTGGGGTTTCAAACAATCAAACACAGATTTTATTTGTGCTGTTGGGCGATGTGTCAAATTTATCGACCCAATCGATGTCCTTCAAATAGGTGTACATAAACAAACCGTCTGGTTTGAAAATGAATATTTATTTATTCACATTCACTATATTCATATTCACGTTAAAAATTATATTTTTAACGATAAAACATTTTATTCCAACATATGAATTTCTATTATTCATTTACAAAATAAAATGATATTTTTATTTTCTAACATATTTTAGAAAATTTCGACGGCATAACGGCACGATACTAGAAACGGGACGAGGCCTAGCCTTATCCCCGGTCTAGTGAAGGCCCACGCCATTCACACATCAATCATATCAATTTCAATTTCACCAAAACAATCCAATCCAAATCAAATAATCTAACCAACTACACAACCAATCAAACAAGTCCATGGTCTGTGGACGGGTGTCGGGTGCTTCTAATAAGCACCGTCTGCATCCTAGTATATATATATAACTAGAAAAATAAATTGAAAGGTGAGAAATTCTCACCTATAGCTATCCTAGCTCCACGGCTCTTCATTTGCAGAAGTCTTCGTCGTTTCGCCTTTTTGTCACCTTCGTTGCTGCTTTCACTACATACGTAAAAATCACATTTTTTACTTTGCTATTCAATATATAAAAATCGAATTTTTACTTCGATGTTCAATATATAAAAATCATATTTTTTTTTCGAAGTTCAATAGATAAAAATCACATTTTTATTTCGAAGTTCAATAGATAAAAATCACATTTTTATTTCGAAGTTCAATAGATAAAAATCACATTTTTATTTCGAAGTTCAATAGATAAAAATCACATTTTTATTTCGAAGTTCAATAGATAAAAATCACATTTTTCCTATTTAAAGTTCAAATCTTTTTCCATTCTAAAGCTCAAACCTTTTCCTTTTTAAAGTTTAAACCTTTTCTTTTTAAAATAAAATCAGAATTCTCCTTTAAAAAAAAAATCAGATTTATAATCTTTTTTAAAAAAAATCAGTTTTTTTAAAAATTCTTTTTAAATCGGTTTTTATATCATTTAAAAATCCAGTTTTTAAATCTTTAAATCAGTTTTTAAAATCTTTAAAAATTCAGTTTTTCTTTTTAAAGTAAAATAAAAAAATCAGTTTTCTTTTTAAAGTAAAATAAAAAAATCAGTTTTCTTTTTAAAGTAAAATAAAAAAATCAGTTTTCTTTTTAAAGTAAAATAAAAAAATCAGTTTTCTTTTTAAAGTAAAATAAAAAAATCAGTTTTCTTTTTAAAGTAAAATAAAAAAATCAGTTTTCTTTTTAAAGTAAAATAAAAAAATCAGTTTTCTTTTTAAAGTAAAATAAAAAAATCAGTTTTCTTTTTAAAGTAAAATAAAAAAAATCAGTTTTAACGAATTAAATAAAAATACTATAAAATACTTACAGAGAGGAGGGGATCGCAGGAGGTCAGATTAGAGGAGGAGAGAGAAGCGCGAGGTGGGGGGGCGAGTTGACTGGAGGGCGGCGTCGGTCAGTGGCGGATAGGAGGCGCGGCCTCCAACTACGGCGTGGGGAGAATCGAGATGGGGTTTGGGGTATCGAAGGGTTTCGAGGAGGGAGACGCGGGGAGATGGAGGCTGGGGAGTGTGAGGCGCCGTCGATCGGAGGGGAGGGGGAGCGGCCATCGCCAGTGACAGGTCAACCGGGGGAGGGGCTAGCGGGTCGGGTTTTAGTTAGGTTTTCTTTTCTTTTTTTCTTCTGAGAAGAGTAAGAGTATAGAAGGGAGAGGGACTTTATATATTATTAGTTTATTTATTTTTTATTTCAAAAAAAAAACAACTTAAAATTTCGAACTCGAAATCAAGCCCACCGCCTGCCGACCATAGCGTTTTACCCCATTCCGAACACAATGGGATATGTATCGCAAGCCGATTTGACCGTTTCGATTGGTTTCCGTTGAATTTACATTTAAATCATTATATTGAATTTTAAACGTACCTTTCAAATTACCGGGGCCACATACTAACTAGAAAAATTCCTGAAAAATATTTTCTAACTTCGTATCGACGATACGGTCCTAACAAAACTAGTTTCGTCGAATTCTGGGCCCGTTAGAAAAATGGCCAATTTCCAGTCGATTAAAATCAACTGAAATGGTCAAACGCGTTTTCCTTTGCCACGCTCACATATTGATTCGAAAAATTATGAAATTTGGAATCTAACAATAACTTAACATCACGGACCCAACAAAACTGGTTTCGTCGAAATCCGAGGTCGTTTGCAAAATTGCTATTTTTAAGGGCCTTATATATATAAATATATATAAATTCCACAGCGACTATTTCTAATTTTAAACTGGACATATCTTATCATTTCTAAGATGAAATCTCAGTTTGTCAACTTCGTTACAAAGATATAGTTATACAGATTCAAATATTTCTTGTTTCGTTCAATTCTGACTTATATTGAATTCTGTATATTCATTTGAAATTAGAAATCGAATTTTCGAACTACCGCGCCATTTTCAATTCCTTTTATAATTATATATAATTATTATATATTCTAACGACGACGTACATAAATATATTCGTTCGAATTCTATTCAAAATAAATTTTTCGACGATATTATTTAAAATAATTCATTTTGAATATTCAAAATTCGGTAAAATGGCCAAAATAAAAATTTCAAACTGGCTCGCATTTTACGGGTTGTTACAGTAGTGCTCGCTTGCTTGATTTTATTCCTTCTGGCCTTGTTTCAACCCTACCATACAGCATTCCCAAATTAGGAGTCACAGGAGTACAATTATTCTCATCCTCGTCTGTAGCCATAGAACATTCAGTTATATTTCCCGGGGATGAATCCACCAAAAGTCTAGAAGCTACATTTCTTAAGTTAGATCCTTTAGTGTCTAGATATACATCATCCGTTTCGCATAGATTGGCCCAACGTGGACAAAAAGAAAGAATTTCAAATGCTTCATGTGCAATGAACTCAGTTTTACAGGTGTCATAATAGATGCTATCGTAATCATCCTTTAAATCTCTGAATGTTTGACCGCTTCTAAGCGAATCCCCCCTTATTGCTTTTATCCATTTGTACCTGGTTCACATAGTATTCAAATTATACCATGCAGTCTTTGTGCTCTCAATTGATCTTCGCGTTAAGCATTCAGGATCTCCATTGTACAAATCATTAACCCTCTGGTAGAAAATCATACCACCAGAACGGCCTTCAGCAACGACAGACGCGTTTACCCATGCATTAGCTAGCACTTTATAGTCAGCTGCTTTCCATATTTTACTAGTAGCTACAATTTTTTCCATGCCACTTTGAACGTGAGTTTCTTTTGTTTTTCGCTTGGTGTAAGACCGTTTGGCCTTGGTTTGTCCTTTGTCAGGTACTGAGGTCGGGGAAGCCACCTCTTGGTGTACGTTTTGATTAGAAAATTGGCCATACATGTTACCGTCCTGCTGAGCGAGGTTTAATTGGTGGAGATATTGACTTTGTTTGGGAGTTAGGAAAGGGGGTGGAATCATTGACGGGCTTTCTGTTTGAGACAATAAACTAGTAAAATGACCAATGTTATCATCGGTTTAGGCAGAGAAATTGTTGTTGTTGTTGGAATCATCCATTGTTGTTTATTTAGAATCGGAATTGTTTGTGAGTATGAAGAAAACTACCATACCCCCGTATTTATGAAGACAAAGGATGCAAGTAGGCTTGATAATTACAATAAGCCATTCAATGTTCTGCAATGTGTTTTCCAATCAACTGTATAAAACAGGGTAAATTTAATCGCTTTGACGTTGTAAAGTTGTTTAATCAAATCAACTTTAATGATTCCCTTGAATGGTGTGCTGCTTTACTTTACTTTACCCTACTTTACTTTGCCTATAAAAACCATTGGAATTTTAGTTTAACCACACACTTCAAAATGGCAAACGAAAATTGGACTGCTTCAGATTATGTTGTTTTGATAAAGTCATACATTGAAGCAGACGTACTACATACGGAAGAAGAGGTAAATCAAGATTTTGGGCAACCCTCAATGATTTTTACAACAATCATACTAGTTGTAGAATATAGAGGCCCAACTTATCAACCAGGAATGCTTTCTGCTTATTTAGTACTGATTGTATGAATTACTGCAAAGTAATTAATGAGGTAAAAAAGGATTGCGTCTTTCAAAGAAACGATCGGCGTACGACTCACTCTATCTTTTCAAGTACCGTTCAAACTTCGTCGGCCACGAAGCGTACGGGTTATAGTACAATCATATTATACAGTTTGAGTAGTATATCGTTGTATTATGTGTCGTATTTAATATGTATCATTTGGTTTATGTAGTTGGAAAGTTTGGATGTATCCGTATGTTTTAATTTCAATTCAGGGCTATATTATGTGTGTTATTCAACCGAAATGACCAGTCTATGAACAGTATAAGGCATGATCTACTCACATTAAAAGTCATGCTCTAGTCACATTGAAATTCGTGCTGGCAAGAAAGAGTTAAGGAGTTAGAGAATTACGGGTCATCCTCTTTTGAATTGGGAATATAAAGAGTTAAGGCATTAAGGAGTTACATACAGTTTGGGTCGTCCTCTTTTGAATTGGGAATATAAAGAGTTAAGGCATTAAGGAGTTAAGGAGTTACATACAATTTTGGTTGTCCTCTTTTGAATTGGGAATATAAAGAGTTAATACGTTAAGGAGTTACATACAGTTTGGGTCATCCTCTTTTGAATTAGGAATATAAAGAGTTAAGGCATTAAGGAGTTAAGGAGTTACATACAGTTTGGGTCATCCTCTTTTGAATTGGGAATATAAAGAGTTAAGGAGTTACATACAGTTTGGGTCGTCCTTTTTTGAATTGGGAATAAAAAGAGTTAGGCGTTAAGGAGTTACATATAGTTTGGGTCATCCTCTTTTGAATTGGGAATATAAAGAGTTCAGGCGTTAAGGAATTAAGGAGTTACATACAGTTCGGGTCGTCCTCTTTTGAATTGGGAATATAAAGAGTTCAGGCGTTAAGGAGTTACATACAGTTTGGGTCATCCTCTTTTGAATTGGGAATATAAAGCGTTAAGGTGTTAAGGAGTTAAGGAGTTACATACAGTTTGGGTCGTCCTGTTTTGAATTGGGAATATAAAGAGTTAAGGCATTAAGGAGTTACATACAGTTTGGGTCGTACTCTTTTGAATTGGGAATATAAAGAGTTAAGGAGTTACATACAGTTTGGGCCATCCTCCTTTGAATTGGGAATATAAAGACTTAAGACGTTAAGGAGTTACATACAGTTTGGGTCGTCCTCTTTTGAATTGGGAATATAAAAAGTTCAGGCGTTAAGGAGTTAAGGAGTTACATACAGTTTGGGTCGTCCTCTTTTGAATTGGGAATATAAAGAGTTAAGGAGTCAAGTAGTTAGGGCCTACAGTTACAATACATTAATCGAGTACATAAAACAATATAATGATCGAGTACATAAAACAATACAATAATCTAATACATAAAACAATACAATAATCGAGTACTACAACGTTACAATAGTTCAACAAATGCATAGACTATATCTAAGCAGTACCTTTCATATGCCATAAATGTTCAACTAGGTCATCCTGTAGTTTACTATGCACCTCCCTAGACCTAATTTTACGCAGGCGCCTAAGAAATACCTTAAGAGCCACTGGATTTCTATCAGCAACAACAGTTGCGGTGTTATATGGATCATATCCCAAATATGATGGAAATGTTCCTCTTTCTTCTTCAGTGATCATGTTATGGATTATAATACAAGCACGCATAATGTTGCTCAAAACCTGTGGCTTAAATAATTTAATAGGGTTTTTTACAATGGCAAACCTTGCTTTGAGAACCCCGAATGCATGTTCTATGTCTTTTCTCGCTGCCTCTTGCCTTTTAGCATAGTATCTTTCTTTTTCTATTTCAAGAGCTGAAATCGTTTTGACAAGTGCACCCCAAGAAGGATAGATGCCATCTGCTAAATAATACCCCATGTCAGACGTATTTCCTGCAATATTAAAATCGCATGCTGGTGCTTTTCCATGTGCAAGGCTCTTAAACAAATGTGATTGGTGAAGTACATTAATATCGTTCATTGAGCCAGGACATCCCAAAAATGCATGCCAAAACCATAGATCATGTGAAGCAACAGCTTCAAGTATCATTGTCTCTTTAGTGTAATGTCCAATAAATTGACCGTGCCATGCTGTAGGGCAGTTTTTCCATTCCCAATGCATACAGTCCAGGCTACCTAACATGCCGGGAAATCCTCTTTTGGCTCCTAACCTTTTCAATCTTTTGACATCACTCTTCATTGGAGCACGTAGATACTCCTCACCGTACAATTATTTAAGCTTGCATCATAATCTCTAACTCATCGCATTCGGTCGAACTATCCAAAGAAAAATGAAGAAATTTTGTATGCCCCAACAAATCATCGCCTTCGTCGGAATCGGAGTCAATATCGTCCAGACCGTTTTGGCTATAGTAATTTGAATCTTTGGTTTTTACATCTGATTCGTAAAAATCCTCATCGTTGTAGACATTATGAGACATTTTTGCGTTGTGAAGCTAAATGTGCACACCAGAAGTGGTTTTATAACTTCTTCAATTCGCAGTTACAACGGCTATATAATGAATAATGTATAAAAATATATTCGTTAACGGTTATAAATACAAACAGAATTATAATATGCTGTAATGGCTGTAAATTTGAACTGTATTTTACAATTCAACAACAGTTATTAGTTTAAACAATTTTTGAATATCCGGCAACGACTTTATTTATACGAATTATATTCTAATATTTCAAAACGGCTATATATATATATTATATTTTAATTTTTATTTAATTTTTGTACCGTTAACTATATTTTTGCCTTTCGACCACATTTTATAAAATTATGAAAAATAAAATAAAATGGTTTTCATAAAATTTTGAAAAAAAATAAAAACAGTTTTCAGAAAACCATTTACGGTAAATAAAAAAACAATGGAGTGTCCCCCCACCGGCTGCTGGATCGGTGGGGGGAATCCACGCTCTGCATTGCTAATTCACGCTCTAATATTCAAGAGCTGCTGGGAATGCTCCTCCTTCACAAATCAATTTTGTCCCCCAAATCGTAAATCAGTCCAAATCATACCTCACCACTAAGAATGGCCATCGCTCCACCCAAATCGAACACCGTTCGATGTCGCTCGTGAATCACCCACCATTGTGACTTTGCTCAAATCGAAATCATGGCAACAAAGCCCAGCCCATCGCCACCATCTCGCTTCCTTTTGCGGCCGAGACTTTCTCCACCACCCGCGTCGTACTCCATCCAAAACCACTCGACCTCCACCTTTTCCATCGTGCGTCAGTTCACCACGACAGCCCAAATCTACAACAGCGAACACAACTGCCTCGTCCTTAATTCGAAGGCCTTGACAGCTACTGCCGCCTTTTTCAACTTTTCTCCGCCTCAGCAATAAAGCAACCTACGCCATTCGAAAACCCAAGCCAATGCATCATCCGCCGTTTCTGCGCATCCTTCACGGATTTAAAGGTAAGTCTAACTTACAATTAAACCGGTTGCAAGTGGTAAAATTCGCAATTTCACTAAGTAGAATTGGGTTGAGCTGTTGATGCTGCATTTTGTTGTTTGCCTTTTTTCATCTTTCACTATTGATTAGTTTAAATTCCCTTAGGCTTTAGTAGGTTAAGCTACTGATAACTGGCTTCACCGTTGTTTTGTCACTGTTAAACCGGTAGTTGGACATTCGTATATATTGCAATTGTTTGGTTGGCACCGCAGAACCTGTCATTTGTTTTTTCGCATGCATGCATGATTAATACCTTGGTCTGAGTTTATTTCTATGCCCGAGAACTGCCCTTTCATCATGCATGTTAAAGCGTGTACCCATTTGCATTTCACTAGACCTGGGGCTTGTTTTCTTTTGGTCGAGCTCACTTATTATTTCTGGCATCAAATCCTTCTATTTCCACGCTTTATAATCCATGCATGCTGACATTTACATACTCATTTGCACCTCAGTTCGTAATAGGGTCTGCATTGCATGACCATACCACTTGAGTGCCTTGAATACCACCTTGTCCATGCGTGTGCATTCATGCAGTTGCTCTGGCTCCAAATTAATTGCATGCACCACTCCTTGTTGCGCTGTTTAGGTTGATGTGCCATGGCCACTAATGTTAGATTTGGGGTTCAAGGCAACTATATATATATTAACATCTTACTGCCTGTCTACTGCAACTCATTCTTGAATCTTGACATATGATAATTGGTTTTCTTAGATAATTGCACTGTATTGCTATGTTTTAATGCATGTAACGACCTTTTGCAGCCACACATGTTGGCAGTTATGAGTACATTTTTGCCTTCATACCCATATACGCCTGGTTTCGGGTCTTGGCATGAATAATAATAAATATATATACCTATCTTGCATGTTCAAATTTTGGGTGTCCATATATGTTGCGATAGCATTCCCTTATGCCTGTAGTCCATTTTGATGACTTATCCTCACGCATGGAGGGAATTTTTGGAAGTATATCCATTGTCTTACTCAATTTAAATATAGAACATCACACCTGCATTCCATGTTACTCCATGAATGATTGAACCAAGAATATGTACACATATGAATTCCTTGTTTGCTAGTCCTGCACTTTGCTTGCTACGTTGTCTTATATGTTCATAAAGTTTTTTTTCTAACTACTTAGTTAAATTTTTGGGGATTAAACTAATTATATTTATGTGATTTTATCGGATTTTACTGACTTGAAATAAGTTTAATCCTGACTCGAGTGTTTTTTATTTTCCATGAAACGCTCGGGTCAGGTCCTAAGTGTTCCAGATTTGGATATTTCAGCTCACAAATGGAAGAGGACCGCGAAGATGCATACATGCGCAAGGCTCGACTGAACTGTAAAAATTTGTTTTTAAAAAATTCATGTGTACAAATTACTTTTCTTCCGCTGTTTAAAAATGTTTGTAAAACTCTAATAATTTTTATGTATAAAATTTCATTTTTAAGCTATACTATAATCTTGTGCGTCTGTGATTCTGTATTTGTTTTTGTTTAAACCCTGTAAGTTAATAACGATTCATTGTTTTGAGCGTCTGGAGTCGGTTTAATTACCAATTCAAGACGGACAAAAAGGCGAGTCGTTACAGTTGGTATCAGAGCTTTGGTTTGACAAAACTTAGCTTATCGGGTTTGAAAACTCATTAGAGATAGAATAGCAATACTCTAGAATGAGTGGAATTATCACAAGAATCGCTGTAGAAAGAGCGTATTTTGGAACTATAAATTATTTTAAAATTAAATAAATCATTTTGAAAGCTTAAATGCTTTGAAATATAATTTATAATATGAGTTTTGAGTATTTATTGACGTCGAGGTTGGACTCTCGAGTATGTACGGATTTTGAATATATGCCTACCTAACGTATATACGAAATCTAATATATACTAGATGGATATAAAATCACACTGTAGTCTCCTGAGGATGATTCTAATGATTGATCGATCATCATCAGTATTTATTTTTGAGTTTCGAAAGTGGGATGACTTATGGTGCCGATCTAAACGTCGAGGAATACTCGAAATCGTTTAGAAAAGTGTTTGAAAATGTTTTGATAAATGCTAATGAAATGTTTGGATATAAACTAATATGAATTGGAATGGATAATCTTAATTTAAATAAAATACATCTTCGTTGTTTGTAAGACATAAATTGCTTTGCAAATGAATTCTGATGAAACTGGGAATATTTTGAATTAAATTTTGACTAGGTAATAGATGTTTGAAGTATTAAAATCTGCCTCTTCATGGGTTGTTGCATTTCATTTTTCTTGATTTGCCATCATCTGTTTCCTATCATTGTCGATCGAACCATTCTTACTAGAATTTTTGCAATTGCCCAATCTTGATTCCATTCGAAATCCAGATACGAGTTTCCGTTGCTTGTCGAGAATATTAGTGGAATTAAGTAAACTAAAAAAATAGTCATCACGAATTGAATATTAATCAAGTATCTTGGGTGTAAGAAGAGATGGTGGTTGAGATTTAGGAAGTGATAACTAGTTGAGTATTTAGAATGAATGAATAAATTTTAGAATATTAAACCATTAAAATCAAGATAAATCGTGGATTAAAATTAATTTAGCCATAACAAAGGATATCGTTTTGATTAAAATTTGAGAATTGAATCTCGATTTTTTTTTTGAAATTGATTTCTAAGGTTTCGAAAAAAAAAATACTAGTAATATATAAAAGTATTTTCGAGTAGAAAAGTTTGAAGTGATTTCCTGAAATATTTTCAAAAAGGGAAATATATAAACGAAGAACCCATTTTGTCTCTAGAAAATAATTTTGATGATAATTTCTTGTCATTGAAATTTATTTTCGAGTCTCAAAGGTGGGGAGACCACTTTGGTAGCTTTGTTCAAACGAAGTTTGATTTGTGAAACATAATGTGAGATATAAATATGTATATTTTTGAATATTCAAGAGGAATAAAATCCGGAGTTGAATCTTGAGTATGAGTTGAACGATATCCATCCTATTGTATTAGGATAATATAATATGTATGTCTCGAATATATTTCTCGAAGAAAACGATTGAAATTAAATTTCCAATGAATCGAGTAGAAGTCCGATTTTCCGACTTGTTGAATAAATTTGATTATTTCATGCGAAATTTAAGGATTTTAAGTTATATCTTTGTAAATTAAAAGGATTCGAATATGAATGTGAATTTGAATAATTATTTCAATTTGGAATATAGTTGAAATTAAGATTTAAGTTTTGAACGTAATTGAAATTGAAAATGCAAATGGAAACTCAAGTATTGAGCTAATTTGAACCTAGGGTCGGACTAGAAATGTAAATGAATTGAAATTGAGGTTAATATCGGAATTGGGAATCAACAATAGTTAAGGAAAATTAGAATTTTGGATAATTGATTCGGATTGGATTATTTCTTTGAAATTAGTATTCATTTTAAAATTATTTTATTCGAAATTATGGTATTAAAATTATTTATATTATTTAAAATTATTTTGTTACAAGCCTACTCATCTTTGTTTTCAAACAAAATTTTCAAACTTACTATTCCAAAACCTATTTATTTATTTCATACCATTTACAAAACCTATATTCTCATTTAAACTATTTTCCAAGGCTATCTATTTATTCAAATCTATTATATATCACGCTAGTTATTTTACAAAGTATATCTATTTATTTCAAACCCATTTTTAAAAATCTAACTATTTATTCAAGTTAATTTTACATTAAGCTATTATTATTCCAAAATTACTTTTATGTAACTGAAACGACTCAAACTTCCCCGTAAAGGAAAGGCTGGATTGCTTTGAGAACAACACACATCAGAACATAAACTGAAGAACATTTTATTGCTGATTACAACAATTACATCAAAGTACAAGAATGTAACAGAGTATGAATACTTATTACACAATAGGAATACAATAATATCAGAGATTTAAATAACATTTAAATAACAGCGGAAAAATATTACAAATATACAACTGGAAGGAATACATGGATACAGAGCTTTCCGAATACCGCTTCAGCTGTAAACCAGGATCCTGTAAATATATCTGCAAAAAGCTACTTGACTGCCCATGTGGAAATTATTGGCACCCAATTTTGCCAGTGAAACAAATTACAGGTCAGTCATGGGACTGGTATGAGAAATCTTAACTTATCTAATAATAAGGCTAATCACAGGACCACGCCACTAACGTGGAATGGGTTTACTCCATTGGATTGCCAGTGCATAAAATAAAGTAAATCGTTAAACCATACAATGCTTTTTAGAAAAATGAAACCATTATAAGACCCAAGTCCCATCACACAATGCAACGCAAACCGGAGGATAGGGTTTTACCTTATAATGGTCAAACGATGCTTGATACGATAAAATGGATTTAGTATTAGTGTGTATATCTATGAGTATATATATTTCAAAAACAATTTCAATCATAATGTATTAATCATAGATGGCATAGTATCCCATCCCTATGTCGCCCTACTAGTTCTACAATCAAAACCGCAAGGTCGTATTGGAAATTAGGTTTCCATCATGAGTCGAGGCTAGGGGCAAGCTCCTCTCCGATTCGAGACACTCTAGCAAATGCTCAGGAAACCCCATAGTGAACCCTTGGTTCTTCAGGGCCGGTCCCCGCCTATCGGCAGTGGATTGGTTATGCCTGAACACACGCTTCCGGGTCCCTTTGGACCTATAGTATGACCACTAACAGCCTATAAAAATCCGAGGCACCTCAAAATCCATCATCCACATAAGTAAAATGTCAGCGCTGGTAGGTCCCTGACATCACTCTAGCTAGAAAGAAACGTGTGCACTCACTGCAGTCCGTATCCCGTTTTTGACTCATACCGGGGTGTGAGGCTCGCGAAGTCACGCTATACACAAAGCTATGCCGTAATAAGCAATACTTTGATCATCCCACAAGGCCCTGATTTTCAACAAAAGCCTTGATCATTTGCATCTTGGCGTGCCACATTGACAATTCACGCCATGCGATCAATCACTATTAATATATGCCAGGGTGTTTAGTAGAGAATAAATCGTCCACCACCAAACAGCCATACATTAACAGAAATCGATTTAGTTCACATGGAATGAAATCCAATGTCAGACACACATCCATTTACTAGCTTATGCTCTGGGTATGAGCGAAAACCAAATCCGAACAATCAACAATAGTCCGGACGGCCACCACTGAAGCCCCTTCAAGGTAGCTACTCCCATCAAGGGTCTCTGTAGCAACACATCCATTCCATGTGAAGATCGTCGGTCTTCAATCACCGTCTTCATGTTCGACTCTTCATCGTCGTAGAAATTATCCGGAATGGGTTAAACCCGGTCTTCCTGAATAACTCACATATTTTATGATTAAGAATCAATTACTATAAAAACACATCCAACGCCACATTCCAATTCAGAATTATTCTTCTAAATAAAATATCCACATTTTCTTATCAAAGATAAATCCTTTACATTTATTGTTAAATCTTTCTTTAAAAGATTTATTAAGAATCTAATTTGGTTTAAATATCACAAATCATTATTCAGTGATTAATTAAATTTAAGAAATTAATCTTATCTTTAACTGGGTTAAAGAACTAATGTCATTTAAAACATAGTTCACGGTAAACCTAAAGTCATCTTCCATAAAATATGGAATCTGCACAGAAATCAAATCAATATATAAGCGTTATAAATTTCTGTATCCGACCAATAATATAAATGGAATAACGACAAAGCCTCTTAAATTCAATATGTAGTATCGATCTTCTTTTACAGAAGCTTATCTCGGTTATTATTAATTCAAATTCCATTTAACTCCAATTTAATATATTAAATTGGGAAATTTACTTTTGTAAAATTCCCATTTAAATCTTAATAAAAGATTTATAAATTCCAATTCATATTTTCACTGTCAGTTGGGTTAAAGAACAAATGTCGCTTAAAACACAGTTCACAATAAACCCAACTCACATTTTGTCTTATTTCAATTACTATATATAATTGAAAATTTAATAATCTAAATTAAAAGATTATTCTTTTCGTATGGGGTTTAAGAACAGTGTTATTTAAGACACTATTCACGACAAACCCAAATCCAATTTATTCAATTTAATTACAATTAAATATTTACAAATTGGAAAACTTCATTAAATATAAATTTAATGATTTATTCTAGTTAATAACTAGTTTATTTCAGATAAAAATATATTTTTCTAAAATATATTCTTTTTCTAAAATATACTTAAAATATTCTTTCTCTAGAATATTCTTCCTTGGAATGTGACTCAATCAACAACCATATATTGCATATAATTAACAATCATGATGAATAATTATCACACATCCAAATAATCAACCAGAGTGGATTCTACACTAAATATTGGGACTAGTGTAGGTCAAATATCATCCCAACACCGGTGTGGGATTTCATCCAACAATCAAATAATAAATTATTTTGTGCACTTAGGTGATGTGTAAAAAATATCGACCCAATCACATAAACAAGTCAGATGACTTGTAAATGGAAGTGTAATATTCAGTTCGAATATACTAACATTATATGTGATACGTCAAACACTTCATCATCATAAACATATATCTCAATTCTCTTTATTTTGAATAATTGGAAATAGAGTTCTAGTCGTTTATCTCCATTCTTTTTTTATTGTTGACAAATGACAATAAAAGTAATAACTCTCACATATTGACCAAAATGTATATTTGGTCTCATTCATTTTTAAATGACAAAATGAATATTTTACTTCATTCTTTTTAAAATGTCAAGATGTCTCATTCATTCTGATTCTTTTAAAGTGACAAAAATTGTAATTTTGTCTAATTCACTTTTAATGTAAAAAATATGATAATATTATCAAATCATTTCAATGTAACAAAATTTGATAATTTTGTCTAATCTTTTCAATGTAACAAAATAGGATTATTTTGTCTAATCTTTCAATGTAACCAAAAATGTCATTTTTGTCTTCACTCTTTTAAAGTAAACAAAAATGCTAATTTTTCTTTAATCCATTTTCTTTATGATCAAAACGTAATCTTTCTTCTTAATGGAAAAAATGTATATTTTGGCTAAACCTTTTTATATATATATATATATAAAAATGTTCATTTTCATGTAATCCCTTTTCTATGATTTCTAATATCATATAAAAGAATATTTTATATGTAAACATTTTTCTATCCATTCATATTGACATAAAAAGAATATTTTATGTTAAACCAATTCTAACATTTCAACCAAACACATATAACATTGATATATTTGTTTTGTTGTCAATTCTAACTTAACAAAACAAATAAAAAGTGATATTTTATCAACTCAACATCTTATACTAAAATGTTATATTTTATTCATCTTAACGTTTTATAACTAAAATGTTATCTTTATTCAATCTTAACACATGAAAAACTAAATGTTATTTTTATACAATCTTAACATTAAAAAAAAAACTAAAATGTTATTTTTATTCACTCACATGATTTAACACAAAAGTGTTATTCCTAATTCAACTAATCATGTTTAAACAAAAATGAATATTTCTAATTCTATACTTCTTATTGAAATCAATATGATAACAAAAACATAATTTCTAATTCTACACTTCTTATTGAAATCAATATGACAATAAAAATATAATTTCTAATAAAACGGTGGTTTTATTTTAACTTCACATTCTGTGACAAAATGAAGTTTTCATTCTAACTTTCATTTTATGACAAAACAGTGTTTTATTTAAATAAATAAGTTTGAAAAAAGAATGTGTTTTTTTGTGACAAAAATGTCCATTTTATCATATTAAACATTTCTAAACAAAAATGCCCTTTTTATCATATTTAACATTTCTAAACACTTCAATATTGTCATCAATATAACAATAAAACATGATTTTTTTTTCTATTGAAAAGGAATGTTACTTAGAAATCTGTTCTTTACATTGCAAAAGGATGTTTAACAAAATCTATTATTTTATTTGGAAACAAACTGTTTAACAAAATCTATTCTTTTATTTGAAAACAAGTTGTTTAACAAAATCTATTCTTTTATTTGAAAAAAAACTGTTTAACAAAATCTATTCTTTTATTTGGAAACAAACTATTTAACAAAATCTATTCTTTTATTTGAAAACAAACTGTTTAACAAAATCTATTCTTTTATTTGAAAAAAAAAACTGTTTAACAAAATCTTTTCTTTTATTTGGAAACAAACCGTTTAACAAAATCTATTCTTTTATTTGAAAACAAACTGTTTAACAAAATCTATTCTTTTATTTGAAAAAAAGCTGTTTAACAAAATCTATTCTTTTATTTGAAAAAGAATGTTACAAAGAAATCTATTCTTTGTATTAAAAAAGAATGAAATGAAAATCTTGTTTAATTCTTTTAAATGTAAACAAGATGTCAATTTTACTTCAATTAACATGCTATTTTTGTTTTATCTAATTTATTATAACAAAGACTATCTACAACAATTTTAAAATAACAAAATGACGTATTTGTTTTAACCATCTTTCAAATCAACGCCATTGCTAATCCTTTTGAATCGACAAAACTAATTAACACAATTGTTAATTCTTAAATTAAAAAATCTAACCAATCAACATGATGATTTCGTTTCACTATTTTCCTAATTACCATGATTGTAAATTAACAAATCTAATAACACGATATAGTGATTGGATTTAACACAACTTTTAATCAACAAATATAATAACACAGCATGGTGATTTGGTTTAACACAATCACAAACAATCATCATTCCAATAGATCTATATAACATCAATCATGAATTTTAGAAAGAATAAATATAAATATCAAAATGAAATAGACAATCAATTTAAATTTTTAATAGAAATCTCACAGTTCTTTTTTTTGTCTGAAATTTCAACAAGCTCTGTTTCAGTTTTGGTCTGCTTCAGAGCGTAGATCTCGGAAAGACGATTCCAACACACTTTGTTTCGTCTGATTCTGTTTTGATATGACGAAGTTATGCTATTTTAAACATTGAATTAATTTAATTGTCGTTAAGGAAAAATAATTTTAATTAATTACATTGGAAAAGGAATTTCTGGCCAATCCCCTTTGTTTCTTCTTCGTTGCCAACGTTAGAAAATCGAACCATCGTTGATTTCTAGGGCTCCCACTTGCCACTGCCTCAAGCCGCCGTAATCCGATCCAAGGATACCCCGATGATCGCCGTCGAACTCTCCTCCTGTGCCTCCCACCATGGTGAAACACGCACATCCTCGGCTGTGCAAAGTGAACCCAAACCAGCCCTCTTTCAGCGCAAATTCCAATCGATAAACATCTCGAATTCAGATCTTGACCATATAGAATTAAAGATCTTGAAAATCTCTTTAATTTGGTGTAGAGTTCATCAGCTAATTCGTACTATACAAGAAGAAATTAAGAGATTCATTTTGTAAGAGTTCGGCCATTGATTTAGGTTGGAGGCGGCTAGTGTAATAAGGGTATTAAGATTTGGTATAGTATACGGTATTTATACCGTATTTTTCCTTGTTTTAATTTTATTTAATTTCAATTTAATTTCTATATCGCTCTCAAACCGAAATCAAACCCAACGAGTGACACCCCAAGCTAAATACCCCCGTTCCGGACACAATGGAATATGTTTCGTAACTCAATTCGGCTGTTACGATTTGTTTTTCTTAATATTTATTTATAATTCATTTAGTTATTAAATTCAAACGTAAATTTTAAATTACCGGTGCTACATACAGGCTCTAAAATTTACAGAAAAATTATTTTTAGCTTTGTTTTGACGATACGGTCCTAACAAGACTAATTTCATCGAATTCTGAGACCGTTTGAAAAATGGCCATTTTCTAGTCGATTAAATTTGATTGAAACTGACAAAACACGTTTTCTTCTGCCACGCTCACATATTAATTCGAAAAATTAGGAAAATTGAAACCTAGCAATAATTTGACATTCCGGTTCCAACAAAAATTGTTTCGTCGAAAACCGAGGTCGTTTGAAAAATGGCTATTTTTAAGGCCAATATATTATATTAAAATATATATAAATTCTACAGCGACTTTTCTAAACTTTAAACTAGGCATAACTTTTGATTTATAAAACGAAATTTCAATTTTTCAGATTCGTTAGAAAGATATGATTAAACAGATTTAAATATTTCTGGTTTCGCTCAATTCTGATTTAAAATGAATCCTGTACAGTCAATCAAGGTTCAAATTCAAATTTTCAAACTACAGCGCTGTTTTTAAATCCTTTTATGATTAAATTAAATTTATTCGTTTTAAAATAAATTCTTAGTCGTTATTAGTTAAAATAAATTATTTTAAATATTAAAAATCCAATAAAATTTCTAAAATAAATTTTTTAAATTGGCCCCAAAATTCCGGGTCGTTACAATCGCCCGCACTTAAAATCTTTTCGTCCTCGAAAAGGAACGAAGCTGAAAGTTGTTTAATCAACTAACTTATTTAAAATATTATTTATTGTTTTAAGCAATTTTATTAGTTAAAGTAATCATTTCAATAATTTTATTAGTTAAACTAGAAATCAAACATCACAACCAGCAATCAATCAGGTGATTAACTTTTCAAATATATATAACTTTTATATATAATCCAAAAATCATATTTTTAGTGCAAATCACAGCAATGTGTCCTAACTAAGTTTTGCTTCTCATACCAGTCAATAGAAATATATAGAAATCCCACTTTCGATACTCGAACATAAATACTGGTGATGGTGCATCAATCATCAGAATTATCTCCGGGCGACTAGAGTGTGATTCCATATCTATCTAGTATATTAAAACTTCGAATATCTGTTAATTACTCGTATATTCGAAACCTTTATATACTCAATTGTCCACATTAAAAATATAATATACTCAAATACGTATTTTAAGATAAAATTTCCAAAACTAAATTTGTTTTCATTTTTATTTTTAAGAAAATAATACTCTTCACACTCATTTTAGGATACTACTGATCCCATCTCTAACGAGTTATTCTCATTGGATATTACTAATCCAAACTCTGATGAATTCTTTCGTTCTGTTCTAATGTGTCTTGTTCTCGAGCTCTGTAAACCAAAGCTTTGATACCAACTGAAAACGATCCAAACTTCCCCGTAAAGGAAAGGCTGGATTGCTTTGAGAACAACACACATCAGAACATAAACTAAAGAACATTTTATTGCTGATTATAACAATTACATCAGAGTACAAGAATGTAACAGAGTATGAATACTTATTACACAATAGGAATACAATAATATCGGAGATTTAAATTACATTAAATAGCAGAGGAAAAATATTACAAATATACAACCGGAAGGAATACACGGATATAGAGGTTTCCGAATACCGCTTCAGCTATAAACCAGAATCCTGTAAATATATCTGCAAAAAGCTACTTGACTGCCCGTGTGGGAATTATGGGCACCCGAGTTTGCCGGTGAAACAAATTACAGGTCAGTCATGGGACTGGTATGAGAAATCTTAACTTATCTAATAATAAGGCTAATCACAGGACCACGCCGCTAACGCGGAGCGGGTTTACTCGATTGGATTGCCAGTGCATAAAATAAAGTAAATCGTTAAACCACGCAATGCTTTTTAGAAAAATGAAATCATTATAAGATCCAAGTCCCATCACACAATGCAACGCAAGCCGGAGGATAGGGTTTTACCTTATAATGGTCAAAAGATGCTTGATACGATAAAATGGATTTAGTATTAGTGTGTATATCTATGAGTATATATATTTCAAAAACAATTTCAATCATAATGTATTAATCATAGACGGCATAGTATCCCATCCTACTATGTCGCCCTACTAGTTCTACAATCAAAACCGCAAGGTCGTATTGGAAATTGGGTTTCCATCATGAGTCGAGGCTAGGGGCAAGCTCCTCTCCGATTCGAGACACTCTAGCAAATGCCTCAGGATCCCCCATAGTGAACCCTTGGATCTTCTGGCCGGTCCCCGCCTATCGGCAGTGGATTGGTTATGCCCGAACACATGCTTCCCGGTCCCTTTGGACCTATAGTATGACCACTAACGACATATAAAAATCCAAGGCGCCTCAAAATCCATCATCCACATAAGTAAAATGTCAACGCTGGTAGGTTCCTGACATCTCTCTAGCTAGAAAGAAACGTGTGCACTCCCTGCAGTCTGTATCTCGTTTTTGACTCATACCGAGGTGTGAGGCTCATGAAGTCATGCTATACACAAAGCTATGCCGTAATAGGCAATACTTTGATCATCCCACAAGCCCTGCTTTTCAACAAAAGCCTTGATCATTTCCATCTTGGCGTGCCACATTGACAATTCACGCCATGCGATCAATCACTACTAATATATACCAGGTTGTTTAGTGGAGAATAAATCCTCTACCACCAAACAGCCATACATTAACAGAAATCGATTTAATTCACATGGAACGAAATCCAATGTCAGACACGCATCCATTTACTAGCTTATGCTCTGGATCTGAGCGAAAACCAAATCCGAACAATCAACAATAGTTCGGACGGCCACCACTGAAGCCCCTTCAAGGTAGCTACTCCCATCAAGGGTCTCTGTAGCAACACATCCATTCCATGTGAAGATCATCGGTCTTCAATCACCTTCTTCATGTTCGATTCTTCATCGTCGTAGAAATTATCCGAAACGGGTTAAACCCGGTCTTCCCGAATAACTCACGTATTTTATAATTAAGAATCAATTACTATAAAAACACATCCAACGCCACATTCCAATTCAGAATTATTCTTCTAAATAAAATATCCACATTTTCTTATCAAAGATAAATCCTTTACATTTATTGGTAAATCTTTCTTTTAAAGATTTATTAAGAACCTAATTTGGTTTTAAATATCACAAATCATTATTCAGTGATTAATTAAATTTAAGAAATTAATCTTATCTTTAATTGGGTTCTAATGTCAATTAAAACATAGTTCACGGTAAACCTAAAGTCATCTTCCATAAAATATGGAATCTTCATAGAAATCAAATCAATATATAAGCGTTATAAATTTCTGTATCCGACCAATAATATAAATGGAATAACGGCAAAGCCTCTTAAATTCAGTATGTAGTATCGATCTTCTTTTACAGAAGCTTATCTCGGTTATTATTAATTCAAATTCCATTCAACTCCAATTTAATACATTAAATTAGGAAACTTTACTTTTGTAAAATTCCCATTTAAATCTTAATAAAAGATTTATAAATTCCAATTCATATTTTCACTGTCAGTTGGGTTAAAGAACAAATGTCGCTTAAAACACAGTTCACAATAAACCCAACTCACATTTTGACTTATTTCAATTAATAGATATAATTGAAAATTTAATAATCTAAATTAAAAGATTATTCTTTTCGTACGGGGTTTAAGAACAGTGTTATTTAAGGCACTATTCACGACAAAACCAAATCCAATTTATTCAATTTAATTACAATTAAATATTTACAAATTGGAAAACTTCATTAAATATAAATTTAATGATTTATTCTAGTTAATAAATTGTTTATTTCAAATAAAAATATATTTTTCTAAAATATATTCTTTTTCTAAAATATACTTAAAATATTCTTTCTCTAGAATATTCTTCCTTGGAATGTGACTCAATCAACAACCATATATTGCATATAATTAACAATCATGATGAATAATTATCACACATCCAAATAATCAACTAGAGTGGATTCTACACTAAATATTGGGACTAGTGTAGGTCAAATATCATCCCAACACCCGTGTGGGGTTTCATCCAACAATCAATTAATAAATTGTTTTGTGCACTTGGGCGATGTGTAAAAATTATTGACCCGATCACATAAACAAGTCGGATGACTTGTAAATGGAAGTGTAATATTCAGTTCGAATATACTAACATTATATGTGATACGTCAAACACTTCATCATCATAGACATATATTTCAATTCTCTTTATTTTGAACAAATGGCAATAGAATTCTAGTCTTTTATCTTCATTCTTTATTTATTGTTGACAAATGACAATAAAAGTAATAACTCTCATTTATTGACCAAAATGTATATTTGGTCTCATTCATTTTTAAATGACAAAATGAATATTTTACTTCATTCTTTTTAAAATGATAAAATATCTCATTCATTCTGATTCTTTTAAAGTGACAAAAATTGTAATTTTGTCTAATTCCCTTTTAATGTACAAAATATGATAATATGATCAAATCAGTTCAATGTAACAAAATTTGATAATTTTGTCTAATCTTTTCAATGTAACAAAATATGATGATTTTGTCTAATCTTTCAATGTAACCAAAAATGTCATTTTTGTCTTCACTCTTTTAAAGTGAACAAAAATGCTAATTTTTCTTCAATCCATTTTCTTTATGATCAAAATGTAATCTTTCTTCTTAATGGACAAAACTGTATATTTTGGCTAAACCTTTATATATATATGTTCATTTTAATGTAATCCCTTTTCTATGGTTTCTAATATCATATAAAAGAATATTTTATATGTAAACATTTTTCTATCCATTCATATTGACATAAAAAGAATATTTTATGTTAAACCAATTCGAACATTTCAACCAAACACATATAACAGTGATATATTTGTTTTGTTGTCAATTCTAACTCAACAAAACCAATAAAAAGTGATATTTTATCAACTCAACATTTTATACTAAAATGTTATATTTTATTCATCTTAACGTTTTATAACTAAAATGTTATCTTTATTCAATCTTAACACATTAAAAACTAAATGTTATTTTTATACAATCTTAACATTTAAAAAAAACTAAAATGTTATTTTTATTCACTCACATGATTTAACACAAAAGTGTTATTCCTAATTCAACTAATCATGTTTAAACAAAAATGAATATTTCTAATTCTATACTTCTTATTGAAATCAATATGATAACAAAAACATAATTTCTAATTCTGCACTTCTTATTGAAATCAATATGACAATAAAAATATAAATTCTAATAAAACGGTGTTTTTATTTTAACTTCACATTCTATGACAAAACGATGTTTTCATTCTAATTTACATTTTATGACAAAACGGTGTTTTATTTAAATAAATAAGTTTGACAAAAGAATGTGTTTTTTTTGTGACAAAAATGTCCATTTTATCATATTAAACATTTCTAAACGAAAATGCCCTTTTTATCATATTTAACATTTCTAAACACTTCGATATTGTCATCAATATAATAATAAAACATGATTTTTTTTTCTATTGAAAAGGAATGTTACTTAGAAATCTGTTCTTTACATTGCAAAAGGATGTTTAACAAAATCTATTCTTTTATTTGGAAACAAACTGTTTAAAAAAACCTATTCTTTTATTTGAAAACAAACTGTTTAACAAAATCTATTCTTTTATTTGGAAAAAAACTGTTTAACAAAATCTATTCTTTTATTTGGAAACAAACTGTTTGACAAAATCTATTCTTTTATTTGAAAACAAATTGTTTAACAAAATCTATTCTTTTATTTGGAAAAAAACTGTTTAACAAAATCTATTCTTTTATTTGGAAACAAACTGTTTAACAAAATCTATTCTTTTATTTGAAAAAAAAAACTGTTTAACAAAATCTATTCTTTTATTTGAAAAAAAAATTGTTTAACAAAATCTATTCTTTTATTTGAAAAATAATGTTACAAAGAAATCTATTCTTTGTATTAAACAAGAATGAAATGAAAATCTTGTTTAATTCTTTTAAATGTAAACAAGATGTCAATTTTACTTCAATTAACATGCTATTTTTGTTTTATCTGATTTATTATAAAAAAAGTGATAAGACTATCTACAACAACTTTAAAATAACAAAATGACATATTTGTTTTAACCATCTTTCAAATCAACGCCATTGCTAATCCTTTTGAATCGACAAATCTAATTAACACAATTGTTAATTCTTAAATTAACAAATCTAACCAATCAACATGACGATTTCGTTTCACTATTTTCCTAATTACCATGATTGTAAATTAACAAATCTAATAACACGATATGGTGATTGGATTTAACACAACTTTTAATCAACAAATCTAATATCACAGCATGGTGATTTGGTTTAACACAATCACAAACAATCATCATTCCAATAGATCTATATAACATCAATCATGAATTTTATATAGAATAAATATAAATATCAAAATGAAATAGACAATCAATTTTTTTTTAATAGAAATCTCAAAGTTCTTTTTTTTTGTTTGAAACTTCAACAAGCTCTGTTTCAGTTTTGGTCTGCTTCATAGCGTAGATCTCGGAAAGACGATTCCAACACACTTTGTTTTGTCTGATTCTGTTTTGATATGAGGAAGTTATGCTATTTTAAACACTGAATTAATTTAATTGTCATTAAGGAAAAATAATTTTAATTAATTACATTGGAAAAGGAATTTCTGGCCGATCCCCTTTGTTTCTTCTTCGTTGCCAACGTTAGAAAACCGAACCATCGTTGATTTCTAGGGCTCCCACTTGCCACTGCCTCAAGCCGCCGTAATTAGGGCTGTCAATGGGTCGGTTCGGGTCGGGTTCGGGTCGGGTCAAGTTGGGTTCGGGTCGGGTTCGGGTCGGGTCAAGTTGGGTTTGGGTCAATTTTTAAACGGGTCTGGTCAACCCGTTTAATAAACGGGTCATATTATGCCAACCCGAACCCAACCCGTTTATAAACGGATCAGGTCAGGTCAACCCGTTTTGACCCATTTAATTTTGCAGATATCCCCTTACCACCTACAATTTGCAAAATAAAAGCATACCGAAATAGAATAATACATTGCTCAAAAACACAACACTTAAAAAGGCACATACATGGTTTTACACTTAAAAATACCTCTCTGCTGGGCGTATGAATTCCATAAAAATGGTTTTATACGACTTGGGCTTGTTATATTTTATGTTAAATGGGTTAGGACGTGTCAACCCATGGGTTCGCAGGTCAACCTGTAACCCACCCGTTTATTAAACGAGTCAGAGGGGTTGACCCGAAAATGACCCGTTTATAAATGGGTCGGGTCGGGTCGGGTTTTTTTCGTGCGGGTTACGAGTCTTGTTGCGGGTCGTGTACGAAATTGACGGCCCTAGCCGTAATCCGATCCAAGGATACCCCGATGATCGTCGTCGAACTGTCCTCCCGCGCCTCCCACCATGGTGAAACTCGCACCATCCTCGGCTGTGCAAAGTGAACCCGAACCCGCCCTCTTTCAGCTCAAATTCCAACCGATAAACATCTCGAATTCAGATCTTGACCGTATAGAAGTAAAGATCTTGAAAATCTCTTTAATTTGGTGTAGAGTTCATCAGCTAATTCGTAGTACACAAGATGAAATTAAGAGATTCATTTGGTAAGAGTTCAGCCATTGATTTAGGTTGGAGGCGGCTGGTGTAATAAGGGTATTAGGGTTTGGTATAGTATACGGTATTTATACCGTATTTTTCCTTGTTTTAATTTTATTTAATTTCAATTTAATTTCTGCATCGCTCTCAAACCGAAATCAAACCCAACGAGTGACGCCCCTAGCTAAATACCCTCGTTCCGGACACAATGAAATATGTTTCGTAACTCAATTCGGCTGTTACGATATGTTTTCCTTAATATTTAATTATAAATCATTTAATTATTAAATTCAAATGTACATTTTAAATTACTGGGGCCACAAACGGGCTCTAAAATTTACAGAAAAATTATTTCTAGCTTAATTTTGACGATACGGTCTTAACAAGACTAATTTCGTTGAATTCTGAGACCGTTTGAAAAATGGCCATTTTCTAGTCGATTAAATTTGACTGAAACTGCCAAAACACGTTTTATTCTACCACGCTCACATATTAATTCGAAAAATTATGAAAATTGAAACCTAGCAATAATTTGACATTCCAGTTCCAACAAAAGTGGTTTCGTTGAAAACCACGGTCGTTTGAAAAATGGCTATTTTTAAGGCTAATATATTATATTAAAATATATAAAAATTCTACAGTGACTTTTCTAAATTTTAAACTGGGCATAACTTTTGATTTATAAAACAAAATTTCAATTTTTAAGATTCGTTAGAAAGATATGATTAAACAGATTTAAATATTTCTGGTTTCGCTGAATTCTGATTTAAAATGAATCATGTACAGTCAGTCCAAGTTCAAATTCAAATTTTCAAATTGTAGCGCTGTTTTTAACTCCTTTTATGATTAAATTAAATTTATTCGTTTTAAAATAAATTCTTAGTCGTTATTAGTTAAAATAAATTATTTTAAATATTAAAAGTCCATTAAAATTTCTAAAATAAATTTTTTAAATTGGCCCTGAAATTCCGGGTCGTTACAGTAACATAGTTATTTTGATGATACTATATATCCAATCTGAACGAATTAAGATCCAAAATGATTGAATGCAAAGACTCAATTGAATATCGATAATCGTAATGAGAAATCCAAATTGAATATGAATGTCGATAATGAATCAAATTTTTAAATATGGATTTAAATTCAAAATGATATTGAAATTCGAATTGATTTTGAAATAAAAGAAAATTTTAACCACGTATATGATGGTAAGTGAATTTAGAAAGAGTGAACTGACAAGTAAATGATTGTGTGATAAAACATTTTTTGTAAACGAATTTAATATGAATGACAAACATATGGAATGATAATGTTAGAAATGATAAAGTGCGTTTGTAATTGGACGGAGTGATGTTAATGTGGATGTTTAAACAAAATGAAATGAATGGAACATTTGCTTTTTTGTAAATAAATCTCATTGCATGTATACTGAAGTTTACTTATCGTGCCTGCTTTTGCTTTATATATTGTTTTGTTATATATGTACATGATTCTCATTATTTGTAAAGTGGTTTAGTAGGAAGCCATGGCGTGCACTTCGCATGAAAGCTCGTTTATGCGTTATATATTAAAAATTAAGCAAACATGCTTATAAACGCTAATATAAGGTGCACATTTTGGATTTAATTCCATATTTGGGTTTTTGTGTTGTTTTCACCTGATTAGGGATGCCTCATCATATAAATGAGATGTATATTTTGTGTTCTTGTGTGCGGGAAAATTTTCCCGATCAAACCATGTAGGGGAGCCGCTGCCAAAATTTTCCGTAAATCCAGGCGTTAGAAAAGAATTCAAGTCCTAAAATTCCATAACTTATTTTGTTCTAATAAGTTGTGATAAGGGATAATCTGAATATAATTTGAATAGAAACGAATGTTATGAAAATTCTTGAATAATTCTAATAAATTTTTTGATAAGGTAATGTGAACTTATAATGACCCGCATTTCCAGCGGTATATTAATTAATTTATTTAATTATTTAAAAGGGTGATTAAAAGGATTTAATGGTCGTCGAATTAAATAATGGTGAATATTTAATTAAAATAATAGATTAAATAATATATTTAATTCTGAAATGATCAGAATTGGCTGAAATGGCGATATGGTGTGAACTGGATCATCTGTGATATTTAATTCAGCTTGGAATTTAATTTGAATAACGAATATATTATTTGAACGACAATTTGAACGTATAATTATATTATAATTAGAATCGAGCTTGAAATGGCACTGCAGTTCATAATTTGGCGATTCGAACTTCAACCGAGTGTACAGGGTTCGTTTTAATTCGGATTTCTGTGAAACAAGAAACGTACGGAGCTGGTGGAGTATATCTTTCTAGTGGAAGAGAAAAATCAGGATTTCATCGTACAGATTTTGAGATATGTCCAAATCAAATTTTAGAAAAGTCGCTGTGGAATTCCATTATAATTTATAAAGGAATTAATTATATTTTTTTAAGGAAATTCATTTTAAATCGAATATCGATTTAATCGGGATTTGAAATATCAAACTAGAAATTCATATAGAAATATTCTAGGGCTGTATGATATTCTGTTGTGAATATATATGATAATATTTATTTTTAAATAATAAATTTAATTATATTTATATATTCAAATGGGTTATTCAGAGCTTTAAAAATAGCCATTTTTGCAAACGAAGTCGGAATTCAACAAAATTAATTTTGTTGGATCTGCAATATTAAATTATTGCTAGATTTCAATTTCCGTGATTTTTGAAGTCAGTATGTGGCTGTACCGATTTTTAAAGTGAAAAACAGTCGATAAATTGACCTTTAAAAATATGCTGTGTGAGCATACGAGGTCGGAATTCAATGAAACCAGTTTCGTTGGGACCGTAATGTCGAACTGTAGCTGCATGGCCAGTTTCGTGATTTTTGAATATCGTGTGTGATCACACGGATTTTTAGAAGGGCAAAAATGGATATAATAAACAAAATAAAAATATCTAAAATATCTAAAAATATCTAAAGTGACTATAAATAGCCCCACTATTTCTAAAACTAATTAGAATTTTTCCTTTGGTCGATGAAAAATCGGCCGCCATCTTCTTCGAAGGAAAAACATTTTCGTGAGCTTTGAAAATTCATAGAAAATGAAGTATAATCCTATAAATCATTTTATATTTATAGTTAGAAGCTTTGAGTGATCCTCTTCATATTGGTATAACCTTTACTGAGTTCGACGCATCTTGTTTCCGTTGGAAAATGAACATCGTTAGTTAGGATTGGAAGTATCTTGAAGTGCAGTCGATTAGAGTCGTTCTTGGTATGGATTTTGAGTTATGGAGATCGAATGGGATCTATTGGCGAAGTATTGGGTTAGGCGATGCATTTTGGGTGTCGATCTCATACCGTAACCGTGCATCGGCTTCGACAGACGGAAATGGAGGAGGATGATGCGAGTTGATTGATTTTGGTATAAGTGGGAAGCTCTCGCGAAGTGTTGAAGTATGGTATAATGTGTTGGAGTTTTCGTTGAAGAACGAAGGAGCGGTTGGAGTGGAAAGTGGAGGAAATGGCTGAAGCGTGAGATAACGAGATTGGGGAAGAAGGAGAATTAGTATGCGGGTGTGGGCTTCAATAGCTAATGGGCCGGAAAGGGAAGAAAAAACGAATTCATTAAATAGAATTCAAGTTTTATTTATTTTAAATATTGTAAACTTCGAAAGGTTATAAATTCGTCATACATGATCGAAATTCAGCGAAACAAGATCCGTTAGGATCTTATGGACGAGAGCTTCACAATGAAGCTAACTGGGAGTGGATTGGTGCTCGTTTGAATTTATGGCGAAATAAATTGTTTGATTCAAATCAAACAACAGTTTATCGTTCTTTAACGATGAATTGCCAATGTGAGTAAATCTCACTAACTCTGAACAGCTTATAATTTCATGTTGTATTTTTAGAATTATTAAATATTGGCTGACTGACTGTGTGTTCACTGTTTAATCGAACTGTTAGTCAGTTAGTTGAAATTCTATATTGATTCTGTTTAACAGAATATATCATATGAACTGAAAGTGATGTTATCTATATTGTTTAACATCTGTGATGCAGGGAAACAGGTTGGAGGAATCCAACTGGATTCCTCAACATTTATTTTACTGTGATTCATATATTGTGATATATGATGTGATATATAATCTGTTGTTGATTATATGTGTTTGGACGATATTTATCGTGGTTATACGGTACGTTAAATACCATAAGAAATACTGGATGTAGGAAAGGCGATTTTCAAAGTGTAATTTGGAAATGAATTATTTATATAAAATCGACGGATTTTATATAGAAAAGGAAAAGGATTTTTATAAAAGAAAAAAATTTATAAAATCGAAGGATAAGTTATAATAAAGAAAATATTGATTTGTTAAATAAATAGAATAGAATATAAAAGGTGATATTTATTTGTTAAATAAATAGAATCGAAAAGGAAATATTTGTAAGTCATGTACAAATATAATTGGAATGAAATATTTATAGGAAATAAATATGTTAAAAATAGAATTGAAAGGAAATATTTATAGGAAATAAATATGTTAAAAATAGAATTGAAAAGGAAATATTTATGGGGAATAAATATGTTAAATTAATAAAGATGAAAGGGATATATTTGTAAACCATTTATAAATAGAATAAAATATAGGAGATATTTATTTGTTAGAATAAATTGAATAAAATAAAGGAGATATTTATTTGTTAGAATAAATGGAATAAAATAAAGGAGATATTTTTTTGTTAGAATAAATGGAATAAAATAAAGGAGATATTTATTTGTTAGAATAAACAGAATAAAATAAAGGAGGTATTTATTTGTTAGAATAAATAGAATAAAATAAAGGAGATATTTATTTGTTAGAATAAATAGAATAAAATAAAGGAGATATTTATTTGTTAGAATAAATAGAATAAAATAAAGGAGATATTTATTTGTTAAATAAATAGGATGACATAAAGGAGATATTTATTTGTTAAATAAATAGAGTGAAAGGGGAGTTTTTCGAATATAGTTTAATCAAATAGAGTTAAAAGAGTAAATCAGTAAGAGTTAACCAGTTAGAGTTAATCAGTTAGAGTAAACAAGTTAGGTTAATCAAATAGAGTAAAAAAAAAATATAGAGTTAAACAAGATTAGAAACTGACTAGAGATTAGTTAAGTTGAATAGTTTTCTGAGTATCGATCTGATGTTGATTTCCGCCTTCGGGGTTTATACCTAGAGAATTATGCTCCTACTAGTTTACAGTCAGGGACTGATAGTTGTGAAATGATAGTGATGCGTAATTAAACAATGGAAATGTTTTCCAGTGTTAATAAAGTATATTTTCTAAACATAGAAAATAAGGATGTATATATATATATGATTGATGATTGATTGATAGAATTTCCATTTGGAAATAATATCGTTGTTTACACACGTGTTTTTCTTCGATAGTTAACTCACCGACTATCGAAGTTTTTGACCATTTTAACGTTGTTAATATGGGGAGACCGGTTGGATTATTATCCGAAGAACCACTCTGTATTGGCATAAGCATTTGCGAATCATACAAGCCAAAGATAATTGAAGACGGAGTAAAGTGCAAGGGCTATTGTATAAGTCTTAGATAACAATGCCTAAGATGGTACTGAATAGTACCTTTGGTTCATCCTGTTCCTCGTTGACTTGGATGGACGGATGTCTAACAGCGTATTTCCAGACGATCACGTATATTGATTTCTCCAACCGTACCAAGAGTGGAAGCGGAGAAGGAAACTTCTTTTAGCCAACACATAATGTATTGTTGAGGACGTCAATCGGTGATTTGATGGATTTGACGACGTGACATTCAAAGTGAATCTAGTGGGATGATAAAGCGTAGCTTCTAGCCTCATCAACCGGTAAATGACAGAAATCAGGCAGGCAGCATGGCTATGTAGGTCGCACCTATTAGGGTGTTTAATAACTTGATCTAGAGTTTCATTTATTTCTAAAAATCTATTGTCGATACTGTCCCACTCGGGAAACGGTTGCTAATCCCAACCGTTGGTGATATACATTCGATACACTCAAGCGAAATGAGTGGTCGGTCATGTGTGTCCGGGTTGCAAGATGTTCTTGTTGAACCCAGTGCATTCCTTTCTAGAGGTACACTAGCGAAAGGCGGTTCCATACCTTGTCAGAGTTGGAAATCCATTACCCAATACGTGCTTGCGGTTTTGATTGTATACTATATATGTATAATGTAATGACCTGCAAATCCATAACATCAGAGTTGACTATATACATCATACGTCCAACCTAAATATCAAGAAAATACGAAACATTTTTTTTAGAAGAAAACGGTAGAAGAAGAACAGAAATAACAATACAGAATCTCACATCGCAGCGGAACAAAATATAATATATCATAACTTTTGAAATACAAATTTCAACTGTATAACATACACTTATCAGAATACAACACTTACAACACAGCAGGACAAAACTCTATATAACTAACGCTGAAGCCTCCTGCTCCAAGCTCCTTTAGATAGATCTGTAAAATCCTGAACTACTTGACTGCTCGTACAAATGTAGGCACCCAAGAGTTTAGGTAGAACAAAACAAAATAAACTCCGGGTCAGTCATGGGACTGGTATGAGTAAATAGTTTAAAACAGTTTCAGAAAACTAAATGATATCTCATAAGACCACGCCGTATAACACGGAACGTATTTTTCCCTTATGAGAATCCAAACACTTGATTTATCTTTCAAAATCGTTTTGAAAGGAATGATAATCTTTATACCAAAACTCTTTTGATATTATAATAATGTCTAAATCAAGTAAATAACAATCTGGTGGAACGTTTGCATCTCACGTTCTACATATAATATACAATCATAAACCGCAGGCACTTATTGGATATTTGATTTCCAACTACGACAAGGTATGGAACCACCTGCCGCTGGTGTATCTCTAGAGGAGAATACACCGAGTTCAACAAGAACATCTTTCGCAACTCAGCCACACATGACCTACCACTCATTTCGCTTGAGTGTATCGAATGTATATCACCAACGGTTGGGATCAGCAACCGTTTCCCAAATGGGACAACATCGAAAATAGATTTTTAGAAGTAAATGAAACTCTAGATCAGGCGATTATAGACCCTAATAGGTGCGACCTACATAGCCATGCGGCCTGCCCGATTTCTGTCATTTACCAGTTGATGAGGCTTGAGGTTGCGCTTTATCATCACATCAGATTCACTTCGAATGCCACATCGTCAGATCCATCGAAAATCCCTAATTGACGTCTACATCAGTACATTACATGTTAGCTAAAGAAGTTTCCTTCTCCGCTTCCACTCTTGGTATGGTTGAAGAAATCAATGTATGTGACCTTTTTGGAAATACTCTGTCAGACATTCATCCATACAACTCATCCAGGAACAGGATGAACCAAAGGCACTATTCAGTACATCCATCTTAGGCACTGTTATCTAAGACTTATACAATAGCCCTTGCACTTTACTCCGTCTTCAATTTTCTTTGGCATATATGATTCGCAACGCTGATGCCAATACAAAGTGGTTCTTTGGATAATAATCCAACTGGTCTCTCCATATTGACAACGAGGGTCAAAACTTCGATAGTCTGTCATTTAACTATCGAATAAAAACAAGTGTTTCGATAGTCGGTGATTTAACTATCGAAGAAAACAAGTGTTCATCCAATTATCAAACAATCACTGAGCCCTTAATTAATATTCCATTAATTAAACCACTTCTCTATTTCTTTATCAATATTTTTTAACCAAATATTTTCAATGACCATATTGGCCTTTTACGTTATTTGGAAAACACTTCCGAATATCGCCTTCCTTTATTTTCTAAACTTTAGAAAATATATGCTATTTATAAATGGAAAATATTCCAATTACTTATCTCTTTTTCGATCTCGTTTATTTCTATACTTAGGAAATATTTATTATTCTATTTCCAGCTTACATTTATTTGGGTTAAAACAAATGTTGTGTAAAACATCGTTACGACAACCCAAATACTATATTTAACTAACTCTTATTCAACATTGATCTTCGAGCCTGAAATCTTACTATTTATTTGTTAATAATGAAATCAATCAAGTTGGGGTATAACTACCTCTCAGACCTTGACTGAATAACATTTATAACGTCAAAACATATAAGACTACTTACTCGGATAATCAATACCATACAACTACTTCTTCACTTTTAAACACATATATACTTTCTCTTTCTATTCTTACTAGATTTTATTCTTATACTTCCTTTTTGATTATAATATTCTATTTCTAAGTTTATTTCCTTATCGACTTCTATATATGTTGATATACAGATTTCTAACTATCAAATTTTCTTAAAAATATTCTAACTCCTTAAATTCTCGGAAAAATTCGCCATAACCTCCTTTGTATCGGGAGCATCGGGATGTTTCAAATAGCCTCCCATGGCCCTCACCAATCCAAAAGAAAAAGAAAAAGCCAAGCGGCTAGCTGATACGGCGCATAAAATCTCATATACGAATTTAAATACATACCTTTTGTCGAGCATTCTATTTATATACCTTCATACCTTTATTCCAAACCTGTCTCCTGTATATCTATACCTGCCCAATCTATTTCAACTATACTCAATCGTTTAACTCAATTCGTTAATTAATTTGTTAATTAACTCTTTAGTCTATTTCACTTTCGATATTCAAATTCTACATTTCAATTCCTTTATATTTCTATATTCAAATTCTATTTGAATTCCATTTGATTTTCTATATTCAAATTCTATTTCAAACTTTCTTTATTCATTCTTTAAACAAGTCTCGATTTCAATTCCTTTTGAAATCGATATTTCTACTTTTGGAAAAATAGATTTCCCTTTTCAATTTCACACTTGTATTTTTATTTCTGAATTATCCAATGATAATTCTTTTCACTTCATTTATAAACTTCGTTTATAAAAGAACTATTTATAAACTTCATTTATAAAGGAACTACTTGTTTTATTTTTCAAAACAAGTTGATATTTCAAATCTATTTAAAACTTCAAATTATATTTTTCTAAAATAGAATTTCCCTTTTAAATCTCAAATATCCCTTTCCTTTATTTTTATAAATTGACACTTAGGCCCAGTGATATTTAAACACAAAACAAATCAATTATTTATTTAAGATTTTCTAACACATCATATATGACAGTATATATGCAAACAAATAAACAAACAGATTATATATATTTTTGAGGAATCCAGTTGGATTCCTCCAACCTGTTTTCCTGCATCCACAGACGTTAGTCAACATAGTAATACCCATCCTGCTTCGAGGCAGGATATCGCGGTATGAAGGTCATCCACTAATATATTTGTGGGGCGCAATAGGGTCATCCGCTATGAAACTGCGGGCATCCGCTAATGAGACTGCGGGAATCCAACCTATCTCAAACCAATATATATATAATAGTCAAATAATCCAAGATGACTAATATATTTTAATCAACCAGATAGCATTCAAACAAGCATAACAATTATTTTTAACGATATAAAAATAATTCTAATAAAGGTGAGTGAGATTTACTCACCGTGATTTTCCTTTGTCGAACATCCAATTTAATTCCATATCATCTCTACTACGAATTGTCTTGAATGAATTTACTCAAGCACCTACGATTATATATATTTTTATTTATCGATTAATCCATTTTTAATTTAACTAACTACTAAAATAATTAAATAAATTAATTTATGTAATTATATTAAATAAAGACGTATACCTCATTGTTATGACCAGTTTCTCAACAAACATCTCTTACTGAAATGCCTCAACCTGACAACCTTCATATGTATATAAAATCCATTGCATACAAACCAACTAATCCACCCTCACTGCAAATCCATCCTCATTCAGACAACTTCCTTTTCACGTAGATGTGCTAATACCGAACAAGAAAATGATCCCAATATCCTACCTCAATTTGACAACACTAATAAACTCCCCATGTAGATCAATAGAACCCATCCAACATCAATCCAGGAAACGCATTCAACCATAAGACCACCCTTCTCTTAAATGTCAGAACTGTACATTTCCCCAATACAAATCGCATGTAGTTGTTCCACTCAAAACTGAACCTCTACCCACGTTCTCTCTCCTCCAATATTTACAAATCTATCCCCACCTCTCTGTCACATTCTCGAACCGCATGTGCCAGACACAATGAAAATGTCACAATACCTTTCCCTTGAATAACACTTCCAACTACATCTCGATTCTGGTCATCAGTGCCATTTACTCAATATCCACCTTGCGAGCAACATTTAGATCCCACAGAACTAGTCAGGGTCTTCTTCTCTTGATTAACAGGAGCATCGCACCATTTTGATTCCATACCTCACCTCGCTCGAACCCTAAATCGCACGCGTTCCCAACTGTTGATCTTGGTATGCGTGACTTCTCCCACTCGCGATCTCTCTCCCAAATCAAACGCGACTTCTGATGCCTTTAAAATCGTATTCATGAGCCATGCGATGAGCGAGTTAAATCGCAAAGAATTTTCCCTTCTTTTTTTTGTTTTTGATAATCATTTGAGCATTTATAAAAGGAACGACTTGGATTTCACTTTCTTGGAAACAAAAGAAATAGAAAGGAGAATTGGGAGGATTTGTATTCGATTTCAAAAAGAACGATGCAGAGAATTGATTGAAGAATTTTAGAGGGAGCCAAGCTTTGATTTTCTATTTTAGATTCTGAGGAGAGGAACGAATTTTCATCTTGTTGGTTTTCGCTTTTGTTGAAATGGATGTGCAAATGGGGAGGCATTATTTGCCTGAGGTTCTCGATGGATTACAAAAGAAACGAAGGAGTCACGATTTATAGCTGAGAAGGAACAGACGTGCCACCATCTTTTTCCTATCGTTTTTAGTGGTGAGGAAAGGAAGATGTGTTCGTTTCTCTACCTTATGATTTTTAATGGTTATCCTTTAATTTAAATTATCACTTTGATTTTAAACTCCTTTTTGAGTCCAACGACAGGCCATCCTAGGATTAAACCACTATTCTAAACACACTAAGATAGGTCACGAAGTCCAATTCGATCATCTGTAAATGATATTAATTTAAACTGATATAAATTAAATTTCAAACCATTTTAATTCTTCGATAATAATTTAAATATTATTATTCTAATTTAAACAGGAGTCTGAACTATATTTAATTCAGTTTTAAATCTCGAACTGAATTATATTTTCGCATTATGATGATTTAATATATTCGATATTAAATCGAAATTGATTATTAAATTAATAACTTAATATAAAATTCCATTTATATTATCCACCCAATATTTAAATCCGTATTAAATATTCAAAATTAACCCATAAGAATCCAGGTCATTACAATCTTTCCCACTTAAAATAATTTCGTCCTCGAAATTGCTAAGGTAGAAAAAGTGCTACAAACCCATTTATCTTTTCAAAACTTATTTATGTTGGTACTCAACATTTCAAACTTCCTTACGCAACTCTCTTTCGAATAAATCCCAATTTGACAACTCCTCCCTTCGAATAACTATATTCGATAATCTCTCTTTCGAATAACTAGATTCAAAAACCTTTCTTCGAATAAACTATATTCGATTTACTCTATTCAAGTTACTCTTATCAATTTACTCTATTTGATTAGCTCTTTTCACTTAACTCCTTCCGAATAAGCTATATTCGATAACTGCTTTAACTCAATTCGAATAAACTATATTCGATTAGCTCATTTAACTCTATTCGAATAAACTATATTCAATTAACTCCTTTAATTCTATTCGAATAACTAATATTTGATTTAACTCCATTCGCTTGACTCTAGATCGCAGCGATCACAATGGTTACGCCTGATTCGCTCAGGAAACATCCGACCGCCCTAGGCTATCTGCTTCCCTGCGAATTACGCTAGCAGTCGTACGAAATGGCAACTTATCCTCAGTAACTATGTTTGACTAACTCTATCTCAGTAGCTATATTCGATCAACTTTAATTGAATAACTAACATTCTGTTAAATCCTAGTTCGATTAACTATGTTCAATTAACTCTATCTGGTAACTCTTAATTTAAATAACAAATATTCGATAAATTCTAATTGAATAACTAACATTCAATCAAATCCTAATTCGATTAACTATGTTCAATTAACTCTATCTGGTAACTCCTAATTCAAATAACAAATATTCGATAAATTCTAGTTGAATAACTAATATTCAATTAACTCTAACTGTTAATTCTTATTCTAATCAATTTATTCTAACTCTAATCGATTATTTCTAATTCTAATCGACTTCTCCTATTCGAGTAACTCCTATTGGATAACGTTTATTCATTTATAAAGATTTACTTTTAGTAACAGTTCTTCACTTTACAAATTCTCTTTAATAACGTTACTTCACTTATACAAGTGTTGTGTACCCCTTCTATTTAAAACTATCGGTGTTAAAAACCAATATCTCTTCTCTATATAAGTTCAAACTTATATATTCCATTTATTGAATGATAAATATTTAATTTAATTTATAAACTGTTATTTATGAATTAATCTTTTCTATTTATCTGTTAAAAACAGATTTCCATTTTCTATTCATCTTCTAAATATTCCTTTGATTAAATTCTATTTATTTAACAAATAAATATTTCCATTTAATCTATTTGTAAATGTTTTACAAATATTCCCTTTTAAATTCTATTTGTAAATGGTTTCTACAAACATTTCTCCTTCTACTTGTTTGCACATAACTTCCTTTGTATTTGTTTTACAAATATATTTCCTTTATATTTGTTTTACAAATATATTTTCTTTTTAACTCTTTTGGTTTTTCCTTTATTCACACCCAATTAATATTTCATTCACATTGATTTTACTCAATTTATTCATTTCGATCCATTTAACTTACTTAAGTTAAATTTAATTTCAATCATTCAAATTCTGAGGGTTTTATTTCAAAACTCCTTTGAAGTAATATAAATATGTACATATGTTTATGTCTATCTCAAATTCAAAACATTTGAATTTTCAAACAACTTGTATTCGTTTCAAAAAAATTTCCATCAAAACTTTTCTAAGGCAGCAATCCTTCACTTAGAAACTCGAAAATGAACACAGATGATGTTGCGATCATCATCAGAATTATTTTCCAGCCACCGAAGTGAGTTCAGTGCTTTATCCTATTCAAAATCCATTCAAATGATTTTTATTCAAAAATCCTTCCAAAATAAAACTATATTATTTTAATAAAATTCGGAAAATATTTTCCAACTTCCCAGGATTTTAAATTCTTAATTCTGGTTTGAATTCAATTTTACTTCATCTTATTTGTATATATTTCATTCTTATACAAATTCTGTTGGTTATATATAACTATTTCTGTTTTATAATCTAATTTGATTATAATTCTAACAATCAACTCAACCATTTAAAAACAATATTTTGTCCAAACTTCTGTTCAAGTGTTTATAAACTCCTATCGACATCATGGCGTCCCACGATTCGATCAGAATTCATAATTCACTCAACAGACTAGTCAACACAATATAAAACAGTTTTTATATCAAACAACAAATACCCTCTCTCGTATATATATACTCTCAACTCATTCTAAGGTACTACTAACCCTATCTCTAATGAGCACATTCCAACAAGCCTAGGTATTCGCTCAACCTAAGCTCTGATACCAACTGTAATGACCCGCAAATCCATAACATCAGAGTTGACTATATACATCATACGTCCAACCCAAATATCACGAAAATACGAAACATTTTTTTAGAAGAAAAGGGTAGAAGAAGCACATAAATAACAACACAACATCTCACATCGCAGCGGAACAAAATATAATATATCATAACTTTTGAAATACAAAATTTCAACTGTATAACATACACTTATCAGAATACAACACTTACAACACAGCGGGACAAAACTCTATATAACTAACGTTGAAGCCTCCTGCTCCAAGATCCTTTAGATAGATATGTAAAATCCTGAACTACTTGACTGCCCGTACAAATTTAGGCACCCAAGAGTTTAGGTAGAACAAAACAAAATAAACTCCGGGTCAGTCATGGGACTGGTATGAGTAAACAGTTTCAGAAAACTAAATGATATCTCATAAGACCACGCCATATAACACGGAACGGGTTTTTCCCTTATGAGAATCCAAACACTTGACTTATCTTTCAAAATCCTTTTTAAAGGAACGATAATCTTTATATAAAAACTCTTTTGATATTATAATAATGTCTAAATCAAGTAAATAACAATCTAGTGGAACGTTTGCATCTAACGTTCCACATATAATATACAATCATAAACCGCGGACACTTGTTGGATATTTGATTTCCAACTATGACAAGGTGTGGAACCACCTGCCGCTGGTGTATCTCTAGAGGAGAATACACCGAGTTCAACAAGAACATCTTGCAACTCAGCCACACATGACCGACCACTCATTTCGCTTGAGTGTATCGAATGTATATCACCAATGGTTGGGACCAGCAACCGTTTCCCGAATGGGACAGCATCGACAATAGATTTTTAGAAGTAAATGAAACTCTAGATCAGGCGATTATACACCCTAATAGGTGCGACCTACATAGCCATGTTGCCTACCCGATTTTTGTCATTTACCGGTTGATGAGGCTTGAGGTTACGCTTTATCATCACATCAGATTCACTTCGAATGCCACATCGTTAGATCCATCGAAAATCACTAATTGACGTCTACAACAGTACATTACGTGTTAGCTAAAGAAGTTTCCTTCTTCGCTTCCACTCTTGGTACAGTTGAAGAAATCAATGTACGTGACCTTTCTGGAAATACTCTGTCAGGCATTCATCCATACAAGTCATCCAGGAACAGGATGAACCGAAGGCACTATTCAGTACATCCATCTTAGGCACTGTTATCTAAGACTTATACAATAGCCCTTGCACTTTACTCCGTCTTCAATTTTCTTTGGCATATATGATTCGCAACGCTTATGCCAATACAGAGTGGTTCTTTGGATAATAATCTGTAACAATCCGGAATTTTGGGGCCAATTTAAAATTTTTATTTTAACAAATTTTAATGGATTTTTAATATTTAAAATAAGAAAAATTTATTTTAATCGAAGTTAGAATTTATAAATTTATATTACGAGCCTGAAATGGAATGGTAATTTCAAATTTCGATTTTAAACTTTGAATAATAATATAAAATTTAATGTGATTTTGAACAATGTTGGTATAAATATTAAAATTAATGTTTTATGTCATCGATTGTTAAAATATGAACATAACTTGATTTATTGAGAATTGATTCTAAATGGCTATATATATGATAATGATAATGTTTAATAATCCATTTATAATGGAATTTGAAATTTATGTTGAATTAACAATATAAAATAATTTTCTGGTTTATTTTATATTTGTAATCTTAATATATGGAAATAATATAGATCCATTCGATTTTACAATGAAATTTCAACTAGTTATAAGCATAATTATATGCATTTATTTTATAGATAGTCATGATTGGTTGGTTATTTGTAATAATAGGAATTCAATCAAATATTGTAAATAAATGGTAAGATTTTACGTACTCAATTGAATATTATTAGGTTAGAATAATTAACTTGTATGTGTATCCCTTTATTTATTTGTTTGCAACAATAAGCATATAATATTTAATTAGGAGTTGTAACAAGTCATAAATTGCAAAAGCCAAGGTTAACGTATTGAAATAAAGTAGAAACAAATTGTAATAAAGATAATTGAATGGTGTAGTTAATGGAAATTAAGAATAGTAAGTATAGGAATAAATCAAATGTTTGACTAATTTTAATAATAACGATAAACGAAAATTACTAATGTAGTAGGATATGAACAAAAATGTTAACTATACCTTTAAATTCAAGATTGGTTGAATAAAAAGAAAACAAATTAAATCAAACCGATTTAGTAGAATTAAATATATACTTAATGAAGATTTAATTATGGTTGAAACCAAACATGGCAAATTAGTGTAATAATTAACTTTAAATTTGTTATGTGAATTTGTCATAAATTGTGGTAAACATTTGAATAATCAAAACGGGAAAATTTGTTGCTCATGTAGGAACGTTAATTTATTTATTTGATTTATATATAAATCGGTTTAATGAACTTTAATCAAATATAATTTAATCCTTAAAATTGGATTAAAGATGTACAAATGAAAATTCGAATACTTTCTTTATTTGACCATTGAAATTCTTTGACTAGAAATAAATCTTATACAAATCTATTTTAACCAAATTTCCAACCTACAAATAATCTCTCATTCTAACCTTACCCTCATTTGCTATTCTCTGACCAAGCCGTCACTCTCAAAAAAGGGAAAATAAATAAACAACAATGGCCTCTGCCTCATTAAAAAAAAAAGATCAATATCTTGTGAACCTCTCATCGTAAAAAATTCTAAAACTAGTCTCATTCAACTCAGATGAAGATTCTCTTTGATTCTATGCTTTGTGGTGGAAGCTTTGCAAATCGGTGATGGATTCGACTTAGTTCCAGTAAACAATGATGAAGAGGAAGAAGAACCCATTCCTTTTAATCAACGTGATTAATCAGCTAAAGATGGTGATTAGTCTATTTAATCAATTTATTTCTTAAATATGTTATTAAATTTTAAAGATCTATAACTTGTTCGAATTACATCAGGAATCAATGAAACTACTTGCGTTGGAATCCTTGTGATGAGGTCTAGATGATGGAACCTACCAGATTTGAGATGGAGCGTTCTACATTTTTTTTTTGAAAATTTAAACCAATCAAGGTGAGATTCTATTTTTTGTATATATAATTAATTTAATTTAATTGTATTATCATTATATAAAATGAATGTTATCATTGTATAAAATGAATGTTGTATGGATTGAATTGTTGTGGAAATTGATGTTTGTGGCCTGCATTGTTATTGACGTGTTGTATGATTGTTGTTGGAATTGATTGTGGGAATTGTTATTTGATGTCAAGTAGAAAGATTATAATAAAAAGTTTAATCTTTTTTTTGATTTATAAATAAAGTTTAATCTTTTATCGTGATTTACAAATCAAAGTTTTGATTTTTATTTTGAAATGAATAACATTAATAAAGATTCGATCTTTATTTTTGATTTATTAAAACGAATCTTTGTTTTCGTTTGTATAAAATGAATCTTTGTTTTTGTTTATAAAGCTTGAAACTTTATTTTTATTTATAAAGATTAAAACTTTATTTTTTTTATATAAAAATTGAACCTTTGGTTCTGTTAACAAAGATTACACCTTTGGTTTTGTTAACAAAGATTACAACTTTGATTTTGTTTGCAAAGATTACAACTTTGATTTCGGTTACAAAAATTACAACTTTGTTTTTTGTTATAAAAGGCTAAATCTCTGTTTTTGTCTATAAAGATTAAAACTTTGTTTTTGTCTATAAGTGGCTAAATCTTTGTTTTGATAATAAAGTTTTGTTCTTTATTTTAAAACGATTAAAACTAATAAACTTTTGTTCTTTATTTTGAAACGATTAAAATAAAAAAAGTTTTGCGGCTAAATTCGGTTTTGGGGCCAGATTCAGTTTTAAGGGCTGAGATTGGAATTAGGGTTTAATCCTAAGGTTGAAACTAATCCTAATCTCTATAAATAAGCCCCTAACCTAACCCTAAATCATCATTATTCAACCCTACAACTAAACTATGGCAAAATTATTCCTCTCATGGCCTCCACTCTCTTCATAAAATTTCTAAGTTATTTCTATGAGAAATTTTCCATGCATACAAGTGTTTTCAAGCTTGTATGAGTGTCATTAGCTTTCATTCAAGTCAAGTTTCCATATTTACATCATAAAGCAAGGGTTTTGATCATTTTGGCTCAAGGGTTTTTCTATTGGAGCTTGCATTTTGGGTTTATTTGATTGCATAAGGGCTTTGTCTCAATCTATATATATTTTTGTGTCTTCATAAGCATTGTAAGCCCTTTTCTACTTTCATATTTAAACTCTAAATTTAAATGAATGATGCAAGTTTGGTTGATCATTATGATATGCAAGTTTGTCATGATAAGCAAGTTTACTATGTCATGTTATGCAAGTTTGATATGTTATGATATGCAAGTTTGCCATGTTATGTTATGCAAGTTTGCCATGTTATGATATGCAAGTTGTCATGTTATGTATGCAAGTTTGGGTTGATCATTTTACTCATGTTATCATGTTATGCAAGCTTACCTTGAGTATATGAACATAAAGCTTCAAGCTTTATGCTAAAGGTTTCATTTTGGCAACATGTAAGTTATCATATCTCTTATGATAACTTGCATGTGAGGCTAAATGCGAAGTTATGGCCATTTATACATGTCATGTAGCACCATGTAGCACCAATATGCTAAGTTTGGTTTTATGCATACTTTTGAGGTCTAAAAATGTAATATGCAAGTATATGAACATATGTACATTTCATATGCCACCATGTTAAACTTGTGGCTTCAACACCTTTTGTCATCTTTATGCCAAGTTCCCTCTTTCTATCCTTTATGCGCTATTGCGATTATGTAAGCGATGGGATTGCGTTTGGGGTTGGGTAAACTTAAAAGACATGAAAACATAAGATTGGGAATTTACCTATTAAGTTAGGTCTACCCATTGGGAATTTACCTATTAAGTTAGGTCTACCCAAATGCTTGAAAACTTGTAATATGTTTTGTAAACATAATGGACATGACACTTAGAAAATATAAGTGTGACCAACTCGAGGTTGGGTTGAGTTTGTAGCGTAAAACTACCCGGAACCAACCGGCTTAATTAGTTGCTACAAACAATAGGACCCAATGTGAGAAGTTGGTCATGTTGTACCTTGAACCCGAGGTTAGACCAAGTTGTGGTGTAAAGCTACCCGGAACCGACCGGCTTAACTAGTAACCGCAACAAAGCCTAATGTGAGAGGTTAAGGCACATTAATTAATTAATGCCTCATGATTAGAGTTAAGTCATGGTCTACTTAATACTTAACCAATTTGGACTTGGTGGATTAATCGGGGTTAAGTCGTGAATCCATCGTTACACTTAACCAAGTTAATCCATGATTAGTAAAAGGGTTAAACCGTACTTAACCCACTAGAAAATCCTAGCAAAGGGGGTCCACTCCAGCAGTAATCCCATGTTTGTATCATCATGACCCTAGGGACTAGGGTAGGGTGGGGCACGATTACTGGACTGGTATAAACGACCAAAAACGACGGCCGGGTGGTACGCCGATGTAGTTCCGGATGGACTATGGTCGTGCACGTAGTCCGTATTTGGAGAAGTCACCCATGGGTACCAGTAGATCGAGACTGTGCACTCATGTTTATGGTGTCCAGGGGTTGACACCCTAGGGCTTGATACACCCGATGGGTGGACCCAGCACAGTCCGACTACAATCATGTTTAGGCCATATTGACACCAACACGTGACGAGTTAGGCTTATAGGGAGCCGATCGACTAGACCGTTTGGTTGGACCTCGTATTAGGGTCACTTCATGTTATTGGACCTCGTATTAGGGTCACTTCATGTTATTGGGCCAAAGCTTGGGCCAAGGGATCAATACTTGTTTATTCAAGTCATGTTAGCTTGCTAGTACACCTGTGGTGCAAAAACCTTAAACCTGATTATGCGATGACACCTTTATCTACCTTGTTGGTTAATCATCATGCTAGTATGTTGTCATCCTTATGTTCATCCCTGCTTCTCATGCCAGTTAACTTTATCAGTTTACATTGATTGTAGTAGGGCTTACTCAGTCTTTTTGACTGACCTGTTTTTCTTTCGCCTCTTTTCTTCCGTTCCCCCCCCCCCCCCCCAGGTTCTCAGGGTGGGAATATTGGAGCTTAGCTTGGATTTCTGATCGCTTGCTTGTGGGGTTTTAGCTCATGTACGGTCTTGACATGAAGCTAGCTATGGTTATCACTTATTTTGGGGATAATACTTATGTATTTCAGTTTTTCAGTGATGTTGTTTTTATCTAGACTTGTGTATTTGGAAAGTTGACATTATGTTGTACCAGACTTGTTTTGAAATAGTTGAAATCTTCCGCTGTTTTACTTATCTTATTTACTCTGTTTACATATATACATATGTTCTTGTTCTGCCTTTATATATTATTATGCATGTTTACCCGGTACAAACGCCCCTCCAAAGTCAGAGTGCTTGCAAGAGCCACCCTGGCGGAGGTGGGGTGTTACATTTGGTATCAGAGCGTATGGTTTACGAGAAGGAACAAAAAGGTTTTTAAAACTTTTGGAAAACTATTTTCAAAACCAAGTATAAAATATTTTCCAAAGAAAAGTCTAGTTTATTTTAAAGGCTATTGCCCAAAAAGCCATTAGCAAAAATTCCTTCGTTTTTCTCCATTCTGAATCTATCTTTTTTCTTCGTTTTCAGTATGGCTGATAACTTTGCTATTCCGAAGGGAGTACACGTACCTGTTTGGTATAGGAGACTTTTGGAGGCTAGGGCGACCGAAGCCGGCCCCGCCGATGTTCCTCCTCCTCCTCCGATAGTTAATGTTCCTCCTCCTCCTGTCGCTGAGGTTCCTCTTCCTCCTCCCCCTCAGCATCCACAAGAGGATTTCCCGGAGATTTGCAAAGACTTTAAGGCGATGGGTTGCAAGAATTTTGTTGGGATGGAGACTTCTGTTGAGGCAAGAAACTGGTTAAAGGAAACTGAAAACCTCTTTGCTATCTTAGATATAGAAGATCGTAGGAAAGTTCTGTTGGCGGTATGGTTATTGAAAGGGGAAGCAGCTTATTGGTGGGTAGTCACCACCACTACTAGACCAATTGAGACTTGGGATGAGTTTAAAAGAAGGTTTGGACTGAGGTTTTTATCGTCAGCAGAGGAGAACCTTCAAATGGAGAGGTTCCTATCACTAAAGCAAGGGGACATGACCATTAGGGAATACGTGGATAAGTTTAATCAACTTGCTCGGTTCGGTTTAGACTTGGTTAACACAACTCAGAAGAAGGCCATGCACTTTGCTCTAGGACTAAACGAGCCATTGCGCGGTTTGGCCATATCTCATATACCCATCGGAGCGACCTTCGAGAGTTTGGTGAATGTGGCCCTACTCAATGAAGATAATAGGAGTGACAAGCAGGAAATCAAGGTGAATGAGTCTCAAAACAAGAAAACGGGGCCCAAAAAGGAAATAAAAAAGAAGGAGGAGAAGTCTAAAGATAAGAAGGAAAAGAAGTGCTTTACTTGTGGAAGTTCGACTCATCTTATTAAGGATTGTAAGAAGAGGAAAAGGAAGAATGGTGAATGCTTTTTCTGCGGTGAGACTGGACATTTCATCAAAGATTGCCCGAAGAAGCAAGGGCAAGGTCAGACTCAGTGTGCAAGACCGTCTAAAGGGCGAGTTCATCCCCTGAACATCGTTCTTCCAGCTTATGATCGAGGTAGTGTTTCTGTTAAAAGTCTTGTTTACATTTCTGATTTTCCTGTTTATACTTTGTTTGATTCTGGCGCATCGCATAGTTGTTTCATCTGATCTAGTTGAAAGTTTGCACCTAAGTACTAGTCTAGTTTATGATCCCGTGTGTGTTTCAAATCCAATTGGGGTTTACGCCCATTTGTCTATTATCTACGTGGATTTGAAAATCTCTATCTTGAGTGTAGAGTTCTCGTGTGATGCTTATATTCTCGGTTTCATGGGGCATGGGTTGATTTTGGGCATGGATTGGTTGTCCAGTTTTGGAGCCATCCTTGATTTTTGAGCATAGGGTTGTGAGGCTCATGACTCGCCTCGGTAATACCATAAAAAAAAAAAATTGTAACCCTATGAGTCCCGGCATGTTGTGTTATCTTGAATCCCTCAATTCGTCTATCGATAGTTTGCAATCTATGAGGGTGGTCCGAGAATATCCTGATATCTTGGGTGAAGTGAAGGGGTTACCCCTAAACGCGAGTTTAATTTCTGCATTTATCTGGTGGATAATGCAAAGCTGGTTTGTTTGCCCGTTCGACACATGGCTCCACGTGAAAGACGGGAGCTAAGTAAGCAAGTGATGGAGTTGCTTGAGAAGAACTTCATTCGATGAAGCATTTCCGAGGAAGGTGCTCTAGTAGTATTCGCTACTAATGTGGACAGTTCGCTTCGCCCGTGTGTTGATTATCGTGAGTAGAACAAGGAGAATAGACAACCATTACCAAGGATCGATGATTGGTTTGATCAGCTTGTAGGAACATCTGTTTTCTCTTGATCTTGCTACTGGATTCCATCAGCTCAGAGTAGCTGAGGATAGTATAGACAAAACTGCGTTCAGAACTCTAGATGGATTCTTAGAATGGCTGGTCATGCCATTCGGTTTGACTAATGCACCCGCCTACTTCGTGGACTTGATGAGTAGGGTGTTCAAGGAGTTCTTGAACAAGTTTGTCGTGGTCTTCGTAGATGATATTCTGATCTTCTCTAAGGATGAGGAAGAGCACGCAAGGCATCTCGTGAAGGTGATGGATACGCTTAGAGCCCATCAGTTGGAAGCCAAGACCTCCAAATGTCATTTTGGAGAAAAGAAGTTAGATTTCTTGGGCACATAGTTTCTAAGCAAGGCTTAGCGGTGGATCCCGCTAAAGTGGTCGCGGTTCAAGACCGGAAAGCTCTGACGAGGACAAGTGAAGTAAGAAGCTTTCTCAGTTTAATTAATTAGTTAGCGTCCCTTGAGCTTAGACCTACCCTTCTGGATCAAGTAGGGACTTCACAGAAAGAAGACCCGCAGTTAGTCGAGATCATGGACAAGTTGATTCGAGGCGAGATTTTAAGACACCTAGCTATAGATGACAAGGGATGGCTAAGACGCAATGAGAGAAAGAAGGCTCTTGAAGATGCACATCACTCGAGGAGGTGGCCGAGTTTGTTCCAAGGTGCATGTTGTGCCAACAGATTAAGGCCGAGTCATAAAAAGCCCGGTGGGCTATTACATCCATTGGAGGTCCCCGCAATGAAAGTAGTAAAGCGTCACGAAGGATTTCGTGGATGGACTGCCTAGATCAAGGAAAGGGAATACGAGCATGTGGGTCATAGTAGGTAGACTCACGAAGAGTGCTCATTTCACTCCGGTAAAGAGCGAAAGGACTGCATCATAGCTAGCGACAGTTTACTTTCAAGAAATAAAGTGGTTGCACGAGGTTCCCTAAAGTATAGTTAGTAACTATGACTCAATCTTCACTAGCCAGTTTTGGGATAGTCTCGGAAAGTCATGGGCAAGCAACTGAATCTAAGTACGGCCTATCATTCGCAGGCGGATGGTTCATTTCGTTCAAGCATGAGTTATAAAAAATCACGTTAGTAATAGCAATTGGCAACGTGGATTGGTATTTCCAAGAAAAGTTCTGCTGCGTGGAATACTTTATAGTAAGTAAATGAGATCCAGGATTCACTGGTGAATTTTGGGGAGCTTGCATGAAACCATGAGGTCATAGTTATGTTTAAGCCAAGAATGATAGAAGAGTAAGTGAAAGAGGAAGACGAAAGGCGACAATGTAATGGGTTCCAACTCATATTGGGAAATATGAGTTAAGAAGCCAAGAAATCATGAGGTAAAAGACGGTCAAAACATAGTGGAGTCAAGCTCAAGGAAACGTGACTTAGAAGACTGAAGGCTAGATACGCGCATCATATCTCTTTCTAAGAGTATATCCTTGATCCTTGTTTCCGGTGGAACTTACTTGCATGTTATCTTTTACATATATCCTCTCGGTCCCGTTCTCGATCCCATTTCTGTTGTAAACTCCATAAGGGGGTGTGACTCATCGGTTAGTAATACATGTCAAGGTTTAAAGGGGTCCGTTAGGTTGACTAAACCTTTTGGGCTTTTATAGAATATGGGTTGGGTTAGGAAGGGATTTCTTGTAATCCAAAAGGAGTATATCTTGCTTATCTTCCCGATCTACTTGTAGCATATCTTTCTTTTGCTATCTATATCGTGTTAATCTTGTCATGAGAACCTTAGGTAGAAACCCTTTGGATGAAACATGTGTTTGAAACATGTTATGCTTGATGTTTGCAAGTGGTTGCAAGTGTTTGCAAGTGGTTACTCGTGGATGCATTATACACATTAGGCACTAGATCGGATCACACACTCCTCATATTGCATATGCATGAGTGTTTACGCTTATTCATGGATGAAAATTTTTGTGTTATCACATGGATGTTGCATATGGATGTATGTTATGTGCACACATATAGATGTTATACATTATGTTAGGAATTGCATACATATGGATTCATTTCACTAACATAATTTGCATTGATGATATTTGCATTAGATAAGTACATATACACACACCTTTGCATATGTTCATACAACATTTAGAATCTTGTAAGGACAATGATTGCTCGTGGATGATGTTTTGAGTAGATGGATGTTGGATGGTAGGATACGTTCTTCCTAACTTGAAGATTTCGGGGACGAAATCCTTTAAGGAGGGGAGAATGTAACAACCCGTATTTTCAATAACCTGTTATAACGTAAATCGAGGAAGAATTTAATTTATAAATCTGAATCAAGGGATACGGGCTATGCCATTGCGTTCATCTCGGAAAAATACGCGAAATAGAGTCCGAGTTTTCGAAAATCGGAGTCCGTATGACCCGATTAAGGCCCAATGAAGTTTTCAGAAAATTTCAAGTTCAAAACAGATTTGAATTTCAAGTTCAAAATTCGAATTTCGGGCCTGGAAGGCTAGGCGGGAAATTTCCCGCCAAGCCAACCAAGTCGACAGGCCTGTCGACTTGGCAGTCGACTTGGTTGGACCCAAGTCGACAGCCCTGTCGACTTGGCTGTCGACTTGGTTCAGCCGGGCAGTTTTGCCTGGTGCACCATTTTGGGGTTTTGGGGCCAGATTCGGTTTTAAGGGCTGAGATTGGAATTAGGGTTTAATCCTAAGGTTGAAACTAATCCTAATCTCTATAAATAAGCCCTTAACCTAACCCTAAATCATCATTATTCAACCCTACAATTAAACTATGGCAAAATTATTCCTATCATGGCCTCCACTCTCTTCATAAAATTTCTAAGTTATTTCTATGAGAAATTTTCCATGCATACAAGTGTTTTCAAGCTTGTATGAGTGTCATTATCTTGCATTCAAGTCAAGTTTCCATATTTACATCATAAAGCAAGGGTTTTGATCATTTTGGCTCAAGGGTTTTTCTATTGGAGCTTGCATTTTGGGTTTATTTGATTGCATAAGGGCTTTGTCTCAATCTATATATATTTTTGTGTCTTTATAAGCATCGTAAGTCCTTTTCTACTTTCATATTTAAACTCTAAAGTTAAATGAATGATGCAAGTTTGGCTGATCATTATGATATGCAAGTTTGTCATGATATGCAAGTTTACTATGTCATGTTATGCAAGTTTGATATTTTATGATATGCAAGTTTGCCATGTTATGTTATGCAAGTTTGCCATGTTATGATATGCAAGTTGTCATGTTATGTATGCAAGTTTGGGTGGATCATTTTACTCATGTTATCATGTTATGCAAGCTTACCTTGAGTATATGAACATAAAGCTTCAAGCTTTATGCTAAAGGTTGCATTTTGGCAACATGTAAGTTATCATATCTCTTATGATAACTTGCATGTGAGGCTAAATGCGAACTTATGGCCATTTCTACATGTCATGTAGCACCATGTATCACCAATATGTTAAGTTTGGTTTTATGCATACTTTTGAGGCCTAAAAATGTAATATGCAAGTATATGAACATATGTACATTTCATATGCCACCATGTTAAACTTGTGGCTTCAACACCTTTTGTCATCTTTATGCCAAGTTCCCTCTTTCTATCCTTTATGCGCTATTGCGATTATGTAAGCGATGGGATTGCGTTTGGGGTTGGGTAAACTTAAAAGACATGAAAACATAAGATTGGGAATTTACCTATTAAGTTAGGTCTACCCATTGGGAATTTACCTATTAAGTTAGGTCTACCTAAATGCTTGAAAACTTGTAATATGTTTTGTAAACATAATGGACATGACACTTAGAAAATATAAGTGTGACCAACTCGAGTTTGGGTTGAGTTTGTAGCGTAAAACTACCCGGAACTGACCGGCTTAACTATTTGCTACAAACAATAGGACCCAATGTGAGAAGTTGGTCATGTTGTACCTTGAACCCGAGGTTAGACCAAGTTGTGGTGTAAAGCTACCCGGAACCGACCGGCTTAACTAGTAACCGCAACAAAGTCTAATGTGAGAGGTTAAGGCACATTAATTAATTAATGCCTCATGATTAGGGTTAAGTCATGGTCCACTTAATACTTAACCAATTTGGACTTGGTGGATTAATCGAGGTTAAGTCGTGAACCCATCGTTACACTTAACCAAGTTAATCCATGATTAGTAAAAGGGTTAAACCGTACTTAACCCACTAGAAAATCCTAGCAAAGGGGGTCCACTCCAGCAGTAATCCCAAGTTTGTATCATCATGACCCTAGGGACTAGGCCAGGGTGGGGCACGATTACTGGACTGGTATAAGCGACCAAAAACGACGGCCGGGTGGTACGCCGATGTAGTTCCGGACGGACTATGGTCGTGCACGTAGTCCGTATTTGGAGAAGTCACCCATGGGTACCAGTAGATCGAGACTGTGCACTCATGTTTATGGTGTCCAGGGGTTGACACCCTAGGGCTTGATACACCCGAAGGGTGGACCCAGCACAGTCCGACTACAATCATGTTTAGGCCGTATTGACACCAACACGTGACGAGTTAGGCTTATAGGGAGCCGATCGACTAGACCGTTTGGTTGGACCTCGTATTAGGGTCACTTCATGTTATTGGACCTCGTATTAGGGTCACTTCATGTTATTGGGCCAAAGCTTGGGCCAAGGGATCAATACTTGTTTATTCAAGTCATGTTAGCTTGCTAGTACACCTGTGGTGCAAAAACCTTAAACCTGATTATGCGATGACACCTTTATCTACCTTGTTGGTTAATCATCATGCTAGTATGTTGTTATCCTTATGTTCATCCCTGCTTCTCATGCCAGTTAACTTTATCAGTTTACATTGATTGTAGTAGGGCTTACTCGGTCTTTTTGACTGACCTGTTTTTCTTTCGCCTCTTTTCTTCCCCCCCCCCCAGGTTCTCAGGGTGGGAATATTGGAGCTTAGCTTGGATTTCTGATCGCTTGCTTGTGGGGTTTTAGCTCATGTACGGTCTTGACATGAAGCTAGCTATGGTTATCACTTATTTTGGGGATAATACTTATGTATTTCAGTTTTTCAGTGATGTTGTTTTTATCTAGACTTGTGTATTTGGAAAGTTGACATTATGTTGTACCAGACTTGTTTTGAAATAGTTGAAATCTTCCGCTGTTTTACTTATCTTATTTACTCTGTTTACATATATACATATGTTCTTGTTCTGCCTTGATACATCATTATGCATGTTTACAAGGTACAAACACCCCTCCAAAGTCAGAGTGCTTGCAAGAGCCACCCTGGCGGAGGTGGAGTGTTACAGTTTAATCTTTTATCGTGATTTACAAATCAAAGTTTTGATTTTTATTTTGAAATGAATAACATTAATAAAGATTCGATCTTTATTTTTGATTTATTAAAATGAATCTTTGTTTTCGTTTGTATAAAATGAATCTTTGTTTTTGTTTATAAAGCTTGAAACTTTATTTTTATTTATAAAGATTAAAACTTTATTTTTTTTTATATAAAAATTGAACCTTTGGTTTTGTTAACAAAGATTACACCTTTGGTTTTGTTAACAAAGATTACAACTTTGATTTTGTTTGCAAAGATTACAACTTTGATTTCGGTTACAAAAATTACAACTTTGTTTTTTATTATAAAAGGCTAAATCATTGTTTTTGTCTATAAAGATTAAAACTTTGTTTTTGTCTATAAGAGGCTAAATCTGTGTTTTGATAATAAAGTTTTGTTCTTTATTTTAAAACGATTAAAACTAATAAAGTTTTGTTCTTTATTTTGAAACGATTAAAATAAATAAAGTTTTGTTCTTTGTTTTGAAATGATTAAAATAAGTTTTGATTTTATTTTTGAATAATTAAAGTTTTGATTTTGTTTTTGAAATAAAAGATTTAATTTTTATTATAAATTAGTTAAAAGAAATGTGTTGCAACATAAGTGTCATGTTATTATCATCTTGTTCAACATGAAAACTTGACATCGAATAGTTGAAACTTGAAATATGTGAACATGCCAAATTGTGTATGTTATGTATGTTTCTATTTAAGCGCATGTACACACTGCCATTTACATGTGACCTGACTTGTTTATGTGATTGGACGATCAATTTTCACACATCGTCCAGAAGCACAGTTTATTTTATTCGAACTTGTGTTGGTTGAAAACCCCACACGGGTCAGGGGTTGACATTTGAATACACGTCACCCTTGTGGTTAATTAGAAATGCACTTTGGCCATTAATGGATGTTTGATAATTGTTATGAGATAAATGAATGAAATCTGTATAATTGAATTATATGGAAATGGTGTGGGTCTCATTCCAATTTTGAATGAAAGAAATAATTTTCATTTATTATTCAATTAATGGAATTAATTGACGCTTGAATCAAGGAAACTAAATTTCTATTATTTAGAAAATTTTAATGAATTATTAAATTAGTAAAATTACATTCCAAATATAACAAGAAGATTAGAATTGAAAAGCTTTCGTTTTTATGTTAACACTAAATTTAAAAGATGTGATTTCAAAATTTAACATAAATGGATTGATTGGAAAAGATTACATTTAATGTTGGAACGGTAGGTTTTGATATCGTAATTAAAAACCATTTTTGATGTAATTATTATTATAATATTATAATAATAGGGAAAGGTCGATATTTATTGAAAAATTGGAAAGGCAATATAAAGAATATTTCAATGTAAAGTTATACTTTGGAACATATGATATTTTAGAAGTTAATTATTTTTTTTAAATAATATTTTTAGAAAATAATTATAATTATAATTATAATTGTTCTTGGACATGAGGTTAGGTCACGTTTATGGCGGAAGTCTGCCCGGAACCAACCGGCATATCCAGCAGCCATAAATGTTGGGCCTAATGTGAGAGGTCCAAGTACACGAATACAAATTGGGTTTTGACTCGAGGTTAAGCCCAACTGTGGAATAAGTCTGCCCGGACCTAACCGGCATATCCAGCATCCACAAGTTGTTAGCCTAATGTGAGAAGTCTGGCCCATTATAAAACATAAATGGATAATATAACGAATTGGATTATTTAATCCATTTTAAATAGAAACATCATTTTAACCTGAATAAGTTTATTAACTAATATTATCCATGAATATTAAAAAAGTTAATTTTAAAATTAATATTTTGAAAATAATATTTTAATGTGAGAAATGATATTTTGACCAGAATAAATGGTTTATTTATTTTAAAATAAATAAAAGGGAATTAAAAAAATGGTTTTATTATAACCACAGATTTACAATGAAACTTGAATTTGGGTTTATCGTGAATTACGTTTTAAATAACATTTATTCTTTAACCCGGATTAATGAGGGGATTAATTTCCTAATTTTTGATTAATTATTTAATAATGACTTTTGAAGGTTAAAACGAAATATGGTTTTAATTAAAACTTTAATTAGATTGGAGAGGAATTAAGTAAATAAAATTACTGAACTAAGGATCGAAAATGGAGTTCCACCAGTTTAACTCCATGCGTTAATTAAATCTTTAATTAGATTTAAATAGGTAATGGAAATTAAGTTTACCTGAACCAATTGGGATAAAAGATCGGGATGAAATTAATTAATTTATAATTATTTCGATAAGGCGTAAATTCCGATTAGGTTGGATAAACCATAATTTGGTTTAATATGGATAAATAAAGATTGAAGATTAAATTAAAAAGATTTATCTTTGATAAAATTAATGGGAACCTTTCCCTAAGAATATGAATATTTTATTTAAAGAATATTCGGAATTGGAATGAGACGTTGGTTGAATTTTATTATCACATGTTTTTAAATCACGTGAGTTATTCAGAAAGACCGGGTTTAACCCATTCTGAATAATCATCACGACGATCAAGAATCGAAGACGAAGACGGTGATTGAAGAACGAAGGTTTTCACATCGTTGGGATGATGATGACTGGTATCTTGAATTGGGATTGGCCTTCCAAGGCAAGGTATTTGGTAATGATCGTCCAAACGCATTTGGAGATCGACGGACACGATGTTTCGCTCAGACCCAGAGCGGACTTGTAAATGGATTGCGTGTCTGTCATTGTATTCCTTTCTACTGTATTTGTTGAACGCTACCGATTATATATTTCTGTTTGGTGGTGAAGAATTTATTCTTTACTTATCACCCTTCTCTAAGACGTATGAGCTTAGAGGTTATATATATATGGGTAGATGATCAATAATATGGTAGGGTATGACAATGTGGCACGCCAAGATGCAAATTGATCAAGGCTTTTGTTGAAAAGCAGGGCGTTGTGGAATGATCAAAGCATAGCCTATTACGGCATAGCTTTGTGTATATCGTAACTTCGCGAGTCTCACACCCCAGTATGAGTCAAAAACGGGATATGGACCATAGGGAGTGCACACGTTTCTTTCTAGCTAGAGTGGTGTCAGTGACCTACCAGCCCTGACATTTTACTTATGTGCATGATGGATTTTGAGGCGCCTCAGAATTTTATAGGCCGATAGTGGTCATATTATAGCTTCAAAGGAACCGGGAAGCGTGTGTTCACGCATAGTCAATCCACTGCCGATAGGCGGGGACCGGCCCTATCGCATCCAAGGGTTCACTACGGGGGATCCTGAGGCATTTGCTAGAGTGTCTCGAATCGGAGAGGAGCTTGCCCCTAGCCTCGACTCATGATGGAAACCCAATTCCCAATACGCCCTTGCGGTTTTGATTGTATAACTAGTATGACGACATAGTATATGGTACCTATGCCGTCTAGGATTGATATTATATTTGAATGTTTTAAATATATATATACACACTAATAATAATATCATTTTCACGTATCAACCATCTTTTGACCATTATAAGGTAAAACCCTATCCTCTGGTGTGCGTTGCATTGTGTGATGGGACCTGGGTCTTATAATGGTTTCATTTTTTAAAAAGCATTGTGTTATTTGACGATTTACTTTAATTATGCACTGGAAATCCAATCGAGTAAACTCGTTCTGCGTTAGCGGCGTGGTCCTGTGATTAGTCTACTTATTAGATAAGTTAAATAAAGAATTCTCACACCAGTCCCACGACTGACCTGTAGTTTGTCTCACCTTGCAAACTCGGGTGCCCTCTTTCCACACGGGCAGTCGAGTAGCTTTTGCAGATATAGTTAAGCAGGATCCTGGATTGAAGTCTGAAGCTGGGTCCAGAATATTGATGGCCTTCCGCTGAGATTAGTTCCGCTGCAATGTATTTAATTTATTGTAAATGTATCTTCCGCTGTATTATTTATTGATGTACTCTGATATATTCTGTACTCTGATGTAACATTTATTATTGATGTTATAAAAGTCTGTGTTTTTGTTTTGATGTGCTATATGCCCAAAGTTAACGTACGCGGGTTTTGAACGGTCTTGATCGATCTTGATATCGATTGGGATCGGGCGAAATTCGGGTCGTTACAGCTGGTATCAGAGCTTTGGTTAGCTCAAATCTTTGGGGTACAATTCATTAGAACTAAATAGAAGATTCATCAGAGGTTGGATTAGTAATATCCAATAAGAACACTCATTAGTGATAGGATCAGCAGTATCCTAGAATGAGAATACTCATTAGAGATGGGTTTAGCAATGCCCTAGAATGAGTCAAAGTAGAAAATTCATAATTAATGTACTTGTTATATATATAATTTGATTTTTGAAAATATGATTTTTGAATATATAAAAGTTATATATTCTGAAAATTTAAACAACTAATTGATTGATGATTGTGTTGTGTGAATATGAATTCAACTAATAAAATGATTAAACAATTAAAGAATGAAAATTAAATTAGTTAAATAAACAACTTTTAGCTTCGTTCCTTTTCAAGGACGAAAAAATTTTAAGTGGGGGAGATTGTAACAACCCGGAATTTTGGGGCCAATTTTAAAATTTTATTTTAACAAATTTTAATGGATTTTTAATATTTAAAATAACTTATTTTAAATAATAACAATGAAAATTTTATTTTAATCGAAGTTAGAATTTATAAATTTATATTACGAGCCTGAAATGGAACGATAATTTCAAATTTCGATTTTAAACTTTGAATAATAATATAAAATTTAATGTGATTTTGAACAATGTTGGTATAAATATTAAAATTAATGTTTTATGTCATCGATTGTTAAAATATGAACATAACTTGATTTATTGAGAATTGATTCTAAATGGCTTTATATATGATAATGATAATGTTTAATAATCTATTTATAATGGAATTTGAAATTTATGTTGAATTAACAATATAAAATAATTTTGGGGTTTATTTTATATTGGTAATCTTAATATATGGAAATAATATAGATCCATTCGGTTTTGCAATGAAATTTCAACTAGTTATAAGCATAATAATAAGCATTTATTTTATAGATAGTCCTGGTTGGTTGGTTATTTGTAATAATAGGAATTCAATCAAATATTGTAAATAAATGGTAAGATTTTACGTACTCAATTGAATATTATTAAGTTAGAATAATTAACTTGTATGTGTATCCATTTATTTATTTGTTTGCAACAATAAGCATATAATATTTAATTAGGAGTTGTAACAAGTCATAAATTGCAAAAGCCAAGGTTAACGTATTGAAATAAAGTAGAAACAAATTGCAATAAAGATAATTGAATGGTGTAGTTAATGGAAATTAAGAATAGTAAGTAAAGGAATAAATCAAATGTTTGACTAATTTTAATAATAACGATAAACGAAAATTACTAATGTAGTAGGATATGAACAAAAATGTTAACTATACCTTTAAATTCAAGATTGGTTGAATAAAAAGAAAACAAATTAAATCAAACCGATTTAGTAGAATTAAATATATACTTAATGAAGATTTAATTATGGTTGAAACCAAACATGGCAAATTAGTGTAATAATTAACTTTAAATTTGTTATGTGAATTTGTCATAAATTGTGGTAAACATTAGAATAATCAAAACGGGAAAATTTGTTGCTCATGTAGGAAAGTTAATTTATTCATTTGATTTATATATAAATCGGTTTAATGAACTTTAATCAAATATAATTTAATCCTAAAAATTGGATTAAAGATGTACAAATGAAAATTCGAATACTTTCTTTATTTGACCATTGAAATTCTTTGACTAGAAATAAATCTTATACAAATCTATTTTAACCAAATTTCCAACCTACAAATAATCTCTCATTCTAACCTTACCCTCATTTGTTATTCTCTGACCTAGCCATCACTCTCAAAAAAGGGAAAATAAATATACAACAATGGCCTCTGCCTCATTCAAAATTAAAAAAAAAAGATCAATATCTTGTGAACCTCTCATCGAAAAAAATTCTAAAACTAGTCTCATTCAACTCAGATGAAGATTCTCTTTGATTCTATGCTTTGTGGTGGAAGCTTTGCAAATCGGTGATGGATTCGACTTAGTTCCAGTAAACAATGATGAAGAGGAAGAAGAACCCGTTCTTTTTAATCAACGTGATTAATCAGTTAAAGATGGTGATTAGTCTATTTAATCAATTTATTTCTTAAATATGTTATCAAATTTTAAAGATCTATAACTTGTTCGAATTTCATCAGGAATCACTGAAACTACTTGCGTTGGAATCCTTGTGATGAGGTCTAGACGATGGAACCTACCAGATTTGAGATGGAGCATTCTACATTTTTTTTTTGAAAATTTAAACCAATCAAGGTGAGATTCTATTTTTTTATATATAATTAATTTAATTGAATTATATTATCATTATATAAAATGAATGTTGTATGGATTGAATTGTTGTATGGTGGAAATTGATGTTTGTGGCCTGTATTGTTATTGACGTGTTGTATGATTGGTGTTGGAATTGATTATGGGAATTGTTATTCGATGTCAAGTAGAAAGATTATAATAAAAAGTTTAATCTTTTGTTTTGATTTATAAATAAAGTTTAATCTTTTATCGTGATTTACAAATCAAAGTTTTGATTTTTATTTTGAAATGAATAACATTAATAAAGATTCGATCTTTATTTTTGATTTATTAAAATGAATCTTTGTTTTCGTTTGTATAAAATGAATCTTTATTTTTGTTTATAAAAGATTAAATCTTTGTTTTTTTTTATAAAGCTTGAAACTTTATTTTTATTTATAAAGATTAAAACTTTATTTATTTTTATATAAAAATTGAACCTTTGGTTTTGTTAACAATGATTACACCTTTGGTTTTGTTAACAAAGATTACAACTTTGATTTTGTTTGCAAAGATTACAACTTTGATTTCGGTTACAAAAATTACAACTTTGTTTTGATTATAAAAGGCTAAATCTTTGTTTTTGTCTATAAAGATTAAAACTTTGTTTTTGTATATAAGAGGCTAAATCTTTGTTTTGATAATAAAGTTTTGTTCTTTATTTTGAAACGATTAAAACCAATAAAGTTTTGTTCTTTATTTTGAAACGATTAAAATAAATAAAGTTTTGTTCTTTATTATGAAATGACTAAAATAAGTTTTGATCTTTATTTTTGAATAATTAAAGTTTTGATTTTGTTTTTGAAATAAAAGATTTTATATTTATTTTAAACTAGTTAAAAGAAATGTGTTGCAACATAAGTGTCATGTTATTATCATCTTGTTCAACATGAAAACTTGACATCGAATAGTTGAAACTTCAAATATGTGAACATGCCAAATTTTGTATGTTATGTATGTTTCTATTTAAGCACATGTACACACTGCTATTTACAAGTGACCTGACTTGTTTATGTGATTGGATGATCAATTTTCACACATCGTCCAGAAGCACAGTTTATTTTATTCGAGCTTGTGTTGGTTGAAAACCCCACACGGGTTAGGGGTTGACATTTGAATACACGTCACCCTTGTGGTTAATTAGAAATGCACTTTGGCCGTTAATGGATGTTTGATAATTGTTATGAGATAAATGAATGAAATCTGTATAATTGAATTATATGGAAATGGTGTGGGCCTCATTCCAATTTTGAATGAAAGAAATAATTTTCATTTATTATTCAATTAATGGAATTAATTGACGCTTGAATTAAGGAAACTAAATTTCTATTATTTAGAAAGTTTTAATGAAATATTAAATTAGTAAAATTACATTCCAAATATAACAAGAAGATTTGAATTGAAAAGCTTTCGTTTTTATGTTAACACTAAATTTAAAAGATGTGATTTCAAAATTTAACATAAATGGATTGATTGGAAAAGATTACGTTTAATGTTGGAATGGTAGGTTTTGATATCATAATTAAAAACCATTTTGGAAGTAATTATTATTATAATATTATAATAATAGAGAATGGTCGATATTTATTGAAAAATTGGAAAGGCAATATAAAGAATATTTCAATGTAAAGTTATACTTTGGAACATAGGATATTTTAGAAGTTAGTTATTTTTTTTTAAAATAATATTTTAAGAAAATAATTATAATTATAATTGTTCTTGGACACGAGGTTAGGTCACGTCTATGGCGGAAGTCTGCCCGGAACCAACCGGCATATCCAGCAGCCATAAATGTTGGGCCTAATGTGAGAGGTCCAAGTACACGAATACAAATTGGGTTTTGACTCGAGGTTAAGCCTAACTGTAGAATAAGTCTACCCGGACCCAACCGGCATATCCAGCATCCACAAGTTGTTGGCCTAATGTGAGAAGTCTGGCCCATTATAAAACATAAATGGATAATATAACGAATTGGATTATTTAATCCATTTTAAATAGAAACATCATTTTAACCTGAATAAGTTTATTAACATATATTATTCATGAATATTAAAAGAGTTAATTTCAAAATTAATATTTTGAAAATAATATTTTAATATGAGAAATGATATTTTGACCAGAATAAATGGTTTATTTATTATAAAATAAATAAAAGTGTTAGACCCAAATATGGTTCTAACACCCAACTTGATTAGAAACAAGATAAAGTAAGGCAGAAATAAAAAGGGACACACAAGGTTTATAGTGGTTCGGCGAAGAAATGCCTACGTCCACTTGGTTTTCACTATATTCAGTAATTCAGTTACAAATGCCGTGTAAGATTCGCTCACAACTCACTTTTATTCACTCAAAATGATAAAAACAGGAAATGAGAGATGGTTTGGATTTTCCGGGAGTAAAGGAATTCGGACGATGGAGGTACTTGGATTCTCGAAAGTGCTGAAAAAGATCCTTCTCTTTGTCTCTAGATGGGGTATTTATAGGTGTGAATTTGCCTGAGATGCAATCCGGGTCGGAACACGTGTCATCCATCGCACTCTCTTCGGGTTCGGATGGGCTATCAAGCTGACAACGCATCAATGAGATGGACATTAGGGGTAGGAATTAGTCACATCCGGTCCGGTTCTCCAGGCGACTTTATAGGAGATTTTCCTGGATCATGGGTGCGGGTCGGAGACGAGCAGGTTGGGGGCTCGGATCGGAATACCCGATCCGAACCGGAGTAGCTTGGACGTCTCTCCTTCTCTAATCATACTCCGCTCCGCTCCAGCTTCATGGCAAGCAGATGGCTTTCCGATTTACTTGAGATTTATTGACCTTCCGATCCGATCAGATATGCTTCGCCAATTTATCCAGTAGGAGATATCCGATCCGAACAGAGAATTCTATCCGATCCGAACCGATATGCTGCTACCACTCTGAAGTGTGGTGTTTTCTTCCGATCCGAACCGATATGCTGCTACCACTCTGAAGTGTGGTGTTTTCTTCCGATCCGAACCGGAGTCTTATAACTTAAAATACTCTTCAAGGGTTGGTTTCTTGACTTTGTGTTGCCTAGTTCACAAAGTAGGCTAACATTTTGCCCCCTCAAAGGATGGTTTCGTTGTACAAAGCGTGCTTTGATGTCGTTTAACCAGAATTGTCAAGAGTAATGCACGGACTTCTGTTCGGTTCGGCGTCCGACCCGAACACATCTTCCTCATTTTTGAGCAGATTTGGGAACTTATCTCGCCATGTAATGCTTCTTGCAGGTATACTCCTCCTTTACTCTCCTTCTCTTCAATTCGAGTCGGATGCTAAATCAACGTGTGAAGTTTCCACTCGGTTCGGATTCCGATCCGAAGCGTATTCGTGGATTTATTTCTTAAACATTGGGCCTTCAGAGAGAGTTGTGCTACTGGGCTTCCACTCCGGTCCGATCGGGCGAGACAAAATAGGGAGACGAGGAGTCAACTCCATTCTTTATATAAACCCATCGCCGTCTTCATTTCTTTCTTCTTCGTTTCTATTGCCGCTCGGACCCAAGCATCGAAAACCTTAAAAACTCTAAAACTCCTAACTCCTTTCTTGTAGATTCCTCAAATCAAGCACATAGGTAGCTTTTTAATCTCGAATAACATCGTAATAAACGTTCTTGATTTCACTTTACGGTCGATTGGAACGGTTTAGACACAGAGCTTCGCTTGAATTCCACGTCGTCACTGGTGGATGCGCCGTCACTTCGAGGCGTCGCGAGGCTGGAGAGGGCAAATTTCTGCCCTTAACAATAGCTTTGGCGATGAAACGGACTCGTTCGTGGGAAAGGGGGAGAAGAGGAAGAAGACAAGGAGCGTGGTGACCAACTGGAGTCGGCTCGGGTAGAAGACGAAGGAGCGGAAAGGAAGGAGTAGGATAAGAGATCGGTCCGGGTTTCACACTTTAGAAAGACAGGGAGGACAGAAAACGTCGGTTCGGGTCGGGGAAGTGAAGGTCGAAGTAAATGGATCGGTTGAGTGGTGCTAGTTCGGTTCGGATCGGGCCATCCGATCCGATCAGATCAGTCCTGCCTCCGAACCCATTGCTTCCCTTGTCTCGAACTGGCCCTACTCTAATGACGCATCCGAACCGATTACTATCTGTGTTTGTATTGAGCCAGCCATCATACACATATCCGAACCGATCCGAACATATCAAATTTGGCATATAAAGACTACCCAATTAATTCAACTAACGCTTACTCTAGATGAATATGCTTCGCGAACAGTTAGGATAGTGCCTTGCGAACATAAACGAGAATCAAGGACAAATCTGACTATTATTTTCTCTTTAAAGCTTCGTCTTGCATTGCTGTACTTCTATTTTGTATTTCCCACATTTGTTGCATACACTTTAGTTCACACACATACACAAAAAGGGGGACACGGGATAATTCACTCTAATCCGTGCTATTGCTTCTTCAATAGTTCCATGACAATGAGGCCCAGACGCTCTTCTCGTTTAGCTGAGAGGAAAGAAGCTCCAGAAACTTCCAACAAAACCACTCTCGAGGATATATCTTCTTCATCTGACCCAGAATGGGACAGCGAGGGTCCGGATTACGGAGTTGGTCATCGGGAAAGCGATGAAATGTCTTCAGAAAATGAAGTTTCCCTAGGCTTTGAGGAGGAAGGAGGGATTGGTGACAACCGAGCACCCGATGAATTTGACTCAGCCATTATATTGGAATCACCTCCAGATTCCGTAGAATCAACAATTGACAATGACCGACTCGTGAGAATTTGCTTGAAGTACGGAATAATGAAGAGAGACACTCTAGTGCCCTCACGTTCTGACCGTCCACATAAACCTCCAGAAGGATATATGACGGTCACTCGTCTGATGTGCATGGTTGGCGCCATTCCTCCTTTCTCGCCTTTCATCGTCGACTTCTTAAGACAAATGCGGATTGCCCCCATGCAGCTGCATCCCAATTCATATGCCTATCTGCATACCTTATTCATAGCATATCGTGAAATTCTAGGCGTGGAGCTTACGTTTGACGATGTTCATTTCTTCTATAATTTCAAACATCGGACTAGGGAAACCCCTTCTTTCTGTTACTTTGAGTCGGTCCCAAAGAGGAAGATAATCTCTACACCGTTTAGCAGCAAGGCTGGAGATTCCAGACTGGAGTGGTTCTATATAAAGCAACAGTCTGGATGCGCCAGAAGATGGACAAAATCAAGTAAAGCACTGATTTTCTGACCCTGGACTCTATACACTTGAATCATCACCCTGACCTGTTTTTCCTTTTTATTTGCAGTCGATAATCCCAAACAGGTATCAGACCAAGTGTTCTTTGATCGAATGCACCGTCTCCTCAATGGCGACCAAAAATTCCTTACTATTGACGAGGTTCTTAAAGATGAGTACCTTCATTTTCACGGGCTGCTATCCGTCTACCGTAGCATCGGTCATGGGACGGTCCCTTATGCATATATTCCTCCAGTGGAAACAGTTCCAGAAATAGGAGAAGGCTCGGGAATTCCTGCAGCTTCTCTTCAAACTTCACCCTCTCCCTCTTCCACTCAAGACGATGAGCTGGCTAATCTGGCCAAAAAACATCGTGAAGGGTATGTTGCCCCCGAGGAAACTACCTCGGTAGACAAATCAAAATCTCCCCAAGGGTCGCCACTTCACGCTTCCGAAGGGGATGTTCCCAGCGCCGACGAGCACATATTTCAGGGTTTGGGGGATCTCCCTTTACCCGAGACTATATACACTTCGGAAGATTTCAGAAAGGACCCTCTAGTCTTCACTTCTTCTGAAGAGACTACTCCTGCTAAGGCCAAAGAGCCTGCCCGCACCAGTCTAGCTTCAGACTCGGGTTGGTTGGGGGGACACATACACCACATAGGATGCACTTTGCACCGTAGCACTAGCATTCATTGCACTTCTTTTTCCATGGATCCGTCGATTCTAAACTTCGTTTAACTTATCGTGCAGGTACAATGTCTCGATCCTCTTATGACATAAGAAAGCTTCGCCGCAGCATGTCTAATCCTCCCCAGGATGCCGAATATAACCGCCGGGATGACCGCGGCAGGGAGGAAAGGAGACCCTATGATCCTTATCGATCTCGATCCTCACGCTCCCGCTCACCAGTTCGACCGGAACAGGAAAAATACAAAAGCTATCAAGGTCGTAGAGAGGAGGATAGACCACAATCTAGGGATTCCACTTCCTCCTATGAAAAGCGGGGTAGAGAGAAGACACCTCCAAAGGAAACTGGGTCTAGAAGTAAGCAAAAAGTCCCTGCTACTAAGCGACCTCGGACAGACAAGGGTTCTACAGAATCTTCTTCAGGAAGGGACACTGAACTAACCATCCTCGCCCCTCCTCCACCAGATGCGGGAACCGCAGTAAGGCTGGCATATTTAAAGGAGCAATTTCCCGAGCACTACTTCGAGACTCTGACCTTTCTACCTTCCCTTGAACCTATTTCTTCTAATTGGGCAGAGGAGGCCAGAGCAAAGATTGATTTGGTGGAAAAACAATATACCGAGATGTTCAAGTATTCCCGCACTCTTTCTAGAATCATCCGCACGCTAATGACAAATGCTGACTCAATGCACAAAACTGCAGAGGAAGATGCTAAGGCTCTGAAAACCTTAGGAAAAAATTTAGAAGATACTCAAGCTCAACTAGCTATCGCTCAGAAGAACGCTTCTAACTTCAAACAACAGTTTGAGGACATGCAAAAGCGCTATCATGATTTGCTAGAATCCCACACTCAGGAACGTTCCGAGTTGAAGAAGCAAGCTGACGAAGCCAAGTCAGAGGCTGCTAAGACACGTCTCGCTTATGCTGAGCTTGAGCAGAAAAATGCCGAGTTAGCGAAAAGGAGTGCTGAGCTAGAAAAGAAAAACGGTGATTTGGCTTCAAAATTGTTAGAGGCGGAAAACAGGGCTGCTCTGGCTGAGGGCAACGTTGAATGCGCTATTAAATCTGCGGAGGAAACCCGCAAACAGCTATCAGAGGCAGAGGCCGATATTCAGGGCTTCGGGGAGCTAATGATCGAATTCTTCGCGCACATTATTCGTCGTCGAAACATTTCCTGGATCGAGGACTATCCATCCACTTTGGTTCATGTGTGGAATCAAATCGTTGAGTGGGAAAAAGAAGAGCTTAAGGTCGATTCCCTCGATGAAGATAAGTTGATGGAGAAGTACTTGAGAGACGACGAACCGGAGCGCCTAGCTGAAGGTCGCCGTCTAATTGCTGAGGCCATGGAAGAAGAGAGGCGGAAGTCTAAACAGAAAACCATTCCTGAAGCTGGCTCCTCTTCTTCTGCTCCTGTAACTCCTGAAGTGGAAGGGTATGATCCCGAAAACCCGGGAATTCCCCGATCAACTTTACTATCTCCCATTCCTGAAATAACTCCAGAGGTAGTAGTCACCCCCGCTGAGAAGTCTTCAGAAGGTATCCCTGTCTTTTCTCCTCAACTTGTCAAGGCTACTACTACCTTTGGCTACATGATTGAACGTTCAATGAGAAATCCTTTGCTCTCGCCTGAGTTGATAACCGATGTTTCTCATTTTGTGGAAGAGGTTAATCCTCCGCGAAGACAGATGTAGTTCAAGGAGCTACCGCTGGGACAAAGCCCGCTGATAGGGTCAAAGAAGGAGAAGACAAGGCTGCTTCCACAGAATTGGGGGAAAGAAGTGAATCAACCAAGGTGACTACTCCCCATGACGAAGAAATGATTGCAGCTTTAAAAGACGACGGAGGAGACGAGGGGCATGATGAGGAACCAGAAGTTACAATAACCGGGGAGTCGAAAAGCGCTGAGGACATTACCTTGGCTGCCATGAAGGCTGATCAAGACAAGCGCTTGCAATTAAAGGCTGAAGAATTAGACCCTGAGGTCCTCAAGCCCCTTGCAGTTGTGGATGCAGGTTCAAGGTTAGTGGTTAAGTTCTCAACTAGATCTATCACCGAAGAACTTGCTAAAAAATCTTCTTTTGATTCCAGTGCCCAGCCCTCCGGGAAGAAGTCTGCCGGCTCCAGTGCTACACCTTCAGGAAAAAAGAAATCAAAGCGAATTTTGACTGAAGCAGAGAGGGAAGCAAAGGATGCGGAAAAAGCTGCCAAGAAATCGAAGGCTCATCCCAAACCCAAATAGTGGGTTCTCCTGTGTCCTTTTAGCATCTTTGTAAATCAATAAGTGCTGCCACAACAGCAGCTCCCGCACTTTCTTTTTTAGTCATTTCCCTGTACAAATTTATTCATTTGTAAATAAAAATAATTCACTTTTTGCAATGTTTATCTGTTAGCAGCTCTGCACTTATGTAAAAATGCATATCTATAGTTATGAAACAAAGTTGTGAAGAGGGGAGATATGTGTATGGGTATGTGTCCCCAGTCAATCTCCGTAAGTTATTCAGTGCCTAACTATGCAATCTGGATGCTCCCGATTCTCTAACGGGATAGCATTTCCTGTATCATCAATATCTGTTGTTTTTCCTGGCATTTCTTTTATACTCTTTCTCACTCTCTTGAGAGTTAGAGTTCGAGTTCAGTTATTTGTTTATCCCCCGGTCGTTCAACGGGAAAAGATTTCTTTCTCGGCGCTCGGTCGGAGACGCCTTTATACTCTCTTTCTCTCTGGAAAGTTAGAGTTCGGAGTTGAACCTCTTTCTCAGCGCTCAGTCGGAGACGCTTTTATACTCTCTCTCTTTCTCTGGAGAGTTAGAGTTCAGAATAGAATTTCTTTTTCAGCGCTCAGTCTGAGACGCTTTTATACTCTCTCTCTTTCTCTGGAGAGTTAGAGTTAAGAATGTCGTTTTCTCATTCTTTTATGTCTTATTGCACAAATAATCATTGTGCTTCTTTTTATGCCCAAACTGTTTCAACCTTTTTAGGCTCTAAGTTGTCCTGTATTTTATAATCACAACAGAATAACTAACGAATGGAAATGCATAAAAGTAAATAACACACAATATTTTATAGTGGTTCAGCTAAGTCATAGCCTACGTCCACTTTATAGTCCTTTATTCATATTGTCATATTTTCCAAAGGCAAGTCGTGCCTTATTACAGAGTTTACAGGAAGAACAGCAAAAAGTATAGCATTTCTAATCCAAATATCGCATTAAGTGTTGGGCATTCCATGCTCGAGGGACTTCTTCGCCATCTACGGTCGTTAACTTGAATGTTCCTTTATCAAGTTTCCGTTGGATGACAAAGGGTCCCTCCCATTTTGGGCCGAGGTGAGGAAGGGATGGAAAAACTCTCTTGAGCACCAAATCTCCGGGTTCAAAAGTTCTGAGACGAACTTTTTTGTCATAATAGCGCGCCATCTGACGCCGATGTCTTGCTGCACGCAAGTCTGCTTCGTCTCTTTTCTCTTCGACTTCATCAAGAGACTCAAGTAAAAGTGCCCGATTCGTCATCGGGTCATAATATGTCACCATGTGGGAAGGAACTTCCAGTTCAACTGGAATTACTGCTTCTGAACCAAAGGAGAGGGAGAAAGGGGTATGACCAGTAGCCGTTTTAAACGTTGTTCGATATGCCCACAAAGCTAGGGGCAATTCATCAACCCATTTTGCCTTTGCACGCTCTAATCGCTTTTTGAGGATGGATTTTATTACCTTGTTTATTGCCTCTACTTGCCCATTAGATTGTGGATAGGCAACTGCAGTATATCGTTTGTCTATCTTATATTTCTGGCAAAAGTTTCTGAATTCAGTGCTATCAAATTGGGTCCCGTTGTCGGTAATAACTGTCCTTGGGATTCCGAATCGGCATATAATATTTCGGACCACAAAACTTATCACCTTTCTTGTGGTGATCTTAGTCAAGGGTTCAGCTTCCACCCACTTCGTGAAATAATCCACGGCTACTATGGCATACTTAGCTCCCCCTTTAGCAATCGGTAAAACTCCAATGATATCGATTCCCCATGTGGAAAATGGGCAAGGACTCACCATCGATTTAAGCTGGGTTGATGGTGCCCTGGGGATTTTGGCGAATCTCTGGCACTTATCGCAGCGTCGTGAATAATCAGCTGCATCCTTGTTGATCGTAGGCCAGAAGTATCCGTACCGCAATATTTTCTTTGCTAAAGTTTGACCTCCTGTATGATCTCCACACTCACCTTCGTGCACTTCTCTCAGTACACGCTTGATGTCGTCGTGTGCGATACATCGTAACAGGGGCATAGAAAATCCTTGTCTATAGAGAATATCGTCTTGTATAACATATCTGGTAGCTCTGCGCACTACAGCTCTCTTTTCACTCTTCTTTAATGGGAGTGTCCCATTCTTAAGAAAATTCTTGATTGGAGTCATCCATGATTCCTTCTCTGGTTCCGCTTCAAGAACGAATTCCATTTCCATTGACTCAAAGCTTGGCGACTCCAACGTTTCAATTGGAATTACCTCAGTCCCTTCTGGATTGTCAGAACTAGCTAATTTTGCTAGTCTATCCGCTTTCTGGTTTTCTTCTCTGGGAATATGTGTTATGTTGTACCGCTCTAAGCTACTTAATAGCTCTTTCACTTTCTTAAGGTAAGCGACAAGTCGAGGTCCTCGAGCCGCGAACTCCTCTCGCACTTGACAAACAACAATCTTAGAGTCACAAAATATATCCATCACTTTTACTCCGAGGTCTTTAGCGAGTTTCAGCCCGGCAATCAGGGCTTCATACTCAGAGTCGTTGTTTGTTGCCGAAAATTCTAATCGCAGGGCGTAATATAACGACCGTCCCTCCGGAGTGACTAAGACAATTCCAGCTCCGGATCTTCGGTCATTTTTAGCTCCATCTGTATATAATTCCCACGGATTCATCTTTAGCTTATCCTCGGATTTAACCACTCGGTCATTGATTATTTCTTCCTCTGGAATGGTGAACTCCGCAATAAAGTCTGCTAGAGCTTGCCCCCTGATTGACTTTCGTGGTTGAAAATTCAAATCAAACTGGCTTAGTTCTATGTTCCATTTAATCAACCTTCCCGACGCTTCGGGTCTCTGCAACACTTGTCTTAACGGCTGATCGGTGTATATGGTTATTGGATGGGCTTGGAAGTAGTGACGAAGCTTTCGGGATGCAATCAGGAGGCTGTAAGCAAGCTTCTCGATCTTTGGGTAGTTGCGCTCCGCCGCTGCTAATTTCTTACTCACATAGTATACTGGCCTTTGTACTTTGTCTTCTTCTCGAACCAGAACTGTGCTGACAGCGTGAGCCGAGACTGCTAGATAAACAAATAGTTCTTCGTGGTCTACGGGCTTTGATAAGATTGGCGGTTTTTCCAACAGTTCTAACAGATTTTGAAAAGCCTCGACACAATCGGGAGTCCACTGGAAGTTCTTCTTTCCCCTTTTTATCAAATCAAAAAATGGAACACATTTATCGGTGGCTTTGGAGATGAATCTACTTAGCGCCGCTACCTTCCCTGCCAGACTTTGGACGTCTTTAATTCTCCTTGGTTCCCTGATATTTCTAATCGCCGCTATCTGGCTAGGGTTGATCTCAATTCCTCGGGAACTCACAATGAAGCCAAGGAACTTTCCCGACGCCACTCCAAATGAACATTTTAAAGGATTCAATTTCATACGGTATTTTCGCAAGATACCAAACATTTCTGCTAAGTCTTGCGTATGACTGGAGGACTGCTTTGATTTAACAAGCATATCATCCACATAAACTTCCGTAGTTTTTCCTATTTGACCATAAAACATTCTATTTACCAACCGCTGATAAGTAGCTCCAGCGTTTTTTAATCCGAACGGCATTACAACATAACAATATAATCCCAAATTCGTAATGAAACTCGTATGCTCTTGGTCTGGCACATGCATAGGAATTTGATTGTATCCAGAATACGCATCCATGAAAGAGAGAAGTTCATGACCTGCTGTCGAGTCTACAAGCTGGTCAATTCTGGGAAGTGGGAAACTATCCTTTGGGCAAGCCTTATTTAAATCTGAAAAGTCAATACAAGTTCGCCACTTTCCGTTTGGCTTCTTTACCAAGACAGGATTCGATATCCAGTCGGGATAAATCGAATCTCGAACAAATCCATTTTGCTTCAATTTCTCTACTTCTTCTTTGAGAGCAACCGACCTCTCTGGTCCCAGCATGCGTCTCTTTTGCTTCACAGGCGGATGCTTCGGATTTACATTCAATTTGTGACTGATAACGGAAGGCGATATCCCACACATGTCAGCATGGGTCCAGGCGAACACATCTAAGTTCGCCTTCAAGAAGTTCGTCAGGTCTTTAGCACGACGTGGATCCAATTGGGAACCGATCTTCAAAACTTTTGTCGGATCAGCTTTATCAACAGGAATTTCCACTGTTGCTTCATTAGGAGTTGCATTTCTAGCCTCTGGTTCCTCGTCTTTTCTAGGATCCAGGTCTTCAGGCGTTCCTTTTCGCAACTCCCTTGGGTTCAACCTCTCTAATTGCTATGTCGAGTCCCCCTTTGAGGGAGATGAGGCATCCTTACTCTCAGCATTAACTCCTTTCATCAACATCTTCAGTTCGGCCACATAGCAGGCCCGTCCAGAAACCTGATCCCCTCTTATTACTCCAGTCCCGGCTTCGGTTGGGAACTTTAGTAACAAGCACCAAGGGGCGATACAAATTCTAAACTCAGCGAGGGCAGGCCTCCCTAAAAATGCGTTATATGGCGAATCTACGTCCAGTACTACAAACTGAAGCATTCGCACTCTTCTACGTTCTCCTTGCCCTAGGGTCACAGGCAACTCTATATATCCCATAGGAGCTGTCGTCGCTCCGTTGAAACCTCTAATCCATCCTTCACAAGGTTTCAGATCTTCAGGCTCAAGCTTCATCTGATCAAATGACTTCTTGAACAAAATATTAACGGAACTTCCATTGTCTACTAGTACCTTATGGACCAAAGCCGGCCCAATAGTGGTAGTAATAACCAACGGATCATTGGTGGGAGATTGTATTCCCGTGTTGTCTCGGCTGCGAAACACCACGTCATCGAACATGGTTTTTTGTTGTTTGATGGGGGTAACATCTTCCAAATCGTCACCTTCATTCACATCTAGATGCTTGGCCGCATTCACATATTGGTCCATTGACCTAAAGCTTCGGATTGCCGGGTGAGGTCCGCCTACTATGGAGTTGATGACGATCCCTTTACCTTTCTGCTGCGCGGTAGGCTTAGGAGCAGGTAGGATTTGCTTTGGAGCCTGCTCTCCTTGCCCCCTGTCCCTCGGGGCAACCTTGTACTCATCCAACTTTCCTTCACGCAGCAGCTTTTCAATTACATCCCTCAAATGTCGACACTCATTGGTCGAATGTCCATGTGTTCCGTGAAACAAGCAAAATTTCCCTGTCGCCATTTCTTTCTCGGTCGAATCACGAGGTGGCGGTCTTTTGTACTGCAACACATTATACGTGTCCAGGTAAATATTTTCCAATGTGTCATTCAATGGTGTGTAGTTCTCGTAGTTCTGGAATCGGGGCCTTTTGTTTGGGTCGCTTCCCCTATTTCTGTTTCTCCTGTTACCGTTCGAATTACGGTTGTTGTTGTTTCCCCCGCTTCCAGTATTGCTGTTTCCACCCTTGTTTCCTACATTTACTTCAACCTTGCCAGAACTTTCCCCAGACTGCTTCACTGCAATATTACTCTGCACATTCTCCTTTGAAGCTGTCTCAGACTTTCTCTTCCGGTTTGCCCGGGCCTCCTCTCGTCTTAGATAAATATCGGCTTTTTCGTAGAATATCGCCCTTGTGGGGGGTGTCTTCCCAGAAAGGTAGTCTCCAAACTCAGATTCAGGATCGACTCCTTCCTTCAATGCCATCAGAATAGTGGGCTCATGCGGGTCACTGACCTCGGTTACAGCTTGGTTAAAACGATCTAAATATGCCCTTAAAGACTCTCCGGGTGCCTGTTTGATCCTCGACAATTCAATAACACTCTTGGACTTGCGGGCATGTAGTCGAAACTGGTTCATGAAACGCTCGCTTAGTTCTTTGTAATTAGAAATTGAACGAGGAGGAAGTCGGGTAAACCAAAATAAAGCCACATCTTCTAGGTAAATTGGGAACGCTTTGCACTTTACTTCATCGGGGGCAGCAGCGGCATTCATAAGCCACGAATACCGCATCAAGTGCTGTCCTGGATCAGTCCTTCCGTTATACTTGTCCATCTGTGGCAAGTTAAAGCGTCGGGGAAACTGGAAGTCTAGAATATCGTCAGTGAACGGGGTATGGCTTCGTTCGATGCCATAGTCTTCATTTGTATAATTCCGGCTCTCGGACATAATTCGGCGAACCATTGCCTGTACATCGGCACTAGTTAGGGGCTGTTCAGGTTCCCTAGCCCTAGTGTCCGAGTTCCTTCGGGGCTCTTGCTCAGGAGACGCCCTTCTTCTTCGAGCTGCCTCTGCTCGATTCCTTTCCCTGCGTTCCCGGTCGATCTCGGGAAGAGGGGACTGGAGTCTTTGCCCCCGAGAGGGGCTATCGTTTCCTAATGCTCGTGCGATATCCTCGCGAGATCCCAAAGATCCAAACGTTAGCTGCTCCACGTTCTGAGGTCGTTCGAGTGGCCTTCGTTCACGGGGCCTCTCTTCCTCAGAAGATGAAGATTGATCTACTGGTGTATGACGAACTGGTGACGGAGTTCTTTGCCGGCGGAGCTCATTGATTTCCCGACTCATGAGCCTCATATTTTCCTGCATCATGAGATTGGTGCGCTCATGAACTCTCATAGCTTCCCTCGTGCTCTCAAGCATATCAAGCAAGCGCGAGAAATCTCCTTGAGTGATGGGAGCAGATGGATTGGCCTGGTCTCCAACCCTGGCAGCTGGAATTGGAGCATTCGCGGGGACTCGAGTAGATGTTCCAGCTTCACCAAGCATCGGGTCGGATCGGAGGTAGGAAGTCGGGTCGGATCGGAGCTGGGGTGCCTGGTCGGATCGGTGTGCAGCGAGCAAGTCGGGTCGGTTCAGACTGGGGGAGTGCACTGCTTCAGAGTCTCCAACCCGGATCGGATCGGAACTTTCCCCTTGCTGTCGGTTCGGATTTCCTGCATTAATTCTCCCTGCTGCTGAACTCTGCCCCCTAGACCTTGTTACAACAGCATGTTGCTGATCTTCACCAGCTCCATTTCCTTGAACAGACTGGACTTCCTTGCCTTTTCCTCTGGCCATGAGTCTTTGACAATTACTTCAACGAATGTAAGAAAGTGGAGAAACTTATGGATTCACTTCTTTGAACTCAACGGTCCAAAAAGTAGAAAGAGATCCCGGAAAATGAAGAATTTAGATGAGGGTTCTCAGTGAAAGCACCAAAATGTTAGACCCAAATATGGTTCTAACACCCAACTTGATTAGAAACAAGATAAAGTAAGGCAGAAATAAAAAGGGACACATAAGGTTTATAGTGGTTCGGCGAAGAAATGCCTACGTCCACTTGGTTTTCACTATATTCAGTAATTCAGTTACAAATGCCGTGTAAGATTCGCTCACAACTCACTTTTATTCACTCAAAATGATAAAAACAGGAAATGAGAGATGGTTTGGATTTTCCGGGAGTAAAGGAATTCGGACGATGGAGGTACTTGGATTCTCGAAAGTGCTGAAAAAGATCCTTCTCTTTGTCTCTAGATGGGGTATTTATAGGTGTGAATTTGCCTGAGATGCAATCCGGGTCGGAACACGTGTCATCCATCGCACTCTCTTCGGGTTCGGATGGGCTATCAAGCTGACAACGCATCAATGAGATGGACATTAGGGGTAGGAATTAGTCACATCCGGTCCGGTTCTCCAGGCGACTTTATAGGAGATTTTCCTGGATCATGGGTGCGGGTCGGAGACGAGCAGGTTGGGGGCTCGGATCGGAATACCCGATCCGAACCGGAGTAGCTTGGACGTCTCTCCTTCTCTAATCATACTCCGCTCCGCTCCAGCTTCATGGCAAGCAGATGGCTTTCCGATTTACTTGAGATTTATTGACCTTCCGATCCGATCAGATATGCTTCGCCAATTTATCCAGTAGGAGATATCCGATCCGAACAGAGAATTCTATCCGATCCGAACCGATATGCTGCTACCACTCTGAAGTGTGGTGTTTTCTTCCGATCCGAACCGATATGCTGCTACCACTCTGAAGTGTGGTGTTTTCTTCCGATCCGAACCGGAGTCTTATAACTTAAAATACTCTTCAAGGGTTGGTTTCTTGACTTTGTGTTGCCTAGTTCACAAAGTAGGCTAACAAAAAGGGAATTAAAAAATGGTTTTATTATAACCACGGATTTACAATGAAACTTGAATTTGGGTTTATCGTGAATTATGTTTTAAATAACATTTATTCTTTAACCCAGATTAATGAGGGGATTAATTTCCTAATTTTTGATTAATTATTTAATAATGACTTTGGAAGGTTAAAACGAAATATGGTTTTAATTAAAACTTTAATTAGATTGGACAGGAATTAAGTAAATAAAATTACTGAACTAAGGATCGAAAATGGAGTTCCACCAGTTTAACTCCATGCGTTAATTAAATCTTTAATTAGATTTAAATGAGTAATGGAAATTAAGTTTACCTGAACCAATTGGGATAAAAGATTGGGATGGGGATTAATTAATTTATAATTATTTCGATAAGGCGTAAATTCTGATTAGATTGGATAAACCATAATTTGGTTTAATATGGATAAATAAAAATTGAAGATTAAATTAAAAAGATTTATCTTTGATAAAATTAATGGGAACCTTTCCCTAAGAATATGAATATTTTATTTAAAGAATATTCGGAATTGGAATGAGACGTTGGTTGAATTTTATTATCACATGTTTTTAAATCACGTGAGTTATTCAGAAAGACCGGGTTTAACCCATTCTGAATAATCATCACGACGATCAATAGTCGAAGACGAAGACGGTGATTGAAGACCGAAGGTTTTCACATCGTTGGGATGATGATGACTGGTATCTTGAATTGGGATTGGCCTTCCAAGGCAAGGTATTTGGTAATGATCGTCCAAACAAATTTGGAGATCGACGGACACGATGTTTCGCTCAGACCCAGAGCGGACTTGTAAATGGATTGCGTGTCTGTCATTGTATTCCTTTCTACTGTATTTGTTGAACGCTACCGATTATATATTTCTGTTTGGTGGTGAAGAATTTATTCTTTACTTATCACCCTTCTCTAAGACGTATGAGCTTAGAGGTTATATATACATATGTGGGTAGATGATCAATAATATGGTAGGATCTGACAATGTGGCACGCCAAGATGCAAATTGATCAAGGCTTTTGTTGAAAAGCAGGGCCTTGTGGAATGATCAAAGCATAGCCTATTACGGCATAGCTTTGTGTATATCGTGACTTCGCGAGCCTCACACGGTATGAGTCAAAAACGGGATATGGACTGTAGGGAGTGCACACGTTTCTTTCTAGCTAGAGTGGTGTCAGTGACCTACCAGCCCTGACATTTTACTTATGTGGATGATGGATTTTGAGGCGCCTCGGATTTTTATAGGCCGATAGTGGTCATATTATAGCTTCAAAGGAACCGAGAAGCGTGTGTTCAGGCATAACCAATCCACTGCCGATAGGCGGGGACTGGCCCTACCGCATCCAAGGGTTCACTACGGGGGATCCTGAGGCATTTGCTAGAGTGTCTCGAATCGGAGAGGAGCTTGCCCCTAGCCTCGACTCATGATGGAAACCCAATTCCCAATACGCCCTTGCGGTTTTGATTGTATAACTAGTATGGCGACATAGTATATGGTACCTATGCCGTCTAGGATTGATATTATATTTGATTGTTTTAAATATAAATATATACACACTAATAATAATATCGTTTTCACGTATCAAGCATCTTTTGACCATTATAAGGTAAAACCCTATCCTCTGGTGTGCATTGCATTGTGTGATGGGACCTGGGTCTTATAATGGTTTCATTTTTTAAAAAGCATTGCGTTATTTGACGATTTAATTTAATTATGCACTGGCAGTCCAATGGAGTAAACCCGTTCCGCATTAGCGGCGTGGTCCTGTGATTAGCCTACTTATTAGATAAGTTAAATAAAGAATTCTCACACCAGTCCCACGACTGACCTGTAGTTTGTTTCACCTTGCAAACTCGGGTGCCCTCTTTCCACACGGGCAGTCGAGTAGCTTTTGCAGATATAGTTAAGCAGGATCCTGGATTGATGTATGAAGCAGGGTCCAGAATATTGATGGCCTTCCGCTGAGATTAGTTCCGCTGCAATGTATTTAATTTATTGTAAATGTATCTTCCCTTGTATTATTTATTGATGTACTCTGATATATTCTGTACTCTGATGTAACATTTATTATTGATGTTATAAAAGTCTGTGTTTTTGTTCTAATGTGTTATATGCCCAAAGTTAACGTACGCGGGGTTTGAACGGTCTTGATCGATCTTGCGATTGATTGGGGTCGGGCGAAATTCGGGTCGTTATATAATCCAACTGGTCTCTCCATATTGACAACGATGGTCAAAACTTCGATAGTCTGTGATTTAACTATCGAATAAAACAAGTGTTTCGATAGTCGATGATTTAACTATCGAAGAAAACAAGTGTTCATCCAATTATCAAACAATCACTGAGCCCTTAATTAATATTCCATTAATTAAACCACTTCTCTATTTCTTTATCAATATTTGTTAACCAAATATTTTCAATAACCATATTGGCCTTTTACGTTATTTGGAAAACACTTCTGAATATCGCCTTCCTTTATTTTCTATACTTTAGAAAATATATGCTATTTATAATTGGAAAATATTCCAGTTACTTATCTCTTTTTCGATCTCGTTTATTTCTATACTTAGGAAATATTTATTATTCTATTTCCATCTTACATTTATTTGGGTTAAAACGGATGTTGTGTTAAACATCGTTACGACAACCCAAATACTATATTTAACTAACTCTTATTCAACATTGATCTTAGAGCCTGAAATCTTACTATTTATTTGTTAATAATGAAATCAATCAAGTTGGGGTATAACTACCTCTCAGACCTTGACTGAATAACATTTATAACGTCAAAATAGATAAGACTACTTACTCGGATAATCAATACCATACAACTACTTCTACACTTTTAAACACATATACACTTTCTCTTTCTATTCTTACTAGATTTTATTCTTATACTTCCTTTTTGATTATAATATTCTATTTCTAAGTTCGTTTCCTTATCGACTTCTATATATATTGATATATAGATTTTTAACTATCAAATTTTCTTAAAAATATTCTAACTCCTTAAATTCCCGGAAAAATTCGCCATAACCTCCTTTGTACTGGGAGCATCAGGATATTTCAAATAGCTTCCCATGGCCCTCACCTATCCAAAAGAAAAATAAAAAGCCAAGCAGCTAGCCAATACGACGCATAAAATCTCATATATGAATTTAAATACATACCTTTTGTCGAGCATTCTATTTATATACCTTCATACCTTTATTCCAAACATGTCTCATGTATATCTATACCTGCCCAATCTATTTCAACTATACTCAATCGTTTAACTCAATTCGTTAATTAATTTGTTAATTAACTCTTTAGCCTATTTCACTTTCGATATTCAAATTCTACATTTCAATTCCTTTATATTTCTATATTCAAATTCTATTTGAATTCCATTTGAATTTCTATATTCAAATTCTATTTCAAACTTTCTTTATTTATTCTTTAAACAAGTCTCGATTTCAATTCCTTTTGAAATCGATATTTCTACTTTTGGAAAAATAGATTTCCCTTTTCAATTTCACACTTGCATTTTTATTTCTGAATTATCCAATGATAATTCTTTTCACTTCATTTATAAACTTCGTTTATAAAAGAACTATTTATAAACTTCGTTTATAAAGGAACTACTTGTTTTATTTTTCAAAACAAGTTGATATTTCAAATCTATTTAAAACTTCAAATTCTATTTCTCTGAAATAGAATTTCCCTTTTAAATCTCAAATATCCCTTTCCTCTATTTTTATAAATTAACACTTAGGCCCTGTGATATTTAAACACCAAACAAATCAATTATTTATTTCAGATTTTCTAACACATCATATATGACAGTATATATGCAAACAAATAAACAAACAGATTATAAATATTTTTGAGGAATCCAATTGGGTTTCTCCAACCTGTTATCCTACATCCACAGACGTTAGTCAACATAGTAATACCCATCCTGCTTCGAGGCAGGATATCGCGTTGTGAAGGTCATCCACTAATATATTTGTGGGGCGTAACATGGTCATCCGCTAATGAGACTGCGGGAATCCAACCAATCTCAACCTAATATATATATATATATATATATATAATAGTCAACCAATCCTAGATAAATAATATATTTTAATCAACCAGATAACATTCAAACAAGCATAACAATTATTTTTAATGATATAAAAATAATTCTAATAAAGGTGAGTGAGATTTACTCATCGTGATTTTCCTTTGTCGAACATCCAATTTAATTCCATATCATCTCTACTACGAATTGTCTTGAATGAATTTACTCAAGCACCTACGATTATATATATTTTTATTTACCGATTAATCCATTTTTAATTTAACTAACTACTAAAATAATTAAATAAATTAATTTACGTAATTATATCAAATAAATAGGTATACCTCATTGTTATGACCAGTTTCTCAACAAACATCTCTTACTGAAATGCCTCAACCTGACAACCTTCATATGTATATAAAACCCATTGTATACAAGCCAACTAATCCACCCTCACTGCAAATCCATCCTCATTCAGACAACTTCCTTTTCCCGTTGATGTGCTAATACTGAACAAGAAAATGATCCCAATATCCTACCTCAATTTGTCAACACAAATAAACTCCCCATGTAGATCAATAGAACCCATCCAACATTAATCCAGGAAACGCATTCAACCATAAGACCACCCTTCTCCTACATGTCAGAACTGTACATTTCCCCAATACAAATCGCATGTAGTTGTTCCACTCAAAACTGAACTCCTACCCACGTTCTCTCTCCTCCAGTATTTACAAATCTATCCCCTCCTCTCCGTCACATTCTCGAACCGCATGCGCCAGACACAAGGAAAATGTCGTAATACCTTTCCCTTGAATAACACTTCCAACTACATCTCGATTCTGGTCATCAGTGCCATTTACTCAATATCCACCTTGCCAGCAACATTTAGATCCCACAGAGCTCGTCAGGGTCTTCTTCTCTTGATTAACAGGAGCATCACACCATTTTGATTCCATACCTCACCTCGCTCGAACCCTAAATCGCACGTGTTCCCAACTGTCGATCTTGGTATGCGTGACTTCTCCCACTCGCGATCTCTCTCCCAAATCAAACGCGACTTCCGATGCCTTTAAAATCGAATTCATGAGCCATGTGTTGAGCGAGTTAAATCGCGAAGAATTTTCTCTTTTTTTTTTTTTTGATAATCATTTGAGCATTTATAAAAGGAACGACTTGGATTTCACTTGCCTAGAAACAAAAGAAAATAGAAAGGAGATTTAGGAGGATTTGTATTCGATTTCAAAAAGAACGATGCAGAAAATTGATTGAAGAATTTTAGAGGGAGCCAAGCTTTGATTTTCTATTTTAGAGTCTGAGGAGAGGAACGACTTTTCTTCTCGTTGGTTTTCGATTTTGTTGAAATGGATCTGCAAATGGGGCGACATTATTTGCCTGAGGTTCTCGATGGATTAAAAAGAAATGATGGAGTCGCGATTTATAGCTAAGAAGGAACAGACGTGCCACCATCTTTTTCCTATCGTTTTTAGTGGTGAGGAAAGGAAGATGTGTTCAATTCTCTACCTTATGATTTTTAATGGTTATCCTTTAATATAAATTATCACTTTGATTTTATACTCCTTTTTGAGTCCAACGACAGGCCATCCTAGGGTTAAACCACTATTCTGAACACACAGAGATAGGTCACGAAGTCCAATTTGATCATCTGTAAAAGATATTAATTTAAACGGATATAAATTAAATTTCAAACCATTTAAATTCTTCGATAATAATTTAAATATTATTATTCTAATTGAAACAGGAGTCTGAACTGTATTTAATTCAGATTTAAATCTCGAACTGAATTATATTTTCGCATTACAATGATTTAATATATTCGATATTAAATTGAAATTGATTATTAAATTAATAACTTAATATAAAATTCCATTTATATTATCCACCCAATATTTATATCCGTATTAAATATTTAAAATTAACCCATAAGAATCCGGGTCATTACATAGAACGTGAGATGAAAGCCTTTCTGCTAGATGATTATTATATTGTGGTTGATAGACATTATTATAATATCAAAAGGTTTTTGATATAAAGATATTTTGGATTCTCATAAGGGAAAAACCCGTTCCGTTATACGGCGTGGTCTTATGAGATATCTTTTACCTGCTTGAACTGTTTTAAACTGTTTTACTCACGCGGAGTTTATTTTGTTTGTTTTCCCTAAACTCTTGGGTGCCTAAATTTGTACGGGCAGTCAAGTAGTCGGGATTTACAGATATACTTCAAGAGCCGGAGCAGGAGGCTTCAGGATCATATAGCTATAGTTTATTTCCGCTGTGTTGTAAGTGTTGTACTTTGATAATGATGTATATTCAAGAACAGATGTATATTTCAAGTTATGTTATATATATTATATGTTATTCGTTCCGCTGTGAGGTTCGTGTTACTCTGATGTTGTGTTCTTCTTCTTCTATTCTAAGCTTCTACCTTATCTTTCCTCACCCTCTAATTTCTTTCATTAATCATCCAATATTTTCGACCCTTGGATATTCGATATGTGTTGTATATCGGATAACCAAGGTCGTCAAAAAATCTGGGTCATTACAGAACTTGAGTAGATAAGTGAAGTTTAATAAAATGAAGTATTCGTTGGCTGTAATGTGTAAATTAAAGTCGTAAATGAATAAAGATAAATTTGGAAATAAATTGGAATAAAATTGAACTTGAATGGGTGTTTGAGAATATAATTTTGTCGCTTCACTTGCTGTGTTTGTTTTGCCTCGACCTACCGTTATCTTTCTCTTATCATTCGATTTGTTTGTGCTTGAGTTATCCAATCTTATCTTTAAACCTTTCCTTGTGTCTGGCATCAACCAAATTATGGACAAGATGATTTTTGAAAAGAAATATTTGGAGTATGTGGTACAATGATTTTGAAATTGACTTCTAATATTTTAGAATTGATATTTCGGAAAGAATTGTTGAAATGCATATACAAACAGAATAGTGCATCGGCAGTGTGAAATATTTTTAAATAAAATTGATTCAAGGGATTATGTGAATATTTTGAATAACGTGACCTTTCCAAATGAGATTTAAATTGTTGAAATCAAAGTTAATAGAATCCTATATGTGGTGCAAATGATTTTGGAAATGAATATGAAAGGAAAGTATGTGATTTTATTAATCACTTGAAAAATATTATGTTAAATTGTTGGAAAGCTTGTTTCAAGAATATTTCGAAAATGATTGAAATTATTATGTAAATTTGATATGACTTGAAATTTGAAATGGTTTATAAAGTGATTTTTAAATATAGATAATTCGACGACTTGAATCCCGAGATTATGAAATGTTTGAAAAACAAAGTAATAGTTGATTTGGAAATTAATATTTCGAAATGATTTATAACTTCGCGATATGAAATGAATTGATTTGTTACCGAGATTCGAGTAACACGTGACTAAAGAAATGTATATACTTCTTGCTTTATATTCGATGTTCGAGTGTGGATGTTAACTGGGAGATACTTAGCTTGTATTCGTGAATAAGGTATATACGGCGACTGGATGAAAACCGGGATATATACTTTGCGCTCTGTATTCGATGTCCAATGTCTGGATGTTAGCCGGGAGATACTTAGTGTGATATCGATATGTCCGTAGGTCGTGCCTCGTGGCCTTGTCCATGGGAGAAACCTCTCGACTCGGGACATAAATGTTCTATGTCGTTTATCGTGAACTAATTCAAATTTTCGAAATGATTTTGGTTTTAAAAAAAAAATCCCAAAGCGAGAAAAATTCGATACGAAAACAAATGTAGTATTTTAGGTGATTTGAAAATGAAAATCAGGATTTTGGTCGAAGAAATGATACCACACTTTTTTTTGAATTTTAAATTCTATTGTTTATTTTGTTTAAATTTAATTTGGTATTGATAAATGCTTTATTTTGTTTATATATATATGATTTAACAATCTCTCCATTTCGAGGACGAAAAACATTAACCGGGGGGGGGGGGGGGGCAGATTGTAACGAACCAAGATTTTACCGTTTAAATAAGAAATTTATTTGGATTTAGTAGTTAAGAATTGATATTTGTTTGTAGTTTTGAATTCTAGTCTATTTAGAGTGATTTTTGAGTTGACTTGTAAACTTCAACGGTTGTAGAAGTATTTTGAAATTTATTAAAATATTTTATTTGAGAAAGCTATAAATTAAATTTTAATTTTTAACTTGAGTTTTTTATGTAGATTTAATTAATTGTATACATGTTTAAAATTGTGTTTTGGAATTAAACTTATATTAATAAAATTATTTATAATTGTAGATTTAGTCTATTTCAAACTTGGTTTTGAATTAGTTTATATAGGTGTAAATTTAGAAATTGAATATATAATGTTGCTGTTTAAATATTTATAAACTTTGATTCTATTTTTAATTGACAAGGTATAAACTAATTCATTTTATTTGTTTTTTTTTGAATTTTATTTATCTTGATAATTTATTTTATTTTATTTAGTTTGATTTTTTTTTTGTTTTTAAATTTTACTTAAGTTGTATTTGAAAATATTAAATAGCTTAGTATGGTTGTATGTACACTAGTATTGTTGAATTTTGAAATGGTGTTTACACTTTAGAAATATTTGTTAATTATTTTGCCACTTGTTCATCATTGCTAAAACACATTAATATTGGAATTATAAAATTTAGTTTTTTCATTTTTAACTTGAGAATTATAAATGAATCTACATAATTGTAATTGGATTTAAAATTAGTTTTGAAATTTTATTTGAAATTGTATTTATAAATTTTGATTCTATATTTGAGCTTGAATGGTTGGTTAAAATTAAATGTTGGTGATATTTTTTTTCTAATTAAATTATATCATTTGAGAAAATAAATTTTTAAATTTAATTAAATTTGAGAATTTATTTAATTTATTTAGATTTGAATTTGGCTTTTGAACATTTAAATTTAAAACTTGTATTTAATTTTGTATATTGCATATATACATAGTATAGCAATGGTTTACACTTGAAAAGAAAAAAGATATGTTTGGGCTTTGCCACTTGTTAAAACTAACTAGGATTTTATTGCCACTTGTTAAATTGGACTGAAATTTTAAACACTTTCCCTCAATTTCTCCATCGCGTGGCCTTATCATTCTACATTCGTCCTCTCTCTTTTCTTGTTCTTTTAATCTTTGCCTTTTCATTTTTAACACCCATGTAATTCCTTCACAAATCAATTTTGTCCCCCAAATCGTAAATCAGTCCAAATCATACCTCACCACCGAGAAAGGCCATTGCTCCAACCAAATAGAACACCGTCCGTTGTCGCTCATGAATCACCCCACCATCGCAGCTTTACTCAAATCGAAATCATGGCCACCAAGTCCGGCCCTTCACGGCCATCTCGCTTCGCTTTGTGGCTAAGACTTTCTCCACCACCCGCGTCATACGCCGTCCACAACCACTCGACCTCCACCTTTTCATTCGTGCGTATGTTCACCACCGCAGCCCAAATCTACAACAGCCAACGCAACTGCCTCGTCCTCAGTTCGAAGGACTTGAGAGCAACTGCCGCCTTTTTTAACTGTTCTCTACCACGGCAGTAAAGCCACCTGCGCCATTCGGAAACCCGAGCCAATGTACTGTCCTTCATTTCTGCGCATCCTTCACCGATTTAAAGGTTAGTCTAAATTGCGATTAAACCGGTTGTAAGTGGTAAAATTGACAATCTCACTAAGTAGAATTGGTTTAAGCTGTTGATGCTGCATTTTGTTTTTTTCCTTATTTTATCTGTCACTATTGATTAGTTTAAATTTCCTTAGGCTTTAATAGGTTAAGCTACTGATAACTGGCTTCATAGTTGTTTTGTCACTGTTAAACCGGTAGTTGGACATCATTATATATTGGAATTGTTTGGTTGGCACCGCGGAACCTGTCATTTGATTTTCGCATGCATGCATGATTGATACCTTGGTTTGAGTTTATTTCTTTGTCCAGGAGCTTCCCTGTCATCATACATGTTAAAGCATGTACCCATTTGTATTTCACTAGACCTGAGGCCTGTTTTCTTTTGGTGAAGCTCACTTATTATTTCTAGCATCAAGTCCTTCTATTTCCGCGCTTTATAATCCTTACATGCTAATATTTACATACTCATTTGCACCTCAGTTCGTAATAGGATCTGCATTGCATGGCCTTACCATTTGAGTGCCTTGAACACCCCTTGTCCATATGTGTGCATTCATGTGATTGCACCGACTCCAAATTAATTGCATGCACCACTCCTTGTTAGGCTGTATAGGTTGACATGCCATGGCCGCTACTGTTAGATTTGGAGTTCAAGGAATCTATATATTAACATCTTACTGGTTGTCTACTGGCACTCATTCTTGAACCTCGACATAGGACAATTGATTTTCTTAGATAATTGCAATATATTGCTATGTTTTAATTCATGTACCAACCTTTTGTAGCCACACATGTTGGCAGTTATGAGTACATTTTTTCCTTCATACCCATATATGCCAAGTTTCGGGTCTTGGCATGAATAATAATAAATACATATACCTATCTTACATGTTCAAATTTTGGGTGTCCATATATGTTGCGATAGCATTCCCTCATGCCTACACTCCATTTTAATGACTTATCCTCACACATGGAGGGAATTTTTGGAAGTATATCCATTGTCTTACTCAATTTAAATCTAGAACATCAAACCTGCATTCCATGTAACTCCATGGATTATTGAACCAAGAATATGTACACATATGAGTTCCTTGTTTGCTAGTTCTATACTTTGCTTTCTACGCTGTCTTATGTGTTCATAAAGTTTTTTTTCTAGCCATTTAATAAAATTTTTGGGGATTAAACTAATTATATTTATGTGAATTTTTCGAAGTTTACTCACTCGAAATAAGTTTAATCCTAACTCGAATTTTTGTGTTTTGCATGGAACTCTTTGGTCATGTCCTAAGTGTTCCAGATTTAGAGATTTCAACTTCCAAATAAAAGAGGAATGCGAAGACACATATGCGCGCAAGGCTTGATTGAACAGTAAAATTTTGTTTTAAAAAAAATTCACGTATACAATTTACTTTTCTTCCATTGTATAAAAATGTTTGTAAAACTCTAAAAAAAATTATGTATAAAATTTCATTTGTAAGCTATACTGTCATATTCTACATTTGTGATTCTGTATTTATTTCTGTTTAAACCCTGTAAGCTAATAATGATTCGCTATTTTGAGCGTTTGGAGCCGGTTTAGTTACCTATTCGAGAGGGACAAAAAGGCGAATCATTACATTTAGTTTCGCGCTTACCATTCTACTAGTGATCCTCAACAATATACTTTTGAGCTCAATATTGCTTATTTTTGTTGTAACAGGACCAAATTGCTTATGTTTTGGAGAAATTATCAAAAGCAAAGCAAGGTTCAATCAAACATTCAACTATTTTGTAAGTAATTTGTTAATGCAAGTATATATGATGTATTATGGATATGGAAGATTTGATCAACCAATATGTATGAATTGTTAAGTTTGGATATGTGAGAAGTAGTTTGAATTATAGGTATGAAATATTAAGTTTGAATATATGAACATTGTTCGAATGATGTAAGAAATATGATGTTGTAGTCATGTTTGTTGTTTGTGAAAATGTGTTATCTTTGTATAAATTTTAGAAATAGATAATGACATATATATATATATATATATATGAATGTTGTTTGAATGATATGTATATATTTGAAAGTAACGAAAGAGCTCAAATGGTGGTAAAGGCAATGAAATTGTATGTGAAATTATAGGGTTTTTAGAGCGCTATCAAATAATGCAAACAAATGCTATTAGAAACATATATGAATGCTATAAAAATGTAGCAATAAACGTTATAGAAATAACAGGAAACATTACAATAGACGCTTAACAAATGCTATAAAAAAAGGTCAAAAATTCTATAATACGTAGCAGTTGAGTACGATTTCATATAGTGTTTTTTAATAGCAAAGATACAACGCTTGTAACATCCCGTATTTTTACGGTATATTAATTAATTAATTAATTTAAAAAGTGATTCAGAGAATTAATTGGTTGTTTAATTAAATAATATTGAATATTTAATTAATATAATTTATAGAATAATATATTTAATTCTGAAATAACCAGAATATAGCTGAAATGGAAGTATTGTGTGAATTGGAAAATTTATAAGATATAATTCAGTTTAGAATTGAATTATAATAACGAATATATTATTTAAATGATGGTTGAAACATATAATTATATTATAATTAAAATCAAGCTCGAAATGGCGCGACAGTTCGTAATTTGGCGATTCGAACTTTAAACGAATATATAGAATCCGTTTTAAGCCGGATTTCTATGAAACAAGAAACGTTCAGAGCTGGAGAAGTATATTTTTCCAATGGAAGAGAAAAATCATGATTTCATCGTGTAGATTATGAGGTTTGTCCAAATCAAATTTTTGAAAAGTTGTTATGGAATTCCTTTATAATTTATAACGATTTATTTATATTATAAAAGGATTTTAATATAAATCGAATATTGATATAACTGGAATTTTGAAATATCGAGTTATAAATCCCAATATATTTATTTTGGAGCTATATTATACTCCATGTGAATATATGCAATAATATTAAATTATTTTTATTTAATTTAATTATATTAATATTTAAATGGGTTTATTTATAGCTTTCAAAATAGCCATTTTTGCAAACGACCTCCTTTTTCGACAAAACTAATTTTATTTGATCTGGAATATTAAATTATTGTTATATTCCAATTTTCGTAATTTTTGGAGTCAGTATGTGGCCATACGGATTTTTAGTGTGAAAAATAGTCGATAATTTGACCTTTAAAAATACGCTGTGTGTGCAAACGGACTCAAAATAAGTTTTGTTGGGTCCATAATGTCGAACTGTAGTTGCATGCCCATTTTCGTAAATTTTGGATTTGTATGTGATCATAGGAATTTTTAAAGTGATAAATGGAGTTAATTATCAAATATAAATTAATATAAAAATCATGAAGCTTCTTTTATAAGCTATCTACCACTATATATATACCCTTAACAATCACTTAAATCCTCAGTCTTTCAATCCTTTGGTCAAAACACTTTCCGCCGCAAGCTTTCTTCCTCCACAAAATCATTTTGATCTTCATAAAATCATTACAATTCCTATAAAATGTTTTAAATCATGAAACATATTCAAACGGATTACTGGGATGATTCTCTTCAACATGGTATCAGTTTTGGAGGGTTCGAAGCTAATGGAGTTTGCTGTTATTTTCACTGCACGAGTTAGGGTTCAAATTCATGGGGTTTTGAGGAATCGATTCAAGGTTTACATGTTGTTTATGGGTTTCCTTGATCAAATGTGGTGTTTTGGCCAAAAATTATGGGGATCAACATGCTTTTCTATTGCGAGTTGTACTGCGACATAAAGAGGAGCTTAGCGACAGAAACGGAATGAGGGCATGCAAGTTGAGATGAGAGGGTATGATTGCGATGATATTTTGATGGAGAAGTCGATGGTGGTTTCAGATTTGGATTTCATGAAGAAATGCTTGTGCGACGAGGAGTTGAAGAAGCTTGAATGGCCATAATAAGGAGTAGGTATATCACGATAGATCGGGGAAGAAGGAGACGTGCCAGTCTGGGCTTCATTGAGGTGGATGGTCCATATAAACAAAGTAAAGCCCATTATTAAAATTTAATTAAGTTATTATATTTTAAATAATCGTATTACTTGTAAAATTCATAACTTGGCCATACGTTATCAAAATTTAGCAAAACTAAATCCGTTGGGATCGTATGGACGGTGGCTACAAATGGAATTGACTGGGAGTGAATTAGAGCTCGTTACAATTTATAGAGAAATAAATTGTCTACTTGAATCAACCGACAGTTATCGTTATTTAACGATGACCGTCCAATTTGAGTAAATCTCACTAACTCTGTATAGTTTATATTTTTATAAATATAATCTGGTATTGGTAAATGATGATTGATTGATGTATGTTTATTGTTTGGTTGATTGCTGATGTTATCTCGTAAAAAATAAGGGTTTGAACCATATCGGGTTAGCTAAGTCGTTAAATCCATGTTGAAAGGAAAAAAGTTCAATTAAACCACCATGCTGCGCCATACCAAGTCACTCTAAGCTTCTTAAGTCGGAGTCAAGTCATGTCGGCCTCATATATGGTGTTAGACCAGTATAGCGACATAAAGCTAAGCCGCAATTTTCATCACGCTATTCACCATGTCGTGAACGACATGAAGTGGGTCACATGGCGTGCCATCCTTCTTGAGTCAAAGTGTTGCACATCATCAAGCCGTTACACGTTCATATCAGATGTACCATGCCGCCCCGCGGCATGATATCGATAGAATTCACTACCTAAAGCTGTGTCAATCCGCACCATAAGGTCATGTCGCATGGAATTAAGTCATGCCTAGGTTAAGGCATCATGTCGTTCATACCGTTGAGATCACAACAGAGTAAAGTCATGCCGCCACAACGCCATTCCCCTTGGTATCATAAGGAGTCAAGTCGCCAGTCATACCGCAATAGAAGCTATGCCGCTCCGATTGATTGAATAGAGGAACCAACCCGCTATACGACATGAGTCATGTCGTAGGCGAGATGGGTGAAGTTCCAAGTCATGTCGTTGGTGACATAAGTCATGTCGTTCGTCTGAATAATTAAAAAACCCACCTGGTCTGGAAATCTTCTATAAATACCCCCCATACCTCTTCATTTGGGGGGGTCGAATCTTAAGGCCACGATGTGTTGCCGAAAATATTCCACAACAACTCTAACATCTATCCAACAGCATAGTTTGAAGATTAATCCATGGATCATGATCTCTATCAAACGCATCCACACACCTTGCGAATTGAAGAATGATTAGATGAGCCTATGTTCAAAAAGGAACTCTACCAATCCTACACCATCTCCATCAAATCTCCACGGATCTACACGCTTCTTCATCATCTCTAATAGATTTGAGTGTGATTTGTGAATAAGAGAGTAATTAAAGTATTGTAAGAGAGAAGTCAATCTTATAATCCTCATATTGATAATGAAATTTCTCATGAAAGTGGATGTAGATCCTTATTGGATTGAACCACTATAAAGGCTTGTGTCTTCTACTTGCTTTCTAATAATTGGGTGGCTCCACTTTTCATTTTTTGTGAGACTTCTTCCTCACATTCTTGGTGTTTAGCTCAATTTTGGGAAAAACATTTGGCACCTACCGTGGGGCGGCGTTCGCACTTCTCTCAATCTTAAGAGCCTACCATTGAAGTTCTAAGCCTACTTCTACCGTAGATTCCATAAAACCTTGATCCTGACTAATAGACCAGTTCTCTTTCAAATTCAAAAGGTTTCTACCAAAATTGGAAGGTTCGATCAGAAAATTATCATCCCCCCATGAGCTAATCTTCTGAATATGAATCGATCTTTAGGAAGTGGATTTGACATAACTCAAGATCAACTAGATACGGTTGTGGGCGACTTAAATCAGCAAATGGCGATTTCAAGCAAAGCTTTAAGGGATAAGCTTGATATGTTCCTGGCCACTCAAAAAGATCTCATACCTGTAAAAGTTGACTCGCAAAGATGTGACAAAGCCATAAAAAATGTCTCCGCCATTCCACAAACCAATGACCCGACTATCGCTAAAGCTGTGGAAGCTAGAATAACTCATGGCAGGTTTAAAGCTGTTGACACCGATTCCGATAAGGAAAATGAAACATTGATGGGTAAGGCGGAAACTCTCCTTGTTGCTCAAGCCAATCCGGTACCTCGTAAAATTGAAATCGACCTAAATGGAAATGAACCTTCGTTGGTGTCAGACCATGACCACGATCACGATATAAAGGAATTTGATGTTCGGTCGAACATTGGGGATGAAACCATCATTAAAGATTTCAAAACAAATCTCGAAGTGTTCAAACAAGTCCCATCAAGGAAAAGACACGAAAGCAATTATGTTTCCTAGAAGGTTGCAAATCCTAATGAAGGAGCTTTTCTTCAGACCAAAAGTACAGACCCTCATTTTGCTAACTGTCATTGCCTGCCGAACAAATGTCAAAGAAAAGGGCCGATGTCAGCCTCATGCGACAACATGAAAACAAGGAGCCTATCTCAGGGAATAGCATTAAGCTTGCAGGAACCTTTAACAATGTTGTTATGGACACTTCCGTCGCTTCCCAAGCCAATAACCTAACCATAGACGAAATTCCAAGGGATTATGTAACTCCGAAAGACTTCGTTGCTGCTGTGACCAATTTGCACCAGACAATAGATGCTTCAAATAAGATGTTGCTGAATCAAATACGGGCTCTTGAAGCCACTCAAGCCAGTCTCGCAGACCGTGTAGAACAAATTGGTGTGGAAAAGACCATGTACCTTACTGTTTCAGATTTTCACATTGAGAACTGTAGTCATCATGATGATAAGGAAAATGAGTACAAACGACCTTCCTCCCCTACCTATCGAGTAAGCCACAAGAAGGATGTCGGAAGGCGGAAAAGAACATATGGGGACAAAGAGGGAAAAGCGAATAAGAGATTTCACTTCTTCAAGTCTAAAGAATTAACTCCACTAAATGATACCTTGGAGAACATCTTCTTTGCCACTAAAGGCGCAGGGTTCTTTCTAGAGCCACCACCAATATTAAAAATATCAAACGAAGCAGTGACATCTGGAAGTTTCTGCCATTATCACAACCAGCCTGGTCACGGTATTAATGATTGCAGACATCTAAAAAGCTCAGTTGAGATGTTGGTTAGGAAGAGCAAGCTACAAAAATATGTCAGGAAATCGCATACGACAAATCCTCTTTCAACTCCACAAAAGCAAAGCATATCCGTCAAACGATCAACCCCAGGTGGGAAGGCTCCAACACGAAACCGTGCGAAGCCAGTGTTTGGTACTATGACGAGTAGTTCTCGTTCAGACAATAAAAATTGGAGGAAGGTGCAAAGCTATGCAAGTTCTCAAGAGTATAGCCCGACGGAAGCATGATCCCAATGGAATTACAAGCTCCTGTTCATCCAATGATCGCCCGACACTTCCATACCGAAGCCCAGTAAAAGCCGGTGTTGAAAAGATTTGAGTCTAATTGGCAAAGATATGCTATCAGCCAAAATCATCTAAATAGCATCAACAAACTATCGACCTTTGATTAAATTTCAATACTGGGAATCTAGGATAACGACCGCTTGTGTCAACATTCTACATAAAAACACTGCTTAGTTCTTATAAACAATTATTATGCTTTCCTTTACAAATATTAACCCCCTATAGTAAAAAGGGGAATTGTAATTGAGCAATTACTATGTCAATTTTCATACAATGAGAAGTTTGCATCTGCTTAACTTTGATTATTCCATTATATCAAAAATCATTAAAATTGATTTAATACTGTAGGACGCTTACTGGCTCGCGGTCTGATAAATTCTGGTGACCCCTGTTAACATACCCCATTTGGACAGTCCGAGTGTTGAGTACCGAAAGAATCATATGAAGTAAACCCAATGATGTGAAGTGCCACTTTACAAATCAAATGGAAAATTTATTCAGAATCAAACGATGAAAAGCATAGCTAATGGGCACTATGCCATAAAGCCACATATTTCATGAGAGGGGTACTACTTAAAGTAGGAAGTTGGAAACATCAAATCTCCAACTGCAAGTCACTTACCGAGTAAAGTACCATGCGGTTCAAGGAATGTTTACTTCCTTGTAATTCCACAAGTCTGAGTGATATTTATAACATGTCTCGACAATGATGTTCCAAGTGTCGGGTGCAACGAGCATCATTCCGCATGTAAAGTGAAAGTGTAATGCACCATCTAGAAGATCGAAAAGGGAAGTCAAGCAGTGCACTAAACAAGATCGCCAAATCCAGGTTTACTCAGCTCAATTGTGACAAGTGACGCCTAACGAGCGCATGTTCCATTGAAAGTCAACGATACTTCGTGACCCCCAACAACGCAAATCCAAATGCCGAATATAGAAATAAGAAACACTGCCTTGAAAAAGGAAAGGAAGGGGGTCACAAAGGGTCAAACAATGAGAAAGTGTCGCGGTAATCAAACCAGAGGGTCGTAAGTGTCGCATAGCAAAAATCTTACCACGGCAAAGCTAAACTATCCTAAGAAGGAGAATTTAGCATATTGTCTGCTCTTTAGTTCAGGGAAGCTAAGGCCATAGTTCCAAGCCCACTTTACCCAAGTTCCTACCGATCAGCCACTAAAGCAAGTTCTCTTCCGCCCATATACTTCGGGAAGATTATTAAAGTAGAATATTGAGCTTAGCTAATATGACATTACTTACTATCCTCGATGACCTTACTTGAACAGGATCTATTCTATAGGCTCGTACTACCTCATCCCTATAGCTTAAGAGGGAAAAGAGCGGAAGCATATACATAGCCAGATAAAACCTGGTGACCGCTACAACATATCCTGACAAGGATAGCTCAAGCATCCGTTGCTTAATACTCAAACACCATCCATAGTAAATATGAAGGTGTGAAGTACAAAGCCGCAGATAGGGGGCATCAGGAATTGAGAAATCAAATGATGTGACACTCCGACTACAAACAAAACTGTAAGTTTCACTGTAGGGGCACCTTCTTAATTGCAAGGTTCATGGCCCTAGTTCTAACAAATCGCAATGAAAATCCGATAAATGGACTAGCGTCCTCCCCGTGAAACAACGCAACTCTAAAAACTAAAGACCTCCCCGAGGGGCACCCAGTTCATCACCGACGCCATTAAGATATGGCTGGATAGCGATACAAACACCGGGCTCTTTAACCCAAGACCTCCCCGAGGGGCACTCGGTTCATCGCCGACACCATTAAGACATGGCTGGATAGCGATACAAACACCGGGCTCTTTAACCCAAGACCTCCTCGAGGGGCAACTGGTTCATCACCGACGCCATTAAGATATGGCTGGATAGCGATACAAACACCGGGCTCTTTAACCCAACACCTCCCTGAAGGGCACCCGGTTCATCGCCGACGCCATTAAGATATGGCAGGATAGCGATATAAACACCGGGCTCTTTAACCCAAGACCTCCCCGAGGGGCACCCGGTTTATCGCCGACGCCATTAAGATATAGCTGGATAGCGATACAAACATCGGGCTCTTTAACCCAAGACCTCCTCGAGGGGCACCCGGTTCATCGCCGACGCCATTAAGATATGGATGGATAGCGATACAAACATCGGGCTCTTTTTGACCTAAGATCTCCCCGAGGGGCACCCGGTTCATCGCCGATGCCATTAAGATATGGCTGGATAGCGATACAAACACCGGGCTCTTTAACCCGAGACCTCCCCGAGGGGCACCTGGTTCATTGCCAACGCCATTAATACATGGACGGATAGCGATATAAACACGGGTTTCTCAAAGACCTCTTTGGAGGCATCCGCTCAGATGCTGGATCTTCCAAATTCAGCTATTGATTCTGGGTCCTCCAAACCCAGTTACTGACAGACCTAAATACCTCTTAGGAGGCATCTAGCAAGTTCAACAAGCATCTAATTATTCAGACTCAACGAACGATGGATCAAAAGTCCTCTCAAGGGCATCCGATCATGAGATGAATCTTCCAAATTCGTTTACCAATGGAGCCAGAGATTTCCCTCAAAGTTATCTGATAAAAACCACAAGTGACTGACCCGATCAGTTACCAGGAATAACAAATTCCTTATCTAACTTTAAATACAATGCCTAAATTTCAATAGCATTGAAACCAATTGTGGTATGGGGGCATTACCATAGCATTAATAAAATCTAATAATGCTCTCTTAAACATACCACAATTTGGTCATAATTTTGTGAAAACTCGGCATTTGGATTATTCTAATCAACAAAACTAGATTTCCTGAAATGACTAAGGTGAAATTAAAAACGCTAATGAAATGGTCATAATAACAAACAGTTTGTGGTGCAGAATTTGTATTGCAAATGAAGGACAGGTATGAAACACAAAATAAAGAAGTACAATGAGGCTAAAAGCGAAACTTGAAGCATGAAAAGCAGGACACAAATTCCTGACAACAAAGCAGAACTATACCATAAAGTCACAAGTCAAAGTGCAAATCATCAGATCACTGAATGCATAAAGGTGACAAGAACAAGAGTAGTAAGCAGGGACCGACGCCTGCATATACAACCGACCTGAATACAACATCCAAAAGAAAAACAGCTAACAACCAAATTAAGATACTACTAAGCGCAATCATTTCTTCCTATCACTTGATCTCAAAGCAGGCTTTTTAGCCAAAGGTGGAGGGGTCTCTTCTACATTACTTTGAGTCTCTTGGGAAGATAAATTGATAGCCTCTGTGTCTTTCTTCTTCTTTTTCTTCTTAGACGACGAGGACTTGACAGTTTTCTTCTTCTTATCCTTGAAATATCTCGGGAACTTTCGCCTGCTTCGATAGCCTCAACATCATCACTAAGGCTATAGTCAACATCATCCAAACCCAGGAGGGCACCGATCATTGCATCTTGTGACCCAAGAGCTGTAATAAGCAAGGGTGCACTACTAGGAGGAGGAGTGATGACAGAAGTAAGAGAGAAAGTTGTCAGTGGTGAATCAACCCTGGTAGCCCCTGTTGTTGTTACATTGCCTATAGTAGGAGAAGATAGGGTTGAAATTAAATTTAGAGTATTGAAACATCGAGCATAATCAGCAAGGGACCCAGGCGAATCGAAAATGGACTCTAAGCATGATAGAGTATAGTTGGTTTCAATTTTACCTGAATCAAGAAGGTTTTCTGGGGGATCCCTGTGCTCGATTCTCCAATGATCAGGGTTGTCATCATCTGCCTCGTCGTCTCCACCATGCTCTTCAACAATATTCTCTGTATTGATATTTCCCTCAACAACAACATCTTTCTCTTTAAAAGCGTCGACTGGATTAACTAATGTCCATGAACCAGATGCTTGAAGGGCCGAGGGATCAGTAGGAGGGTTAGCATCAGGTTGGGGTTGAACTTGCTCACCAGCAGTGTCGGCCCTCTCGTCTATTAGTTGGGCCTTTCCCTTTACCAAAGCCTCTTTGGACCTATCATCTAAGAGTGTGATAATGATTTCGTCCTCGCTCTAATCATCACCATTAATTTTGAGCACTCGCTCCCAAACAAGCGCCAAAGTACGCACAAAACTATCCCCCAAGTAATGCAGACTCCCACGACTCATAACACTGTATACATAGAATCGGAACATGTCATCATCAGCTTCATCCATGGCCTGTTTATGAGGTTCTTCTGTGGTTATCTTGTCTTTCTCAAGCGACTCGACCTTATCCGTCAATGCCTGGTTGGAAGCCTTTACGGATTTAACTTCCTTACGAAGACTGGTGGCATCCTCTCGATAATTTTTGGAGAAATCTTTCTCTACAGCTAATTCGGCATCAACATTGCGCTTGGCAGTTATAACATCTTTTTCTCTTTGCTTGGCAGCATCGAGTTCTTCTCGGAGCTTCGTGATCTCATTACTTAGCGCTTCTAACTCTATGACTCTTTTATTGAGAACTGCAATGGTAGCTTCACGATCATCCAAAACTTTTTCCCATTTAACCTTATCACCTTCTAGTTCGGCAATTTTAGTAAGATGAGTGTCATGGCGCTTTTGGAGGTCATCACCAAATTTTTCCCATCCACGCAACTTCTTGTAGGCACTATCTCTTACTATGTTCAACTTTGTTTCAAGATGACTCCTAGCATTGTCAAACTGAATATGTGTTTGGCTTATAACCGCTTCCCCCTCCTTAGACAAATCATCGGCATCGGTTAAACATACTCCACAGTCAAACATTAGCCCTTTCAGGTTCCAGCCTGGAAGTCTTTCGGAAAGAGGAAAGTTTACTGGACCAGGATTATGGTGGGGTTTATTAATAATTGAATGGATCTCAGCTGAAGGGCCGGGAGGGCCAGAAGATGATGAAGGTTGGACCCTAATAGGCAGCTTTTCCACTCGAGAGTGTTTGTAAGAACCACCCCTTCCTCGTTTCTTCCCTCGGCCTCCTTCGTAAGGAGTGTCCTCTCTTAGCCATTGGCATCTTCTAGCCTCTTCCTCTTCTTCCTCACGTATCTTCTTCCTCTGTTCCTCCGTTAGGTTAGATCCCGAAGCATGAAAAGTTTGGGAAGAGGATTTCGACGGTAGAGGAGGATGGAGTTGCTTGTGATGGTATGATGATCGCTGAGGTTCAGATCGTAGTAAGCATTTCGGATCGATAGTTTTTCTCCTTTTACTAAAATCTGATCTGATTCCTGATGAGCGTCTCCCATGCATGTTTAAATCTGGAATGAAATATGTATGAGTTTTTGATACTTGAAACTACAAAGTATCTAAAAAGGGTAAAGCAAGATACAAGTACAGAAAAGGAATTAGAATGCACAAGACGAATTTCTTTAAAGAACAATATTATTAATAGACCAGCTTTTTCCCCTGGGTCTAAGGGGATTCCTAAAGATTTAAGATGCCCTTCTGACTCGATTGAGGCTGCATCCCTAGTCCAGTTTCTATGGTTTGAGGGTTGAGAGGCTGAGTAACCACACCATCTCGACTAAGATATCTAGCGGAGTTGAGATCACTCAAATTGTTAAATGTACCTGCAGAATCTTCCTTAGCTGCATTTTCAGTAGGGGAATCTCCAGTTATAGTCCCGATATTTGGGTCGGTTTCTAATGTAATTACATCTTCCTCAACATATTTAGTACCATGCATAGATTCAGAAGGATTCACCTCCCTAGTATCTTTCCCAACCTGTTCGAAATCTGATTCTGTCTTAGGATGCAGAGAGGTAATTCTCTTTTTCAGCCAATTCGGCCGATGTCATAGGATCCTCATCCCTACGACGGATAGAATCTTCATCCCAGTTTAAATTTATTGATGAGGGCAACATTCTTCCACTGGCAGATCCTGAGCAACTTTTTAAGGAAGGGCTAATGTAGGGTCCCGATTAGTTTGAGTTACATTCCTGTCATCAGAACAACCGACACCTGGCTCAGTAGGGTTAGGTTTAGGAGTGGAAGGTCCGACCTTGCATGAAAACTTCCTCAAGGGATGAAGTAATTCATGTTGGCGGAGAATGTTTTCTATATTCAAAAGTTTTCTACTTCTCTTCGCCTCGTCAATAGCTTTTAGTGCTTCGTATGTGGCCTTAAAAGAAGAGGATGCTTTGTTGTACTTAATCAAGTTAGGAAGTACTGCATTTTAAAAGGAATAATGTAAGAACATGTAACTCAGAGGAAAGTAAAGTCAAGGCCACTCAGTGAACTGTACATATCTCCGTCTTTCCACTGCCCTCGAAATGGTTCAGGACACCTAACAAAGAAGAATTGGTTTAAAAATCCCGAAACACTGTCCGGTAATTTGAGAACGAGCTTCCGATTTCTAGCACCTTCGACATGCATAATAGAAGGGGTGTCCTTCCTAATTTTGAAAGAACATAAATAATGAAGTTCATCGAAAGTAGGCTCTTGCTTTGTCGTATCCATGAAAAGAACATAAAGACCCAATAGAACGGTATAACCATTAGGGTGGAGTTGTAAAGGATCAATGCCTAGATAGTTTAGGTTTGTCCTAAAAAAGGATTAAACGGGGGGATAGCACCAGCTGCTAGCATTTGTTTGTTTACAGCAACATATCCAGTAGGGGGCTCGTCTGCAAATACATCAGCTTTTGGTAGTATAGCCTCTGTAAGAGGAATTCCGTATTGACCGCACAATAGTTCGTATTGATCCTGAGTTGGGGTGGTAGACTGTCTCTCTTGATCCCTAGCTTTAATCAGGCGAAGGTCCAAAGGAAGGGGGCATAAACCTGGCTAATGGTTGTAGCTGTTTCAGTCTCGGAAACCTTGTTTAGAGAGGGATCAGTTTGTGATGAGGAGGTCTCTTTATTTTGAGGAAGAAATTGCTTTTCAGTAGTCATTCTACACAGATATACTTGAATATTTCAATTTCCTAGTAGCAAGAATTGAAGAACAAAAATGTGAAAACACATCAAAACATTGAAACAAAAGAGACAAACACCTTGGCAAGGCGTTTGATGGCAGTAGAATTAAGTCATTATGACATAATTAGCAACAACATGTCGGCTCGCTCATGTCGCTACCACGGCTGGGAATCCATGGCGGGTCACGACGTAAGGCTCATGTCAGATCATGGAATGAGGCTCATGTCGGGTCACAACAGAAGGCTTATATCGGTTCACAGTATGACGCTTATGTCGGTTCACAACATAACACTCATATTGATCCACGACATGAAACTTGTGTCAATCCACGACTTGAACCTCGTATCAATCCACGATTTGAGTCTCATATAGATCCACAACCTAAGAATTATGAAGGCCCGCGACTCCAAATTATTTTGCAACTTTGAATTTTGAAAGCAACTCAATATCGACACAAGGGTCCTAGCATTAAAAAGGAGTGTTTGAACATTATGCTAGATTAAGGTTCATACAGCTGTTGTGCCTTTTGACCTATAGCTCAAGTCATTATCACGACTTGAGACTCATATCGACCTATGGCCAGAGACTCGTATCGGTCTCCGACATGAATTGTCATGATAGTTTAGGAGTCTCGTCGATTCATACGATTTGGGATCAAAGTGGTCACTTATACAAGTTTATAACCTACCTTGGATCAAAAAAGAAGAAGAAGATGTACGGCAGTTATAATAAGACAATAAAAGTTCACGATTCGAGCATTTCAGCAAGCAACCAGTATGCAATATAACAAAATATTCAAAAAACAGCACATATGATCATCATCATGTCAAGGACCAAATAAGATATTTTATGGCGTTAAAGATATGTCGCTCAAGAACGGTCTGAAACTCATGTCGCTGGAGCGGCATAAATCTTATGTATTACACGGAATTGGGGTTTAAAGAGGAACAAAAAGCATCTAGACCCTTATGCACACTATATCCATTCTGATTTGATTCGTTTTTGGTTCACAAACATCCCAAAAATACAAGACATACAAAATCGATTCACAAAATCGTCACTTTATCAAAAGTAAGTGGAAATCCTTGAATTCTATACAAGTACTACCCTTCAGAAAAGACAAAGTGGAATTTAAAGATAGAAATTACTTGCAATAACCTCTGAATCATCGATTGAAGGAAGGATTCTTTAAAATCAAGAGTATAAGTGACAAACCGTGTTGATGAAGCTCGTCGAAGTCAGTTAGAACCCAATCGCGAAGGTCTTGATAAAGGCGTCGGCTTGATTAGAGAAGTCGCTTATGAGGGAGGAGGTGATATTTCATTAAACCGATCCGCCATTAGCGAGGTAAAGCTTCAAGATGAAGAGAGAAATAGGATATATGAATGGTTATGCGACTTTAAAAAGCAATATAATGGTGTTAGCATGGATTGGGCTGAAAGAATTCATTTAAAGCCCATGGCGACATGAAAAAATTCGGCATAGAGATGGCATAAACGACGTGCGACATGAGCTGGGAAATGACTTGGCCCACTTCGTAAGAGTACTCGTCGACATAACTAAGGCACATGGAGAAGATATCATAAAATATAAGGATTCGAAGCCCATGTCATCTTTGATAACACAAACTTCGAGGGGAAAATGTTAACCCATAAAAAATAAGGGTTTGAACCATGTCGGGTTAGCCAAGTCATTAAATCCGTGTCGAGAGGAAGAAAGTTCAATCAAACCACCATGCTCGCCATACCAAGTCACTCCAAGCTTCATAAGTCAGAGTCAAGTCATGCCGGCCTCATATATGGTGTTAGACCAGTATAGCGACATAAAGGTAAGCCACAATGTTCATCCCGCTATTCACCATGTCATGAACGACATGAAGCGGGTCACATGGCGTGCCATCCTTCTTGAGTCAAAGCGTTGCACATCATCAAGTCGTTACATGTTCATATCAGATGTACCATGCCGCCCCGCGGCATGATATCGATAGAATTTCACTACCTAAAGCTATGTCAATCCGCACCATAAGGTCATGTCGCATGGAATTAAGTCGTGTCTAGGTTAAGGCGTCATGTCGTTCATACCGTTGAGATCACAACAGAGTAAATTCATGCCGCCACAACCCATTTCGCTTGGTATCACAAGGAGTCAAGTCGCTAGTCATGCCGCAATAGAAGCTATGCTGCTCCGATTGATTGAATAGAGGAACCAACCCGCTATACGACATGAGTCATGTCGTGAGCGAGATGGCTGAAGGTCCAAGTCATGTCGTTGGCGACATAAGTCATGTCGTTCGTTTGAATAATTACAAAACTGCCACCTGGTCTGGAAATCTCCTATAAATACCCCCTATACCTCTTCATTTGGGGGGATAGAATCTTAAGGCCGCGAAGTGCTGCCGAAAATATTCCACAACAACTCTAACATCTGTCCAACATCATTGATTGAAGATTAATCCATGGATCATGATCTCTATCAAACGCATCCACACACCATGCGAATCGAAGAATGATTAGATGAGCCTATGTTCAAAAATGAACTCTACCAATCCTACACCATCTCCGTCAAATCTCCACGGATCTACATGTTTCTTCATCATTTCTAATAGATTTGAGTGTGATTTGTGAATAAGAGAGTAACTAAAGTGTTGTAAGAGGGAAGTCAACCTTGTAATCCTCATATTGATAATGAAATATCTCATGAAAGTGGATGTAGATCCTTATTGGATTGAACCACTATAAAGGCTTGTGTCTTCTACTTGCTTTCTAATAATTGGGTGGCTCCACTTTTCATTTTTTGTGAGACTTCTTCCTCGCATTCTTAGTGTTTAGCTCAATTTTGGGAAAAACAGCTGATTTATTGGTTGAAATTATAAATAACGATATATATATATATATATATATATATATATATATATATATATATAATCGTTAATCAAATATTGATTCTGTTTATCAGAATATTTCATATTGAAATGAAATCGATGTTATTTATATTGTGTAACGACCCATCTTTTTGCCCGGTTCTTGCCGGTAATTAAACCGACTTAAACCGTTCAGAAAGACGAATTGTTATGGGTACATACATACATTGAACAAAATAACAGAACTTTCCATTTCTCAAGAACAATATTTCATCAGAGTTACCTGAATATCAGAGTTACACATACATATATACTTTACAGCGGAAGAAAGAAATTTACTCTCATCGGAAGATCAAAAGACACAGCGGAAACTTTAACTCTAGCGTGGACGCCAACTCAGAAAGTGCTTCGAACTTTGCTCCAACGAATGATAGCTGCAAAACTAAACTACTAGCTGCCCGTGTGAAAATTTAATGGGCACCCAGAGATTAGGAAGGACAATAAACTCCAGGTCAGTCATGGGACTGGTGTGAGAACATAAAACAGTTGTTTTTAGGATTTATTTTAAAGTTGGGACATTCACCGGACCACGCCGCTATCGCGCAACGGGCTTTTGCTCCATGTGAACACCCGTGCATATAAATACGAAATGATATTTTTAAAATGAAGCTATCATAAGCTCGTCCCACATCACACAATGCAAGCGCACACCAGATGGGCGAGGTTTATCTTATGATAACCAAACATGCTTTCATACGGAAAATCCTCTTTTCATATTATTATATATAGTGTGGAAGAAAACCATTTCGCAAATAAATGTATTAATCCTAGACAGCATAATACCCCATCCTATTATGTCGCCATATATATAGATATACAAACAAAACCGTGTGGCACGTATTGGAGATTTGGGTTTCCAACTTGATGATTCCTGGCACGAAAGATCAATCGGAATACAAACGAAATGTAATCACGGGTTTTTCATCCAGACGCGGACACCAATACAAATCGCGAGGCAGATCAACGGTTTTCGACCAGACACGCCCCCCCGAACATACCCTATTCCATCATTCATAAGTGGTTTCCCACTGCTGCAGCGGTCATCATCCATTCACATATATATACACAACCTAACCGCCAGTTTCTCATCATCCGGGGTGTGAGGTTTGTCGATGTCACGTCATACACAAAGCATGCTAGAAAAGCAATGCCTTGATCATCACTAGCTCGTTCATAACTCGGGTATGCCACATTGACAATTCACGACATATCACTGATTTCAATCAATGCATACCCTCTAAGTTCATATGACTTAGAGATGAGGATAAAATATCTGCCACAAATCCGATATATATTAACGGAGATCAGTGCTATGCGGTCAATTTCAATGTCAGACACACCATCCATACATGTCCGTCCTGGGTCTGAACGGAACGAAATCCGAAAGTTCTCCTCATACGTTCGGACTTCCTGCCACTCCGGGAATAGAGGCATCTCTCTACTGTAGCTATCAGTAAAGAAACCAATCGGCAATCAGTCTGTTCGATGTGAAGAACCACGGTCTTCACTCGTCGATTCCAAGTCTTGAATTTGCTTCATGCGTCGTATTATTACTTGGAATGGTTTCGAACTTAAATCCGATCCCGGTCTTTCCAAGTAATAAGCGTATTCATAAAACAGTGATTATGGACATACGGATCTTCAATTCAACTTTCCTTCCAATTGTTGTTCATTCATTTACAAAACAAGGTTTGATTGATTATAAATTATTTTAACTCTTTCTTTGAAATCAAATATTCGGTTTACCAATCCTTTTATTTCAAACATACCCTTCGATCTTTATGTTCAAAACATACTGCATTGGTTGCATAAGTCGTTAAATTTCTCAAATCTTTACTTGGATTACAAATACATATTACAATATTCCAAACACTTCATATTTAAACATAAGTTTTAAATGGAGTTAAATCAACTTATATTTGATCTCAATTCCAATCACAAATATTTAACCACTTAAAATCTTTCCAAACCATTTGCAATTCTTTTTAACCATGTAGAAATAATGGTACATGTTTTATAAACTCCAAACCAATTTACCTTTGGAAAATGCGAGAATAATGTTTGGAACGTTACAAACTGCTGCAATAGCCATTTGAATCAATTAGATTCCAAATCATAATTTAAATTAATAAGGTAGATTTATAAATTTCCTCAAATTTAAACTTGTTTAATTTGAAAATTCGTACGGCCGCCGAACTGCACGTACGACGACTTTTCCAAATCTGTTTGAATATAACTTGAAAGTCGTACGTTGAAATTCGAAATTTCTTTTCTATTCAAAACTGTTAATATTTGAAAATCAATGTTTCTTATTCAAGTCAAAACGATTTCAAACGATCAAGTTATAATCATTCAAAAATTGAAATCGCTGTTTATGAACTGTCGTGCTGTAGCGCGATATAATTGATTCAGATATAATTCGTTCAATCCTTTCGAATTTATATTTATATTTCAATTCCATTTTTTTTCAAATAACTTAATTTCAAAACCAATTATTAAGTTAAATCAAAAATCATTTCACAAATTCAAATCTGAATTTTAAATTCAAATAAGTTGTAGACCATAGGAATTTGAAAACCCTTTTAATTTAAAATTAAATTTAAACTTCATAAATGGTCCTTACGCGTCATTTATTATTTTAGTTTCAAATTGTTTTTCTAAGTTTTAAAACAACTTCAAATTCAAATTCAAATTGTATTTAAATTTACCGCTCTGTCCGTTGGACCAGTTAGGGATAGCCAGGGAGAGCAGGAAACTGGATTTCCAAACCCAAGCCTAGACACCATCCTCTCTGCCATCCTAGAACGGACGAGCATATAATATTTTAGAATATTATACTTAAATTCTAAATCTCTTTCGAATTAACCGGATAAAACGATATTTTAACAATTTGAAAAATCAATCTTTATTTATATGGAAGGAAAATTAAATCGATCATCTGTATAATTCCACAACTACGGTGTTGTGTGTGCTTCATGCAAACCAAATAAAACAGCCATATAAATTGGATGATCATAAATTATAACCATCACCCATACACAAACAATTTAACTGTGCACGAGCGTTACGGTCAATAACGCTCCAGTGTTCAGTGTCAACTAATTACATGCACATCCATTCACACAAAAACATCCATATCCAACCAACAGTTAACTATAATTAATCTCAACTAATTATAATTATTCAATAACAACTAATTTAATAAATAATTAAGTGTTCTCACCATAATAGCTTTCCAGAAGACGACCTTCCAAAGCCGCGTTCCTATGTGCTTCCAGTCTTCGTGCTAATGTTCCGGTCTCTGCATCAATCCTCCTTTTTGCGCTCTGTCTCTCTTTCTTTTCTTTCTTAATCTTACTCCTTCTCTCTCTCTTTTTTTTTCAAGATTAAAGCAAAAGCTTTAATCTGTACACATGCGCGTCACACATGTACTCCCAGTTTGGAGCTGGACCGAAACATGCAAGGCTTCACGCCTTCATTCTTTTTTTTTTCTAAGCTTTTATTGCTAACAAAAACAAAAACAAAACAAAAAATTGCTCGCATGCGAAGTCTGCTAGGCGAGAGGATGGAGACTGCCGAAATACAAGTACGGCCTTCCATTTCATTTCATTTTTTTTTTTTGGGAAGTGGGAAACATTGTTTTTGTGCGTGAAGTTGAAGAAATGAGGTGGCCTCCTGAGAGTGTGGTGTGAGGGGAGGGAAGTTAATGAAGAAAGAGCTGTCTCCTTTTCCATGTGCAGGTATATATACGCCATGCATGTCCATGAATGCAAAAACAATGCGGCAAACCATGGTTTCCCTTTCCTTGTGTTCGCTCTCTCTCACGTCCTCTTCTTTTATGGTTTCTCCTTTTTTCCTTTTTTTTCTTTTTAATAAACAACTTCAAAAGTTGGAGAAGCAAGAGGCGGTGCTTGTGCAACAAAAGTTGGAATGGTGGCAAAGCAGGCGTCTCCCGTTCGCATGCAGGCTTCTCGGCTTCGCAAGCAGGCCACTCACTTTTCATTTTCAAACGTACCTTTTTTTTTTTTTTTTTTGAAGATGGTGGAAGCTTGTATGAGGGAGGAGAAGCAAGACAATTACGGGAACAGGTATATCATATATGTTAGAGAGAAAGGTACAAGGCTGAAGAAGAACTAATGGAAGATGGCACGTGTAAAACAATGGACAAGTGTCCCCTTCCATGCTTCATTTGTTTACACGTTTTTTTTTTTTTTTTTTTTTTTTTTAAATCACATGCCTTTTGGGATATATTTGCCTTTGGTTGTCAACGCATGCACCTTATTTAGCATCGAACATATGCATGGATTTGTGCCATGCGTTTCTCATTCAATACCGCTCATTTATTCCATGTAAACCTTTAAGTTCTTTTTTTTCTTTGTCTTTGTCTTTTTTTTTTATATGATATACATGTACAAAAGGTCGCGGTTTATGAACTACTCAATTTGAACGTGAGCACATGGAATGCTTTGGTGGAAACAAAAGAATGGGAAAACTATTCACAATACAATTCAATTTTATACCCAAATTTTGCTCCTTTCCAATTTCTTTCATATTTAATTATCGATAACCATTAACACTGAACTAACAATATAATCGTGTATAATAACGTGTCACGATCCCAAAACAGTAATAAAACAGACCGGTTGACTGATTCTGTAAAGTGTCAAAAAGGGACCATAGTTACCCTAAAACATGTTAGAAAAATATATGCTTATTTTTCAAAATAAAAATTTCAATAAATTTCTATAAAATATTTTAAGACTACGCGAACTGAAACTGAACAAAAATTTGCGATGAATATTTAATTATAATTTAATTTCAAATTTTGATCGTTTCTAGCAACTCAATTACACTCATTTCGATATTATAACTTACGACGAACCATTTCTCCGAAACAAACATTGTTATAACAAATTTCACAATAAAATTTAAATTTTCAAACATTTAAAAATACTATTATCGCCAAAATTTGATTCAACAATTATTTAAACCTTTTAAACTTTATTTAAGATTCATATTAAATTCAAATTTGATTTTCAAAAAAAAAATCTTAGATCGTTACATTCTCCCCCACTTAAGGCTTTTCGTCCTCGAAAAGGAGAGCTCGTGAAATTATACATAAGCAAAATAAATCTTATTTATAAATTTATTAAAATTATAAATTCTTATATTAAATCTAAATCTATCAACGCAACTTATAGGAAAACTTACTTATGATTAAATTCGCCAAACGCCTTTATTCGAAAACTTATCAAAACAAAATTCAATTCGTTATATTAGAAAGGTAAAATTTTGGAAAGGTCGATTAAAGAAGTTTGAGGTTTAACTATTATTGCAAATCATAGTTTGCAAAGCGCTTCAAAATGAATTCTCTGGCTTTGAATCCCATTACATTTCAAACCATTGAAATATCATTTCATAATCATACTTTTGCTTCGGGATTCTCAAGACCAAATTTGCTTTTCGAAGTTTCAAACATACTATGATCAAATCTATATGTTATCAGTTCGAGAAGTTCATCCTCATGACAGGGCAACTGAGTACCACCCCTCACACAAGATCCATTCCCTCATCATAACCCATTTTTAGTCATGGTTACTCGAACAAACCAAATCATTTCATATCCCGAAGCTATAAACCAAAATTTTCAAATATTTAACCATAATTTTGGTATTTCTAAATATTTTCAAAATATCGAGATACAAGTCGTCGAACTTTCTTTTATAAACCATTCATTACATCCAATTGGTTGGAAACCAAAATCGTTCAACAGAATTTTCGACTTCCAAGTATACAACTTTAGGGTTCACATTTCGAAATCTATGATCGTATTTAAACCATTCGAGCCTTTCACATCGATTTTCATACAAATTCAAGCCTTTCTACTTTCTAAAGTTTTTGAAAATCGTTTACACTTCATTTCTAATAACTTTATATATCACAAGATAGAGTATTTTAAGAGCCATAAGTCGAAATCTCAGAAATCTCTTTACGATTCATATAGTTGAACTCTTTTTTCTTTTTTCAAACCTACTCATTAAATCATCATTTACACCATACTATAGGCTTAATATTAATTCTTATTTCAAATATCAAAATGTGTTTGAAAAGGTTACAATTTCCTATAGTTAGAAAACCCTTGAAACATTCCTTATCCAAATATACCATCACACTTCTGCGGCGCACTCTGATTTAGTACGTGCATGTTTCAAACCATCATTATTCAAAACATTAGAAATAAGATTCAAAAATTTTAGAACCAATTCATAATATTCATCTTTCAATAATCCATTTTCCTTGCATAAACTGAATTCCATATTTCAAACACTTCTGATTTCTATGCAAAGCTTATTTGTTTAAGTTCCGTTAACCTAATGTCTTGATAAATCAAAGTTGTCTTGGTTGAGCTTAATCTTGGTTTTATTCGACAAACGACACAAAGGTATACAAGCATGGATCAAGTCAAATTCCATACGTTCAAAACAAAAGCTCAATATCAAATGAGCATCAAAAGGTATAATGGCCTAAATCAAAACACGCCTAAATCAAAAGATGAACCACTCAAGATCAAATGAATTTGGTCCAAATTCTCAAACAGGATCAAGACGAGAAAGTCAAGTGCGCCCACAAACACACGTATAGGCAATTCAAAAGTACAATGATTCGAGTCAAGATATTCGACCAAGCTTAAGGAAGGGGATGAACGATGCTACTCAATGATTCGAATTAAGCAATGGGACTAACTTAGGCCAAGTTTAGGAAAGTAGAGCACACCTAAGGATGCAATCGTAAGTAGTTTATTCTGGGGATTAACTTCCTCTTGAGTACATCTAACTTCAAATTTACTTTTCCTTTGTATCGTAAGTGGTTACTCTTCAAATACTTTCTATTTGGATAGCTCATACCGTTTCAATTTGGGGAAAAGAAGTTTTCTCCCCCACTTAGATGTTCGTTACCATTTTAAATCATCCTTTTAAACAAATTCCCAACTTAAGTCAAAATCATCCTCAGATTTCCTTAAGGGGAGTTTGATAGCTAAAAAAATATATACCTTAAGCAATATAGTTTAACTTGCATATTATCATTTACTATTCTGGTTATTAACAAAATAGTCTGTTTTGCACTTATAACATATTGTCCTTATATTAAATTCATTCTTAATATTTCTAACATATCGAAATAGTTCAAGTATCCCTCGACGTAATTAACTGGAATCATATAGTCATCCCACTTTCGAAACCCGAAAATAACTACTGATGGTGCCATGGTCATCAGTAGAATCATCCTCGAGCGACTAGAGTGTGACTCTATATCCATCTAGTATATACATAAGACTTCGTACATACACTGGCCAGGCGTATATTCGAAATCTTCTCATACTGATAGTCCAATCTTGACGTCGAATAAAATACTCGAAAATTCTTGATTATCGTTATCTTCCAAAATGATTACATTCTTTTAAACACTTTACTTTGTTTCAAAATAATCTATTTTCAGATTACGCTCTCTCGATCATAATATTCAGGAACCTCATTCTAGGGCATTTCTAACCCTATCTCTAATGAGATATTATAACTCTGATGAGTTCTATCCTTTGTCCAAAATATGTCGTACCCCATAGCTTTTTATAACCAAAGCTCTGATACCAACTGTAACGACCCATCTTTTTGCCCGGTTCTTGCCGGTAATTAAACCGACTTAAACCGTTCAGAAAGACGAATTGTTATGGGTACATACATACATTGAACAAAATAACAGAACTTTCCATTTCTCAAGAACAATATTTCATCAGAGTTACCTGAATATCAGAGTTACACATACATATATACTTTACAGCGGAAGAAAGAAATTTACTCTCATCGGAAGATCAAAAGACACAGCGGAAACTTTAACTCTAGCGTGGACGCCAACTCAGAAAGTGCTTCGAACTTTGCTCCAACGAATGATAGCTGCAAAACTAAACTACTAGCTGCCCGTGTGAAAATTTAATGGGCACCCAGAGTTTAGGAAGGACAATAAACTCCAGGTCAGTCATGGGACTGGTGTGAGAACATAAAACAGTTGTTTTTAGGATTTATTTTAAAGTTGGGACATTCACCGGACCACGCCGCTATCGCGCAACGGGCTTTTGCTCCATGTGAACACCCGTGCATATAAATACGAAATGATATTTTTAAAATGAAGCTATCATAAGCTCGTCCCACATCACACAATGCAAGCGCACACCAGATGGGCGAGGTTTATCTTATGATAACCAAACATGCTTTCATACGGAAAATCCTCTTTTCATATTATTATATATAGTGTGGAAGAAAACCATTTCGCAAATAAATGTATTAATCCTAGACAGCATAATACCCCATCCTATTATGTCGCCATATATATAGATATACAAACAAAACCGTGTGGCACGTATTGGAGATTTTGGTTTCCAACTTGATGATTCCTGGCACGAAAGATCAATCGGAATACAAACGAAATGTAATCACGGGTTTTTCATCCAGACGCGGACACCAATACAAATCGCGAGGCAGATCAACGGTTTTCGACCAGACACGGCCCCCCCCGAACATACCCTATTCCATCATTCATAAGTGGTTTTCCACTGCTGCAGCGGTCATCATCCATTCACATATATATACACAACCTAACCGCCAATTTCTCATCATCCGGGGTGTGAGGGTTGTCGATGTCACGTCATACACAAAGCATGCCTAGAAAAGCAATGCCTTGATCATCACTAGCTCGTTCATAACTCGGGTATGCCACATTGACAATTCACGACATATCACTGATTTCAATCAATGCATACCCTCTAAGTTCATATGACTTAGAGATGAGGATAAAATATCTGCCACAAATCCGATATATATTAACGGAGATCAGTGTTATGCGGTCAATTTCAATGTCAGACACACCATCCATACACGTCCGTCCTGGGTCTGAACGGAACGAAATCCGAAAGTTCTCCTCATACGTTCGGACTTCCTGCCACTCCGGGAATAGAGGCATCTCTCTACTGTAGCTATCAGTAAAGAAACCAATCGGCAATCAGTCTGTTCGATGTGAAGAACCACGGTCTTCACTCGTCGATTCCAAGTCTTGAATTTGCTTCATGCGTCGTATTATTACTTGGAATGGTTTCAAACTTAAATCCGATCCTGGTCTTTCCAAGTAATAAGCGTATTCATAAAACAGTGATTATGGACATACGGATCTTCAATTCAACTTTCCTTCCAATTGTTGTTCATTCATTTACAAAACAAGGTTTGATTGATTATAAATTATTTTAACTCTTTCTTTGAAATCAAATATTCGGTTTACCAATCCTTTTATTTCAAACATACCCTTCGATCTTTATGTTCAAAACATACTGCATTGGTTGCATAAGTCGTTAAATTTCTCAAATCTTTACTTGGATTACAAATACATATTACAATATTCCAAACACTTCATATTTAAACATAAGTTTTAAATGGAGTTAAATCAACTTATATTTGATCTCAATTCCAATCACAAATATTTAACCACTTAAAATCTTTCCAAACCATTTGCAATTCTTTTTAACCATGTAGAAATAATGGTACATGTTTTATAAACTCCAAACCAATTTACCTTTGGAAAATGCGAGAATAATGTTTGGAACGTTACAAACTGCTGCAATAGCCATTTGAATCAATTAGATTCCAAATCATAATTTAAATTAATAAGGTAGATTTATAAATTTCCTCAAATTTAAACTTGTTTAATTTGAAAATTCGTACGGCCGCCGAACTGCACGTACGACGACTTTTCCAAATCTGTTTGAATATAACTTGAAAGTCGTACGTTGAACTTCGAAATTTCTTTTCTATTCAAAACTGTTAATATTTGAAAATCAATGTTTCTTATTCAAGTCAAAACGATTTCAAACGATCAAGTTATAATCATTCAAAAATTGTAATCGCTGTTTATGAACTGTCGTGCTGTAGCGCGATATAATTGATTCAGATATAATTCGTTCAATCCTTTCGAATTTATATTTATATTTCAATTCCATTTTTTTTCAAATAACTTAATTTCAAAACCAATTATTAAGTTAAATCAAAAATAATTTCACAAATTCAAATCTGAATTTTAAATTCAAATAAGTTGTAGACCATAGGAATTTGAAAACCCTTTTAATTTAAAATTAAATTTAAACTTCATAAATGGTCCTTACGCGTCATTTATTATTTTAATTTCAAATTGTTTTTCTAAGTTTTAAAACAACTTCAAATTCAAATTCAAATTCAAATTGTATTTAAATTTACCGCTCTGTCCGTTGGACCAGTTAGGGATAGCCAGGGAGAGCAGGAAACTGGATTTCCAAACCCAAGCCTAGACACCATCCTCTCTGCCATCCTAGAACGGACGAGCATATAATATTTTAGAATATTATACTTAAATTCTAAATCTCTTTCGAATTAACCGGATAAAACGATATTTTAACAATTTGAAAAATCAATCTTTATTTATATGGAAGGAAAATTAAATCGATCATCTGTATAATTCCACAACTACGGTGTTGTGTGTGCTTCATGCAAACCAAATAAAACAGCCATATAAATTGGATGATCATAAATTATAATCATCACCCATACACAAACAATTTAACTGTGCACGAGCGTTACGGTCAATAACGCTCCAGTGTTCAGTGTCAACTAATTACATGCACATCCATTCACACAAAAACATCCATATCCAACCAACAGTTAACTATAATTAATCTCAACTAATTATAATTATTCAATAACAACTAATTTAATAAATAATTAAGTGTTCTCACCATAATAGCTTTCCAGAAGACGAACTTCCAAAGCCGCGTTCCTATGTGCTTCCAGTCTTCGTGCTAATGTTCCGGTCTCTGCATCAATCCTCCTTTTTGCGCTCTGTCTCTCTTTCTTTTCTTTCTTAATCTTACTCCTTCTCTCTCTTTTTTTTTTCAAGATTAAAGCAAAAGCTTTAATCTGTACACATGCGCGTCACACATGTACGCCCAGTTTGGAGCTGGACCGAAACATGCAAGGCTTCACGCCTTCATTCTTTTTTTTCTAAGCTTTTATTGCTAACAAAAACAAAAACAAAACAAAAAATTGCTCGCATGCGAAGTCTGCTAGGCGAGAGGATGGAGACTGCCGAAATACAAGTACGGCCTTCCATTTCATTTCATTTTTTTTTTTGGGAAGTGGGAAACATTGTTTTTGTGCGTGAAGTTGAAGAAATGAGGTGGCCTCCTGAGAGTGTGGTGTGAGGGGAGGGAAGTTAATGAAGAAAGAGCTGTCTCCTTTTCCATGTGCAGGTATATATACGCCATGCATGTCCATGAATGCAAAAACAATGCGGCAAACCATGGTTTCCCTTTCCTTGTGTTCGCTCTCTCTCACGTCCTCTTCTTTTATGGTTTCTCCTTTTTTCCTTTTTTTTCTTTTTAATAAACAACTTCAAAAGTTGGAGAAGCAAGAGGCGGTGCTTGTGCAACAAAAGTTGGAATGGTGGCAAAGCAGGCGTCTCCCGTTCGCATGCAGGCTTCTCGGCTTCGCAAGCAGGCCACTCACTTTTCATTTTCAAACGTACCTTTTTTTTTTTTTTTTTTGAAGATGGTGGAAGCTTGTATGAGGGAGGAGAAGCAAGACAATTACGGGAACAGGTATATCATATATGTTAGAGAGAAAGGTACAAGGCTGAAGAAGAACTAATGGAAGATGGCACGTGTAAAACAATGGACAAGTGTCCCCTTCCATGCTTCATTTGTTTACACGTTTTTTTTTTTTTTTTTTTTTTTTTTTAAAATCACATGCCTTTTGGGATATATTTGCCTTTGGTTGTCAACGCATGCACCTTATTTAGCATCGAACATATGCATGGATTTGTGCCATGCGTTTCTCATTCAATACCGCTCATTTATTCCATGTAAACCTTTAAGTTCTTTTTTTTCTTTGTCTTTGTCTTTTTTTTTTATATGATATACATGTACAAAAGGTCGCGGTTTATGAACTACTCAATTTGAACGTGAGCACATGGAATGCTTTGGTGGAAACAAAAGAATGGGAAAACTATTCACAATACAATTCAATTTTATACCCAAATTTTGCTCCTTTCCAATTTCTTTCATATTTAATTATCGATAACCATTAACACTGAACTAACAATATAATCGTGTATAATAACGTGTCACGATCCCAAAACAGTAATAAAACAGACCGGTTGACTGATTCTGTAAAGTGTCAAAAAGGGACCATAGTTACCCTAAAACATGTTAGAAAAATATATGCTTATTTTTCAAAATAAAAATTTCAATAAATTTCTATAAAATATTTTAAGACTACGCGAACTGAAACTGAACAAAAATTTGCGATGAATATTTAATTATAATTTAATTTCAAATTTTGATCGTTTCTAGCAACTCAATTACACTCATTTCGATATTATAACTTACGACGAACCATTTCTCCGAAACAAACATTGTTATAACAAATTTCACAATAAAATTTAAATTTTCAAACATTTAAAAATACTATTATCGCCAAAATTTGATTCAACAATTATTTAAACCTTTTAAACTTTATTTAAGATTCATATTAAATTCAAATTTGATTTTCAAAAAAAAAAATCTTAGATCGTTACATTCTCCCCCACTTAAGGCTTTTCGTCCTCGAAAAGGAGAGCTCGTGAAATTATACATAAGAAAAATAAATCTTATTTATAAATTTATTAAACTTATAAATTCTTATATTAAATCTAAATCTATCAACGCAACTTATAGGAAAACTTACTTATGATTAAATTCGCCAAACGCCTTTATTCGAAAACTTATCAAAACAAAATTCAATTCGTTATATTAGAAAGGTAAAATTTTGGAAAGGTCGATTAAAGAAGTTTGAGGTTTAACTATTATTGCAAATCATAGTTTGCAAAGCGCTTCAAAATGAATTCTCTGGCTTTGAATCCCATTACATTTCAAACCATTGAAATATCATTTCATAATCATACTTTTTCTTCGGGATTCTCAAGACCAAATTTGCTTTTCGAAGTTTCAAACATACTATGATCAAATCTATATGTTATCAGTTCGAGAAGTTCATCCTCATGACAGGGCAACTGAGTACCACCCCTCATACAAGATCCATTCCCTCATCATAACCCATTTTTAGTCATGGTTACTCGAACAAACCAAATCATTTCATATCCCGAAGCTATAAACCAAAATTTTCAAATATTTAACCATAATTTTGGTATTTCTAAATATTTTCAAAATATCGAGATACAAGTCGTCGAACTTTCTTTTATAAACCATTCATTACATCCAATTGGTTGGAAACCAAAATCGTTCAACAGAATTTTCGACTTCCAAGTATACAACTTTAGGGTTCACATTTCGAAATCTATGATCGTATTTAAACCATTCGAGCCTTTCACATCGATTTTCATACAAATTCAAGCCTTTCTACTTTCTAAAGTTTTTGAAAATCGTTTACACTTCATTTCTAATAACTTTATATATCACAAGATAGAGTATTTTAAGAGCCATAAGTCGAAATCTCAGAAATCTCTTTACGATTCATATAGTTGAACTCTTTTTTCTTTTTTCAAACCTACTCATTAAATCATCATTTACACCATACTATAGGCTTAATATTAATTCTTATTTCAAATATCAAAATGTGTTTGAAAAGGTTACAATTTCCTATAGTTAGAAAACCCTTGAAACATTCCTTATCCAAATATACCATCACACTTCTGCGGCGCACTCTGATTTAGTACGTGCATGTTTCAAACCATCATTATTCAAAACATTAGAAATAAGATTCAAAAATTTTAGAACCAATTCATAATATTCATCTTTCAAAAATCCATTTTCCTTGCATAAACTGAATTCCATATTTCAAACACTTCTGATTTCTATGCAAAGCTTATTTGTTTAAGTTCCGTTAACCTAATGTCTTGATAAATCAAAGTTGTCTTGGTTGAGCTTAATCTTGGTTTTATTCGACAAACGACACAAAGGTATACAAGCATGGATCAAGTCAAATTCCATACGTTCAAAACAAAAGCTCAATATCAAATGAGCATCAAAAGGTATAATGGCCTAAATCAAAACACGCCTAAATCAAAAGATGAACCACTCAAGATCAAATAAATTTGGTCCAAATTCTCAAACAGGATCAAGACGAGAAAGTCAAGTGCGCCCACAAACACACGTATAGGCAATTCAAAAGTACAATGATTCGAGTCAAGATATTCGACCAAGCTTAAGGAAGGGGATGAACGATGCTACTCAATGATTCGAATTAAGCAATGGGACTAACTTAGGCCAAGTTTAGGAAAGTAGAGCACACCTAAGGATGCAATCGTAAGTAGTTTATTCTGGGGATTAACTTCCTCTTGAGTACATCTAACTTCAAATTTACTTTTCCTTTGTATCGTAAGTGGTTACTCTTCAAATACTTTCTATTTGGATAGCTCATACCGTTTCAATTTGGGGAAAAGCAGTTTTCTCCCCCACTTAGATGTTCGTTACCATTTTAAATCATCCTTTTAAACAAATTCCCAACTTAAGTCAAAATCATCCTCAGATTTCCTTAAGGGGAGTTTGATAGCTAAAAAAATATATACCTTAAGCAATATAGTTTAACTTGCATATTATCATTTACTATTCTGGTTATTAACAAAATAGTCTGTTTTGCACTTATAACATATTGTCCTTATATTAAATTCATTCTTAATATTTCTAACATATCGAAATAGTTCAAGTATCCCTCGACGTAATTAAATGGAATCATATAGTTATCCCACTTTCGAAACCCGAAAATAACTACTGATGGTGCCATGGTCATCAGTAGAATCATCCTCGAGCGACTAGAGTGTGACTCTATATCCATCTAGTATATACATAAGACTTCGTACATACACTGGCCAGGCGTATATTCGAAATCTTCTCATACTGATAGTCCAATCTTGACGTCGAATAAAATACTCGAAAATTCTTGATTATCGTTATCTTCCAAAATGATTACATTCTTTTAAACACTTTACTTTGTTTCAAAATAATCTATTTTCAGAGTACGCTCTCTCGATCATAATATTCAGGAACCTCATTCTAGGGCATTTCTAACCCTATCTCTAATGAGATATTATAACTCTGATGAGTTCTATCCTTTGTCCAAAATATGTCGTACCCCATAGCTTTTTATAACCAAAGCTCTGATACCAACTGTAACGACCCATCTTTTTGCCCGGTTCTTGCCGGTAATTAAACCGACTTAAACCGTTCAGAAAGACGAATTGTTATGGGTACATACATACATTGAACAAAATAACAGAACTTTCCATTTCTCAAGAACAATATTTCATCAGAGTTACCTGAATATCAGAGTTACACATACATATATACTTTACAGCGGAAGAAAGAAATTTACTCTCATCGGAAGATCAAAAGACACAGCGGAAACTTTAACTCTAGCGTGGACGCCAACTCAGAAAGTGCTTCGAACTTTGCTCCAACGAATGATAGCTGCAAAACTAAACTACTAGCTGCCCGTGTGAAAATTTAATGGGCACCCAGAGTTTAGGAAGGACAATAAACTCCAGGTCAGTCATGGGACTGGTGTGAGAACATAAAACAGTTGTTTTTAGGATTTATTTTAAAGTTGGGACATTCACCGGACTACGCCGCTATCGCGCAACGGGCTTTTGCTCCATGTGAACACCCGTGCATATAAATACGAAATGATATTTTTAAAATGAAGCTATCATAAGCTCGTCCCACATCACACAATGCAAGCGCACACCAGATGGGCGAGGTTTATCTTATGATAACCAAACATGCTTTCATACGGAAAATCCTCTTTTCATATTATTATATATAGTGTGGAAGAAAACCATTTCGCAAATAAATGTATTAATCCTAGACAGCATAATACCCCATCCTATTATGTCGCCATATATATAGATATACAAACAAAACCGTGTGGCACGTATTGGAGATTTGGGTTTCCAACTTGATGATTCCTGGCACGAAAGATCAATCGGAATACAAACGAAATGTAATCACGGGTTTTTCATCCAGACGCGGACACCAATACAAATCGCGAGGCAGATCAACGGTTTTCGACCAGACACGGCCCCCCCGAACATACCCTATTCCATCATTCATAAGTGGTTTCCCACTGCTGCAGCGGTCATCATCCATTCACATATATATACACAACCTAACCGCCAATTTCTCATCATCCGGGGTGTGAGGGTTGTCGATGTCACGTCATACACAAAGCATGCCTAGAAAAGCAATGCCTTGATCATCACTAGCTCGTTCATAACTCGGGTATGCCACATTGACAATTCACGACATATCACTGATTTCAATCAATGCATACCCTCTAAGTTCATATGACTTAGAGATGAGGATAAAATATCTGCCACAAATCCGATATATATTAACGGAGATCAGTGCTATGCAGTCAATTTCAATGTCAGACACACCATCCATACACGTCCGTCCTGGGTCTGAACGGAACGAAATCCGAAAGTTCTCCTCATACGTTCGGACTTCCTGCCACTCCGGGAATAGAGGCATCTCTCTACTGTAGCTATCAGTAAAGAAACCAATCGGCAATCAGTCTGTTCGATGTGAAGAACCACGGTCTTCACTCGTCGATTCCAAGTCTTGAATTTGCTTCATGCGTCGTATTATTACTTGGAATGGTTTCAAACTTAAATCCGATCCCGGTCTTTCCAAGTAATAAGCGTATTCATAAAACAGTGATTATGGACATACGGATCTTCAATTCAACTTTCCTTCCAATTGTTGTTCATTCATTTACAAAACAAGGTTTGATTGATTATAAATTATTTTAACTCTTTCTTTGAAATCAAATATTCGGTTTACCAATCCTTTTATTTCAAACATACCCTTCGATCTTTATGTTCAAAACATACTGCATTGGTTGCATAAGTCGTTAAATTTCTCAAATCTTTACTTGGATTACAAATACATATTACAATATTCCAAACACTTCATATTTAAACATAAGTTTTAAATGGAGTTAAATCAACTTATATTTGATCTCAATTCCAATCACAAATATTTAAACACTTAAAATCTTTCCAAACCATTTGCAATTCTTTTTAACCATGTAGAAATAATGGTACATGTTTTATAAACTCCAAACCAATTTACCTTTGGAAAATGCGAGAATAATGTTTGGAACGTTACAAACTGCTGCAATAGCCATTTGAATCAATTAGATTCCAAATCATAATTTAAATTAATAAGGTAGATTTATAAATTTCCTCAAATTTAAACTTGTTTAATTTGAAAATTCGTACGGCCGCCGAACTGCACGTACGACGACTTTTCCAAATCTGTTTGAATATAACTTGAAAGTCGTACGTTGAAATTCGAAATTTCTTTTCTATTCAAAACTGTTAATATTTGAAAATCAATGTTTCTTATTCAAGTCAAAACGATTTCAAACGATCAAGTTATAATCATTCAAAAATTGAAATCGCTGTTTATGAACTGTCGTGCTGTAGCGCGATATAATTGATTCAGATATAATTCGTTCAATCCTTTCGAATTTATATTTATATTTCAATTCCATTTTTTTTTCAAATAACTTAATTTCAAAACCAATTATTAAGTTAAATCAAAAATCATTTCACAAATTCAAATCTGAATTTTAAATTCAAATAAGTTGTAGACCATAGGAATTTGAAAACCCTTTTAATTTAAAATTAAATTTAAACTTCATAAATGGTCCTTACGCGTCATTTATTATTTTAATTTCAAATTGTTTTTCTAAGTTTTAAAACAACTTCAAATTCAAATTCAAATTCAAATTCAAATTGTATTTAAATTTACCGCTCTGTCCGTTGGACCAGTTAGGGATAGCCAGGGAGAGCAGGAAACTGGATTTCCAAACCCAAGCCTAGACACCATCCTCTCTGCCATCCTAGAACGGACGAGCATATAATATTTTAGAATATTATACTTAAATTCTAAATCTCTTTCGAATTAACCGGATAAAACGATATTTTAACAATTTGAAAAATCAATCTTTATTTATATGGAAGGAAAATTAAATCGATCATCTGTATAATTCCACAACTACGGTGTTGTGTGTGCTTCATGCAAACCAAATAAAACAGCCATATAAATTGGATGATCATAAATTATAATCATCACCCATACACAAACAATTTAACTGTGCACGAGCGTTACGGTCAATAACGCTCCAGTGTTCAGTGTCAACTAATTACATGCACATCCATTCACACAAAAACATCCATATCCAACCAACAGTTAACTATAATTAATCTCAACTAATTATAATTATTCAATAACAACTAATTTAATAAATAATTAAGTGTTCTCACCATAATAGCTTTCCAGAAGACGACCTTCCAAAGCCGCGTTCCTATGTGCTTCCAGTCTTCGTGCTAATGTTCCGGTCTCTGCATCAATCCTCCTTTTTGCGCTCTGTCTCTCTTTCTTTTCTTTCTTAATCTTACTCCTTCTCTCTCTCTTTTTTTTTCAAGATTAAAGCAAAAGCTTTAATCTGTACACATGCGCGTCACACATGTACGCCCAGTTTGGAGCTGGACCGAAACATGCAAGGCTTCACGCCTTCATTCTTTTTTTTTCTAAGCTTTTATTGCTAACAAAAACAAAAACAAAACAAAAAATTGCTCGCATGCGAAGTCTGCTAGGCGAGAGGATGGAGACTGCCGAAATACAAGTACGGCCTTCCATTTCATTTCATTTTTTTTTTTGGGAAGTGGGAAACATTGTTTTTGTGCGTGAAGTTGAAGAAATGAGGTGGCCTCCTGAGAGTGTGGTGTGAGGGGAGGGAAGTTAATGAAGAAAGAGCTGTCTCCTTTTCCATGTGCAGGTATATATACGCCATGCATGTCCATGAATGCAAAAACAATGCGGCAAACCATGGTTTCCCTTTCCTTGTGTTCGCTCTCTCTCACGTCCTCTTCTTTTATGGTTTCTCCTTTTTTCCTTTTTTTTCTTTTTAATAAACAACTTCAAAAGTTGGAGAAGCAAGAGGCGGTGCTTGTGCAACAAAAGTTGGAATGGTGGCAAAGCAGGCGTCTCCCGTTCGCATGCAGGCTTCTCGGCTTCGCAAGCAGGCCACTCACTTTTCATTTTCTAACGTACCTTTTTTTTTTTTTTTTTTTTTTTTTTTGAAGATGGTGGAAGCTTGTATGAGGGAGGAGAAGCAAGACAATTACGGGAACAGGTATATCATATATGTTAGAGAGAAAGGTACAAGGCTGAAGAAGAACTAATGGAAGATGGCACGTGTAAAACAATGGACAAGTGTCCCCTTCCATGCTTCATTTGTTTACACGTTTTTTTTTTTTTTTTTTTTTTTTTTTTTTTTAATCACATGGCTTTTGGGATATATTTGCCTTTGGTTGTCAACGCATGCACCTTATTTAGCATCGAACATATGCATGGATTTGTGCCATGCGTTTCTCATTCAATACCGCTCATTTATTCCATGTAAACCTTTAAGTTCTTTTTTTTTCTTTGTCTTTTTTTTTATATGATATACATGTACAAAAGGTCGCGGTTTATGAACTACTCAATTTGAACGTGAGCACATGGAATGCTTTGGTGGAAACAAAAGAATGGGAAAACTATTCACAATACAATTCAATTTTATACCCAAATTTTGCTCCTTTCAAATTTCTTTCATATTTAATTATCGATAACCATTAACACTGAACTAACAATATAATCGTGTATAATAACGTGTCACGATCCCAAAAAAGTAATAAAACAGACCGGTTGACTGATTCTGTAAAGTGTCAAAAAGGGACCATAGTTACCCTAAAACATGTTAGAAAAATATATGCTTATTTTTCAAAATAAAAATTTCAATAAATTTCTATAAAATATTTTAAGACTACGCGAACTGAAACTGAACAAAAATTTGCGATGAATATTTAATTATAATTTAATTTCAAATTTTGATCGTTTCTAGCAACTCAATTACACTCATTTCGATATTATAACTTACGACGATCCATTTCTCCGAAACAAACATTGTTATAACAAATTTCACAATAAAATTTAAATTTTCAAACATTTAAAAATACTATTATCGCCAAAATTTGATTCAACAATTATTTAAACCTTTTAAACTTTATTTAAGATTCATATTAAATTCAAATTTGATTTTCAAAAAAAAAAAATCTTAGATCGTTACATTCTCCCCCACTTAAGGCTTTTCGTCCTCGAAAAGGAGAGCTCGTGAAATTATACATAAGAAAAATAAATCTTATTTATAAATTTATTAAACTTATAAATTCTTATATTAAATCTAAATCTATCAACGCAACTTATAGGAAAACTTACTTATGATTAAATTCGCCAAACGCCTTTATTCGAAAACTTATCAAAACAAAATTCAATTCGTTATATTAGAAAGGTAAAATTTTGGAAAGGTCGATTAAAGAAGTTTGAGGTTTAACTATTATTGCAAATCATAGTTTGCAAAGCGCTTCAAAATGAATTCTCTGGCTTTGAATCCCATTACATTTCAAACCATTGAAATATCATTTCATAATCATACTTTTGCTTCGGGATTCTCAAGACCAAATTTGCTTTTCGAAGTTTCAAACATACTATGATCAAATCTATATGTTATCAGTTCGAGAAGTTCATCCTCATGACAGGGCAACTGAGTACCACCCCTCATACAAGATCCATTCCCTCATCATAACCCATTTTTAGTCATGGTTACTCGAACAAACCAAATCATTTCATATCCCGAAGCTATAAACCAAAATTTTCAAATATTTAACCATAATTTTGGTATTTCTAAATATTTTCAAAATATCGAGATACAAGTCGTCGAACTTTCTTTTATAAACCATTCATTACATCCAATTGGTTGGAAACCAAAATCGTTCAACAGAATTTTCGACTTCCAAGTATACAACTTTAGGGTTCACATTTCGAAATCTATGATCGTATTTAAACCATTCGAGCCTTTCACATCGATTTTCATACAAATTCAAGCCTTTCTACTTTCTAAAGTTTTTGAAAATCGTTTACACTTCATTTCTAATAACTTTATATATCACAAGATAGAGTATTTTAAGAGCCATAAGTCGAAATCTCAGAAATCTCTTTACGATTCATATAGTTGAACTCTTTTTTCTTTTTTCAAACCTACTCATTAAATCATCATTTACACCATACTATAGGCTTAATATTAATTCTTATTTCAAATATCAAAATGTGTTTGAAAAGGTTACAATTTCCTATAGTTAGAAAACCCTTGAAACATTCCTTATCCAAATATACCATCACACTTCTGCGGCGCACTCTGATTTAGTACGTGCATGTTTCAAACCATCATTATTCAAAACATTAGAAATAAGATTCAAAAATTTTAGAACCAATTCATAATATTCATCTTTCAAAAATCCATTTTCCTTGCATAAACTGAATTCCATATTTCAAACACTTCTGATTTCTATGCAAAGCTTATTTGTTTAAGTTCCGTTAACCTAATGTCTTGATAAATCAAAGTTGTCTTGGTTGAGCTTAATCTTGGTTTTATTCGACAAACGACACAAAGGTATACAAGCATGGATCAAGTCAAATTCCATACGTTCAAAACAAAAGCTCAATATCAAATGAGCATCAAAAGGTATAATGGCCTAAATCAAAACACGCCTAAATCAAAAGATGAACCACTCAAGATCAAATAAATTTGGTCCAAATTCTCAAACAGGATCAAGACGAGAAAGTCAAGTGCGCCCACAAACACACGTATAGGCAATTCAAAAGTACAATGATTCGAGTCAAGATATTCGACCAAGCTTAAGGAAGGGGATGAACGATGCTACTCAATGATTCGAATTAAGCAATGGGACTAACTTAGGCCAAGTTTAGGAAAGTAGAGCACACCTAAGGATGCAATCGTAAGTAGTTTATTCTGGGGATTAACTTCCTCTTGAGTACATCTAACTTCAAATTTACTTTTCCTTTGTATCGTAAGTGGTTACTCTTCAAATACTTTCTATTTGGATAGCTCATACCGTTTCAATTTGGGGAAAAGCAGTTTTCTCCCCCACTTAGATGTTCGTTACCATTTTAAATCATCCTTTTAAACAAATTCCCAACTTAAGTCAAAATCATCCTCAGATTTCCTTAAGGGGAGTTTGATAGCTAAAAAAATATATACCTTAAGCAATATAGTTTAACTTGCATATTATCATTTACTATTCTGGTTATTAACAAAATAGTCTATTTTGCACTTATAACATATTGTCCTTATATTAAATTCATTCTTAATATTTCTAACATATCGAAATAGTTCAAGTATCCCTCGACGTAATTAACTGGAATCATATAGTCATCCCACTTTCGAAACCCGAAAATAACTACTGATGGTGCCATGGTCATCAGTAGAATCATCCTCGAGCGACTAGAGTGTGACTCTATATCCATCTAGTATATACATAAGACTTCGTACATACACTGGCCAGGCGTATATTCGAAATCTTCTCATACTGATAGTCCAATCTTGACGTCGAATAAAATACTCGAAAATTCTTGATTATCGTTATCTTCCAAAATGATTACATTCTTTTAAACACTTTACTTTGTTTCAAAATAATCTATTTTCAGAGTACGCTCTCTCGATCATAATATTCAGGAACCTCATTCTAGGGCATTTCTAACCCTATCTCTAATGAGATATTATAACTCTGATGAGTTCTATCCTTTGTCCAAAATATGTCGTACCCCATAGCTTTTTATAACCAAAGCTCTGATACCAACTGTAACGACCCATCTTTTTGCCCGATTCTTGCCGGTAATTAAACCGACTTAAACCGTTCAGAAAGACGAATTGTTATGGGTACATACATACATTGAACAAAATAACAGAACTTTCCATTTCTCAAGAACAATATTTCATCAGACTTACCTGAATATCAGAGTTACACATACATATATACTTTACAGCGGAAGAAAGAAATTTACTCTCATCGGAAGATCAAAAGACACAGCGGAAACTTTAACTCTAGCGTGGACGCCAACTCAGAAAGTGCTTCGAACTTTGCTCCAACGAATGATAGCTGCAAAACTAAACTACTAGCTGCCCGTGTGAAAATTTAATGGGCACCCAGAGTTTAGGAAGGACAATAAACTCCAGGTCAGTCATGGGACTGGTGTGAGAACATAAAACAGTTGTTTTTAGGATTTATTTTAAAGTTGGGACATTCACCGGACCACGCCGCTATCGCGCAACGCGCTTTTGCTCCATGTGAACACCCGTGCATATAAATACGAAATGATATTTTTAAAATGAAGCTATCATAAGCTCGTCCCACATCACACAATGCAAGCGCACACCAGATGGGCGAGGTTTATCTTATGATAACCAAACATGCTTTCATACGGAAAATCCTCTTTTCATATTATTATATATAGTGTGGAAGAAAACCATTTCGCAAATAAATGTATTAATCCTAGACAGCATAATACCCCATCCTAGTATGTCGCCATATATATAGATATACAAACAAAACCGTGTGGCACGTATTGGAGATTTGGGTTTCCAACTTGATGATTCCTGGCACGAAAGATCAATCGGAATACAAACGAAATGTAATCATGGGTTTTTCATCCAGATGCGGACACCAATACAAATCGCGAGGCAGATCAACGGTTTTCGACCAGACACGGCCCCCCCGAACATACCCTATTCCATCATTCATAAGTGGTTTCCCACTGCTGCAGCGGTCATCATCCATTCACATATATATACACAACCTAACCGCCAATTTCTCATCATCCGGGGTGTGAGGGTTGTCGATGTCACGTCATACACAAAGCATGCCTAGAAAAGCAATGCCTTGATCATCACTAGCTCGTTCATAACTCGGGTATGCCACATTGACAATTCACGACATATCACTGATTTCAATCAATGCATACCCTCTAAGTTCATATGACTTAGAGATGAGGATAAAATATCTGCCACAAATCCGATATATATTAACGGAGATCAGTGCTATGCGGTCAATTTCAATGTCAGACACACCATCCATACACGTCCGTCCTGGGTCTGAACGGAACGAAATCCGAAAGTTCTCCTCATATGTTCGGACTTCCTGCCACTCCGGGAATAGAGGCATCTCTCTACTGTAGCTATCAGTAAAGAAACCAATCGGCAATCAGTCTGTTCGATGTGAAGAACCACGGTCTTCACTCGTCGATTCCAAGTCTTGAATTTGCTTCATGCGTCGTATTATTACTTGGAATGGTTTCGAACTTAAATCCGATCCCGGTCTTTCCAAGTAATAAGCGTATTCATAAAACAGTGATTATGGACATACGGATCTTCAATTCAACTTTCCTTCCAATTGTTGTTCATTCATTTACAAAACAAGGTTTGATTGATTATAAATTATTTTAACTCTTTCTTTGAAATCAAATATTCGGTTTACCAATCCTTTTATTTCAAACATACCCTTCGATCTTTATGTTCAAAACATACTGCATTGGTTGCATAAGTCATTAAATTTCTCAAATCTTTACTTGGATTACAAATACATATTACAATATTCCAAACACTTCATATTTAAACATAAGTTTTAAATGGAGTTAAATCAACTTATATTTGATCTCAATTCCAATCACAAATATTTAACCACTTAAAATCTTTCCAAACCATTTGCAATTCTTTTTAACCATGTAGAAATAATGGTACATGTTTTATAAACTCCAAACCAATTTACCTTTGGAAAATGCGAGAATAATGTTTGGAACGTTACAAACTGCTGCAATAGCCATTTGAATCAATTAGATTCCAAATCATAATTTAAATTAATAAGGTAGATTTATAAATTTCCTCAAATTTAAACTTGTTTAATTTGAAAATTCGTACGGCCGCCGAACTGCACGTACGACGACTTTTCCAAATCTGTTTGAATATAACTTGAAAGTCGTACGTTGAAATTCAAAATTTCTTTTCTATTCAAAACTGTTAATATTTGAAAATCAATGTTTCTTATTCAAGTCAAAACGATTTCAAACGATCAAGTTATAATCATTCAAAAATTGAAATCGCTGTTTATGAACTGTCGTGCTGTAGCGCGATATAATTGATTCAGATATAATTCGTTCAATCCTTTCGAATTTATATTTATATTTCAATTCCATTTTTTTTTCAAATAACTTAATTTCAAAACCAATTATTAAGTTAAATCAAAAATCATTTCACAAATTCAAATCTGAATTTTAAATTCAAATAAGTTGTAGACCATAGGAATTTGAAAACCCTTTTAATTTAAAATTAAATTTAAACTTCATAAATGGTCCTTACGCGTCATTTATTATTTTAATTTCAAATTGTTTTTCTAAGTTTTAAAACAACTTCAAATTCAAATTCAAATTGTATTTAAATTTACCGCTCTGTCCGTTGGACCAGTTAGGGATAGCCAGGGAGAGCAGGAAACTGGATTTCCAAACCCAAGCCTAGACACCATCCTCTCTGCCATCCTAGAACGGACGAGCATATAATATTTTAGAATATTATACTTAAATTCTAAATCTCTTTCGAATTAACCGGATAAAACGATTTTTTAACAATTTGAAAAATCAATCTTTTTTTATATGGAAGGGAAATTAAATCGATCATCTGTATAATTCCACAACTACGGTGTTGTGTGTGCTTCATGCAAACCAAATAAAACAGCCATATAAATTGGACGATCATAAATTATAATCATCACCCATACACAAACAATTTAACTGTGCACGAGCGTTACGGTCAATAACGCTCCAGTGTTCAGTGTCAACTAATTACATGCACATCCATTCACACAAAAAGATCCATATCCAACCAACAGTTAACTATAATTAATCTCAACTAATTATAATTATTCAATAACAACTAATTTAATAAATAATTAAGTGTTCTCACCATAATAGCTTTCCAGAAGACGACCTTCCAAAGCCGCGTTCCTATGTGCTTCCAGTCTTCGTGCTAATGTTCCGGTCTCTGCATCAATCCTCCTTTTTGCGCTCTGTCTCTCTTTCTTTTCTTTCTTAATCTTACGCCTTCTATCTCTCTTTTTTTTTCAAGATTAAAGCAAAAGCTTTAATCTGTACACATGCGCGTCACACATGTACGCCCAGTTTGGAGCTGGACCGAAACATGCAAGGCTTCACGCCTTCATTCTTTTTTTTTCTAAGCTTTTATTGCTAACAAAAACAAAAACAAAACAAAAAATTGCTCGCATGCGAAGTCTGCTAGGCGAGAGGATGGAGACTGCCGAAATACAAGTACGGCCTTCCATTTCATTTCATTTTTTTTTTTGGGAAGTGGGAAACATTGTTTTTGTGCGTGAAGTTGAAGAAATGAGGTGGCCTCCTGAGAGTGTGGTGTGAGGGGAGGGAAGTTAATGAAGAAAGAGCTGTCTCCTTTTCCATGTGCAGGTATATATACGCCATGCATGTCCATGAATGCAAAAACAATGCGGCAAACCATGGTTTCCCTTTCCTTGTGTTCGCTCTCTCTGACGTCCTCTTCTTTTATGGTTTCTCCTTTTTTCCTTTTTTTTCTTTTTTTCTTTTTAATAAACAACTTCAAAAGTTGGAGAGGCAAGAGGCGGTGCTTGTACAACAAAAGTTGGAATGGTGGCAAAGCAGGCGTCTCCCGTTCGCATGCAGGCTTCACGGCTTTGCAAGCAGGCCACTCACTTTTCATTTTCTAACGTACCTTTTTTTTTTTTTTTTTTTGAAGATGGTGGAAGCTTGTATGAGGGAGGAGAAGCAAGACAATTACGGGAACAGGTATATCATATATGTTAGAGAGAAAGGTACAAGGCTGAAGAAGAACTAATGGAAGATGGCACGTGTAAAACAATGGACAAGTGTCCCCTTCCATGCTTCATTTGTTTACACGTTTTTTTTTTTTTTTTTTTTTAAATCACATGGCTTTTGGGATATATTTGCCATTGGTTGTCAACGCATGCACCTTATTTAGCATCGAACATATGCATGGATTTGTGCCATGCGTTTCTCATTCAATACCGCTCATTTATTCCATGTAAACCTTTAAGTTCTTTTTTTTTTCTTTGTCTTTGTCTTTTTTTTTATATGATATACATGTACAAAAGGTCGCGGTTTATGAACTACTCAATTTGAACGTGAGCACATGGAATGCTTTGGTGGAAACAAAAGAATGGGAAAACTATTCACAATACAATTCAATTTTATACCCAAATTTTGCTCCTTTCCAATTTCTTTCATATTTAATTATCGATAACCATTAACACTGAACTAACAATATAATCGTGTATAATAACGTGTCACGATCCCAAAATAGTAATAAAACAGACCGGTTGACTGATTCTGTAAAGTGTCAAAAAGGGACCACAGTTACCCTAAAACACGTTAGAAAAATATATGCTTATTTTTCAAAATAAAAATTTCAATAAATTTCTATAAAATATTTTAAGACTACGCGAACTGAAACTGAACAAAAATTTGCGATGAATATTTAATTATAATTTAATTTCAAATTTTGATCGTTTCTAGCAACTCAATTACACTCATTTCGATATTATAACTTACGACGAACCATTTCTCCGAAACAAACATTGTTATAACAAATTTCACAATAAAATTTAAATTTTCAAACATTTAAAAATACTATTATCGCCAAAATTTGATTCAACAATTATTTAAACCTTTTAAACTTTATTTAAGATTCATATTAAATTTAAATTAGATGTTCAAAAAAAAATCTTAGATCGTTACATATTGTTTAACGTTTGTGATGTAGAGAAACAGGTTGGAGGGATCCAACTGGATTCCTCAATATTTATAATACTATTTGTTTTCATATATTATGATATATGATGTGATACATAATCTATGATTGATTATGATGATACTGGTCATGTTATTTGGTATTTTAAATACCATATGAAATACTGGAATGTAAAAAGGAAATTTTTAAAGTGAATATTGAAAATGAAATATTTACATATGAAATAAATAGGATATTATAAAAAGTAATATTTGGAAAACAAATATTAGGAAATATAATCAAGGAAATGTTTGGGGAATAATTAGAATTATATAAAAGGATTTATATCAAATAAATAGAATTATATAAAAGGATTTATATAAAATGAATAGAATCTTATTAAAGGATTTATATAACATGAATATGATTATATAAAAGGATTTATATAGAATAAATAGAATTATATAAAGGGAATTATAAATGAGATTTAAGTGTTAGAAATAAAAAAGGAGATTTGTTTGAATAAAAATATAAATAGAATTTGGGTTTGAGATATTGTTTTTAAATAAGAAATCAAACTATTATGATTATATAAAGAAGTATTATTCACATTCTGTGTGAAAAAATTTAGATTAAAGTAAATATTTTGCAAATAACATATTATAAAGGAATGTGGGGTTTGAATTAGGAATTTAAATGGAATTACCGAAATTAGAAACTGACTGGAAATTAGTTGAGTTGAATGGCTTTCTGGGTATCGATCTGATGTTGGTTTCGGCCTTCAGGGTTTATACTTGGAATGTTGTTCTCCTACTAGTTTACAGTCAGAGGCTGATAGAGGTGGGAAGATGTAATAACCCGGAAATCTAAGCCAATTTAAAAATTTTATTTTGGCAATTTTAATGAATTTTGAATATTTAAAATGAATTATTTTAAATAATAACGACAAGAAATTTATTTTTAATAGCATTAGAATATAGATATTTATATAGATCGTCGTTAGAATATGAATATTTATTTTAAATTATAAAAGGAATTGAAAATGGAGCGGTAGTTTGAAAATTCGATTTCAAAGTTCGAATGAATGTACACGATTCAAAATAAACTGGATTTTAGCGAAACCATAAATATTAGATTCTATTGGAAAATATCTTTCCAACGAATCCGAAAAACTGAAATTTCATAGCAGGAATAAAAAGATATGCCCAGTTGAAAATTCAGAATTGTCGTCGTGGAATTCTAGCCCTTAAAAATGGAAATTTTGCAAACGACCTCGGTTTTCGACGAAACCACTTTTGTCGGATACGGGATGTCAAGTTATTGCTAGATTGAAAAATCCATAATTTTCTGAAGCATTATGTGAGCGTGGCGAAGTAAAACGTATTTTAACAGTTTCAGTCAATTTCAATCAACCAGAAAATGGTCATTTTCCAAACGGTCTCGGAATTTGACGAAATTAGTTTTGTTAGGACCGTATCGTCAATACGAAGCTAGAAATAATTTTTCTGGAATTTTTGGGATCCGTTTGTGGCCCCGGTAAATTGAAAGGTGCGATTAAATTGAATATATAAAGATTTATATTTTAAATTCAATGGAAACTGATCATAACGGTCGAATTGGCCTACGATACATATACCATTGTGTTCGGGATGGGGGTATTACGCTAGGGGCGACAGTCGTTGGGTCTGATTTGGTGTTCGGATCAAAAGGGAACTTTATAGAAATTAAATAAAATAATTATATAAATATTATATAAAACTCTCTCCACTCTCTCTCTCTCTCCTCTCATTATACAGATCGTGAAAAATAAAATAAAAAAAATACCGCCCCTTTTTAAGATCTCGGCGACGCCGCTCCAACCTTTCCCCACACCACCGCACTCCGATGCCGCCTCCGCCGATTCCTCCAGCCCCTCCGATCTCTTCTCCGCCTCAATCGCCCCTTCGATTTTAAAACCCACGCTCCGACTAAAAAAACTGCCACTGACCCCCAATTCGACCACCTCCGGTCAGTGCACCATCACCCTCCACTCCCCGCCTCCTTGGCTCTCCACCACACCTAACAGCCCCTCCTCCGATAAGTGAGTTTTTCTTTGTAATCTTTATTTATAAAAATCCCGATTCTTTTGTATATGACACAAAGTTTATATTTTTACCTACCTAAAGTTTAGATCTTCATTGAGATAAAATTCTGATTTTTATATAAGTAAAAAAATAGGATTTTTATATAATACAGAATATAAAAATATTATTTTTATATAAGTAGCGAAGTAAAAATAGGATTTTTTTTATATTATAAACAATATAAAAATATGATTTTTATTTATGTAGAGTAATAAAAATATGATTTTTATTATCTAGAAAGCGAAGTAAAATTATGATTTCTATTATTTGAATAATGATAAAAAAATATAATTTTTATATATTATATAGCGTTATAAGAATATGACTTTAATATAAGTAACGATATGAAGAATGTGATTTTTATATGAATGATATAGAAATAAAAATACGATTTTTATTTAGAAAACTTCGGTATAAAAATATGATTTTTATATGCGTAGCGAATTAAAAATATAATCTTTATTAGAAGAAGAGCGATATAAAAATATAATTTTTATTATGAAGTTAGCGTGATAAAAATATGATCTTTATTATACGAACACCGTTATAAAATAGAATTTTTATCTATATATTAGCAGTATAAAAATGTGATTTTTATCCATATAGCATAGTTATAAAAATGTGATTTTTATATACATAGCAACATTATAAAAATGCGATTTTTATATATGTAGTGGATACGGACAACGAAAGTGACAAAAGGCGAGCACGACAAAGTTTTTCTACATATGAAGAGTCGCGGCGTTTGGTTTAGCTTCTCGGTGAGAACTCCTCACTTTTAATTTGTTTTCTAGTTGAAATATATACTAGGATGCTGACGGTGCTTAGCAGCACCCGACACCCGTCGTCCACAGACCATGGATGACTTGTTAGTTTGATTGATGTGTTGTGAAAATTGATTGTGTGATGTGGAATGAATAAATATTTTTTAGTTAAAAATATAATTTTTAACATGTATATAAAATAAATATTTATAAACAAATCGGACGATTTGTTTATATACACACATTTGACTAATATTGATCACATCGCCCAACTGTAAAAATAAAACCTGTTTTTGATCGTTTGAAACCCCATACGGATATTGGGATGATATTGGACATTCACTAATCCCAATAATTAGTTGTATGTCAATCGATTGGTTGACAAGCTATGTAAGTGTTAAATATTTATATTTAATGCTTATACAGTGTAGAATGCACTCTGGATGATGGATTGCTGTTTTCATTGTTGTTATACACATCTGTTGTGTGAAATCCATATAATTACATTATATGGTAATTTAATGTGAAGTCATGTTAAGTAGTTAAACGCCATATTAACACGAACGGGAATTTTGTCGATTTAATTCGCTTTATAATGAATATCGAAAAGTGATTTCAAAATCAAATATTTTGAAATTGAAATGATTTGAAATTCGAATTAAATTGAAGTAGATTGAAATTCGAATTAAATTGAAATGATTTGAAAATCGAATTAAATTGATATAGATTGAAATTCGAATTAAATTGAAATGATTTGGAAATCGAATTAAATTGAAATAGATTGAAAACCGAATTAAATTGAAATAGATTGAAATTCGAATTAAATTGAAATGATTTGAAAATCGAATTAAATTGAAATAGATTGAAATTCGAATTAAATTGAAATGATTTGAAAATCGAATTAAATTGAAATAGATTGAAAATCGAATTAAATTGAAATAGATTTGAAATTCGAATTTGATTTAAATGAATTTGAAATTTTGATTTGAATTTGAAATGGAAGTTGAAATCGTTTTGAAAACGAATTTAAAATGATTTATAAAATTCATTTTAAATGGAAATCGGAATAATATATATTATATATATAATGGCCTGAATAGAACGCGCCGCGCTGCGGCAGTTCGTGAATTTCGACCATTGAATTCGAATGGATTTTACGGGAGATCAGACCGTAGGATTCTCCTAAAATAGGAACCGTTGGGTTCGTATCGAAAAGAGCTTTCTAACGAATATTAGAAATTAGAAATCTAACGGTTGGATTTGGAATTATGTCCAAATCAAATTTGGAAAGATCGTTGTAAGTGCAGTTCGATGGCCGTTGATGGAAATCGATTGTATGGGCCTTGATAAAATTATTAAAAATATCAATAATAAGTGTAAAATCAAAAGAAATGATTTAGAAAGAATTGGGATGAAAAATTCCATATTTGAAAAGATAAAAATAGATTCTTATCGAAATGAACTAGTTCTGAACTAGAATTATAATCCATTTATTTTTAAAAATAAATAAATTGGATTTGAAATGGTTTTAAAAATAACCAGAATTCCCAATATATAATTGGAATAGATTTGAATCGAAATTGTCTTCGGAATATTTCGATGTTGGATTTCGTGATTATACAGATATTGTTATGGGAATTTGAAAGATATACATATATATATATATATCGTTATTTCCAATACGTTATTTGTTGGTCGTTGGATTTGATATTGAATATAAGCCGTTATATTTTCTATTCAGAGCCTTGTATTTAAAATCGAATGAGATTTGGGTTTGTCGTGAATGGTGTCTTCATTAACACTGTTCTTAAACCCAGTTGAGATAAAGATTAAATCTTTCTATTTGGATTTAATGAAGTATACAAATTAAATAATATTTAATTGGAATTTAATGGGAAATGATTTTTTGGGTTTATCGTGAATGGTGTTTTAAATAACATTTGTTCTTTAACCCGATAATTAATGGGATGTGATTTGGGTTGCCGTGAATGGTATCTTCAATAATATTGTTCTTAGACCCAACGGAGTTAAGAAAATCAGAAACTAACTGGGGATTAGTTAAGTTGAATGGTGTCCTGGGTATTGATCTGATGTTGGTTTCGGCCTTCGGGGTTATTACTTAAGGAATTGTTCACTTGCTAATTTACAGTTAAAGGCTGATGGAAATGAAATGTGATTTTGGGTTTTTCGTGAACCGTGTTTTAAATGGCATTGGTTCTTTAACCTAGTTAAAGACAGGATATGATTTCCCAAGTTTAATAATCTTTGATACTGATTTTTGGGAAGATTAAAACCAAGTGGAGTTTTAATGAATCTTTAATTAGATTGAAATGATCGAGAATAGAGTTTCACCAGTTTTGCTCCAAGCGATAGTAAAATCTTTAATTAGATTTGAACGAGAAATGGTAATTGAATTTACCGATAACACTGTGGTGTTAGATATGAAGTATTACCAGTTTTGCTTCATGGGATCAATAGGTTGGGGTTGGGAAATTTAACAAATGATTACTTCGGTAAGGTTCGTTAATCCCGACTAGTTTGGATAAACCATAATTTGGTTTGAATTGAAATCCAAAAGAAGATTAAAGAATAAATTTTAAAGAATTTATCTTTGATAAAATTAATGTGAACCTTTCCCTAATAATGTGAATATTTGAATCAAAGAATATTCTAAATTGGAATGAGGCGTATGTTGTGTTTGTGTAACACTTGTTTATTATATACGCGAGTTATTCAGAAAGACCGGGTTTATCCCATTCTAAATAACTGATACGACGATAAGTCGAAGGTGAAGATGGTGTTTGAAGACCGGAGGTCTTCACATCGTTTGGATGATTACTGATGATCTTGATTGGCATGTACACCCAAGAGGAGAGAATATGTTGGTGATCGTCCAGACGTACTTGGAGATCGATGGATATGCGAGGAATAAGATTCCTCCGGTTTCGTTCAGACCCAGAACGGACTTGTAAATGGATGTGTGTCTGACATCGGATTTCATTCTGTGTGATTGATATCGGTTGCATAGTGTGAATTGCCTGTGTGGCATGCTAAGAAGAAAATGATCAAGGCTTCTGTTGAAAAGCAGAGTCTTGTGGTTGGTGATCAAAGCACGGCCTTTGTGGCGTAGCTTTGTGTAGCGTTAATTCGCGAGCCTCCCACCCAGGTATGAACTAAAAACGGGAGAAGGACCTCAGGGAGGACATGCGTTTCCTTCTAGTTAGGAGTGGTGTCAGTGTTTTACACGGCCTGACATTTTACTTATGTGGATGACGGATAGCGAGGCGCCTCGGTCAGATCGGACGATCCGGGTCCTATGGAGTCATTGGTCTCACTGAAGCCCCATAAGGCGGGGAAACGCAGTGTTCAGACATTTTAATCCACATCGGTGGAATGGCCGTCATGATCCAAGGCATGGCTGAGTACTTTCCTGAGGGGCGGACTAGAGGGTCTCGAAGTGGTGAGGATGATCCCTTGCCTCGGTTCACAGATGGAAATCCAACTTCCAATACGTGACTTTGCGATTTTGATTGTAGAACCTATATATGGCGACATAGTAGTATGGGGCACTTATGCCGTCTATGATTGATACTTATGATTGAAATTTTTTTGACACTATACACTTATAGTAATAATAAAAGATAAAATTTAGCGTATCAAGCATTCTTTAGCTATTATAAGGTAAAACCCTATCCTCCGGCTTGTGTTGCATTGTGTGATGGGACCTGGGTCTTATAATAGCTCCATTGTTCTTTATTTAGAATTGCGCTATTGATTTATGCACTGGTATTCTTGGAAGGAAACCCATTCCGTGTTATACGGCATGGTCCCTTGATTTACCTAACTTTAAAATAAAGATTAATAACTGTTTAGTTCTCACACCAGTCCCATGACTGATCTGGAGTTTATTGTTTTAACCTAAACACTGGGTGCCCTTATTTTCCACGGGCAGCTAGTAGTTTTGGTTTTGCAGATTTATATTCACAGGATCCTAGTTTTCAGCTGGAATGATATCTGGAAAGCTTTTTATCCGTATATCTCCTTCAGTTTTGTTTTGTATTATTTTTCGCTGCTATGTAATGTACTGTAATCTCTGATATTTATTGAATGTATATTATTTGTTCATACTCTGTATATTCTTGTATTCTGATGGAATTGTTGTAATTAACAATGAAATGTTCTTCTGTTTGTGTTCGGATGTGGCTTGTCCTCAAAGCAATCTGGGCTTCCCTTCATGGGGAAGTTCGGGTCGTTTCAGCTTGGTATCTGTGCTTTGGTTTACAAAGCTCGAGAACAAGACACGTTAGAACCAAACGAAAAAATTCATCAGAGATTGGATTAGTAATATCCAATGAGAATGACTCGCTAGAGATGGGATTAGTAGTATCCTATAACGAGTGTGAAGAGTATATTTTTTTAAAATGAAAACAATTTTCGTTTTGAAAATTTTAACCAATTATTCGTATTTGAATATTATTTTTATATTGATTTGGACAATCCAATATATGAAGATTTTGCATATACGTCTGATGCACGTGTATTTGAAGTTTTAATATACTGGATAGATATAGAATTACACTCTAGTCGCCCGGAGATGATTCTGTTGACGACTACGTAGCATCATCAGTCTGTGTTCGAGTTTCGAAGGTGTGATATTTATATATTTCCAATTAACTGGCGTGAGAACCAAAACTAGATCGGGTCTATTGTTTTGAATTCGCATCAAAAATGTGATTTTTGACTATATATCAAAGTTATGAATTTGAAATGATAATCAACTAATTGATTGCTGGTTGTGTTGTTTGATTATTGTTTGATTAATTAAAGGTTGAACCTTTAGCCAAATTGAACCAAATAGTGAATTGTATTGAAAATTTATCGTATTTGCTTGCATATACATGTACTTACATTAAACAGGTTCAGCAAGGAGGCTAGAGAAGAGAAATAAAACTGAATGCCCGATAAATTGGTACATGTTTATTGTATTTCTTGGGGATTTGATGATTTTATGAGCCGGTTGGCTTTTTCCTTTTCTTTTGGATTGATGAGGGCCATGGGAGGCTATTTGAAATATCCCGAAGCTCCCGGTGCAAGGGAAGTTATGGCGAAATTTTTCGAAAATTTAGGGTGTTAGCCAAATTTTTGAAAATTTTGAAAAGTTCTTAGAAACTGAAAAGTTGAAGAACTTAAGTCATAATGAAAATAATGGAAGTTGGGTGGATTTGTTAAACAACTTTCAGCTTCGTTCCTTTTTGGCGACGAAAAGTTTTAAGTGGGGGAGATTGTAATAACCCGGAAATCTGAGCCAATTTAAAATTTTTATTTTCGCAATTTTAATGAATTTTGAATATTTAAAATGAATTATTTCAAATAATAACGATGAGAAATTTATTTTTAATAGAATTAGAATATATACATTTATATAGATCTTCTTTAGAATATAAATATTTATTTTAATTTATAAAAGGAATTGAAAATGGCGCGGTAGTTTGAAAATTCGATTTCAAAGTTCAAATGAATGTATAGGATTCAAAATAAATTAGCGAAACCAAAAATATTAGAATCTACTTGAAAATATATTTCCAACGAATCCGAAAAATTGAAATTTCATAGCGGGAATAAAAAGATATGCCCAGTTGAAAATTCAGAATAGTCGCTATGGAATTCTGCTGCTTAAAAATGGAAATTTTGCAAACGACCTCGGTTTTCGACGAAACCACTTTTGTTGGATCCGAGATGTCAAGTTATTGCTAGGTTTCAAAATTCATAATTTTCTGAAGCAATATGTGAGCGTGGCTAAGTAAAACGTGTTTTAACAGTTTCAATCAATTTCGATCGACCAGAAAATGGACATTTTTCAAACGATCTCGGAATTTGACGAAATTAGTTTTGTTGGGACCGTATCGTCAATACGAAGCTAGAAATATTTTTTATGGAATTTTTGGGATCCGTACGTGGCCCCGATAAATTGAAAGGTGATTTTAAATTGAATATATAAATATTTATATTTTAAATTCAACGGAAACTGATCGTAACGGTCGAATTGGTCTATGATACATATCCCATTGTGTTCGGGACGGGGGTGTTACGCTAGAGGCGATAATAGTTGGGTCTGATTTGGTGTTCGAATCAAAAAGTAACTTTATAGAAATTAAATAAAATAATTATATAAATATCATATAAAACTCTCTCCACTCTCTCTCCCCTCTCATTATACATATCGTGAAAAATAAAATATAAAAAAAGACCGCCCCTTTTTCAGATCTCATCGACGCCGCTCCAGCCTTTCCCCACACCATCGCACTCTGATGCCGCCTCCGCAAATTTCTCCAGCCCCTCCGATCTCTTCTACGCCTCCATCGCCCCTTCAATTTAAAAACCCACGCTCCAACTAAAAAAACCGCCGCCGACCCCCAATTCGACCACCTCCGGCCAGTGCACCATCACCCGCCACCTCCACTCCCCGCCTCCTTAGCTCTCCACCACACCTGACAGCCCCTCCTCCGATACAGTGAGTTTTTCTTTGTAATCTTTATTTATAAAAATCTCGATTCTTTTATATATGACATAAAGTTTATACTTTTTACCTACCTAAAGTTTAGATCTTCATTGAGATAAAATTCTTATTTTTATATAAGTAAAAAATAGGATTTTTGTATAATATAGAATATAAAAATATTATTTTAATATAAGTAACGAAGTAAAAATAGGATTTTTTTTATATGATGAAGAATATAAAAATATGATTTTTATTTATGTAGAGTAATAAAAATATGATTTTTATTATCTAGAAAGCGAAGTAAAATTATGATTTCTATTATTTGAATAACGATATAAAAATATAATATTTATATATTATATAGCGTTATAAGAATATGACTTTTATATAAGTAACGATATGAAGAATGTGATTTTTATATCAATGATATAGAAATAAAAATATGATTTTTATTTAGAAAACTTCAGTATAAAAATATGATTTTTATAGGCGTAGCGAATTAAAAATATAATCTTTATTAGAAGAAGAGCGATATAAAAATATAATTTTTATTATGAAGTTAGCGTGAAAAAACATGATCTTTATTATATGAACACCGTTATAAAATAGAATTTTTATCTGTATAGTCGCAGTATAAAAATGCAATTTTTATCCATAAAGCATAGTTATAAAAATGTGATTTTTATATACATAGCAACATTATAAAAATTCGATTTTTATATATGTGGTGGATACGGACAAGAGAAAGTGACAAAAGGCGAGCACGGCAAAGATTTTCTACATATGAAGAGTCGCGGCGTTTGGTTTAGCTTCTCGGCGAGAACTCCTCACTTTTAATTTGTTTTCTAGTTGAAATATATACTAGGATGCAGACGGTGCTTAGCAGCACCCGACAACCGTCGTCCACAGACCATGGATGACTTGTTTGTTTGATTGATATGTTGTGAAAATTGATTGTGTGATGTGGAATGAATAAATATTTTTTAGTTAAAAATATAATTTTTAACATGTATATAAAATAAATATTTATAAACAAATTGGACGATTTGTTTATATACACACATTCGACTGATATTGATCACATCGCCCAACTACACAAATAAAACCTGCGTTTGATGGTTTGAAACCCCACACGGGTATTGGGATGATATTGGACATGCACTAATCCCAATAAGTAGTTGTATGTCAATCGATTGGTTGACAAGCTGTGTAAGCGTTAAATATTTATATTTAATGCTTATACAGTGTAGAATGCACTTTGGATGATGGATTGCTGTTTTCATTGTTGTTATACTCATCTGTTGTGCGAAATCCATATAATCACATTATGTGGTAATTGACTGTGTCTGATTCCAGTTCAGAATTATCGAATATTTTAAAATAATATTCAGTGAATATTGAAATGTGAAGCTGTGTTAAGTAGTTAAACGCCATTTTAACACGAACGGGAATTTTGTCGATTTTATTCGTTTTATAATGAATATCGAAAAGTGTTTTCAAAATCGAATATTTTTAAATTGAAATGATTTGAAATAGCGAATTAAATTGAAATATATTGAAATTCGAATTAAATTGAAATGATTTGAAAATTGAATTAAATTGATATAGATTGAAATTCGAATTTAACTGAAATGATTTGAAAATCGAATTAAATTGAAATAGATTGAAAATCGAATTAAATTGAAATAGATTGAAATTCGAATTAAATTGAAATGATTTGAAAACCAAATTAAATTGAAATAGATTGAAATTCGAATTAAATTGAAATGATTTGAAAATCGAATTAAATTGAAATAGATTGAAAATCGAATTAAATTGAAATAGATTTGAAATTCGAATTTGAATTGAAACGAATTTGAAATTTTGATTTGAAGTTGAAATCATTTTGAAAACGAATTTAAAATGATTTATAAAATTCATTTTAAATGGAAATCGACATAATATATATATTATATATATAATGGCCTGAACAGAATGCGCCGCGCTGCGGTAGTTCGTGAATTTCGACCATTGACTTCGAATGGATATTATGGGAGATCCGACCGTAGGATTCCCCTAAAACTGGAACCTTGGGTTCGTATCGAAAAGAGCTTTCTAACGAATATTAGAAATTATAAATCTAACGGTTGGATTTGGAATTATGTCGAAATCAAATTTGGAAAGGTCGCTGTAAGTGTAGTTCGATGGCCGTTGATGGAAATCGACTGTATGGGACTTGATAAAATTATTAAAAATATCAATAATTAGTGTAAAATCATAAGATATGATTTAGAAAGAATTGGGATGAAAAATTCCATATTTGAAAAGATAAAAATAGATTCTTATCGAAATGAACTAGTTTTGAACTAGATTTATAATCCATTTATTTTTAAAAATAAATAAACTGGATTTGAAATGGTTTTAAAAATAATCAGAATTCCCAATATATAATTGGAATAGATTTGAATCGAAATTGTCTTCGGAATATTTCGATGTTGGATTTCGTGATTATACAGATATTGTTATGGAAATTTGAAAGATATATATATATATATATCGTTATTTCCAATACGATATTTGTTGGTTGTTGGATTTGATATTGAATATAAGCCGATATATTTTCTATTCAGAGCCTTGTATTTAATATCGAATGGGATTTGGGTTTGTCGTGAATGGTGTCTTCATTAACACTGTTCTTAAACCCAGTTGAGATAAAAATTAAATCTTTTTATTTGGATTTAATGAAGTATACAAATTAAATAATATTTAATTGGAATTGAATGGGAATTGATTTTTTGGGTTTATCGTGAATGGTGTTTTAAATAACATTTGTTCTTTAACCCGATAATTAATGGAATGTGATTTGGGTTGTCGTGAATGGTATCTTTAATAATACTGTTCTTAGACTCAATAGAGTTAAGAAAATCAGAAACTAACTGGAGATTAGATAAGTTGAGTGGTTTCCTGGGTATTGATCTGATGTTGGTTTCGGCCTTTGGGGTTATTACTTAGGGAATTGTTCACTTGCTAATTTACGGTTAACGGCTGATGGAAATGAAATGCGACTTAGGGTTTATCGTGAACCGTGTTTTAAATGGCATTGGTTCTTTAAGCCAGTTAAAGACAGGATATGATTTCCCAAGTTTAATACTCATTGATACTGATTTTTGGGAAGATTAAAACCAAGTGGAGTTTTAATGAATCTTTAATTAGATTGAAATGATCGAGAATGGAGTATCACCAGTTTTGCTCCAAGTGATAGTTAAATCTTTAATTAGATTTGAACGAGAAATGGTAATTGAATTTACCGATAACACTGTGACGTTAGATATGAAGTATTACCAGTTTTGCTTCATGGGATCAGTAGGTTGGGGTTGGGAAATTTAACAAATGATAACTTCGGTAAGGTTCATTAATCTCGACTAGTTTGGATAAACCATAATTTGGTTTGAATTGAAATCTAAAAGAAGATTAAAGAATAAATTTTAAAGAATTTATCTTTGATAAAGTTAATGGGAACCTTTCCCTAATAATGTGAATATTTGAATAAAAGAATATTCTGAATTGGAATGAGGCGTATGTTGTGTTTGTGTAACACTTGTTTATTATATACGCGAGTTATTCAGAAAGACCTGGTTTATCCCATTCTGAATAACTGATACGACGATAAGTCGAAGGTGAAGACGGTGGTTGAAGACGGAAGGTCTTCACATCTTTTGGATGATTACTGATGATCTTGATTGGGCTTTACACCCAAGAGGAGGGAATCAGTTGGTTATCGTCAAACGTACTTGGAGATCGATGGATATGCGAGGAATAAGGTTCCTCCGGTTTCGTTCAGGCCTAGAACGGACTTGTAAATGGATGTGTGTCCAACATCGGATTTCATTCTGTGTGATTGATACTGGTTGCATAGTGTGAATTGCATGTATGGCATGATAAGATGCAAATGATCAAGGCTTCTATTGAAAAGCAGAGTCTTGTGGTTGATGATCAAAGCAAGCCTTTGTGGCGTAGCTTTGTGTAGCGTTAATTTGCGAGCCTCCCACCCCGGTGTGAACAAAAACTGGAGAAGGACCTCCGAGAGGACATGCGTTTCCTTCTACCTAGGAGTGGTGTTAGTGTTTTACACGGCCTGACATTTTACTTATGTGGATGATGGATAGCGAGGCGCCTTGGTTAGATCGGACGATCCATGTCCAATGGAGTCATTTGGCTCATTGACACCCCATAGGGTGGGGAAACGTAGTGTTCAGGCATATTAATCCACATCGGTGGACCAGCCCTGACGATCTAAGGCTTGACTGAGTACTTGCCTGAGGGTTGGGCTAGAGCGTCTCGAAGCGGTGAGGACAATCCCTTGCCTCGGTTCAAAGATGGAAATCCAACTTCCAATACGTGACTTTGCGATTTTGATTGTAGAACCTATATATGGGGACATAGTGGTATGGGGCACTTATGCCATCTACGATTGATACTTATGATTGAAATTGTTTTTAAACTATACACTTATAGTAATAATAAAAGATGAAATTTAGCGTATCAAGCATTCTTTGGCTATTATAAGGTAAAACCCTATCCTCCGGCTTGTGTTGCATTGTGTGATGGGACCTAGGTCTTATAATGGCTTCACTGTTCTTTATTTAGCATTGCACTGTTGTTTTATGCACTAGTATTCTTGGGAGTAAAACCGTTCCGTGTGATAAGGCGTGGTCCCTTGATTTACCTAACTTTAAAATAAAGATTAATAACTGTTTTAGTTCTCACACCAGTCCCATGACTGATCTGGAGTTTATTGTTTTAACCTAAACTCTGGGTGCCCTTATTTTCCACGGGCAGCTAGTAGTTTTGGTTTTGCAGATTTATATTCACAGGATCTTGGTTTACAGCTGGAATGATATCCGGAAAGCTTTGTATCCATATATCTCCTTCAGTTGTGTTTTGTATTATTTTCCGCTGCTATGTAAGGTATTGTAATCTCTGATATTTATCAAATGTATATTATTTGTTCATACTCTGTATATTCTTGTATTTTGATGGAATTGTTGTAATTAACAATGAAATGTTCCTCTGTTTGTGTTCGGATGTGGCTTGTCCTCAAAGCAATCCGGGCTTTCCTTCACGGGGAAGTTCAGGTCGTTTCAGAAGATATTGATGCGTGAATCAGAAATGGAAATGTTTTCCAAAGTTAATAACGTATATTTTCAACTTTTAGAAAATAAGGAATTTATGAATATATGGAAATGATAAATGGGAAATTGGGAAATGAAATGATGATTGATCGGTAAGATTTCCATTTGGAAATACGGCCGTTGTTTGTACACATGTTTTCCTTTGATAGTTAAATCATGTACTATCAAAGATTTTGACCATTTCCGATGTCAATACGGGGAGACCGGGATCATATATATTATCTGAAAACCACTCCGTATGGCATTAGCGTTGCAAATAAAATATGATGAAGAAAATTGAAGATGGAGTTTTGCAAGGGCTGTTCAGTAAATCCTAGGTAGAAATTGCCTAAGATGGATTTACAGAATAGTACCTTCGGTCTGTCATGTCCCAGGACGACCAATATGGAAGAATGTCTGATATAGTACATTTAATAGATCGTGTAAGTTGATCTCTTCAAACGTATTTACGTTTGGTGGCTGAGGAATTCGTTTCTCTTATCTGTATACCTGTAATGTCCCGAAATTCTGGTACAACTTGAGCTGACCAAATAACACAAGTCCAACCCAAATTAAACTGGAAACCAGAAAACTAACAGAAAGAAAAAAATGGGTGAGAATAGATAAGATAGAAACATAGAATAGAAGAAGAAGAAGAACATACCACATCAGAGTAACACGAATCTCACAGCGGAATGAACAACATATAATAGATGAAATAAAATCAGTATATGTATACAGTAACATTATCAGAGTACAACACTTACAACACAGAGGAATAAACAATAGCTATAAAATCTTGAAGCCTCCTGCTCCAAGCTCTCCAAGTATATCTATAAAATCCTGACTACTTGACTGCCCGTACAAAATTGGACACCCAAGAGTTTCAGGAAAACAAAACAAAACAAAATCTGGGTCAGTCATGGGGCTGGTATGAGTAAACAATTTAAAACAGTTTGGGTAAATAATGAAATCTCATAAGACCACGCCGCATAACAGAACGGGTTTTTCCCTTATAAGAATCCAAATCAATTTGATTTAACTTTCAAATCATTTTGAAAGAAACAATGATATTTTATATCAAAACTCTTTTGATACTATAATAATGTCTATAAACCACAATATAATAATCAACTTGCAGAACGCTTTCATCTCACGTTCCACGTATATAGTATACAATCAAAACCGCGAGCACTTATTGGATAATGGATTACCAACTATGACAAGGTATGGAACCAACTTCCGATAGTGTACCTATAGAGAGGAATACAACGGGTTTAACAAGAACATCTTGCAACCCGGCCACACATGACCGACCACTCATTTCACTTGGGTGTATCGAATGTATATCACCAACGGTTGGGATCAGCAACCGTTTCCCGAATGGGACAACATCGAATAGATTAAAGAATGAAATGAATATCTCTAGATAGGTGATGATACACCCTACTTGGCAGCCAACCACTTAGCCATGCTGCTGCCCGATTTTTGTCATTTCCCGGTTGTGAGGCTAGAGGCCACGCTTATCTCAGACAGATCACACATTTATTCACTTTGAATGTCACATCGTCAGGCTCGCCAAATCACAAATGGATTTCCCCAAAAATACAATGGGTATACAGCTAAGAGAAATGAATTCCTCCACCACCGAACATACATACGTTTGAAGAGATCAACCTACGTGATCTATTAAATATACTATGTCATACATTCTTCCATACAGGTCGTCCTGGGACTGGACAAACCGAAGGCACTATTCTGTAAATCCATCTTAGGCAATTTCTACCAAGGATCGCCATAACAGCCCTTGCATAACTTCATCTTCAATTATCACCATCATATTTGATTCGCAACGCTAATGCCCATACAGAGTGGATTTCAGATAGTGAATCTGATCCCGGTCTCTCCATATTGACGACGGAAAAATGGTCCAAAACTTCGATAGTCGATGAGTTAACTATCAAAGAACAACACGTGTGCAAACAACGATATTAAATCCAGATGGAAATTATATCGATCAATCATCATTTAACGTTTATCTCTTGAGTTCATTAATTTGTTTATTTCCTTTTTCCATATATTCAACATTACTTATTTTCTAATTTAGAAAATATACGTTATTAATCATTGGAAAACATTTCCATCTCTTTTCACGTATCACTGTCATTCCAATATTCTTTATCATCAAACATTTCATTTTCTATGATTAGAAAATATCTCTGATTATATTCGGAAAATATTTCCAAACTCATTCATTGAATTTAAACAAATGTTCAAATAAAACTTCGCTATGCCCACTCAAACCATTACACTCATTAACTAAATTCACTTAACCAATCTTCACTGTCGATCCTTAACTATTCCTTAGTTAAAAATGAAGCTTATCAAGTTGGGGTATAACTACCTCTCATACCTTAATTGAAAAACATTTCTAACCTCGAAACAGACAAGTTGGGGTATAACTACTCTCTTTGGAATAAATCTTTATTCGATAACTCTCTTCGAATAGCCATATTCGATTTACTCTATTCAATTAACACAATTCGATTAACTCTAATCGATTTACTCTTATCAGTTAGTTCTATTTGATTAACTCTATTCTATTAACTCTATTTGATTAACTCTATTGGATTAACTCTATTCGATTAACCCTAATCGATTAACTCTATTGGATTAAATCTAATCAATTAACTCTTATCAATTAACTCCTATCAATTAACTCCTATCAATTAACTCCTTTCGAATAAACTATATTCGATTAACCCCTTTTGAATAAACTATATCCGATTAACTCCTTTAAATCTATTCGAATAAACTATATTCGATTAACTCCTTTAACTCTATTCGAATAAACTATATTCGATAAACCCTTTCGAATAACTAATATTCGATGACTCCTTTCTAATAACTAATATTCGATAACTCCTTTCGAATAATTAATATTCGATAACTCCTTTCGAATAACTAATAATCGATAATCTCTCTTCTAATAACTAATATTCGATAATCATTATTCGAATAACTAATATTCGATAATCTCTCTTTGAATAAACTAATATTCGATAATCTCTCTTCTTCGAATAACCATATTCAATAACTCTTTCTTCGAATAGACTATATTCAATTAACTCTAATTCGACTAACTCTAATTCAATTAACTCTATTCAAATAACTTATATTCGACTAACTCTTGTCCGATTAACTCTATTCAATTTACTCTAACACGATTAACTCAAATCGATTAACTCCATTAAGTTTGACTTCGTATTTCAAAATAGTCTCCCATTTCCAAATTCTATTTATACTTCTATTTATAGAATTATTCATATGAAATCTCCTTTTTATTTCTAACACTTAAATCTCATTTAAAATGTCCTTTTATAACTCTATTTAATTTTCTAAATAAATATTTCCATTTATATTCTATTTGTCATTGTTTTTACAAATATTTCCTTTTCAACAAATATTTCCTTTTCAATTCTATTTGTAAATGTTTTACAAATATTTCCTTTTCTATTTGTTTCACAAATATTTCCTTTTCTATTTGTTACACAAATATTTTCCTTTTCTATTTGTTTCATATTTATTTCTCATAAATATTTCCTTTATAATATCATATTTATTTCCCAATAATATTTCCTTTTCAAAAACCCTTTTTGATTTTTATAACTATTTTCTTTTATAAAAATCCTTTTCCATTTATATATAAAATATATTGATTTTACATAAATAATTTATTTTCAAAATACACTTTGAAAATCCCCTTCTCTACATTCCAATATTTCTTATGGTATTTAAAATACCATATTACCATGATCAATATCATCCAAACACACATAATCAACAACAGATTATATATCACATCATATATCACAATATATGAAATAAAACAGTATTTTAAATATTGAGGAATCCAGTTGGATCCGTCCAACCTGTTTCCCAGCATCACAGATGTTAAACAATATAATTAACATCAACTTCATATCCATATGAAATATTCTGATAAAAAGAATCAATAATTGATTAACACAATTGATTAACAATTTATATATATATACATCGTTATCTAATATTCCAACCAATAAATCAACAATTCAACCAAACAGTCAATACACAGTAATCAATCATCATTTATCAGTTCTAAAAATACATTATAAAAATATGAACTGATAGAGTTCGTAAGTTTTACTCACATTGGATAGTTATCATTAAATAATGATTAACTATCTTTGATTCAAACGGACGTTTTATATTGCAATATATTGTCACGAACTCCAATTCACCCCCCAATCAGTTCCGTTGCGTACCCGTCATCCATACGATCCCAATGGATCTTGTTTCGCTGAATTCTGATATCGTATGATGAAGTTATACACTTTAGAAGTTAACATACATTTATATAGATAAAAAATTGGACTTAAATTATAATTGGGTTCAAACATTTAAATAGGCCCATACCATTATCAAATACCCGAGCCCGCTCAATCCATTTTCCCAAAACCACATTCGCGAGCTCCAGTAAACGCTCCAGACATTGTCGCACCATCCACCCCAAACCGCACCTCCATTTCTCCATGATGAACTAAAACCATCAGTGAAATCCTCGTCAAAATCTCCATCCAACCATCCCACTTTTGTCCCGCTCACACTCCCGTTCTGGAATCCGATTCCAGGCTTCCTAATGCGCGGAACAATCTACTTGCGACATTCATCTACTTCAAATTCCACCGAACTTCCTCACAAGCTGGAATCCGACCTCCGAACTCCAAAAACAAACCCAGATCGAGCTCAAATCCCTTAGAATTCTTGATATCCCAAACCCTAGGTTGTGCCTCGCTAATTCCAGCAACTGTGAGTGGCGTCGAACACCTTAAAATTGGTACGAGATTAAAGCTTAGGCTAACACAAACTCAAATATATACATCTCCTAATTTATAGGATTTTACTTCATTTTGTTTTGATTTTTGAAGATCCATTTTTGATTTTCCAATTTATGAAAGTGGAGGCTCAACATTTTCTGTTGACCGTGGAAAAATAGAAATTAGGGTTAAGGGAGGTAGTGGTGTTTATAGAATTAGTTTTGGCTTACTCAAGAAGCTTCGTACATTTTTATTTGTCGTTAAAATTTCCTATAATCACATACAGAATCCCAAAATTATGAAAATGGACATACAACTAGAGTTTGACATTACGGACCAAACGAAACTTGTTTCGTCAAATTCTGACTCCGTTTGCTCAACAACATATTTTTAACCATCAAAATACTGACTGTTTTTCAAAGTAAAATCTCGTACGGCCACATATTGACATCAAAAATCACGAAACTTGACATCTAACAATAATTCAACATTCCTGATCCAACAAAATTAGTTTCATCGAAAACGGAGGTCATTTGCAAAACTAGCTATTTTTAAAGCTATAAATAAACCCTTTTTAATATAAATATATTTAAAAATAATTAAATTAAATATTTATAAATTTATATTATCGTATATATTCACAATAGAATATCATACAGCTCAAATTGGATTTATCACTTGATATTCAAATCTCGGTTGAATCGATATTTAATTTATATTGAAAAATTCATTTATAATATAAATAAATCATTTATAAATTATAAAGGAATTCCATAGCGACTTTTCGAAAATTTGATTTGGACATAAATCAAAATCTACACGATGAAATCCCGATTTTTCTCTTCCATTAGAAAAATATACTTCACCAGCTCCGAACGTTTCTTGTTTCACAGAAATCCGATTTAAAACTGACCCTGTATATTCATTTAAAGTTCGAATTGCCAAACAGCGAACTACCGGGCCATTACGAGCTCGATTATAATTATAATATAATTATACGTTCAAACTTCGTTTATATAATATATTCGTGAATATAATTCAACTCTAAACTGAATTATATATTATAAATAATCCAATTCACACAATATCGTGAATTCAGCTATTTCTGATTATTTCAGCAATTAAATATATTATTCTATTATTTAATTTAATTTAATATTCACTATTATTTAGTTAAACAACTATTTAAATCTCTATATCACTATTTAAATAATTAAATAAATTAATTATTATATCTTTGAAAATACAGGTTGTTACATTCTTCCCCCTTAAAATAATTTCGTCCTCGAAATTGCTAAGGTAGAAAAGAAACCTTATTGACTGGGTTAAAATTATTTGTTTACTTCTTTAATTTCAATTTCACTATACCGATTAATTTCAATTAAATATTAATTCATTTCTACTAACGAAAATATTCAAAAATCCTGAAAATTTTCTAACACCTTAGCTTTTCGAAAAATTTCGCCAGCACCTCCTTTGTACCGGTCAATAGTTCAAACTCCAACTCCCCTCTCTATGCCTTTTTCAATCCAAAAGAAAATCGAACAGCCAAGTGGCTTGCCAATTCGGCTCATCAAAGTCTTAAACCCATATATAATATAAACTGGTAACTTTTTGTCGGGCATATCAATATAACATTTCCATATGTTATCAATTCAGCACAAACAAATGTCATTCCAAATAATCTCCAATCAATTCTCAAACGAAATCATTCGCTTATACCAAAGTTGAGTTTTATTTCAAACCAATGTTACATTCTTGATTTTCAAACTCATAACTCCTTAACCCAATATACTTAACTTATCCACTCAATTCCATCCCAGTCTATTCTCTAATCAATTCTAATTCAATATTTTCTATCTCAATTCGTTTTCCACTTAACTGATTTCAATTAAATTTCTATTTCTATTTGCTTTTACAAATTCTAGTTTAATTTGTTTTAATTCAAACAATCTTCCCTAGGGATTTTTTTAAACATTTTAGCTTTTCTAAAACCAGATATCCCTTTTCAGGATTCAAAACAACTTGCTTTTCACAAAACAATTCAAAAACAAAATCTTTGGTAGTAATCCGTCACTTAGCAACTCAAAAATGAACATCGATTATGCATCTGTCATCATCAGAATCTATTTTCCAGTGATCAAAGTGAGTTCAATACTATATCACTTTTAAAACCATTTCTAAACACTTCCATTTGAAATACATTTCAAAATACCATTCACAGTGCTTGTAAAACAATTTTAAATCTCCTAGGATTTAAAATTCACATATATTCAATTCAATTCCATTTACAAACACTTTTCATGTTTTCATAATTTCAATTTCCAAATTCTGATTTAAATTCAGATTTAATTCATTTCGATTTCATACATTTCACTTATATGAATTCCGATTGGTTATTTACATAACCGTTTTACTTATAATCTTATCTGATTATAATCACAATCAACACATCCAATATATGATAATATTTCAAATATCCCCACTTTGTTTATATCAAAATATATTTTGGGCAAAATTATTTCATTTACACACTTTTCAAAACATACTGTGTCGGTCCATCATATTCAAGTTGTTATAAACCCCTACCGATACAGTGGATCAAACTGACTGACCAAAACCCATAAACAACTCAACCAATAAATCCCCACAATATAAAATAATTTTATATCAAATAAGAAATATGTTCACTCATGTATATACACTCAAACTCAATCTAGGGCATTACTAACCCTATCTCTACTAAGTCACGCCATAAAGCCAAGGTAATTACTTAACCTTAAGCTCTGATACCAACTGTAGTGTCCCAAAATTCCGGTATAATTTGAGCTGACCAAATAACACAAGTCCAACCCAAATTACACTGGAAACCAGAAAACTAACAGAAAGAAAACAGAGGGTGAGAATAGATAAGACAGAAACTTAGAATAGAAGAAGAAGAAGAAGAACATATCACATCAGAGTAACACGAATCTCACAACGGAACGAACAACATATAATAAATAACATATCTTTGAAATAAAATCAGTATATTTATACAGTAACATTATCAGAGTACAACACTTACAATACAGCAGAATAAACAATAGCTATAAAATTCTGAAGCCTGCTGCTCCAAGCTCTCCAAGTATATCTGTAAAATCCTGACTACTTGAATGCCCGTATAAAATTGGGCACCAAAGATTATAGGGAAAACAAAACAAAACAAACTCTGGGTCAGTCATGGGACTGGTATGAGTAAGAAATTTAAAACAGTTCGGGAAAATAATGATATCTCATAAGACCACGCTGTATAACGGAACGGGTTTTTCCCTTATGAGAATCCAAATCAATTTGATTTAACTTTCAAATCATTTTGAAAGAAACAATGATCTTTTATATCAAAACTCTTTTGATATTATAATAATGTCTATCAACCACAATATAATAATCATCTTGCAGAACGCTTTCATCTCATGTTCCACAATATAGTATACAATCAAAACCACGAGGACTTATTGGATAATGGATTAACAACTATGGCAAGGTATGAAACCACCTTCCAATAGTGTACCTCTAGAGAGGAATACACTGGGTTTAACAAGAACATCTTGCAACCCGACCACCCATGACCGACCACTCATTTCGCTTGAGTGTATCGAATGTATATCACCAACAGTTGGGATCAGCAACCGTTTTCTGAATGCTACAGCATCGAATAGATTAAAGAATGAAATGAATATTCTAGATAGGTGATAATACACCCTACTTGGCAGCAAACCACTTAGCCATGCTGCCTGCCAGATTTTTGTCATTTCCCGGTTGTGAGGCTAGATGCCACACTTATCTCTGACAGATCACACATTTATTCACTTTGAATGTCACATCGTCATATCCGCCAAATCACAAATTGATTTCCCCAAAAATACAACGGGTATACAGCTAAGAGAAACAAATTCCTCCACCACCAGACATACGTACATTTGAAGAGATCATATTACGCGATCTATTAAATATACTCTGTCAGACATTCTTCCATACAGGTCTGGTCAAAAACTTCGATAGTTGGTGAGTTAACTATCAAAGAACAACACTTGTGCAAATAATGATATTAATTCTAGATGGAAATTATATCGATCAATCATCATTTAACGATTACCTCTTGAGTTCATTAATTTATTTATTTCCTGTTTCCATATATTCAACATCACTTATTTTCTAAATTTAGAAAATATATGTTATTAATCATTGGAAAACATTTCCATCTCTTTTCACGTATCACTATCATTCCATCATTCTTTATCATCAAACATTTCATTTTCTACGATTAGAAAATGTCTCTGATTATATTTGGAAAATGTGTCCAAACTCGTTCGTTGGATTTAAACAGATGTTTAAATAAAACTTCGCTATGCCCACTCAAACCATTACACTCATTAACTAAATTCACTTAACCAATCTTCACTGTCGAACCATAACCATTCCTTAGTTACAAAACGAAGCCAATCAAGTTGGGGTATAACTACCTCTCAGACCTTAACTGAATAACATTTCTAACTTCGAAACGGACAAGGTTCACCTTTTAAACCTTTAACAAACTTCCTTACGTAACTCTCTTTCGAATAAATCTCTATTCGGTAACTCTCTTCGAATAGCCATATTTGATTTACTCTATTCAATTAACATTATTCGACTAACTCTAATCGATTTACTCTTATTGTAACAACCCGAAAGATCAGAACCAATTTAAAATTTTTAATTTGGCTATTTTAGTGGATTTTGAATATTTAAAATAAATTATTTTAAATAATAAAGGTCAAAATTCTATTTGAATCGATGTTTGAAAATAAATATATTTATTTTAAATATAAACAAGGCCTGAAATGGCGCGGTAGTTTGAAAATTTGAATTCAAACTTTGACAGACTGTACCGAGTACAAAATAAAACGGATTTTAGTGAAACCAAAAATATCTAAATTTGTTTATGAATTTCTTTCTAAAGAATATGAAAAATCAAAGTTTCATAGCGGGAATCAAAAGTTATGACCAAATAAATTTTCAGAAAGGTCGCTATAGAGTTTATATAGCCCTTGAAAATAGCCATTTTACAAAAGACCTCTGTTTTCGACAGAACCAATTTTGTTGGATCCGGGATGTTAAATAATTGCTAGTGTAACACCCCACATCTGTTAAGGTCACTCACAAAGGGAATGCCTTAACTTCAATGGAGTATTATGGGTACTGGAACAGAAATATTACAAGACAGACATATATAAAACAACGGAAAATAAAGTGGAAGTACTTCAAATCATTTATTAAATATAAATGTTTACAAGAAAAGCCCATCAACTTCCAATACCCAATTTCATAGTTAAAATATCTGTCTTGCTCAAAAACAAAGAAGCATAAAAAAAACTGTAGTATTCCCCAAATAAAGCAAACCAAGCCATAGCCAAGAGAGATCCAAGCCATACATGAAAGAGCCTTAGAGCTTGGTAAGACCCGAACTAAGCTGTATTCCCACCCTGTGAACCTTGGGTGGGGGGGAACGGAAGAAAAAGAGGCGAAACAAAACGGGTCAGTCATAAAGACTGAGTAAGTCCTAGTGACTTTCAGCATAAAAATAGATAAAGATAACATGGCATGAATAAACTGAAAGTAAACATAAGCATGATGACAAGGTAGGAAAGATAAAATAAGATAACAAGGTAAACTAAGTTAACAAGATAAACTTCGGGCACGATGAAACAAGTATAACGTCCCATAATTCCTATCAAGTATTACACCGCATGGTTTCTATCAAGAATAACATCGCAAGGTTTCTAAGCTTTACCATTAAAACGATATCTATTTGCTCTGCACCACCTAACTAGCATCCTCATAAGTGTCTTACATGGAATGATCTGTAATCCTACTAGTGTCCCAACTAGTGTCATGTGTAACAAGGATCCGTACCCCCTACTAGTGTCCCAACTAGTAGCCCGTGTTATATAATAATTACAACGTGATCCCATTCCCCGCAATTATGGTAGCCTTCAGGTGTACATCGATTTTGAGGATTCCACCTCGATCACCCCAATGGCCATGTATATATTCAATGCACCCTTAATACCTTATCGATCGGCTCCCTACTTGACCTAGTTCTTGTTTGTGTCACGCGGACCCCTACTTGTAGATATCTGTGTTGGTCCCACCATGGGGTGTATCAAGTCCCATGGTGGCAACCCTGACACAATCAAGATGCACAGCTTTATACCTACTGATGCCCAATGGCTAAATTTTCTGCGCTGAAGTGTGTGCACGCCCGCACTCCGTTAGAACCTGCACTGCTGCAACAACCGCCACTAATTTGACCTCTTATAATCAGCCCAGTAATCGTGCCCCACCCTGCCTAGCTCAGGGTTCCGTTGATACCTAATGTGGGTTACTGCTGAAATGGGTCCCCGTTACTAGGTTTTTCTAATGGTTAAGCCTGTAGGCCTATACTCTCTGATATTATCCACCAACCCTGATGTGTACTTAACCCCGCTACTGATTCAAGCATGCGTATTTAATGGTTAAGTGTATGTGGGCCTATATTTACTAATATTACCCACCAACCCGATATGTACTTAACCCATCTACTCGTTATGTTACCATGGTTAAGAGTTTATCTTAGTTAACTTGACCTTTCTTGCTTATTATTTTTGATTGGCTAAGTATGGTTTATTAACTTAACCCCGTTCGTCTATCTGGTTACATTGGTTAAGAATTTTCTTGTTAACTTAACCCCATGTGTTACTTAACCCTACTACGCATCACATCAGATTGGTTAAGTGCATGTTAACTTAACCCCATCCACTAGTCATATTATAATGGTTAAGTGTTATCAACTTATTCAAGTTAACTTAACCCACCCGCTTGTCCTGTTATGTTGGTTGAGTGTTACTACTTAACCGCAACCACTTGTCTAATTAACCCATTGTATTAGTTAAGTGTTCTCATTAACTTAACCTCACTCTCTAGTCCAGTTTAATCATGTTATAATGGTTAAACATTTGCTTAACCTTACCCACTCCCGTAGTCAACTTATTAAATTGGCTAAGTGTCCAGATTAACCTAATCATATTACTTAACCCACCCATTTATATCATATTGGTTAAGTGTTCTTATTTACTTAACCCTACCCACTGGTCTAATTACCATGTTACGATGGTTAAGTATTACTATTCGTATTTCCACATGTCACCCACATGTCACCCACTTAACCCCCATGTCCCACCACATGCTTATCTGGTTAAGTATTTCTTAATTCATTAAGGCTGTAACCTTATAAAGACCTCCCACATTAGACTGACATTTATGGCAGCTGGATTTGCCGGGCGGGTCCAGGCAGTCTTACACCATAAAAGACTCTAACCTCGTGTCTTTACAACTATTACGCTTTTAATTTGGGCCTAGGACCTCTCACATTATGCTACCATTTGTGACTACTGGATTTGCCAGGCGGTTCCGGGTAGGTTTACGTCACAAATGTGTCCAACCTCGTGTCCAAATCAATGATTATCACTTATAATCTTTTACCTCAATTTGAATTTATTTCCCTATTCAAATTCTCAATTAATTCCTAATTTAACGACGTCCATAATTGACTCAATTATGTCCATCAATTAATGGTATGCAAAATCATATCAATTTTACCACACTTTATCTTATGCCATTAAAGGCAACTTATCTCAATTTATATTTATCCCTCTTTTAAGGCTATTACATGCCAACTAATATATGTACCCAATTCTAGTCAGTTTACATATATACCAAGTTTCATGCCTTTTTACATATGTCAGGATCTAGCCAAAATTACATGTATCAAGTTTCATACCCAATAAACCCAAATTCGATGATTCATGATGTAGTTATCCCAAACTATAATCTTTTTATTTCAATACATGCCAGTTACCCAAGTTCATAATACATTTTTGTGCCAATTATAAAGTTTACAGTCGCTTTCATGCTCAAATTTCCAAGTCTACACATGCCTAATTAACATAAGCCCAATTTTTTGATTTAATTTACATAGGCTCCAAAACCCATAATTTTATTTTACATGCCAAATTAAATACATGTTATATATACCAAATTTCATGTTACATTACATAGATCCAATTGGTGTTGTATTCCATGTACATAATATTTATGCAAATTTTATCATAACAGGATTATACCAAAATTTACAGATCTATCCCAAACTTGCAAATAAAATGATAACATCTAATTCCATGTTGCCAATTATTAATCATATTCTTATAGGCAATAATCCCATTATTCCCCCGTATACATCTCGTATGCGAATCGCGATTTTTAGGCCAAGGTCCGAAGTTGACCAAGCTTCATCAAAGAAAATAAATAGGGGAAGGTAGAAATTTGCATAATAAATAGATCAGAGAGAAAACAACATCATAATAGGCATAAAGATTACAACTTGATGATAACATCATTACGAATCAAGGAAACTGCTGAATAAATCACAAACTTGTCATGAGAATAAAGGTAGACAAGTCTCAAAACTAAAGATTCAAAAAGCAACAGGAATAGATCTGAATCGATAAACATACTTAGATCCAATTCCACTTTATTTCATGCCCATATTAATATTAAATATTTAGATCTGAAAATAACTAGCACTTACAGAGAACGGCTAATGAATCAAGAAGTGAATTTGTCTTAGAAAGTTGCAGTGTCATTGATCTATCCCCTTGAATTTGTTGTAGAAGCATTGATCTTTGATTTGATTTGAGTTTAGACGCTTAAGCTTTAATTTGGAGACGGCGACCGTGGCTCAAGAGAGATTTTAGCAGCATTTTGGTGTCATATGAATTTGTGTGAGTTAGGCTAGGTCTAGGTGTTATTTTATAGGTGTAGCATTTCATTTCAGCCATCGGATTAACCCTAAAACCCATCCGGACCATCAAAACTCGTCCCGGGCCTCAAAAATGGGTTCTGGGCCACCCCAGGTCAACCTTTACAAGGGGGGGTTGACACTACAGTCGACTTTGGGGGGGGGGGGGCGGGGGGCAGGTCGACTATAGTGTCGACACTATGGTCGACCTGGGTTAGTCTGCCAGAAAGTCTGCTGAAATCTTGTTTTGGCCATATCTTGGTCATACGGACTCCGATTTTCGAAAACTCGGACTCTATTTCACGTATTTTTCCGAGAGGAACGCAATGGTGATGTCCATTTTACCTAATTTCTGATTCTTGAATTAGTTATACTTATTTTACTATCTTTTTCATTACATACGCCGTTATCGAACTAATTTTTATTCTCTTCCATGTATTAATTAATTCTCCTTATGCATCACCAGTATTTACCTATCATAAGCATATTTTCATATATTTTTATTTCATTTTTAATTATATTAAAAAAAGAAAAATACGATGTGTTACATTCTCCCCTCCTTAAAGGATTTCGTCCCCGAAATCTTCAAGTTAAGAAGAATGTGTCCTACCATCCATCATCCATCTACTCAATCATCAATCACAGGCACTCATTGTCCTTAAGAGATTTCCAATGCTGTATGAACATATGCAAGAAGTGTGTGTATATGTTCCTTTTCTAATGCAAATGATCAGGCCTGATTGATCTTCAAAATTCAAAATATGTTTAGTGCCATGAGTCCAACATGGATGCAAATAGTCCTAGTCACATAAACACTATAAGTTTGCACAAACATCCATCCATATGCAACATTCACATGATAACACATTCAATTTCATCCACAAACAAGTGTAAACACTCATGCATATGCAATATGAAAGGTGATTGAGCCGATCTAGTGCCTAATGTGTGTAAATTCATCCACGAGCAACCACTAGCAACCACTTGCAGCCACTTGCAACCATCAATCATAACATGTCTCAAACACATGTTTACACCCAAATGTTCCTATCTAAAGATAAAGTCGAATGACAGAAGCAAGTAAAAATTTTGTGCCCATTAGGCAATGTCAAAACTGGAAGTCTACACCACATATATTCTGATTATGAGAAGAACTCCCTAAGCATTAGCCCCGAAGACCGAAATCAACATCAGACTGACACCCAAAGAATTACTCAACCCAACCAATATATATATGTTTCTAGGAAACTAAGCATGACAGACTCCTTTTAGGTCACAAGAAATCCATTCTTAAAACTAACCCAAAAAGTTTTGTCAACCCAACGAACACCCTCAAGCCCCAGCATGTGTTACTAACAGATGAGTCATACTCCATATGGGGTTTGCAACAGAAATTGGACTGAGGATAGGACCGAGAGGATATACACAAAAGATAGCATGTGAGTAAGCTCTACAGGAAAAGAGGAATCAAGGATATACTCTTAAAAAGAGATATGATGCACGAATCTAGTCTTCAATCTCCTAAGTCGCATTTCCTTGAGCTTAACTCCATTGTGCTGTGACCGTCTTTAACTTCACAATTTCGTAGCATCTTAATTCTTGTTTCCAAAATATGAGTTGGAACCCATTTCACTGTTGCCTCTCATTCCACTTTCACTTATTATCCTTCTAATATACTCGGCTCAAACATAACTATGTACTCATGGTTTCATGCAAGCTCTCCAAAATTCATTAGTGAATCTTGGATCTCGTTCACTTACTATCAGGTATTCCACGCAGAAGAACTATCTCTTGGAAATAAACAGATGTCAACCATGTTGCCAAATGTAACACATGGCAACTTTCTACGAATAAAATAAACAGGTGGAAATAAACAGATGTTAACCCATTTTTTATTAACCATCCACCTTAGTGGCGAACACTACTCGAGCGGATCAATAAATGTGTCAAGAGATTCTAGGTAACAAATCATGATAGAACCCTAAAGGTTACATGAGACTTCGGAGGTATTACCGAGGCATGTCAAGAGTCTAACTACCCCATTTTTCAAAACCGAGAAGGTCACTCTTACTGGATAACCACTCCATCGCTAGAATCAACCCATAGCCCAAAACATAAACATTACTTCTAAACTCAACACTTAGCATAGACATTCTCAAATCCAAACAAGTCATGAATAAATGAGCCGATTTCCCCAACAGGACTTGAGATGAAAATGGGATCCTCTGTTATGCTAGTACTAAGGTGTAGAGACTCAACTTTCGAAGCAGAATTAAAAGGATGCGATGTACAAAAACAAAGTTCTAGTGGGATGATAGAAAGGAAAAGCTAAACCTTTAACAGAAACGTTACCACTCTCTTAGGTACGCTAGTATTGAGAGCATTCAATTGCCCTCTCGACGATCTTGTCCCTTTCCCTTGTCCTATAATACTTAACTGCATGTCCCTTTTCACTAAAGATTCTCTCTCTTGTCATGGGTTTTTCTATTCTTTCACTTAGGCCTCTTTCCTTTCACCTTTTTCCTCCTTTGTGGATTAAGCTATAACAACTAGTTCCTTGTTCTTACTGTCCTTGTATAGTTTGTTGACAAGTCTCACGAAGCTACCTCCAACGCACGGCAACTCTAACCAACTTGAAATAAGATTAGACGCAAATGGAACTACTGCGGCTACAGATGGAGGTTGGGCACTCCTTTGCCCTCCGACCTATGTCGGATGCCTACGAAACTATGGTGAAAAGAGAGAGAAGAGATTTCAAGAGAATCAAAAGATAGTGCATATGGCTTTGGGGAATATGCCTTTTAATCAAAACAAAATTTTCTTGAAAATTTTCTTCTTTGTAAATGTTTTGAAGATAATTTCAGAAGGTTTTTGAAAACTTTTGCCCAGTCTGGTAACATTCTGCTCTGATACCAAATGTAACACCCCACATATGTTCAGGTCACGCACAAAGGGAATGCCTTAACTTCAATGGAGTATTATGGGTACTGGAATAGAAATATTACAAGACAGACATATATAAAACAGCGGAAAATAAAGTGGAAGTACTTCAAATCATTTATTAAATATAAATGTTTACAAGAAAAGCCCACCAACTTCCAATACCCCATTTCATAGTTAAAATATCTGTCTTGCTCAAAAACAAAGAAGCATAAAAAAACAAACTGCAGTATTCCCCAAATAAAGCAAAGCAAGCCATAGCCAAGAGAGATCCAAGCCATAAATGAAAGAGTCTTGGAGCTTGGTAAAATCCGAACTAAGCTGTATTCCCACCCTGTGAACCGGGGGGTGGGGGGGAAGGAAGAAAAAGAGGCGAAACAAAACGGGTCAGTCATAAAGACTGAGTAAGTCCTAATGACTCTCAGCATAAAAATAGATAAAGATAACATGGCATGAATAAACTGAAAGTAAACATAAGCATGATGACAAGGTAGGCAAGACAAACTAAGATAACAAGATAAACTATGATAACAAGGTAAACTAAATTAACAAGATAAACTTCGGGCACGATGAAACAAGTATGACGTCCCATAATTCCTATCAAGTATTTCGTCGCATGGTTTCTATCAAGAATAACATCGCAAGGTTTCTAAGCTTTACCATTAAAACGATATCTATTTGCTCTAACTAGCATCCTCATAAGTGTCTTACATGGAATGATCTGTAATCCTACTAGTGTCCCAACTAGTGTCATGTGTAGCAAGGATCCGTACCCCCTACTAGTGACCCAACTAGTAGCCCGTGTTATATAATAATTACAACGTGATCCCAATCCCCACAATTATGGTAGCCTTCAGGTGTACATCGATTTTGAGGATTCCACCTCGATCACCCCAATGGCCATGTATATATTCAATGCACCCTTACTAACTTACCGATCGGCTCCCTACTTGACCTAGTTCTCGTTTGTGTCACGCGGCCCCCTACTTGTAGATATCTATGTTGGTCCCACCATGGGGTGTATCAAGTCCCATGGTGGCAACCCTGACACAATCAAGATGCACAGCTTTATACCTACTGATGCCCAGTGGCTAAATTTTCTGTGCCGAAGTGTGTGCACGCCCGCACTCCGTTAGAACCTGCACTGCTGCACCAACCGCCGCTAATTTGACCTCTTATAATAAGACTAGTAATCGTGCCCCACCCTGCCTAGCTCAGGGTTCCGTTGATACCTAATGTGGGTTACTACTGAAATGGGTCCCCGTTACTAGGTTTTTCTAATGGTTAAGTCTATGGGCCTATACTCTCTGATATTATCCACCAACCCTGATGTGTACTTAACCCCGCTACTGATTCAAGCATGTGTATTTAATGGTTAAGTGTATGTGGGCCTATATTTACTAATATTACCCACCAATCCGATATGTACTTAACCCTTTTACTCGTTATGTTACCATGGTTAAGAGTTTATCTTAGTTAACTTGACCTTTCTCGCTTATTATGTTTGATTGGTTAAGTGTGGTTTATTAACTTAACCCCGTTCGTCTATCTGGTTACATTGGTTAAGAATTTTCTTGTTAACTTAACCCCAGTGTTACTTAACCCTACTATGCATCACATCAGATTGGTTAAGTGCATGTTAACTTAACCCCATCCACTAGTCATATTATAATGGTTAAGTGTTATCAACTTATTCAAGTTAACTTAACCCACCCGCTTGTCCTGTTATGTTGGTTGAGTGTTACTACTTAACTGCAACCACTTGTCCGATTAACCCATTGTATTAGTTAAGTGTTCTCATTAACTTAACCTCACTCTCTAGTCCAGTTTAATCATTTTATAATGGTTAAACATTTGCTTAATCTTACCCACTCCCGTAGTCAACTTATTAAATTGGCTAAGTGTCCAAATTAACCTAATCATATTACTTAACCCACCCATTTATATCATATTGGTTAAGTGTTCTTATTTACTTAACCCTACCCACTGGTCTAATTACCATGTTACGATGGTTAAGTATTACTATTCGTATTTCCACATGTCACCCACTTAACCCTCATGTCCCACCACATGTTTATCTGGTTAAGTATTTCTTAATTCATTAAGGCCGTAACCTTATAAAGACCTCCCACATTAGACTGACATTTATGGCAGTTGGATTTGCCGGGCGGGTCCGGGTAGTCTTACACCATAAAAGAGTCTAACCTCGTGTCTTTACAACTGTTACGCTTTTAATTTGGGCCTAGGACCTCTCACATTAGGCTACCATTTGTGACTACTGGATTTGCCGGGCGGTTCCGGGCAGGTTTATGTCACAAATGTGTCCAACCTCGTGTCCTAAGCATTGATTATCACTTATAATCTTTTACCCCAATTTGAATTTATTTCCCTATTCAAATTCTCAATTAATTCCTAATTTAACGACGTCCATAATTGACTCAATTATGTCCATCAATTAATGGTATGCAAAATCATATCAATTTTACCACACTTTATCTTATGCCATTAAAGGCAACTTATCTCAATTTATATTTATCCCTCTTTTAAGGCTATTACATGCCAACTAATATATGTACCCAATTCTAGTCAGTTTACATATATACCAAGTTTCATGCCTTTTTACATATGTCAGGATCTAGCCAAAATTACATGCATCAAGTTTCATACCCAATAAACCCAAATCTGATGATTCATGATGTAGTTATCCCAAACTATAATCTTTTTATTTCAATACATGCCAGTTGCCCAAGTTCATAATACATGTTTATGCCAATTATAAAGTTTACAATCGCTTTCATGCTCAAATTTCCAAGTCTACACATGCCTAATTAACATAAGCCCAATCTTTTGATTTAATTTACATAGGCTCCAAAACCCATAATTTTATTTTACATGCCAAATTACATACATGTTATATATACCAAATTTAATGTTACATTACATAGATCCAATTGGTGTCGAATTCCATGTATATAATATTTTTGCAAATTTTCTCATAACAGGATTATACCAAATTTACAGATCTATCCCAAACTTGCAAATAAAATGATAACATCTAATTTCATGTTGCCAATTATTAATCATATTCTTATAGGCAATAATCCCATTATTCCCCCGGATACATCTCGTATGCGAATCGCGATTTTTAGGCCAAGGTCCGGAGTTGACCAAGGTTCATCAAAAGAAAATAAATAGGGGAAGGTAGAAATATGCATAATAAATAGATCAGAGAGAAAACAACATCATAATAGGCATAAAAATTACAACTTGATGATAACATCATTACGAATCAAGGAAACTACTGAATAAATCACAAACTTGTCATGAGAATAAAGTTAGATAAGTCTCAAAACTAAAGATTCAAAAAGCAACAGGAATAGATCTGAATCGATAAACATACCTAGATCCAATTCCACTTTATTTCATGCCCATATTAAAATTAAATATTTAGATCTGAAAATAACTGGCACTTACAGAGAACGGCTAATGAATCAAGAAGTGAATTTGTCTTAGAAAGTTGCAGTGTCATTGATCTATCCCCTTGAATTTGTTGTAGAAGCATTGATCTTTGATTTGATTTGAGTTTGGATGCTTAAGCTTTAATTTGGAGATGGCGGCCATGGCTCAAGAGAGATTTTAGCAGCATTTTGGTGTCATATGAATTTGTGTGAGTTAGGCTAGGTCTAGTTGTTATTTCATAGGTCTAGCAATTCATTTCATCCATCGGATTAACCCTAAAACCCATCCGGACCATCAAAACTCGTCCCGGGCCTCGAAAATGGGTTCTGGGCCACCCCAGGCCGACCAGGTCGACCTGTACAGAGGGGGGTCGACACTACAGTCGACCTGGGAGAGGGGGGGGCAGGTCGACTATAGTGTCGACACTATGGTCGACCTGGGTCAGTTTGCCTGAAAGTCTGCTGAAATCTTGTTTTGGCCATATCTTGGTCATACAAACTCCGATTTTCGAAAACTAGGACTCTATTTCGCATATTTTTCCGAGAGGAACGCAATGGTGATGTCCATTTTACCTAATTCCTGATTCTTGAATTAGTTATCCTTATTTTACTATCTTTTTCGTTACATACGCCGTTATCGAACAAATTTTTCTTCTCTTCCATGTATTAATTAATTCTCCTTATGCATCACCATTATTTACCTATCATAAGCATATTTTCATATATTTTTATTTCATTTTTAATTATATTAAAAAAAAGAAAAATACGGGGTGTTACAGCTAGGTTTCAAATTCCATAATTTTTGAAGTTAATATGTGAGCGTGGAAAAGGAAAATGTGGTTGGTTGATTTCAGTTAAATTGGATCAACCAGAAAATGGCACACTTTTCAAACGATCTCAGAATTCAACGAAACTAGATTTGTTGGGACTGTATCGTCAAAACATAGTTAGATTTATTTTTCTGGAATTTTTGGGAACAGTATGTGGCCCCGGCAAAATGAAATGTATGTTCAAATAAAATATTGAATGTTTTATATTTTAATTTGAAGAGAAACTGACTAAAACAGTCAAATGGGCCTACGAAACATATCCCATTGTGTTCAGAATGAGGGTAATTAGCTGGGGCGACAGTCGTTGGGTCTGAATTGGAGATCGTAAAGAGGAGGGGTAATTTTGGATTTTAAAAATAAATATAAAATCAATGGCCAATCATAATTCACCATTTGTCTTTCTCTCTCCCCGATCTTTAATCGTGAACGATGATAGCAGCTCCACACCTTCTCTCTTCTTTTTCTTCTAAACCACGCATCGATAGCCCTCCACCCAGTTGAGGTTTTCGTAGAGCTCGACCCCCTCTTCACATCTATACCCGCTACACCCTCCACCGTGCTGTGTACGTCGAGATCGAGGTCCTCAAAGTCGCCACCTTTGCAGCGCCGCTATGCCCAAAACGCCGCATCGAACTGAGCGTCGCCACCTGGCTTGTGAAGCCCCTTCCAAGCTCTACCTCGTGGTAAAGGTCGATCGACGAATCGCTGCACGTATCTCGCGAAAATTCTAAACCTAGTTTTGAACAAAGCAGTGAGGTACACGGCTGTTTATATTTGTACTGATTTTTACACTTTTAAGCGTTGCAAACTTTTAAAAATCATATCTTTTTACTATGTTGTCGAAGTCCAGTGAAACAAGATACACTGGACTCGTGTGGACGTCTTCTACATTCTAGAAGAGACCGGATATTTTTCTGAGTCTTCTACAATTTTTGGAGGAGTAAACCCAATGTGAGATTTCTGATTTATAAACGATATGGAAATGAGGATGTATAAATTATACAGTTGATGTATGAGTTATATAAGCGTTGTACACATCATGTATAAGCGTTGTATAAGTTGTATGTGCGATGTATAAATTATATATGCGTTGTAAAAATTATATATGTGTTGAAATGGTATTGAAATATATTGAAATAAAATTGAAATATATTTACATACGTATATCTATATCTATATCTATATATATGTTGACGGGCAAAATTGTCGCACGCCAACACCCAATGTGTGAGTGTGGACAATTATCAGAATAAGCAGTAAATAATGTAAATGCAAGGAGACATAGCTTTTATAGTGGTTCGGCACTAACGCCTACATCCACTTTATAATTCTCATTCATCATATCTTTGATCGATTACAAAAGATGTTACAATATTTGTGTACAAATTTGTATGTATGGTGAACTTTGACTAAGTTGTCCTTCTTCCGTGGAGTGAGGTTACTTGGTCAACTATATGGAAGGTAGGCTTTAGTGTCCAAGAGGTCTAGAGGCGGTGTAGCAAGGCTTGCTAGTGCTCAAGTGTTAAAGGAAAACATGCATGCCATGTTTTAATTATTTATCTCATCTCCCATGGCCATGATGGAGGTGTTGGAAGCCATTAATGAGTTTTTGGAGCTCTTAAGGTCCAAAAATTCCAAGGGAGAAAGATCCATTTGAAGGCCAAGGCTTGGGGTATTTATAGGAAGGAGGTAAGGTGGGAGTTGTGAGCAGCGGGGCCCATAGCAGCAATTTTTGATCCCAGAACGAGCCATGTGCAGGAAATTCGCACCTCCTAGTGCGGGCTCGAAATTTCATACCTTTGCCTGGGGGTCGAAATTTCGACCTCACAGGTAGGGTTCGAAATTTCGACCCCACTGGTGGGGTGCGAAATTTCGACCCCACTGGTAAAGTGCAAAATTGATAGTTCGGCTCAGATGACGACTTGACTAAGAATCCATTGGACCCGACAGGGGCCATCTGATAGAGGCTTCGGGCATCCACGTGTTTGCGACGCGACTTCGACCGAACTGCTTTGTGCTTTTTGACGCTTGAGCACATCGCTTACCAAATACTCGACGTGTGACTGCTTTGACGAAAAAGCATGTCAACAATATATATATATATATATATATATATATATATACTCGACTTGTCCACAGACCATGGATGATATATATTGGTTGTGATATAGTTTGGATTTGGTTGATATGAAATTATGTGAATATCATGAATGGTTGATTGGAAATGATTGATGGTGGTTGAAATCCCAATAGGATTAGTATATGGGAAAATTCGTCTGCGTACGAACTAGATATTGAAATCCCCATTGTCAAAAGCTGCGAGGCTTTAAGGTAGAGCGAGGAGCCGTACTCAGACGGTGCCTGTTTTAACTACCCTGCCGTTATGCTGCCGAAATTTTCTGAAATATTTCTGTGTTTGATTTATATTCATGTATTGAAATATATTCATGTGATGGAAAAATAAAATGGTTTGAATGATAAAAATAACATTTTTATCGAATGTATAAAATAAAATGATTTAAATGATAAAAATAACATTTTTATTGAATGTAAGAAATAGAAATGGTTTGAAGAAAAAAAATAACAATTTTATTGTATATACGAAATATAGGAAATATTCATGTTTGGAATAAATTGTTTTTATTTATCATCTATATGAAGTATATAAAATAATTGAGTTTTGAAATAAAATGTTTTATAAATAAAAATCACATTTTTATAGCATATATGAACTATATAAAATAATCGTTTTTAAAATAAATTCTTTTGACAATAAAAATTACATTTTTATTATATATATGAATTGTTAAAAATAGTGAGGTGTTGAAATAAATATCTGTTAGATAAAAATTTTGTTTTATCAAATATATGAAATGAATATGGTTTTGAAGTCGAAGAATGAATTATATATAAATATATATAATTAAAATAAATCAAATAACGAAGCTGTAGTTTGTATTTTGAAACCGTGATTTCAAACGATTATTGCAGGAGATCCGACAATCGGATTTTCCCGAAACCAAAACCGTTGCGTTCGCTTTGGAAATATCTTTCCAGCGACACCAACTTTATAAAGATCCAACGGTTGGATTGTTTGGAATGTTTAATTCAAATCTGAATGAAAACAGCGCCAGAATCGATTATATATATATATAATTAAAATAAATCGAATAACGATGCTGTAGTTCGTACTTTGAAATCGTAACTCCAAACGATTGTACCGGGAGATCCGACCATCGGATTTTCTAAAAACTTGAACCGTTGGATTTGTTTTCAAAAGATCTTTCCAATGATATAAAATTTGTAAAGATCCAACGGTTAGATTTTCATATATGTGTATGTCAAATATGAAGAAAAACAGCGCCATGGTCGCGTTATGGCCTGAAGCGTCGTTTATATAAATTGGCCATTTTTAAATGAGTAAAAATAGCAATAAATCATGGTACAATATTATAAACGATATGGAGTGGAAATAAAGCGAATTTGCCTGGTTTATTGGATATTTGATGGTTGAATGTATTTGACGTGAAAATTACATTAAAGAACAAAATTATTGATGTTAAATAGTTTAACCATTGAAATGGATCGATTTGAAATTCTAAATATACGTGAATTATTTGAAAAGGTCGAGTTAATTCTCATTTCAAATAATTGATTGACGGTTAGAAGTCGAAGATATGAAGACGGTGCAAGATCGATGATCTTCACATCGAATGGATGGATGCTACTGGTGCCCACGATGGGAGTAGCTACCTTTAAGCGGGCTAAAGCGGTAGCCGTCTGGACGTACTAGTTGATTGTACGGATGTGTGAGGTATAAGGTGCCTCCGGTTTCGTTCAGACCCAGAACGGACTTCTAAATGGATGTGTGTCTGACGTTGTATATTAACAACGTGGCATGCAGAGATGCTGTGATCAAAGCTTTTGTTGAAAAGCAGAGCTTTGTGGTTGATGATCAAATCACAGTTTTGAATAGCTAGCTTTGTGTTTAGCGTTGTTTCGCGAGCCTCACACCCCGGTATGAGCCAGAAACGGGAGAGGACATCAGGGAGAACATGCGTTTCTTTCTAGCTAGGAGTGGTGCTTTGGGTTTAACATGCCCGGGCATTTTACTTATGTGGATGATGGATTGCGAGGCGCCTCAGTTACTTCGGTCTCTTCGGAGCCGATGGCCTGGTCGGATATGACCAGTTTACGCCCCATAGGGTGGTGAAACGCACTGTTCAGACACTTTAATCCACTCCGTGTGGACCGGCCCTAACAATGCAAGGGCCCACCTGAGTCTGGGTCCTGAGACATGGCAGGCTAGATTGTCTCGAAGCGGTAAGGATGATCCCTTGCCTTGGTTCATGATGGAAACCCAGTTTCCAAATACGACATTGTGCAGTTTTGATTGTATACCTATATATGGCAACATAGTGGTATGGGGCATTAATGTCGTCTATGATTGATATTTATGATTGAAATTATTTTTGAAACATATAAACACTAGCAATAATATCAAATGATTTGTTTTGCTTATATCATGCATATTTTGGCCATTATAAGGTAAAACTCTATCCTCCGGTTTGCGTTGCATTGTGTGATGGGAACTGAGTCTTATAATGGCTTCATTTTATAAAAATCATTGCGATGTTTAAAAGATTTACTTCTTTTAAAGCACTGGCAATCCAATGGAGTAAACCCGTTCCGCGTTAGCGTCGTGGTCTTGTGATTGGCCTTATTGTAAAATATGTTAAGTAGATTTCTCATACCAGTCCCATGACTGACTCATAATTTGTTTCACTTGCAAACTCGGTTGCCCCTTTTTCTACACGGACAGCCTTGTATTCAGGTTTTAGCAGGCTCTTTTTGGATAGCGGGAGTTGAAGATGGATTCTATCATTTCTTTCTTTTTATGTTGTTCAGCTCATATTGTACATATTATGTTTTGATTCCGCTGTAGACATTTTATGTAAAGATGAACTGTATTTGTATTGAGTATGATCCTATATACTGTGTAACTCTGATGATTATTATTTCTAGTATATTCTTTTGTACATTATTTGGTGTATTTATTTATTTAGGTTCTGCTGTTATCTGTTTATTTGTTATATTCCAAAGATTACCCTTGCCGCCGTGGAACGGGGGTTTGGGGTCGTCACAACGTGGTATCAGAGCCTTGGTTAAGCTTAGTTCTGGAATATAACATATTAACGAACTCGTCAGAAATAGAACCAGTAATGTTCTATGACGGATCATTCATTTCATATAGGACCAGTAATATCCTAGAATGAGTGTAGCAAAATGAGATACACCTTGATAGACACATTTACATCCAAGTATATGTCTCTATGCTTTAAAATTACCTTTTTTGTTGGCCTAACACTTTGTCTGCTATTTGCAGACATTGAAAAATGAGTGGCAGAAGTAGAAGAGGTAGGTCAGAACCAGATATTGAAGCTCTATTAATTAAGTATCGAAATCTGGGTGGAGTACTGTTCTCAGGCAATGAATCTATTATTCAAACACAAGCATGGATGCGCTCTGCTGAGAAAATCTTTGAGGGTTCAAACCTGAGAGATGATCAGAAAAGATTACTAGCATCTTGGGCACTCAAAGACGAAGCTCTAATCTGGTGGTATATCATTATTAAAGATAATCCATAAGGTGATATCACCTGGGATACATTCAAAGAAATTTTCAATCAAAGATTTATTCCTCCAGAAGCAACTGGGCGGTTAAGTAATGAATTCTACTATTTGATGCAAGGGAATATGATTATTCCAGAATATCATAAGAAATTCAATGAACTTTCTCACTTTGCTCCGCATCTTATTCAGAATCCAAAGATGAAGAATCGAGATTTATCAACGGGCTTCAATGGAAGTATCAAAGTAAGGTTATTGCTCATGTGCAGCTTCCTTTTTCTGAAATGACATACATGGCTAATTAGTATGAAGATCTTGATAAACAAGGCCTTTTGGTTGATGAAGAGGAAGTCGGTACTAGCAGTAAAAGGAAATTTGAAGCTGATAGCCCAGAGACAAGTACACATCCTGAAGCGAGTACAAAGTCTGAAGGCAATAAGAGGCCAAGGGCCAGTAAGGAAAAGATTAAAGCAGTCATATGTTTAAAGTGTAATCAGCAAGGGCATTCGATGAGGAACTGTGAATCTTCGAACAAACGAAAGAATGATGGGTCTAAGCCCGATAAGAAGGCTCGAGAGGGCCGGGGATGCCATAAGTGCCACCAAGCTGGTCATATTTCAAAAAATTGCCGATTATCAAGAAAATCTGAAGTAGTTCAAGTAAATGTGGTGGTAGAAACTTCTGCACCCTCAGCTAGTCAGGGAATGTCAGATGTTTTAGAAGGCACGCTTACTGTCAAAAACATTCCAGTTAAAGTATTGTTTGATACCGGTGCATCACGAAGCTTTATTGCAAAGAATGTGGTTAAGAAACTGGATTTGAATTTGAAAAAGCTCAAAACACTGATGACTGTTCATAATCCGATTGGGGGTTCCCTCGATCTTAGTTGGGTTTGTGGAATGCCTGTTTCTTTTTCCCATTATCGATTCCCCACTATCGCGATTGTCATGAATTTTACAGAATTTGATCTTATTCAGGGGATGGATTGGTTAACCAAATATGAAGCTAAGGTTAAATGCGCCGACAGAGTCGTAAGGGCGAAGATTAAATCAGGCAGTTTTATAACCATTCCATGTGAAGGTCCGAATTCTGATAGAAAAGACTTTTGGTCAGCTTTAGATGTTTCTCCTGCTCAATTAGACCTGTTCCTGTCTTTACGGAGAATATTCCGGTCGACATTGAAAATATTCCTGTCGTGAAGAACTATGCAGATGTGTTCGAAGAAGTTGTTAGCTTACCTCCGCGTAGAGAAATTGATTTCAAAATCTCTTTAGTTCCGAATGCAAGGCCAGTAGTTCACGCTATTCGAAGAATGACCTTGAAGGAGAAAGAAGAGTTAGACGATCAAACTCGACAGCTTGTATGGAAGAGTCTGATCAGGCCTTGTTTCTCTAATTGGGGAGCAGCAGTGGTATTTGTCCCAAAGTCAGACGGTACTCTCAGACAATGTGTGGATTATCGTGACTTGAACAAGCAGACATTGAAAAATAAATATCCATTGCCACGGATTGATGATTTATTGGACCGTTTGAATGGAGAGTAAGTATTTTCACGAATGGACGTAGCTACAGGTTTCCATCAGCTTTGTATAGACGAAGAGTGTGTTCCTTTGACAGCATATAGAGGTCCAGACTTATTCTACGAGTGGTTAGTAATGTCGTTCGGCTTATGTAACACTCCAGCGTATTTTGTCGATCTAATGAACCGATATTCAGAGAAGTATTGAATAAATTTGTTCTGGTTTTCATTGATGATATATTGATCTTCTCTAAATCAGAGAGCGAGCATGAAAAGCATTTGGAACAAGTGCTAGAAATTCTCAGAACGAATGTTTTAAAAGCAAAGTTTTCCAAATGTATATTCTGGCAAGAAGAGGTAAAATTCTTTGGCCACGTTGTGTCAAAGGAAGGAATTTCAGTGGATCCCAGTAAAATCACTGCTATTCAGAATTGGAAACAGCCTCGTACACCCACAGAAGTCCAAAGTTTTCTTAGATTGGCCAGTTATTATCGGAAGTTCGTTAAGAATTTTTCGAAGACATCTAGTTCCTTAACGAAGCTTACTAAGAAACATTCGAGATTCAACTGGACTCCCGAATGTGAGGCAGCTTTCCAAGAGCTGAAGTTAAAATTGACAACTGCTCCAGTGTTAACAATTATTGATGGAAATCAAGACTTGAAATTCTGGACAGATGCTTCTAAAGAAGGTCTCGGTGCAGTATTAATGCAAAAAGGCCAGGTAGTCGCTTATGCTAGCCGCCAATTGAAGCCACATGAGAAAAATTATGCAACTCACGATCTTGAATTGTTACCCATCGTGTTTGCAATGAAAATCTGGAGGCATTATCTATTGTGTGAGAAGTTCGAATTATACACTGATCATCAATCATTGAAATATTTATTCACCTAGAAAAATATGAATATGAGGCAGCAGCGTTGGTTAGAATTTCTTGCAGCATATGATCTTGATATTCTGTATACTCCGGGGAAAGCCAATGTTGCGGCTGATGCGCTCAACAGGAAGGATGTAAGTATCGCCAGTATTATCATCACGCCTTCATTGATAGATAACATATCTTCTCTTCAAAAGGATGAACACTTCATTCAGAAGATCAAAGAGAGAATTCAGAAAGGCGAGCCCTCGAGTTTTCAGATTGATAACGATGGGATTCTGAGGTTGAAAGGCCAAATTTGTGTTCCGAACATTCTTGAACTCCGGAGAGAAGTATTAGATGAATGTCACAAAGCCAAGCTTAGTATCCATCCAGGAGTGAACAAGATGTATAATGATATCAAACACACTTTCTGGTGGAGATCTATGAAAAGAGACATTTCTTTATATATTAGCCGGTGTCCTACTTGTCAACAAGTCGAAAGCGATCAGCAAAAACTCGCTAGATTGTCACAACCGTTGGAAATTCTAGGTGGGAAGTGGGAACAGATTTCTATGGATTTCATAGATGGTTTGCCCAGAACCAGGAAAGGAAATGATAGTATTTTGGTGATCGTAGATCGTTTCACGAAGACCGCCCGTTTCACACCTGTCAGATCGAATAGAACTGCTCAGAGTCTGGCGTAGATTTATTTTGGAGAAATTGTTAGACTACATGGAGTTCCCATGAGCATCGTTAGCGACCGTGACCCAATTTTAGCTAGTATATTCTGGGAAGCATTCCAAGCAGAATTGGGAATGAAACTGAACTTGAGCACTGCTTATCATCCTCAAACAAATGGTCAAACTGAGAGGGTGAATCGTATTTTAGAAGATTTGTTGTGGGCTTGTATTATTGATTTTGGCGGATCATGGGAAGACCACTTGTATTTGGCTGAGTTCTCATACAACAGCAGCTACCAAGCGAGCCTGAAAATGTCTCCATTCGAAGCATTGTATGGTAGACTGTGCTGATCTCCTGCTTGTTGGGTAGAACCTGGCAATAGACTTGTATTGGGGCCTGATATAATCAGTGAAGCTGCAGACAAAGTCGATTTCGTTAAGAAACGATTACTCGCCACTCAAAGCCGACAGAAGTGCTATGCAGATTAGAAAAGAAGAGATATATCATATGTTATTGGTGACTATGTATATTTAAAGGTATCTCCAATGAGAGGAGTAGTCCGGTTCGGTAAAACAGGGAAATTGGCGCTTAAATTTATTGGTCTGTTTCTATTCTAGAACGGATTGAAACTCTTGCTTATAAGGTTCAATTGCTTGATTTGTTGTCAGGAGTGCATGATGTATTTCACGTATCTCAGCTTCGAAAGCATGTACATGATCCAGACTTGATCGTGGAAGAAGCAGCGCAATGGGATATAGAAATTAATCCAGAATTGGTTGTAAGAAGAGTGCCGATCAAGATTATTGGCAAAGAAACCAAAGAGCTGAGGAACAAGAAGATTCACTTAGTCAAAGTGCAATGGAGTGGAGATCCGCGAGATTGTACTTGGGAAACTGAGTAGAGCATTAAGAAAGCCTATCCCAATTGCAGGGTGGATATCTCTGATTGACTCTGGTGCAAGGTACATTTAGCATATTTTGCAATTTCCATTATGTTCTCTACTTGGTTGTTGTTTTCTTTTCATGGATGTATAATTTTTAATTATATAGTCTGATGATTTTAAAAGACTATATGAATTAATTAGTATATTTTTGAAAAGTTAATCAATAAATAGTTTGTTGTTTGATTTGTGTGACTAAGAATTTGATTAATCAAATTATTAGAATGATAATTAATTTAATCAATAAGAGAATGAATGGTAAAATTATTCAATTAAATCAAGTATTGAACTGTTTTAGAAAGATAGATATATATATATGCACGTACATTATATATGTTTGAATAGGTAAATGGATTAGCTGTTGAGTAAAGAATTTATTTACGTGCCCGGCAAATAGGAAAACCTTAATGAGTTGGATGCACAATTTTATTATTATATCAACTCCTGTGAATGCCATTGGATGCGGAGTGCTGGTTATTCTGTGTGTAATAATAAACGTCGCTATATGATAGTAACAATTAATTTTGAACTACACTGCATGGCATACTTCGTGAAGATGGCATACTTCATCATATACCACATAAGCATTTGGAGCTTGTGTGACGAGGTTGAAGATTTACCATACGAGCGAGAAGCTTGTATGGCGATGACTATATATTACAGGTTGAACTGATGATTGATATGGACTATATAAAATGTAACCGTAAATTGCCAGATTAATAAACAACCCCACATGGGTCTAGAGATGATAATAAACACGTCTCTCTAGTCATTAAGGCACAAAAACCATTTATAGGGTGACGAGAATTTATTCTTTGAAGTTATAATCTATACACACTCCCTTGTGGACCCTAAAATATATCACTATAAATATGTGTATTCTTATTAGGATTTATTGAGTACCTAATACGGCCTAATAAATTTCCAAACCCCTCCCCGTACAAAGGAGGTTATGGCGAAATTTTTCGAAAATTTAGGGTGTTAGCCAAATTTTTGAAGAATTTGAGAACTCTTAGAAACTGAAAAGTTGAAGAATGGAAGCCAGAGTGAAAGTTGAGTTGGTAAATTAAACAACTTTCGACTTCGTTCCTTTTCGGGGATGAAAAGATTTTAAGTGGGGGAGGTTGCAACAACCTGGGAAATCAGAACCAATTTAAAAATTTTAATTTGGCTATTTTAGTGGATTTTGAATATTTAAAATAAGTTATTTTAAATAATAAAGGTCAAAAGTCTGTTTGAATCGATGTTTGAAAATAAATATATTTATTTTAAATATAAACAAGGCCTGAAATGGTGCGACAGTTTGAAAATTTGAATTCAAACTTTGACTAACTGTACCGGGTGCAAAATAAAACAGATTTTAGTGAAACCAAAAATATCTAAATCTGTTTATGAATATCTTTCTAACGAATCTGAAAAATTAAAGATTCATCGCGGGAATCAAAAGTTATGGCTAAATGAATTTTCAGAAAGGTCACTATAGAGTTTATATAGCCCTTGTAAATAGCCATTTTACAAACGACCTCTGTTTTCGACGAAACCACTTTTGTTGAATCTGGGATGTCAAATTATTACTAGGTTTAAAATTCCATAATTTTTGAAGTTAATATGTGAGCGTGGCAAAGGGAAATGTTTTTGGTTGATTTAAATTAAATTGGATCGACCAGAAAATGGCCATTTTTCAAACGGTCTCAAAATTCGACGAAACTAGTTTTGTTGGGACCGTATAATCAAAACATAGCTAGGTTTATTTTTTTGGAATTTTTGGGATCAGTATGTGGCCCCAACAAATTGAAGTTTACGTTCAAATCAAATATTGAATGTTTTATTATAATTTGAAGAGAAACTGACTGAAACAGTCGAATGGGCCTGCGAAACATATCCCATTGTGTTCGGAATAGGGGTATTTAGCTAGGGACGATAGTCGTTAGGTCTGAATTGGAGATCGTAAGGAGGAGGGGTATTTTTGGATTTTAAAAATAAATATAAAATCAATGGCCAATCATAATTCGCCATTTGTCTTTCTCTCTCCCCGATCCTTAATCGCGAACGACGATAGCAGCTCCACACCTTCTCTCTTCTTTTTCTTCTAAACCACGCATCGATAGCCCTCCACTCAATTGAGGTTTTCATAGAGCTCGACCCCCTCTTCACATCTATACCGCTACACCCTCCACCGTGCTGTGTACGTCGAGATCGAGGTCCTCAAAGTCGTCCCCTTTGCAGCGCCGCCGTGCCCAAACCGCCGCATCGAACTGAGCGCCGCCACCTAGTGTTTGAAGCCCCTTCCAAGCTCTACCTCGTAGTGAAGACCGATCGACGAATCGCTGCACGGATCTCGGGAAAATTTCAAAACCTAGTTTTGAAAAAGCAGTGAGGTATACGGCTGTGTATATTTGAAATGGTTTTTACACTTTTAAGCGATGCAACCTTTAAAAATCATATATTTTTACTATGTTGTCGAAATCAAGTGAAACAAGAGACACTAGACTTGTGTGGACGTCTTCTACATTCTAGAAGAGACCGGATATTTTTCTGAGCCTTCTACAATTTTTGGAGGAGTGGAACCCAATGTGAGACTTCTGATTTATAAACGATATGGAAATGTCGATGTATAAATTATACAGTCGATGTATGAGTTATATAAGCATTGTACACATCATGTATAAGTGTTGTATAAGTTGTATGTGCGATGTATAAATTATATATGCGTTGAAATGATATTGAAATATATTGAAATGAAATTGAAATATATTTATATATGTATAATATATATATATATACACACATCCACAGACCATGGACGATGTATATTGGTTATGATATTGTTTGGATTTAGTTGATGTGAAATTTGGTGAATATCATGAATGGTTGATTGGAAATGATTGATGGTGGTTGAAATCCCAATAGGATTAGTATATGGGAAAATTCTTCTATGTACGAACTAGATATTGAAATCCACATTGTCAAAAGCTGCGAGGCTTTAAGGTAGAGCGAGGAGCCGTACTTGGGACGGTGCCGGTTTTAACTACCCTGCCGTTATGCTGCCGAATTTTTTTGAAATATTTCTGTGTTTGATTTATATTCATGTATTGAAATATGTTTATTTGATGGAAAAATAAAATGGTTTGAACGATAAAAATAACATTTTTATCAAATGAATAAAATAAAATGATTTAAATGATAAAAATAACATTTTTATTCAGTGTAAGAAATAGGAATGGTTTGAAGAATAAAAATAACATTTTTATCGTATATACGAAATATAGGAAATATTCATGTTTGAAATAAACTGTTTTTACAATAAAAATCACATTTTTATCATCTATATGAAGTATATAAAATAATCGAGTTTGGAAATAAATTGTTTTACAAATAAAAATCACATTTTTATAGTATATATGAGGTATATAAAATAATCCTTTTTGAAATAAATTCTTTTGACAATAAAAATCACATTTCTATTATATATATATGAATTGTTAAAAGAGTGAGGTGTTGAAATAAATATCTGTTAGATAAAAATATTGTTTTATCAAATATATAAAATGAATATGGTTTCGAGATCGAAGAATGAATTATATATATATATATATACATATATATAATTAAAATAAATCGAATAATGAAGTTGCAGTTCGTATTTTGAAACCGTGATTTCAAACGATTATTGCGGGAGATCCGACCATCAGATTTTCCCAAAACTAAAACCGTTAGTTTCGTTTTGGAAATATCTTTCCAACGACACCAACTTTGTCAAGATCCAACGGTTGGATTGTCTGGAATTTTTAATTCAAATCTGAATGAAAACAGCGCTAGAATCGATTATATTTATATAAATATAAATATAATTAAAATAAATCGAATAATGATGCTGTAGTTCGTATTTTGAAATCGTAACTTCAAACGATTGTACCGGGAGATCCGACTGTCAGATTTTCTCAAAACTAGGACCGTTGGATTCGTTTTGAAAAGATCTTTCCAATGATATAAAATTTGTAAAGATCCAACGGTTAGATTTTCAGATATGTGTAAATCAAATCTGAAGAAAAACAGTGCCATGGCCGCGTTATGGCCTAAAGCGTCGTTTATATAAATTGGCTATTTTTAAATGAATAAAAATAGCGATAAATCGTGATACAATATTATAAACGATATGGAATGGAAATAAACCAAATTTGCCCAGTTTATTGGATATTTGATGGTTGAATGTGTTTGACATGAAAATTACATTAAAGAACAAAATTGTTGATGTCGAATAATTTAACCATTGAAATGAATCGATTTGAAATTCTAAATATACGTGAATTATTTGAAAAGGCCGAGTTGATTCTCATTTCAAATAATTGATCGACTGTTAGAAGTCGAAGATATGAAGACGGTGCAAGACCGACGATCTTCAGATCGAATGGATGGGTGCTACTGATGCTCACGATAGGAGTACCTACCTTGAAGCGGGCTAAAGTGGTAGCCGTCCGGACTTATTTTTTGATTGTACGGATGTGCAAGGTATAAGGTGCCTCCGATTTCGTTCCGACTCAGAACGGACTTGTAACGAACGTGTATCTGACGTCGTATATTGACAACGTGGCATGTAGAGATGTTGTGATCAAAGCTTTTGCTGAAAAGCAGAGCTTTGTGGTTGATGATCAAAGCACGTATTTGAATAGCTAGCTTTGTGTTTAGCGTTGTTTCGCAAGCCTTACACCCCGGTATGAGCCAGAAACGGGAGAGGACATCAGGGAGAACATGTGTTTCTTTCTAGCTAGGAGTGGTGCTTTCGGTTTTACACCCCCGGGCATTTTACTTATGTGGATGATGGATTGTGAGGCGCCTCGGTTACTTCGGTCTCTTCGGAGCCGATGGCTTGGTCGGATATGACCAGTTTACGCCCCATAGGGTGGGGAAACGCAGTGTTCAGGCAATTTAATCCACTCAGTGTGGACCGGCCCTGATGATCCAAGGGCCCACCTGAGTCTGGGTCCTGAGACATGGTAGGATAGATTGTCTTGAAGCGGTAAGGAAGATCCCTTGCCTTGGTTCATGACGAAAATCCAATTTCCAAATACGACATTGTGCGGTTTTGATTGTATACCTATATATGGCGACATAGTGGTATGGGGCATTAATGCCGTCTATGATTAATACTTATGATTGAAATTGTTTTTGAAACATATAAACACTAGCTCTAATATCAAATGATTTGTTTTTCTCGTATCATGCATACTTTGGCAATTACAAGGTAAAACTCTATCCTCCGGTTTGCATTGCATTGTTTGATGGGAACTGAATCTTATAATGGCTTCATTTTATAAAAAGCATTGCGATGTTTAAAATATTTACTTATTTTAAAGCACTGGCAATCCAATGGAGTAAACCTGTTCCGCGTTAGCAGCGTGGTCTTGTGATTGGCCTTATTGTAAAATATGTTAAGTAGATTTCTCATACCAGTCCCATGACTGACTCGTAGTTTGTTTCACTTGCAAACTCAGGTGCCCCTTTTCTACACGGGCAACCTTGTATTCAGGTTTTAGCAGTCTCTTTTTGGATAGCTGGAGCTGAAGATGGATTATATCATTTCTTTCTTTTTATGCTGATCAGCTCATATTGTACATATTATGTTTTGATTCCGCTGTAGAAATTTATGTAAAGCTGAACTGTATTTGTACTGAGTATGATCATGTATACTGTGTAACTCTGATGATTATTATTTCTAGTATATTCTGTTGTACATTATCTGGTGTATTTATTTATTTATTTCTGTTCTGCTGTTATCTGTTTATGTGTTATATTCCAAATATTACCCATGCCACCGTGGAACGGGGGTTTGGGGTCGTTACACTTATAAGTTAGCTCTATTTAACTAACTCTATTCTTTTAACTCTATTTGATTAACTCTATTGGATTAACTCTATTCGATTAACCCTAATCGATTAACTCTACTGGATTAACTCTAATCAATTATCTCTTATCAATTAACTCCTATCAATTAACTCCTTTCGAATAAACTATATTCAATTAAGTCTTTTAAAAAAACTATATTCGATTAACTCCTTTAACTCTATTCGAATAAACTATATTCGATAACCCATTTTGAATAACTAAAATTCGATGACTCCTTTCGAATAACTAATATTCGATAAATCCTTTCGAATAACTAATATTAGATAACTCCTTTCGAATAACTAATATTCGATAAACCCTTTCTAATAACAAATATTCGATAATCCTTTCGAATAACTAATATTCGATAATCTCTCTTCGAATAACTAATATTCGATAATCTCTCTTCGAATAAACTAATATTCGATAATCTCTCTTCTTCGAATAAACTTATTCGATAACTCTTTCTACGAATTAACTATATTCGATTAACTCTAGTCCGACTAACTCTGATTCAACTAACTCTAATTCAATTAACTCTCTTCAAATAACTAATATTCGACTAACTCTTGTTCGATTAACTCTATTCAATTAACTCTAACTCGATTAACTCAAATCGATTAACTCCATTAAGTTTGACTTTGTATTACAAAATAGTCTCCCATTTCCAAATTCTATTTAAACTTCTATTTATAGAATTATTCATACGAAACCTCCTTTTTATTTCTAACACTTAAATCTCATTTAAAATTTTCATTTATAAGTCTATTTATTTTTCTAAATAAATATTTCCATTTACATTCTATTTGTAAATGTTTTTACAAATATTTCCTTTTCAAAAAATATTCCCTTTTCAATTTTATTTGTAAATGTTTTACAAATATTTCCTTTTCTATTTGTTTCACAAATATTTCCTTTTCTATTTGTTTCACAAAAAATTTCTTTTTCTATTTGTTTCACAAATAATTTCCTTTCTATTTGTTTCATATTTAATTCCCATAAATATTTCCTTTATAATATCATATTTATTTTCCAATAATATTTCCTTTTCAAAAACCCTTTTTGATTTTTATAACTATTTTCTTTTATAAAAATCCTTTTCCTTTTATATATAAAATCCATCGATTTTATATAAATAATTAATTTTCGAAATACACTTTGAAAATCCCCTTCTCTACAATCCAATATTTCTTATGGTATTTAAAATACCATATAACCATGATCAATATCATCCAAACACACATAATCAACAAAAAATTATATATAGCATCATATATCACAATGTACGAAACAAAACAGTATTTTAAATACTGAGGAATCCAGTTGGATCCCTCCAACCTGTTTCCTTGCATCACAGATGTTAAACAATATAATTAACATCAACTTCATTTCCATATGAAATATTCTGATAAACAGAATCAATATTTGATTAACACATTTGATTAACAATTTATATATATATCGTTATATAATATTCCAACCAATAAATCAACAGTTCAACCAAACAGTCAATACACAGTAATCAATCATTATTTATCAGTTCTAAAAATGCGTTATAAAAATATGAACTGATAGAGTTGGTGAGTTTTACTCACATTGGACAGTTATTGTTAAATAACGATTAACTATCTTTGATTCAGACGGACGTTTTATTTTGCAATAAATTGCCACGAACTCCAATTCACCCCAGTCAGTTCCATTGCGTAGCGGCCGTCCATACGATCCCAACGGATCTTGTATCGCTGAATTCTGATATCGTATGGTGAAGTTATACATTTAACAAGTTAAAATACATTTATATAAATAAAAACTTGGACTTAAATTATAATTGGGCTCAAACATTTAAATAGGCCCATACCATTATCAAATTCCCGAGCCTACTCAATCCGTCTTCCCAAAACCACATTCGCGAGCTCCAGTAAAGGCTCCAGACATTGTCGCACCATCCACCTCAAACCGCACCTCCATTTCTCCATCGTTCAACGAACTAAAGCCACCAGCGAATTCCTCGTCCAAATCTCAATCCAACCATCCCACTTTTGTCCCGCTCACACTCCCATTCTGGAATCCGATTCCAGGCTTCCCAATGCTCTGAACAGTCTACTTGCGACATTCATCTACTTAAATTCCAACGAAATTCCTCACAAGCTGGCATTCGAGCTCCTAACTCCAAAAACAAACCTAGATCGAGTTCAAACCCCTTAGAATTCCTGATATCCCGAACCCTAGGTTGCGGCTCGCTAATTCCAGTGACTGAGAGTGACATCAAACACCTTAAAATTGGTACGAGATTAATACTTATGCCAACACAAACTCAAATATATACATCTCCTAATTTATAGGATTTTATTTCATTTTGTTTTGATTTTTGAAGATCCATTTTTGATTTTCCAGTTGATAAAAGTGGCGGCTTAGCATTTTCTGTTGACCGTGGAAAAATAGAAATTACGGTTAAGAGAGGTAGTGGTATTTATAGAATTAGTTTTGGCTTACTCAAGAAGCTTCGTACATTTGTATTTGTCGTTAAAATTTCCTATGATCACATACAGTATCCCAAAATTGTGAAAATGGACATACAACTAGAGTTTGACATTACGGACCCAAAGAAACTTGTTTCATCAAATTCCAATTCCGTTTGCTCACACAGCGTATTTTTAACCGTCAAAATACTGACTGTTTTTCACATTAAAATCCTGTATGGCCGCGTATTGACTTCAAAAATCATGAAACTTGACATCTAACAATAATTCAACATTCCTGATCCAACAAAATTAGTTTCATCGAAAACGAAGGTCGTTTACAAAACTGGCTATTTTTAAAGCTCTAAATAAACCCTTTTTAATATAAATATATTTAAAAATAATTAAATTAAATATTTATAAATTTATATTATCGTATATATTCACTATAGAATATCATACAGCTCCAATTGGATTTATAACTTGATATTCAAATCCCGGTTGAATCAATATTCAATTTATATTGAAAAATTCATTTATAATATAAATAAATCATTTATAAATTATAAAGGAATTCCATAGCGACTTTTCGAAAATTTGATTTGGACATAAATCAAAATCTACACAATGAAATCCCGATTTTTCTCTTCCATTAGAAAAATATACTTCACCAGCTCCGAATGTTTCTTGTTTCACAGAAATCCGATTTAAAATGGACCTTGTATATTAATTTAAAGTTCGAATCGCCAAACAGCGAACTGCTAGGCCATTTTGAGCTCGATCATAATTATGATATAATTATACGTTCAAACTTCGTTTATATAATATATTCGTGAATACAATTCAACTCTAAACTGAATTATATAATATAAATAATCCAATTCACACAATATTGTGAATTCAGCTATTTCTGATTATTTCAGCAATTTAATATATTATTTTATTATTTAATTTAATTAAATATTCACTATTATTTAATTAAACAACTATTTAAATCTCTATAACACTATTTAAATAATTAAATTAATTAATTATTATATCTTTGAAAATACGGGTCGTTACATTCTTCCCCCCCCCCCCCTTAAAATAATTTAGTCCTCGAAATTGCTAAGGTAGAAAACAAACCCTATTGACTGGGCTAAAATTATATGTTTACTTCTTTAATTTCAATTTCAATATACCAATTAATTTCAAATAAATATTAATTCATTTCTACTAATGGAATTTTTCAAAAATCCTGAAAATTTTATAACACCTTAGCTTTTCAAAAAAATTCGCCAGCACCTCCTTTGTACTGGTCAATAGTTCAAACTCCAACTCGCCTCTCTAGGCCTTCTTCAATCCAAAAGAAAATCAAACAGCCAAGTGGCTTGCCAATTCGGCTCATTAAAATCTCAAACCCATATATAATATAAACTGGTAACTTTTTGTCGGGTATATCAATATATCATTACATCTGTTATCAATTCAGCACAAACAAATGTCATTCCAAACAATCTCCAATCAATTCTAAACCAAATCATTCGCTTATACCAAAGTCGAGTTTTATTTCAAACCAATGTTACATTCTTGATTTTCAAACTCATTATTCCTTAACCCAATATACTTAACTTATCCACTCAATTCCATTCCAGATTATTCTCTAATCAAATCTAATTCGATATTTTCTATCTCAATTCGTTTTCGCTTAACTGATTTCAATTCAATTTCTATTTCTATTTGCTTTTACAAATTCTAGTTTAATTTGTTTTAATTCAAACAATCTTCCCCATGGATTTTCTTAAACATTTTAGCATTTATAAAACCAAATATCCCTTTTTAGGATTCAAAAAAATTTAAAAACAAAATCTTTGGTAGTAATCTGTCACTTAGCAACTCAAAAATGAACACCGATGATGCAGCTGTCACCATCGGGATCTATTTTCCAGCGATCGAAGTGAGTTCTATACTATATCACTTTTAAAATCATTTCTAAACACTTCCACTTGAAATACATTTCTAAATACCATTCACAATGCTTGTAAAACATTTTAAAATCTCCCAGGATTTTAAAATTCTCATATATTCAGTTCAATTCCATTTAAAAACACTTTTCATATTTTTGGAATTTCAAATTCCAAATTCTGATTTAAATTCAGATTTAATTCATTTTGATTTCATATATTTCACTTATATGAATTCTGATTAGTTATTTACATAACCGTTTTACTTATAATCTTATCTGATTATAATCACAATCAACACATCCAATATATGATAATATTTCAAATATCTACACTTTATTTATATCAAAATATATTTTGGGAAAAATTATTTCATTTACCCTCTTTTCAAAACATACTGTGTCCGTCCATCGTATTCAAGTTTTTATAAACTCCTACCGGTACAGTGGATCAAACTGATCGACCAGAACCCATAAACAACTCAACTAATAAATCTCCACAATATAAAACAATTTTATATCAAATAACAAATACGTTCACTCGTGTATATACACTCAAACTCAATCTAGGGCATTACTAACCCTATCTCTACTGAGTCACGCCATAGAGCCAAGGTAATTAATTAACCTTAAGCTCTGTTACCAACTGTAGTGTCCTAAAATTACGGTACAATTTGAGCTGAACAAATAACACAAGGCCAAGCCAAATTACACTGAAAACCAGAAAACTAATAGAAAGAAAATAGTGGGTGAGAATAGATAAGATAGAAACGTAGAATAGAAGAAGAAGAAGAGCGTACCACATCAGGGTAACACGAATCTCACAGCGGAACGAACAACATATAATAGATAACATATCTTTGAAATAAAATCAGTATATGTATACAGTAACATTATCAGAGTACAACACTTACAACACAGCGGAATAAACAATAGCTATAAAATCCTGAAGCCTCCTACTCCAAGCTCTACAATTATATCTGTAAAATCCTGACTACTTGACTACCCGTACAATATTGGGTACCCAAGAGCTTAGGGAAAACACACAAAAAACTCTGGGTCAGTCATGGGATTTTATAGGATTAGTTTTGGCTTACTCAAGAAGCTTTGTACATTTTTATTTATCGTTAAAATTTCCTATGATCACATACAGTATCCCAAAATTATGAAAATGGACATAGAACTAGAATTTGACATTACGGACCCATCGAAACTTGTTTCGTCAAATTCCGACTACATTTGCTCACACCTTGTATTTTTAACTGTCAAAATACTGACTGTTTTTCACATTAAAATCCCGTACGGCCACATATTGACTTCAAAAATCATGAAACTTGACATCTAACAATAATTCAACATTCCTGATCTAACAAAATTAGTTCCATCAAAAACGGAGGTCGTTTGCAAAACTGGCTATTTTTAAAACTCTAAATAAACCCTTTTTAATATAACTATATTTGAAAATAATTAAATTAAATATTTATAAATTTATATCATCGTATATATTCACAATATAATATCATACAGCTCCAACTGGATTTATAACTTGATATTCAAATCCTGGTTGAATCGATATTCAATTTATATTGAAAAATTCATTTATAATATAAATAAATCATTTATAATTTATAAAGGAATTCCATAGCGACTTTTCAAAAATTTGATTTGGACATAAATCAAAATCTACACAATGAAATCCCAATTTTTCTCTTCCATCAGAAAAATATACTTCACCAGCTCTGAACATTTCTTGTTTCACAAAAATCCGATTTAAAATGGACCCTGTATATTCATTTAAAGTTCGAATCGCCAAACAGCGAACTGTCGCGCCATTTCGAGCTCGATTATAATTATAATATAATTTTACGTTCAAACTTCATTTATATAATATATTCGTGAATATAATTCAACTCTAAACTGAATTATATATTATAAATAATCCAATTCACAAAATATTGTGAATTCAGCTATTTCTGATTATTTCAGCAATTAAATATATTATTCTATTATTTCATTTAATTAAATATTCACTATTATTTAATTAAATAGCTATTTGTATCTCTATATCATTATTTAAATAATTAAATAAATTAATTATTTTATCTCTGAAAATACGGGTCGTTACAATACCCATCGTATATTTGGAGAAATCAATTTGTGATTTGGCAGGTATGACGATGTGACATTCAAAGTGAAGAAATGCATGGTTTGTAAAGGGATACGTTATGGCCTCTAGCCTCACAACCGAGAAATGGTATAAAATCGGGTAGGTCGCATGGCTAAGTGGTTAGCTACCAATTAGGGTGTATTGTCACATTATCTAGAGAAATTCCATCTACTTCTTATATCTATTTCGATGGCCCATTTCGGGAAAGGGTTGCTGATCCCAACCGTCGGTGATAATACATTCGGTACACTCAAGCGAAATGAGTGACCGGTCATGTTTAGCCTAGGTTACAAGATGTTCTTATTGAACCCTGTGTATTTCTGTCTAGAGATACACTGTCGGAAGGTGGTCCCATACCTTGCTAGTTGGAATTCATTACCCAATAAACGCCCACGGTTTTTGATTATATATTATGTAGGTAAAACGTGAGACGAAAGCGTTCTGCTAGATGATTATTGTATTGTGGTTGATAGACACTATTATACTATCCAGAGAATTTTGATATAAAGATTATCGTTTGTTTCAAAAGGATTTTTGAATGATTGAATCAAGTGTTTTGGATTCTCATAACGGAAAAACCCGTTCCGTGTTATACGGCAGGGTCTTAAGAGATATCGTTTATTTTATCAAACTGTTTTAAATTGTTTTGTTCACACCAGTCCCATGACTGACCCGGAGTTTATTTTGTTTTGTTTTACCCTAAACTCTTGGGTGCCCAAATTTGTACGGGCAGTCAAGTAGTCAGGTTTTACAGATATACATGGAGAGCTTGGAGCAGGAGGCTTCAGGATTTTATAGCAATTGTTTATTTCCGCTATGTTGTAAGTGTTGTACTCTGATAAATGTTATTGTATACATATACTGGTTTTATTTCAAAGTTATGATATATTTTATTCGTTCCGCTGTGAGATTCGTGTTTACTCTGATATTGTATGTTCTTCTTCTTCTATTCTAATTTTCTATCTTATCTATCCTCACCCTCTAACTTCTTTCATTAACTATCTGGTATTTCTGATGCTTGGATAGTCGACATTGAGTTTTTGTCGATAACCAGGATCGCAAAAACCCGGGTCGTTACAATGCTATAGAATTTTATTTTTTATAGCGTTTTTTCTATGCTATTTAAAGTTAACGAGCTAACATAGCATGTCGTTACATGACGTTCTCTGAAATGCTATTTTTGTATATAATAACGTTTTTTAAATGCTAGAAATCCCAGTTTGTTGTAGTGATTTTCTACATGAGTTTGTTTGGATGTTGGGATGGGGATATATGCTAGTTCAACACTGGTGGGGATGACTAAGCTCTTACATCAAGGTAGCCAAAATTTGGTAAGTGTTCTACTTATAATTATTCAGGCCTCTGATGTGTTTTCTCCACTCGTCTCGTCACATTTTCTATGCAAGCTGTTACCCTTTGTTTTTATTCTTTCGGTACTTTGCTACCTATGTATTTATTTATGAAAAAAAGATAGCAACATAATACATTTGCATCAACATAAACTAATTATCAAATTAGGTTGGTTTTCATCACATCAACAGACAATAGTTATCTCGGTCAATGTACTACTACCCGCTTCGTCGATCCATTCTTCCTCCAATCTGATCCTAGTTGCTTTCATGAGATTTTTTCAGAGGCTTGAATTAACAAATTGAGGAAATTCCCATCTGCTAAACACAACTGTCTAGCTTTCATCATGGAGATTTTTTTATTACTGTTTGTTCGAAGTTAGTACGACTGTAGTGGCGTTGATTGCATACTGTAATATGCTTGTTCCAGTCTTAAGTTTAATTGCAATACATAATTATACTCGTTAGCTAAATACAACTAATGTCAATTGTGCTAGTTTAGCTTTGGCAACCATACTCATGATCATCCCTATAGTTATTAACTGATTTATCAAAGATGACCCATACATTTAAAAACAAGCTTTCACAAATTTTTATGACTTAAACTCCGTTTATGCTAGGACCATTTGATGTTTATACAGTTTAAAGGTTTGATGTGGTCTCAAACATTTGTGCGTCAGCAACTGTTACGTTTCTATTCATTGAAAAAGGACGTCAAGAGAAAATTGTTTATCTTAGTTTTGTAATATAGATACGGTAAGTTGAATGGGGAAACATGTTTTGTTTGTAGTGATATTCAAATTTTAATAAATATAAGTATGGTAAGTTTCATATAATATGATAAGTTTTGAAATACATATTTTCTAATTGTTATGTTTTGTAAACTTTTGAAATACATATATTTTAATTGTTACAATTTGTACTATGGATATGATATATAATATGAGTATAAAATGCAAAATAATGCCTTTACCGATTAAATGGAAAACAATGTGGCATCATGTAAATATTAAAAATTCACTCTATTTTCCAATAGTTATGCTTTCACTCTCATCATGTTATATTTTATTATACCAAAATGTGGCTCTAACACCCAAATGCAGTATGAAGTCCTCACAATCACAAATCTTAGATCACAGAGTATAGATAAGGCAATAAAAACAAGGGACACATGAAGTTTTTATCGTGGTTCGGCTCAAACCAAGCCTACGTCCACTTTATAATCTTTTATTTATACTGACAGATTACAAGAGAAATCAGTACATTCATAAGAAAGAGGATAAAGAGAAATAATTTATAAACGAAATCCTCGTGTTAATGTAGTTTGAGAGACAATGTCATTGTGTTTATGAAATGGTGGATGCCATGAAGAGTTAGTGCCAAGGAGCTGGAAGAATCCCTCAAAATGCCCTCAAATGGTGTATTTATAGCCAATTCCTGGTACCGGTTCGTGGGCCACATGACACGCATCCCAAAATCTCGAAATAAGGTGGAAAACATGGAGAAATCCCCTCCAAGTCATGTTATGCCATGTAATGAGATCCGGGTTCATAGGAGTAAGAATAGCCATCAAAATAGGTCAAAATCCATGTGTGGCTGTTGCTTCCAAGCGGTTCGTGGTTCGTGGTCTCCGGGTGGTTCGCGGTTCGTGGTGATAGGGCGGTTCGTGACCGAGACCCGAGCACCGAGATTCGAGCGCTAAGACCCGAGACTCGAGAGCCGAGATCCGAGAGCCAAGACCCGATAGCCAAAATCCGAGAGTCGAGACCCGAGAACCGAGACCCGAGAGCCGAGATCCAAGAGTCGAGACCCAAGCTTTCATATACTTCTGCATGTGTTCACGGAAATGGGCGTAACTTCTAAACCGTAAGTCTGACTGGGTCAAATGAAATCTCTACTTGAAGATAATTTAGAGGGCTACAAGGTATATGATGCAACGCACCCTAATCGCTACTTTTAGGCCCAGAAGAGGTCGTCTGATAGGAGTTTTGGGCCTGTTTATGTTGATGTTGCGATTTTGACCAAATCGCTTTGTGTCTTCTGATGTTGCTATCACCGCTTGAGCGCGTTACTATCTAGGAATTCCATGTGTGACAACTTTTACCAAAGAGTGTGTCAACAAGTTTGCCCTCCAGAACATATCTTGCTGGTTGAAGGAAGATGTTTTCTGGATAATCCGAGAAATCCATATTTGTACAGAGATAGAGGTAAAACAAATGTGCCACATCCTGGCAAGAGCCAAACCTTCTAGGTATAGTCCATACCAAGAAGTTCAAACCGAGTATAATACATACCTGATTTCTTTTGTCACATCCTGATAAGACCGTTTGCGGTTCCTTAAGTATAATCCATACTTGAGATTCCAAAGTGAGTATAAACCATACTCAGACTTGAAGTAGAGCTACGCTTGCCACATCCTAACAAGATAGTCCATCCCTATGCATAATCCATACATAGAATTCCATAATAAATATAAGCCATACTTTGCCGATATCAAGAATCTTGTCACAACCTAACAAGACACTTTAATTTACCAAACACAAGCCACGCTTGGGAAATCCTTGCTTATTCAATTCAAAATGCAAAACCAAAGCAAATCCTGATTGGTTTGACATCGAATCCCGAGCACGCTTTGGGGCTACATCCTAACCCCGTACGTGCGTACTCCGATTCAACCAATCGGAAAACCTAATGAAAGAAAAAAAATCTTAAAGCCTAAGAAATGCAGAAAATGAAAGCTGATCTCATCCAGATCAGTTGATGATGATGCCGCGAGAACTCGATCCAGGACCATTTCCACTCCTTGGAGCGGGAGGTGACAGCGCATGCGCAGGAACTGCAGGTTGTTTCACATACTCGGGTAGCTCCCCACATCTAAACCATTCTTCAATCAAATCATGCAAGTGCCTCAAGTCATTTGTGTCATGACCATCCATATCATGGAATATGCAGTGTTTTCCAGAATCACGCTCTCTTTGTGATGGCTCCTATTAACCGGCTTTTTGTCCGGTTCCTAAGATCTAATCAGACACACTCAACTCAACGCATTGCTTGGAGCTAAGACCGAGAGGGACGCTTAGGAGCAAAAGGGATTGGATCGAGAAGGGACCGCGCCTCTCATAACCTCGCAGCACGCAAGACCAATTCCGAGCAAGGCCTCAAATCCGAGAGGAATCGCAAGTCCCGAAAAACAACTGAATCTGTAGTCCTCACGCACCCGGGAAAGCGGATTTCGCACCAAGCTCCGGGTGCGAAAATCCTGCTAGTGTAGGTGACAGGTGCGAAAACCTGCATGTGTTCCCCCTTTCTCACTTACTGCTACCTAATCCTACCTACCCCCACTCCTATAAATAGCCCATGGGCTCACACTTCAAATGGGATAGGTTTTCTTCACTTGGGACCTTCCTAGAGCTTCATGAACCTCATTAATGGCATCTCCTATTTGAGGAAGAAGGAGAATCAAATATTCTTTTTCCCAAAAACCTAGCACATGACAACTATGAAAGTAAATGTAATCGAGCATGGCTCTATCTTGTAATTCTTGAGTGGTTAATAAAATTTCAACACCCTTCCAAAGTGGACGTAGGCCTCTTCTGAGGCCGAACCATTATAAATACTTGTGTCATTTACTGTTTTCTTCTACTAGTCTTGCGACCATAATAACAGTTCCTAGTAATAGGAATCCTTGGTATTTTTAACATTTTTTGCCGTCATCATTTGGTGCTTTCACTGAGAAAACTCGGATTTCGCGTCTTTGTCGCACGTTGTCATCTCGATCTTCGACGAGCTTGAGGTTCCTTGCTTAACCTACCGCCGAGTCCGCTCACGATGGAAAAGCGACCAAAGAACGCGATGGTCGGCTCTTCAGCCGCAGCCGAGGTCGGGATATCCCAACAACCTCAACCCACGGACATCTCGGTCGCTAATGAAGACATCCCTCCTATTGTGGACCCTGGAGCACCCGCAACACAAGTTCAATTCCGCACGCTCAATGAAAAATATGAGAATGTAGCGGTCGAGCTTAATTAAGCTTTAAGGAATAACATCGACCCTATGCGACAACTTCAAGAAAGTCAACGTGTCGTCGCTCGACTTCAACTAGCTCGCAACAACGCTCGACCTCGACCAACTGCCTCGGAAACCTCCTCTTCCGAGTCAAGGGGCCCACATCAAAGGAGGAGGTTTAGCCTTATCAACAATGTGGTCGCTCATAAAAATGCCCTCGACAACAGTAACAACAATTGGAACGACAATGGCGACCGAACTACAGTCACATATAGAGAAGCGGCATAGTACCGAGACCGCTCTCACTTGATCATCAATGACGGACCAGGTCCAACAAACCAACCTCTTCCTCGACACAACCCGATGGTGGATAATTAAGATGAGGTGCCCGCTATTCCTATGGCCTGCGTTCCTTCAGAACAGGAACCACATCACCCTGCCTCTCCTCACCATTCGCAACAAGGCCCAATCATAGACGTCGAGGACATGGAGGAAGAAGATCCGGACGTCCACCATAGAAGGCGCCCTCGCAATAGAACTCCCGAACCTCGCCAAAACCCATGGATCCCGATGGCAGATCCCCGTCCAACTTATCTTCCCTACATGGTACAAAGGATCATGAGGTAAATGCGAGGGGGCGCACATGGCTCATAGGAGGCTCACATTAGGTGTAACCTCTTCAGCAGAAGATTTAATGAGGCTGAATGGCCACGACGCTTTAGCATGCCACAAATTCCACTCTATGATGGCACTACCGATCCTTCTGCCTTCCTAAACCAATATGAATGGAAAATGGAATCAAGCCGGGGTAACGATCCAGCCAAATGCAAATGCTTCCCAGTCTTCCTATCCGGAACCACTTTGGTCTGGTTCTCTTGCCTCCCACTTGATTCCATTAACAACTACGGGCAATTAGCGACAGAACTAGTCAAGCAATTCCGGGTTCATATCCCGACTCCGAAGAACGCCCTCACTCTGTCCAACCTATACCAGGGGCCTGCTGAGTCGCTCAAAAGCTACCTTTCCTGATTTAACATAGCTCTCGCCGAGATCGAACACCCGGATCCTCGCACCATACACTTTCAGTTAGCGAAAGGTGTCCTCCCTACTTCAGAGTTCGGGGCATGGATCGATCGGAAGCAACCAAGGACCCTCGACGCCTTCCGTGAGAAGGCGGATCAGTACTTATGCCAAGAGGAGGCAAGGCGGAATCGGCACTCCACCACCAGTCATTCCAATGACCTCCAAGAGGACACCGCGAATAACAACCAAATAGGAAGGCAAGTCGGGGAGCCCCCCAATCAAAACAAGGGGGCAGGTCCCTACAGGCAAAAACCAAACAACGGTAGGCCTAGTGGCCGAAACAACGGACAAACCCCAACGGAGACAGGAATACCCAGCCCTCAACGTGCCTTTGAGACCTACACCCCATTAAACGAAGACTTAGAAACAATTTACTTGGAAACATGAAACACTTTGCCAAACAAAAAGCCGCGTGCCAGGGAATCAACTGACAGCGAAAAGAACACCAGGAGGTACTATCGATACCACGACGTGTACAGGCATAACACCAAAGAGTGCCGCTAGCTTAGGGACGCAATTGAGAAGCTTATCAGTGAGAAACGACTCAAACAATATGTCCAAGAACCGTTTCCTCCCGAACTAAACTCTCAGCCTTCGGCAATGGCTCCTCTGGCTCCCGCCAAAGCAGCTCCGGGTCCATCTAATACGAAGCGAGGGATTATGATCAACACTATATGCGGCGGACCTTACCCCACACACGACAACTTTCGGAAAATGGAGGAGTATGTGGGTTCCATAATATATGCTACTTGTGAATCATGCTCCTCTCTCAGCATGTCCGCCCCAGCCAAGCTACAAAAGACCATGTGGGATGACATCGTCTTCCATTAAAGAGATTCTACTGGGATTGAAATCCCAACCACCGATCCACTAGTTATCACAGTTCAAATCGGTGCCGCTTCTGTCAGAAAGGTATTAATTGACTCAGGGAGCTCGGTAAACATCATCTTCATGACCTCTTACGACCAGATGAAGTTGGAAACCAGTGATTTAAAGCCATGTCGCTTCGCGATCCACGGATTCAATGGGGCCTCTAGTTCCCCTGTAGGTATGATCGAGCTGCCTGTGGAACTAGGCGAAGGGGACCAGAGCCGAGTCTGAATTCTCACTTTTGTGGTTATAGACATCGATTCCCCCTATAATGCTTATCTAGGGCTCCCTTTTCTCACTGAATTCTAGGTCTGTATAGCACCTTGGTCTCCCCTAATGAAATTCCCGACAGAAAATGGGATTGGAACCATTAAAGGCGACTAAGTAAGATCCATAGAATGTTACGCAATAGAATGGAAGAATGCGTGCAACAAGGAAAAAGGCAAAGCCATGCCCATACCTTCTTGCGCCAAGAACGTCTCAGCATAGCAATCAATGACGTCTGGGCCCTGGGTCAGGCGCCACTATCGTCTCTTTGATGATCTCGACCCACGAACAGACGAAGAGTTCGAGTATGAGAGGGCCACCCCGGTTGAATCCACAGAGGATGTTCCCGTCAACCTCGACGACCTGACAAGGGTGTTGAAGGTAGGATCGCAACTTCACCCCGCAATTAAAGAGGATCTTATAGATTTGTTGAATGCCAACTTAGATGTGTTCGCATGGGATCACTCCAACATGAAAGGCATCGATCTTGCTGTTGCTTGTCACTTCCAAAGCCTGGACCCTACGATGCCTCCGGTCCAGTAGAAACAGCGCTTCTTGGGACCCGAAAGGTCCAAAGCGCTCGAGGAAGAGGTAGACCGCCTACTTAATATGGAATTCATTCACAAAGCCGACGACCCTAAGTGGGTCTCCAATCCGGTCCTGGTCAAGAAAGTCAACGGTAAATGGCGAACGTGCGTCAACTTCTCCGATTTAAACCAGGCATGTCCCAAGGACAACTTCCCGCTCCCGAAGATCGACAGACTGGTTGACTCAACTACCGGATACCAGTTACTATCTTTCGTGGATGCCTATTCAGGCTACATTCAAATCCCAATGAATCATCGTGACCAGGATCATACCTCCTTTATAGTAGACCTCGGACTTTACTACTACCATGTCATGGGTTTCGGCCTCAAGAACGCCAGTGCCACTTATCAATGAATGGTCAATCATCTCTTTAAACGTCAAATCGGGAGATCCATGGAGGTGTACGTGGATGATATGCTGGTGAAATCTAAAATATCAAGCGACCACGTTCACGACCTCTCCGAAATGTTCGATGCCAGTACGACATGAAACTCATCCCCCTGAAATGCTCCTTCGGAGTCGCTTCAAGAAAATTCTTAGGTTTCATTGTCAACTCTCGGGGCATCGAAGCTAATCCAGAAAAAAACCAAGCTATTCGGGACATCCAAATCCCCAAGGGCATTAGGAATGTCCAAAGTTTGAACGGAAAGGTCGCCGCTTTGAGCTGGTTCATCTCTAAGGCCACTGACAAGTGCATTCCTTTCTTCGATTTACTTCGAAAAGGGAAACTCAACTTCGAGTGGACCTCCGAGTACGTCTTGACATTCAAAGAACTTTTGGACCACTTAGAGCGGTCATCTATCATGTCTAAGCCCACAGACCATGAGGACTTATACATTTATCTAGTTGTTTCTGCACAGGCAATCAACTCAGCACTAGTAAGCCTCGAAGATCGCATCCAACGACCTGTGCACTATATCAGCAAGTGGCTGACGGGGGTAGAGAAGGATTATCTGAAGCTGGAAAAGCCGGCATTCTGCTTGTTGATCACCTCTCGAAAGCTCCGACCATACTTCCAGTCTCATCCCATAAAAGTTTTCACCGACCAACCGCTACATCGGGTCCTACAGCGGCCCTAGACATCCGGCCGACTACTGAAATGGAGCATGGAGCTAAGCCAATTCGAGATAACATTCATCCCTCGGCGAGCCATCATCGGCCAAGCCCTCACGGAATTCATAGCGAATTCACTGCACCTGAAGAGACTCCTACGGAGAGCGCTGGGAGTCCCGATACACAATGGAAATTTTTTGTGGACGGCTCTTCTAACAGGAAATTTTCCGGGGCCGGAGTCATCCTCATCACCCCCGAAGAATGCCTGATATATTGCACGTTAAGACTAAATTTCCTTACTACCAACAATGACGCGGAATATGAGGCCTTGGTCGCCTGGATCAGAATCGCGATAGAACTCAAGCTAGAAACCGTCCAAATCTTCTCCGATTCACAACTGATTGTTCATCAAGTGCAGGAAGAGTCTCAAGCAAAAGAGTGACAACTTGCCCTATAATTGGGCCCGGTCCAGGAGCAACTCACACACTTCGACCATTTTGTCATCACCCATGTTCCCCAAGAACAAAATTAAAAATCAGATTCCCTCGCCGAGATAGCGAGCTCCGAAGATCCACAACATAATGGGTTCGCCCCAGTAGAAGTACTCAACCTCCGAGCATCAAGCAAAGGCAAACCGAGATGGTCATGAGTACCGAGCCCGAGTCGTGGATGACACCGATCAAGAATTACCTACAGCACGGGGCCCTACCAAGACACTACAAAGAAAGGCGGGCGCTCATTCGTCAATCAGCCCAGTATCTTCTTATGGATGGAATACTTTACGGCAGGGGTTTCTCTGTTCCCTTGCTCCGAGGCGTAGTCCATGGCGACGCCCTCTGAGTGCTGAAAACCATGCATGAAGGCGAATGCGGCGACCACACCGGGGGACAAACCCTGGCCAGAAAAATACTCAAACATGGACATTTTTCGCCCATGCTTGATCAAGACACCGCGGACTACGCCCGCAAGTGCAATAAATGTCAGTGCTTCGCTAAGATCCCGAGAGCCCCGCTTACCGAATTATCTCAAATGGTCAGCCCGTGGTCGTTCGCCATGTTGGGAATCAACATCATTGGAACTCTTCCAATGACTAGAAGGGGTGCATGATACGCTATCATCGCAGTGGACTATTTCACCATGTGGGCAGAAGTTGAAGCCCTCGCCACTATAACCACGAAGAAGATGATCAACTTTGTCGTTCGCAACATCACTACCCGCTATGGGGTTCCCCAAGCTATCATCTTTGGTGATCTCGACCCACAAACAGACGAAGAGTCCGAGTATGAGAGGGCCACCCCGGTCGAATCCACAGAGGATGTTCCCGTCAACCTCGATGACTCGACAAGCGTGTTGAAGGTAGGATCGCAACTTCACCTCGTAATCAAAGAGGATCTTACAGATTTCTTGAAGGCCAACTTATATGTGTTCGCATGGGCTCACTCTGACATGAAAGACATCAATCCCACTGTTGCATGTCACTTCCTAAGCCTAGACCCTACGATGCCTCCGGTCAAGCAGAAACAGCGCTTCTTGGGACTCAAAAGGTCCAAAGCACTCGAGGAAGAGGTCGACCGCCTATTCAACAACGAATTCCCGCGAAGCCGACTACCCTGAGTGGGTCTCCAATCGGGTCCTGGTCTAGAAAGCCAATGGTAAACGGAAAACGTGCGTCGACTTCTCCGATTTAAACAAGGCATGTCCCAAGGACAGATTCCCGCTCTCGAAGATCGGCAGACTGGTCGACTCAACTACCGGATACCAGTTACTAATTTTCGTGGATGCCTATTCAGGCTATAATCAAATCCCAATGAATCGTCGTGACCAGGATCATACCTCCTTTATACCAGACCTCGGACTTTACTGCTACCGTGTCATGCCTTTCATCATCAAGAACGCCGGTCCCACTTATCAACGAATGGTCAATCGTCTCTTTAAACGTCAAACCGGGAGATCATGGAGGTATACATGGACGATATGCTGGTGAAATCTGAAATATCAAGTGACCACGTCCACGTCCTCTCCAAAATGTTCGTTGTCCTTTGCTAGTACAATATGATACTCAAGACCCTGAAATGCTCCTTCAGAGTCGCCTCAGGAAAATTCTTAGGATTCATCGTCAACTCTTGAGGCATCAAAACCAATCTAGAAAAAATCCAAGCTATTCGGGACATCCAAATCCCCAAGGGCATCAGGGATGTCCAAACTTTGAACGGAAAGGTGGCAGCTTTGAGCCGGTTCATCTCTAAGGCCACCGACAAGTGCATTCCTTTCTTCGATTTACTTCGAAAAAAGAAACTCAACTTCAAGTTGCCCTCCGAGTGCATCTCGGAATTCAAAGAACTTCTGGACCACTTAGAGCGACCACCTATCCTGTCTAATCCCATAGAACATGAGGACTTATACATTTATCTGCCTATTTCTGCACATGCAATCAGCTCAGCAATAGTACGCCTCGAAGATCGCATCCAACGGCCCGTCTACTATATCAGCAAGGAGCTGACGGGGGCAGAGAAGAATTATCTGAAGCTGGGAAAGCTAGCATTCTGCTTGTTGATCTCCTCTCGAAAGCTCCGACCATACTTCCGGTCTCATCCCATAAAAGTTTTCACTGACCAACCACTACGTCTGGTCCTATAGCGGCCCAATGCATCCGGCTGAGTACTGAAATGGAGCATGGAGCTAACACTATTCGAGATAACATCCATCCCTCGGCGAGCCATCATCGGCCAAGCCCTCACGGACTTTATAGCGGAATTCACTTCACCTGAGGAGACTCCCACAGAGAGCGATGGGACTCCCGATATGCAATTGAAACTGTTTGTGGACGGGTCTTCTAACAGGAAATGTTCTGGGGCCGGAGTCATCCTCATCACTCCCGAAGAACGCCCGATATATTACGCGTTAAGACTAAATTTCCCTACTACCAACAACGACGCTGAATATGAGGCCTTGATCGTCGGGCTCAGAATCGCGATCGAACTCAAGCAAGAAACCGTCCAAATCTTCTCCAATTCACAGCTGATTGTCTGTCAAGTGCAGGGAGAGTATCAAGCAAAAGAGGGATGACTTGCCCTATACCTGGGCCAGGTCCAGAAGCTACTCACCCACTTCGACCATTTTGTCATCACCCATGTTCCCCTTGAACAAAATTAAAAAGAAGATTCTCTCCCCAAGATGGCGAGCTCCGAAGATCCACAACTTAATGGGTTCACCCCAGTTGAAGTGCTCAACTCTCCGAGCATTAAGCAAGGGAAAACCGAGATGATTATGAGTATTGAACCCGAGCCCGAGTCATGGATGATGTCGATTACGAATTACCTACAGCATGGGGCCCTACCAAGACACTACAAAGAAAGGCGGGCGCTCATTCGTCAATCAGTCCAGTATCTTTTTATGGATGGAATACTTTACCGCAGGGGTTTCTCTGTTCCCTTTCTCCGATGCGTAGCCCATGGCGACGCCCTCTGAGTGCTGAGCAACGTTCATGAAGGCGAATACGGCGACCACACTGGGGGGTACACCCTGGCCAGAAAAATACTCAGACATGGTTATTTTTTGCGCACGCTTGATCAAGACGCCGCGGACTACGCCCGCAAGTGCGATAAGTGCCAGCGCTTCTCTTAGATCCTGAGAGCCCCGCCTACTGAATTGTATCAAATGGTCATCCCTTGGCCGTTGGCCATGTGGGGAATCGACATCATTGGAACTCTTCCAATGGCTAGAGGCGGGGCACGATAGGCCGTCTTTGTAGTGGACTATTTCACCAAGTGGGCAGAAGCTAAAGACCTCACCTCTATTACCACGAAGAAGATGATCAACTTTGTCGTCTGCTACATCATTACCCGCTATGGGGTTCCCCAAGCTATCATCTCCGATAACGGCACTCAGTTTGAGAGTGCCGAGTTCAAAGCCTTCTGTCAAGCTATGGTATCGATAAAAGATTTTCCACGGTGGCTCATCCTCAAGCCAATGGGAAAATCGAGGCAGTTAACAAGGTCATCAAATCCATCATTAAAAAGCACCATGAAAATTCCGGGGGTGTGTGGGCCGACGAGCTCCCTCTAACCCTATGGGCCTACCGAACAACCCACAGGACAACAACCGGTCATGCTCCTTTCGCCCTCGCATACGGATCCGAAGCCGTCATTCCCATTCAGCTCAAGCATCAATCTCATCGAATTACTTACTATGACCCCAAGACAAACCAAGATTTGCTTATGGAATCACTCGACCTACTGGAGGAAAAAAGGAATGAAGCCGACCTCCAAGCCGCCGCCCAACGGCAACGAGTACCCTGATGCTTCAATTCCAGGGTCCGCCATAAGTACCTCATCATCGACGACCTCATCCTAAAATGGGTCTTCCCCCCCCCCCACCAACAGGTCTGGCGCCTCATTGGGAAGGCATGTACTCCATACAGCGAAAGCTTAACAATGGAACTTTCAAACTCGCCACCGTCAATGGATCTGAACTCCCAAGGGCATGGAATAGCGAACATCTCCGCCGCTACTTTACATAACTCATTTTAAGGCTTTTTATGCTTTCCAACAAAGTTTTGTTAATTCAAGGCATTGTAAAGGCTATTACTGCCAAAGTTATTAGTACAAATGATGTTTAGTCTCCTATCTCCTTGTTGTTTACTTCTCACTGATGTGTCTTGTTAGTTCTGGCAACCAATATAAATCAAACATACGACCACGGTATCGGCACCTTGGGCACGGGAGTCAGTTCCGCCGTCCTAACCTTGAGGCAACGCCGAGGCCTAAACACTTGGCTACGTCAGGCACCCCAATCACGGGAGCCGGCAATGCTACTCCAATCGCCGGCCTGCGGCGCGACCGAGTATAAACAACTACTAACTCGAACTCTGGCCCCGTGCCGAGGTCGAGGATAAATCGTTTCGCGTCCAAGCCGAGGCGACTTGCCACCGCCACCAACAGCCGACTAAGAAGGAAGCAAATCTCTCTTCGCCAGTTGCGGGTGTCAGACAAATCTTAGCACAGCACCAAGACCGACCTTAAATCGTTTCTTCCCCCTTAGCTCTCAAGGCTTAGGGGCAGACCATGGCCATGATCGGGGCTGACAACTTCGCCGACGAATAAAGGATGCTTGGCAGCTCGCCTCAACTTGATGAACGACGAGAGAGACACCTACCTGGAAGATCGCAATACGCGATGCCCTACGCCTTCGCTATAGTTGGGATTAACGCCGGGCAACCCAAAACAGCAAGCGCACAACCTGGTTTCACAAACTACGGGTTTCCTGAGCTGAGGGAAACTTACTGAAACCAGCGCTCTATTACACCCCTCTGGAATAATCAACCCAGAGCGCGGTACCCAATCACTTTTATGACAAGTGCAACGATAAGTATGTTTATGCAAGTACAAGACACTAGAAAACATAAAAAGAACATCTGAACATTTGACATAAACCGCGATCTTTATTGCTTCATATTTCAATTTTTATACACACACATATTTAATAGACTATGTGTCTAACATATTCCTTTCGAATGATAGGATGTACTTGAGAACCACACCGTGTCTTGAAAAACCAAAAGTAAGGGCCGTACTCGCATAAACTATCGGCCTACACTACCAAAATAATGGTAACTTCTACCTAAGCCACTAACACTAGTCGTGTTTTTTCTTCTTGTCCTTGTGTTTGTGCTCTTTCTTTGTAGATTCTGCGCTCGATGGGTCATCCTTTGTGCCATGTGTCTTCTTTCTGGACCAACTCCTGCTTCCTCGATTCTTCGGAGGAGTGACCGACTCATGAGTAACAGAAAGGCGTTGCCACCGGCACCGTCGCCGCTGGAGATTTTAGTAATGTCGGTGGTAATGGAAAGTGGCATAGGCATGGGGGTACTCCCAGCAACCAAGCTTATCACAGTCTCGCTCTTTTTTGGGATCTCCTTTCCTTTCCGCTCAGCTTTCTCCTCGGCCTCTCTAGCAGCCCGTCGCTTGGCAAGCTTCCAGGAATTATGCGGAGTGACATCAGTAGCCTCGGTTTTCTCGAGGATCCCGACTGCCCTCCGTTGGGATTCATCGTCCTCCTCTCCCTTCTAGGCCTCGTCAGCAGCCCTATCCTTCTCCTCCACCTCCCCTTCCTCGTTAAGAATGTTACACATGCTGGGAGTTATCTTGATTCCCAAAAAAGTGTCGAGCCGATCGCCGCCCTCTCCAAACTGCATCTCCGCAGGCCTCGGTCCAGACTCAGCCGTTTATGGGATCATGAAGGTAGGGTCAGGCATTGACAGCCCAGGAGGAGCTGCACAACAAAAAATGCATCCTTTTTAGTCCTCAAACTCGGTAATCACGTCATCCTCAGGGATGCATGATAAAGGGAATTTACCTACGGACAGGGATGGTGTAGAGAGAGAAAGAAAGGCACTTGTAATGACAGGTAAGGTGAAACCGGGGTCCACCAGCACCGGTAATCGAGGTTGTACTCAGTAGATTCTTGGGCCACGACTCTGGGGTCAATCACCATGACAGACTCGGGGGTCGGGGACCGGTAAGAACTTCCCCTAAAAGTGTATCTGCTGCAGTCACGCTCTCAGTAATGATGGCGTTCCCCATCTCCGCGTTAAGCCTGGCCAACCTCTCCCTCTCGGCATCCTCTAGCAACAGTCCACTTCCTTCCTCCAGCTTCTCGTGCTCCTCATCGTTCAGAAGGTCGATCATAAGCTAGCGTTCATCTAAAGTGATCACATCCACTCGATGCAAATAGGCTTCAAACGGGACCAAACTCCCCCAAGTTCGAGCCAGCTCACGGGAGTAGTCTTTGACCCATGAAAGCCACGGGATTTCAGAATCTTGACATACATATTTTGGATACTTTCCTCAAAAGATGATCCTACTCGGAATTCTGCATCCTCCAGCTGCTCCCTCAATCAGTCGGTTTCACTCAAATGTTCGGCCTTCAGCCCATCGTCCATGCCCAACACATCCCGGATGCGAGCCTCGACGTCCTCCTTTGCTTTACTCATAGTCTCCAGTTGCCTCTTTAGCTCAACACCTCGGCATTCTCAGCTTGCAAACTTTCATTCTCCGCCCTCAGAGTAGCATTATCATTCTGGAGTTCGGGAACCCTCACATTGTCCTTCTCTAAGATACCACGCACTCGCACCAGATCCTCCTTGTCCTTTTTTAAAGTTGTGTTTCCGGTAGTTAAGTCAGCCACGGTGTCTTTAAAGTTTGAAAGGGAATGCCTCGACAACCTCTTAAGTATGTTGTAAGCTTACGTCATCTCACCTGCAACAACAAGATCCGTAGGCTAGCATTCTAGGTTTGATAATGCGTAAAAGAAGACATACAACGCGGGGAATGGGCATACCTATTTTCTTGTTCAAATTTTCAACAGTGGTCTTCCCGGCATCAATGGTCGACCTTTGGTTAAAGAGCTCCGAGTTCTTCTCTTTGATCAGCTCCGGAAGATGGAAAGAATACTTGTTAAGCTCTTTGTCTTGATGATACACAGCCCAAACATGCATCCACATCTCCCCTGACTCCCTGCTAGGGGCTGGGTGGAGATCAGGAAGGGATGTCAGCTCGCCAAAGTAGAACTGTGGAAAATACAAATCCAAGAATGTTCTCCTCTCCTCTGCAGAAAACGCTTGAATTTAGGGCTCTGTCAGGTCCTGCATCCCCGGCACAGCCTCCCTACCCGCTCCTGGTTGACCAAACAACAACTCCTTCCCCTTAGCAGGCTGAACGGGAGCCACATGGGTAGTACACGGAGAAGATGTCAAATGCGATGGCCGGGAGCCGCCTAGGTTAAGTCGAGACTCTCTTGCAGACACACGGATGGGAGGAGGAGGAGGAGGGGTTGGAGATCGCCGGGATCAGTCCCTACCCTGGTGTTCACTACCCTATCCTGGTAGGGGCAGGACATCATACAAACTGGTCGATCTCTTGATGCTTTCGAAGGAAGAGCTCCAGGGGCATCGGTGGTCCCTATGCCCGTACCCTCGTCCACTAAGTCCTCCAGTCATATCATCTTCCAAGAGAATTGGTCAAGGTTAGTCAAGTCACATGGACGGGCAAACATTGGTGCTATACAGTGTATGTGAATGTATGCCCTAAGTGTTCTCTCAACAGACCAAATTGTGGTCCGCCCGAAGGAGCCAACCCATCCACAGCAAGAGTTAGTTCTTCCTGGCACATCGTATTCGGCCACGGAGTCAATTCAGGGTCAGGTGTATTTAAGCCCTCAAAGTGGCTCACATCCTTGAGCGAGGCGACGGGCCCAGAATGGGTCCCAGGAGACTGTGGTCTATCTGATGCTACGTCTCTGTCTCCGATCGGAGGCAGGGCAGGAGCGCTCGACAACTCCTCGCCTCTGGCGGCCTCCTCCTGACCACGGGCCTCACCCCTGCGCACATCTCCTTGTGATTGGGCAGTCTTTTACAATTCCCCTCCAGCAGGGGGCACCTTCCTCTTCTGCCCCACGGTGGTTGAACCTGTCGCCACTCCTTCCTTTGGAACACTACCGGCAACTACGGGCCTAATCACAGCCAGATCCCTAGGAAGCAGCTCAGTGCGGCGAAGGCGCTCCTGTCTTGTCACAATGTTGGTTTTGCGGAGGTTCTCCAGAATCACTCGCAAAGCGCTAAGTCGTTGGCAAAACTCGTCACCAGTAGGTGCCACCGGATTTCCTTCCATGATCCAATCATAAGAAAAATGAGATAGGAGATCCAGGAATTTACAGCAAGGAACAAAGTTAGAGGAATACTTACTCCCTTCTACCATTCTCCTCGCAAATCCGGGAGGGCAGTGAACAAAGAACCATTCATACTTAAACACTGACAGCCTTGGTGACTTCCCAACAAAAAAAGTTGTGGCAGTTGTCGCTTCCAGAAACCATTGAGATGGGGCAGCGTTACTTGTTCTCCTCAAGTGAAAAAAGTATCGGATATCTTCTCCAATCGATTCTCGTTGCAAGAACACATGATAGAGAACAAAAGTACCCAGGAGCAAAGCATAAGCATTCGGGTGCAGTTACGATGGTGCGAGGCGAAAATAGTACAACATGTTCTGAATTAAGTCATTAGCCGGGGGAACGCACCCGGCAAAGCAAGCCTGTCTATTCCAGTAAGTGAAACCCTCGGGCGGCGCATGAGCTCTGCCATCCCTCCTAGGGTGTGGGCTTCACCCACAAGTATGTTGAAGCACGCTGCCATTTTTCTAACTGTTGTGGCATCCATGCACGATGGTACTGAATCTACCGGATTCTCCAATATAACCGCGTCAGGCAGCATGTCCGGAGCTGTTGGAAGCATTGACGCGTCCTTGCTCATAATTTCCACATTCTCAACCTCCTCGGTTACAACCGGGGAATGCTGCCTCTCAATTTGTTCCCTATGCTCAGAGGCTCCATGTGAGTTGGTTGTGTGAGAAGGAGTCGATCCTTCGGTAGTCTGAAGCTCGCTGCCAAACAAGCTACCACTAGGGGTAGATTCAGACTTATGTGACAAGGGCAGGGAAGCCTTGGCTTCTGGGGTCTCTCCAGTTTTCGATCTTGTTTTCATCGCTAGCTATACTTCAACACATCAGTATTAGTACTCGCAGTAAAGTGACATGTGCCCCTCGTGTCCGTGGTAGCTAACATGTGTGTGTGGTGCCATGCAAAGATAAGCTACATAAAGAAAGTTCGAAATAGTTCAATAATTCAAGCCCCAGTTTGAATGTATGCTCTATCCAACGTAAAAATCCTAAACCTTGCTCATGCGACTACCAGCGTATGGGTCAACGCTAAGTGCGCAGGTACGCATGAGATATGCAAATTTGAAGGCGAGCAGTCGGGAGGTCAAAGTCCTAGGCAGGAGAGAAGGGCACCAACCCATTTCAGAATCCAGAGCCGTAAGCCTCGAAGTCCGAATTTTCGAACTCGTCTAGGTTTGAAATTTCGATCCCCTAGGTTCGAAATTTCGAACCTGTTAGAGTTTGAAATAACGAACCCCTCAGAGTTTGAAATCTCGAACCCCACAGGGTTCGAAACTTGGAACCCCACAGGGTTTGAAACTTCGAACCCCTCCGGGTTCGAAATTTCAAGCCTCATCGGGCTCGAAGACTCGAACCTATCAGGGTTCGAAGTTTTGAACCTCTCGAGGTTCGAAAATTCGAACCCGAGGGTTCGAGAATTCGAACCTATGGAGGTTCGAGGCTTCGAACCCGGCTGGGTTCGAACTTCCAGTATTCATCAGAGGCTCGACAAGTCCGCCTCTCGCGGCGGCGCCATGGCCCTTCGACCCCCTTTCTTCTCACTTTCTCGACCCATGGCCTCACCTAGTTCGTGTTCGAAATTTTTGGTTCGAGATTCTCAGGTTAGGAGCTTTTCAGCAATGGCAGTCAAGGAAGGCATAAATGGAAGTACGAAAATGATGGAGGGGGAGGCCTATTTATGAAACAAAAAGGTTGTCCCTTCGCATTCTCGGTTCGGTTCGAAATCTTCAAACCTCGGGTTGTCCCTTCGCATTCTCGGTTCGGTTCGAAATCTTCAAACCTCGGGGTTTGAAATTTCGAACATCCTGGGTTCGAAATTCCGAACCACCAGGGGTTCGGAATTTCGAACCTCCTGGGCTTGAAATTTCGAACCCCCAGTGTTTCGAAAGTTCGTAAAAAAATTTGCGCCCCCTATTTCTAGACATCGCGCCACGCTCTCTCATATACGTACTCCCTGCATGCGCACCGACTCTCATGCACCCACGGAGGCGACGCGCTACGGATACTTAGTGACGTGAGCACGGCTCTACCCCCAACGATGGTCCATTCGCACAACCAGTGCAAGCAAGCCCAACAGCTAACGCTTATTCTCCTTTTGACGTACTGAAAGAATCAACATCTCAGCTATTATCTTAATCAACACAAAGCACATCATGTCAAGACAAGACGTACTTTGGAGGGCAAATGTTAACCGGCTTTTTGGTCCGGTTCTCAGGAGCTCATCAGACACGCTCAACTCAACGCATTGCGTGGAGCTTAGACCAAGAGCGACGCTTAGGAGCAAAAGGGACAGGATCAAGAAAAGACCGCGCCGCTCATAACCTCGTAGCACGCAAGACCCTTTTTCGAGCCAATGCCTCAAATCTAGGAGGAATCGCAAGTCCCAAAAAACATCCGAATCTACAGTCCTCACGCACCCTGGAAAGCAGATTTCGCATCCAGTGGATGCAAAATTTCGCACCCAGCTCCGGGTGCGAAAATCCTACTAGTGCATGTGACAGGTGCAAAAATTTGCATGTGGTCCCCCTTTCTCATCTACTCCTACCTAATCCTACCTACCCCCAGTCCTATAAATAGCCTATGGCCTCACACTTCAAAGGGGTTAGATTTTCTTCACTTGGGACCTTCCTAGAGCTTCATGAACCTCATTAAAGGCATCTCCTATGTGAGGAAGAAGGAGAATTATATATTCTTTTTCTTGAAAACCTAGCACATGACAACTATGAAAGTAAATGTAATCGAGCATGGCTCTACCTTGTAATTCTTGAGTGATTAATAAAATTCCAACACCCTTCCAAAGTGGACATAGGCCTCATCTGAGGCCGAACCATTATAAATACTTGTGTCATTTACTACTTTCTTCTATGTAGTCTTGCGACCATAATAACAATTCCTAGTAATAGGAATCCTTGGTGTTTTCGACATATTTTTTGTCGTAAACAAATCCCTCCTATGAGGCTTTGGGTAGGAGATGGAACCGTTTGTCTCCATGTAAATGTTAGTGAGCGAAGCATTGAGTTTCGTGTACTTTTCATATCTGGGCCCTCTCCGGGGCTGAAAGTTGCGGTCATTCTTGATAATAGCTTTTCCCTTGCCTTTTCCATAATCAGATGGTTCTCCGTCTTTGAGCATTTTGACATCGAGAACTTTCTTCTTGGAAGTTGCATCTTCTTCCCGCAGAAATCTATCTGCTTCAAGGTAGAATTCGCCGAGATTTCGCGATGGATTTCGGTATAGAGATTTTTGAATTTGGAGTTATCCAAGACACCGAATACCGCTGCCATCAGTACCATCGATGGTTCAGGGTGATCAACTAATGTTGCTGCAATGTTGAATCTTTCAAGAAATGAGCGCAGAGTTTCTCTGGGCCTCTGCTTGATTGTGGTGGGCGACATTATGTTTTTGGGTCAAGCAATGTGGACCCGAAACTGTTCAATGAATTGGGAGACCAATTTGTTCTAGTTGTTGATCGATTCCATTTCTAGGTGCCGAATCCACATAGCTGTTATATCAGTTAGGAAGTGAGGATAACATTTTTCCATGATGTTTTCCAATGCCATTTGAACTCCCATATGACGTTTGTAGCATATGAGATGCACGGTAGGATCTATTCTACCATTGTAAGGCTCTAGAACTGGAAGTTTGAAATCCGGAGGATTGCATGAATTCCTAATTTATGGTGTGAATGGGTTTGATTGACGCCATCCACGTCATCCTGTTAAGTGCGATCTCTCGAGAGGCGTTCAATCAAATCTGCTAGCTGATTTCCTTTAAAAAGTTGTTGTAGATTCCCTAAATCGGAGCTGGTGCCCCCAGCATGAAATGCAAGAGAAGATGGAAGCTGCTGGTGAGCCGGTGGGAATAGGTCGTGAGGACGGTTTGTGGACCATGGGGGTCGCGGCTCGCGACTCATGGTTCGAGGTGGGCGAGCCGACCCAGTCGTGCGTCCCATCACGAGACAGTTTCTGTTGAGGAGCGGAAGCTTGCGATATAGTGTTCGTCTGAACTTGGACTAAAGTCGGTCGGGCCTGACCGTTCCCAAGAGTGAGGGGGTTAGCCCCGAGTCCATGTGATGTACGGGCCGCTTCTGTGGCCTTATTTCCAATGCGTTGATTATTGCTCGGCCTTCCATCCAACCGAGCGAATAATCCATCAATCGTCTCTTATTGTTTCCTAAGGAGATCATCTTGCTTTGCCATCTGGGTTCTCATTTCAGCGAGAATGCCATCCATCTCTTCTCTTGTCAAGTACGCTGATGGATTTTCGTGAGAGGAAGCCCCCTGTCTTTCCTCGTTTCTCGTTCCTTCGGCCTCAGCACCTTCAGTACAGGAGGAAGTTCCATCCTTCTTTCCTTTAACCATTGATCCAATAGCCAAGCATTGATTCCTTTAGAGCTAGAAATTGAAGTAGTATCGTGTGTCCCGTCCTGGCACGCCGTGGGCTTTAACACCCAAATGCAGTATGAAGTCCTCACAATCACAAATCTTAGATCACAGAGTGCAGATAAAGCAAGAAAAACAAGGGACACACGAAGTTTTTATAGTGGTTCGGCTCAAACCAAGCCTACGTCCACTTTATAATCTTTTATTTATACTTACAGATTTCAAGAGAAATCAGTACATTCAAAAGAAAGAGGAGAAAGAGAATGAATTTATAAACGAAATCCTTGTGTTAATGTAGTTTGAGAGACACAATGTCCTTGTGTTTATGCAATGGTGGATGCCATGAAGAGTTAGTGCCAAGGAGCTAGAAGAATCCCTCAAAATGCCCCAAAATGGTGCATTTATAGCCATTTCCTGGTACGGTTCGTGGGCCACGTGGCACGCATCCCAAAATTTTCGAAATGAGGTGGAAAACATGTCCTATTTTAAGTCATGTTATGCCATGTGTAATGAGATCCGGGTTCATAGGAGTAAGAATAGCCATCAGAATAGGTCAAAATCCATGTGTAGCCGTTGCTTCCAAGCGGTTCGAGTTTGTGGTCTTCGGGCGGTTCGCGGTTTGCGGTTCGTGGTCTCCAGGCGGTTCACTGTTCGTGACGGAGACCCGAGACCCGAGACCCGAGAGCCGAGACCCGAGAGTCAAGACCCTAGAGCCGAGATCCGAGTGCCGAGACCCGAGAGCCGTGATCCGAGAGCCGAGAGTCGAGAGCCGAGATCCGAGAGTTGAGACCCGAGCTTTCATATACTTCTACATGCGTTCACGGAAATGGGCGTAACTTCCAAACCCTAAGTCCAATTAGCCCAAACGAAATCTCTACTTGAAGCTAATTCAGAGGGGTACAACGCTTATGGTGCAAAGCATCGTAATTGTTGTTTTCGGGCCCAAAATAGGTCGTCTGATAGGAGTTTTGGGCCTGTTTATGTTGATGTTGCGATTTCGACCAAATCACTCTGTGTCTTCTGACGTTGCTATCACCGCTTGAGCGCGTTACTATCCAGGAATTCCATGTGTGATAGCTTTTACCAAAAAGTGTGTCAACATGTTGACCATGTATTCTATTCTTTATTTTAGAAAAAAGTTCAAAATTATGCATAAATCATGTTGTTATTGGGACTTTTATGTGAATCTTAGGGAATCATTTGAGCTTTATTAGGTTTTTTCCTGTGGCTCTTCAAATAGAAAGAAATAATATGTTAACTAATGATCTATTTGATGAAATTCAGCTAATGCTTAATCTACTCCTATGAGCAACTATAAGTGACACATTACTGGTCGTGCTAAAAAAATGCCTCCAACTAAACCTTTTTCGGTGTTTTCTATGCACAACTAACACATAAGAACTACTTTTTCACTATTAGCTTCTAAGAGTAGATAATGACAGCCTTTATATTATGAAGGAAGAAGAAATATTTGGTATTCATGGTGAAGTTGTCACTGATTATCTGATTGGTGGTTTTGTTTTGTTTTAGGAGGGTGACAGACGCAGTTAGTCAAGTTATGACAGCTTATATATGGTGAAGTTGTCACTATTAGTTTATAATATTCTTGCTCCGTCGCTGTTAGTCGCGCAGTTTTCATCAAATGCTTAGCAATTCAAGTAAGAATCCTTATTCTTTCGATTGCATTGTTTGTCAAAATTCAATTCCCTCATTTTTTGTGTAAAACGGTGAATTATTTTGAATGTTAGGTCCAAGGTTTTAAATCTCAGATATCGGTCGCGTTTCGTCTCGGGGATTTCAAAGACTTGATCTTGTATCGTCGGAGATCTCGGGTGAGATGAGTCTAAATTAGGTGTTCACATCGGATTTCCATCTCGAGTCTAAAAGTTGGTATCGGAGCAATCTCGGGGTACATGATATGTTAAAAATGATACCCTTACACAATGATTTTTATGGATGTTATTATAAACATAGTAACTTAAATCTGAATTACAAAATCACTTTTTTATTCTTAATTTACGAAAGATCATTCATACACTAAATCGTAATATGCTTAAAATAGAACTATAACACAATGCAAATAAATTCGTTCTTACAACATATGATCCATAAACATGAATTATTATTAGGCATAAAACATAAAACAGATAAAAAGAATATTGAAAAGGTCAGTGTAAGTAGAACATAAAATACATAATGTCATAGGTAACATGCATGTAAAAAAGACGAATATGAAAATCATAAACATTGTAGAACATATATGAACATACAATATGGTCCTTTAACATGCAAAATGTTAAATAGCAGGAGATTAGCATGGCTAGATTTGATTTTTTTTATTGTTTTTATGATTTAGGCACGGATTTAAATTTTAACTCAAAAAACTAAGATATCGGACGATATTCTAGTATCTCATCTCGGTCGATATATCGTTCGATATTGCAATATCTCGGGTGATTTATTCGAAAGGAGATTTATAGTGATATTTGTTGTTTCATTTCGGGAGGAGCCAAAAATGAGATCTCGGATTTCGAATTTTGGCTAGATGTTATGCTTTGTTTTTTGTTCATATCTTCGGGGAGGTTTATCAAATTTCTGATTTGCAGGCATTCCATCAAATCATTGCTAGTTTTGGTGTTGGAGTGGAAGCATCTGCACCTTGCTAACCAGGGTCCTATGTGCCCAATGGACTCATGTATCTGTGGCACACATGAGCTAACTGACACCATTGGCATATCCATCGGATTCAACATAGATGAAAGGGAAGAAGAGCATGTCTCCCACTAGTAGAGCATTTATTAGCTACAATATTTTAGATCATTTTCAGTGATACAACGGTAGTTTGTTGTTTTATAATGGTAATGTTCTAGTGTTTTGGTCTTAGGAGGATTTACATGGGGCCAGTCGGTCTGACGAATGCTTTTTGTTGCTTCTTTTACATGCACTATTAATCATTTTTATGGAGGGTAAGTTTGCTAAATGTTGTTTGGATGCGGAATTCTAGCAAGGTATTTATTTTTTTAGAGATCTTCCAAACTCTAAAATGCCCAAGGATATCCAAGTATCCGGCATGATAAAGGTGACATGATTATTGATCTAGTCGTGCACTTGTTAGATGAGATTATTAGTATGGATATTGGTCTTTGTGATTGTGATGGCCCGCCCCCGCACCAGCTGACATTTCCAGTTAAATGCGTTGTGTCGATGTCCAACCAGCACGGGACAGTCGCCAAAGGAAAAGGAGTTCGAAACGATGAATCATCATGGAACCAGTAATATATCTCACAACGCATGGAACAAAATATAATAATAACATAACTTGATATAAAACAGGCGAGACAGTGCATAAGCTGAAAACTAAACCATCATAGCAGCGGAAAATTCAAAGTATAGCTTATGATCCAAACCATCATTATTACAACTTTTAAAACTATCTCTAAAGCAAAATAGGAAGGTACAGTACTAATGCCCAAAGTAGTGACTAGCAATAACACAGGGAGAATATATGGAAATGATACGTGTAAGCCTCTTGCTCGTCTCCGGACAGCTACTCGTGCAGAACCAGCTAACCTGTCTCTAGTCTGCTCGTTTAGGAGCATCCAAAGTAATAAGAAAAGTCATAAAACTCCGAGTCAGACAAAAGTCTAGTATGAGCAATAAGCAGCAAAAACAGAACAATAACATGTATACATAACCATACCTAAGCCTAGACCTGCAACAAAAGAGTTAGCATAACATGATGTACAATACTCTAAGGTGACACTAACACGTGGTGTGAAAATAATGGGGAGGGGTGTGCTTGTCAGGGTGATATTAATCATCAAACATAACAATCATCCTCACATCTCTCACTCAGTGCGTAAAGTATAGATATCTACCACTTTGATCGCCCAATTCTTTGTTACGATCACTCTGCCCCATGGAGTCATGACGGCTCCACTGCACTGATCTGTAACCACTAATACTTTGTTATGTCCACTCTTCCCCATGGAGTCATGACAACTCCGCTGCACTGGCTCATAGCCCTGCTATGATCACTTTGCCCATGGAGTCATGATAACTCCACGGCACTGATCCATAGCCAACATCCGTCTCTTAGTGGTGATTCAAAGCTATAGACATCGATAACCCCTTTGCACATGTCCCGCAGCAAAGTCCAACTCATGAAGTTAACTCGTTGGTTCCTATCTGGATCCTGAGTTCTACTTCCTTTTTGGACTACCTTTGCATCTCGGGTTTTGGTCATCATCATCCCGGTACGATCTCCATTCGGTTCGGCCTTCTTCCCATCTTCAGTTCGGTTTGGTCGTGGTTACCCCATTGGGTTGGATCGGGCTCCTCCGTTCAAATCAGTTCATGCATGGCAACTCCTCCGGGTCGGATCGTGAGCACCCATTGGGTTCAGTTCGGGCTCCTCGGTTCGTGATGTCCTTTCCAGAGCATCGGGTCATGACTCCAACTTCGGGTTGGGGACCTCCATTGGCTCGTGGGTCGAGCCCTCATCGGATCAGTTCGTGGTGCTCGAGCAGGAGCGGCTTGGTTCGGGGTAGTCTGACACGATCGGGTCGGTTCGTGGCCACCATTCACGAGCGGGTCGGGGTCGTGGGATGCTCCACGAGCGGGTTTGGGGGTCCGATCCAACCTTATTTCCTGCACTTTTCCAGCGAGCTATTTACACCATACGACGGCGTTTTCGACCAACCTAACTTGACTATACAATCACAAAGCATTCCAAACAGTAATAGCAATATGGAAAATCAACCATAAACACCAAAACAACAATCTAATATGTTAAAATGGATCAAATATACCCAAAACCCATGTTTTCCCCTTAATTCCCTTAATCATCATTTAACCATACGATTAGCAAAACATATCCAAATTAACCAAATTTCTAACAGAGGCATAAAATAATATCTGAGAATTTCTACATATCTTTCCAGAATTTTAGCATGCATAATTTCGTTAATTAACACTAATCACCCCTAATTAACCGTAATTAGTGAAAAACAATGCAAATCACTCACCTTAGCCACAAATAAAACTTTAAATCTGAAACTCTACTGTTTTGGCGCAGTCTCCTATGCAACACGGCAGCTCCAATTCTGATTTGACACTAATCTTCCTTGATTTGGTGTAGATTAAGCTAATACGCGACTAGTGAGTGATTTGGGAGTGATTTAGAAGGTGGAGGCCATTGTTAGGGTTTCAAAGATGTAAATGGCGGTTGGAAAAATGAATAAAACTGAATTTCCTAAACCTATCAGCCCTCCCATAACCCTAATCCCGAAATGGGTTATGGGCCTAGCTGCTAATCACCCTATTTGGCCCGGTTAAGCTGTTTTTCACCTTTCGAACCTTATTTCAGCCATATCTCCCAAACGGTCAGTCCGTTTAATTAATGTGACCACTCTACGGAAAGGTAAACCATCATCCGCATCTAATGGAAGTGGTCTCAGTTCGAAACTCCTTTCCAATCAAAAGTTATGGGCAAAACAATATTCGCCAAGGGCAAAACGATTATTTAAAAATCGGAAAAAATTGTGAACATGGGAAATGACCCCAATAGTCGTTCCCTAATGCTACACGACTATACGACATCGTATTAAAATGAAATAAATATTCTATGATCCTCCGATGCGTAGAATACGGGTCGTTACACTCTCCCGCCTTAAGAAATTTTGCCCCGAAATTCCTCAACCAAAACGTACAATGGGTCCTGCATGCCTATCAACCATTTACAAACAATTAAACACAAATAATAAAACAAGTCTATCCTAGCATGCGAAATAGCTAAATTGCAATTAAAATCTTGGTAAAGAGTTCTAGATGTGACTTCCTTATGCTCTCCTTTGTTTCCTAAGTGCAGTCATGCTCGTTACCACCCCACTGAACCGTGACCAGTTTCACCGCCTCCCTTCGAAGTTTCTTCGTATCGTACTCAGCAATACGGGTCAGCCTGCGGTTCCCAACCGCCTCGAGTTCTACTTCAATGTCGTCCAACTAATCCCACGAAATAGTCATACCAGGGTCGCGCGCGAACTTCCTTAACTGGGAAACATGAAATACGTTGTGAACTCCTGCCATCTTGTTAGGCAACCCAAATTTATATGCCAAATTCCCAACTTGCTCGAGAATTGGGAATGGACCAACAAATCTTGGTGCTAATTTACGTCTCCTGCCAAAACGAATTACATGCTTTAACGTAGAAATCTTGACTAATACCAAGTCGCCAACGGAGAATTTCAAATCTCTTCTCCTCTTATCAGCATAACTCTTCTGCCTATCTTGGGCAGCTTTCATTCGTTGTTGAATAACCTTAATCTTATCTGAAGTTTCTCTTATTACATCCGGTCCAAGCATGAACTTCTCACCGATTTCCAACCAATATGATGGTGAGTTGCACGGACTTCCGTACAAAGCTTCAAATGCAGCAATAAGAATACTGGACTGGTAACTATTATTATATGCGAACTCAACCAAATGCAAATGGTCATCCCATGATCCTCCAAAATCCAATATACAAGATCTCAAGAGATCTTCTAATACGCGATTCACCCTCTCTGTCTGACCGTCGGTTTGAGGATGATATGCAGTACTGAGATGTAATTCTAATCCTAAAGCCTCTTGTAAGCTATTCCAAAACCCACTAGTAAACAACGGATCTCGGTCACTCATAATGCTTTTGGGTACTCCATGAAATCTCACTACCCACTTCATATATAGTTCTGCTAACTTAACTGCCGTTCTGGTCGACTTGACCGGTATAAACCTTGCGCTTTTGGTCAATCGATCCACAATCACCCAAATACTATCATGGCCCAACCTAGTCCTTGGTAAACCATCAACAAAATCCATTGATACTTGTTCCCTTTCCATTCGGGATTTTCTAGTGGTTGTAACAAACGACTAGGCTTCTTTTGCTCGGCTTTAACAAGCTGGCAATTCATGCATTTGGATATAAACTTCCCAACATCTCTTTTCATTCCTTCCCAGTAGTAGGTCTGCTTCATGTCTTGATTCATTTTGTTACCACCGGGATGTATAGTTAGTTTTGAGTGATGACATTCTCCAAGCACTTCATCTCTCAATCCATTGACATTGGGTACGACTAGTCTCTCATTCTTTCTAAGCCATCCTTCTCGATCAGTCCCATACTTATTTATCTCCTCACTGTCGATACCCATCTCTAACCTGGAGATGATTTCCAATAGGTTAGGATCGTCCCTCTGACTGGAACCAATCCGCTCAATCAAAGTGGGTCTGATCGTCAAACTTGCTAACATTTCTGGATCCAATTTGCACTTTGGTATGAAATCGTATCCTGCGATATGCTCCAGTTGCTTCCATTCTAGAAACATAGCCCCTAAACTGGCATGTCTCCTACTCAATGCATCAGCTACCGCATTGCCCTTTCATGGTGTATATGCGATATCGAAATCATAGGAAGCCAAGAGTTCTAACCATCTTTGCTATCGGAGATTTAGATCCTTCTGAGAGAAGAGATACTTTAAAGACTTATGATTGGTAAACAACTCAAATCTTTCTCCCAAGAGATAGTGTCTCCATATCTTCAATGATCACACGATCGCTGCCAACTCCAAATAATGGGTAGGATATCTTTTCTCATGTGGTTTCAGTTGTCGACTAGCATAAGCTACAACCCTACCTCCTTGCATCAATACAACACCTAGTCCGGTACCACATGCATCCATGTATACTATCGTCTCTTCATTCCCTTTAGGAATGACTAACACTAGCGCACGCGTCAACTTTTCCTTTAGACTCTTGAATGCATTTTCACACCTTCCGTCCCGGACAAAAGCTTGATTCTTTTTGGTCAACTGAGTTAACGGTGCCGCTATCTAGGAGAAGTCTCGGATAAACTTACGATAATATCCAGCAAATCCCAAGAAACTTTACGTCTGTTGCATTCTTGGGCGTACACCAATCCTGTACCGTAGGAACCTTCTCAGGGTCCACGGAAATACCATTCTCTGAAACAACATGGCCCAAGAATCACACTTCCCTCCTCCAGAAGTGACACTTAGAAAATTTCGCTTTCAATCGGTGTTTTCTCAACACCTCCATCACTGTCCTCAAAAGTTCCTTGTGTTCTTCCTCTATCCTCGAGTAAACAAGGATATTGTCCGCGAACACAAGAACAAACTTATTCAATTGATCCCTGAATACCTTATTCATAAGATCCAAAAAATATGCTGGTGCATTGGTCAACCCAATGGCATGACCAACCACCCATAGAATCCAAACGACGTCCGAAATGTCGTTTTAGGAATACTTTCAGCTGCTACTCGGAGCTGATGAAATCCTGTCACGAGGTCCAACTTGGAGAACACTCTTGCTCCTTCCAGTTGATCAAATAGATCATCCATCCGTGGAAGAGGATACTTATTCTTCCTAGTCACCTTATTCAATTTGTGATAGTCCGCACATAAACGAAGGGAACCATTTGCCTTAGTAGCAAATACGACTGGTGCTCCCCACTCGGAAACACTTCTTTTGATAAACCCTATCTTCAAAAGATCGGTTGCTTGCATACCGAGCTCTCGCTACTCCTTTGGTGCCATACGATGAAGTGGCATCACTACAGGTATGGCATCTTTCACTAAATCAATACGGAACTCAATCTCTCGGTGTGGTGGAAGTCCGGTCACTTCCTCGAAGATATCCGGATACTGGCCAGCAATGGGAACCCCTGATAACTCGTCCTGCGGAATGTCGAGGGAATTAGAAAACTAGCCATCACCTCATCACTAGGTAGGCCACCAAACACTACCCTCCGCCCATCATCCTCCCTAATAGTCACTGAAAATCCCTCACAGCCTACCACCACTACGTACCTTTGGGAGCCAATCAACTCCCAAAATAATGCCAAACCCAGTAAAGCTCAAAATGAAGCAATCACAAGCAAACATACATCCATGACTTGATAAGACCAAATTTCGACAAATCATGTTAAGGCTAGTCGAACCACCAATCGGGTTCGTCACCACTAAAGGTCTATCGACTATCTCGGGTTCCAATCCAAAACTATCTACCAGGTCACTAGATATGAAGGAATGGGAAGCCCCAGTATCAAACAATACTCGAACAGGAACATCATTAATATAGAGCATATCTTGAATGATGAAATTCTTTCCTTTCTCCGCCGCAGTTGGGGCATTCGACCAAGAAGGAACAAAATTAATAGCATATGCTTTCACAATCTGCTTCTCTTTAGGAGGTTGTAAACATTTATCCTTATGATGTCCCACTTGGCCGCAGTTGAAGCGCTTCCTGTCCGCTGGCTTTGCTCGACATTCTTTAGCATAATGGCCCTTCTTGCCAAAGCTATAATACTCAACATCTTTCTTATTCTTTTTCTAACCATCCTTAGCTGGGTTCGGCTTCCTCTTATTCTGGGAATTATTCTTGCCTCTGCTGCTTGCTTACGGCTTTGGCTCCCCCGTAGATGTAATAGCAACCTCGGTCTTTGGCTTAGGGTAAAGACTCTCTAATCTAAATGCCTTTCCCATAATGGATTCAAACGTCTCATCGATGTGGTTTATAAGCCTTTCCCCCAAGTACCTAACAAAGTCAGTTATGAACTTCTCGTTCTTCTTCTTGGCGGTGTCAATAACGGAAAATCCATACTTCGATAAGGTGTCGAACTCAGCAATGTACTCTGAGACTGCCCTACCATTCTTCTTAAGCTCTAAAAATCTCCTACACAGTTCCGATTTCTTAGCGGCTGGAATAAACTTGTCAACGAATCAGGCCTTAAATTGATTCCATGTAACTTGATCCTCAGGAGTAGCTTCCTTAATAGCATTCCACCAATTCATTGCTCGTCCTTGCAGTTGACGGGATGCCAGCTTTCTCTTCATTGCATCATCGATCCTTAAGTCCTCGAAGATGCGCTCACTACTATCGAGCCAATCTTGAACATCCATAGCTGATTCCATTCTATGGAACGTCTTTCCACCAAAACTAGTATAATCCTTGCAGAGCTTGGCGAAATCGGCCTTAGGCGCCTGCACAGCTGCACCACCACCGTTAGCAGCATTCGGAACTGCTCCCTGAACATCCCTAAGCATCTCTCTCAAGAAGGTAGTAAACATCGTCCTCATATCAGGAGCATCCCTATTATTAGCCCCTGAAATCGTACTCCTCGTATATCGGCTCATTGTTCAATTTGTAAAGAGAAAACGATTAACCATCTCCATAGTGGTGCCATTGCAGTGCGACTTCATCTTTAAATATACTACTAGTATATATATATATATATATATATATATAGTTTTGAAAACCAAAATATCATAAATACGCGCTCTCATATACGTATATTATCTCTCCCTGATGTCTACTCCTTGGCTAACTACGCAATCTAGAGCTCTGATACCAAATGTGACGGCCCGCCCCGCACCAGCCGACATTTCCAATGAAATGCGTTGTGTTGATGTCTAACCAGCACGGGACAGTCATCAAAGGAAAAGGAGTTCGAAACGATGAATCATCAAAGAACCTGTAGTATATCGCACAACGCATGGAACAAAATATAATAATAACATAACTTGATATAAAACAGGCAATATAGTGCATAAGCTGAAAACTAAACCATCATAGCAGCGGAAAATTCAAAGTACAGCTTATGATCCAAACCATCATTATAACAACTTTTAAAACTATCTCTAAAGCAAAATAGGAAGGTACACTACTAATGCCCAAAGTAGTGACCAGCAACAACACAGGGAGAATATATGGAAATGATATGTGTAAGCCTCATGCTCGTCTCGGACAACTACTCGTGCATAACCAGCTAAACTGCCTCCAGTCTGCTCGTTTAGGAGCACCCAGAGTAATAAGAAGAGACATAAAACTCTGGGTCAGACAAAAGTCTGGTATGAGCGATAAGCAGCAAAAACAGAACAATAACCGGTATACATAACCATACCTGAGCCTGGACCTGCAACCAAAGAGTTAGCATAACAGGATGTACAATACTCTAAGGTGACACTAACACGTGGTGTGAAAATAATAGGGAGGGGTGTGCATGTCGTGGTGATAGGAAACATCAAATATAACAATCATCCTCACATCTCTCACTCAGTGTGCAAAGTATACGATATTTACCACTTTGATCACCCAATTCTTTATTACGATCATTCTGCTACATGCAGTCATGACTGCTACGCTGCACTAATCCGTGACCAATAATACTTTGCTATGTCCACTCTGCCCCATGGAGTCATGACAACTCCACCGCACTGGCTCATAGCCCTGCTATGATCACTTCGCCCCATGGAGTCATGACAACTCCACTGCACTTATCCATAGCCAACATCCGTCTCTCGGTGGTGAGTCAAAGCTATAAACATCGATAACCCTTTGGACACGTCCTGCAGAAAAGTCCAACTCATGAAGTTAACTCGTTGGTTCCCATCTGGATCCTGAGTTCTACTTCCTATTTGTACTACCTTTGCATCTCGGGTTTTGGTCATCATCATCCCGGTACGATCTCCATTCGATTCGGCCTTCTTCCCATCTTTGGTTCGGTTCGGTCGTGGTTACCCCATCGGGTTGGATCGGGCTCCTCCGTTCAAATCAGTTCATCCATGGCAACTCCTTCGGGTCGGATCGTGAGCACGCATTGGGTTCGAGTCGGGCTCCTCGGTTCGTGATGTCCTCTCCAGAGGATCGGGCCGTGACTCCAACTTCGGGTTGGGGTCCTCCATTGGCTCGTGGGTCGAGCCTTCATCGGATCGGTTCATGGTGCTTGAGCAGGAGCGGCTCGGTTCAGGGTACTCTGACACGAGCGGGTTGTTCATGGCCACCATTCACGAGCGAGTCGGGGTCGCGGGATGCTCCATGAGAGGGTTCGGGGGTCCGATCTGAACCCATTTCCTGCACTTTTCCATCGAGCTATTTACACCATACGACGGTGTTTTAGACCAACATAACTTGACTATACAATCACAAAACATTCCAAACAGTAATAGCGATATGGACAATCAACCATAAACACCAAAACAACAATCTAATATGTTAAAATGGATCAAACATACCCAAAACCCAGGTTTTCCCCTTAATCCCCTTAATCATGATTTAACCATACGATTAGCAAAACATGTCCAAATTAACCCAAATTTCTAACAGAGGCATAAAATAATATTTGAGAATTTCTACATATTTCTCCATAATTTTAGCATGCAGAATTTCGTTAATTAACACTAATCACCCCTAATTAACCATAATTAGTGGAAAACAATGCAAATTACTCACCTTAGCCACAAATAAAACTTTAGATCTGAAACTCTACTATTTTGGCGCGGTTTCCTATGCAACACAGCAACTCCAATTTTGATTTGACACTAATCTTCCTTGATTTGGTGTAGATTAAGCTAATACGCGAATTACTGAGTGATTTGGAAGGTGGAGGTCATTGTTAGGGTTTCAAAGATGTAAATGGCGGCTATAAAAATTAATAAAACTGAATTTCCTAATCCTATCAGCCCTTCCATAACCCTAATCCTGAAATGAGTTATGGGCCTAACTGCTAATCACCCTATTTGGTCCGGTTAAGCTGTTTTTCACATTCCAAACTTTATTTCAGCCATATCTCCCAAACGGTAAGTCTGTTTGACTAATGTGACCACTCAACGGAAAGGTAAACCATCATCTAAATCCAATGGAAGTAATTTCAGGTTAAAACTATTTTACAATCAAAATTTATGGGAAAAACAAGATTCACCAAGGGCAAAACGGTCATTTAAAAATCGGCAAAAATTGTGAACATGGGAAATGACCCCAATAGTCGTTTCCCAAGGTTACACGACATACAACCTTGTATGAAAATGAAATAAATATTCAACGATCCTCCGATGCATAGAATGCGGGTCGTTACAGTGATATTGTGGTGGGTGTTTTGACTACATAAACATATAATATTATCATCTAATAACTAATCCGACCACAAAGATAAAAAACTCAAATCATAGTATTTTGTTCACGTTAAGTAGCATTATAAAATTTCATGACAATATTAAGCACGTCAGATTTTTATGGTCCACTATTGCTTAGCCATGTCTTTTTTTGATGCTACTGCGGCATTTTGAAAGGAGCCATACCATTTGGAGCCGAAAGAATAATGCCCATGCCACGCTTGGCCTTTGTCAGGTGCACATGCTGCATTCCACACCATGATGTTGGAAGCACATTTTTATATGTTGGCCTACTATGCACGGTTTGCAGCTTTGTCCATGTTTCATCATTGATGTGCAGAAGGATGGACTGTAATTTTGTTGAGCATTTCATGTGAGTTGACCATGTTTTCTAAAATGGATTGGATTTAAAAATATAAAATGGAAAAGTTTATGCGTTAACTAACTCTACTTTATTTCATGTAGCAAAACGTTATGTGATCAACTCACTCTACTTTATCTGTTAACTCATTTTATTTACTTGCATTTATTTATTCACATATATTTCATGCGACAAACCTTTAGTGGTCAACGCACTCTACTTTATGTGTCAACTCATTTCAAGTGACAGTTGCGATATGAAGCATTGTTAAACAAAATGCATGTTAATTTGCCAGTGGGTTAAGGATCATGAATCAGAATCATACCTTGAAAGACCGCTCGCTCCATCAGACTAGCCTCTAGCCAGCGTGATGATTTCCCTTTTTGGACGTCTCTCGCGAACTCATGTAACTATGTTTTAGTGCAAGTTTAACCTAAGAAATTTATATATTAGAGACGTAGCAATGTTTGTTCTTATCATACCGCGGTCCTAGTTATCAGTTTTCCCCCTTACAGACTGCTTTAATTTTGAATAACTGACTTATGATTGATTCTTGTATAGTGACACTGTAGGGAGAATATCAAAAAGCAGAACGGAAAAATTTCCAATATAGTTCAAGGTATACTTTTCTGTTATTTTGTGATACAAATACACTGCATTTTGACTTGCATATAAGCTTCTGCGTTATAAACTTCATGTATTTAATTTTTTTCCGCTAACTTCTGATGCTACAGGTGTGATTTGTCTAGTTGTTTCTCCTGTTAAACGTGAGAGGGGCGATTCTTCTAAAGTTATCGAGGCTATGTAAATTTCTGTATACATCTATTTTTGTTTTAGAAAGTGCACGGAGATGAACACACATATATTGATGCTATGAAAATTTTATGTATATTTCATATGTAATGAAGGGAGATGAACATACCTATGGTAAAATTTATGATACATATCCTTAGATTGCAGTAAGTATATCTAACTAAGTTGACGGGAAAGTTTGACAAAGATAAAAACTTAATTAAATGGCTACACAGTAGTACTATTCTTGAAATTATGTTACATATCTTTAGACTGAAATACATATATCTGATTAAATTGACTGGAAAAGATTGACATATATAGAAAAATAAAGGTGTCCAGAAAAGCCATCTAGATAAAAATTCTGAAACATTTTTTATTTTTTGTGGATGTCATGTTATGTATCGAGATAAAAATCATGTTAGTACAAGTAGCTGCAATGTTTCAAAAATTTAGAGGACACGGATTTGAATGTATAATAAATGAAAAAAAAGGATTCGTAGATGAAGTTGCCATTAAGGCTAAGTTTGCAAGTATTTTTTGGGCACTATTTTTAGTATTAGCAAATTGCAATAAAGATGCTAATATATATTTACTAACACCAACGATCCTTATCTCATAAAACAAAGGTATTATTGAACATAGCCTTTCCCCTAATGACATGCAACAAGAAAGTGCTAAGTTACAAAGCACTTCACATAACATGGCAATTGAACACTATCTCTAGTTGCACTGCAATTGGACTTGCACTCAGTTGTGTACTATATTGTTATGTCTAACTAGACTAAACTGTGATCTAATTAAACTATATATATGTTTTATATAATTTATTTACCAACTATGCTAATTGATGACACTTTAGACCAGCATGGAAAATTCTTATTATTGATTACCAATCTTGTCTACAGGTAATTAGCTTTTCTAAAGTGAAGACCATCAGCAACAATGAACATGACTTTAGTTGTTACATGTAATATGATATTTATTAGTACTTACATGTATTATCTAAATAGTTATGGAAAATACATATGTGACTAATGTATTCTCAGTTATTTTAGAATGATGGTTATATGATTGATTGATTGTTGATTTAAATCAGATTTTTATACAATTGTTTCTGATTTTAATATGACTATTATATAACTGGTTTGGAAATAACATAATCCATTAACTGTACATAGTTGCATTTAAAATATACAACAAAAAAATCAACACGTTTTAGTAGCGTTTAAGAAATGCACGAAAACAAATGTGACATACCATCTGAATTTTTAGTGACAAAAAATAAATGTAATTGAAAGTTCTTAGTTGCACAAAAAAAAGCGCTAAATAAAACCAAAAATATTCCACGTACGAACTTTTAGTAGAGTTTGTAAAACGCAACTGTATTAGAAGATTTTGTAGCGTTTATTAAAACATAACCAAAAAACAAGACTTTTAGTTGCGAGACCTGCAGTAGCGTTCTTCAAAATGCTAGCAAAAGGTTTTGGTAGCATTTTTCAAATGCTGGTCTTTTCTGGTGTAGTGTATGTACTTGTACCGCTTATAACAATTGCGATTTTAACTTCTTTATTGCAGAGAAAAATCATACAACTTTTCTGCAACAATAGTTCACTTTTCCAAAACACTAATTCACCACATTAAACTTGCAAGTAATTGGACTATTCTTTTTGTGTGGGACATATTTCAGAATGGGATTTTCAGAAAAGTTGTATGATATAATGTGGTGAATTAGTGTTCGAAAGTTTATAACAACAATTTAATGTGGTTTGTAAGTATTTAATGTGGTTTCTGAAACAACAATTCACTTAATTAGCATATATGAAAGTAAAATTGTAAACCCGCAATTAAATACTTCCAAAACCACAATTAAATACTTCCAAAATAGCAATTCACAATAAACTTGCAAATTGCAATTAAACACTTCCAAAACAATTTAATGTGGTTTCTGAAACAACAATTCACTCATCATATACGAAAGTTAAATTGTGAAGCGTTCCTTTTCTTACAGCTTCTTGTCTTCCTTGATTTCTTCTCAAAAAGGGGCTTTTATTATCAATGATTATCTTATCAAACATGATCAGATGGTACTTTGATTTTCCAACATCTAAAAGCAATACTTCTTTAGCAAAACTCTCTTCAATTGTAAAAGTGATGGAGATCAAAGAAAGAACGATGAATTTGAAGCATTAGGATTTAATTTATACGGTGTAACGAAGCTCAAATTTGTTAATGAAAATGTGGTGACATTGAAAAAAAAAAAAATCAAATTTTGTTAAAATTAAGCAATTTTGGGATTAGTCATAAAGCTCTTATTAAACAACAGTATAGAAATTAGGGTTGGAAATTGTGGTTTCCCATACCTCTGCCGACCCACCGTATAGCCTCGCACCCTCAATCGCCTCCAGTGTTGCCCTGCTGCTCCTTTCTTTTGCTCCCATCCTTGTGTTTTATTTATCCTATTTTCTTCATGGCTTTAAACGATAAAAATTTGATACCCCATTCTTTTTGCTTCCCTGTGCTTATGCATTATTTGCACTGGGCTTAAACCGGCCCTACCGGTATAAAATAACCGTGTTCTTTGTTTTGCACAAGTACATCTCCTGCTTATAAATATTTACAAGAAATATAGCTAATGGATTAAGGAGAGTGATTGACATAGAAATATGTTTATTTTAAGCTCTTATTTCTTATCTTTTGTATATAAATAAATATTACTTGGGTATTGTTTTGTTAATTTTACAGATATTCCAACCCAGCCCGCATGCAACCAGAAATGTAAAGAAATAGAGATCAATTTGCTGTGTAATTGCAGTTTGAAGAATTCTAGATGAAGATCTCACATCTAGTTGCTGTTGGACAAGAAAAGGATTGATATAAAGGCTTTGCACATCACCAGTCAATGAAGAAATGTCAAGGAAGCAAGAGGAAAAGAGAGAAGGCCCAAATTTGCTTTATTTATCTAAGGCCCATTTATGTTTCTCATTGCAAACTAATTAGTGATGTAATGACCAGGCCCAGTTATCATTAGGGTTAGGGTTAGGGTTTGGTTATCCCCTATATATACCCTTGTAATGGCATTGTAGCCACCATCCTATCTCATCTCTTATTCCATTGTTCTAATAAAAGTTCTTCTTTCTCTTTTATTTTCTGCATTTTTTTTGTTTTTTTAGCAACTAGTGTTGTCTATACAATTAGATTCGGTAGAACACTATTTGTATTTTGCACTTATTTGCATTAGTGATTTACCGTCTGATTAGATTCAGTGGAAATCCTAATTTTAATTCTTGTTTGTTATTTCAATTTCTGCAATTTCAATTTCTGCTTTTATTATTTTCTTAGGTCAAATTGGATTTGATTAGATTCAAATCTAATTCATAGTTTCATTTGCTTTCCATTGAAATTGTGATTTGATCGTCGGTTCAGTTAGATCTGTTCTGAATCAAATTACAGTTTTAATTTTGTTTTGTTTTGCAAAATCAACCTCCAAAGTTCGTCTAACACGCCCACGAAACGTATAAATAATAAAATTTAACTTTTCTCCCTGTGTTCGACCTGTATGCTTGCAGAATTTATTACAAATGTCGCGCTTTTCTAATGCATAGATTAGCGTCGATCAGAGAGATAAGAAGTAATTTTGCATCGTAAATGAGAGCGTTGATTTCAAAAAGTTGAAATTTTGCGCTTAGAAGCCCATATATGCTCTATATAACACAAAACCTGCTTGGACTGGGCCCTTTCATTTGCGTGGTAGGCAAGTAAGTATATATCAAGTTTCAAGTTTCAAAAAAGATTTTGACTGGGTTCATGTATATCATTTATAACCGCCAAGTCAAAATTTATGTAACCACGAAAGTGATAATTTTAAAACAGGGTGAGACTGACCAATTCTAACATATGCAATATATATATATATACACACACACAGAGTCAAATTTAATTGTCCAGGCTGTTTCATCCCCTCTTCTGCCATTTTTAAATCCTGTTTAATCCTTAAAAAATGAGTGTGGTGAAAACTAAAACGGAGCACCTCCTGCAGCTGATGACTCTCGTTCATTGAAAAGGAAAGGATGTGTTTCTCGCAAACATCAACGCAATATAGGCGGGGAAGATTGTGGGTTTGCCCCTGATTTCCCAGCGGAGTGCCACGAGCAATTCTTGAAGGCATATAACATGTACGGCGTTGCCAACATGTGCTTCATGTTGGAACAGCTTAAGTTGATTTACCATTCTTATGCCATAAAGCATAGTTTTCATGACAGGACCGCGGATCAAACCGTGATGACTTGTGGTTTAAGGCTTTGAAGGTCTGACCGGTCGAACCGTCTGAGCCGTGCCTTTTTTACAATTGTTTAAAATCTTCGAACAAACAAATCTAACATGCATAATTTGCTGGAAAAAAGCTGCTGCGGAAGAAATGAGAGTAAAATTTGACTTAATTTGTCCCACATCTTGAGTTTATGGCAGACAGCACGTGTTGCTCTGCTATATAATAACTTAGATAGGCTCTGTTAAAGCATAAGGCAGGCTATCAATGTCTTTCCCATCGAGCTGGGCCTTTGGTTTAAGGCTGAAGTTCGATTTTGTATGCAAAGTTCAAAATATTAATTTCGGTTTTTAAACATAAAGCCGCGGTTTTGGCGGTTTTGGGCCGGCTTAGACGGTTTTGGGCTGATTCTTGCCAATTGCGGCTTTGACTAGTTCCGGGCCTTGAAGCCCAACGGCTTGCGGTTAACCGCGGTTGGGCCAAAGGCCCGGTCCGGTCATTAAAACTAGGCCATAAAGGCGATCAAGTTCGAATCTGACTCCCATGCCAGATATCCAATCGATGGCTACCGTTGTATCATTCTTCAACTTATCCCCTATGTCAGCGATTGAAGAACCAACTATACCTTCTTAACCAAGAACTTGCATCTTATACCAGTCATGCCGATTCCCTTAATAACAATGATTACGATGGCGTGAATGAGAATGCAAATGATAGCGTGGCGGCTGTATCTACCATTTGTGATCTATAGCCACTCCAGGATCTAGATGATCAACCGTTTTTGGGCTCCTCCCCTCTGATTCCTGATCCAGGAAGTAATGATGCAGTGATCAATAACTATTAGGATCAACCTCAAGTTTTGTGCTCCTTCTGTCCTAATGCTGATGAAGACAGAGACGGTACAGTGATCAATAACTTTCTCAATGATGCGGCCGATGCATTAGACGTTAGCTTCCTCAATGAAGGATAAAACAACGATTGACTTTCTCAATGACGCGGTCGATGCGTTAGACATTAGCTTCTTTAATGAAGATAGTGCAGTGAGTGAATCTCAATGACGTAATCGATGCATTGGACGCTAGCTTATTCAATAAAGGCTACGTAGAGAGTGACTTTCTAATGACGCGACGGATGCGTTGGATGTTAGCTTCATCAATGAAGGCCATGCAGCGTGTGACTTATTTCTCAATGAGGACAACGCTAATTTTATTCTTGGTATTGACGTAACTTCTGATAATAATGTCAATGAAGCTGCAGTGCTTGGCCATCAATGTTTGGAAATATAACTAATCAATCTGTATGCCTTGTCCCTGGAGATGATTATTGGTTGTAATTGGAAAGGCTAGCCTGATGTATTTTGGCAGTTTAATTAGCTTTTGAATTTTTCAATCACGTAGAGTTTCATGTATATATCATCATACGTGCTCTCTTCAAAAAAATTATTTTTATTTTAGAGTTTATTAGTATTTTCCTTCTCTAGTTATGCATGAATGAAACAATGATGAAACTAACTTTTTTTTAGGAAATAAAGACTATTGGCGCATTTATGTGCCATGAGTCACATGCCGAAATTAATCAACTCATACTACTATTTCATACTGCTATTCCATGGTATACTTTGAGTAACTTGCCTAGATCTAATTCTTTGAATAATTTGCTAAGACAAGATATTTATTGCTAAGTGTTCTGATTTTTTTATTTATTTTAGGTACCGTTCACAGTCTTTTTTTAACCATGTTGCCATTCGGTTCACGTCGAATGCCTGAACGTACTTAACCACATTAAGGAACGTTCGTCGGAAAATGAACGCTCGCTGTTGTAATTAAACCGTTGTCCACACGTACCCGCGCCCCAAGTTCCCAAGTGCCCATCTTTGAAACTTGATATATATATGAGTATTAAGCCTTCATGTTTATTCAAGCTCATTTGGTTTTATTTCAGTTTATACTATAGTTTGAATATTCATATATATACCAAAATACTTATAATGTTTTGGCAATATGGTACTAATATTACAATCTTTTTAAAATGTTGTCATTCACATAAGAAACATGAATTAAAATTAAAGGCATAAATTAATTCAAACTAAATAATTAACAAATAAATACCCCGTTTGTAGTAGAAAACGCATTCCCCATTTACAATGATGTCACGCTCAAATACCCCGTTCATAGGAAAAAAATTGCATTCCTCATTTACAACGGTGTCATGCTCAAATACTTCGTTACCGTTCGTCAAATCGCACCCTTAGAGACAGTTAGTTTGGGCAGTTTCGTCCAATGCAATGTAAACATCTCATGTACACAGTTTTCAATTGGAATTTAAATTACAAAACATAAAATTGAAACTTAAATCATAACTAGATTCAAATGGTAAATTTTAGACACTAGCAAGTAGGGGTGAGCAATATTCGGTTAGGATAGAATTAACAGACCGAACCAATTTATTTTGGTCAGTTTGGTTTGGTTTTGAAACTAATTCAGTTTGAATTCGGTTTGTAAAATATATTTCTATCGTTTGCGGTTAACCAATTAACAGATCTTTAATTATATTATCTAATTTAATGATATTTTTGCACTTTAAATCATTGATTTAGTAATAAATTATAAAGTTTTTTGCTAGAATAGTTAAAATTTAATTGTAAACATAAAATTTAGTGAAAAAATCCCTTCAAACATAAATTTAAATTCGAATTTAATTAAATTAATCATTTGAATTATGACATAACCTTCAAGTTTCGTTAAATCGACTACAGATCGAATTAACCGAAATTATTTCGATTTGGTTCGATTTTGAAAATTTCCGTTTTCAATTCGGTTTGAAACCTTTACCCCAACCAAACTTTTGGTAATTTTTCCCTTATAAATTTTCATACCTAAGATTTTCAACCTGAACTGAAATTATTTGGTGCCCTCTTCTCCATCGCCGAAGTTGTTGCCCTAGGTGGAGGTCTCGGCCGACTACCTCTACGGTCGGGCCTGATCATATGACACCAGGACCTCAACATGAGTCAAGCTGACCACATTGTCGCAACACCATGTAGGAATATTAAATAACATGTGCATCTAATAGCGTCTGTTGCAAGAGTGTTGTCCATATGTCACCCGCACTTCAATAGATATTGTCCTATTATAGGATGACACATAGTCCACATCATGAACTTCTTTAGACAATTTTCTTAAAGAATGCTTTCCGTGAATGAGGTTCGACTCGGTAATGAACCTCACTCGTCATTACTTATAAAATGATTTTTTTCTCAACAATCTCTTAAATATATTTGTGGTATACTTCATCATGATTTCATTGCCTTGATGATAATCATCATGTAAAACACTTCACGTTTTACTTTAAAGATGCCATCAATTCATTGCATGACGTTCATGCTCCCTTTATTTTAAGAAGCCATGCACATTCTGGCCCTCTTTGTTAATGGCTTTTCAACTTATGTACCCTCCAATCTAGTTTTATGGTAGTATGAATAACATCTTTCTGAAAACCACCCATCTAATTACCACTATCTTTCCATTTAGTAGAACCAACATCTTGTAAATCTTCTTCACTGTTAGAGAAATTTAGTTCCTCGACAATCACGTTAGCATTGACATGTTAGGACATCTTGGTACTAACATGTTTAGCCCTTGCTTGATTTTATCCATCATTTGTAGTTTGCTTCCTTAAGGCCCCAACATCATTCCTCTTCATTTATTATTTTTCATCTCTTCAACTCTAATCAAATGTTTCCTCCTTTGAATCGGAAGATGGTGAATCCCTATGACTTGCGTAATGCATCTGAGGTAGCTAGAAAATTATAAAAAATGTATTTTCCATACTTCCCAAACGGCATTCTTATTCTACAGTTATCTCAATCGCTATCTTATCCAATCAAGCATTTGTCTCCATCTTCTACTAATGTAACACCCCACCTCCGCTAGGGTCACTCACAAAGGGAATGCACTAGCTTTGTGGAGTATTATCTAGGTAAACATACACAGAAATATTACAAGACAGAACATAAATAAAACAGTGGAAGGAAAACCCAAATTTCATTGCTTCAAAATCTAGTAAGGTATAAAGCCTTTTACATCAAAATGCTAAAATCTGTCTTGCAATAGTAAAGAAGCATAAAACCATAGTTATAAATCATTCCCCAATAAAGCAAAGCAAGCCATAGCCAAGAGAAATCCAAGCCGTACATGAAAGAGCTTTGGAGCTTGGTAAGATCCGAACTAAGCTATATTCCCCCCCTGCGAACCTGGGGGGGAAGACGGAAGAAAAAGAGGCGAAACAAAACGGGTTGTCATAAAGACTGAGTAAGTCCTAGTGACTTTCAGCATAGAAACAGGTAAAGATAACATGGCATGAATAAACTGAAAGTAAACATAAGCATGATAACAAGATAAGCTACAGGCACGATAACTAAGAATAACATCATATGATTTTTACCATGTACAACATCGCAAGATTCCCATTCAAGATGAACTAAGTATAGTTTCGCAAGGATTCTATCAAACATCGAAAGATTTCTCTGTTTCACCACTAAAATATTTCTATGATATCTATTTGCTCTGCACCAACCGTACTAGTATCCCAACCCGTGTCATGTGTTGACTATAAAATGATCTCTTGCCCAATGTCATGAAATGATCCATTACTTGGTCTCACGAAACGATCTATTAATCGATCGGCTCCCTACGAGTCCTATCTCGTTCATGTGTTTGTGTCATACGGCCCTATCACGAATGTAGTTACCTGTGCTAGGTCCACCATAGGGTGTATCAAGCCCTAGGGTGCCAACCACCGACACGAATCAAGCACGCACAGTGTAAACCTACTGGTGCCCAATGCTTACTTTTTCAATTCCGGACTACGTGCATGACCATAGTCCGCCTGAACCTACAATGGCGCACCAACTCAGCCGTCGTTCTAGTCGCTTACAATCAGCCCAGTAATCATGCCCCACCTTGCCTAGTTCTAGGGTACCATGATACATCTAGTGGGTTACTGCTGAAAAGGACCGCGTAACTAGGGTTTCCGTCCAGAAGGTTAAGTGTTGTCATTTAAATTCGAGACTTAACCCCATCAGTCTAGCATGTCAAGTTGGTTAAGTGTGGTCATTCAAGTTCGTGACTTAACCCGTCTACGTGTCATGTCAAATTGGCTAAGTGTTGTTGTTCATGACTTAGCCCTACGAATCATGTGTCAAGTTGGTTAAGTGTGTTCAAGCGGTTCGTGACTTAACCCTACCAAACCATCGTGTCAAATTGGTTAAGTATATTCAAGTGGTTCGTGACTTAACCCTACCAAACCATCGTGTCAAATTGGTTAAGCATATTCAAGTGGTCCGAGACTTAACCCTATCAAGTCATCGTGTCAAATTGGTTAAGTATATTCAAGCGGTTCATGACTTAACCCTATCAAGTCATCGTGTCAAATTGGTTAAGTATATTCAAGCGGTTCATGACTTAACCCTATCAAGTCATCGGGTCAAATTGGTTAAGTATATTCAAGCGGTTCGTGACTTAACCCTACCAAACCATCGTGTCAAATTGGTTAAGTATATTCAAGCGGTTTGTGACTTACCCCTACCAAGGGTCAAATTGGTTAAGTATATTCAAGCGGTTCGTGACTTACCCCTATCAAGGCATCGTGTCAAATTGGTTAAGTATATTCAAGTGGTTCATGACTTAACCCTATCAAGTCATTAATGCACCCCAACCTCTCACATCAGACCTATTGTTGTGGTCACTGGATATGTCGGGCGGTTCCGGGCAGAATTACACCACAACTCAGTCTGACCTCGGGTTTTCAAGTGTGATATGACCAACTACCCGCATTGGATCCTATTGTTTGCAGTAACTGGATTTTCCTGGCGGTTCCGAGCAGAATTACACTGCAAACTCAACCCAACCTCGAGTTGGCCATTTTCTAATTCATTCTAAATGTCATGTCCATGTTCAAGTTTCATGTCAAGTTCGTGTCTAGTTTCATGGCGAGTTTCAGGTCAAGTTTCATGTTTTCACTTATGCCTATTATCAAGTTAATGATTCATATTCATAACCAATTCATGTTTTGCCTAGTCTACCGAATCGTATTTCCATCGCATGTAAACGTGAATCTATTTAAATTACAAGCAAATCCAATCTAGAAATAAGGGAATAACATCAAGCTATGATAGGTGGAAAGGACGAGCATAAAGCGATAAAAGGGATTTCAAGACTAGCATGATATAACTTGAGATAATTGGTTACAACACAACTGACATATAGAATAATAATCCCAAAACATTTAGGATTACAGATCTAGCATAATAGGGGAATAATCAGGAACATCATGATAAAGTTTTACATACGGATAGGCCTAAGATGATAGTCCCAAACTTGTGAATAAACCGATTCAATATCGTAGTCATGACAGTATTACGGACATGAAATGTTTTGAATAATAAACTACAATAGTCATAGTGAATCATAAGCGGTTAATCACCATAGTCATGGATAATTACCCAAATTAGTTCTAGGCAACTACTCTAATAGTCATAGGAAATCAAATGTAATAGTTTCCAAGTCATGGTCATAGACAATAGTCTTATGTTCTCGGTCATATGCATAGTCATAGTCTTATGTTCTCAGTCATATGCATAGTCATAGTCACGATCTCATGTTCAAGTCATAGGCTTAGGCATAGTTTTATGTTCAAGTCACACATAGGTCCAATTCCAATTTATAATATGAATAGAAATATTCCCACAAGTTAAGATCCAAGAATTCATGTTACAATCTAGCGTTTGAATAATACTACATCCAATAACATGAATGCGCATGATTCAATCGATAAGAAATAACCCAAAATCATAGATTCACGAAGAGACTAGAACAGATCTAAAAGAAAATCAAGCTTAGGTCCAATTTCATTTCATTCCATGTCCAAATCACGATTAACAAGTTTAAATATCAAAGTAACTAGAACTTACATTGATTGGCTAAGAGAGGACAAGTCGATTCGTTGTCGCGTTGAAACGTCTAACTTGATTAATCTTCTGATTTGATTCAATATGGTCTAGGCGTCGTTGCTTGAAGCCGTTGAATCTTTACTTGAATCCTAACTAGATTTGAATCTCTTCTTGAAAGACTTGAACAACATATCCTCATCTCAGACTTATGTATTATTTTATTCTTTTTCTCAGAGGCAGCATAAGGACAAAATGAAATGGTGTAGAGAGAATGAGGCGAGAGGCTGTTTATATAGGATTAGGCGGACGAACCTAGGCAGAAAACAAGACCAGGTACATCAGAATGCACCCAGTCCCAAAAACAGATTCGGGGACCAGGTCGACACCCAAGTCGACTGCGCAGTCGACCTGGTCCTGGGGGTGTCGACTCCCCAGTCGACCTGGGTGCTGGGCGGGAAATTTCCTGCCCGGTCTGTCTGGGTTTTGAAATTCAAATTTGAACTTGAAATTCGAACTGTTTTGAATTCTGAAAATTTCTGAAACTTCAGAGGGTCATATCTCCCTCATACAGACTCCGATTCTCGCAAACTCGGGCTCGTTTCCAAGCAGAATTTCGAGATGAACGCAATGGCGCAACCCGTTTTCCCTGATTCTTATTTAAAATTCGGGTTGTTACATTCTCCCCTCCTTAAAGGATTTCGTCCCCGAAATCTTCAAGTTAAGAAGAATGTGCCCTACCATCCAATCATCCATCTACTCAATCATCAATCACAGGCATCCATCGTCCTTAATAGATTTCTAATGTTGTATGAACATATGCAGAAAGTGTGTGTATATGTTGCTTGTCTAATGCAAATGATCAGGCCTGATTGATCTTTCTAATGCAAAATATGTTAAGTGCCATGAATCCATATGTATGCAAATAATCCAAGTCACGTAAACACTATATGTGTGCACAACCATTCATCCATATGCAACATTCACATGATAACACATTCAAACTCATCCATAAACAAGTATAAACACTCATGCATATGCAATATGGAAATGTGTCTGAGCCGATCTAGTGCCTAATGTGTGTTGTACAATCACGAGCAACCACTAGCAGCCACTTGAAACCACTTGCAACCATCAATCATAACATGTCTCAAACACATGTTTACATCCATAGGGTTCTACCTAAGGTTCTCAAGATTGGATCGAAAGATAGAAGCAAATAAAAACTTTGTGCCCATTAGGCAATGTCAAAATTGGAAATCTACGTCACATATATACTGATTAGGAGAAGAACTCCCTAAGCACCGGCCCCGGAGACCGAAATCAACATCAGGCTAACACCCAAAGAATTACTCAATCAAACCAATATACATTTCGAGGAAACTAAGCATGATGGACTCCTTTTAGGTCACAAGGGAATCCCTTCCTAAAACCAACCTGTATCCTATAAAACCCAAGGAGTTTAGTTAACCCAACGGACACCCTCAAGCCCCAAAATGTATTACTAACAGATGAGTCATTCTCTCTATGGGGTTTCTAACAGAAATGGGATTGAGAATAGGACCGAGAGGTTATACTTGAAAGATAGCATGCAAATAAGCTCTACAGGAAAAGAGGGATCAAGGATATACTCTTAAAAAGAGGTATGATACGCGTATCTAGTCTTCAATCTTCTGAGTCGCATTTCCTTGAGCTTAACTCCATTGTGCTTCCACCATCTTTTAACTTCACAATTTCGTAGCTTCTTAATTCTTGTTTCCAAAATATGAGTTGGAACTCATTTCGCTGTTGCCTCTCGTTCCACTTTCACTTATCCTCCTTTAACTACGTACTCATGGTTTCATGCAAGCTCTCCAAAATTCACTAGTGAATCTTGGATTTCGTTCACTTACTAGGAGGTATTCCACGCAGAAGAACTATCTCTTGAAAATAACAAATATCAACCATGTTGCCAAAGGTACTTACTAAGGTGATTTTCCATAACTCATGCATAAGCGAAATGAACCATCCGCCTTAGTGGTGAATACTACTCGAGCGGATCAATAAATTACCAGTAAATGTGTCAAGAGATTCTAGGTAACAAATCCTGATAGAACCCTAAAGGTTACATGCGACTTCAAGGGTATTACCGAGGCAAGTCAAGAGTCTAACTACCCTCCTTTCAAAACCGAGAATGGCACCCTTACTGGGTAACCACTCCATCCCTAGAATCTACCCATAGCCCAAAACATAAACATAAGCATTACTTCTAAACTCAACACTTAGCATAGACATTCTCAAATCCAAACAAGTCATGAATAATGAGCCGATTTCCCAACAGGATTTGAGACACAAAAAAAATGGGATCCTCTACTACGCTAGTACTAAGGTGCAGAGACTCAACTATCGAAGCAGAGTAAAAGGGATGCGATATACAGAAACAAAGTTCTAATGGGATGATAGAAAAGAAAAGATGAACCTTTAACAGAAACGTTACCACCTCTCTTAGGTACGCTAGTAAAGAGAGCATACAGTTGCCCTCTCGAAGATCTTGTTCTTTTCCCTTGTCCTTGTCCTACAATACTTAACTACATGTCTCTTTTTACCATACCAATGATGTTCTTTCTTGTCATGGGTTTTATTATTCTTTTACTTTGACCTCTTCCCTTTCACCTTTTCCTCCTTCGTGGATTACGCCTTATCAACAAGTTTCTCATCCTTAGGCTTGTGTTCCTTATCCTCGTTCTTACTATCCTTGTATAGCTTGTTGACAAGTTTCTCGAAAGCTACCTCCATCGCACGGCAACCCTACAAAGCTTGAAATAAGATTAGTCGCAAATGGAACTACTGGGGCTACAGATGGAGGTTGGGCACTACTTTGCCCTCCGACCTGTGTCGTATGCCTACAAACTATGGTGAAAAAGAAAAAGAGAAGAGACTCAAGGAGAGAATCAAAAGATAGTACATATGGCTTTGGGGAACATGCCTTTCGTAAAACAAAACTTTTCTTTAGAAAAATGCTTCTTTGTAAACGTTTTGAAAATAGTTTAAGAAGGTTTTTAAAAGCTTTTGCCCAGTCTGGTAACCTTCTGCTCTGATACCAAATGTAACACCCCACCTCCGCTAGGGTCACTCACAAAGGGAATGCACTAGCTTTGGTGGGGTATTATCTAGGTAAACATACACAGAAATATTACAAGACAGAACATAAATAAAACAGCGGAAGGAAAATCCAAATTTCATTGCTTTAAAATCTAGTAAGGTCTAAAGCCTTTTACATCAAAATGCTATTAAGTCAATTACATCGAAATCTGTCTTGCAATAGTAAAGAAGCATAAAACCATAGTTATAAATCATTCCCCAATAAAGCAAAGCAAGCCATAGCTATGAGAAATCCAAGCCGATCATGAAAGAGCTTTGGAGCTTGGTAAGATCCAAACTAAGCTGTATTCCCACCCTGTGAACCAGGGGGGGAAGACGGAAGAAAAAGAGGCGAAACAAAACGGGTTAGTCATAAAGACTGAGTAAGTCCTAGTGACTTTCAGCATAGAAACAGGTAAAGATAACATGACATGAATAAACTGAAAGTAAATATAAGCATGATAACAAGATAAGCTACAGGCACGATAACTAAGAATAACATTATATGATTTTTAACATGTACAACATCGCAAGATTCCCATTCAAGATGAACTAAGTATAGTTTCGCAAGGATTCTATCAAACATCGCAAGATTTCTCTGTTTCACCATTAAAATATTTCTATGATATCTATTTGCTCTGCACCAACCGTACTAGTATCCCAACCCGTGTCATGTGTTGACTATAAAATGATCCTTTGCCCAATGTCATGAAATGATCCATTACTTGGTCTCACGAAACGATCTATTAATCGATCGGCTAACTACGAGTCCTAACTCGGTCATGTCTCTGTGTCATACGGCCCTATCACGAATGTAGTTGCCTGTGCTAGGTCCACCATAGGGTGTATCAAGCCCTAGGGTGCCAACCACCGACACGAATCAAGCACGCACAATGTAAACCTACCGGTGCCCAATGCCTGCTTTTTCAACTCCGCACTACGTGCACAACCATAGTCCGCCTGAACCTACAATGGCGCACCAACTCAGCCGTCGTTCTGGTCGCTTACAATCAGCCCAGTAATCGTGCCCTACCCTGCCTAGTTCCAGGGTACCATGATACATCTAGTGGGTTACTGCTGAAAAGGACCGCGTAACTAGGGTTTCCGTCCAGCAGGTTAAGTGTTGTCATTTAAATTCAGACTTAACCCGATCAGTCTAGCATGTCAAGTTGGTTAAGTGTGGTCATTCAAGTTCGTGACTTAACCCGTCTACGTGTCATGTCAAATTGGCTAAGTGTTATTGTTCAAGTTCATGACTTAGCCCTACGAATCATGTGTCAAGTTGGTTAAGTATGTTCAAGCGGTTCGTGACTTAACCCTACCAAACCATCGTGTCAAATTGGTTAAGTATATTCAAGCTGTTCGTGACTTAACCCTACCAAACCATCGTGTCAAATTGGTTAAGCATATTCAAGCAGTCTGTGACTTAACCCTATCAAGTCATCATGTCAAATTGGTTAAGTATATTCAAGCGGTTCATGACTTAACCCTATCAAGTCATCTGGTCAAATTGGTTAAGTATATTCAAGCGGTTCGTGACTTAACCCTACCAAACCATCGTATCAAATTGGTTAAGTATATTCAAGCGGTTCGTGACTTACCCCTACCAAGTCATCGGGTCAAATTGGTTAAGTATATTCAAGCGGTTCGTGACTTACCCATATCAAGTCATCGTGTCAAATTGGTTAAGTATATTCAAGCGGTTCATGACTTAACCCTGTCAAGTCATTAATTCATTAATGCACCCCAACCTCTCACATCAGACCTGTTGTTGTGGTCACTGGATATGCCGGGCGATTCCGGGCAGAATTTCACCACAATTCAGTCTGACCTCGGGTTTTCAAGTGCGATATGACCAACTACCCACATTGGATCATATTGTTTGCAGTAACTGGATTTGCCGGGCGGTTCCGGGCAGAATTACACTGCAAACTCAACCCAACCTCGAGTTGGCCATTTTCTAATTCATTATAAATGTCATGTCCATGTTCAAGTTTCATGTCAAGTTCGTGTCTAGTTTCATGGCGAGTTTCAGGTCAAGCTTCATGTTTTCACTTATGCCTATTATCAAGTTAATGATTCATATTCCTAACCAATTCAGGTTTTGCCTAGTCTACCCAATCGTATTTCCATCGCATGTAAACGTGAATCTATTTAAATTACAAGCAAATCCAACCTAGAAATAAGGGAATAACATCAAGCTATGATAGGCGGAAAGGACGAGCATAAAGCGATAAAAGGGATTTCAAGACTAGCATGATATAACTTGAGATAATTGGTTACAACACCACTGACATATAGAATAATAATCCCAAAACATTTAGGATTACAGATCTAGCATAATAGGGGAATAATCAGGAACATCATGATAAAGTTTTACATAAGGATAGGCATAAGATGATAGTACAAAACTTGTGAATAAACCGATTCAATATCATAGTCATGACAGTATTATGGACATGAAATGTTTTGAATAATAAACTACAATAGTCATAGTGAATCATAAGTGGTTAATCACCATATTCATGGATAGTTACCCAAATTAGTTCTAGGCAACTACTCTAACAGTCATAGGAAATCAAATGTAATAGTTTCCAAGTCATGGCCATAGACAATAGTCTTATGTTCTCGGTCATATGCATAGTCATAGTCTTATGTTCTCAGTCATATGCATAGTCATAGTCACGATCTCATGTTCAAGTCAAAGGCTAAGGCATAGTTTTATGTTCAAGTCATACATAGGTCCAATTCCAATTTATAATATGAATAGAAATATTCCCACAAGTTAAATCCAAGAATTCATGTTACAATCTAGCGTTTGAATAATACTAGATCCAATAACATGAATTCGCATGATTCAATCGATAAGAAATAACCCAAAATCATAGATTCAAGAAGAGACAAGAACAAATCTAAAAGAAAATCAAGCTTAGGTCCAATTTCATTTCATTCCATGTCCAAATCTCAATTAACAAGTTTAAATCTCAAAGTAACTAGAACTTACATTGATTGGCTAAGAGAGGACAAATCGATTCGTTGTCGCATTGAAACGTCTAACTTGATTAATCTTCTGATTTGATTCAATATGGTCTAGGCGTAGTTGCTTGAAGCCGTTGAATCTTTACTTGAATCCTAACTAGATTTGAATCTCTTCTTGAAAGACTTGAACAACATTTCCTCGTCTCAGACTTATGTATTATTTTATTCTTCTTCTCAGAGGCAGCATAAGGAAAAAATGAAATGGTGTAGAGAGAATGAGGCGAGAGGCTGTTTATATAGGATTAGGCAGACGAACCTATGCAGAAAACAAGACCAGGTACATCAGAATGCACCCAGTCCAAAAAGCAGATTCAGGGGACCAGGTCGACACCCAAGTCGACTGCGCAGTCGACCTGGTCCTAGGGGTGTCGACTGCCCAGTCGACTCCCCAGTCGACCTGGGTGCTGGGCGGGAAATTTCCTGCTCAGTCTGTCTGGGTTTTGAAATTCGAATTTGAACTTGAAATCCGAACTGTTTTGAATTCTGAAAATTTTTGAAACTTCGGAGGGTCATATCTTCCTCATACGGACTCTGATTCTCGCAAACTCGGACTCGTTTCCAAGAAGAATTTCGAGACGAACGCAATGGCGCAACCCATTTTCCCTGATTCTTATTTAAAAATTTAATTCTGCCTTGATTTCTTGTTTTAACGTGTTATTAAAATTCGGGTTGTTACAACTGAGATGAAGAAACTGGTGTTATCCAAATTTAGGGTTAACACCCCCAGAAAAAAGATTTAACCATAGAACTCCCAGTTTTAGATAGGAAAAAAACTCAAACTCTATAGTTGCTAATGTTTTGGGGGTCCTACCGAAATGCTACCATAGGGCACTAAAGGTAAATTTCTTATTGTGAACAAAACATGTCATGAGCTTTTTTTTATTTTTGTATAGGAGACTTTTCCTTTTGTAGTATATTTCCCTAGAATTGTCTCGAGGTATTAGAATAGTTTCTCTGAGCATTCAAGGATCCCAAAACTTAACTCTAAGAAGTCGGATCTTCTTTAACAATCATCAAATGATACGTTTTCGTAGGTATTCCCTAGTTTCTCAAGGACCTAGTAGGATAGCGAGAATATAATCCTAACCCAATCGAGCATCTGGATCTAATAAGTCGCTCAATAAGGTGGTCCTGACGGAATTTTGGGTTACTACTATAGTTAATAAACTAACGGTAGTCACTTTTCCATGATCTAAGGATCTTAAGGGAGGTCATGGGTCAGGGTATGAAATAGATCTTATTATATATACAATTCATATATTGTACCTACAATATTAGCGAGTGATAATAATAATGTATTTAACTAAATTGAATTTCCCATAATTACCTTTACTGCCATGTGTTTCCTCTTTATTGAACTTATAACATTATAAAAATCTTTCCCCAAATTGATTTAGAAATAAGGGTTTCACTCCGCAATAAGAGATTTTTTTTTTTTGTAAATGAACTTAATGTCCCCATCTTGGTCTTCCGAGGTCCTATTTGTAGGAGCGGATTGACTTTCCTTCATCTTTGGTGTTGTCATCCAGTCTCGACTTTAGGGGGTTTCCAAGGGTCATACGAAAGCGTTTTTGACATCAGCTGCTAATATTTTTAGGATGTGCCCCTTTGGTTGCAGCTTGAACAGTTGCAAGAGGCATAGGTGTATGCAGACTCTCTACTTATAGTGGCAACTAATTTGAAACAGTGCTTTCTTTAGCATGGATAGGTCCAAGAGCTCTTTCCTTGAATTTTGAAATTTCTGACTGGCTTCTCCTTTGCTTTTTTTCTCTTAATGCTGTTGTGTATTTTAGGGTATGTTCCCTTTCAAAATCCTTGGTCGGGTGTAATAACCCGCATTCTACGCATCGCGGGATCGTAGAATATTTATTTCTTTCACATACGAAGTCGTATGGTCATGTAACTTTGGGAGACGACTATTGGGGTCATTTCCCATGTTCATGATTTTTCCCGATTTTTAAATGACCATTTTGCCCCTAGCTGTACTGTTTTGGAAATAACTTTTGACTGCAAAGGAATTTTGACCTGAAACCACCTCCATTAGATTTTTTGATGGTTTACAATTCCGTAGATTGGTTACATTAGCCAAACGGACTTACCGTTTGGGAGATATGGCTGAAACAAGTTTCAGATAGTGAAAAACAGCTTAATTGGGCTTAACCGGGTGATTAACAGCTAGGCCCAATGAGGGATTTCGGGATTAGGGTTATGAGGAGGATGAAATCGATTAGGGAACTATCTTATTTTCATTTTTCAGCCGCCACTTTCATTCTTGAAACCCTAACAATGGCCTCCAACACCCAAATCAACTTCTAATCACTTTCTAATCAAGTTTTGGCTTAATCTGCAACAAATCAAAGAAGATCTTCACTAAATCAGTATTAGAGCTGCTGTTAGACATCAGTATTCTCCCAAATCAGCGAGGATTCAGTTCTGAAAATTTCAGTTGTGGCCAAGGTGAGTGATTAGCATTGTTTTGACACTAATTACAGTTAATTAAGGGTAATTAGTGAAGATTAGCGAATTTATACACTAATAAATTCTGGAAAAATATTTATAAATTCTAAAATAATATTTTAGACCTCTGTTAGAAATTTAGTTTGATTTGGTTAAGTTTTGCTAATCATACCATTAGTTTTGCCTAAACATGCTTATGGGAAAATATGGGATTTTGGCTATGTTTGATCTATTTTAACCTATCAAGTTATTGTTTTGATGTTTGTTGTTGATGTTACATGTTTCTATGACTGTGTGGTATGATTTGTGATTGTCTAGAAGTGTTAGATTAATCGAAAACGCCGTCGAGTGGCATAAACAATCGTTGGAAGAAGTTGCAGGAAATTGACCGATCTAGATCGGATCGGAGGAAGGACATCCGAACCGCATCACCCTCCAAGCAGTGTATCCACGATACGATCTGAAAAATTGGGAAGCAGCTTCTCCGACACGACCCGCCTAGCCACCTCCGAACCGAACCGATGCATAGCGATTGGACTTGAAGAACCCGACCCGATCCGCACGGAGATGATGATGACCGACCCGATCCACCTGGAGGTGATGATGACCGATCCGAACTGCCACAGGGTGAGGACACCGACCCGATCCGATGGGGGTAGCTCGATGGATCCGAATTGAGATGCTTGGACTCGAGACACGAATCATGATCCGACTTTGAAGTATAGACTGAAGTAAAGAACCGATCCGGAGAAGACCAATAACCCGAGATGCAAAGGTAGTCCAAATGGGAAGTTTGTACTCAGGATCCAGTTGGGAATCAATGAGTCGGCATCATGAGTTAGGCTTTACTACGGGACGTGTGCTAAGGGGTCGTCGATGTCTGTAACTTTGAATAACTATGTGTATGGAGTATGTGAACGGATTCAGGGCCACAGTAGCCTAGGTATGACTAAAGGGCTATAGACCAATGAAGTGGGGTCATTTGTAAAGACTTAGTCATGACTCCATGTGGTAAGCTTGGTAGTAGCAGTAGTTGTACAAGTCAAACTCCGTCACTACTTCGATGGGTCTAGTGATTGACAGTGGTGGACATCGTATGCTTTATGCACTGAGTGAGAGATGTGAGGATGGTTGCTATGTTTGATTTGTTTGCCATCGCTATGACATGCACACTCCCACCCCCGTATGCTAGTACACCATATGCTAGTGGCACCTTAGAGTGTTGTACAGTATGTAGTGCTAACTCTTTGGTTGCAGGTCCAGATTCAGGTATGGTTTAGTATACCTATTATTGTTCTGTTTAGCTGCTTATCGCTCATACCAGACTTTTTGTCTAACCCAGAGTTTTATGTCTCTTCTTATTACTCTGGGTGCTCTCACGAGCAGACTAGAGATAGGTTAGCTGGGTATGCGCGGGTAGCTGATCCAGAGACGAGCAGGAGGCTTCCACGTATGATATATGTATTATTCTCCCTGTGTTGTTGAAGATCACTGCTTGGGCATTAGTAGTGCATCTTCTACTTTAGCTTTCTTTTGTTTAGAGACAGTAATTTGGAAAGTTGTAATAAGCTGTATTTGGATTTCCGCTGCTATGTTGGTTTAGTTTTCAGCTTATGCACTGTCTTGCCTGTTTTATGTCAAGATTATGTTATTGTTATATTTTGTTCCATGCGCTGTGAGACATTCTACAGGTTCCTTGTTAGTTCATTTCCTTCTTTCCTTTCTTTGACGACCGTTCCGTGCTAGTCGGGCATGTGTACAGCGCACCTTCGGAGGAAATGCAGGCTGGTGCGGGGCGGGCCGTCACATTTGGTATCAGAGCCAGGTTGTGTAGTTAACCTAGGGAAGTCATCAGGGAGAGTAGTATATGTATATAGAGCGCGTATTTGTGATTATTTTGGTTTTCAAAAGCTATATATATATATACTATTAGTATAGCTAAGGGTAAAGTCGCACTGCACTAGCACCACTATGGAGATGGTTAATCGTCTTCTCTTTAAAGATTGAACGATGAGCCGATACATAAGAGGTGCCGGTAGAGGAGCGAATAATGGGAATGTTGCTGACATGAGGACGATGTTTACTGACCTCATGAGAGATATGCTTAGGGATGTGCAGAGGGCAGCTCCCGATGGTGGCAATGGTGGTGGTCCAATAGTGCAGGCGCCTAGGGCCGATTTCGCCAAGCTGAATAAGGATTATACTAGTCTTAGTGGGAAGTCGTTCCACGGAACTGAGTCGGCTATGGATGTTCACGATTGGTTGGATAGTTGCGAACGTATCTTTGAAGATTCGGGTATCGAGGATGCGATGAAGAGAAGGCTAGCATCCCGTCAGGTGCAAGGACGGGCAATGAATTGGTGGAATTCTATAAAGGCGGCTACTCCCGAGGATCAGATTACTTGGGAGCAATTTAAGGTTCGCTTTAGCGAGAAGCTCATTCCAGCTGCCCAGAAGTCAGTGTTATTTAAGAGATTCTTGGAACACAAGAAGAATGGCAGAGCTGTCTCGGAGTATATTGTTGAATTCGACACTTTTCGAAGTATGGGTTATCTCTTATTGATACTGCCGAGAAGAAGAACGAGAAGTTCATAAATGGCTTGGATCAGTACTTGGGGGAGAGGCTTATTAACCACATCGATGAGACGTTTGAATCGATTGTGGGGAAAGCATTGAGGTTAGAGAGTCTTTACCCTAAGTCAATGACTGAGGTTGCATCTACAGAGGAGCCAAAACCACAAGAAAGTGGTGGGGGCAAGAGAGGTTCTCAGAATAAGAGGAAGCAGAACCAGAACAAGGATGGCCAGAAAAAGAATAAGAAAGACGTTGAGTGCTTCAGCTGTGGTAAGAAGGGCCATTATGCTAGTAATTGTCGGGCCAAGCCAGCGGATAGGAAGTGCTTCAACTGTGGCCAAGTGGGACATCACAAGGACAAGTGTCCGCAACCCCCTAAAGAAAAGCAGATGGTGAAAGCATATGCCCTTAATGTTATTCCTTCTTCGTCGAATTCCCCAACCGCGACGGAGAAGGGAAAGAATGTCGTCATTCAAGGTATGCTTTCTGTTTATGATGTTCCTGTAAGAGTTTTGTTTGATACCGGGGCTTCCAGTTCTTTCATATCTAGTGACCTGGTAGATAGGTTGGGATTGGAACCCGAGATTGTCGATAGACCTTTACTAGTGACGAACCCGATTGGTGGTTCGACTAGCCTTAGAATGATTTGTCGTAATGTGGTCTTATCGAATCATGGATGCATGTTTGTTTGTGACTTTTTTATTTTGGGCTTTACTGGGTTTGGCATTATTTTGGGAGTCGACTGGCTCCAAAGATACGGGGTGGTGGTAGACTGTGAGGGCTTTTTGGTGATAGCTAGAGCGGATGATGGGCGGAGGGTAGTGCTTGGTGGTCTACCTGGTGATGGAGTAATGTCAAGTTTTCTAAATTCCCTCGACATCCCGCATAGTGAGTTGTCAGGGTTGCCCATGGTTGGCCAGTATCCAGATGTCTTCGAGGAAGTGACTGGGCTTCCACCACACCGAGAGATTGAGTTCCGTATTGATATGGTGAAAGATGCCAGATCTATAGTGATGCCACTACGTCGTATGGAACCAAGGGAGCAGCGAGAGCTCGAGGTGCAAGTCAGCAATATTTTGAAGAAGGGATTTATCAGAAGGAGTGTTTCTGAATGGGGAGCACCAGTTGTGTTTGCTACCAAGGCGTATGGTTCCCTTCATTTGTGTGTAGACTACCGCGAGTTGAATAATGTGACGAGGAAGAACAAGTATCCTCTACCGCGGATAGATGATTTGTTTGATCAGTTGAGTGGCGCGAGAGTATTTTCTCAGTAGGATCTCATGACAGGTTTTCATCAACTTAGAGTGGAAGCTGAGAGTATAGCTAAAACGGCATTACGGACACCGTCTGGATTTTATGAGTGGTTGGTCATGCCATTCGGGCTGACCAATGCTCCAGCATATTTTGTGGATCTTACGAATAGGGTATTCAGAGATCAGTTGAATAAGTTTGTCCTTGTGTTCGTTGATGACATTTTGGTATATTCGAGGATAGAGGAAGAACACAAAGAACATTTAAGAATAGTGATGGAGGTGTTGAGAAAACACCAGTTGAAAGCAAAGTTTTCTAAGTGTCACTTCTGGAGGAGGGAAGTGAGATTCTTGGGCCATGTTGTTTCAGAGAGTGGTATTGCCGTGGTTCCTGCGAAGGTGGCTACGGTACAAGATTGATCTACGCCCAAGAATGCAACGGACATAATAAGTTTCTTGGGATTAGCTGGATATTATCGTAAGTTTATCCAAGATTTCTCCAAGATAGCAGCACTGTTGACTCAGTTAACCAAGAAGAATCAAGCTTTCGTCTGGGACGAAATGTGCGAGAATGCATTCAAGAGTCTAAAGGAAAAGTTGACGCACGCACCAGTGTTAGTCATTCCTTAGGGGAATGAATATATGACGGTATACACGGATGCCTGTGGTACCGGACTAGGTGCTGTATTGATGCAAGGCGGTAGGGTTGTAGCTTATGCAAGTCGGCAATTGAAACCGCATGAGAGAAGATACCTAACCCATGATTTGGAATTGGTAGCGATCGTGTTCGCGTTGAAGATGTGGAGACAATATCTCTTGGGAGAAAGATTTGAGTTGTTTACCGATCATAAATCGTTAAAGTATCTCTTCTCCCAAAAGGATCTAAATCTCCGACAGCAAAGATGATTAGAATTCTTGGCTTCCTATGATTTCGATATCGCATACACACCCGGAAAGGGCAATGCGGTAGTTGATGCATTGAGTAGAAGACATGCCAGTTTAGGGGCTATGTTTCTTGAATGGAAGCAACTAGAGTACATCGCTGGGTATGATTTCAGACCAAAGTGCGAGTTGAATCCAGAAATGTTAGCAAGTTTGACGATCAGACCCACTTTGATTGAGCAGATCAGCTCTAGTCAGAGGGACGATCCTAACCTATTGGAAATCATCTCCAAGTTAGAGATGGGTATCGATGAGGAGATGAACAAGTATGGGCTTGATCGATATGGATGGCTTAGAAAGAATAGAAGACTAGTTGTACCCAATGTGAATGGATTGAGAGATGAAGTGCTTAGAGAATGTCATCACTCAAAACTGACTATACACCCCGGCGGTAACAAGATGTACCGAGACATGAAGCAGACCTATTACTGGGAAGGGATGAAAGGAGACATTGGGTAGTTTATATCCAAATGCATGAACTGCCAGCTAATTAATGCTGAGCAAAAGAAGCCTAGTGGTTTGTTACAACCATTAGAAATTCCAGAATGGAAATGGGAACAAGTGTCAATGGATTTCATTGATGGGTTACCAAGGACTAGATCGGGCCATGATAGCACTTGGGTGATTGTGGACCGATTGACCAAGAGTGCAAGATTTATACCCATCAAGTCGAATAGGACGGCAGCTAAGTTAGCTGAACTATATGTAAAGTGGGTAGTGAGATTTCATGGAATACCCAAAGGCATTGTGAGTGACCGAGATCCGTTGTCCACTAGTGGATTTTGGAAGAGCTTACAAGAGGCGTTAGGATCAGAATTACATCTCAGTACCGCGTATCATCCTCAAACTGATGGTCAAACAGAGAGGGTGAATCGTATATTGGAAGATCTCTTGAGAGCTTGTGAATTGGATTTTGATGGATCACGGGATGACCATTTGCATCTAGTAGAGTTTGCATATAATAATAGCTACTAATCCAGTATCGGTATGGCTCCTTTTGAAGCTTTGTACGGAAGACCGTGCAACTCACCGTCATGTTGGGTAGAAACCGGTGAGAAGTGTGTGCTTGGACCCGATGTGATAAGAGAAACTTCAGCTAAGATTAAGATTATCCAATAGCGAATGAAGGCTGCCCAAGATAGGCAGAAGAGTTATGCTGATAAGACGAGGAGAGAATTAAAGTTCTCCATTGGTGACTTGGTGTTTGTCAAGATTTCTGCGTTGAAGAGCGTGATACGATTTGGCAGGAGAGGCAAATTAGCACCAAGATTTGTTGGTCCATTCCCAGTTCTTGAGAAAATTGGGAATTTGGCGTACAAAGTTGAATTATCAGAGAAGATGGCAGGAGTTCACAACGTATTTCATGTTTGCCAGTTAAGAAAGTTCGTGCACGACCCAGATGTGACTATTTCACCTGATCAGTTGGATGATATCGAAGTTGAACCCGAGGCGGTTGGGAACCGCAAGCCTATACGTATTGTTGGGAACGAAACGAAGCAACTCCGAAGGAAAGCGGTGAAACTAGTCAAAGTCCAGTGGGGCGAGAATGAGGATGACTGTACTTGGGAGACAGAGGAGAGCATTAGGAAGGCGTATCCAGAACTCTTCGCTTGGTAAGATTTAACTTCGATTTGGTCTTTCCGCATGCTAGGATATGCTTGCTTGTTTGTTTTGCATGGTTGATTGTTTTATATGATTGGTAGGCATGCGGGATCCTTTGTATGTTTTGGATTAAGGAATTTCGGGGACAAAATTTCTTAAGGGGAGAAGAATGTAACAGCCCACATTCTACGCATCAGGGGAACGTAGAATATTTATTTATTTCACATACGAAGTCGTATGGTCATGTAACTTTGGGAGACGACTATTGGGGTCATTTCACATGTTCATGATTTTTTCTGATTTTTAAATGACCATTTTGCCCCTAGCTGGTATTGTTTTGGCAATAAATTTTGACTGGAAAGGAATTTTGACTTGAAACCACTTCCATTAAATTTGTTTGATGGTTTACAATTCAGTAGAGTGGTCACATTAACCAAACGGACTTACGTTTGGGAGATATGGCTGAAACAAGTTTCAGATAGTGAAAAACAACTTAATTGGGCTTAACCGGGTGATTAACAGCTAGGCCCAAAGGGGGATTTTCGGGATTAGGGTTATGACGAGGCTGAAATCAGTTAGAGAACGATCTTATTTTCATTTTTCAGCCGCCACTTTCATTCTTGAAACCCTAACAATGGCCTCCAACACCCAAATCAACTTCTAATCACTTTCTAATCAAGTTTGGGCTTAATCTACATCAAATCAAAGAAGATCTTCACTAAATTAGTATTAGAGCTGCTGTTAGACATCATTGTTCTCCCAAATCAGCGAGGTTTCAGTTCTGAAAATTTCATTTGTGGCAAAGGTGAGTGATTAGCATTGTTTTGACACTAATAACAGTTAATTAAGGGTAATTAGTGAGGATTAGCGAATTATACACTAATAAATTCTGGAAAAATATTTATAAATTCTAAAATAATGTTTTAGACCTCTGTTAGAAATTTAGTTTGATTTGGTTAAGTTTTGCTAATCATACCATTAGTTTTGCCTAAACAAGCTTATGGGAAAATATGGGATTTTAGCAATGTTTGATCTATTTTAACCTATCAAGTTATTGTTTTGATGTTTGTGGTTGATGTTACATGTTGCTATGACTGTATGGTATTATTTGTGATTGTCTAGAAGTGTTAGATTAATCGAAAACGCCGTCGAGTGGCCTAAACAATCGCTGGAAGAAGCTGCAGGAAACAGGCCGATCCGGATCGGATCGGAGGAAGGACATCCGAACCGAATCGCCCTCCAAGCAGTGTATCCATGAGACGATTTGAAAAATTGGGAAGCAGCTTCTCCGACCCGACCCGCATGGCCACCTCCGAACCGAACCGATGCATGGCGATTGGACTTGAAGAACCCGACCTGATCCGCTTGGAGATGATGATGACCGACCCGATCCGCCTGGAGGTGATGATGACCGATCCGAACCGCCACAGGTAAGGACACCGACCCGATCCGATGGGGGTAGCTCGACCGATCCGAACCGAGATTCTTGGACTCGAGACGCGAATCATGATCCGACTTTGAAGTATAGACTGAAGTAAAGAACTGATGCGGAGAAGACCAATAACCTGAGATGCAAAGGTAGTCCAAATGGGAAGTTTGTACTCAGGATCAAGTTGGGAATCAATGAGTCGGCTTCATGAGTTGGGCTTTGCTGCGGGACGTGTGCTAAGGGGTCGTCGATGTCTGTAACTTTGAATCACTATGTGTAGGGAGTATGTCAATGGATTCAGGGCCACAGTGGCCTAGGTATGACTAAAGGGCTATAGACCAATGAAGTGGGGTCATTTGTAAAGATTTGGTCATGACTCCATGTGGTAAGCTTGGTAGTAGCAGTAGTTGTACAAGTCGAACTCCGTCACTACTTCGATGGGTCTAGTGATTGACAGTGGTGGACATCGTATTCTTTATGCACTGAGTGAGAGATGTGAGGATGGTTGCTATGTTTGATTTGTTTTCCATCGCTATGACATGCACACCCCCACCCCCCGTATGCTAGTACACCATATGCTAGTGGCACCTTATAGTGTTGTACAATATGTAGCGCTAACTCTTTGGTTGCAGGTCCAGGTTCAGGTATGGTTTAGTATACCTGTTATTGTTCTGTTTAGCTTCTTATCGCTCATACCAGACTTTTTGTCTGACCCAGAGTTTTATGTCTCTTCTTATTACTCTGGGTGCTCTCACAAGCAGACTAGAGACAGATTAGCTGGGTATGCACGGGTAGCTGATCCAGAGACGAGCAGGAGGCTTCCACGTATGATATATGTATTATTTTCCCTGTGTTGTTGAAGATCACTGGTTGGGCATTAGTAGTGCATCTTCTACTTTAGCTTTCTTTTGTTTAGAGACAGTAATTTGGAAAGTTGTAATAAGCTGTATTTGGATTTCCGCTGCTATGTTGGTTTAGTTTTCAGCTTATGCACTGTCTTGCCTGTTTTATGTCAAGATTATGTTATTATTATATTTAGTTCCATGCGCTATGAGACATTCTACAGGTTCCTTGTTAGTTCATTTCCTTCTTTCCTTTCTTTGACGACCGTTCTGTGCTAGTCGGGCATGTGTACAGCACACCTTTGGAGGAAATGCAAGCTAGTGCGGGGCGGGCCGTCACCTCGGGAAGCCTGGAATTAATGCTCTTTCGGTTAAGACCGAAGGGGGCTTTTGGTATGGAAAGGAAAATTTCACTTTCTTTTTTTTTACTTCAGAAGGATATTGCCAAAATCTTGGTCCCCCATCCTTTGGAATGCCACTGGCTCTCACTCCCTTTCACTTTGATTTTTACTCTTGACCTACCTTGGTTATTTTTATGCTAAGATTTTCCCCTAGTGAAGGGGTGTTCTTTACTTTTCAAGATAACCATTATAATTGGCATTTCGCTTTTGGGAACGTACTACAACAAAATATGATATTAATAATGCAATTTAATAATGCGTTATTATGAAGGATTAATATTTACATTTATTTATTTACTTCCCTGGTGATTTGGCTTTAACCATATCACATGTAACACTCCCATCAAGAAGTTGTTCATAGTCTCCTTCCAACTACACGAATTATTTTCTCTCTCACTCCAAAACCAGATCGTTTGGCTCCATTCTCATCACTCGATCAAAGAAAGCAAACTCCTTCCATCTATTTTACACATTATCAACATAAGCTGATTTTCCGGACACCTTTTTATATAAAACTCTGGCTTTTTGTAATTTGAAACCAACTGCAGTGATCCTCTGGCCGAGGGACAGACTGGGAGGGTCAATAGGGTTCTCGAGGATTTATTGAGACTGTGTATCCTATACTTCGGAGGGACTTGGAAGGGGTATTTCCCATTGGTTGAGTTTTCCTACAATAATAGTTATCAGTCGAGTATTGGTATGGCCCTATTCAAGGAACTTTATGGATGACCTTATAGATCACGGACGTGTTGGTGGGAGTCTACAGACAGACATTTACTTGGCCCTGACATTGATAGATCAATTTCTTAGAAGATAGACCTTATTCGCAAACATATGAAAGTAGCTCAGGACATGAAGAAGTCATATGCTGATTAGAGGAGGACTGACTTAGAGTTTTAGGTAGGAGATATGGTCTTTATCAAGGTGCCACCTTTGAGGATTATTGTTTGCTTTCTCTCGGTAGGGAAGTTGGCGCCAAGGTTCGTAGGGCCCTTCCCCATAGTTGAGAGGATAGACCAGATGGCCTATAGAGTTAGACTACTAGAGAGGCTGACAAGAGTTTACGACGTCTTTCATGTTTCCCACTTAAGAAATTGTCTACATGATTCAGCCGAGGTAGTAGAGCCAAGTACCCTTGAAGATATTAAAGTTGAAAAGGAGGCATCGTTTAGGAAAGTTCCTACCTGTATTCTTGGATCGGAAGTTAAGAAGATATGTAACAAAGAGATCAAGTTAGTGAAGGTGCAATGGGGAGAAGACAGTGACGATGCGACATGGGAACCCGAAGACAAGATTCGTGCTTCTTACCTTTTTTTATCTTTGAGAGTACATTCTTAATTTCTTTCTATGCTCTTGAATTCGAGTTTATTTTTCCCATCGTTTGGACCTTGATCCTTAGGTAGAAGCCTATGGTTGAAAACATGTATTTGAGACAAGTTATGTTTAATGGTTGCAAGTGGATGAAAGTGTTTTCTAATGGATGCAGTGGATGCATATACACATTAGGCACTAGATCAACTAATGCACTTACATATTGCATATGGATATGTGTGCATTTTTGTTCTTATTTTTATGGATGGAAATGGTTGAATCATCAATTAAACGTTGCATTTTGGGTGAATGATTTTTGCACGCATATGGAACTTTTATCTACTATTAGGATTCTCTTGCATACATATTGGATACATGGCACAAACATATATTGCATTAAGGAGGTCAACTGAATCAGTAGACCGACTGATTTACGCATTAGTATAGGGACATATACACAACACCTTTGCATATGTTCATACAAGGCATTAGAAATTTTAAGGACAAAGGATACTAGTGGTTGATGGATGAGTTGATGTGTTATGACCCGAAAATCCGGTCCAATTTGAGCTGACCAAAAACACAAGTCCAACCCCAAATTAAACTGAAAATCAGGAATTAATAGAAAGAAAAATAGAGGGTGAGGAAAGATAAGATAGAAACTTAGAATAGAAGAAGAAGAACACAATATCAGAGTAACACGAATCTCACAGCGGAACGAATAAATATATTTCATAACATAACTTTGAAATATAAATCTGTACTTGAATATCCATACCATTATCAAAGTACAGCACTTACAACACATTGAAAATAAATATAGCTATAAAATCCTGAAGCCTCCTGCTCCAAGCTCTTCCAGTATATCTGTAAATCCCGACTACTTGACTGCCTGCACAAATTTAGGCACCCATGAGTTTAGGGAAACAAACAAATAAACTCCGGGTCAGTCATGCGACTGGTGTGAGTAAAACAAGTTAAAACAGTTCAAGCAGGTAATCGATATCTCATAAGACCACGCCGTATAACGGAACGGAGTTTCCCTTATGAGAATCCAAATATCTTTATATCAAAAACCTTTCGATATTATAATAATGTCTATCAACACAATATAATAATCATTTAGCAGAAACGCTTTCATCTCACGTTCTACATATATAGTATACAATCAAAACTGCAAGCACGTATTGGGTAAATGGATTTCCAACTATGACAAGGTATGGAACCACCTTTCGCTAGTGTACCTCTAGAAAAGAATACACTGGGTTCAACAAGAACATCTTGCAAACCGACCATACATGGCCGACCACTCATTTCGCTTGAGTGTATCGAATGTATATCACCAATGGCTGGGATCAGCAACCGTTTCCCGAATGGGACAGCATCAACAATAGATTTTTAGAAATAAATGAAACTCTAGATCAGGTGATTATACACCCTAATTCGGTGCGACCGACTTAGCCATGCTGCCTGCACGATTTCTGTCATTTACCGGTTGATGAGGCTTGAGGTTACGCTTTATCATCACACCAGATTCACTTCGAATGTCACATCGTCACATCCATCAAACCATCGATTGACGTCTACAACCATACATTACGTGTCAGCTAAAAGAAGTTTCCTTCTCCCCTTCCACTCTTGGTACGGTTGAAGAAATCAATGTGCGTGACCTTTCTGGAAATACTCTATCAGACATTCATCCATACAAGTCATCCAGGAACAGGATGAACCGAAGGCACTATTCAGTATATCCATCTTAGACACTGTTATCTAAGACTTATACAATAGCCCTTGCACTTTACTCCGTCTTCAATTATCTTTGGCATATATGATTCGCAACGCTTATGCCAATACAGAGTGGTTCTTTGGATAATAATCCAACCGGTCTCTCCATATTAACAACGTTAAAATGGTCAAAACTTCGATAGTCTCTGATTTAACCATCAAAGAAAAACAGGTGTGCAAACAACGATATTATTTCCAGATGGAAATTCTATCGATCAAACATCATTTAACATTTATATCCTTAGTTCATTTTTCATCTCATGTTTCCCTATATTCAACATTTCTTATTTTCTAAATTTAGAAAATATATGTTATTACCCTTGGAAAACATTTCCATTTCTTGTTTTCTATATCAGAAAACATTTCTGGTTCTTATTTGGAAAACATTTCCAAAACTCCTTCATAGGGCTTAGACAGATGTTTAAACAAACCATCGCGATGCCAACTCAAACCATTTCCTTTAATTACTAAATTCACTTAACCATCCTTTACTACCGAACCTTAACCATTCCTTAGTTAAATACAAAGCCAATCAAGTTGGGGTAGAACTACCTCTCAGACCTTAACTGAACAACATTTCTAACTTCGAAATAGGCAAAGTTCACTTTATATTTCTTTAACTAACTTCCTTACTTAACCTTTCTTTCGAGTAAATATATTTTCTTAACTCTTTTCAATTAACTCTATTCGATTAACTCCTTTAGATTAACTCTATTCACTTAAATCATGTCGTTTATTCGATAACTTCTCTAACTCTATTCGAATAAACTATATTCGATTAACTCCTCTAATTCCATTCGAATAAACTATATTCGATTAACTCCTCTAACTCCATTCGAATAAACAATATTCGATTAACTCCTCTAACTCCATTCGAATAAACTATATTCGATTAACTCCTCTAACTCCATTTAACTCCATTCGAATAACTAATATTCGATAACTCTATTTAACTCTTCTTCGAATAACTAAAATTCGATAACTCCTTTTTCTTTATTCGAATTACTAATATTCGATTAACTCAATTGATTCTATTCGATTAACTCCTTTATTTTAACTCTATTCGATTAATTCTAACTGGTTAACTCTATTCGAATAACAAATATTCGATTAACTCCATTCAGCTAACTCGACTCGACTAACCCCTTTTCTAATAACTAATTCGATTTACTAACTTTCGAATACCATATTTGATTTAACACCTTTCGAATAACTATATTCGATTTAACTCCTTTCGAATAACTATATTCGATTTAACTCCTTTATTCTCTTTATAAAGATTTCTTTTTTAACAATATTTATTCATTTTTAAAGATTTACTTTTAGTAACGGTTCTCCACTTTAAAATGATTTCCTTCTTATAACAATTTCCTTTTTATAATGTTTATTCATTTTCTAAATATCTCCTATTTATAAATATTCCAATTTATAAATATTTCTTATTTATAAATATTCCATTTATAAATATTTTATTTTCTAATATCACTTTGAAAATATTCCCTTATCAACATTTCGGTAGGTTATGGTATTTAACATATCAAATCATGATGATCAGTATCGTCCCAACACATATAATCGACAAAAGATTATATATCACATCATATATCCCAATATATGAAAAATAGTAAAATAACTGTTGAGGAATCCAGTCGGATTCCTCCAACCTGTTTCCCTGCATCACAGATGTTAAACAATATAGATAACATCGCTTTCTGTTTCGTATGATATATTCTGTTAAACAGAATCAATATAGAAATTCAACTAACTGACTAGCGGTTCAATCCAACAGTCAACACACAGTCAATCAGCCAATATTTAACAGTTCTAAAAATACAATATGAAATTATAAATTGTTCAGAGTTAGTGAGATTTACTCACATTTGCAGTTCATCGTTAAAGAACGATAAACTGTTATTTGATTTGAATCAAACAATTTATTTCGCAATAAATTCAAATGAGCACCAATCCACTTCCAGTCAGTCCCACTGCGTAGCCACCGTCCATACGATCCTAACGGATCTTGTTTCGTCAGATTCCGATAACATATGACAAAGATATATAATTTATAAGTCACACTAGCATTTAACTTTTAATTAATCTTTAAAACAATGTTAGTGGGCCTCTCACCCATTTTACACTCTTGGTCCATTCAGGAAAAAGACCACCCGCCCAACCTCTTTCTTCCCCAAACCAAAATTCACGTCTCCAGGCATTTTACACAGCACCATTCCCATATCGTCGGATCCTCCATTCTCCTTCTTCGGACCACCGTTCAACCAACGAAGACCACCACTAAAATCCTCCTTCCCGCCTCTCCCTCCTCCACCTAACTACAATGAACTCGCTGCTACTGTAGAACCCGCGTCGAAGGTCAGCTACCGCGCATCGAGCGACCTTAATCCATGCCAAACTCCCTCAAAATTTGCCAAACTTTGCTACTTCATCCACTCAACCCGAAAACAACATCCACTACTTGCATTAACATCTCAAACTCTCTGAAATCCGAACCCTAGGAGCTACTGTGAACAGCCGACATTGACAGAACACATCTCGAATGCCAGAATACTTATATAAGACCGAACTATGAATTCAAAGACTATCGTTTTATGAATTATAGATTTTTGGTTGGATTATAGTGGATTTAAGAAGAAAAAGATTTGGTTTTTGAGAAGGAAACTGACGGCCCCTTTTTCTTTGACTAGAAGAAAACATCTAATTAGGTTTAGAAAAGTATAAGGAGTATTTATAGGGTGCTTAGATATTTTTTTATTAGTTTATAATATTTTATTCAAGTCATTTTCTAATTTATCTCTCTTCTAAAAATTCCTGTAACCACATAAAATATTCAAAAATCACCCAACTGGACATGCAGCTACAGTTCGACATTACGGTCCCAGTGAAACTGGTTTCGTCGAATTCCGACTCCGTTTGCTCACACAGCGTATTTTTAACCGTTGAAATACTGACTGTTTTTCACTCTAAAAATCCGTACGGCCACACAGTGACTCTAAAAATCACCAAACTTGGAATCTAACAATAATTCAATATTGCGGATCCAATAAAATTTGTTTCATCGAATTCCGACTTCGTTTGCAAAAGTGGCTATTTTTAAAGCTCTAAATAGTCTATTTAAATATATTTAAATATAACTAAATTTAATAATTAAAAATAAATATTATCGTCTATATTCACAGTGGAATACCGTACAACTTCAGAATATTCCTATATGGATTTACAACTCGATATTACATCGTCAGAGTTACATCGATGTTCGCTTTCTATTTAAATCCTTATAAAAATTATAATTAAATCGTTATGGTCAGGGCGATGCATTTCTGAGAATTTAATTTGGACATAACTCAAAATTTACATGAAGAAATCCCAATATTTCTCTTCTACTAGAAAGATATACTCCACCAGCTCCATACGTTTCTTGTTTCACAGAAATCCGATTCAAAACGAATCCTGTATATTCAGTTGAAGTTCGAATCGCCAATTTACGAACTACAGCGCCATTTCAAGCTCGATTTTAATTATAATATAATTATACATTCAAACTGTCGTTTATATAATATATTCATTATTCAAATTCAATTCCAAACTGAATTAAATATCACAGATGATTCAGTTCACACCATATCGCCATTTCAGCCAATTCTGATTATTTCAGAATTAAATATATTATTTAATTTATTATTTTAATTAAATATTCATCATTATTTTATTCCACGACCATTTAATTCACTATATCACTATTTATACAATTAAATAAATTAATTATAATACCTCTGCAAATGCGCGTCATTACAATCTTCCCCACTTAAAATAATTTCGTCCTCGAAATTGCTAAGGCAGAGAACGACCCTATCGACTGATTAGAACATATTTGTTCACTTCTTAACTTCAGTTTCAACTGAACCAATTTAATTTCAATTAAATTATTAATTCATTCTTATCAACAAAAAATTTCAAAAATCCTGAAAATTTTCTAACGCCTTAACTCTTTGAAAAATGTCGCCAGCACCTCCTTTGTACTGGTCAATACGTCAAACTCCAACTTGCCTCTTTGGGCTATCTCTAACCCAAAAGAAAATCAAACAGCCAAGCGGCTCATCAAAATCTCATACCATATGAAATATAAACTTGTACCTTTTGTCGTCATACCATTTTATCATTTCCACCTGTTATCAATTCAGCGGATGCAAGGGTCATCCCAAAAAAATTCCAATCTGCTTTTATCCACAACACAACCATTCACTCATATCTGAGCCAAATATCATTTCAACTCGAGTTTCTTCTCGATTCCCAACTCTTAACTTGATTATCACATTACACTTCAGATTTGATTCTCACAATCCAATTTGTCTTGATATCATTCTAATTCAATCTCAGTTACCACTTTATTGGCTTTATTTTAATTCAATTTTGCTTTCACAAATTTCTGTTAAATTTGTTTTTAATTCAAACAGTCTTTCCCTGTGAGTTTTTAAACAGTTTACTCTTTTCAAAAATCAAATTTTCCTTTTGAACACGTCACTGAGCCCTTAATTAATATTCCATTAGTTAAATCACTTCTCTATTTCTTTATCAATATTTGTTAACCAAATATTTTCAATAACCATATTGGCCTTTTATGTTATTTGGAAAACATTTCCGAATATCGCCTTCCTTTATTTTCTAAGCTTTAGAAAATGTATGCTATTTTTAATTGGAAAATATTCCAATTACTTATCTCTTTTCCGATCTCGTTTATTTCTACACTTAGGAAATATTCTTTATTATATTTCCAAGCTTACACTTATTTGGGTTAAAACGGATGTTGTGTAAAACATCGTTACGACAACTCAAATACTATATTCAACTAACTCTTATTCAACATTGATCTTCGAGCTTGAAATCTTACTATTTATTTGTTAATAATGAAATCAATCAAGTTGGTGTATAACTACCTCTCAGACCTTGATTGAATAACATTTATAACGTCAAAACAGATATGACTACCTAGTCGAACAATCAATAGCATACAACCACTTATTCACTTTTAAACACGTATACGTTTCCTCTTTCTATTCTTACTAGATTTTATTCTTAGTCTTCCTTTTTGATTTTTACTATTCTATTTCTAAGTTCGTTTCCTTATCGACTTCTATATATATATATATATATATATATATATATATATATATATATATATATATATATATATATATATCGATACGTTGATTTTTTACTATCAAATTATCTTAAAAATATTCTAACTCCTTAAATTCCCAGAAAAATTATCCATAACCTCCTTTGTACCAGGAGCATCGGGATATTTCAAATAGCCTCCCATGGCCCTCACCAATCCAAAAGGAAAAAGAAAAAGCCAAGCGGCTAGCCGATACGGTGCATAAAATCTCATATATTAATTAAATACATACCTTTTCGTCGAGCATTCTATTTATATACCTTTATACCTTATACATACCTATCTCATGTATATTTATACCTGCCCAATCTATTTTAACTATACCTGATCGTTTTAACTTAATTCGTTAATTAATTTGTTAATTAACTCTTTAGTCTATTTCACTTTTATAAATGAACATGGCATGTTCAAATATATTTTAGCTTGCTTATTAACTAATTTGAATCCAAATTTCAAATTTAAGTTCTATATTCGATTTCGAATATCCATTTACAAATCCAATTCGCCTTTCAAAGTTCAACTTCAAATTCAAAACCCGATTAACTAATCCCTCTTCGACTTAGTTAATTCTATTCAATATCTATTCAAATTTTATATCACTTCTATTATTCAAATCTATATATCAAATTCTATAGTTTAAATTCCATTCGAATTCTGTATTCAAATTCTATATATTCAAATCCTATATTTGAATTCCTTTTGAATTCTATATTCAAATTCCATTTGAATTTTTATATTCAAATTCCATTTCACTTTCAATATTCAAATCCTATATTTGAATTCCTTTATATTTTCTATATACAAATTCTGTATTTGAATTCCATTGAATTTCATATATTCAAACTCACTTTGAATTTCTATATTCAATTTCTATTTCAAACTTTCTTTATTCATTCTTTATTATAAATCCCATTTTGAAATTCAACACAACTTGTCTTTCCCAAAACAATTTCAAAATAGTATCTCTGGTAGTAATTCGTCACTTATAACTCGAAAATGAATACTGATGATGCAGCTGTCATCATCAGAATCTATTTTCCAACGATCGAATAAGTTTAATACTATAAAACCATTTCTAAACATTTCCACTTTGAAATTCATTTCAAAATATAATCCACAAGGTTTGTAAAACAATTTAAAACCTCCCAGGATCTTAAATTTTCCTTATTTTTAATCCAAATCCATTTACAAACAATTATCTAATTTTTCCAAGATTTTAATTTAATTTCTGGTTTAAATTTCAGATTTAACTAATCTGATTTCACGTATTTCACTTATATGAATTCTGATTGGTTATTCACATAACCATTAAATTTATAATCTTACTCGATTATAATAACAACCAATATATAAAATTTTGATATATATATTTTCTCTATATCAAGATATACCTTGGGTAAACTTATTTTAATTTACCCTCTTTTCAAAACATACCGTGTCGACCCATCGTATTCAAGTGTTTAGTAACTCCTACCGATACAGTGGATCAAACTGATCGACCTGAACTCATAAACAACTCAACCAATAAATCTCCATCATATAAAACAAATTTTTATATCAATAACAAAACGTTCACTCGTATATATACACTCAACTCAATCTAGGGTATTACTAACCCCATCTCTACTAAGTCATGCCACAGAGCCAAGGTAATTCACTTAACTTAAGCTCTGATACCAACTGTAATGGCCCGAAAATCCGGTACAATTTGAGCTGACCAAAAACACAAGTCCAACCCCAAATTAAACTGAAAATCAGGAAATTAATAGAAAGAAAAACAGAGGGTGAGGAAAGATAAGATAGAAACTTAGAATAGAAGAAGAAGAACACAATATCAGAGTAACACGAATCTCACAGCGGAACGAATAAATATATTTCATAACATAACTTTGAAATACATATACATATCATTATCAAAGTACAACACTTACAACATAGCGGAAATAAATATAGCTATAAAATCCTGAAGCCTCCTGCTCCAAGCTCTTCCAGTATATCTGTAAATCCCGACTACTTGACTGCCCGTACAAATTTAGGCACCCAAGAGTTTAGGGAAACAAACAAATAAACTCTGGGTCAGTCATGCGACTGGTGTGAGTAAAACAAGTTAAAACAATTCATGTAGGTAATCGATATCTCATAAGACCACGCCGTATAACGGGACGGGTTTTCCCTTATGAGATTCCAAATATCTTTATATCAAAAACCTTTCGATATTATAATAATGTCTATCAACACAATATAATAATCATCTAGCAGAAACGCTTTCATCTCACGTTCTACATATATAGTATACAATCAAAACCGCAAGCACATATTGGGTAAATGGATTTCCAACTATGACAAGGTATGGAACCACCTTTCGCTAGTGTACCTCTAGAAAAGAATACACTGGGTTCAACAAGAACATCTTGCAACCCGGCCACACATGACCGACCACTCATTTCTCTTGAGTGTATCGAATGTATATCACAAACGGCTGGGATCAGCAACCGTTCCCGAATGGGACAACATCAACAATAAATTTTTAGAAATAAATGAAACTCTAGATCAGGTGATTATACACCCTACTTTGGTGCGACCGACTTAGCCATGCTGCTTGCACGATTTCTGTCATTTACCGGTTGATGAGGCTTGAGGTTACGCTTTATCATCACACCAGATTCACTTCGAATGTCACATCGTCACATCCATCAAATCACCGATTGACGTCTACAACCATACATTATGTGTCAGCTAAAAGAAGTTTCCTTCTCCGCTTCCACTCTTGGTACGGTTGAAGAAATAAATGTACGTGACCTTTCTGGAAATACTCTGTCAGACATTCATCCATACAAGTCATCCAGGAACAGGATGAAACGAAGGCACTATTCCGTATATCCATCTTAGACACTGTTATCTAAGAATTATACAATAGCCCTTGCACTTTACTCTGTCTTCAATTATCTTTGGCATATATGATTCGCAACGCTTATGCCAATACAGAGTGGTTCTTCGGATAATAATCCAACCGGTCTCTCCATATTAACAACATTAAAATTGTCAAAACTTCGATAGTCTGTGATTTGACCATCAAAGAAAAACAGGTGTGCAAACAACGATATTATTTCCAGATGGAAATTCTATCGATCAAACATCATTTAACATTTATATCCTTAGTTCATTTTTCATCTCCTGTTTCCCTATATTCAACATTTCTTATTTTCTAAATTTAGAAAATATATGTTATTACCCTTGGAAAACATTTCCATTTCTTGTTTTCTATATCAGAAAACATTTCTGGTTATTATTTGGAAAACATTTCCAAAACTCCTTCATAGGGCTTAGACAGATGTTTAAACAAACCAGCGCGATGCCAACTCAAACCATTTCCTTTAATTACTAAATTCACCTAAGCATCCTTTACTGCCGAACTTTAACCATTCCTTAGATAAATACGAAGCCAATCAAGTTGGGGTAGAACTACCTCTCAGACCTTAACTGAACAACATTTCAAACTTTGAAATAGGAAAAGTTCACTTTATATTTCTTTAACTAACTTCCTTACTTAACCTTTCTTTCGAGTAACTATATTCGATTAACTCTTTTCAATTAACTCTATTCGATTAACTCCTTTAGATTAACTCTATTCACTTAACTCCTGTCGAATAAACTATATTCGATAACTCCTCTAACTCTATTCGAATAAACTATATTCGATTAACTACTCTAATTCCATTCGAATAAACTATATTCGATTAACTCCTCTAACTCCATTCGAATAAACTATATTCGATTAACTCTTCTAACTCCATTTAACTCCATTCAAATAAACTATATTCGATTAACTCCTCTAACTCCATTTAACTCCATTTGAATAACTAATATTCGATAACTCTATTTAACTCTTCTTTGAATAACTAATATTCGATAACTCCTTTTTCTTTATTCGAATTACTAATATTCGATTAACTCAATTGATTCTATTCGAATAAACTATATTCGATTAACTCCCTTATTTTAACTCTATTCGATTAATTCTTACTGGTTAACTCTATTTGAATAACAAATATTTGATTAACTCTATTCAACTAACTCGACCCGACTAACCCCTTTTCGAATAACTAATTCGATTTACTAACTTTCGAATACCATATTTGATTTAACACCTTTCGAATAACTATATTCGATTTAACTCCTTTCGAATAACTATATTCGATTTAACTCCTTTATTCTCTTTATAAAGATTTCCTTTTTAATAATGTTTATTCATATTTAAAGATTTACTTTTAGTAACGGTTCTCCACTTTAAAATGATTTCCTTCTTATAACAATTTCCTTTTTATAACGTTTATTCATTTTCTAAATATCTCCTATTTATAAATATTCCAATTTATAAATATTTCTTATTTATAAATATTCCATTTATAAATATTTTATTTTCAAATATCACTTTGAAAATATTCCCTTATCAACATTTCGGTAGGTTATGGTATTTAACATATCAAATCATGATGATCAGTATCGTCCCAACACATATAATCGACAACAGATTATATGTCACATCATATATCACAATATATGAAAAATAGTAAAATAACTGTTGAGGAATCCAGTCATATTCCTCCAACCTGTTTCCCTGCATCACAGATGTTAAACAATATAGGTAACATCGCTTTCTGTTCCGTATGATATGTTCTGTTAAACATAATCAATATAGAAATTCAGCTAGCTAACTAACTAACAGTTCAATCAAACAGTCAACGCACAATCAATCAGCCAATATTTAACAGTTCTAAAAATACAATATGAAATTATAAACTGTTCAGAGTTAGTGAGATTTACTCACATTTGCAGTTCATCGTTAAAGAACGATAAACTATTATTTGATTTGAATCAAACAATTTATTTCTCCATAAATTCAAACGAGCACCAATCCACTTCCAGTCAGTCCCATTGCGTAGCCACCGTCCATACGATCCTAACGGATCTTGTTTCGTCAGATTCCGATAACATATGTCAAGGATATATAATTTATAAGTCACACTAGCATTTTAAGTTTAAATTAAACATTAAAACAATGTTATTGGGCCTGTCACCCATTTTACACTCTCGGCCCATTCAGGAAAAAGACCACCCGCCCAACCTCTTTCTTCCCCAAACCAAAATTCACGTTTCCAGGCATTTTACACAGCACCATTCCCAAATCATCGGATCCTCCATTCTCCTTATTCGGACCACCGTTCAACTAACGAAGACCACCACTGAACTCCTCCTTCCGGCCTCTCCCTCCTCCACCTAACTACAATGAACTCGCTGCTACTGTAGAACCCGCGTCGAAGGCCAGCTACCGTGCATCAAGCGACCTTAACCCGTGCCAAACTCCCTCAAAATTTGCCAAACTTTGCTACTTCATCCACTCAACCCGAAAACAACATCACTACTTGCATTAACTTCTCAAACTCTCTGAAATCCGAACCCTAGGAGCTACTGTGAACAGCCGACATCGATAGAACACATCTCGAATGCCAGAATACTTATATAAGACCGAAGGGATTTGCACTATGAATTCAAAGACTATCGTTTGCAAAAGTGGCTATTTTTTTAAAGCTCTAAATAGCCTATTAAAATATATAAATATATTTAATATAATTAAATTTAATATTTAAAAATAAATATTATCGTCTATATTCACAGTGGAATACCGTACAGCTTTAGAATATTCCTATATGGATTAACAACTCGATATTACATCGTCAGAGTTACATCGATGTTCGCTTTCTATTTAAATCCTTATAAAAAATATAATTAAAACGTTATGGTCAGGGCGTTGCATTTCTGAGAATTTGATTTGGACGTAACTCAAAATCTACACGACGAAATCCCGATATTTCTCTTCTACTAGAAAGATATACTCCACCAGCTCCATACGTTTCTTGTTTCACAGAAATCCAATTTAAAACGAATCTTGTATATTCAGTTGAAGTTCAAATCGCCAATTTACGAACTACAGCGCCATTTCAAGCTCGATTTTAATTATAATATAATTATACGTTCAAATTGTCGTTTATATAATATATTCGTTATTCAAATTCAATTCCAAACTGAATTAAATATCACAGACGATCCGGTTCACACCATATCGCCATTTCAGCCAATTCTGATTATTTCAAAATTAAATATATTATTTAATTTATTATTTTAATTAAATATTCATCATTATTTTATTCCATGACCATTTAATTCACTATATCACTATTTATATAATTAAATAAATTAATTATAATACCTCTGCAAATGCGGGTCATTACATGATGGGTGTAGGTAATTGTTAAATAATAACATTCTTCTTAACTTGGAGATTTTGGGAATTAAATCCATTAAGGATGGGAGAATGTAACACCCTGTATTTTTTTTAAAGTAGACGGTTGTGTAGAGCGGATCCACACACCCGATTAGATATATATTAGATAGAGTGCGAATATAGCGGTCAACAAGCCTAACCGATGGCCAAAAAATGACAAGTTATGCATGCTGATGGAGTATGTAGTGCTAAGTGTAAATATACAAGTACAATAAAAAACAAACAACCACAACAAATAGTAAAACATCATCGCTAACTATGCCAAAAAACTACAAAAGGTGACTAAAATCCACGAACCAAAATACTGGTGATAACTTGTGGTATGCTTGTAAGATGCTTGAGCTAGAGGATGTTACCATGGATGAGGAAAGGAACGATGCTGGTTTAAACCTTCGGACTGAATGGTACCCACTGATTCTTCCCATGCGTATGAGGTGTCCATGATGAAAGGAATGAATGGTTGAGCATGAGTGCCAGAAGATGAGGCATGTAGTCTGGCACTACGTCTGGCTGCTGAGGTGGACAGTGCTGGAGCGATCATTAGAGATATCCCACTGGTAATCAGAGGAGGAGGCGGTGGAGTGACATCCTATGGTATTGGCTGCATGTCTGAGATAATGGAGTTGTCTGGACGGGAAAATGGGTCAGATAGATCCATGTCTGCTAGAGGGTCCTACCTTGGTTTTGGTGAAGGCCAAGGGTCCCACCCCATGGGGATGATGACCTCAAATGAGTTGTCAGGCGTAACTGTTGGTGCAAGGTTGGTTGGAATAGGCAATATAGGTTCTACTATCATTGATTCAACTAACATGGCATCAAAATGGTCGTTAGGCTCTTGCGAGTACGATGGGTCAGCGGAGAAGGGCAGGTGGAAGGGTTCCATCATGAAATCTCTATTATTCTCCCATCAGTTTCTAAGGAGAAGGTCCTTAGGGTTCAGGGTGGGGTGAAAGTGGTCCCAATATTCAACAGTGATGACATAATGGCCATTATTTAGGTAAAAGGAGTAGGTGTAAGGGAGATTGACAACCCTAATGAGTCTGACTCTAGCGAACACAAAGCGAAAGTCTACCTAGGCCCACCCACAATCATCAGTGCGGAGATAGATGCCTACTGGGTAGATGGCGGTTGTAAGGCATTCAGAAAGGTAGCAGAGGTGGATGTGGAAGCCTCTAATTCTTACCCAGGTGGTAGGCCAGAATTAACTTATGACAGTTTCAGAGGTTGGGGTCCAAGCTTTTAGGGCTAGGGTTACGCCAGGTTGGTTGATGAACTGGCGGTTGAGAGTCGCACGGTAAAGATCCGCATTCGGGAATTGGATGAGGTAGCTGTGTTCAGCAATTATGTAGATATTCCATTCAAAGTGGTGGAAGAGATCGGAGAGGGTGGCATGGATGTTATTGAAGTTCCAGTAGCTGGCTAAGATGGTAGCTTTGACGAGATGAGAAGCATTAGCCGGAAGCGCCATTTCGGAAGAAGAAAGTGGGAAATTATGGTTATATGTGGAAGTGTAGTAATTAAAGGAAGAGAGTGAGGATTTAATGGGAGGAGCTGATTTGATGGGGAGAGAAAGGGATATTTCGATCTCTAACACATGAGAGGAGAGAGGTTGTGAAGTGATGGACAAAAGATTTTCGCTAGAGGAATGCACAAGGACTTTTTGTGGATTCGAAGCTACGCTTGTTTGCACAATGTTAACCCTTCATGTGCAGGTTTTGTTGCTATGTCCAAATAATCCACATCTATAGCAAATCCTTGCATTTCTACAACTCTTCGCCATGTGTCCCTTAGAAGCACAGTGGTAACACTGGCGGTTATTTTTCAAAAATTGAATTACGTGGCGAACAATTTGAATAAAGGTAAGAGAACCCTTTTGATGGAGGAAGTCGTCGATGATGCTGGTATGTATGACTGAGACTTCCTAGAGAGGCACGAAAGTATTTCCATGCACGATAGTCGTTGAGAGTTCGGTGGTGTGGGTAACAGCGGTGGAAGCTTAGGCGGCGAGGCTGGGGGTAGATGCGGGGAGGACAGAATAGGTGGCGGAACTGACTGGAGGCATATAGAGGGGTGCTTATTGGTAATGAGGGATTCGTTGATCATCGGGTCTAAGCTGCTCTCCAAAGCTTGCTGAGCAGTAGTGGCACCGAGGGAAGTGGTGCATGATGATGGTGGAGGTGGTGGTGGGTGAACTGAAGGGTGAATGGGAGATGCGGTGGGTGGTGCAAGGTTGTGATGGAAGTAATTGTTGGAAACCATTTCTTCACTAAACAATGAGAGATTCGAAGCTGCATTTAGTGAGGCAGCCTCTTTGTTACTAGAGATGGAAGAAATAGTTTCCCCTGAGCTTCACCATTGCGTTCGTTACGAAAGTCTAGTTCAGATAGACACTTGGTTTTTGTAATGCAGACTAAGTATGAAGAAGTTATGAATAAAAGAAGTTTGAATGGAAATTAAAATAATTTAAAATAAATAAAATCAGAAAGAAACAGTCATGAGTTGACCCAACCCTACATGGGTCGACCCCTATGTCGGCCCTAGGGTCAACACTAGTGTCAACTCAGGTAGTAGGTGGGTCGACCCACCTTCGAGCAGGCAGAAGCCTAAACCTGGGCAGATTCATATGTTTTATTCCTTGCTGACTCAACATGACGTGTCATTTTATAACCTAACATCCTGTGGATTAGATTATCCTAACTTATCTATAAATAGACTAGTAGCCTCACCATTTTTTACACACAAACATTTCTTCACCTTCTTCTCCTCTAAGTTATTTCCAAAATAAAATTAAGAAAATTTCGGGGTGCTGCTAGAACATAGGTTGAAGGGATAATTCTTCTTTTTCGTTTACAACTACTATTTCAAAGACCTTTTCTGGATCTAACACAAATCACTGCGCATTTCAAGTTATTTTTAGATCTATAATTTAAAAGGAATTTTTGACAGTAAATAATTTGGATCTGAAAAGTAACAGTGTTTATAAGTTTATATGTTATTCTTCTTTTTACTATAAATTACCTATTCAGTTTTCAGTTAATACCTGTTACATGTACATCTTTCTTATCCACTTTCTGTCTTTAGGTTTATTGATATTCTTATGCCTATTTATTCAATATATTTACTTTGGAGTTAGATCTATTTTTTCTCCTTTTCCTGTTTATTTTGCGCTGAGCCTAGGCCATCGAAAGCCTAGGCCATTTCTGTTAGAATTGATAAAATTGTGATAAATTGGAATAACTTGTAATGACAATAAAAAGCAGATTTAGGCATATTAAAACATGAGAACCGTCGACTATATAATTGGGATAATATGTAAACATGTTAATCTGAATAGGTAAACTTAATTTCATATTAAATAGAACATGTTATATAAAGATATATGAATCAAATGTAAATTAAGTAAAACATGTAACTTAATATGTAAACATCTGAGCAGGTGCCTGTATGATTATGACTTATAGCCTTTGAATAACTAATGTTGAATTTGGTTTTATCAATAAATGTTTGAAAGTTTTCCACTATATTTTATATTCTGCCTTGTGAAATTAGTCTCTGTATTATTACTGCACTTCACAGAACTTAATGCATCCTCATATGGGTGACATCAAGGGACATGGGGTGTTACATGCACTAAAATCAAGACAAATTGAAATAAAGAGACATAACAATAAAACGGTAAAACAAAGAAAAAACATCAAAAAAAAATTAATCACTTTTAAGACCACTTCTAATATCATGAAGCATCTTTAACTTTAGTGCATGAACAAAGCTTCTTTTCCCTTCAAATGAAATTGAATTTCTTTTATACCATATGGCTCTCACAAATTTTCTTAGAACATTAAGACTTCTAAGATAGCATTAACAGTTTATTATTTAATTTTGAAATATTATAAATAATAATTAAAATAAACTTTTTAAACATTAATGTAAGTCTTACAATAATTAATAAACCTTTAAAGATTACAAACAAAATAATCAAATTCTTTCAAATAAACAATTTACAAATTTAACAACACAAATTTATAAAATGAATTACGTTATTTAAACATCATTATTACCTTTAATTCCCATTAATAATTAATACTTAATAGACAAAATAAGCTAATTTAACTAATAACAAATAAATCATAATTAACTAAATATTAATTAATTATCTTTCAAATATATTTAAATAAATAATTATAAATTATACATTCTTTTCGGATCAATTATTTATTACAAACAACATCAATAAAATATTTAACTTTACAAAGTTATAATAAATTATGGAAGTATTTCCAAACATTATTAAAAAAGACATATGTCTTTAATGTAGGCTACTGTTCATCTTCCCTGCGACCTCTTTTGATTTCACTTATATCTTTCTAACATTGTTACCTCCATTCTCCTTTTCTCTTCCATGTCCTTTCCAGCTCTTCTATCTTCAATCTCTTCAATCCATCTTTCCGTCCCTAGCCCTAACTTCTCTTTTGTGGAATAGGTTGCCTTCGATGCTCTACTAGATCTATGTATCGATCTGCATTTGCTAGAGATCTTGGTTTCGAATTCGTTCTCTCCTCTAGCCTTTGCCTTGGTTGTAAACATCTCTACTACAAACCACAATTGTGCTTCATCTTCTATGCATCCGCCACAAACCATGTGAGTTCCTCTCGCCCATTTCGTTCATGACATCCCATTTCGTTCGCTCTATTAATCTTGCTTCTCGCCAATTCTCGATTTTCTCCTTTAGTCTCCAAAAGGCGGACTTTCACCACTTAAATGCGGGTTTGATGGTCGACTGTGGATTGAATCTAAATTCGACGTGCTGGAAGTGGCTGGTTCGTCGTGCTTCGTGCTGTTGTTGGTGAGTACTACGGTTTGGTCCTTATTGGCTGGTTTTGCTTGTTCATCGGTTTTGGTGTGTGATTGCTTGAAGATGTTAGTGCATCATCTTGGAGAAGTTGACCTTGTTTTTCCGTTCAGTGCCTTTGTTGGTTTTTTGGATTTGGCTTGTTGGTGGTCTAAATTATTTTCATGTCTTTTTGGGTGGCTAGCGCGTGACGTTGAGTCATTGGTAGTAGGCAGTGATACGCTTTTTGTGTGGTGCTTATTTGCAAATAAAATCACCTATTCCCAAAATTGTCTGTCTCTCTATACCCAACCAATCAGCACCCCCTGAATTCCACATTTTTATAATTAGACCCTCTTTTTTCCTTTGACTTAATTGCAAAAAAATGAAAATTAGGGATCTTGATTAGTTGGGTATAGGGGGACTGACAATTTTGGGTACAGAGGATCAACTCTTGCTTATTTGAGATATCCCTATGTTATGGTGTCTTTATTTTTGAACTTGTAATTTTAACACCCTACGTGGTGTAAGGAAGAATACCATCCGCAGTGATTGTATTTTGTATTTAGCAGTTGAGATTTGTTTTCCTTTCTCCTGTGTCGTTACTAGTCTAGGCTAGTTTTCTCTTTTGGTAATCAGGACACCAGCTAACTCTTGGTATCTGTATGTATTTATTGCTTGCGGTAATGAAAAAGTGGACGGTTCACTATAAAAACCGAATGGCCTAACCAAAAATAAAAATTTATTATTAGAACCCCATAAATAGAATAACTAATGGTTTGAAATATTAGTTTCAAACGAACTTAGCAATTGCAGTTATGTGATAGTTACATCTCTTTCTTAGAGAAACCATATGTGATAGTTTATGTCTTTTTGCTTTAAGTACAATGTTATGTAAAGAAATGTTATGAAGTTTTGCTCTCTTTTTGTCAGGCTGTATATATGTATTTGCTGTTATGATGCGATAGCCTGTTTTTGGTTGAATATATGATGTAAATACATGACTTTCAACTTTATGGTTCTTAATATATTAAGGCGTGATTCATGCTGATTCACTACGTTTTCCTTCAAAAAAAAAAGAAACCATATGCATAACTGAAATTTAAAATTTGAAAACATTTATTTAGTAGGACTTAACGATCAAAGTGATACTTAATTACGCTTAGCAATCAAAATGGTATTTGATAAAGCTTAGAGATTGGAAAAATCCTATCTTAGAGAAGCACTATAGTGCTTGAAGGAACTTCGTATGAAACTATAGTAGTAGTGATAAAATTAATCTTCAAAAAAGATATCATATAGTAATCTACACTCTAGAAGCAATGTTTTTATCTCTCGCTTAGACTTTTATTTAGCGCATCTAAAGAAATTCAACCAAAATAAGTATTTTATGCTATCATAAAAGTAGCATCTATGTAATTCAGAAAGAAAATGATATTATGCATTGATATGACACTACAAAAGCAGTGCATATAAAGAATCTCTTACAAAAATATGTAACATTTTAGGAGAACTGATGATAAAATATTTATAAAAGAGATTTGTTTATATATTTTGTAATTTTTCTGAACCATATAAATGTATAGAAATTATATTACGAAGGATTCCCGTATAGTTTTGATTTGGTTCAAACTTAAAGCTTGAGTGTTATATAACATGTATTATATATTTCATTATAATTATACCAACCTCCCTTACAGGAAAGAAATCAAACTATCTCTAAAACATATTATTCTATGTTCATGCATCAACTATATTCTAAGGATCATGTTTTTATTTATTCCTTAAGCAATATTTTAACCATGTCTTGAAGAAATATGTTCGGTTATTCTCATAAAGAGATAACATAACATATATGTCATATCGTACTTCTCTCGAAAACTATAAATACCATCTTAAAGATATTCATATATGCAACTAAAAACATGCATTATTCTATGTTAAGTAACCATAATTAATGTTAGAAAGTGATACCATAATTAATGTTAGAAAGTGATATTAGTTATATGATTGAAGAATAAAACTTAAAAACTTAAAGTTGGGCATATAATTTATTTAAACAAGAAGTTCAATATATTACCAAACCAAATGTTTTGAAAATTACCACATGATCTTTAAAGATTTGCATTGGCATTTCCTGATAACCAGATTTGAATTGTTTGGATCCTTGTAATAATTATCTCTAGATCACTAACTTAAATTTGAAAGTATGTGCAACTCTATTACACATGTAATACGTGGACGTGCGCACACACACACACACACACACACACACACATATATATATATATATATATATATAATATTTAGCCAACAATCCAAAATTTGTTTGCATAAATTGATATGAACTCATTTTATAGATTATGCATAGATATCATTTGGTGATTTAAAATCAATCAACGTAAAAACTGAAAGACACAATGTTATGTGTGCATTCAAATGATATAATAAAATTACTCACGGTAGCTAGATCAATGAATGAGAATAAGTAATATTACATGAATATTTTTTAGCAATTATGAAAATATTACCCTCTTATAATTGATATATAGAAAATGTTTTACTAATAGCAATTTTTTAATGGATCGAAATGAAAATCAAAAGAGTTATTACTTAATGTGATAGTGTTTATCAATATTAAGAAAGGATAAAAAAGGTACATATTCATTATGATTTAAGGTTAAATATTTATTATCATGAATGATGATGTGACATAACAAGCAATTTGAATCATTTACTATATCCCTGATAAACTTACTTTAGTATAAGTTGAAATCCTTGAAGAATCCAAAGATATAAACATCTGAAGTGTGATAAAGAAGTCAATTTAAAATATTTATGGGGTAAATGGTAAAAATACCAAATAAAAGAGGGGATGTGTAGGGAAATGCAGATTAAGGATCCTAAGGCAAACAAAACACTAGAGGAGATGTGAATAGTGTTTAATGGATTTTATAAATTTCTTGATGTTATAAAATAAAACAGAACATATAATAAACAAGAATCCATTAGAGAGAACAGAAAGACAGGGAGAGACTTTTATTTCTATTGCTTCAAGTGTGTATAATTTCTATTACATTGGTTCTTTATATATAGGCTTTGGAGCTGATGTTAGACTTATTTCCATGATAAGGGACTAAATAGAATATGACAAGAGCATATTCACTCATATATATTACAACACTCCCCCTTGAATGTGCGTCTTCAAAATCTTGAATGCTCTGCTAACTTGAAGTTGTCCCTTTTAAAACATATATGATGATTGCGCCCCCTTATGATTATCTTGCTTGCATATATATCCGTTCAATCGATACAACTATTGTCTGTTGCCTTCAAAACTCTATCACGGAAACCCAGTGGGAAAAACGTTGAACAAGAAAAAGAGTACACGACGTTTGACATTATGGATATCATATTAAAATGATATTCTTTAAAAGAGTTTGATACTTTAGGATCAAAACAATGCCACATTAAAAACCTTTTTTATAAAAAACCCTATAGGAAAAATCATAAACAAGGAAAAGAGTGCAAATTTATTTCATCTTTATGTAACATGTTTTACGATGTTACAGTAAGGGTTGATACTTCAGGATCAAGATAATGCCTCATTAAAAGCCTTACTAAGAAAAACCCAGTGAGAAAAATATTAGAGAAGGAAAAGAGTACATTATAGCATAATTTTATATGTTTCCACTTATTTATAACTCATTATTCAATTAGTCTATTGATGTAGTCAACGCATGCCAATTTTGTACATCATCTTCTGGAATGTTGATTTGGGAACTATCTTTGAGAACAGATCTACCCGCTTTTCTTGAAAATGAATTTGTTTCCCCTCTTTCTTGTTATCCTTTCATTCATGTGAGATGAGAAATTTAGAAGAAATGTGATCTATCCTATCACTCTTGATATAATTCACTTGAATCTGAGCCATGCAAACAGCCTTGTCTTCTTCATAAATAATATTTTACTGCATCAAAAGAAGTTTGTACTTCTAGATCAAAATGTTGCCTCATCAAAACATTACTAAGAAAACCCCGATGGGAAAAATCTTAGTGAAGGAAAAAGAGTACAATATACAATGTCATATTTACTACGTCAAAAGTAGTATGATACTTTTGGATCAATGTAATGCCTCGTTAAAACCTTAATAAGAAAAACCCAGGGGGAATAATCTTAAATAAGGAAAAAGAGTACATTATAACTTATTTTTGTATGTTACTTTTGTGTTGATACTTCTGGATCATGACCCATGCTCATTACAACCTTACTAAGAAAACCAAGTGGGGAAAAACTTAGTTAAGGAAAAAGAGTGTATTTCCATGCTTACAAATACTTCTTAATGAAGTTTTAATTTTAAAAACTTCATGTGCATTTCCATGATTTAGGCATGTTTTCTTATTTAAAACGCCTTCCTTTTATGATTTGTATGTTACTAGTATTCATTTATGAATACACTTCAGGTGCTTATAATTTTCTGTTTCAATCGAACTTGCATGTTGCAAAACATGTTTGATGAATAAGACACCTTTCATTACTAAGCAGAAAGTAATGTACTCATCTTGAAGTATATTATGATTTTCATTACAACGATACCTAGAAGAATGAAGTATATCAATATTTTTATTGTAACAACACTAAGCAGGAAGTAATCTACTCACCTTGAAGTATATCAAGGTTTCCATTACAACAATACTCAGAAGAATGATGTAGTCTATCATCCATGTTCTTTGTATTCTTTATGATAACAAATGTTATTTATGTTCTTCAAGAACTTATATATTATAATAAAATTTGCATATCGCAACTACCACTTCAATGGATATTAAGAGTTTCATTACAAAAATTCTTGAAAGCAGGAAGTGATCTACTCATCATGAACTATACCAAGATTTTCATCACAACAATACTTAAACGAATGTTGTAATCTACATTTCTTGCTCTTTGCATTATTTATCACTAACAACGTAATTTAAATTCTTCCGGAATTTGTATACTTTCATCGTTTATACCTTCAGAGTACTGTAAGTGTTTTAAAAACTTTCACCACTTTAATCAATTCAATTATCTCTAAAAAATACAATGCTCATGGCACCTGACACTCTATGGTATTTCAATAATTTCCATGTGCTTTTATCATTGTATATATTTCTATTTTTATCTTATGAACTACAGGTTCATATCTTATGGATTATAGGTCCATATATCTTATTTAGGAGAATTTCATGATGGTCAATGATGTTTCTCTCTAATATGGGATTTTTAATCCATTTATAAATATAAGCGCTTTATTATTTATTAATTTATCATCGATGATTATTTCTTGTCAGTTCTATACATGATTTATTGAGATCTCAAAAATGATCATGCTTTAGGTACCTAAACCACTTCTGGGCTTATTTTGACAATCATGTCATGGGTTTCTTTTAAAGCACCCTTAAGTGTTTCTTCAGGAACCCTCACCTTCTTTATTTTGCATCTTTATGACTTACTCCACAAATATTTTGAACTAACTTTTATACCACATTTTCAGCTGTGATTTAAACATTTTGAACCTTCAGGGGTTCAAATGTATATTGAAGAAAGTCTATTAGTGATATAATTGATAATTTATGCAAGTTACTTAATACTTTGCATAATTTTATATGTTAACAAATATTTAACATTGATGATTTCTTTATCCTCCCCCTCAATGTTGACAAACATTGTCACTTTAAATAATAAACCTTCTTTGGATTCTCATTTTGATCCATTATCGCATTATAGCTAGCAAATACATTAGATGTATTTCAATTGTAGGAGGATAATGCTCTTATTAGTTGATAAGATGCATTCATATTGCATTGCTTATTCCCTTTCATTGATCTAATGACTTGGAGGAATTTTCAATCATTTGAATATGCACATGACTTCAGGTCAATCAATATTGGATTCAATCGGCTTTCTGAAATATTAAACAATATATGCATAATTTATAATATGAGCTCATGACAACTTCAGGTTGTTAATTAAATATTCGCATATATGTGTATATACGTGCATCCATGTATTCCATTTGTAATTGAGTTGTATATTCTTTCTCATTCGAGTTACCTATTTTAGAACAATTTGTTCATAAGGTTCCAATCATTAATTTTTACTTATCTAGAAATGTCAATGCGAATCATAAAGATCATATCATAATATCCAAAACATCTAATTTGGAACTGTATTGAACTTCTGGTTCAAACAAAATATGTAAACAACAAGTTGTTAATCAATATTGAACTTCTGGTTCAAATAAAATAAATAAACCACTTCATGGTGTTAAAATTTATTCTTCAATACAATATGTAAATATAAATATATAAGCAAGATATAACTCATTTTGAAAATTGTGCAATTTTTGGATGCATCATTATTGTCGCATATGATGTAACTTCTTTAAGAAGTATAATGTTATTATTTCGCTCAGTTTCAATAAAGCTTCAGGCTTTTAAATTATGAAGTATTTCAAGTTCAATGATTAAGGAACTTCAAGTTCCTATGCATATATATACACGTACATATCTATATCAATTTTATAAATTTATGATGAACTTCTGGTTCTCAATCTTTTAACATACTTCTATTTTAGAAGCTTTTACATTCTTGTTAATGGTCAAGATTTCAAACTATAAACTTCATCAAAAAGTTTCTTTTTTCATAATCCAAGACTTCAGGTCTCAGATCTGAGTTATACAACTTTTTCCATTGCATTAGATATTAGTTGCCAAATACATTGACTAATAATACATATGTCTATTCTTATTCCAAACACAAAAATACATCATTTAACTTACAATAGCCAATGCTTTTAATACATTTATAATAATATGGTAATACAATATATATTACTATAACGAAACATTTAGTGTATTTATTATAAAAATTATGGAAATAACCATTATATAGCCTAAATATATGAATCAAATAAATAATTTTTCACTTAAATCAACATAATAAAATTTGGATCTAGCTACAGTATTGATCAACGAAAAAACCAAAATAAACCACTTATAGTTGTATTGCATTCCCAATAATCATATTTTCTAAAATACCATATATATGCATAATGTCTAATCAGGAATTGAGTAAACGTGCATAATATAGAACCAATATTTTATATTCTTTAATATGAATAATTCCGTAAGCTTGCAGATTTATACATAAAATTCACAACATAAAAATTACATGTTTTAGGTTCAAATTATACAATCCATATAAAAATCTTTTAGATCTTTCTTTTTACATCAAAATTACTTCTTCCATCATAGAAACTGCAGTTTCTATGTTTTCCATTTTATAAAAAAAAATTACTTTTGCATTCACTACCGGTGTGCGAAATTAAGATCGATATTTAGATCTTATCTTATGATCTTCGAGATGCATATTTTATTTTTTAGGAAAAATTTATGAACTTTTTATACAAAATTTTTATCACATATAATTGTAGAAATCTCTTCTGGAGATATTTTATTATTTTCAAATAAACAGATCTCTTCTAGAGATATTTTACCATTTTCAAATATACAAATATCCTCTAAAGATAGTTTGTTATCATCGCATCTGGGATGAACTTGTAACACCCCACTTCCGTTAAGGTCACTCACAAAGGGAATGCCTTAACTTCGGTGGAATGTTATAAGTAAACAGAACAGAAATTTACAAGACAGATATGTAAAGTAGTATTTGAAAATTTTATAACTTTATTATAGCAGAAATAGAAATAGGTTTGGTTACATCACAATACCAAAACCCAAGTACACAAATATCAGTCTTATACAAAATCCTTCGGAATGCATAATTTTAAAGCCATAATCCCCAACAGAGAATGCCATAAATAGGTAGAATCAAAGCCAGGCATTGTTTCAAGCACATCTAGCACTTCAAGCAGACGGAACCTGAATCGAGCTCCTATGTCTCAACCCTGAGAACCTTGGGGGAGGGGGAACGGAAGAAAAGAGACGAAACAAACTAGGTCAGACATAAGTCTGGTGAGTCCAGTGACTTTCAGCATATAAACAGATAATAGTATCATGACATGTAAATAAAACTAGATGAGAGACAACCATAACAGAAGTAGCAGGTTAACAGATGATACAGAATGATATAGGCTAAACTAAGCTTCTTACTTGGTTTTCACTTCTCTGCACTAATACTAGTATAATAGAATTAGGTGTTGTCCTAATGACTAAACAGAAAGCCGAATGATCACTTCAAAAACACAATGCTAGAAATGGGCCTTTACTACCCTAATAGAAATAGACATTCAGAAACAGAAGCTAGTAGTGGGCCTTTACCACCCGAACAGAGAGAGACGACGCAGAAACAGAATGCTAGAACGAGATCATAGACAAAAACAGAATAACCCCTACGGAAACTGAATATTCGAATTAGGTGTACACTAGTAATAGGCCTTTACTACCCCAACAGACGGTACCACACAGAAACAGACAGGTGTTACCAATCCAACAGAAACAGATGGTACCCCAACAGAAATAGACAGAACTTAGTGTACCCTAAATTCTACCCCAAGCGATCGGCTCCCTAATACATAAATACCCTGTGCCGGCCCCACAAAACGGTGTATCATTCCCTAAAGTGGCAACCTATAGACACAGACCTATTTACAGATGTCACGGTGTTTTACATCCTCAGAGAAGACTGGAACCGTGCACGCACATGACCCAGTTGGAATGCGCCATCAACACCCCTCGCCATTATCAGAGTGAACCTCTTACAATTAGCTCAGTAAGCGTGCTCGGACCCCTCTTAGTGTTGGGTCATAGTTTTGATACCAAAAAGGGTTACTGACAAATATGGATCCCAAACAACAGATGACACAAGTAATTGCCCCTCCTTGTATCCCCAGACAAACAGATTTCAGATTAACTTGCTTATAGATTTCAGATGTACAAAGTCCAGATTAACTAGTTCTCAGATCAGACATATAGCTTAACAAGTTTTCAGACTAACGGATCAGATATACAGATTAACAAGTTTTTAGACTAACGGATCAGATATACAAACTAACAGACTTACAGATTGTTTCACCAAACCTTGTATTGGGCCTACAGATTTTAAACGGGTTTATTAGGTTCATCATTCCAATTAATTTAACCCTATCCACCCAACACGCTTTAGGCATCACATTTATCTTAGATTTGCATTAATTAAATATTAATGCACAGACCTCTCACATTAGGTCGGTAGCTTGTGGCCGGTGGATGTGCTGGGCGGTTCCGGGCAGACTTCTGCCATAAGCCAGACTGTAACAACCCGAAAATCTAAGCCAATTAAAAAAAAAAAAATTTGGCAATTTTGATGAATTTTGAATATTTAAAATGAATTATTTTAAATAATAATGATGAGAAATTTATTTTGAATAGAATTAGAACGTACATATTTATATAGATCGTCGTTAGAATATAAATATTTATTTTAAATTATAAAAGGAATTGGAAATGGCGCAGTAGTTCGAAAATTCGATTTCAAATTTCAAATGGATGTACAGGATTCAAAATAAACCGGATTTTGGCAAAACCAAAAATATTAGAATCTGTTTGTGAATATCTTTCCAACGAATCTGAAAAATTGAAATTTCATAGCGGGAATCAAAAGATATGCCCAGTTGAAAATTCAGAATAGTCGCTATGGAATTCTGGCCCTTAAAAATGAAAATTTTGCAAACGACCTCGGTTTTCGACGAAACCACTTTTGTTGGATCCGTGATGTCAAGTTATGCTAGATTTCAAAATTCGTAATTTTTTGAATCAATATGTGAGCGTGGCAAAGGAAAACGCATTTGACAAGTTTTAGTTGATTTTAATCGACTGGAAAATGGCCATTTTTCAAACGGTCTCAGAATTCGAAGAAATTAGTTTTGTTAGGACCGTATCGTCAATACGAAGCTAGAAAATATTTTTCGGGAATTTTTAGAGTCCGTACGTGGCCCCGGTAAATTGAAATGTGAGTTCAAATTCAATATATAGAGTTATATTTTGAATTTGACGAAAACTGATTGAAACGATTGAATCAGCTTACGATACATATCCCATTGTGTTCAGAATGGGGGTAATTAGCTGAGGACGACAGTCGTTGGGTCTCGTTTAGAATTCGTATGAAAAGTCAACTTTTTAAAGAGAAAATAATAAATTAAATTATATAAATTATAAAATCCCATACACTTACCCCCCCCAATTCTCTCTTCCACGATCAGATAAAGAAAAAAAAGAAAAAAAACAACGACGAGATCTCGCCGTTGAACCTCCACCGCGCCACCATAGGGGGCGCCGCCGCCCACACAGCCGCCGGAGACCCCCCCCCTCGACCTTCGATCGATCATCCCTCCGCTTCAGCCCAAACCCTAATCGAGCCACCCAAATCCTCCTCCAGAACGCGCACCTCCCCTCCACCTGAATGGACCCGCGAACCCGCCACACCCTGACCCGATTCCGCCGCCCCAGTCGCCCCTCTGCTCCTCCACCAGCCGACGATGAATTGGAGCACGCCGGAGTTGAAGGTGATGGCTTAGGTTTGAACCTGAGTTCGAACAAGAAGAGGAGGCTGCGACGATGCTCCACTATTTTACAGAGAAAGATGATAGTTTCTATTTAAATTAATGTCATTTTTAGATCAGTTTTTTTCTAGATAATGCATAGATAAAAAATTTATTTTTAACAAGATAAAGATTTGATTTTTTAACGAGTTAAAGATTTGATTTTTAATGGTATAAAGTTTTGATTTTTAATATAGGAAAAATATGGTTTTTCATAGAAGAAAAATATGATTTCTCATTATACAAAAGGTATGATTTTTCCTTTATTAAAAGATTATATTTTTAATGTATGAAAGATCAAATTTTTGATGTAGAAATATGATTTTTATTTACAAGAAAGTTATGATTTTTATTCAACATAAAGTTTCGATTTTTATTAACAAAAAGGTTAGATCTTTAAATATAAAAAGATTGGATTTTTAATTTTGAAAAGGTAAGATTTTTAATAACGAGAAGACTAGATTTTTAATCGTATAAAGATACAATTTTTAGAAGAATAAAAATATGATTTTTATCATATATAAAAAATAAAAAAATAATTTTTATATAGAAAGAAGCGTTGTAAAAATATAAGAAGTAGAAATAAAACTATAATTTTTATTTATTGAAATGAAGTGATAAAAAATATATAATTTTTATTATGAACAGCATGGCAAGGACTGCATTGGAATTTCAAACAGATGCAGACGGTTCAGCAGTTCAAAAGTAAAGCACGACGGAGTGGAACCCTCTGTGCGAACTTGTCACTTTTAATTTTATTTTCTAGTTTAAAATATATACTAGGATGCAGACGGTGCTTAGTAACACCTGACACCCGTCGTCTACAGACCATGGACGACTTGTTTGTTTGATTGATTTTGATATATAGTTGATTGTGTGATATGAAATGAAATAAAATATTTATCTAGTTAAAAATATTTTATAGTTAAAAATATAATTTTTAACGTGTATATAAAATGAAATAAATATTTATAAAAAAATCGGACGATTTGTATATATACACACATTTGATTGATATTGATTGGGATGATCAATTTTACACATCGCCCAACTGCACAAATAAAAACTGTGTTTGATTGATTGAAACCCCACACGGGTATTGGGATGATATACGACATACACTAGTCCCAATAATTAGCTGTATGTCGATCGATTGATTGACAGACTGTTATAAGCGTTGAATATTCATATTTGATGCTTATATAGTGTAGAACGCACTTTGGATGATGGTTGATTGTTTATCGTCATTGTTGTATATATGAATCTGATGAAATCCATATAACTGAAATTATACGGTAATTGACTGTGTTTGATTCCAGTTCAAAATTATCGAATAATTTAAAATAATATTCAGCGAATATTGAAATGTGAAGCAGTGTTAAGTAGTTGAACGCCATTTTAACACGAACGGGAATTTTGTCGATTTTATTTGTTTTATAATGAATATTGAAAAGTGATTTCAAAATCGAATATTTTGAAATGAAATTCGAATTAAATTGAATTGAAATTCAAATTGAAATGGAATTGAATCGAATTAAATCGAATTGGAATTAAATTGAAATCGAATTGAAAATAAAATGAATTCGAATTGAATTGAATAGAAAATGAATTCGAATTGAATTGAATAGAAAATGAATTCGAATTGAATTGAATAGAAAATGAATTCGAATTGAATTGAATAGAAAATGAATTCAAATTGAATTGAATAGAAAATGAATTCGAATTGAAATGAATTTGAAATTTGAATTGAACCGAAATGAATTTAAAACGAATTTATAAGTAAAAATTCAATTTTGATTTGAAATTGAATATGAAGTTGAAACTGTTTTGAAAACGAATGTAAAACAAATTATAAATTGAAAGGAAATCGACGAAATATATATTATATATATAATATAATGGCCTGAATAGAACGCGCTGCACCGCGGTAGTTCGTGAATTTCGACCATTGATTTCGAATTGACGTTGCGGGAGATCCGACTGTCGGATTCTCCTGAAACCGTAACCGTTGGGTTCGTATCGAAAAGTGCTTTCTAAAGAATATGAGAAATTAGAAATCTAACAGTTGGATTTGGAATATGTCCAAATGAATTTCAGGAAAGATCGCGGTAAGTGCAGTTCAATGGCCGTTTATGGGAATCGACTGTACGGGCCTTGATAAAATTATTAAAAATATCTACAATTTGTGTAAAATCATAATATATGAATTGGAAAGAGCTGGGATGAAATATCCCATATTTGAAAAGATAAAAATGTATTTTTATCAAAATGAACTAGTTTTGAAGCAGAACTATAAATTCAATCTTTTTAAAATAAATAAATTGGATTTGAAATGGTTTTAAAAATAACCAGAATTTCCAATATATGAATTGGAATGGATTTGAATCGAAATTACCTTCGGAATATTTCGATGATTGGATTCCGCGATTATACAGATATTGTGAGGAAATTTGGAAGATATATTTTTTATCGTTATTTCCAATATGATATTTGTTGATTTCAGAATTTGATATTGAATATAAGCCGATATATTTTCTATTCAGAGCCTTGTATTTAATATCAAATGGGATTTGGATTTGTCGTGAATGGTGTCTTCATTAACACTATTCTTAAACCCAGTTGAAAAAAGATTAAATCTTCTTATTTGGATTTAATGAAGTATACCAGTTAATTAATATATTTAATTGGAATTGAATTAGAATTGATTTGTGGGTTTATCGTGAATGGTGTTTTAAATAACACTTGTTCTTTAACTCGATTATAAATAGAATGTGATTTGGGTTTATCATGAATTGTGTTTTAAATGGCATTAGTTCTTTAACCCAGTAAAAGGAGTTCTAATGAATCTTTAATTAGGTTGAAATGTAAATTGATAATATAAATTATCAAATGTAGGAAATGATTGAGAATGGAGTGTCGCCAGTTTTGCTCCGAGCGATAGTTAAATCTTTAATTAGATTTGAACGTGAAATGGTAATTAAATTTACCGATAACACTGTGGTGTTAGTAATGGGGTAATAACAGTTTTGCTCCATGGGATGAATAGGTTGGGACTGGGAAATAAAATAAATAATTACTTCGGTGTGGTTCGCTAATCCCGACTAGTTTGGAAAACCGTAATTTGGTTTGAAATGACATCCAAAGGAAGATTAAAGAATAAATTTTAAAGAATTTATCTTTAATAAAATTAATGGGAACCTTTCCCAAAAGATGTGAATATTTGAATAAAAGAATATTCAGAATTGGAATGAGGCGTATGTTGTGTTTTCTGGCACTTGTTTATTTATACGCGAGTTATTCGGAAAGGCCGGGTTTATACCCATTCTGAATAACTGTTTTGACGATAAGTCGAAGATGAAGACGGTGGTTGAAGACCAGAGGTCTTCACATCGTTTGGATGATTATTGATGATCCTGATTGGGCTGTACACCCAAGAGGACGGAAATAGTTAGTGGTCGTCTAAATGTATTTGGAGATCAATGGATACGCGAGGTATATAGTGCCTCCGGTTTCGTTCAGACAAAGAACGGACGTGTAAATGGATTGTGTGTCTGACATTGGATTTTATTCAGTGTTGATTGATTTCTATTAAATATATATCTGTTTGACGGCGGAGAATTTATTCTCTTGCTTAACGCCCTTCTCTGTGATGTACGAGCTCAGAGGTTATATATCGATAGATATCAGTCGCATGGCATGAATTGCCTGTGTGGCATGCTGATATGTAATGATCAAGGCTTTTGTTGAAAAGCAGAGTCTTGTAGTTGATGATCAAAGCACAACCTATGTGGCATAGCTTTGTGTATAACGTGAATTCTCGAGCCTCACACCTCGGTATGAGTCAAAAACGGGATAAGGACCGTTGGGAGAACACGACGTTTCTTTCTAGCTATGGGTGATGGCAGCGACCTACCAGCCCTGACATTTATATACTTTTACCTGTGTGGTTGTTGGAATGCGAGGCGACTCGAATATATGGTCGATAACTAGCACTACGTGAGCCGACTTACAGACCATTATATAGGTCCTATAGGACCGGGAAACGTGTGTTCAGGAATAACTAATCCTCAAACGTAAGAGAGGACCGACCCAGCCGATTCCAGGGGCTACCCAGAGTGTGTAGTCTCGAGGCATTTGCTAGAGTGTCTCAAAGCGGAGAGGATCTTGCCCCTTGCCTCGACTCATGACGGAAATACAATTTCCAATACGAGATATTTCAGTTTTAATTGTAGAACCTAGTATGGTGACATAGTGGTATGGGTCATTCATGCCACCTAGGATTGATATTTATGATTGAAATTGTTTTGACACTATACACTTATAATAGTATCAAATGATTTGTTTTAAACGTATCAAGCATGTTTGGCTGTTATAAGGTAAAAACCCTATCCTCCGGCTTGCGTTGCATTGTGTGATGGGACCTGGGTCTTATAATAGCTTCATTTTTCTAAAAAGCATTGTGCTGTTTTATTATATGCACTGATATTCTTGGGAGGAAACCCGTCTCGTGTTATACGGTGTGGTCCCTTGAATTACTTTATTTTAAAGTAAAGTTTTAAATAACTGTTTTAGTTCTCACACCAGTCACATGACTGACCTGGAGTTTATTGTTTTAACCTAAACTCTAGGTGCTCTTATTTTCGACACGGGCAACTAGTAGTTTTGGTTTTGCAGATTTATATTCACAGGATCCTGATTTATAGCTAGAACGATGCTCGGAAAGCTCGGTATCCGTGTATTACTTTCAGTTGTGTTTTGTATTATTTTTGTGCTGTTATGTAATTTATTGTAATCTCTGATATTCTCTATTGTGTAATATTTATTTATACTCTGTATATTCTTGTATTCTGATGGAACTGTTGTAATAAACAATGAAATGTTCTTCTGTCTATGTTCTGATTTGGTTTGTTCTCAATTCTATCCGTGCTTTCCTTCACGGGGAAGTTCGGGTCGTCCCACAGACTTAACTTCGTGTTTAATCATCTTTATGCCTACGACCTCTCACATTCGACCGACAGTTTGCGGTTGTTGTTTAAGCCGGTAGGGTCCGGGCAGGCTTCTACCGCAAATAGAGTTTAACCACGTGTCTCAGAATTCTTATTTTAGCTAAAGTATTCATTCACAGATTATGCCAATATCAGACTATTTACGCTAACTCAACAAATTAACTTTTTTACAAGTTACAGTAGATTATCCAAAGTTCTATTAACATGTTTTGCTCAATTTGAGATTGAGCCTACAGATTTTCATTCCCCAAATTACCGTATTCAGTTTCAACAGATTTAGCAGACTAGACAATTTAACAGATTTAATCATCCCTTAAAATTCCATTGACATATCTCGCTTAAAATTAAACCTAATTTTGCATGCTCAAATTATGGTCATAATTCACAATATAACATATGCTCCAAATTTCTAGTTAAATTTACATAGTACAGAATATTCTCCAAAAACCCCAAATCAAGATATACAATATGAATTATGCCAAATTATAGCCATTGATTTCAGCGTATGTCAAATATCCAAAAATCCCCATTTAGGCGTATTCACAAATAGTTATCCTATTTTAATACAGATCTTTCACGCCTAAATCATATATCCTTTTTCTTCCAAGTCATAGATCGTCATATAAAATATGCCCCCAAATCTAGATCTTAAATTACAACGTGTATTATGTCCTCAAAATCAGATCATGCATCATAACATTCATTATGCCCCCAAATTACAAGTCATATGTTGTCATATAATAGTTCTCCTTCTTCCAAATCATAAACCGTCATATATAGTATGCCTAGATCTAGATCTTAGATTACAACATGTTGTGTTCTCGATTTAGTCACAAATCAGTTATGTTCAACTATGCACCATTCAATATTTTCCCCAAATTTAGCGTTTACGTGTCAATCTCTTATGAGATTTGGCTCAGGCTCGTGGTAGCCTGGCTATAGAACAGAAGGAACGAAGAGATACAAAATAGTTACAATAAGATAGATCTACACAGAAAACTAGATCGGATAAACAAGAATAAGATAGATCTACACAGAAAAATAGATCTGATAAACAGGAATATGTATAATCTCCAATTCAGATTTATAACCATGTCAAAATCATAATTAAATTTCATATCTAAAAATAACTGTACTCACAAATTAGGGTTTAAGAAAGAGAAGAACGATTCTAGGATCTGATTTTCCGGAGTTGATTTAGCTTTCCGTTGATGTAGGCATTGATTTGTTATCTTTTAATCCTATTCAGATTGGAAGAAGAAGAAGAAGCACTAGTTCTAGCTTAGGTTTCAGCGGACTAGCGACGCCATTGATTTATTTTAATATGAATCAGAGCAGAGTATAGGCGTAATGAAATTGTGTGGAGAGAAAGTGAGGTTTGGGGGTGTTTAAATAGCTTAGGAGCAACGAATATGGTCAGAACGGGCGTCTAAACGCAGAAAAATGGATCTGTCCTCAGATCTGGAAAAGGGGGGAGGGGAGGTCGACCCCATGGTCGATTTGTTCTACCAAGGTCAACCCCCTGGCCGACCTGGGTCTTGGGTGGGAATTTTGCCGCCCAGCCCGGGTGTGTGATTTGAATTTCGAAACTTTAAATTTGAATTTCGAAATGAGCTGTTTAAATTTTCTGAAAAATTCTGAAGGCCATAACTTCTTCATACGGAGTCCGATTTTCGCAAACTCATACTCTATCTTAAGTAGAATTCCGAGACGAACGCAATGGAATAATCCATTTTTCTTAATTCTTCTTTGAAAAATTAAGTGTACTTTGTTTTGTGTAACAACCCGGAAAATCTGGGCCAGTTTGAAAATTTTATTTTGGCAATTTTAGCGAATTTTGATTATTTAAAATAGATTATTTTAAATAATATCGACGTGAAATCTATTTTGAATATAATTCGAACGTTTATATTATACACGTCGTCGTTAGAATATAAATAATTATATATAATTATAAATAGAATTGAAAATGGCGCGGTAGTTCGATAATTCGATTTCAAACTTCAATTGAATGTACCGGGTGCAAAATAATCCGGATTTTAGTGAAACCAAAAATAATGGAATCTAATAGTGAATATCTTTCCAACGAATCCGAAAAATTAAGATTTCATATCGGGAATCAAAAGATATGTCCAGTTGAAAATTCTGAATAGTCGCTATGGAATTCAGGCCCTTAAAAATGGACATTTTGCAAACGACCTCGGATTTCGACGAAACCAGTTTTGTTGGGTCCGGGATGTGAAGTTATTGCTAGGTTTCAAATTTCATAATTTTTCGAATCAATATGTGAGCGTGGCAAAAGAAAACGCGTTTGACCAGTTTCAGTTGATTTTAATCGACTTGAAATTGGCCATTTTTCTAACGGTCTCTGAATTCGACGAAACTAGTTTTGTTAGGACCGTATCGTCAATACGAAGCTAGAAAATATTTTTTTTGGAATTTTTTAGTTAGTATGTGACCCCGGTAATTAGAAATGTGCGTTTAAAATAATATAGTGATTTAAATGTAAATTCAAAGGAAACATATCGAGACGATCGAATTGGCCTGCGATACATATCCCATTGTGTTCGGAATGGGGGTAAAACGCTATGGGCGGCAGGCGGTGGACCTCGTTTAGTGGTCATATGTGAAAGTCAACTCTTTAATAAATAAATAATAAATAAAAAAAAAAAAAAAAAAAAAATATAATATCCCTTCCCTTAAAACCTAGGCCCCCCCCCCGTTCGTTTATCTCAGAAGGAAAAAAAAAACAAAAAAGAAAAAGAAAACAAAAATCGCGATAACCCCCCCCGTCGCTCCAGCCACCACCGCGCCCAGCGCCCACCGCCGCCACCACTTGCGAGGCTCCGCCCTTCCCCCCTCTGCCTCCCTCTCTCTCCTCCGCCTCGCAGGAACCACGAATCCCCTCGACGAAGCCGATGGCCCCCCTCCGATCAGATGCCCTCTCGCCTCCGACCAGCATGGGTCCGCCGCCACCACCTGAGGACGCAGCCCACCCCCTCCTCTAATTACAGTAAGATCTTGATTTTGTTTATATATATAAAAAAAAAAAAAAAAAAAAAAGAACTGATTTCTGTTTTTATTAAGATTTAAAAACTGTTTTTATTAAGATTTAAAAACTGTTTTTATTAAGTTTTGAAAACTGATTTTATTAAAATTTAAAAACTGATTTTATAAAAAGGAATAAAAACTGATTTTATAAAAAAAACTGAATTTGAAAAATGATTTTTAAAGTATTTAAAAACTGAATGTTATTTTGATTTAAAACTTATTTTTAAAAAAGTATAAACTGATTTATTTTTTTAAAGTATAAACTGATTTATTTTTTTAAAGTATAAACTGATTTATTTTTTTAAAGTATAAACTGATTTATTTTTTTTAAAGTATAAACTGATTTATTTTTTTAAAGTATAAACTGATTTATTTTTGAAAGAGAAAAACTGATTTTATTTTGAACTTTAAAATAGGAAAAAGATTAATCTTTTAGTAGAAAAAGATTTGAAAGCAAAAGTAGAAATCATATTTTTTTATATGTTGAAAGCGAACGTGAAAACATGATTTTTGTCATATTAAAGAAGTGATTTTTATTATATAAACATCATGACAAAAATGAGATTTTTATTCATTTGAATAGCGATATAAAAATTCGATTTTTATATATTGAACTTTGAAATAAAAATATGATTTTTATATATTGAACTTTGAAATAAAAATTCGATTTTTATATATTGAACTTCGATATAAAAATTCGATTTTTATATATTGAACTTTGAACTAAAAATTCGATTTTTATATATTGAATAGCGAACTAAAAATTTGATTTTTATATATTGAATAACGAAGTAAAAATTCGATTTTTATATATGTAGTAGCTACGGACGACGAAGCTGGCGAAGATGCGAAAACAATGAAGACTTCTGCAAAAGAAGAGTCGAGATGGTTGGATAGCTAAATGTGAGAATTTCTCACCTTTCAATTTATATTTCTAGTTATATATATATACTAGGATGCAGACGGTGCTTAGTAGCACCCGACACAATCGTCCACAGACCATGGACTTGTTTGTTTGACTGTTTGGTGATTGATTGCGATATTGGTTTGAATGTGGTTTGTGGTGTGAAAAATCGAATCGATAAATTGGTTAGGATTAGACGTGCGCCGTTATAAGGCGAAGGGGTAAGGCTAGGTTAGATCCTTACTCCAAAGTTTGTGGTTTGCATAACGAATGGATTTGATTGATGTGTGAATGGCGTGGGCCTTCACTAGACCGGGGATAAGGCTAGGCCTTGTCCCGTTTCTAGTATCGTGCCGTTATGCCGCCGAAATTTTCTAAAATAAGTTAGAAAAATAAAAATAGCATTTTATTTAACGAATGAACTGAATAGAAATTCATATGTTAAAATAAAATGTGTTATCGTTAAAAATATAATTTTTAACGTGAATGTGAATAAATAAATATTCATTTACAAACCAGACGGTTTGTTTATGTACACCTATTTGAATGACGTTGATTGGGTCGATAAATTTTACACATCGCCTAACTGCACAAATAAAATATGTGTTTGATTGTTTGAAACCCCACACGGGTGTTAGGATGAAATTTGAAGTTCACTCATCCTGATTGATTAAATCTGTCGATCGATTGATTGACAAGCTGCTATAAGCGTTAAATGTCTATATTTGATGCTTATACAGTGTAGTGCACTTTGGTTGATGGTTGATTATTCATCGTTGTTGATATATCCATGTGTTGTAGAAAATCCATATAATTAACATTATATGGTAATTGATTGGGCCTCATTCCAGTTTCGAAGAAAAAAAAGAAATATTTGAAATAGAAATATTTGAAATAGAAATATTTGAAATAGAAATATTTGAAATAGAATATTTGAAAATAGAAATATGTGAAGCCGTGAGGATTAGATTGACGCCATTTTGACGTGAACGATATTTATATCGATTTTATTCATTTTAAAATGAATATTGAAAAGTGATTTCGAAATCAAATATTTTGAAATAAATTGAATTGAAAACGAATTCAAATTGAATTGAAAACGACTTCGAAATGAATTGAATTGAAAACGAATTCGAAATGAATTGAATTGAAAACGAATTCGAAATGAATTGAATTGAAAACGAATTCGAAATGAATTGAATTGAAAACAAATTCGAAATGAATTGAATTGAAAACGAATTCGAAAGGAATTGAATTGAAAGCGATTTCGAAATGAATTGAATTGAGAACGATTTCGAAATGAATTGAACTGAAAACGAATTCGAATTGAATTGAAAGCGAAGTGAAATAAATTCAAATTGAATTGAAATTTGAATTGAATAGAAATGGATTTTAAAACGAATTTATAAAGAAGAATTCAATTTTGATTTGAATTGAAATGGAAGTTGAAAATGTTTTTGAAACGAATTCAAAACTATTTATATAATTCGTTTTAAATAGAAATCGACGATATATATATTATATATATATTATATATAATATAATGGCCTGAATAGAACGCGCCACGCCGCGGCAGTTCGCGAATTTCGACCATTTATTTCAAACGGGCATTACGGGAGATCCGACCGTCGGATTCTCCTAAAACCGGAACCGTTGGGTTCGTATCGAAAAGAGCTTTCTAATGAATGTTAGAAATTTGAAATCTAACGGTTGGATTTGGAGATATGTCCAAATCAAATTCAAAAAAGGTCGCTGTAAGTGCAGTTCGATGGCCATTGATGGAAATCGACTGTACGGGCCTTGATAAAATTATTAAAAATAGCAATAATTTGTGTAAAATCATAATAAATGATTTAGAAAGAATTGGGATGAAAAACTCCATACTTGAAAAGATAAAAATAAATTTTTATCGAAATGAACTAGTTTTGAACTAGAATTATAATCCTATTTATTTTTAAATAAATAAATTGAATTCGAAAAGGGTTTTAAAAATAACCAAAATTTCCAATGATTGCATTGGAGTGGATTTGAATCGAAATTGTCTTCGGAATATTTCGATGTTGGAATTCGTGATTATACAGGTGTTGTTATGGAAATTTGAAAGATATATATTGATATCGTTATTTCCAATACGACATTTGTTAGTCGTAGAATTCGATATTGAATATAAGCCGATATATTTTCTATTCAGAGCCTTGTATTGAATATCGAATGTGATTTGGGTTTGTCGTGAATGGTGTCTTCACTAACACTATTCTTGAACCCAGTTGAGAAAAGATTAAATCTTTTTATTTAGATTTAATGAAGTGTACCAATTAAATAATATTTAATTGGAATTGAATAGATATTGATTTTTGGGCTTATCGTGAACAGTGTTTTAAATAACACTTGTTCTTTAACCCGATAATTAATGAATGTGATTTTGGGTTTATCGTGAACCGTGTTTTAAATGACACTGATTCTTTAACCCAGTTAACGATTAAAACTGAGTGGAGTTTTAATGAATCTTTAATTAGATTGAAAAGATCGAAAATGGAGTATCACCAGTTTTGCTCCAGGCGATAGTTAAATCTTTAATTAGATTTGAACGTGAAATTTAGAAACTAACTGTCGGTTAGCCAAGCAGAATGGTTTTCTGGATATTGATCTGATGTTGGTTTCGGCCTTCGGGGTTAATATTTGGGGAATTATTCTCTTGATTAATTTATGGTTAGTGACTAATGAATTGGAATGAGGCGTATGTTGTGTTTGTGTAACACTTATTTAAAATATACGCGAGTTATTCGGAAAGACCGGGTTTATCCCATTCTGAATAACTGATACGACGATAAGTCGAAGATGAAGACGATGGTAGAAGACCGGAGGTCTTCACGTCGTTTGGGTGATAACTGATGATCTTGATTGGGCTGTACACCCAAGAAGATGGAAACAGTTAGTGATCGTCCAGACGTACTTGGAGATCGATGGATATGCGGGGTACTAGGTGCCTCCGGTTTCGTTCAGACCCAGAACGGACTTGTAAATGGACTGTGTGTCTGACATCGGATTTCATTCTGTGTGACTGATATCGGTTGCATAGGATGGTTTGCCTGTGTGGCATGCTAAGATGCAAATGATCAAGGCTTCTGTTGAAAAGCAAAGTCTTGTGGTGATGATCAAAGCACGGCCTTTGTGGCGTAGCTTTGTGTAACGTTTACCTCGCGTGTTTCACACCAGGTATGAACCAAAAACGGGAGACGGACCTCAGGGAGGACTTGCGTTTCTTTCTAGCTAGAAGTGGCGTCAGTGGTTTTACACGCCCTGACGAGTTTGACTTATGTGGTTGTTGCTGTTGCGAGGCGCCTCGGTTATATCGGTTTCGGCCGAATGCATTCTGGTCGGCTGACGGACCAGACTTACACCCCATAGGGTGGGGAGACGTATTGTTCAGGCATAATAATCCACTCCGTGTGGACCGGCCCTGACGATCCAAGGGGCAGTTGCGGCTGTTCCTGAGGGGCGGGCTAGAGCGTCTCGAATCGGTTGAGGACTATCTTTTGCCTCGGTTCATAGATGGAAATCCAATTTCCAAATACGTGACATTTGCGGTTTTATTTGTAAACCTATATATGGCGACATAGTGGCATGGGACGCTCATGCCGCCTATGATTGATACTTATGATTTGAAGTTGTTTTATGCACTATGCACTTATAATAGTATCAAACGACTTGTTTTAACCGTATCAAGCATTCTTTGGCTGTTATAAGGGAAAACCCTATCCCCCGGCTTGCGTTTGCATTGTGTGATAGGACCTGGGTCTTATAACAGCTTCATTTTTCTTTATTTAGCATTGCGCTGTTTGTTTCATGCACTGGTATTCTTGGGAGGAAACCCGTTCCGTGTTATACGGCGTGGTCCCTTGATTTACCTAACTTTAAGAATAAAGAATAATAACTGTTTTAGTTCTCACACCAGTCACATGACTGACCTGGAGTTTATTGTTTTAACCTAAACTCTGGGTGCCCTTATTTTCGACACGGGCAGCTAGTAGTTTTGGTTTTGCAGATTTATATTCACAGGATCCTGGTTTACAGCTGGAATGATATCCGGAAAGCTTTGTATCCGTATATCTCTTCTAGTTGTGTATTGTATTATTTTCCGCTGCTATGTATTTAAATGTAATTTAAATCTCTGATATTTCTGTGTAATATTTATTCGTACTCTGTATATTCTTGTAATCTGATGCATTGTTGTAATATACAATGAAATGTTCTTTTATATGCGTTCTGTTGTGGTTTGTTCTCGAACTATCCGACGCTTTCCTTTACGGGGAAGTTACGGGTCTTCACAGTTGGTATCAGAGCTTTGGTTTACCAAGCTCAGAGAACAAGACACATTAGAACCATACGAAAGAATTCATCAGATATTGGATTAGTAATATCCAATTAGAATGACTCGTTAGAGATAGGATCAGTAGTATCCTAGAACGAGTGTGAAGAGTATATTTTTGAAAATGAAAACAAATTTTTGTTTTGAAAATTTAAATCAATTATTCGTATTTGATTATCTATTTATATTGATGTGGACAATCCAGTATATATAGATTTTGCATATACGTCTGATCCGCGTGTATTCGAAATTTTAATATACTGGATAGATATGGAATCACATTCTAGTCGCCCGAAGATGATTCTGATGATAGTTCGAACATCATCAGAATTGGTATTCGTGTTTCGAAGGTGTGATTTTCTATATATTTCCATTAGGCTGGTGTGAGAACCAAAACTTATATATAGCTAGAATTCATTGTTGTGATTTGGCATCAAAACATGATTTTTTGTATATGTATCAAAATTATGAATTTAAAACGTTAATCCACTAATTGATTGATGTTTGTGTTGTTTGTTTATTTGTTTGCCAATTTTGAACCATTATGCTTAATCGAATCAAATATTGAATTGTATTGAAAATTGGTCGCATCTGCTTGCATATACATATATATCATTGAACAGGTCATAGCAAGGAGGCTAGAGCAGAGAATAAAATTTGTTTGCCCGACAAATAGGTACATGTTTACTACATAATTTCCTGTTTTGTTTGGGTGATGATGATTTTGTGAGCCTATTGGCTAGCCGCTTGGCTTTTTCTTTTTCTTTTTGAGATCTGAAGGACCGGGAACGCTATTTGCAATTTCCCGATGCTCCCGGTGCAGGGGAGGTTATGGCGAAATTTTTCAAAAATTTAGGGTGTTAGCCAAATTTTTGAAATTTTGAAAATTCTCAGAAACCAAAGGGTTGGAGAATGAAAGCCAGATCGAACATAGAGCTGAATAATCAAATCACTTTCGACTTTGTTCCTTTTCGGGGACGAAAAGTTTTAAGTGGGGGAGATTGTAACAACCCGGAAAATCTGGGCCAGTTTGAAAATTTTATTTTGGCAATTTTAGCGAATTTTGATTATTTAAAATAGATTATTTTAAATAATATCGACGTGAAATCTATTTTGAATATAATTCGAACGTTTATATTATACACGTCGTCGTTAGAATATAAATAATTATATATAATTATAAATAGAATTGAAAATGGCGCGGTAGTTCGATAATTCGATTTCAAACTTCAATTGAATGTACCGGGTGCAAAATAATCCGGATTTTAGTGAAACCAAAAATAATGGAATCTAATAGTGAATATCTTTCCAACGAATCCGAAAAATTAAGATTTCATATCGGGAATCAAAAGATATGTCCAGTTGAAAATTCTGAATAGTCGCTATGGAATTCAGGCCCTTAAAAATGGACATTTTGCAAACGACCTCGGATTTCGACGAAACCAGTTTTGTTGGGTCCGGGATGTGAAGTTATTGCTAGGTTTCAAATTTCATAATTTTTCGAATCAATATGTGAGCGTGGCAAAAGAAAACGCGTTTGACCAGTTTCAGTTGATTTTAATCGACTTGAAATTGGCCATTTTTCTAACGGTCTCTGAATTCGACGAAACTAGTTTTGTTAGGACCGTATCGTCAATACGAAGCTAGAAAATATTTTTTTTGGAATTTTTTAGTTAGTATGTGACCCCGGTAATTAGAAATGTGCGTTTAAAATAATATAGTGATTTAAATGTAAATTCAAAGGAAACATATCGAGACGATCGAATTGGCCTGCGATACATATCCCATTGTGTTCGGAATGGGGGTAAAACGCTATGGGCGGCAGGCGGTGGACCTCGTTTAGTGGTCATATGTGAAAGTCAACTCTTTAATAAATAAATAATAAATAAAAAAAAAAAAAAAAAAAAAAATATAATATCCCTTCCCTTAAAACCTAGGCCCCCCCCCGTTCGTTTATCTCAGAAGGAAAAAAAAAACAAAAAAGAAAAAGAAAACAAAAATCGCGATAACCCCCCCCGTCGCTCCAGCCACCACCGCGCCCAGCGCCCACCGCCGCCACCACTTGCGAGGCTCCGCCCTTCCCCCCTCTGCCTCCCTCTCTCTCCTCCGCCTCGCAGGAACCACGAATCCCCTCGACGAAGCCGATGGCCCCCCTCCGATCAGATGCCCTCTCGCCTCCGACCAGCATGGGTCCGCCGCCACCACCTGAGGACGCAGCCCACCCCCTCCTCTAATTACAGTAAGATCTTGATTTTGTTTATATATATAAAAAAAAAAAAAAAAAAAAAAAGAACTGATTTCTGTTTTTATTAAGATTTAAAAACTGTTTTTATTAAGATTTAAAAACTGTTTTTATTAAGTTTTGAAAACTGATTTTATTAAAATTTAAAAACTGATTTTATAAAAAGGAATAAAAACTGATTTTATAAAAAAAACTGAATTTGAAAAATGATTTTTAAAGTATTTAAAAACTGAATGTTATTTTGATTTAAAACTTATTTTTAAAAAAGTATAAACTGATTTATTTTTTTAAAGTATAAACTGATTTATTTTTTTAAAGTATAAACTGATTTATTTTTTTAAAGTATAAACTGATTTATTTTTTTTAAAGTATAAACTGATTTATTTTTTTAAAGTATAAACTGATTTATTTTTGAAAGAGAAAAACTGATTTTATTTTGAACTTTAAAATAGGAAAAAGATTAATCTTTTAGTAGAAAAAGATTTGAAAGCAAAAGTAGAAATCATATTTTTTTATATGTTGAAAGCGAACGTGAAAACATGATTTTTGTCATATTAAAGAAGTGATTTTTATTATATAAACATCATGACAAAAATGAGATTTTTATTCATTTGAATAGCGATATAAAAATTCGATTTTTATATATTGAACTTTGAAATAAAAATATGATTTTTATATATTGAACTTTGAAATAAAAATTCGATTTTTATATATTGAACTTCGATATAAAAATTCGATTTTTATATATTGAACTTTGAACTAAAAATTCGATTTTTATATATTGAATAGCGAACTAAAAATTTGATTTTTATATATTGAATAACGAAGTAAAAATTCGATTTTTATATATGTAGTAGCTACGGACGACGAAGCTGGCGAAGATGCGAAAACAATGAAGACTTCTGCAAAAGAAGAGTCGAGATGGTTGGATAGCTAAATGTGAGAATTTCTCACCTTTCAATTTATATTTCTAGTTATATATATATACTAGGATGCAGACGGTGCTTAGTAGCACCCGACACAATCGTCCACAGACCATGGACTTGTTTGTTTGACTGTTTGGTGATTGATTGCGATATTGGTTTGAATGTGGTTTGTGGTGTGAAAAATCGAATCGATAAATTGGTTAGGATTAGACGTGCGCCGTTATAAGGCGAAGGGGTAAGGCTAGGTTAGATCCTTACTCCAAAGTTTGTGGTTTGCATAACGAATGGATTTGATTGATGTGTGAATGGCGTGGGCCTTCACTAGACCGGGGATAAGGCTAGGCCTTGTCCCGTTTCTAGTATCGTGCCGTTATGCCGCCGAAATTTTCTAAAATAAGTTAGAAAAATAAAAATAGCATTTTATTTAACGAATGAACTGAATAGAAATTCATATGTTAAAATAAAATGTGTTATCGTTAAAAATATAATTTTTAACGTGAATGTGAATAAATAAATATTCATTTACAAACCAGACGGTTTGTTTATGTACACCTATTTGAATGACGTTGATTGGGTCGATAAATTTTACACATCGCCTAACTGCACAAATAAAATATGTGTTTGATTGTTTGAAACCCCACACGGGTGTTAGGATGAAATTTGAAGTTCACTCATCCTGATTGATTAAATCTGTCGATCGATTGATTGACAAGCTGCTATAAGCGTTAAATGTCTATATTTGATGCTTATACAGTGTAGTGCACTTTGGTTGATGGTTGATTATTCATCGTTGTTGATATATCCATGTGTTGTAGAAAATCCATATAATTAACATTATATGGTAATTGATTGGGCCTCATTCCAGTTTCGAAGAAAAAAAAGAAATATTTGAAATAGAAATATTTGAAATAGAAATATTTGAAATAGAAATATTTGAAATAGAATATTTGAAAATAGAAATATGTGAAGCCGTGAGGATTAGATTGACGCCATTTTGACGTGAACGATATTTATATCGATTTTATTCATTTTAAAATGAATATTGAAAAGTGATTTCGAAATCAAATATTTTGAAATAAATTGAATTGAAAACGAATTCAAATTGAATTGAAAACGACTTCGAAATGAATTGAATTGAAAACGAATTCGAAATGAATTGAATTGAAAACGAATTCGAAATGAATTGAATTGAAAACGAATTCGAAATGAATTGAATTGAAAACAAATTCGAAATGAATTGAATTGAAAACGAATTCGAAAGGAATTGAATTGAAAGCGATTTCGAAATGAATTGAATTGAGAACGATTTCGAAATGAATTGAACTGAAAACGAATTCGAATTGAATTGAAAGCGAAGTGAAATAAATTCAAATTGAATTGAAATTTGAATTGAATAGAAATGGATTTTAAAACGAATTTATAAAGAAGAATTCAATTTTGATTTGAATTGAAATGGAAGTTGAAAATGTTTTTGAAACGAATTCAAAACTATTTATATAATTCGTTTTAAATAGAAATCGACGATATATATATTATATATATATTATATATAATATAATGGCCTGAATAGAACGCGCCACGCCGCGGCAGTTCGCGAATTTCGACCATTTATTTCAAACGGGCATTACGGGAGATCCGACCGTCGGATTCTCCTAAAACCGGAACCGTTGGGTTCGTATCGAAAAGAGCTTTCTAATGAATGTTAGAAATTTGAAATCTAACGGTTGGATTTGGAGATATGTCCAAATCAAATTCAAAAAAGGTCGCTGTAAGTGCAGTTCGATGGCCATTGATGGAAATCGACTGTACGGGCCTTGATAAAATTATTAAAAATAGCAATAATTTGTGTAAAATCATAATAAATGATTTAGAAAGAATTGGGATGAAAAACTCCATACTTGAAAAGATAAAAATAAATTTTTATCGAAATGAACTAGTTTTGAACTAGAATTATAATCCTATTTATTTTTAAATAAATAAATTGAATTCGAAAAGGGTTTTAAAAATAACCAAAATTTCCAATGATTGCATTGGAGTGGATTTGAATCGAAATTGTCTTCGGAATATTTCGATGTTGGAATTCGTGATTATACAGGTGTTGTTATGGAAATTTGAAAGATATATATTGATATCGTTATTTCCAATACGACATTTGTTAGTCGTAGAATTCGATATTGAATATAAGCCGATATATTTTCTATTCAGAGCCTTGTATTGAATATCGAATGTGATTTGGGTTTGTCGTGAATGGTGTCTTCACTAACACTATTCTTGAACCCAGTTGAGAAAAGATTAAATCTTTTTATTTAGATTTAATGAAGTGTACCAATTAAATAATATTTAATTGGAATTGAATAGATATTGATTTTTGGGCTTATCGTGAACAGTGTTTTAAATAACACTTGTTCTTTAACCCGATAATTAATGAATGTGATTTTGGGTTTATCGTGAACCGTGTTTTAAATGACACTGATTCTTTAACCCAGTTAACGATTAAAACTGAGTGGAGTTTTAATGAATCTTTAATTAGATTGAAAAGATCGAAAATGGAGTATCACCAGTTTTGCTCCAGGCGATAGTTAAATCTTTAATTAGATTTGAACGTGAAATTTAGAAACTAACTGTCGGTTAGCCAAGCAGAATGGTTTTCTGGATATTGATCTGATGTTGGTTTCGGCCTTCGGGGTTAATATTTGGGGAATTATTCTCTTGATTAATTTATGGTTAGTGACTAATGAATTGGAATGAGGCGTATGTTGTGTTTGTGTAACACTTATTTAAAATATACGCGAGTTATTCGGAAAGACCGGGTTTATCCCATTCTGAATAACTGATACGACGATAAGTCGAAGATGAAGACGATGGTAGAAGACCGGAGGTCTTCACGTCGTTTGGGTGATAACTGATGATCTTGATTGGGCTGTACACCCAAGAAGATGGAAACAGTTAGTGATCGTCCAGACGTACTTGGAGATCGATGGATATGCGGGGTACTAGGTGCCTCCGGTTTCGTTCAGACCCAGAACGGACTTGTAAATGGACTGTGTGTCTGACATCGGATTTCATTCTGTGTGACTGATATCGGTTGCATAGGATGGTTTGCCTGTGTGGCATGCTAAGATGCAAATGATCAAGGCTTCTGTTGAAAAGCAAAGTCTTGTGGTGATGATCAAAGCACGGCCTTTGTGGCGTAGCTTTGTGTAACGTTTACCTCGCGTGTTTCACACCAGGTATGAACCAAAAACGGGAGACGGACCTCAGGGAGGACTTGCGTTTCTTTCTAGCTAGAAGTGGCGTCAGTGGTTTTACACGCCCTGACGAGTTTGACTTATGTGGTTGTTGCTGTTGCGAGGCGCCTCGGTTATATCGGTTTCGGCCGAATGCATTCTGGTCGGCTGACGGACCAGACTTACACCCCATAGGGTGGGGAGACGTATTGTTCAGGCATAATAATCCACTCCGTGTGGACCGGCCCTGACGATCCAAGGGGCAGTTGCGGCTGTTCCTGAGGGGCGGGCTAGAGCGTCTCGAATCGGTTGAGGACTATCTTTTGCCTCGGTTCATAGATGGAAATCCAATTTCCAAATACGTGACATTTGCGGTTTTATTTGTAAACCTATATATGGCGACATAGTGGCATGGGACGCTCATGCCGCCTATGATTGATACTTATGATTTGAAGTTGTTTTATGCACTATGCACTTATAATAGTATCAAACGACTTGTTTTAACCGTATCAAGCATTCTTTGGCTGTTATAAGGGAAAACCCTATCCCCCGGCTTGCGTTTGCATTGTGTGATAGGACCTGGGTCTTATAACAGCTTCATTTTTCTTTATTTAGCATTGCGCTGTTTGTTTCATGCACTGGTATTCTTGGGAGGAAACCCGTTCCGTGTTATACGGCGTGGTCCCTTGATTTACCTAACTTTAAGAATAAAGAATAATAACTGTTTTAGTTCTCACACCAGTCACATGACTGACCTGGAGTTTATTGTTTTAACCTAAACTCTGGGTGCCCTTATTTTCGACACGGGCAGCTAGTAGTTTTGGTTTTGCAGATTTATATTCACAGGATCCTGGTTTACAGCTGGAATGATATCCGGAAAGCTTTGTATCCGTATATCTCTTCTAGTTGTGTATTGTATTATTTTCCGCTGCTATGTATTTAAATGTAATTTAAATCTCTGATATTTCTGTGTAATATTTATTCGTACTCTGTATATTCTTGTAATCTGATGCATTGTTGTAATATACAATGAAATGTTCTTTTATATGCGTTCTGTTGTGGTTTGTTCTCGAACTATCCGACGCTTTCCTTTACGGGGAAGTTACGGGTCTTCACAGTTTGTTACTTTTATGTTTATAGAAAATATGGGGTGTTACATTCTCCCCTCCTTAAAGGATTTCGTCCTCGAAATCTTCAAGTTAAGAAGAATGTGTCCTACCATCCAATCACCCGTCTACTCAACCATTATCCACAAGTATCCATTGTCCTTAGAAAACTTCTAATGTCGTATGAACATATGCAGAGTGTGTGTGTATGTTTCTTATCTAATGCAAAATCAGGCGGTCTACTGATTCAGTTGACCTCCTTAATGCAAATCATGATAGTGTCATGCATCCAATATGTATGCAAGAAATCCTATTTAATACACCTCATTTCTATATGAGTGCATAACCATTCATCCAAATGCAACATCCATGTGATGAGTTAATCATTTTGCATCCATAAAAATTTGAAAAATGCACACACATCCATGTGCAGTATGAGAGTGTTTTTGAGCTGATCTAGTGCCTAGTGTGTGTATATGCAACCACTAGCAATCACTTGCATCCACTTGCAACCATCAAACATAACATGTCTCAAACACATGTTTACACCCATTAGTTTCCACCTAAAGGTCGAAGAATCGATCAATAGGATACAGTCGAGTGATAGAAGCCAGTACAGTTAAAACAAAAGCTTTGTTCCCATTAGATATCGGTTTAAGAGAATAACTCGCTAAGTATCAACCCTGAAGACCGAAATCAACATCAGATCGACACTCAGAGAATTACTCCCATTAAACAAATGTCAAAGTAGAAATCTTCTTCGCACTTTGATTAAAAAACCCTAACCTTATCAGAAATATTCAAATACGTATAGACTACTGGTACAGATCAGATTATCAAATGATTCTTAGGAAACTAAGCATGATAAAACCCCACCATACCCCACAAAACCCAGAATGTATGCGTCATAGTCAACTTAACGCCCAACACAGATACCCTCAAACCCCAACCTATCACAAACAGATGAGTCGTAACCCTCATGGGGTTTGAGACTATAGTGAGATCAGAAACAAGACTGGTATTAAAGTGCAGAGTCTCAATTACAGAATCAGAATCAAAAAGGGTTTTAACTCCATAACTAGATAAGGAAATTAAACCTTCTATAAAAAATTTCCTATCTCTATCCTATCCATCAACCACGAGAGCATTCGCCTGCCCTCCAGAAGTAGGTCCTGTCCTTTTCCCTTGCCCTCGCTTCTTCGGGCAGTCCCGAGTGAAGTGTCCCATTTCACCACAGTTGAAACAAGTGCCCTTCCTCTTTCTGCAATCCTTGTTCGGATGAGTCAAGCTTCCACAAGTAAAGCACTTTTTCTCCTTCTTGTCTTCAGACCTTTCATCCTTCTTTTGTGTTTCCTTTTTGGGCCACGCTTTCTTGTTCTGTGGTCTTTCAAGCTTTTCTTCTTTCTTCTCACTTTTTGCTTCTTCTTCATGCATTAACGCCATGTCAACCAATTTCTCAAAGGTAGCCCCCTTAGGAATGTGGGTCATATCCAACCCATGTAGCGGCTCATTCAAACCTTTAACGAATCACATGGCCTTCTTCTCAGGTGTGTTCACCAAGTCTAAGCCAAATCTCACCAACTGATTGAACCTGTTGACGTATTCCTTCACTGATAAATTCCCTTGCTTCAATGCTAAGAACATCTCCATGTATAAATTCTCTTCTGCTCGCGAGAGAAATTTCATCTCGAACCTATGCCTAAAATCTATCCATGTCTCTACTGACGCTCTCCATTCGTGACCTCCCACCAAAACGAGGCTTCGTCCTTCATTAACCAAGCAGCAAATTTGACCTTCCTTCCATCTTCTATCTCGAAGATACCAAACAAATCTTCCACTTGCTTAAGCCAATTTCGAGCTTCAACAAATGTCTCTGACCCGTGAAAAGGTTTACCGCCCATTGCCCGAAAGTCCTTGCATATCTTCGAAAAAGTATCAACGCGGGGAGGGGGAGGAGGAGGGGGAGGAACATCTGCTGGGCCTACGGCGATGGCCCTTGCCTCCAGATACCTTCTGAACCAAGTTGCTATCGGTATGCCCTCGGGTATTTCGGGTACCCCAGACATGCTGAAAAGAAAATGGAAGAGATTCAAAACGGAGAATCAAAGGAAAAGGATATGGCTCTTGGGGATTATGTTTTTCAAATTAAACTCTATTTATGAGAATACTTCCTTTTTAAAACCTTTTTGAAAATATTTTTTAAAAACTTTTTATCAAATCTGGTAACCTTCAGCTCTGATACCAAGTGTAACACCCCACTTCCATTAAGGTCAGTCACAAAGGGAATACCTTAACTTTGGTTGAACATTATAAGTAAACAAAACAGAAATTTACAAGACAGATATGTAAAGTAGTACTTGAAAATTTTATAACTTTATTACAGCAGAAACAGAAATAAGTTTGGTTACATCACAATACCAAAACCCAAGTACACAAATATCAGTCTTATACAAAATCCTTCGGAATGCATAATTTCAAAGCCATAATCCCCAACAGAGAATGCCATAAATAGGTAGAATCAAAGCCAAGCAATATTTCAAGCACTTCTAGCACTTCAAGTAGATGGAACCTAAATCAAGCTCCTATGTTTCCACCCTAAGAACCTGGGGGGGGGGGGGACGAAAGAAAAGAGGCGAAACAAACTAGGTCAGACATAAGTCTGGTGAGTCCAGTGACTTCCAGCATATAAACAGATATCAGTATCATGACATGTAAATAAAACTAGATGAGAGATAACCATAACAAGAGCAGCAGGTCAACAGAAGAGACAGAATGATATAAGCTAAACTAAGCTTCTTGCTTGGTTTTCACTTCTCTGCACTAATACAAGTATAATGGAATTAGGTGTTGTCCTAATGACTAAACAGAAAACAGAATGATCTCTTTAGAAATACAATGCTAGAAATGGGCCTTTACCACCCTAAAAGAAATAGACGTTCAGAAACAGAATGCTAGTAGTGGGCCTTTACCACCCGAACAGAGGCAGACGGTGCGTAAACAGAATGCTAGAACGAAATCAGAGACAGAAACAGAATAACCCCTACGGAAATAGAATATTAGAATTTGGTGTACACTAGTAATGGGCCTTTACCACCCTAACAGACGGTACGACACAGAAACAGATAGGTGTTACCCCCCAACAGAAATAGACGGTACCCCAACAGAAACAGACAGAACTAAGTGTACCCTAAATTCTACCCCAAGCGATCAGCTCCCAAATACATAAATACCCTATGCCAGCCCCACAGAAGGGTGTATCATTCCCTAAAGTGGCAACCTATAGACACAGACCTATTTAGAGATGTCACTGTGTCTTACATCCTCAGAGCAGACCGGATCCATGCACGCACATGACCTGGTTGGAATGCGCCACCAACACCCCTCGCCATTATCAGAGTGAACCTCTTACAATTAGTTCAGTAAGCGTGCCCGGACCCCTCTTAGTGTTGGGTCATAGTTTTGATACTTGAAAGGGTTACCGACTAATATGGGTCCGAAACAACAGATGACATAAGTAACTGCCCCTCCTTGTGTCCCCAGACTAACAGATTTCAGATTAACTTGCTTATAGATTTCAGATGTACAAAGTCCAGATTAACTAGTTCTCAGATCAGACATACAGGTTAACAAGTTTTCAGACTAACGGATCGGATATATAAATTAACAAGTTTTCAGACTAACGGATCAGATATACAGACTAACAGACTTACAGATTGTTTCACCTAACCTTGTATTGGGCCTACAGATTTTCAAATGGGTTTATTAGATTCATCAGTCCAATTGATTTAACCTTATCCACCCAACGCGCTTTAGGCATCACATTTATCTTAGATTTGCATTAATTAAATATTAATGCACAAACCTCTCACATTAGGTCGGTAGCTTATGGCTGCTGGATGTGCCAGGCGGTTCCGGGTAGACTTCTGCCACAAGCCAGACCTAACCTCGTGTCTAAGCATCTTTATGCCTACGACCTCTCACATTAGACTGACAGTTTGTGGTTGTTGGTTAAGCCGGTTGGGTCCGGGCAGGCTTCTACCGCAAACAGAGTCTAACCTCGTGTTTCAGCATTCTTATTTTAGCTAAAGTATTCATTCACAGATTATGCCAATATCAGACTAATTATGCTAACTCAACAAATTAACTTCTTTACAAGTTACAACAGATTATCCAAAGTTCTATTGACATGTTTTGCTCAATTTTAGATCGAGTCTACAGATTTTCATACCCTAAATTACCGTATTCAGTTTCAACAGACTTAGCAGACTAGACAATTTAACAGATTTAATCATCCCTTAAAATTCCATTGACATACCTCGTTTAAAATTAAACCTAATTTTGCATGCTCTAATTATAGTCATAATTCGCAATATAACATATGCCCCAAATTTCTAGTTAAATTTACATAGTACAGAATATTCTCCAAAAACCCCAAATCATGATTTAAAATATGAATTATGCCAAATTATAGCCTTTGATTTCAGCGTATGTCAAATTTCAAAAAATCCCCATTTAGGCGTATTCACAATTAATAGTTATCCTATTTTATTATAGATCTTTCACACTTAAATCATATATCCTTTTTCTTCCAAGTCATAGATCGTCATATAAAATATGCCCCAAATCTAGATCTTAAATTACAACATGTATTATGTCCTCAAAATCAGATCATGCATCATAACATTCATTATGCCCCCAAATTACAAGTCATATGTTGTCATATAATAATTCTCCTTCTTCCAAATCATAAACTGTCATATATAGTATGCCTAGATCTAGATCTTATATTACAACATGTTGTGTTCTCGATTTAGCCACAAATCAGTTATGTTCAACTATGCACCATTCAATATTTTCCCCAGATTTAGCGATGGAGTGTCAATCTCTTATGAGATCTGGCTCAGGCTCGTGGTAGCCTGGCTATAGAACAGAAGGAATGAAGAGATTCAGAATAGTTACAATAAGATAGATCTACACAGAAAAACAGATTGGATAAACAAGAATAAGATAGATCTACACCGAAAAACAGATCTGATAAACAGGAATATGTATAATCTCCAATTCAGATTTATAACCATGTCAAAATCATAATTAAATTTAATATCTAAAAATAACTGTACTCACAAATTGTGGTTTAAGAAAGAGAAGAACGATTCTGGGATCTGATTTTCCGGAGTTGGTTTAGATTTCCGTTGATGTAGGGGTTTATTTGTTATCTTTTAATCCTATTCAGATTGGAAGAAGAAGAAGCACTAGTTCTAGCTTAGGTTTCAACGGAGTAGCGACGCCATTGATTTATTTTAATATGAATCAGAGCAGAGTATAGGCATAATGAAATTGTGTGGAGAGAAAGTGAGGTTTGGGGGTGGTTAAATAGCTTAGGAGCATTGAATCTGGTCAGAACGGGCGTCTAAATGTAGAAAAATGGACCTGTCCCTGGATCTGGAAAGAGGGGGGAGGTCAACCCCATGGTCGACTTGTTCTACCCAGGTCAACCCCCAGGTCGACCCCCTGGTCGACCTGGGTCTTGGGTGGGAATTTTCCCGCCCAGCCCGGGTGTGTGATTTGAATTTCGAAACTTTATATTTGAATTTCGAACTGAGCTGTTTAAATTTTCTGAAAACTTCTGAAGGCCATAACTTCTTCATATGTAGTCCGATTTATGCAAACTCGAACTCTATCTCAAGAAGAATTCCGAGACGAACGCAAAGGCATAATTCGTTTTCCTTAATTCTTCTTTTGAAATTTAAGTATACTTTGTTTTGTTACTTTTATGTTTACAGAAAATACGGGGTGTTACAGAACTTATCTCCTTTAGAGATAAATACATGCAAACTATTGAAATGTCATATCAATATACAAAAATACATATCAAACCTTGAATGCATTAATGAAATTAGGTGCATTAAATAAAAATAAGATTCAAGAGAGAAAAGAAATCACTGCTTCTGGAGTGTATAATATTCCTTCAGGGAACATATCTTTTATTTACGTAATTGCAATGCAACAAAAAAAAATCTCTAACATCTCTTCTAGGATGTTGGATTTTCTACATAAAATTAAATATCTAAAACATCTCTTCAAGAGATTCATATGCATACTATATCTTTAGGATATTCAGTTAATATAAACTGTACATGAAAGATGTCAGTTATATGAAACCTGTTTAGAGATTTTCATACTATATCATCATGATATTCAGTTAATATAAACTGTACATGAAAGATGTCAGTTATATGAAACCTGTTTAGAGATTTTCAATTGAATCCAATGTTATTGGCACATATTATAATGTATGAAGCTTCGGGCTTCAATTTTTTTTTTCAAGTATGAACTTCAGGTTGATATTATTTCATATTCCAAAGAATTAATATACTTTATGATTTTTTTATTTGTTTATGAACTTCGAGTTCCTCATTTGCATATGAACTTCAGGTTCCTCATTTGAAAAAAAATTGTGTATGAACTTTAGGTCATTTACATATGAACTTCAGGTTTCCCATTTGAAAGAATTAGTTTACATCATGAGTTTTCAATCTCACTTCCAGTGATAAATAAATATTGCTATTGAATATAAATGCTACATTATTATATTTTATACCCATAATTCTGTTGGATATACATAAAAAAACATTTTTTTTCAAGAGATATTTTGTCTTTAGTCTATCCAAAAAAAATTACATATGAAAAGTAATAGTAGATCGGAAAGGATAAAACTAGATCTACCTCTACATCATCAATAATGTAAACTGTGCATATATAATCAAATTTCCATTTGGATTTGGAAAACTCAAAATTAGATCCACAGAGAATTGAAAGAATATATCTACACATATTTAGGATCAGTACAGATAATTAGATCTAAAAAGTTAGATCCATTAAAATAGAATCTAGATCTACAAAAATTGAAAAAGAAAAGAGATCTAGAGGTATGAATCACATCTAAGCAGAAGAAACAACAATTCATAGATGTAGATCTAGATGATTTCAAAACATAAGAAAATTAGCTCTAGTGGAATCTTGTGCTGATAACGTGTTATAAAATAAAACAGAACATATAATAAACAAGAAGCCATTAGAGAGAACAGAAAGATAGGGGAGAGATGTTTATTTCTATTGCTTCAGGTGTGTGCGATTTCTATTACATTAGCTCCTTTATATATAGGCTTTGGAGCTGATGTCAGACTTATTTCCATGATATGGGGCTAAATAGAATATGACAAGAGCATATTAACTCATATATATTGCAACACTTGAAATATTTATCAGTAATTCGGAATGAAATGAAAGACACAGATATGAGACAATCACATAATCAAACGCAGATGCATATAATGATAAATAAAAGCATTAAAAGGAAAGAACACAACAGAATTTTATACTAGTTCAGAGTTACCCTATATCCAGTCTCACACAACTCTAGGTTGATGAAGATTTCTTTTCAATAATAATATCCAAAATATAATCCTCGATTTCAAAGCCACTGGATACAACCCGTCTATTTCCGAAGTACAGTGAGATTCAATTGATTTCCAAGCTACGACTACACCAAGTCAATTTGTACGGGCTACAACCATACCTAGTCGATTTAAAGGGGATACGTCCACACCTTTTCAGCATAAGTTTTTGTAGATTGACTCAACAGAACTTAATCTTGCGATCTTTGATTACAGAAACCCTATAACACTTGACTAATGCTTAAACTTTGAGAGAGCATGGTAGAGAATCATTATAGAAAAAGATTGATATGATTCTCTTTGAAATTTTGTATTGTATAACTATAGAATTTAAAAAATTAAGAGTTGTAAGGGAGAGAAGATAAAGTAGGAAGAAGTTAACGAAATTGGTTACAAAATTCGTTTTGGAAGCCGATTTATAGTCTCCCAACAGTCAAAACCTTTCAGAAAAGATTTGAAGTCTAACGACACAACTTTTCAAAATTTGAATTTGAAATCCAACCATCATCATGTCGACATGGGGGGTTACCCATGTCGACATGCCTTAAGAAAATTTGATAAAATTTTCAAATCAAGGCATGTATTGTTCAAATAAATTCTAGTAAATCTCGAGTTAAAACAAACTATTTTCCTATGTATTAAAATAGAGCATTTGAAGTGAAAATAATAATATTAAAAACATGTATAAAAATGATTTTAAAACATATATACGGATGATTTAAAAACTACATAAAATGGTATTAAAACATATATACAACTTGAATATAAACATAAGAAATGTTAGAACTTATGATATAAATATAAGTAAAGGAAATTTTATACTTAAATGGTTAAATAAAACTTAATGTAAAATTAGTAATAATCGCATAAATAAGAAATATTTGAATCAATAGTTAAACTGTTTTAAGAAATAAAAATTGTGTAAAATCAGGAGTTAAATAAAATTTAAAACTAAGAAATATAGATTTGAAATAAGGAAGTAATTTAAAATCCGTTTGAAAATAAGATTAAAAAAAATAGTGAGAAAGATTGACATAAGGATTCAATGTTATATTAGAGTTTTAACAACAAATCTAAACTCTATTACATTTTTTCTTAAACTCTTGAATTAATCTTACTCATGAGTCTTCTATCTTTAACTCTTCTTTGTTGAAATATTGACTCTTCCAACTGTACAGTGTTCAATAATTAATACCTACATACATTTCCAGTATATACATATATATATATATATATATATATTCTAGAGAATAGTGTTAGTATATATTTTATAATAATAATAGTTAAAACAAGGTCGTTGTCTTCAAAGCCATCATCATCAACATCTCAATCAATAATAATCTCCATTTTTGATGATGAAAACCTTACTTTATAAAATATTCATACCTGATATCTTGATTCTCCCATTAGTCCGCCTTACTTCATTATCTCCATCTAAAACTACTAACTCCCCCTTACTCTAATGTTCTATTTTATAGTTCTCCCCCTCTGTCATCAACAAAAAACTATGCATCTCTAATTAACCTATAATCTTCCCCTAAAATTATTATCGAATATTAATACAATTATAGTGCTTAGTATTTAAAACTAATCTTGTCTTACAAATAGTTCTTATATTCAATACTTTCCGTATATCTAATGTATTAATAACTATTAGATCAATCACCAGAATATAAATATTATTTATGATTTTAATTACAAATATAGTACACAAGAACATACAATGATTAATAACAAATAATTGTGTATTATACATACTATACAACAAATATTAACAAACAAGTGTTAACTAACTACCAAGTGTTTTGGCCATTAGGAACTTATGAATAGGACAATTAGAATAATGGAGACAGAATTTTCCATTTTGTCCGATTATGTTTCCTTCCTTATCAAAACACACTTCGCCAACGCAAATTACTGGATCATCTTCATTTATTACCTATTCTTGATCTTCTTCCTCTTCTTCTTCAACTTCTTCTTCAACTTCTTCTTCGACTTCTTCTTCGACTTATTCTTTGACTTCTTTTTCTATAGGATTATAGAGTTGAATATTAAATGAATCATATACTATCACAATTGGATTTGTAACGATACAAATTTCGCTCGGACCTAATCGATCGCTAAAATTGATCAAGAGTGTTTAAACCCGGATACGCTAACTCTGGGCATACAACACATTAGAACAAATAACAGAAGACTTTTATTACATCATAATAATGTAACATCAGAGTACAGAATATCAGAGTATATCAAAATATAATAGTATAGTGGAAGATTTATTTACAATAAATGTAATACAATGCACAGCGGAATATAAATAAAGTAACATAGCGGAAGACTATCAATGCTCTAGACATTGCATCAAGCTTCAATCCAGAATCCTGCTAAATATATCTGCAAAATAAACTACTCGACTGCCCGTGTGGAAAATAGGGGCACCCGAGTTTGCAAGGGAAAAGCAAACTACAGGTCAGTCATGGGACTGGTGTGAGAAACTCTAAACAGTTATACACTTATATAAATGATAAGTCTAATCACAGGACCACGCCGCTAACGCGGAAAGGGTTTACCCCCATGAATGCCAGTGTATAAACAACAATCAATATCGATATATGGATCTATTGTGCATCAATCAACATGCAATATCCCAATCTACCCATTTAGATTAATCACCACACTTAGATTTTCCAAATCCAGTTCAATTTACAGAAATTATTCCTTTGGACTTTATTTCCCGATTTCCTATTTTAAATCATTTGAAATACATATCTAACTTTCTATATCAAAGTAGATTTCACTTCGGGATCTCAAATCAAATCGTTTGGAAATATGAATTCCAAAACATAACAATGCATACAAACAAGTATGCAACCAAATATCGGGAATCTTCCCTCAGACCAGGCAGTAAGCCCCTCTGACTCTCTCTCTCTCTCTCTCTCTCTATATATATATATATATATATATATATATATATGCACCTCCCACGCATGGAGCAGGCTACATTGTTGACCACTCACCCTAAGGCACTGGATCCAGCCCATACTTTTAGTCGTTGTCGGGTCACCCAAAAATTTAGCCACGCACTACACCATTTTTTTTCCAATGTAGGGGAAATCATTTCACAACATAATAATCTCAAGTACTTTCAAACTATAGTTCTTCACATCAGTAATTCACACATATGATCAGTCACTATTAATCACATAACCTTTGAGCTCGTACGTCTCAAAGAAGGGTGTTAAGCGAGAGAATAAATTCTCCGCCACCAAACAGGTACATCATTAATAGCAACTAATCGAATATGCATTGAACTACAATGTAAACCCATAATACATTCCCAGATCATTTTGAAATCATCGGGTTTCAGCCCTCGAAATCCTTTCTGTTTTATAAAACATTCCCTGTCCAAAATCGGGAATACATTTCTTTCCACTTAAGAAAAATATCATTTCAAAATCATTCATTAAATTTGAAATAAACACAGCAACATCGCAACACATCTCATAGTCAAATTGTGAAGTGTTTCACAAGATGTTAGCCTACCAGTATTTCTACCCAACCCAATTCTAAATGTAAAAGCATACCTTGCTCATAAACTGGTCGAGCACAATCCAAACAATCAATCGGTCACAATCATGAATATCAACAACTAAGTAAATTTGGTTTAATCACATCATGTGTTTTGGCAAATTAAATTACCATTTATTCATTCACAATCTAATTAAAGATTTATTCAAACTCCTATTGGTTTTAATACCAAATATCATTTCTAATTGATTGTTCAACTTTTTGAAAATTAATCATGCTTTTACTCCAGTTAAAGAACTAATGTCATTTAAACACATTTCACGACAAACCCCAAAATCCAATTCAATATTAAATACAAGGCTCTGAATAGAAAATAATATCGGCTTATACTCAATATCAAATTCTGAAATCAATAAATATCGTATTGGGAATAACGATATATATATCTTCCAAATTCCTCCACAATATCCGTATATTCACGAAATCCAATATCGAAATATTCTAAAGATTATTTCGATTCAAATCCATTCCAACTCATACGTTGGAAATCCTGGTTATTTTTAAAACCATTTCAAATCCAATTTATTTATTAAAAAATAAATGGAATTATAATTCTAGTTAATAACTAGTTCATTTCGATAAAATGTATTTTTATCTTTACAAATGTGGAATTTTTCATCCAAATTCTTTCCAAATCATTTATTATGATTTTACACAAATTATTAATATTTTTAATAATTTTATCAAGGACCGTACAGTCGATTTCCATAAACGGTCATCGAACTGCACTTACAACGACCTTCTCCAAATTTGATTTGGACATTATCCCAAATCCAACCGTTAGATTTCAAATCTCTCCGATTTTAGGGGAATCAGACGGTCAGATCTCCTGTAATGTCAATTCCAAGTCAATGGTCGAAATTCGCGAAGAGGTCGCGGCGCGGCGCGTTCTATTCAGGCCATTATATATATATAATATTATATATATTTAACCAATTGCTATTTAAAACATATTTTATAAATCGTTTTAAATTCGTTTCAAAAATGATTCCAACTTCCTTTTCAATTTTATATAAAAATTGAATATTCCATATACATGACAATTTTATACAGTGTATATATATGTTAAAAATTATATTTTTAACAATCAAATAACTTTTACATTTCATTTATATATTTTTCACATTTCATATACATATATATATATTCACATTTCATATTTCATATACATATATATATATAATTCACATCGTATATATATTTCATTTCACATCATATGTATATATATATATATTTCTTTTTATATACAACCATATCAATACATGACAATCACAATCAATTTCTACACCACAATACAATCAAACAAGTCGTCCATAGTCTGTGGACGACGGGGAGCAGTTCATATGTGCAGTTACAAAATAATTTAAATAACTGTACAAAAATAATAGTGAGAAATTCTCACTCTGGGATCCACTCCATCAGTTTTTATCTGAATTTCTGAACCATTTGCATTTTAATTTTCGTGAAATTCTAATCAGCTCCATTTCCATTCTGGTCAATTCTATGTTGTAGTGCTCTTCACGACGGTTCCAACGCATTCAAATTCGTCGAATTCTGACTATGGAATAAAAAGATATTCAGATTTTAATTTATATAATTTATTTTTGATTAATTACAAAATTACTAACACTAATTACTTTAATTAGCACATAACAAAAAAATCGGCTCCTCCTCTAATTTCATCTTCTTCCTGAAGAAATCCCGTATACTTCAGAACCCATCATCACGCCATACACAAACCTGCCGCTCCACCCTGGTGCCGTCGGAGATCAATCGAACCACCCCACCTCGAAACCGCTGACACCTCCTACACTCGCCTCGAACCTGGCGAAGTCCGGTCCCTCCCTAGCCCCACAAATCCAACGCGAACTTCTCCACTTCGAAGGCCATTTCTGACCAAATTACTTCGCAAAATCCAATCATACCCATACGAGAGGATAGCTCTCGAAATCCGCTGCCATTTTTGTGTTGAATTTGCCTTTTAATTTTGGGGAAGTTAGAATTTTAAGGGGATTTGATCGTGTATTTTGGCCGTTCTTTCAGGAATAACGGCGGCTGGTATTAGAGAGACTATGGTTTAGATGAAAGTGAATATATATAGTATATTATATTTATATAAATTAATATTTTATTCTCCTTATACATGTTTATCCATCTGAACTCGAAATCAAACCCAACGACTGTCGCCCCTGCCAAATACCGCCATTCCGAACACAATGGGATATGTCCCATAAGCCAGTTCCATTATTTCGATCAGTTTCATTTAAATTAACATTTAAATCAATATATATTCAATTTGAACGTACATTTTAATTTATCGGGGCCACATACTGACTCTGAAAATTCCAAAAATTATATTTCTAGTTTCGTATTGATGATACGGTCCTAACAAAACTAATTCGTCAAATTTGAAGTCCGTTTGAAAAATGACCATTTTCTGGTCGATCCAAATTGACTAAAATTGTCAAAACACATTTTCTTTTATCACGCTCACATATTGATTCCAATAATTATGAAAATTGGAACCTAGCAATAATTCGACTTCCCGGATCCAAAAAAAGTGGTTTCGTCGAAAACAGAGATTGTTTGCAAAATGGCGATTTTTAAGGCCTTTTATATTATATAAAATATATATAAATTCCACTATGACTTCTCTGAATTTTAATTTATCCATAACTTAGAACTTATAAAACAAAATCTCAGCTTCTTACATCCTTTAGAAAGATATTTTTAAACAGATTCAAGTATTTCTTATTTCGTCCAATTCTGACTTATATTGAATTCTGTATGTTCATTTGAAATTAGAAATCGAATTTTCAAACTGCCGCGCCATTTTAAACTCCTTTTATAATGAAAATGAAATTATTTGTTTTAATTTTGTTTTAGATAAATTCATTAAAATTGCCAAAATAAAAATTTAAAATTGATTCTGATTTTCCGGGTTGTTACAGGATTAGATTGATTATCCATTATGAATCTTTGTAGATTCCTAACAATTTTCCCTTGTTTCTTTTGTTCTCTTGCCATATGTAGTTGCATCTTTTGTATTTCAGCAAGCAATTAAAGGGTAGCCTTTATGGATTCTTCTTATTTGATCACACATGCAAGCGTAGTTCGTTTGAAAGGGCCTTGAGAAGAAGATGGAAAGGACAAAAGTGTTGTTTTGATTGCAATTAGATGAAGAGGTCATTATTATTTTGTTTCATAAGTTAATCACAGAGAAAAATGAGTGAAAAGATAGGAATTTTCGAATTTGAGAGTTTAAATAAGTATGAAACTAATGTTGGAGAGAATTTTAAATTTGAATTATGATTGCTACGTGTCGACATGGGGGGTTAGGCACGTTAACTTGCGTTTTAAAATTTTGAATCTTATTTAATTTTATTATATATATATTGTAACAACCCGTATATTCGAAACCAACTTAAAATTTTGATTTAAGCTATTTTAAGGAATATGCGAATAGAAATTGGTTATTTTTGCTAAATAAAATTTGAGAACAGTTTTAAAATTAGATTTTATATTTTATTTGACTTAAAACAAACTCAGTGAAATTATTAAATTGATTTATAAGCTTTATTTTTTAAAATTTGAAATTCAACGCATAGCCCTTAAAAAGTGAAATTTTGCATATGAGCTCAGAATTGGACAAAATAATTTTTTTTCGGAATCATAATGACAAATCATTGTTGGATTCCAAGTGCGCATCGAATAGAGTTAGTATGTGTACGTGAGAGGCAAAATCATTTGTCCAAAAACAGGCAGTCATTTTACAAAGGAACATTATTCAAACGATCTTGGAATTCGATTCCACTTTTTTTTTGGATTTGTATCATCAAATAATGGTTAAATCCAAAAGGCCATGATTTTTGGAGATGGCGTTTGGGCATACAAGAAGAATAGGTATGCTAAAATCTCATTTTTTGAAGCTAATTTGAGCAATTCTACAAAGGAACATTATTAAGACGACCTCGGAATTCAACGAAATATTTTTATTGAATCCATAGCGTCAAATAATGGTAAGATTCCAAATATCATGATTTTTAGAATCATTATGTGACCGGGAGTGATTTTTAAAGTGAAAAATAGATAATATTTTGACATTAAATTTCGTTGTTTGTGCATACGGACTCGGAATTCGATGAAACCAATCCCATGACTGACTCGGAGTTTATTGTTTCTACCTAAACTCTGGGTGCCCATATTTTCCACATGGGCAACTAGTAGTTTTAGTTTTTGTAGATATTTCTTTTCACAGAATCTTAGATTACAGCTGGAGCTATATTTGGAAAGCTTTGTATCCGTATATCTCTTTCAGTTATGTCAGTTGTTATTTTCCGCTGCGCATTATACTTATGTATTATTTTCCGCTGCTATGTAATTTTTAAATCTCTGATATGGTATTTCCAATGTGTAATAGTTATTCATACTCTGGAATATTCTTGTATTCTTATGTAATTGTTGTAATAGCAATGAAATGTTCTATTGTTTGTGTTCTAATGCGCCGTGTTCTCAACTCATTCCGGGCTTTCCCAAAAGGGGAAGTTTGGGTCGTTTCAGCATGGTATTAGAGATTTGGTTTACAGAGCTAGAGAATAAGACACATTAGAACAAAACCAAAGAATTCATCAGAGATTGGATTAGTAATATCCAATGAGAATGACTTGTTAGAGATGGGATCAGCAACATCCTAGAATGAGTTTCAAAGAGTGTTATTTTAAAAATAAAAATGAATTAAGATTTTATTTTGAAAATTAAATCCAATTGTACGTATTTGAGTATATTATTTTATATTAAATTTGGACAATCGAGTATATAAAGATTTTGCATATATGCGTCATGAACGTATATACAAAGTCTCAAATATACTTGATAGATATATAATCACACTCTAGTCGCCCGAAGATGATTCTGATGATTGATGCATCATCATCAGAGTTTATGTTCGAGTTTCGAAAGTGGGATATCTATATATTTCCAATTGACTGGTGTGAGAACCAAACCTTAATTAGTGTTTATTGGTTGTGATTTGACATACAAAATATGACTATATAAAAAAGTTATATATATTTGAAAAGTTAATCAACAAATTGATTGCTGGTTGTGATGTTTGATTATTAGTTTAACAAATAAAAATATTGGAATGATAATTAAATTAATCAATATGAAAATGAGACGTAAATTAAGCCAGGACGAATCTAATATTGAACTGAATTGAAAATTGATTGGAATTGCATATATGTACAAGTATATATATTGAACAGGTCATAGCATGGAAGCTAAAAAAGGAATAAAACTACATGCCCAACAAATAAGTACATGTTTACTATATTCATTGGGTTTGATGATTTTATGAGCCACTTGGCTTTTTCTTTTTCTTTTGGATTGATGAGGGCCCTGTGAGGTAAGTTGTGGTTTTATCAATCAACCCGTACAATGGAGGTTATAGCGAAATTTTTCGAAAATTTAAGGTGTTAGTCAAATTTTTGAGAAATTAGAAAATTCTTAGAAACTGAAAAGTTGAAGAATGAAAGTTGAGTTGGTTAGTTAAACAACTTTCAGCTCCCTTCCTTTTCGAAGACGAAAATATTTTAAGTGGGGGAGATTGTAACAACCCGTATTTTCGGAACCAATTTAAAATTTTGATTTAAGCTATTTTAAGGAATATGCGAATAGAAATTGGTTATTTTTGCTAATAAAAATTGAGAGCAATTTTAAAATTAGATTTTATATTTTATTTGACTTAAAACAAACTCAGTAAAATTATTAAATTGATTTATAAGCTTTATTTTTAAAATTTTTAAAATTAGATTTTAAAAATCAACGCACAGCCCTTAAAATGTGAAATTTTGCTATGATCTCAGAATTCGACAAAATAATTTTTTTTGGAATTATAATGACAAATCATTGTTGGGTTACAAAGTGTGCATCGAACGGAGTCAGTATGTGTCCGTGAGAGGCAAAATAATTTGTTCAAAAACAGGTAGTCATTTTACAAAGGAACATTATTCAGACGATCTCAGGATTCGATTCCACTTTTTTTATGGATTTGTATCATCAAATAATGGTTAAATCCAAAAGGCCATGATTTTTGGAGTTAGCATTTGGGCGTAAAAGAAGAAAAGGTACGCTAAAATTGCATTTTTTAAAGCTAATTTGAGCAATATTACAAAGGAACATTATTGAGACCACCTCAGAATTCAACGAATATTTTTTTTATTGAATCTGTAGAGTCAAATAATGGTAAGATTCCAAATATCATGATTTGTAGAATCAGTATGTGGCCAGGAGTGATTTTTAAAGAGAAAAACAAACAATATTTTAACTTTAAAAATTCGCTATTTGTGCATACGAACTCGGAATTCAACAAAACCAGTCCCATGACTGACTCGGAGTTTATTTTTTCTACCTAAACTCTGGGTGCCCATATTTTCCACACCGGCAGCTTGTAGTTTTGGTTTTCGCAAATATTTCTTTTCATAGGATCCTGGATTACAGCTGGAGCTATATTTGGAAAGCATTGTATTCGTATATCTCTTTCAGTTGTGTCAGTTGTTATTTTCCGCTACGCATTATACTTATGTATTATTTTCCGCCGCTATGTAATTTTTAAATCTCTAATACTGTATTTCCAATGTGTAATTGTTATTCATACTCTGGAATATTCTTGTACTCTGATGTAATTGTTGTAATAGCAATGAAATATTCTTTTGTTTGTGTTCTAATGCGTCGTTTTCTCAACTCAATCCGGGCTTTCACGAAAGGGCAAGTTTGGGTCGTTTCATATAGATACTAATATATCTAGTTATTCTATTTGTGTTAATGAGAAAATACTTAGTTCTCCTCTTAATTTAGTGTAACGACCCGAATTTTTAGCGATATAATAATGTATTTATTTAGTTATTTAGATTGTGATTCAGGGAATTAAATCATTGTTTAATTAAATAATATTGAATATTTAATTAAATTAAATAACAATAATATATTTAACTCCGAAATAATCGAAAATAGTGAAATTCACAATATTGTGTGAATTGGATTATTTATAAAATTTAATTCGGTTTAGAATTGAATTATAATAACGAATATATTTAATAAGCAGCGTTAGAACGTATAAATTATATTATAATTATAATTGAGCTCGAAATGGCGATTTGAACTTTAAACGAATATACAGAATCTGTTTTAAGCCGGATTTCTATAAAACAAGAAACGTACCGAGCCGGTAAAGTATAATTTTTTAATGGAAGAGAAAAATCGGGATTTCGCCGTGTAGATTTTGATTTATGATCAAATCAAATTTTTTAAAAGTCGCTATGGAATTCCCTTATAATTTAAAATGATTTATTTATATTATAAATGGATTTTCAATATAAATTGATTACTGATTTAATGTGGATTTGAAATGTCGAGCTATAAATTCAGATACGAATATTTTGCCGCTAAACAATATTCTATGTGAATATATATGATAATATTTATTTATTAATATTTACTTAGATTGTTTATAAATATATAAATATTTAAACGGGTTTATTTAGAGCTTTAAAAAGAACCATTTTTGCAAACGATCACCGTTTTCGATGAAACTAATTTTGTTGGATTCGGAATATTAAATTATTGTTAGATTTAAATTTTCTTGATTTTTGGAGTCCGTATGTGGCAGTATGGGATTTTAATGTGAAAGTTAGTCAATAATTTGACTTTAAAAATACGTTGTGTGAGCAAACGAAGTTGGAATTCGATGAAAAAAATTTCGTTGGGTCCGTAATGTCGAACTGTAGCTGCATATCAATTTTCATTAATTTTTGGTATAGAATGAGTTCACACGGATTTTTAGAAGGCGAATACAATTAGAAATACAATATAAATTAATAAAATAATCGATTTAAAAATTAATATAATTATCCTATAAATACACAGCTAACATTCTTAACCCTAGACTCTTCCCTTTGCTGGTTAAAAACAGCGCCGTAACTTCTCTCAGAAAAAAATGTGAAACATTTATCTTTGAAAATCCAAATCAAATTCAAGAAATGTCTACAAATCATGTAACCAATTTATTTTAGTCCCTGAGGTGAAAGGTCCGCTCGTTTGTTTTGTCGTTGTAAACTACACAGTGTGACCTAGGGTTCGTCTGCTATGGAAACCAAGGCGGAAATCTGCGATTTTGAGTTTGATTCTGGTCTCAGCACGTCGGTTAGCACTTGTTGGAAAAGTTTAGGAGGATTCGACAAAAATTGATGTCGATATCTTCCTGAATACTGTCGTGAAGACCCTGAAGTTGCGATGCTCGAGGATGGTGCGAGGTGAAGGTGATGGGCATGAGGGGGAAGGGCTCGGAAAGAGGAGTTCATTGGTGGAGTTGTGGTTGAGTTCGGCGGTTCATGGAGGGAAAACAAGATGGAGGAATGTTTGGCAATGGAAATGAGAAGTTGGAGCTTCGAACGAGGTAATCGAGAGAGAAGGGTGATCGGGTGCGGGCCTGGGTTTAAGGGTGACGAGTTGGGTTGATTTTTATATGAAGAGGCCCAGTAAGAGAATTATAAAGGATGGTGATTTTACTTGGATTTATTATTAAGTGGAGAGGGAGATATGGTTGGGAAATGATTCGTTCATGGTTTAGTAATTCTGGAGTAAGCGACATATTTGGGAAGAAGCAGATCAACGTTAAGTAAGGGTTCAAAAGTGAAATTTTTATTTAATTATTTATTTAAATTTATAGGTTAATGATGGTTTAAAAATATACCAATTTATAAAATTGATATCTTTTACATACTCTATCAGAATTTCGAATGGTCAGATCCGTTAGGATCGTATGGACGAGGGTTGCACAATGGAACTGACTAGGAGTGAATTGGAGCTCGTTACAATTTATAGTGAAATAAATTGTCTGATCTGAATCGAATCGATGATCGTTTATCGTTATTTAACGATAACCAACCAATGTGAGTAAATCTCACTAACTTTACCCAGTTATATTTTTATAACGTATTTTTAGAATTGATAAATGATGGTTGATTGTTGTGTGTTGTTTGTTTGGTCAAAATTATAGATAACGAGATATATATATATATATATATCGTTAATCAAAAATTGATTATGTTTATCAGAATATTTCATATTGAAATGAAGTTGATGTTAATTATATTGCTTAACATCTGTGGATGCAGGAAACAGGTTGGAGGGATCCAACTGGATTCCTCCGCATTTATAATACTGTTTTTTTTTTATATATTGTGATATATGATGTGATATATAATCTGTTGTTGATTATGGGTTTTTAGATGATATTGATCATGGTTATTTGGTATTTTAAATACCATAAGAAATACCGGAATGTGAAAAGGGAAAATTTCAAAGTGTATATTGAAAATAATATATTTATAAAATCAAAGGATTTTATAAAAGCAAATACTTATAAATCAAAGAATTTTATAAAAGGAATATTTATTTAGGAAATAAATAGAATTATAAAAGGAATATTTATTTGGAAAATAAATAGAATTATAAAAGGAAATATTTGGAAAATAAATAAAATTATAAAAGGAAATAAACAGAATTATAAAAGGAAATTGGCAAGATATAAAATGATTATGGAAAGATTAAATTAAAGTGGATATTAATTAGAAGTCTGATTTAACAGATAAATTGAGAAGATTAATTTATAAATAATGTTTTTATAAATTAAATTAAATATTTACCATTTGATAAATGGAATATATAAGTCTGAAATTGTATATAGAAGTAAAATTGGTTTCAACGCCTATATTTGAAATAGAATGTGAACTCAGCATTTACAAAGAGAATTTATAAATGAGAGTTAAGTGTTAGAAATAAAAAGGAGATTTCATTTGAAAATTTCTATAAATAGAAGTATAAATAGAATTTGGAAATGGGATATTATTTTAAAATACGAAATCAAACTAAATGGAATATATAAAAGAAATATTATTCACATTCCATGTGAATAATGTTATTAAGTAAAGATTTTGCTAATAAAAACATTTGTAAAGGAAATTGGATTTTTGAAACAGGATTTTAAAACACAAATGGAATTTTGAATGGCTAGAAATAAATAACTTGTTTAATAATGAAAACAAGTGTTGTGATTTAAAAACTATGTTTATAAATGAATTAGAATATAATTATCAGTGGATAATTGAGAGTGAAAATTCAACAGTGAATGTAAAATGGGAAAGTTGGAGTTATTTTAAAAAGGAAAGGTTGGAATGTATTTCAATGTTCGAAATATAAATAGAATTGAATAAAATAAATAAAGATTGGTAATTAGAATTCAACTAGGCCAGATGTTATAAAATAATTTATTTAAGAAATTATATATTGAATAAAATAAGAAATTTGACAAGATAATTGGTATTCGGTTGGAAACTAATATTTTATAATCGAATATAGTTATTCAAAAGTGAATTAATCGAATATAGTTTATTCAAAAGTGAATAAATCGAATATTAGTCATTGGATTGGAGTTATTCGAATAGAGTTAATCGAATATTAGTTGTTCAAACAGAGTGTAATGACCTGAAAATTCCCCTCGCTGGAAATCGCCAGATACACTAACTTTGGGCATACAACACATCAGAGCAAATAACAGAAGACTTTTATAAACATTATAATAATGTTACATCAAAGTACAAAATATCAGAGTACATCGAATAAATAATAATAAATCGGAAGATCAATTTACAATAAACTTAACACAATGCAGCGGAAGTCTATCATTGCTCTGGACACAGCTTTAAGCTTCGATCCGGAATCCTGCTTAATATATCTGCAAAACAAGCCACTCGACTGCCCGTGTGGAAAAGAGGGCACCCGAGTTTGCAAAGAGAAACAAACTACGAGTCAGCCATGGGACTGTTATGAGAAATCTTACTTAACTTATCTAATAACGATAAGGCTAATCACAGGACCACGCCGCTAACGTGGAACGGGTTTACTCCATTGGATTGCCAGTGCAAGAAATAAAGTAAATAGTTAAACAAAGCAATGCTTTTTAGAAAAATGAAACCATTATAAGACTCAAGTCCCATCACACAATGCAACGCAAACCGGAGGAAGAGTTTTACCTTATAATGGTAAAAAGTGCTTGATACGATAAAACGGATTTGATATTATTATTAGTGTCTATATGTTTCAAAAACATTTCAATCATAATGTATCAATCATAGACGGCATAACTACCATATACTATGTTTCCATACTAGTTATACAATCAAAACTGTATGGTATCGTATTGGAAGTTGGATTTCCATCATGAACCAAGGCAAGAGATCGTCTGTAACAAACCGGAAAATCAGAACGAATTTAATTTTTTTATTTTAGCTATTTCAATGAATTTTGAATAGTCAAAATAATTTATTTTAAATAATAACGATTTGAAAATTTGTTTAAATCGAACTTAGGACAAATATATTTATTTTAATTTTAAAAGGAATTAGAAATAGCACGGTGATTTAAAAATTTGAATCTGAACTTTGACTGAATGTACAGGATTCAAAATAAAACGGATTTTAGTGAAACTAAAAAAAATCTAAATCTGTTTAAAAATATCTTTCCAACGAATCCGAAAAATCGAAATTTCATAGCGGGAATAAAAAGTTTTGGCCAGTTGAATATTCAGAAAAGTAGCTATGGAATATAGTATAATTTATAGCCCGTATAAAGCGCCATTATACAAACGACCTCCGTTATCGACGAAATCATTTTTATCGGATCCGGAATGTCAAATTATTACTAAGTTTAACTTACCATAATTTTTGGAATTAATGTGTGAGCGTGGTAAATTAAACTGCGTTCGATAATTTCTGTTGAATTTAATTGACCGTTAAAAAAGGCCATTTTTTAAACGGTGTCCAAATTCGATGAAATTAATTTTGTTAGGACTGTATCGTCAAAACATAGCTAGATTTATTTTTCAGGAATTTTCGGAGTCCGTATGTGGCCTCGGTAAATTTAAATGCGTGTTCAAATTAAATAAATAAATGATTTAAACTTTAAATTAAAAAAAACAGGCTAAAGACGATCATTTGGGCTGACGGGACCTAGTCCATTGTGTCCGAAACGGGGGCAATTGTGGAGGAACAACTTTTGCCGGGCTGAATTTGGAGCTGTTGTGGATTAATGGGCTTAAACGGATAATTAAAGGATTTAATATTATAATATTATAAATAACCTACTCTAAACCCTAATCCACTCTACAGTATAGCCACCATCTTCTTTCGTTCATGGCCTAAAAGCTTCGAACCTTCCCTCCGCAAATTCTCTCAATCCTCTCACCGAAAATCCTCCCTCCAATTGAAGCTTTCAAAGAGAATTCTCTCCTCTCCACATCCATACGGGTTACACCCCCTCAAACCGCACGTAGCGCAAGAACCATCGCTCCAAACCCGCCGTGTTCTGACCGCCACCGCATCCCATAGGGCAGATCGCACCTCACGGCGGTGGGCCCCCCCAGGCGTGCCTCCTCCTCCTCTCTAGTGTGCCACCACCCAATCGTCTTCACGGCCCACGACTTCGATGAAAATTGAAAACCTAGTTCTGAACTAAATAAAAAAGTCGCGGCCGTGTTATCTGACTTGGGGAAGAAGGTATAATCCTATTTATAAATATAAGTAATTAATTTAAAATGTTATCTGCGCAAATAAAATCATATCTAATGCATATGAACTCGGAATTGAATAATTTCAGATCCGTTATGATCGTGAGTCCGATATCTACATTTCTAGACTGACTAGAACGGATTCTGAGCAGATCAGATTTGGCCAAAAATTCATTTCTGAATTATACGGGATTCAAAGCACAGTGAGAAATCTATTTATGTCTTCTTCTTAGATAATTAGAAATAATCCTGATTGTATTATCACCAATACGTAGTTAATTCCTATTTGTTATGAATCATGACTTGATCTGTGATGGATGTGGTGAGTAGATCTGTTCATTTGGGGATGTTGTGTTATGATAAAATAGTTAAAAACATATAGATCATTTTGTCGTAATAAAATGAGTGAAACAAAAATATATAATTTTTGTTTAGATAAATTATCAAACTAGAATCAATGGACAAAATTCATCATTGTGTTAATTGGAATAGTGGAACCAATTCATTTTTGGGTTTATTAGAATAGTGGAAATAAAATAATTACATTTTGTTAATTGGAATAATTGGACAAAACTTATCGTTTTTGTCAAATTAAAACCATTAGACAAAAATCATCATTTCTAACAAAATTAGAATATTTGAACTGGAATTGTCATTTTTGTCAAAAGGCAATTGTTGAAGCAAAATTTTCATTTCTGTTTACATAAAATTTGTCAAAACAAAAATGAACATTTTTAAAATAAAAAATTATGATTACAATAAAAATTCACTTTTTAATGTAATGTTAAAAAATGTTTATGTTTTTAAAAAATAAAAAAATATGATTACATTTAAATTCACTTTTTAATGTAATGTTAAAAATGTTCATGTTTTTTAAAAAAAATTATGATTACATTAAAAATTCACTTTTCAGTGTAATGTTAAAAATGTTCATGTTTTAAAATAAATAAAAAACATGTTTACATTAAAAATTCACTTTTTATTGTAATGTTAAAAATGTTCATGTTTTAAAATAAAATAAAAAACATGTTTACATTAAAATAGAGGAAAGTTCATGTTTTAAAATAAAAACATGTTAACATTAATATTTCACATTTTTAATGTAATGTAAGAAATTAGGAAAAATGTTCATGTCAAATATAGGAACATGATAACATTAAAAACCTTATTTTTAGTGTAATGAATGAATCACTAGAAAATGTTCATTTTAAAATGAAAGCATGTTAACACTAAAAATCTCATTTTTATAAAAAGAATGATTCATATGAAAATTGTTCATATTTGAATAAAAGTGTTGAAACGTTAAAAATCATATTTTTGATGTAAAGTTTGATTCATTAGGATATTGACTGCTTGAAATAAAAGTGTTGAAATATTAAAAATCATATTTTTAATGTAAATTTTGATTCATTAGGATATTGACTGCTTGAAATAAAAATGTCGCAACATTAAAAATTCCTTTTTTAATGTAAAAGTGGTTCATTAGAAAACATATGTTAGAAGATATTAAAATGTTAAAAAACCATATTTTTGACATGTTAGGAAATATTTGTATGTTAAAAACAGTATTTTTAACATGCTAGAAAGGAGGAAAATGAAAACATCGCTTTCATACATTTTGTTTAAAATAGAATTGTTAACAAAATGAATCATCAAAATATACATTAGAATTTATGTACAAATCTAAATGACATTTTTATTTACAATGCATGTATTAGAATTTATATGCATATTTAAATTTGCATTTTTATTTACAATGCATATGTTAGAATTCATATGCATAGTTAAAATAACATTTTTCATTACAATGCATATGTTAGAATTTATATGCATAGTTAAAATAACATTTTTATTTACAATGCATATGTTAGAATTTATTTGCATAGTTAAAATAACATTTTTATTTACAATGCGTATATTAGAATTTATATGCATAGTTAAAATGACATTTGTATTTACAATGCATATATTAAAATTTATATGTAAAGTTAAAATATCATTTTATGAATAATGCATATATTAGAATTTATATGCAAAGTTAAAATATCATTTTATCGACAATACGTACATTGGAATTTGTATGAATTATTTTTATTGTAAAAACATACACTGAAAAACTTTATACAAATAAAATATTCCCTTTTTATTTGTTAAAGTTAAAAATACAAATATAAATAAAAATTAACTTTTTATTTGTAATTGGCTTAATTGTCATGTAAGTGAAATATATTTTGTCTGACATTATGAATATGTAGATATGATACGCCAATAAGAACATTCTTTTAATTGGCATGTTAAACGCGTTAGTGGAATCGTCGAGTGGTTTATATTTATATATAATTGTATATATAAATAAAAATAAAAATTAAACGAATTGCGCACTGTAGTTCACATTTCGGAATCGTAACTTTAAACGATTATACCAAAATATCCGGCCATCGAATTTTCCCACAACTGGAACCGTTAGGACCGCTTTGGGAAGATCTTTCTAATGATATAAAATTTGTTAAAATCCAACGGTTAGATTTCGAGATATGTGTAAATCAAATTTTGAAAAAAAACAGCGCTAGGGCCGCCCATTGACCCGAAGCGTCGTTTTTTATATAAATAAAATAGCGATAAATCGTTATTAAATAATATTAATGATATGAAATGGTTTTTAATTTTATATATGCGAGAATCATTTGAAAAGACCGAGTTCAATCTCATTTCAAATGATTATACGACGATTAAAATTGAAGATGTTGAAGACTGTGATTGAAGACTGGTGATCTTCACATCAAATGGATAACTACTGATGCCCGACATTGGTTAGCTCCTAGTAAAGGGTTAAATTGGTAGATTTCCGGACGTACTTGTTGATTGTCCGGATAAGCGAGCGCCTCTCTTCCATATTGGACATACGGGACGAGGAATAAGGTGTCTCCAGTTTCGTTCAGACCCAGAACGGACTTGTAAATGGATGTGTCCGACATTGGAATTCATTCCATGTAAACTGATTTCTATATAATATATATCTGTTGGTGGCGGAGAATTATTCTCTTGCTTAACACCCTTCTTTGAGAGGCATGAGCTCAGAGGTTATATATTGGTAGTTATCGATCACATGGCGTGAATTGTCAATGTGACATGCCAAGATGCAATTGATCGAGGGTTTTGTTGAAAAGTAGATCCTTGTGGATGATGATCAAAGCATAGCCAACTTCGGCATAGTTTTGCATACAACGTTACCTTGCGAGCCTCACACCCCAATAAGAGTCAGAAACTGGACAAGGGAACTCAAGGAGTGCACACGTTTCTTGCTTGCTAGAGTTGGTATCAGGGTTTTGCAAGCACTGACATTTTACTTATGTGGTTAATGGATTATGAGGCGCCTCGAATTTATTAGTCGATAGTGATCAAATTACAAGTTCAATAGGACCAGGAAGAGTGTGTTTAGGAATTGCCAATCCACTGAAGTATTTGTGGACCGACCCTGCAGGATCCAAGGGTTCACCAGCGTCCGAATCCTGAGACAATGCTAGAGTGTCTCGAATCGGTAAGGAGATCGTCCCTAGCCTTGACTCATGATGGAAATCCAATTTCCAATACGACATTACGGTTTTGATTGTAAACCTATATATGGCGACATAGTATACGGTAGTTATGCCCTCTAGGATTGATACATTTACTTTGAAGTATTTTAAAACTGATTAGACACTAATAATAATATTAAAATATTATTTTCCATGCATCAATCATGTTTGATCATTATAAGGTAAAACTCTATCCGCCGGTTTGCGTTGCATTGTGTGATGGGAATTGAATCTTATAATGATTTAATTTTTCTAAAAAGCATTGTGTTGTTTTGAATAAAAATTTATTAAAACTATGCACTGGCAATCTAATGGAGTAAACATGTTCCGCATTAGTGCGTGGTCCTGTGATTAGCCATATCGTTAGAAAAGTTAGGAAAGATTTCTCATACCAGTCCCATGACTGACTCGTAGTTTGTTTCACTTTGCAAACTCGGGTGCCTTCTTTTCACATAGGAAGCCAAGTGATAGGTTTAGGTATTTATGCAACATGCTGGACTGGAGCATGTTTGTGGGCTGAATATCATTTTATCTTTTATTTATGCTTTGAGACATTTAGACATCTTTTGATTATGATGTAATTGATGGAGTTGAGACTTACTTCTTTTTTTACTGAGACTTCTATTTGCTAAGTGTATCATGTAACTGTGCACTCTGATGTCTTTGATGTGTGATGCTGATGACATTCCTATTTCCGCTGCATTGATTTATTTGTTATCATGTTATCTGAGATCTGTTATTGTGGTAATTATGTTATATTCCTATGATTATCCTTGCTTTCGTAATACGGAAGTTTGGGATGGTCACAGTTGGTATCAGGGCTAAAGCTTAACCTTAGCTTCGGAGTATAACATTTTTAAAACAATTCGTCTAAATAGAATCTGTAGTATTCTAAGGCGAGTAGCTCATTAAAGATAGGATTAGTAATTTCCTAGAATGAGCACAACAGAATAACACATATTAATCAGTCATTACATCATTATCATCTTTCCATATGTCTCTACTTTTAACCTTTCCTTTAAAATTATCGTTTCTATTAGTCTGACTCTTTCCTTGATGGTGCAGAACTAACTAGAAAATGAGCACTAGAGCGAAAGCTAGAGCCCGAGGCAGAGGTGGGGCCAGAGGACCAACAAGAGATGAGACTCCAACTGCTCAGAGGCAGCCCACTCCTGGGGCTGTAACACCGCCACCTCCACCCTCACAGCCTTTTGACTTGGACAAGGTGGCCAAGAAGTTCAGGAATTTAGGGGGCGTGTCATTTACTGGGCGAGAGACAGTGATTGATGCACTGACATGGCTGAAGAATTGCGATAAAATATTTGGAGGCCTGGAATTAGAAGACCACCGCAAGCGCCTTTTAGCATCGTGGCTATTAAAGGATGAAGCTATAAATTGGTGGGATACAGTCATAATTGGTAATAATGAGGCCGACATGTCTTGGGCCAGATTCAAGGAACTCTTAAACGAGAAGTTTATTCCTCCGCAGGAAGTAGAGCGTCTCCACGATCAATTTGCCAACTTGCAACAAGGAGATATGACTGTTTCAGAATATGTGCGGAAGTTTGAAGAACTCTCACACTATGCTCCAGAGTTAGTTCGGGACCCAGTCCAGAAGAACAAAAGATTCATCATTGGCCTCTCCAGGAAATATCTGAACAAAGTCACAACACACGTTAAGCTCCCATTTAATGAGGTGATCGAGATGGCTTGTCGCTATGACGACAATGACAGAAATGCGCAGCAAGATAGGGAGAATAATTAGAATAATAAGAAACGAAAGCAAGCTAACAAGAAACCAGAGGCGAGCAGCTCTTCAGCCGCCAAGCTCCAAGGAAATAAAAGAGACAAATCCAAGGTGAGATGCTTCAATTTCTAGAAGATGGGGCACTTTGACTACGAATGTCGAGCTCTAAAGAAACCAAGGAGAAATGAGTCAGGACCCTGCCAGAATTCTCGTGGCACCAGGGAATGCTTTAGTTGCCACAAGCCAGGGCATCTTATCAAGAATTGTCCATTTCTAAAGAAAGCTGAGGTGGCTCATGTCTACAATGGAGCGGTTGCACTAGCTTCTTCCGAGGGAGCAGGAAAACCCGATGTCTTAAGAGGTACTATTAATATTAAGAACATTCTTATTATGGCATTGTTTGACACGGGTGCATCAAGAAGTTTCATTTATAGTGACACGATTAAAAAGTTAAAACTCAAACCAAGAAAACTTAAAGAATCAATTATAGCCCATAATCCGATAGGAGGTTCACTTATTCTCGATTAGTATTGTAGAGTTCCTGTTTCATATTCTTACATCCAATTCCCTTTTGACTTGATCGTTAGGAGTTTTTCCGGATATGATATCATACTTGGACTGGATTGGCTAGCAAAATATGAGGCTGAGTTACTATGCGCTGAAAGAACAATCAAAATTAAAACCCAATTCGGAGATATTATTGCTATACCATGCCACGGCTTAGCCACAGATAGGAAAGAATTCTGGTCTTCTCTAGAAGTTAACCCTGCTTCTATTTAGGATATTCCGGTTGTCAAAGATTATGCGGATGTGTTTGAAGAAGTTGATAGCTTACCTCTAGGTAGAGAAATCGACTTCAGGATTGACTTGGTTCCGAATGCAAGGCCAGTTATGCATCCTATTCAGAGAATGCCGCTGAGAAAAAGAGGAGCTGAGCAGTCAAACTAAATAGCTTTTGTGGAAGGGTCTGATTAGGCCTAGCATCTCAAATTTGGGTGCAGCAGTGGTGTTTATCCCAAAGTCAGATGGTACCCTTAGATTATTGTAGACTACCATGACCTCAATAAGCAAACGCTGAAAAATAAATATCCACTGCCATGTATTGATGATCTGTTGGACCGCTTGAATGGAGCGCAAGTATTCTATAGGATGGACCTAGCTACAGGTTTCCATCAATTATGCATTGCCGAAGAATGTGTTCCCTTGACAGCTTTCAGAGAGCCAGACTTATTCTATGAATGGCTAGTAATGCCCTTCGGTTTATGCAACGCTCCAGCCTACTTTTTCGATCTGATGAACAGAGTATTCCAGGATGTCTTAAATAAATTCGTGCTTGTTTTCATCGACAATATCTTAATCTTTTCTAAATCCACTGCTGAGCATGAAAAGCATTCAAAAGAACTTCTGGAAATCTTGAGAAAGAATGTGTTGAAAGCCAAATTCTCTAAATGTATATTCTGGCAAGAAGAGGTGAAATTCCTTGGCCATGTTGTATCAAAGGAAGGCATTTCAGTAGACCCAGGAAAGATCTCAGCCATCCAAGATTGGAAGCAACCTAGCACTCTTACAAAAGTCAGAAGTTTCTTCGGATTGGCCGGCTATTATAGGAAATTCGTTAAAGATTTTTCGAAACTATCTTGTCCATTGACGAAGCTGACTAAGAAACATACAAAGTTCATTTGGACACCTAAATGTGAGGCAGCTTTCCAAGAGCTGAAATTGAGGTTGACCACTGCTCCCGTGTTAACCATTATTGATGGCAACCAAGATTTGACAGTCTATACTGATGCTTCTATTGATGATTATTCCTTTTATCTAAACAAACATGTCAGAGATGACATTCTTAATGACAAATCTTATTTTAACATGTTATCCATTTTATCTATTTAAGGTATTGGTGCGGTGTTAATGCAAAGAGACAAAGTAATTGCTTATGCTAGCCGTCAGTTGAAACCGCATGAGAAGAAATACCCCACTCATGATCTTGAGTTGATGGCCATCGTGTTTGCTCTAAAGATATAGAGGCACTATCTCTTGAGTGAGAAGTTCGAACTGTATATTTCTCACAAATCCTTGAAGTATCTGTTCACCCAAAGAGACTTGAATTTGAGGCAGCAACGATGGTTAGAATTTCTTGTGGTCTATGAACTGGACATCCTATATACTCCAGGGAAAGCCAATGTTGTAGCCGATGCGCTTAGCAGGAAGAATATGGCCAGCACCAATCTTATCATCGCCAATCTCATTATTACACCTTCCCTGATTGATAAGATCTCTGCTCTTTAGAAGAATGATGAATTTATTAACAGAATTAGCAAAAGAGTTAGGGAAGGCGAACCTACAAGTTTCCAGATTGACGACAAAGGAGTTCTGAGGCTGCTAGGCCGAATTTGTGTTCCGAACCTTCCTGAGCTCAAAAAGGAAGTAATGGATGAATGTCACAAATCTAAGCTTAGTATTCATCCAGGGGTGAGCAAGATGTATCATGACCTCAAATTCACATTTTGATGGAGATCTATGAAGACAGACATTTCTATATATGTTGCTAGATGTCCCACCTGCCAGCAAGTCAAAAGCGATCAACAGAAGCTTGCAGGATTGCTACAACCGCTAAAGGTTCCAAGTTGGAAGTAGGACCAAATTTCTATGGAATCTATTGATGGCATGCCCCGAACCAGAAAAGGCAATGACAGTATATGGGTGATTGTATATCGTTTCACGAAGACTGCCCATTTTATCCCTGTTAGATCTAACTGAACGGCTCGAAGTCCGACGCAGCTTTATTTCAGAGAGATTGTCAGACTACATGGAGTACCCAGTAGCATCGTTAGTGACCGTGATCCAATATTTGCCAGCAAATTCTGGGAAGCTTTCCAAGAAGAGCTAGGGACAAAATTGAATCTGAGCACTGCTTATCATCCTTGGACAGACGGCCAGACTAAGAAGGTGAACCGCATATTAGAAGACTTGTTGCAAGCATGCATTCTTGATTTTGGCGGGTCATGGGAAGATCACTTGCACTTGGTTGAGTTCTCTTATAACAATAGTTACCAACCAAGCTTGCAGATGTCGCCATTTGCAGCATTATATGGCAGGCCATGCAAATCTCCTGCATGTTGGGTGGAACCAGGCAATCAATTAGTATTGGGTCCCGACACGATTCGTGAAGCATCAGATACAGTTGATTTTATTAAGAAGCGAGTACTGGCTGCTTAGAGCCGACAGAAGAGCTATGTAGACTCACGAAGAAGGGAATTAGAATTCTCTGTTGGTGATCATGTGTACTTAAGGGTTTCCTCACTGAGAGGGGTAATTTTATTTGGGAAGACTGGAAAGTTAGCACCGAGATTCATTGGTCCATTTCCTATTCTCGAAAGGATTGGAACTCTAGCTTATAGGGTGCAGTTGCTTGACTGGTTGCCAGGGATGCATGATGTATTCCATGTGTCCACACTCCGAAAGCATCTACATGATTCAGACTTGATTGTGGAGGAAGTAGGACAACAAGGTTTGGAGATTACCCCGAGCTTAGCAGTAAGGAGGGAGCCAGTGAAAATTGTTGGCAAAGAAACCCGAGTCCTAAGGAACAAGAAGATCCACTTAATCAAAGTGCAATGGAGCGGAGATCCTAAAGACTGTACATGGGAGACTAAGGATAGCATCAAACATGCTTATCCTTAGTGCAGAGTGGACATCTCCGAGTAACTCTTGTGCTGAGGTACATCTGCAATACTTTTCATTTTCCGTCTTGTTTCCTACTTTACTATTGTTTCCTTTTTGGGGACGAAAAGCTTTTAAGTGGGGGAGATTGTAAAAACCCGAAAAATCAGAACCAATATAAATTTTTTATTTTGGCTATTTCAATGAATTTTGAATAGTTAAATTAATTTATTTTAAATAATAACAATTTGAAAATTTGTTTAAATCGGAATTAGGACGAATATATTTATTTTAATTTTAAAAGAATTAGAAATAGCAAGGCAGTTTAAAATTTTGAATCTGAACTTTGACTGAATGTACATGATTCAAAATAAAATGGATTTTAGTGAAACCAAAAATATCTAAATCTGTTTAAAAATATCTTTCCAACGAATCCGAAAAATCGAAATTTCATAGCGGGAATAAAAAGTTATGGCCAGTTGAATATTCAGAATAGTCGCTATGGAATATAGTTAATTTATAGCCCGTATAAAGGGCCATTATACAAACGACTTCCGTTTTCGACGAAACTATTTTTGTCGGATCCGGAATGTCAAATTATCGCTAAGTTTAATTTTCCATAATTTTTGGAATTAATGTGTGACCGTGGTAAACTAAACTGCTTTCGATAATTTCTGTTGAATTTAATTAACCGTTAAAAAAGGCCATTTTTCAAACAATCTCCAAATTTGACAAAATTAATTTTGTTAGGACCGTATCGTCAAAACATAGCTAGATTTATTTTTCGAGAATTTTCAGAGTCCGTATGTGTCCCCGGTAAATTTAAATGTACGATTGAATTAATTAAATAAATGATTTAAATTTTAAATTAAAGAAAACAGGCTAAAGATGACCGTTTGGGCTGACGGGACCTAGCCCATTGTGTCCGGAACGGGGGCAATTGGGGTGGGGGAACAACTTTTGTCAAGCTGAATTTGGAGTTGTTGTGGATTAATGGGCTTAAACAGATAATTAAAGGATTTAACATTATAATATTATAAATAACCTACTCTAAACCCTAATCCACTCTACATTATAGTTGCCATCTTCTTTCATTCATGGCCTAAAAGCTTCGAACCTTCCCTCCTCTAATTCTCTCAATCCTCTCTCTGAAATTCTTCCCTCCAGTTGAAGCTTTCGAAGAGAATTCTCTCCTCTCGACATCCATACGGGTTACACCCCCTGAAACCGCATATAGCCGAGAACCAGCGCCCAAACCCGTTGTGTTCCGACCGCCGCCGCATCCCCTATGGCAGATCGCACCTCACGGTGGTTGGCCCCCAGGCGCGCCACTCCCTCCTCTCTGGCGTGCCACCACCCAATCGTCCTCACGCCCCACTGTTTCGATGAAAAGTGAAAACCTAGTTCTTTAATAAATAAAATAGTCGCGGCCATGTTATCTGACTTGGGGAAGAAGGTATAATCGTATTTTTAAATATTAATTAATTAATTTAAAATGTTATCTATGCAAATAAAATCATAACAAATTCTGAGCAAATTAGATTTTGGCCAAAAGGTCAGATCTAAATTATACAGGATTCAAAGCACAGTGAGAAATCTATTTATTTCTTCTTCTTAAATAATTAGAAATAATCCTAATTGTATTATCACCAATCCATAGTTAATTCCTATTTGTTATGATTCATGACTTTATCTGTGATGGACGTGGTATGTAGATCTGTTCATTTGGGGACATTGTGTTATGATAAAATAGTTAAAAACATATAAATCATTTTGTCGTAATAAAATGAGTGAAACAAAAATATATTATTTTTGTTTAGATAAATTGTCAAATTAGAATCATTGGACACAATTCATCATTGTGTTAATTGGAATAGTGGAACCAAGAATTTTTTTCATTTTTGGGTTTATTAGAATAATGGGATTAAAAGAATTATGATTTTTTTAATTGGAATAATTGGACAAAACTTATCATTTTTTCAAATTAAACCCATTGGACGAAAATCATCATTTTTGTCAAAATTAGAATATTTGAATTGGAATTGTCATTTTTGTCAAAAGGCAATTTATGAAGAAAAATTTTCATTTCTGCTTACCTAAAATTTGTCAAAACAAAAATGAACATTTTTAAAATAAAAAAATATGATTACATTAAAAATTCACTTTTTAATGTAATGTTAAAAATGTTAATGTTTTTAAAAAATAAAAAAAGTATGATTACACTAAAAAATCACTTTTTAATGTAATGTTAAAAATGTTCATGTTATTTTTTTAAAAAATGATTACATTAAAAATTCACTTTTTAATGTAATGTTAAAAATGTTCATGTTCTAAAATAAATAAATAAAATATGTTTATGTTAAAAATTCACTTTTTAATGTAATGTTAAAAATGTTTATGTTTTAAAATAGAAAAAACATGTTTACATTAAAAATAGAGGAATGTTCATGTTTTAAAATAAAAACATGTTAACATTAAAATTTCACATTTTTGATGTAATGTAAGAAATTAGGAAAAATGTTCGTGTTAAATATAGGAACATGATAACATTAGAAACCTTATTTTTAATGTAATAAATGAATCACTAGAAAATGTTCGTTTTAACATAAAGGCATGTTAACATTAAAAATCTCATTTTTATAAAAAGAATGATTCATATGAAAATTGATCATATTTGAATAAAAATGTTGAAACATTAAAAATCATATTTTTAATGTAAAGTTTGATTCATTAGGATATTGACTGCTTGAAATAAAAGTGTTGAAACATTAAAAATCATATTTTTATTGTAAATTTTGATTCGTTAGGATACTGACTGCTTGAAATAAGAATGTCGCAACATTAAAAAATCCATTTTTAATGTAAAAGTGATTCATTAGAAAACATATGTTAGAAGATATTAAAATGCTAAAAAACCATATTTTTGACATGTTAGAAAACATATGTTAGAAAATATTTGTATGTTAAAAACATTATTTTTATCATGCTAGAAAGGAGGAAAATGGAAACATCGCTTTCATACATTTTGTTTAAAATAGAATTGTTAACAAAATGAAACATCAAAATATACATTAGAATTTGTGTACAAATGTAAATGACATTTTTATTTACAATTCATGTATTAGAATTTATATGCATAGTTAAAATAACATTTTTATTTACAATGCATTGACATTTTTATTTACAATGCATATGCTAGAATTTATATGCATAGTTAAAATAACATTTTTATTTACAATACATATGTTAGAATTTATATGCATAGTTAAAATAACATTTTTATTTACAATGCATATGTTAGATTTCATATGCATAGTTAAAATAACATTTTTATTTACAATGCATATATTAGAATTTATATGCATTGTTAAAATGACATTTGTATTTACAATGCATATATTAGAATTGATATGCAAATTTAAAATAACATTTTATGAATAATGCACATATTAGAATTTATATGTAAAGTTAAAATATCATTTTATTGACAATACGTACATTAGAAGTATGAATTATTTTTATTGTAAAAACATACACTGAAAAACTTTATACAAATAAAATATTCCCTTTTTATTTGCTAAAGCTAAAAATAAAAATACAAATAAAAATTAGCTTTTTATTTGTCCTTGGCTCAATTGTCATGTAAATGAAATATTTTTTGTTTAACATTATGAATATGTAGATATTATACGCCAATAAGAACATTCTTTTATTTGCCATGTTAAACGCGTTAGTGGAATCATCGAATGGTTTATATATATATATATACACAATTATATATATAAATATAAATTAAAATAAAACGAATCATGTGCGGTAGTTCGCGCTTCGAAATCGTAACTTTAAACAATTATACCAAAATATCCGACCGTCGGATTTTCCCAAAACTGGAACCGTCAGGACTGCTTTGCGGTAGTTTCGTTCAGACCCAGAATGGACTTGTAAATGGATGTGTGTCCGACATTGGAATTCATTCCATGTAAATTGATTTCTATTTAATATATATTTGTTGGTGGCGGAGAATTTATTCTCTTGCTTAACACCCTTCTCTGAGACGCATGAGCTCAGAGGTTATATATTGGTAGTTATCGATCGCATGGCGTGAATTGTCAATGTGACATGCCAAGATGCAATTGATCGAGGCTTTTGTTGAAAAGCAGAGCCTTGTGGATGATGATCAAAGCATAGCCTACTTCAGCATAGCTTTGTGTATAACATTACCTCGCGAGCCTCACACCCCGGTAAGAGTCAGAAACGGGACAATGGAACGCAGGGAGTGTACACGTTTCTTTCTAGCTAGAATTGGTATCAGGGTTTTGCAAGCCCTGACAATTTACTTATATGGTTGATGGATTATGAGGCACCTTGGATTTATTGGTCGATAATGACGAAATTATAGGTTGAATAGGACTAGGAAGCGTGTGTTCAGGAATTGCCAATCCACTAAAGTATTTGTGGACCGGCCCTGCAGGATCCAAGGGTTCGCCAGCGTCCGAATCCTGAGACATTGCTAGAGTGTCTCGAATTGGTAAGGAGATCGTCCCTAGCCTTGACTCATGATGGATATCCATTTTCCAGTACGACATTACGGTTTTGATTGTAAACCTATATATGGCGACATAGTATATGGTAGCTATGCCGTCTAGGATTGATACATTTACTTTAAAGTATTTTAAAATTGATTAGACACTAATAATAATATTAAAATATTATTTTCCATGTATCAAGCTTGTTAGATCATTATAAGGTAAAACTCTGTCCTTCAGTTTGCGTTGCATTGTGTGATGGGACTTGAGTCTTATAATGATTTCATTTTTCTAAAAAGCATTGTGTTGTTTTGAATAAAAATTTATTAAACCTATGCACTGGCAATCCAATGGAGTAAACCCGTTCCGCGTTAGTGCATGGTCCTATGATTAGCCATATTGTTAGAAAAGTTAGGAAAGATTTCTCATACCAGTCCCATGACTGACTCGTAGTTTGTTTCACTTTGCAAACTGGGGTGTCCTCTTTTCACACGGGCAGCCAAGTGATAGGTTTAAGTATTTATGCAATATGCTAGATTGGAGCATGCTTGTGGGCTGAAGATGAAGATCATTTTATATTTTATTTATGCTTTGAGACATTTAGACATCTTTTGATTAGGATGTAATTGATGGAGTTGAGAGTTATTTCTTTTTACCGAGACTTCTATTTGCTAAGTGCATCCTGTAACTGTGCACTCTGATGTCTTTGATGTGTGATGTTGATGACATTCCTATTTCCGCTGTAATGATTTATGTGTTATGATGTTATCTGAGATCTGCTATTGTTGTAATTATGTTATATTCCTATGATTATCCTTTCTTTCGTAATACGAAAGTTTGGGGTCGTCACATCTTCCTTACCGAATTCGAGACAATCTAGCCCATGTCTCAGGATCAGTCGCAACTGCACCTTGGATCTTCAGGGCCAGTCCACAAATACATTAGTGGATCAGTAATGCTTGAAAAATACGTTTCCCCGCCCTATGGGGCGTAAATAAAGAGCCATTATGGACTCAAATCCGAGGCGCCTCATTCCATCATCCACATAAGTAAAAATGCCAGGGCTTGTAAACGTTAACACCACTCCTAGCTAGAAAAGAAACGTATGTCTTCCCTGCAGTCCTTTCCCGTTTCTGGTTCATACCGGGGTGTGAGGCTCGCGGAGTAACACTACACAAAGCTATGCCTAAATAAGCTGTGCTTTGATCATCAACCACAAGACTCTGCATTTCAACAAAAGCCTTGAACATTTGCATCTTAGCATGCCACATTGTCAATCCATACCATACCACTGATTTCTGCCAATATATAACCTCTAAGCTCGTACATCTCAAAGAAGGGTGTTAAGCAAGAGAATAAATTCTCTTCCACCAAACAGATATATATTTAGCAGAGATCAACGAATACAGCATAAAGGAATACAACGTCAGATATACCATCCATTTACAAGTCCGTTCTGGGTCTGAACGAAATCGGAGACACATTATTCTTCATCCCATATGTTTAATACATGACAGAGGTTCTTGCATATCCATCGATCTCCAAGTACGTCTAGACGATCACCACTTATTACCTTGTCTTAGGATGCCTCCCAATCAAGACATCAGTAATCATCCAAACGATGTGAAGATCTCCAGTCTTCAACCACCGTCTTCATCTTCGACTTTTAATCGGCGTAGTAATTATGCAGAATGGGTTGAACCCGGTCTTTCCGAATGACTTGCGTATTTTATAATCAATAAACAAGTGCTATAAAAACACATTATACGCCTCATTCCAATTCAGAATATTCTTTTAATAAAATATTCACAATATTCGGGAAAGGTTTCCATTAATTTTATCAAAGATAAATTCTTTTAATTTATTCTTTGATCTTCTTTTTAAAGATTCATTAAAACTCTACTTTGGTTTTAAATATCAAAAATCATTACTTTACGATTATTCCACCTTAAGGAATTAATCTTGCCTTTACTGGGTGAAAGAACCAGTGTTGTTTAAAACGCAGTTCAGATAAACCCCAAAATCATCTTCCATTAAATATGGAATTTTCACAGAAATCAAATCAATATATAATCGATATAAATTTCTTTATCAGACTAATAATATAAATCGAATAACGGCAAAGCCTTTTAAATTCCATATATTATAATGCTCTTCTTTAACAGAAGCTCAACTCGATTATTATTAAATCAAATTCCATTCAATTCCAATTTAATATATTGAGTTGGAAAACTTTATTTAAATCTATACAAAAAGATTTGTAAATTCCAAATTATGTTTTCACTGTTTATTGGGTTAAAGAACAAATGTCGTTAAAAACACAGTTCACGATAAACCCAATTCACTTTTCACATTATTCCAATTACTAAATATAATTGGAAACTCTAATAATCTTAATTAAAAGATTTATTCTTTTCATACGAGGTATAAGAACAGTGTTATTTAAGACACCATTCAAGACAACACAACAATCCAATTTCTTATTCAATTCCCAATAAATATTACTTAATTGGAAAACTTCATTAAATCTTAATTTATAGATTTATTCTTTTCTCAGCGAGGTTTAAGAAAAGTGTTATTGAAGACACCATTCACGACAAACCCAAAAATCCAATTTCTTATTTAATTCCAATTAAATATTAATTAATTGGAAAGCTTCATTAAATCTTAATTTAAAGATTTATTCTAGTTCATAACTAGTTCATTTCGATAAAAATATATTTTTATCTTTTCAAATTGAGAATTTTTCATCTACAATCTTTCCAAATCATTAATTATGATTTTACAGAATTTTACCATATTTTAATTAATTTTATCAAGGCCTGTACAGTCGGTTTCCAATAACGGCAACCAAACTACATCTATAGCGACCTTTTTCAAATTTGATTTTGGAATAATTCTAAATCCAACCATTAGATTTCAAAACTCTTATATTCATTGGAAAGATCTTTTCGACACGAACCCAACGGTTCTGGCTTTAGTAGAATCCGACGGCCGGATCTCCCGTTACACCCATTTGAAGTTAATGGTCGAAATTCGCGAATGGTCGCTGCGCGGCGCGTTCTATTCAGGCCATTAAATATACATAATATATATATTAGATAATTCTTCGATTTCTATTAAAACATGTTTTATAAAATATTTATAAATTCATTTTAAAATGTTTTTAACTTCATTTTCAATTTTAAATCAAAATTAAATATTCTATATCTTTATTACATTAAAATATAATATTTATATTTTCAAAATATTAGATTTTGAAATCACTTCTTTTCGATATTCATTATAAAATGAATAAAATCGATCGATAAACCCGTTTGGGTAAAAATGGCGTTTGCTACTTAACCCGGCTTCATATTTTTATATTCTTGTGTCCGTTCAAAGATGGACACAAAAATCATAATTTTATTCTTCACTAAATTCATTTTAAAATACTCTTTATTTTAAAATATTCTCTATTTTAAAAGATTCTTCATTTTTGAATATTCTTTATTTAAAAAATTCTAAACTGGAATGCGACTCAATCAATTTCCATACAATTTCAGTTATATGGATTTTCATACATCGCATGTATTTAACAATAATGATAAATAATCATTAAACAATCCATTCACATCCAGAGTGAAGTTTATAACTGTGTGAGCATTAAAATAAATAAATAAATAACGCTCATCACAGACTGTCAATCCATTGATTGACATATAACTAAATATTAGGACTAGTGCATGTCAAATATCATCCCAATACCCGTGTGGGGTTTTCCGACAACAACAGTTTATTTAAATAAATTATTGGTTAATAAATTTAACCAATTATAATTCGGTTTGAATTATTTTCTATTTAACCAAACTTCACTATTTTAAAATTATAAATAAATATTTATAATTTAATTTCAATTACCATATAATATTAACATTATAATGATAATGTTTTAATCTAGCACAAATCATATTTTAAACTTATGATCAGTTTTCTAATAAAATGACAATCTTATGTAATACAAATATATCTAAATAATGACCTTGTTATGTAACATGTTTATTTGTACAATATATTTTCTAACATAAATGACATGTTTATTTGCTCAATAAGTTTTCTAACACAAATGACATGTTTATTTGCACAAAATTTACTAACACAAATGACATGTTTATTTGCATAATAAGTTTTCTAACATAAATGTCATATTTATTTGCACAATAAGTTTTCTAACATAGATGTCATATTTATTTGCACAATAAGTTTTCTAACATAAATGTCATATTTATTTTAACATGACTATTCTAGCTAAAGTGACATTTTTTTTATATAACATAACATTTTCTAAATAATTACATTTTCTATCAAAAATGATATTTTTATCCTAGCATAACATTTTTCTAAATAAAATGACATTTTTATATTAACCTCACATATTCTAAATAAATAACATATTTATTTGCCAAAAATATATTATAACTAATCAACATATTTATTTACAAAATATGTTTTCTAACCACATGACATATTTATTCCAACATGACATTTTCTAAGTTGTTAATGACAAATAAAAGGAAAGATTTTTACTGTCATAACATGTTCAATGTTTCTAATAACAATTAAAAAGAATATTTGATATGCATAACAAGTCCTATGTTCTTAATGACAAGATAAAAAGAGGAATTATTTACATGACATGTTTATTTATAAAATATGTTTTCAACATAAATGACACATTTATTTATAAAATATGTTTTCTACATATTCTAAATACTTATTTATAAAATATGTTTTCTACATATTTGACGTACTTAATTATAAATGTTTTCTACATATTTTACATACTTATTTATAAAATATGTTTTCTAATATCAAATAAAAAAGAGTTTTATTTGCATGACTTATTTACATGTTTCCTAATGTCAAGTAATTTTTTTTTTTCGCATACATATTCTATTCTTCTAATGATAAAATAAAACGACTATTTTGTCTACACACATGTTTTCTAATTCTTGCGACAAAATAAGAAGACAATTTTGTCTACACGCATGTTTTCTAAATCTTGCGGCAAAATAAAAAGACAATTTTGTCTACCTGTATGTTTTTTATTTTAATGACAAAATAAAAAGATAATTTTGTCTACATACATATTTATAATTCTAATGACCAAATAAAAATGACTATTCTTACTTGTACACAAATTCAATTTTTAACTTGACAAATAAAATGAATATCTTTATTGTTTACAAATTTAATATTTAATGTTGACAAATAAAAATGACTAATTTTATTTGTATACAAATCAATGTTTAATTTGACAAATAAAAATGAATACTTTATTGTTTACAAATTCAATGTTTAATGTTGACAAATAAAAATGACTACTTTTATTTGTATACAAATCAATGATTAATTTGACAAATAAAAATGAATGCTTTATTGTTTACAAATTCAATGTTCAACGTTGACAAATAAAAATGATTAATTTAATTTGTATACAAATCAATGTTTAATTTGACAAGTAAAAATGAATGCTTTTATTTGTTTACAATTCTAATTCAATAAAATGACAATCTTATATTTTACATTCCTAATTCAATAAAATGACAATTTTATATTTTCAATTCTAATTCAACAAAATTGACATTTTTATTTTATCAATTCTAATACAACAAAATATCATATTATCATAACAGCATCAAACAATTTAAATCAAATCACGTACATGATAGAATTTCTAAATACGATAATAATTAATTTATTTTAATTATTTAAAAAGAAATCTCACATTGGGGGTTTTATTCCTTCTTAATTTGTAGTCAGCTCCAACTTTGTTTCAGACTGTTTCCATCATGTAGTTCTTGGATTTACGGTTCCAACGGATCTTGAATTGTTCGATTCTGTTTCAATTTGAATGATATACAATGATTTAAAGATAATACAATCTAATTTATAATTAATTTCCTTAATTAACTCCATAGGTTAATTACCCTTGCTAAATAAAAAAAAGGTCGATGCTTTGTTCTTCTTCTTCCAGGCGACAGACCCCAAAACCGCACCAAAAAATTGACCATTGCACTTCGTTCCAAGGGACCGGACCCCGATCCAATAGCGCCACTCCGATTGCCAGAGCCTCCTCTATCAGCACCTGCAAGCCCAGTTAACTCACATACCTCCAGCCGTGCACAACTTCAGTTCGAACGTTGGGACTTGTCAGCGTCGCCATGGCCACATTGGTCCACTTCTGATGATCAAAGCCGTATCAACGAAGAGATCTTGGAGAGAGCTTCCACTTTCGTTTTAGAACTAAGTTTTATTTCAAAGTAACTTGAGAGGAATTGAGGGACAAAATACGGTGTGTTTCTGGCCATGAACGAAAAGATATGGCAGCGCCTTCATATGAATTAGGGTTTGGTTTATACAATATTTATAATAAAATAATATTAAATTCCTTTATTTTTTTAGTTAAAGCCCGTTAACCCTTAATAGCTCGAAATTAAGCCCAGATAATGTTGCCCCTAACCAAATACCCCTATTCCAAACACAATGGACTAGTTCTCGTTAGCCTATTTGATTGTTTCAGCCCATTTTTCTTTATTTTAAAATATAAATCATTTAATTATTTAATTTGATCGTACATTTAAATTTACCGGGGCTACATACTGACTCCAAAAATTCCAGAAAAATTATTCCTAATTATGTTTTGATGAGACCGTCCTAACAAAATTAATTCCATCAAATTTGGAGATCATTTGAAATATGGTCATTCCCTGGTCGATCTAATTCAACTGAATTTGACAAAACAAGTTTTCTTTGCTATGCTCACATATTAATTTCAAAAATTATGAAAATTGGAATACTGCAACCATTTGACATTCCGGATTCAACCAAAGTGGTTTCATCGAAAACGCAGGTCATCTGCAAAATGGCTATTTTTTAATATTAAAATATATATATATATATATTCCATAGCGACTATTCTAAATATTAAACCGGGCATAACTTTTGATTCTGTTATGAAATTTCAATTTTTCAGATCCGTTAGAAAGATATAATTAAACAGATTTAAATATTTCTGGTTTCAACAAAATCCGATTTATTTTGAATCTTGTACACTAAGTCAAAATTCAAATTCAAATTTTCAAACTACAGTGCTATTTCTAACTCCTTTTATAATTAAATAAAATTAATTCATTCTAACTTTGTTTTAAATAGATTTTTAATCGTCATTATTTAAAATAAATCATTTTAAATATTCAAAATCCATTAAAATTACTAAAATTAAAAAATTAATTGGTTCCAAAATTCCGGCTTGTTACAATCTCCTCAACAAAAAATCTTTTCGTTCTCGAAAAGGAACGGAGCTGAAAGATTTTTAATTAGCCAACTCAACTGTAACACCCTAAAATTTCCGTGTCTATTAAAGTAATGAATTAAAGAATACTTAATTTTAAAAGTGATTATTAAGGGAAACGGGTTACGCCATTGCGTTCGTCTCGAAATTATGCTTGAGATAGAGTCCTAGTTTGCGTGAATCGGACTCCGTATGAAGATGTTATGGAGTTCAGAAGATTTATAGTTTAATCAGAAATATATATATATAATAATTAAATATCACAAACCAAGTTCAAAATTCGAAATTCAAGCAGAATATTTTGAAAAAGTCGAGGTATTTCGAATTGTTTGTTGACACGGGAAAAGTAAGATAAAATATCTGAAATGATTTCAATATTGGGAATTTCCTTGGACATATAATAGTTTCGAATTGAATCTCTTTTAGAAAGAAGATCTTTTGTCTCATGGCTCGAGTCCCCTTATGAAACTTTCGTTATTGGGTTAGCCACACACTTAGCATGTTTCTAGTGATTCACATGGTATCATCAAATGATACAAGTCTTGGATAAGAATTTATAATGCACTAGAACGCCTTCGATGATGATCCTTTACTCCGACAGCATTTAGGGTTCCTCTAACAATGTGATATCTTACACCGGGTAGGCTGAGTAGGAAAATTCCTGCTCAGGGGTAGACCCCCCCAGGGGGAGTCGGCATAGGTGTCGGCCCCCCTATAGGAGAGTCGACATAGGTGTCGACTGTGACGGCCCGCCCCGCACCAGCCTGTATTTCCTCCAAAAGTGCGCTGTACACATGCCCGACTAGCACGGGACGGTCGCCAAAGAAAGGAAGGAAGGAAATGAACTAATCAAAGGACCTGTAGAATGTCTCACAGCGCATGGAATAAAATATAATAATAACATACTTGACATAAAACAGGTGAGACAGTGCATAAGCTGATAACTAAAATCAACATCAGAGCAGCGGAAATTCAAATACAGCTTATTACAACTTCCAAATTTACTGTCTCCAAACAAAAGAAAGCTAAAGTAGAAGATACACCACCAATGCCTAAGCAGTGATCTTCAACAATACAGGGAGAATATTATGTATATATTTTACGTGGAAGCCTCCTGCTCGTCTCCGGATCATCTACCCGTGCATCACCAGCTAACCTGTCTCTAGTCTGCTCGTGTGAGCACCCAGAGTAATAAGAGGAGACATAAAACTCTGGGTCAGACATAAAGCCTGGTATGAGCGATAAGCATCTAAACAGAACGATAACAGGTACACTAAACCATACCTGAACCTGGACCTGCATCCAAAGAGTTAGTACCACATACCGTACAATGCTCTAAGGTGCCATAATAAATAGTGTAAGAGTACGGGGGTGGGGTGTGTATGTCATAATGATAGCAAACAAACCATCCATAGCAACCATCCTCACATCTCTCACTCAGTGCGTAAAGCGTACGACATCTACCACTTTGGAACACTAGACAAACTGAGGTAACGACGAATCCCGACTTGTAGAAACCCTGCTGTGACCAAGCCAAACACTTGGAGTCATGACCAAACATTTCAATGACCCACTTCATTGGTCGTAGCTCTTGGTTCTACCGATGCCATAATGGCCCTGAATCCGCCTTCGTACCTCCTACCATAGTGGTCCAAAGCTATAGACGTCGATAACTCCTTGGCACGCGTCCCTCAGCAAAGCCCAACCATGAAGCGAACTCGTTGATTCCCATCTGAATCTTGAGCTCTAACTTCTCATTTGGACTTCCTTTGCATCTCGGGTTTTGGTCATCATCTTTATCCGGATCGGTCTTCATTTCCCCTCTTCACTTTGCTTCAGGTCGCCATCGTCAGCTTCTCAGTTCGGATCGTGGTCATCACCCTCGCTTGGGTCGGATCGCGACTCGCGGATCGCCCATGGTGTCAACTCGTGCTCCTTCCACTGGATCGGATCGTTCTTCCTTTGTCGGATCGGGTCGCACCTCTCCAGGTCGTGCCCTTCAGCTCGCGGCGTCCTCTCAAGTGCATAACTCCGGTTCGGATCGTGCTTCTGAAGTGGATCGGGTCGGAAAGCCAGTTCAGTTCGTGCCTTCTATTTGGATCGTGGTCTCCAGTTCCCATCGAATCGGATCGTGAACTTCAGATGCGAGGGATCGGTTCGTGGTCACCATCCATAGGCGGATCGGGTCGTGTCGTGGCGCGAGCTCCAATCGGATCGTGCTCATAGGGGGCGATCCGATCCGGGTAAATTCCTGTACTTCGTTCCAGCGACAGTCTTTCGCCATTCGACGGCGTTTTTAACCAAACTAACACTCCTAAACAATCACAAAGCATCTCATACAGTCATAGCAACATATAATATCGACCACAATCACCATAACACAAATCATAGCATATAAAATGGATCAAACATGGTCATAACCCCAAGTTTTCCCTTAAGCATTTTTAAGTAAATTTAATCATAGGGTTAACAAAACTTAATCAAATCGAACCAAATTTCTAACAGAGGCATAAAATATTATTTTCGAATTTCTAAACATTTTTCCAGAATTTATTACTGTATAAATTCGCTAATCTTCACTAATTACCCTTAATTACCGTAATTAGTGCAAAAGCTATGCAAACCACTCACCTTTGCCGCAATAAAACTTCCAAATCTGAAGTGAACCTCTGATTTGCACGGATTCCAATATATAACAGCAGCTCTACCTCGGTCCTTGTGCTAACCCTCCTTGATTTGCTGCCTCTAAGCCTTAATCCTTGATTAGGAAGTGATTTTGGGTGTTTTAGAGAAATTTAGAGAGTGGAGGCCATGGCTAGGTTAAGAGGAATGAAAGTGGCGGCTGGAAAATGTCTAAAGAAATGTTTTCTAACCCTAATCAGCACCTATATACCCCTAAACCCGAAATTCCCCTTGGGCCTAGCTGCTAATCACCCGTTTAAGCCCAATTAAGCTGTTTTTCACCATCTGAAACTTGTTTCAGCCATATCTCCCAAACGGTGAGTCCGTTTGGCTAATGTGACCACTTTACGGAAAGAGAAACCATCATCCGGAGCCAATGGAAGTGGTTTCAGGTCAAAATTCCTTTCCAGTCAAAAGTTATGGCCAAAACAGTGATAACTAGGGGTAAAATGGTCATTTAAAAATCGGGAAAAATCATGAACATGGGAAATGACCCCAATAGTCGTCCCCCAAAGTTACATGACCATACGACTTCGTATGTGACAGAAATAAAAATTCTACGATTCTATGATGCGTAGAATGCGGGTCGTTACACTACCCCCCTGTAGGGGTCGACTCCTGCATTCAGATCCAAACAGTGACGAATTCTGACCTGTTGCTAAGTCACCAAGGCATAGGTGGCTGTTTCTGGATAACTCTATCTTGTTTGGATGGTCTTGATTGCTCCTAGGTTGATCTAACGGCTTACATTGGTTTAAACTTCTATATAAACAATTGATGCCCTCAACCCTAAACCACACAAAAATTCATTCCAAGAGCCGTCATGTTGTCCATGGTCGAGCTAGAGTAGCCGCCATTCTTCTCCAATCACAAAGCAAGTTAGAAGCTACGAATCAAATATAAAATTAGAGAATCGATAGTCTACTTCAAGGGATAGCTATTCAGTTTCAGAATACAGATCCCAGAAAACAAGACTGTTCTTTTGTTTGTAAATTTAGTTATCTATTAGATGTGAACAAATTAAAGACATGATTTGTAATAAAGTGAAGACTAGAATTGTACCAAGTTGTATGATAATAGTGATGTTGATTCATGTCTATTCTTGTGATAATTCTATCATATATGCCTGTGAGACTATTGCGGTTCATTGAACCTATCATGTTGTGTAGAATTTGGTGAATGAACCAATTATGTTGTATAGTAATTTGGGAATGAAAACTATCATGTTATATGTAAGTTTGATGATTCTATCATGTTACGTTACATGCAAGTTTATAGGCTAAGTCATGTCATATATGCCTAAATGTTTTAGATCCACATGCCTCTATGATAGATCCATGTTAACTTGATTCAACCCAAATGCAAGTTCACATCTACATGCCTAATTAAGTTTGTGTAGTTCTATGTAAACTCCTAATTATATGTTTATGATTCATGTTGAATAGATCTAAATTGCAAGTTCATAATTTAATGTATATTGTTCTATGCCAAATTCATATGACATATGTTTAGTTGGATCCATATTATGCTTGTTGGAATGTTACATGTTCCTACCTTTTTCCCTTTTGTTTATGAGTTAGGCTTAAATTTCGAAGCCTAACATTCTGTGTGATTTATGCGAACGTATGACGGGGGTAATGTTGGGAAAATTATAAATTTACATATTACTGGCATAGTTTGGTAGCATGAATGGTATAAATTTATATACCTAAAAGTTATGAACATGAATTAGGGGATATTTGGGGCATGACTTGAATGACAACAATTGATTGTTAATTTACATATAAACATAAAGGATAAATATGTAAATTTAGTAAAAGGCGAATATGCCTAACCCGAGGTTAGATTGAGTTACGGTATAAGACTACGCGGAACCGCCAGGCAAATCCAGCAACCGTAACAATATAGATCTAATGTGAGAGGTTAGCGCATTAAGCCAAAAAGAACCCGAGGTTAGACTTAGTTGCAGTGTAAAAATGCCCGGAACCGACCGGCACATCCAGTGACCGCAACAATACATGTCTAATGAGAGTGGTTGGTGCTTTAATGCATGAATTAAAGCTAAGACAGGAATGGTAGGGTTAAGTTAATTAAGGTAAACTTAACCAATACAACATGTTAACTAAACTAATGGGTGAGGTTAGGTTAATTTGAGAACACTTAACCATTTTAACATTTTGATTAAGAAACCCTAGTAACGGGGACCCATTTCAGCAGTAATCCACATAGATGTATCATGGTACCCTGAACTAGGTAGGGTGGGGAACGATTACTGGGCTGATTATAAGCAGTCAAAACAATGGCGGGTGGTGCATCAGTGTAGGTTCCGATGGAGTACGGGCGTGCACATACTCCAAAGTGGAAAAAACAAGCACTGGGCATCAGTAGTTATACACTGTGCAACTTGAATTGTGTCGGGTTGCCACCATAGGATTAGATACACCCCATGGTGGGACCAGCATAGGTATCTACAAGTCAAGCAGGGGTCGAATGGCACAAGTTGTAAACATATACGAGTAGGAGCCGATCGGTAAAGGGGATCACTTTGTTATGAACATGTGAGGCTGGCTGAACAACAGTTAGTAGGTGCAGAGAAATAGAAATGTGTGTGATGGTATATTTCGTTTTAGACTGTCTTATCTTGGTTTATGTTATCTTGTTATTATGGTATTGTCCTACTTTCAGTTTATTCCTGTCATGATCTTTTTCTTGTTCACATGCTGAAAAATCTCTGGACTTACCAGACTTATGTCTGACCCAATTTTCTTTCGTCTTCTTTTCTTCTGTTCCCCCACCCCCTCCCCACCCCCAGGTCCGCAGGGTGGGAACACCTCAGCTTATTTCAGAACTTTTGCACGCTTGAAAAAAATAGATGTATTGCTTGGACTCTCCTTTCTTGGGCTATGGCTTTGGATACACTCTTAATGGGATTATGCTACTTTATTATCAATTTATGCTTCTTTATGTTTCAATCAAGACAGAGATTTTGTTGTGATAATTTGGATGTTGTTTTTATACAGTTTGTTGTAATGTTTTGACTGAACCACGTGCTTATGAAATAAATTTAATTTTTCCGCTTCTTATGTGTCTGTCTTGTAAATTATCTGTATCTTTTAACTATAGTGCTCCACCAAAGTTAAGGCATTCCCTTTGTGAGTGACCTTAACGGATGTAGGGAGTTTCACTTGGTATCAGAGCAAAGGTTTACCAGATCAGATAAAAGTTTTTGAAAACTAATTTTCAAAAAGAAGTTTAAAGAAGCATTTTTCAAGAAAAACTGTTTTAAAAGGGATAATCCCCGAAGCCATATGCACTATCTTTTTATTCTTTGTTTTGAATCTTTCCTTTTTCATTTTAGCATGCCTGGGGATCTTAACCTTCCAGAGGGCATGCTAGTACCTGGCTGGTTCAGAAGGTACCTAGAGGCTAGGGCTAATGATGCAGGCCCAGCAAACGTTCCTCCTCCCCCAACTGCAGCGGTTCCTCCTCCTCCTCCGCGTGCAAATGCTTTGTCAAAGATATGTAGAGACTTTCGAGCCATGGGTGGGAAGAACTTCAATGGAAATGAATCATTCGTGGAAGCAAGGAACTGGCTCAAAGAAACTGAGGATTTGTTTGTTATCTTCGAAGTGGACGATAGGCAGAAGATACAGTTAGCCGTATGGTTGCTTAAAGACAAAGCCTCTTATTGGTGGGAAGTTACTAATGCTGAAAGACCAGTTGAAACTTGAATGGATTTCAGAATGAGGTTTGAAATGAAATTCCTCTCACAAGCTGAACGAAGCCTACATACGGAGAAGTTCTTAGCTCTCAAACAGGGAAGTATGTCGGTCAAGGAATACGTTAACCAATTCAACCAGCTGGCTAGATTCGGATTGGAGTTAGTGAACACTCCACACAAGAAGGCTCTCCATTTTGTTAAAGGGTTGAATGAGCCACTGCACAGCGTAGCTATGTCCCATATACCTATGGGTGTGACTTATGAGAGACCGGTGGACATGGCACTGTTGCAGGAAGAAGATAAGGATGGCAAGAAAGAGACAAAGGTGGAAGTACCTCAAGATAAGAAGTGGAAGGATCATAGAACAAGAAGACGGATTCCAAGAAGGGCGGGAAGAACAACAAATCCCGTGACAAGAGGATGTGTAATTTTTGTGGCATTCCTGGACATCTGATTAAGGACTGCAGAGAGAAGAAGAGGAAGATGGGTAGTTGTTTTTAGTGTGGCGAGACAGGACCCATGGTTAAGGACTGCCCAAGAAAACAAGGGCAAGGGCAGAGAGTTGGATCCACTTTTGGAGGGCAGGTTCACGCTCTCATAGCACCTCCGCAAGAACGAGGTAGAAATATTTCTGTTGAGAGTTTAGTTTATCTTTTTGATCATCCTGTTCATACACTCTTTGATTCTAGCGCATCGCACTCTTTTATATCTACTGATTTAGTTGAATCTCTGCACTTAGACACCAGTATAGTACAGGATCCCTTGGTTGTTTCAAATCCAATTGGGGGTTCGGCTTATTTATTAATGATTTGTTTGGATTTGAAATTTTCTATACTAAACGTTGGGTTTAGATGTAATGCATATGTTTTGGGCTTCACGGGCTATGGGTTAATTCTAGGCATGTATTGGTTATCCAGTAATGATGTCGTCCTCGATTGTGAAAAGAGAGTGGTTAGACTCATGACTCGCCTCGGTAACACTCTCTAAATCTCTTGTAATCCCATAAACTCTGTAATGCTTAGCTACCTAGAATCTCTTGATGCGTCTGTTGAGAATATGCAGTCTGTTAGAGTAGTCCGTGAATACTCGGATGTATTTGAAGAGGTGAAAGGCTTACCTCCATAGTGGGAGATGGACTTCCGCATATACCTCGTTGATAATGAAAAACCCGTTGCTTTACCCATTAGACACATGTCTCCAAGGGAGAGGAAGGAGCTCAACAAGCAAGTTAAAGAGCTGCTAGAAAAGGGGTTTATAAGACGGAGTATTTCTGAATGGGGTGCTCCAGTAGTATTCGCAACCAAAGCAGATGGTTCACTTCGCCTATGCGTTGATTATAGGGAGCTAAACAAGCTGACCAAGAAGAATAGGCTCCCACTTCTAAGAATAGATGACTTGTTCGATCAGCTTGTAGGTGCATCGGTTTTCTCCCAACTAGATCTGGCTACCGGGTTTCATCATCTAAGAGTGGCTGAAGACAGCATTGATAAGACCGCGTTTAGAACCCGGACGGTTTATTCAAATGGCTTGTCATGCCTTTCGGCTTGACAAATGCACCGACTTATTTCGTTGACTTGATGAGCAGGGTGTTCAGGAATTTCCTTAATAAGTTTGTGGTGGTCTTCGTAGACGACATTTTGATTTTCTCGAAGAGTGAGGAAGAGCATGCTCCGCATTTAAGGGAAGTCATGGATACTCTTCGTGCACATCAGCTAAAAGCCCAATTCTTCAAATGCCATTTTTGGAGAAAAGAAGTAAGATTCCTTGGACATGTGGTGTCCAAAGACGGAATAGTTGTGGACCCCGCAAAAGTAGTTGCAGTGCAAGATTGGAAGGTTCCACGAAATGCAACCGAAGTACGAAGCATTCTCGGGATAGCGGGCTTTTACCAAAAGTTCATTAAAGACTTTGCGAAAATCTCAGCTCCACTTACAAGGTTAACGAAAAAGAACCTAACTTTCGCTTGGGATGTGGATTGTGATGTTGCATTCCAATGTTTGAAAAGGACTCTAACAACAGCCCCAGTTCTGACATTGCTTGATGGGAGCAAAATGTTCACCGTATACACAGACGCATGCGGTATAGGATTAGGCGATGTCTTGATGCAAGAAGGCAAAGTTGTTTGTTATGGGGGAAGGCAGTTGAGGGTACATGAGAAGAACTACCCAACTCATGATTTGGAGCTAGCTGCCATTGTTTTCGCTCTAAAGTCATGGCGTCATTACCTCCTAGGAGAAAGGTTTGAACTGTTTACTTACCATAAATCGTTAAAGTACCTTTTCTCATAGAAGGATCTAAACTTAAGACATCAAAGGTGGATGGAGTTTCTTGCCTCGTATGACTTTGAGATTTCTTATAACCCTAGCAAAGGCAATGTGGTAGCAGACGTCTTGAGTAGAAAGAGGCTGACCTTAAGCCCTCTCTTTGTAGAAAGGCAAAGCTTGGAGTACATAGCAAACTTTGACTTTAGACCCTCCTCTGAATTTGTACCTGCTTTGTTAGCATCGCTAGAAGTGCGGCATACTCTTTTGGACTCAATAGGGACCGCACAACGTGAAGACCCTCAGCTAGTTGATGTAATGGATAAGCTAACTAGGGTGAGACATCCAGTCACCTCAATAGATACTCCATTGATGACAAGGGATGGTTGAGACGAGATGGAAGACTATGCATCCCACAAGCAAGGGATTTGGTAAAGACGGTTCCCGAAGAAGCACACCATTCTAAGTTGACCATACACCCAGGTGGAGACAAGATGTACAAAGACATAAAAAGGGTTTTCTTTTGGAATGGCATGAAGAGGGACATAGCTGAATTAGTTTATAAGTGCATGATATGCCAGCAAGTCAAGGCGGAGTAGAAGAAGCCTGGTGGTTTACTTCATCCTCTAGAGGTCCCACAATGGAAATGGGATAGCATTTCGATGGACTTTGTTGATGGGTTGCCAAGGCCAAGAAGGGGGAATACCAGTATTTGGGTAATAGTGGACATGCTCAATAAAAGCGCTCACTTTATACCTGTTAAGAGTAGAAGGACTGCCTTGTCTTTAGCATCCATTTATCTTAAAGAGATAGTTCGACTCTATGGGATACCCTCCAGCATAGTGAGTGATCGAGATCCTATCTTTACGAGCTAGTTTTGGAGAAGCTTGCAAGAGGATGTGGGCACACAGCTATGCTTAAGCACGGCCTATCATCCCCAAACCGATGGTCAGACGGAAAGGGTAAACAGAGTATTAGAAGACCTCTTAAGACTGTGCATTATTGATTTTGGAGGGACATGGGAGGATCCATCTTCCTTTGGTGGAATTCGCTTACAACAATAGCTACCAAGTCACCATAGGCATGACACCCTTCGAAGCTTTATATGGAAGACCATGCCAATCACCAACTTGTTGGTGGGAGCCTACAAACAAGCTCATACTTGGGCCAGACATGATTAGAGAAACTTCAGAGAAAGTGGACTTGATACAAAGAAGAATGAAGACTGCCCAAGATAGACAGAAGTCCTACGCAGACAAAAGAAGGACCGACCTTGAGTTTGAGGTTAGAGACAGGTTGTTCCTTAAAGTATCTCCTTTGAGGAATGTCATTCGCTTTGGGTCCGTAGGAAAATTGGCACCAAGATTTGTAGAACCGTTTCCTATCATTGAAAGGATTGGGACGATGGCTTACAAAGTAGAGTTGCTCGAAAGACTGGCTGTAGTTCATAATGTTTTTCATGTTTCTCAACTACGAAAGTGCTTACATGAGTCTGCGGAAGTTGTGGAGCCAAGCATACTAGAGGAAGTAGAAGTGGAATGAGAAGCGACCATGAGAAGAGTTCCGACTCGTATCTTGGGTACAGAAGTCAAAAATCTAAGCAACCGTGAAGTCAAGCTCTTTAAAGTTCAGTGGAGTGACGCTGAGGAAGACGCGACTTGGGAAACTGAGGACAAAATACGTGCGGCCTACCCTTTTCTTTTTGAGGGTACATCCTTGATCTCTTTTTCCTTAAGTTTATGCATGCTTGTATCTACCTTTTAAGTATGTCTCTTCGGTTCTATTCTTTATCCTTAGGTAGAAACCAATGGATGTAAACATGTATTTGAAACATGTTATGATTGATGGTTGCAAGTGGTTGCTAGTGGTCGCTCGTGGATGCATATACACACATTAGGTGTTAAATCGGCTCAGCCACTTTCATATTGCATATGCATACATGTATTTGTATATGGATTGAACTTGATGTGTTATCATATGGACATTGCATTTGTATGAATGATTGTGCACTCATGTAGTAAAAATGAATAGGAATATTTGCATACATATTGGACTCATGACACTGGCATAATTCGCATTAAGGAGGTCAACTGAATCAGTAGACCGCCTGATTTTGCATTAGATATGGACATGTACACACACTATGCATATGATCATGAAAGCATTAGAAGTCTTTTTAAGGGCAATGAACGCCTGTGTTTGATGGTTGAGTAGATGGACGATTGGATGGTAGGATATACATTTTTCTTGACTAGAAGATTTCGGGGACAAAATCCTGTAAGGAGGGGAGAATGTAACACCCTAAAATTTCTGTGTCTATTAAAGTAACGAATTAAAGAATACTTAATTTTAAAAGTGAGAACTGAGGGAAACAGGTTACGCCATTTAATTCGTCTCGAAATTCTGCTTGAGATAGTGTAACACCCCGTAATTTTATAACATTAAAATTCACAAATTAAAGTATACTGAATTTTTAGAAAAGAATTAAGTGAAATGTGTTGCACAGAGAAATATATATATATATATATATATTGATATATATATATATATAGAAATTAAAAATTAAATAAATAAATATGCGAAAAAGTTCAAAACAGCGAATTAGGAGAGGAAATAACCGAACCGGCCCATTTTTGAGGTCGACCCAAGCCCCGCTGGGTCGACTAGGGGTTAATCCAGGGTGTTTGGTTGTCAACCCGTGGGCCGATTCGTTCAAATGCAGATTTTGCATTTGATTGGTTCTCATGGTTCAGGGTTAATCTAATGGTCCTAAATAACTTCCTACACCTATAAATACATCCTAATGCTAACCCTAAACCTAATTAAAATAGAATAGTTACCGTCATACCATCGCCATGGAAATCAATGGAGCCGCCGCCAACTAAGAAAGAAGAAAAGCAAATTCAATTATAATTTTCTCAACCCTAAAGCAAAGAAAAACTCTCTCTTTTCTTCTCTAAATTGTGAGTACGATGATCTTAACAAGATTATTATCATTTTAATTAGGTTGAGTTATGAATGGATTATGAGTAGATGATGTGAATTATCATATATGTTGTTGTAAACCCCTTTTGCTATCATGTATATTGTAAATCCAATGTTATGTGATGATGATATCTTATATGTTGTAAATCATGCTATGATGATGTTATGTATGTTGAAAGTTTCTATGCTAAGTTGTGACGAATCATACATGTTAAAAAGGCCATGATGTTACCATCTATGCTAGTTAGTTCATAATAAATAAATCATCATGTTTGGGTTATGTTGATCTATATGACAAGTCACATATGCAAGTTAGATTGATTAGAAAAATTATGAACATATACCAAGACATCTATTATGACATCTAGAATTATGCTATGACATATGTGATATCCTATGCTAGTCCACACCATCATTATGTTCCTAAAAACCCCATATGCAAGTTTATGTATAGATTTGGGCTATGATCATATCATATAAATTGAGACATTTAACAAGTTGACACCTATTGATCCTTAACATGTGTAGTTTATGCAAGTTTCACCCCTATTATGATTAGATTTATTTTAATTGTCTATATGTTGTGATAATTTATCTTTGTGCTAGGTGTTAGACTATACAAGTCTAGCCTATATTATGCGTTGAATAAGCGAACGTATAAACGTGTGGTAGGGGTAATATTAAGGATTTAATATTAAAAAGTTGGGGTGCAATTGATATGATTTTGCATACCATAAGTGGATGGCCATAATTGAGTCAATTATGGACATGATTAAAAGTTGACTTAATTAATAATTTGAATAGGGAATTATTAAAACTGGGGTAAAAGATTTTTAAGTGTTAATCAATGCTTAGGACACGAGGTTGGACTCGTTTGTGACGTAAACCTGCCCGGACCCGCCCGGCAAATCCAGTGGTCACAAATGTCAGCCCAATGTGAGAGGTCCTAGGCCTAAACTAAAGCATAACGGTTGTAAAGACACGAGGTTAGACTCTTTTATGGTGTAAGACTGCCCGGACCCGCCCGGCAAATCCAGCTGCCATAAATGCCAGTCTAATGTGAGAGGTCTTTATGAGGTTATGGCCTGAATGAATTAAGAAATACTTAACCAGATAAACATGTAAGTTGGGACATGGGGGTTAAGTAGGTGCCTTGGGTGGCATGAGGAATCTAGGGGGTTCCCTTAGTGGCATGTGAAATACGATTAGTAAGACTTAACCAAACACACATGTAAATGAACATGACTAAGAGGGTTAAGTGGGATATACTAGTGACAAGCTTAGGTGGGTAGCTTGTGGGGGCCCATTTCGACCAGTATCCCAAACGTATCTTTGTGGGCTCGACCCAAGTCGAGGACGGGACACACATGCGGGGTTCGACTGTAAGAGGCCAAAACGGGGAGCGGTGGCAACGCAAGTCCAACGGGTTTCATATGCGTGTGTGGACCTGGGCTGGTAGGTAAGACGTTGTTGCATCGTGTAGGTATAAGTCGTGCATTCTCAGTTGTATCGGGTTGCCACTTTAGGGGAGTGATACACCCCACTATGGGGCCAGCACGGGTATCTACGAGTAGGGAGCCGATCGAAAGTGGGTAGTGGGGTACACCTAGTGGAGATAGGGGCAGATGGCACCTATGTAGTCAGCTAGGGGTACGTAAGGCTATTTATAAAGTTTCTGCGTGAAGCAAGTGGGATCAAACAATAGGGTGACTGGTGTGGTGCAGTGTAGTAATGTGCGGTGCAGTGTAGAAATCATTCGTTAGTAATTAGGTGTGCCTTTACTGTTATCTTAAACGCTATCTTTATCTTCCTAAGAGTTAATAGACATTTACTTGTCTTCCAGCTTATGCCACAGTCTAGTTATTTTGATAATAGTATTGTTAGAATTATCATACTCGCCAGACTTTATGTCTGACCCCTCTATTTCTATCCTTTTTCCCCCTCCAGGTCCTCAGGTTGGGCCCAACTCTAGTGGAGTTTGATTGAATTGCTTCATCTCTCTTTGGAAAGCTTGGACCGTTGAAGTAAAGTCCAGCTTGTTATCTTTTTAATGGCTATTTATGTAATGTGATTATGTATTTTGTTTTTATGAAGATGGATATTGTACTTGGTTAGGATATATGGTTTTATGATGTAACAAACATGTTTAATTTCCGCTGCAATAAAATAAACTTTTAGATTTCGAAGTACTATTTATTATCTGTCTTGTTGTAATTTTTCTGTTCTATATTCACTTATAACCTCCATGGAAGTTAATGCATTCCCTTTGTGAGTGACATTAATGGACGTGGGGTGTTACACGTGGTATCAGAGCTTAAGGTTACTAGAACAGATAAAAATACTTTAGAAAAATAGTTATTTTTTTGGAAGAAGTGCTTTCAAAAACATGTTTTAATGAGAAATATAAAGAGAAAAGTTTTTAAGAAAAAAACATAATCCCCAATAGCCCATATCTTTATCTTTCGAATTCTCCATTCTGAATCTTTCCTTTTTCGTTTCAGCATTGCTGAAGATCTTAATCTACCCGACGGTGTAACGATACCAGGATGGTATAGGAGGCTATTAGAGGCTAGGGACGCTGCAGGTCCAGCCAATGTTCCTCCACCGCCAGTTGCACCCGTTCCTCCTCCTCCTCCTCCTCGCGTAGATACTTTTGCAAAGACGTGCAAGGAATTCAAGGCTATGGGTGGAAAACCATTTCAAGGGTCAGAAACGTTTGTGGAAGCTAGAGATTGGCTTAAGGAGGTGGAAGAATTGCTAGAAATCTTTGAAGTAGAAGAAGGGAGGAGAGTTCGTTTAGCAGCTTGGTTGATGAAGGGAGAGGCCTCGTTTTGGTGGGAGGTCACTAATGGGGAGCGTCCTATTGACTCTTGGGCGGATTTCAGACGTAGGTTCGAGGCGAAGTTTCTCTCAAGGGTGGAAGAAAATCTATATATGGAAAGGTTCTTGACATTGAAGCAAGGAAGCTCATTAGTGAAAGAATATGTCAATAAATTTAATCAGTTAGCAAGGTTTGGCTTGGACTTAGTGAACACGCCGGAGAAGAAGGCTCTAAGGTTCGTGAATGGCTTGAATGAACCATTGCAAGGGTTGGCTATGACCCACATCACGATGGGGGCCACCATTGAGAAGTTAGTAGAAATGGCGCTCATGCAAGAGGAGAAAAGCGCTAAAGCTGATAAGGCACCCGAGAAGAAGGGGGATCAGAAGAAACCACAACAGCAAAACAAGAAGGGTGGAAAAGACAATAATGGCAAGGGAAAGAAGAAGTGCTTTAACTGTGGAACCCCAGGCCATCTCAGCAAGGATTGCCGAAAGAAAAAGAAGACAGGCTGTTTTCATTGTGGCGATGCGGGACATTTAGTGAAGGACTGTATAAAGAAGGGGCAGAGGGTAGGTGCTACCTCGGGAGGACAGGTGCAGGCTCTTATGGCACCAGGGCAGGCTAGGGGACAAGTTCAGGCTCTCGCGGTCCCACCAATGCAAGAACGAGGTAGAACCATTTCTGTTGAAAGCTTAGTTTTTCTGTTTGATCATCCTGTCCGTACCTTATTCCATTCGGGCGCATCACATTCGTTTATCTCTACATCATTAGTTGAATCACTGCACTTAAACAGCAGTTTAGTAGAGGATCCCTTAGTTGTTTCGAATCCAATAGGGGGCTCAGCTTATTTGTCCATGATGTGTTTGGATTTGAAAATTTCCATACTTAGCATTGAATTTAGATGTGATGCTTATGTGTTGGGCTTCACGGGCTATGGGCTAATTTTAGGAATTGATTGGTTATCCAGAAATGGGGCCGTTCTTGATTGTGAAAGGAGAGTAGTTAGGCTTGTGACTCGCCTTGGCAACACTCTCGAAATCTTCTGTAATCCCATAAATTCGGTTATGCTAAGTTATCTAGAATCACTTGACGCGTTTGAGGAAAATCTATGATCTGTTAGAGTGGTCCGAGAATATTCGGATGTGTTTGAGGAGGTGAAGGGCTTGCCTCCGAAGCGGGAGATAGATTTTCGAATATATCTTGTGGATAATGTGAAACCAGTATCTTTGCCAGTACGCCACATGGCTCCACGTGAAAGGAGGGAACTCGATAAGCAAGTGAAGGAGTTGCTTGAGAAGGGGTTCATAAGACGAAGTATATCGTAGTGGGGTGATCCAGTAGTATTTGCCACGAAGGCGGATGGGTCCCTTAGACTGTGTGTAGACTATAGAGAACTTAATAAACTTACTAAGAAGAACAGACACCCACTGCCGAGGATTGACGATCTCTTCGATCAGTTAGTTGGCGCCTCAGTGTTTTCGCAGGTGGACTTAGCCACTGGGTTCCATCAGTTGAGAGTGGCTGAGGATAGCATAGACAAGACTGCCTTTAGGACTCCGGACGGTTTCTATGAATGGCTAGTGACGCTCTTCGGTTTGACAAACGCCCCAGCATATTTTGTTGATTTGATGAGTAGGGTGTTTAGGGAGTACCTTAACAAATTCGTGGTAGTCTTTGTAGATGACATCTTGATATTTTCTAAGGATGAAGAAGAGCATGCCCTACATCTTAGGGAAGTGTTGGAGACCCTACGAACGCATAGCCTTAAGGCTAAATTTTCTAAGTGTCACTTCTGGAGGAAGGAAGTAAGGTTCTTGGGGCATGTGGTTTCCAAAGAAGGGATAGCCGTGGATCCCGCGAAGGTGGTGGCCATCCAAGATTGGAAGGTCCCTAAAAATGCTACCGAAGTGAGAAGTTTCTTGGGGTTGGCTGGCTACTATAGGAAGTTTATCAAAGACTTCGCAAAGATATCAGCTCCATTGACACGCTTGACGAAGAAGAACCTAGTTTTCACATGGGACGTAAACTGTGATGATGCGTTCCAACGTTTGAAGACGGGAGTAAGCCGTTTACCGTTTATACTAATGCTTGTGGGACAGGACTAGGCGCAGTCTTAATGCAAGAGGGCAGGGTAATAGCCTATGGTGGAAGGCAGTTGAGAGCACATGAAAAGAATTACCCCACGCATGACCTAGAGTTGGCCGCTATCGTTTTTCGCGCTTAAGTCTTGGCGTCATTATCTTCTTGGCGAGAAATTCGAATTATTCACTGACAACAACTCTTTAAAATACCTATTCTCTCAAAAGGACTTGAACTTAAGGCAGCAAAGGTGGATGGAGTTCTTAGCGTCCTACGACTTCGAAATAGCCTATACCCCTGGCAAGGGTAACGTGGTGGCAGACGCCTTAAGTAGAAAAAGATTATCCTTAAGTCCTTTGTTTGTTGAGCGGCGAAGTTTAAAATTCATTTCGATGTTTGACTTTAGACCTTCCGTTGACTTCGTACCCTGTTTGCTAGCATCCTTGGAGGTCAGACCTACGCTTTTGGGACGGATTAGCGAGGCACAGCGAGACGACCCGCAGTTGGTTGAGTTAGTAGAAAAGCTCAAAGGAGGGGAGTCATCAAGCCGTCTCCGTAGGAATACCCTAGATGATAAGGGTTGGTTACGTAGGGACGGTAGACTTTGTGTACCAAAAGAGGATGACCTAAGGAAGAATATTCTTGAAGAAGCACATCATTCGAAGATGACCATTCATCCCGGCGGGGACAAGATGTACAAAGACATGAAGAGAGTTTACTTTTGGGCCGGCATGAAGAAAGATGTGGCCGAGTATGTGACTAGATGCTTGGTGTGCCAACAAGTAAAAGTGGAGCAAAAGAAACCCGGTGGGTTGCTTCACCCATTGGAGGTTCCACTATGGAAGTGGGAAAGCATCTCGATGGATTTTGTGGATGGATTACCGCGATCGAGGAAGGGTAATACGGGAATTTGGGTTATAGTAGATAGACTTACTAAGAGCGCCCATTTTATTCCCGTGAAGAGTAAGAGGACTGCTCCATGGTTAGCTTCTGTATATGTCCGAGAAATAATTCGTTTGCACGGTGTTCCTTCTAGCATAGTGAGCGACCGCGATCCTATTTTCACTAGCGAATTTTGGAGAAGCTTACAAGAGGCGGTAGGGACTCAGTTATGTTTGAGCACCGCATATCATCCTCAGACGGACGGCCAGACTGAGAGGGTGAATTGCATTCTAGAGGATCTGTTGAGGCTATGTATCCTAGACTTTGGGGGTACATGGGAAGAGCATCTTCCATTGGTTGAGTTCGCATATAATAACAGCTTTCAGTCCAGCATTGGTATGGCACCATTCGAAGCTCTTTATGGACGACCTTGTCGTTCACCTACATGTTGGTGGGAATCAACGGATAAGATCTTACTTGGGCCCAATATGATTAGGGAGACTTCGGAGAAGATCGACTTGATTCGAAGGAGGATGAAAGCAGCACAGGATAGGCAGAAATCTTATGCGGATAAGAGGAGGACAGATCTCGAGTTTGAAGTTGGGGACATGGTCTTTGTCAAAGTATCTCCATTACGGAACGTTGTTCGCTTTGGGTCCATTGGGAAATTAGCACCAAGGTTTGTAGGGCCGTTTCCTATTAAGGAGAAAATTGGACAGATGGCGTATAGAGTGGAGTTGCCCGAGAGACTTAGTGGTGTACACGACGTATTCCATGTGTCACATTTGAGGAAGTGCTTGCACGAGACCGCGGAAGTGGTAGAGTCGAGCTTTCTTAGAGAGGTGGAGATAGAGCGTGATGCGACAATTCGACGAGCTCCTACGCGCATTCTTGGGTCGGAGATCAAGAGGTTGAGGAATCGAGAGGTCAGACTAGTCATAGTGCAATGGGGAGATGATGAGAGCAACGCTACTTGGGAGACAGAAGAGAAGATGCGTTCACGATACCCTTTTCTTTTTGAGGGTATGTCTTTTAATTTCTCCTTTATCGCTTAGCTTGTACTTATCTTATCTTTAGTATATCCTCTCGCTAGTATCTTTGACCTTTAGATAGGATAATCCTATGGTTGAAACAAGTGTTTGAGGCATGTTATGTATGGTGGATGCAAAGAGGATGCAAGTGTTTGCTCGTGGATGCATATACACACACTATTAGGCACCAGATCGGCTCAGTCACTTCATATTGCATATTGCATATACATGGATGTATTTAGTAAAATGGATGAATAATGGTTGTATTATCATATAGTTGCTGCATTCGGGTGGATGGTTTTGCACGCATATAGAATTAATATGTATCATTAGGAATCTTTTGCATACATATTGGACGCATGGCACTATCATGAATTGCACTAAGGAAGTCGACTTAATCAGTAGACCGCCCAATTTTGCATTAGATATGGACATATACACACACTGTGCATATAAACATTAAAGCATTAGAAGTCTTTTAAGGACAATGGATGCTGGTGTTTGATGGTTGAGTAATGGACGATTAGATGGTAGGATATACATTCTTCTTGACTTGGAGATTTCGGGGACGAAATCCTTTAAGGAGGGGAGAATGTAACACCCCGTAATTTTATAACATTAAAATTCACAAATTAAAGTATACTTAATTTTTAGAAAAGAATTAAGTGAAATGGTTTGCACAGAGAAATATATATATATTGATATATATATATATATAAATTAAAAATTAAATAAATAAATATGCGACAAAGTTCAAAACAGCGAATTGGGAGGGGAAATAACCGAACCGGCCCATTTTTGAGGTCGACCCGAGCCTTGCTGTGTCGACTAGGGGTTAATCCAGGGTGTTTGGCTATCAACCCGTGGGCCGATTCGCTCAAATGCAGATTTTGCATTTGATTGGTTCTCATGGTTCAGGGTTAATCTAATGGTCCTAAATAACTTCCTACACCTATAAATACATCATAATGCTAACCCTAAACCTAATTGAAATAGAATAGTTACCGTCATACCACCGCCATGGAAATCAATGGGGCCGCCGCCAACTAAGAAAGAAGAAAAGCAAATTCAATTCTAATTCTCTCAACCCTAAAGCAAAGCAAAACTATCTCTTTTCTTCTCTAAATTGTGAGTATGATGATCTTAACAAGATTATTATCATTTTAATTAGGTTGAGTTATGAATGGATTATGAGTAGATGATGTGAATTATCATATATGTTGTTGTAAACCCCTTTTGCTATCATGTATATTGTAAATCCAATGTTATGTGATGATGATATCTTATATGTTGTAAATCATGCTATGATGATGTTATGTATGTTGAAAGTTTCTATGCTAAGTTGTGATGAATCATACATGTTAAAAAGGCCATGATGTTACCATCTATGCTAGTTAGTTCAAAATAATTAAATCATCTTGTTTGGGTTATGTTGATCTATATGACAAGTCACATATGCAAGTTAGATTGATTAGAAAAGTTATGAACATATACCAAGACATCTATTATGACATCTAGAATTATGCTATGACATATGTGATATCCTATGCTAGTTCACACCATCATTATGTTGCCTAAAAACCCCATATGCAAGTTTATGTATAGATTTGGGCTATGATCATATCATATAAATTGAGACATTTAACAAGTTGACACCTTTTGATCCTTAACATGTGTAGTTTATGCAAGTTTCACCCCTATTATGATTAGATTTATTTTAATTGTCTATATGTTGTGATAATTTATCTTTGTGTTAGGTGTTAGACTGTACAAGTCTAGCCTATATTATGCGTTGAATAAGCGAACGTATAAACATGGGGTAGGGGTAATATTAAGGATTTAATATTAAAAAGTTGGGGTGCAATTGATATGATTTTGCATGCCATAAGTGGATGGCCATAATTGAGTCAATTATGGACATCATTAAAAGTTGACATAATTAATAATTTGAATAGGGAATTATTAAAATTGGGGTAAAAGATTTTAAGTGTTAATCAATGCTTAGGACACGAGGTTGGACTCGTTTGTGATGTAAACCCGCCCGGACCCGCCCGGCAAATCTAGTGGTCACAAATGTCAGCCCAATGTGAGAGGTCCTAGGCCTAAACTAAAGCATAACGGTTGTAAAGACACGAGGTTAGACTCTTTTATGGTGTAAGACTGCCCGGACCCACACGGCAAATCCAGCTGCCATAAATGCCAGTCTAATGTGAGATGTCTTTATGAGGTTATGGCCTGAATGAATTAAGAAATAATTAACCAGATAAACATGTAAGGTGGGACATGGGGGTTAAGTAGGTACCTCGGGTGGCATGAGGAATCTAGGCGGGCCCTAAGTGACATGTGAAATACGATTAGTAAGACTTAACCAAACACACATGTAAATGAACATGACTAAGAGGGTTAAGTGGGATATACGAGTGACAAGCTTAGGTGGGTAGCTTGTGGGGGCCCATTTCGACCAGTATCCCAAACGTATCTTTGTGGGCTCGACCCAAGTCGAGGACGGGACACGCATGCTGGGTTCGATTGTAAGAGGCCAAAACGGGGAGCAGTGGCAACGCAAGTCCAACGGGTTTCATATGCGTGTGTGGACCCGGGCTGGTAGGTAAGACGTTGTTGCATCGTGTAGGTATAAGCCGTGCATTCTCAGTTGTATCTGGTTCCCACTTTAGGGGAGTGATACACCCCACTGTGGGGCCAGCACGGGTATCTACGAGTAGGGAGCCGATCGAAAGTGGGTAGTGGGGTACACCTAGTGGAGATAGGGGCAGACGGCACCTATGTAGTCAGCTAGGGGTACATAAGGCTATTTATAAAGTTTCTGTGTGAAGCAAGTGGGATCAAACAATAGGGTGACTGGTATGGTGCAGTGTAGTAATGTGCAGTGCAGTGTAGTAATCATTCGTTAGTAATTAGGTGTGCCTTTACCGTTATCTTTAACGTTATCTTAAACGCTATCTTTATCTTCCTAAGAGTTCATAGACATTTACTTGTCTTCCAGCTTATGCCTTAGTCTAGTTATTTTGATAATAGTATTGTTAGAATTATCATACTCGCCAGACTTTATGTCTGACCCCCTCTATTTCTATCCTTTTTCCCCCTCCAGGTCCTCAGGTTGGGCCCAGCTCTAGTTGAGTTTGATTGAATTGCTTCATCTCTCTTTGGAAAGCTTGGACCGTTGAATTAAAGTCCAGCTTTTTATCTTTTTAATGGCTATTTATGTAATGGGATTATGTATTTTGTTTTTATGAAGATGGATATTGTACTTGGTTATGATCTATGGTTTTATGATGTAACAAACATGTTTAATTTCCGCTGCAATAAAATGAAGTTTTAGATTTCCAAGTACTATTTATTATCTGTCTTTTTGTAATTTTTCAGTTCTATATTCACTTATAACCTCCATGGAAGTTAATGCATTCCCTTTGTGAGTGACATTAATGGACGTGGGGTGTTACAGATAGAGTCCGAGTTTGCGTGAATTGGACTCCGTATGAAGAAGTTATAGAGTTCAGAAGATTTCTAGTTTAATCATAAATATATATAATAATTAAATATCCCAAACCAAGTTCAAAATTTGAAAGTCAAGCAGAATAGGCTGAGTGGGAAAATTCCCACTCAGGGATCGACCCCCCTATAGGGGAGTCGACATAGGTGTCGACCCCCCTGTAGGGGTCGACTCCTGCATTCAGATCCAAACAGTGACGAATTCTGACCTGTTGCTGAGTCACTAGGGCATAGGTGGTTGTTTCTGGATAACTGTATCTTGTCTGGATGGTCTTGATTGCTCCTAGGTTGATCTAACGACTTACATTGGTTAAACTTCTATATAAACAACTGATGCCCTCAACCCTAAACCACACAAAAATTCATTCCAAGATCCGTCATGTTTTCCATGGTCGACCTAGAGTAGCCACCATTCTTCTCCAATTAGAAAGCAAGTTAGAAGCTACGAATCAAATCTAAAATTAGAGAATCGATAGTCTACTTCAAGGGATAGCTATTTAGTTTCAAAATACAGATCCCATAAAACAAGACTGTTCTTTTGTTTGTAAGTTTAGTTATCTTTTAGATGTGAACAAATTAAAGACATGATTTGTAATAAAGTGAAAACTAGAATTGTACCAAGTTGTATGATAATAGTGATGCTAATTCATGTCTATTCTTGTGATAATTCTATCATATATGCCTGTGAGACTATTGCAGTTTATTGAACCTATCATGTTGTGTAGAATTTGGTGAATGAACTAATTATGTTGTATAGTAATTTGGGAATGAAAACTATCATGTTATATGTAAGTTTGGTGATTCTATTATGTTACGTTACATGCAAGTTTATAGGCTAAGTCATGTCATATATGCCTAAATGTTTTAGATCCACATGCCTCTATGATAGATCCATGTTAACTTGATTCAACCCAAATGCAATTTCACATCTACATGCCTAATTAAGTTTGTGTAGTTCTATGTAAACTCCTAATTATATGCTTATGATTCATGTTGAATAGATCTAAATTGCAAGTTCATAATTTAATGTATATTGTTCTATGGCAAATTCATATGACATATGTCTAGTTGGATCCATATTATGCTTGTTGGAATGTTACATGTTCCTTCCATTTTCCCTTTTGTTTATGAGTTAGGCTAAAATTACGAAGCCTAACATTCTATGTGATTTATGCGAACGTATGACAGGGGTAACGTTGGGAAAATTATAAATTAACATATCATTGGCATAGTTTGTTAGCATGAATGGTATAAATTTATATACCTAAAAATTATGAACATGAATTAGGGGATATTTGGGGCATGACTTGAATGACAACAATTGATTGGTAATTTACATATAAATGTGAAGGATAAATACGTAAATTAAGTAAACGACGAATATGCCTAACCCGAGGTTAGATTGAGTTACTATATAAGACTGCCCGGAACCGCCCGGCAAATCCAGCAACTGTAACAATATAGATCTAATGTGAGAGGTTAGCACATTAAGCCCAAAAGAACCCGAGGTTAGACTAAGTTGCGGTGTAAAACTGCCCGGAACTGACCGACACATCCAGTGACCGCAACAATACATGTCTTATGTGAGTGGTTGGTGCTTTAATGATTGAATTAAATCTAAGACATGAACGGTGGGGTTAAGTTAATTAAGGTAACACTTAACCAATACAACATGTTAACTAAACTTATGGGTGGCGTTAGGTTAATTTGAGAACACTTAACCATTTTAACATGTTGATTAGGAAACACTAGTAACGGGGACCCATTTCAGCAGTAACCCACATAGATGTATCATGGTACCCTTAACTAGGCAGGATGGGGCACAATTACTGGGCTGATTATAAGTGGTCAAAACAACGGCAGGTGGTGCGTCAGTGTTGGTTCCGATGGAGTACGGGCGTGCACGTACTCCGTAGTGGAAAAAGCAAGCACTAGGCATCAATAGTTATATACTGTGCATCTTGAATTGTGTCGGGTTGCCACCATAGGATTTGATACACCCCATGGTGGGACCAGCACAGGTATCTACAAATCAAGCGGGGGCCGAATGGCACAAGTAGTAAACATATACGAGTAGGAGTCGATCGATAAAGGGGGTCACTTTGTTATGAACATGTGAGGCTGGCTGAACAATGGTTAGTAGGTGCAGAGAAATAGAAATGGGTGCGATGGTATATTTCATTTTAGACTGCCTTTTCTTGGTTTTATGTTATCTTGTTATTCTGGTATCGTCCTACTTTCAGTTTATTCCTGTCATGATCTTTTTCTTGTTCACATGCTGAAAAATCACTGGACTTACCAGATTTATGTCTGACCCATTTTTCTTTCATCTTCTTTTTTTCCGTAGCCCACCACAGGTCCGCAGGGAGGGAACACCTCAGCTTAGTTCAGACCTTTTGCAAGCTTGAAGAGAGTAGATGTATTGCTTGGACTCTCCTTTCTTGGGCTATGGCTTTGGATACACTCTTAATGGGGATTATGCTACTTTATTATCGTTTTATGCTTCTTTATGTTTCAATCAAGACAGAGATTTTGTTGTAATAATTTGGAAGTTGTTTTGAGACAGTTTGTTGTAATGTTTTGATTGACCCGCGTGCTTATGAAATAAATTTAGTTTTTCCGCTACTTATTTGTCTGCCTTGTAAATTATCTGTATCTTCTACCTATAGCGCTCCACCAAAGTTAAGGCATTCCCTTTGTGAGTGACCTTAACGGAGGTGGAGTGTTTCATCAACTTTCATTATTATTGGTTTCAATAATTTTATTAGTTAAGCTAATAATCAGACAACACAATCATCAATCAATTAGTTGATTTGCTTTTCAAATATATATAACTTTTAAATATTCAAAAACCATATTTTCTAAAATCGGATTATATATATAATCACAAATACGTTAATTATAAACTTGTCACTCTCAATTCATTCTAGGGCATTTCTAACCCCATCTCTAACAAATTTTCTCATTCTAGGATACTACTAATCCTATGTCTAATGAGTATTCTTTTATAGGATATTTCTAATCCTACCTCATATGAGTCTTTGTTCAGTTCTAACGAGTTGTACCCCAAAGATTTGAGTTAACCAAAGCTCTGATACCACATGTAATGACCCGAAAATTCCCCTCACTGGAAATCGTCGGATACACTAACTTTGGGCATACAACACATCAGAACAAATAACATAAGACTTTTATAAACATTATAATAATGTTACATCATAGTATAGAATATCAGAGTACATCGAATAAATAATAATACAGCGGAAGATTAATTTACAATAAACTTAACACAATGCAGCGGAAGAGTATCATTTCTCTGGACATAGCTTTAAGCTTCGATCCAGAATCCTGCTTAATATATCTTCAAAACAAGCCACTCAACTGCTCGTGTGGAAAAGAGGGCACCCGAGTTTGCAAAGTGAAACAAACTATGAGTCAGTCATGGGATTGGTATGAGAAATCTTACTTAACTTATCTAATAATAATAAGGCTAATCACATAACCATGCCACTAACGCGGAACGGGTTTACTCCATTGGATTGCCAGTGCAAGAAATAAAGTAAAACTTTAAACAACGCAATGCTTTATAGAAAAATGAAACCATTATAAGACTCAAGTCCCATCACACAATGCAACACAAACAGGAGGATAGAGTTTTACCTTATAATGGTCAAAAATGCTTGGTACGATAAAATAGATTTAATATTATTATTAGTGTATATATGTTTCAAAAACATTTCAATCATAATGTATCAATCATAGATGGCATAGCTACCATATACTATGTTGCCATACTAGTTATACAATCAAAACCGTATGAAGTCGTATTGGAAGTTGGATTTATATCATGAACCAAGGCAAGGGATCGTCCTTATCGAATTAGAGACAATCTAGCCCATGTCTCAGGATCAGTCGCAACTGCACCTTGGATCTACAGGGCCGGTCCACAGATACATTAGTGGATTAGTAATGCCTGAGCAATACGTTTCCCCACCCTCTGGGGCATAAACAAAGAGCGAGTAAGGACTCAAATCTGAGGCACCTCATTCCATCATCCACATAAGTAAAAATGCCAGGGCTTGTAAACGCTGAACCACTCCTAGCTAGAAAGAAATGCATGTCCTCCCTGCAGTCCTCAACCGTTTCTGGTTTATACCAGGGTGTGAGGCTCGTGAAGTAATGCTACATAAAGCAATGCCTAAATAAGTTGTGCTTTGATCATCAACCACAAGACTCTGCTTTCCAACAAAAACCTTGATCATTTGCATCTTAGCATGCTACATTGTCAATCCATACCATACCATTGATTTCTGCCAATATATAACCTCTAAGCTCGTACGTATCAGAGAAGGGTGTTAAGCAAGAGAATAAATTCTCTGCCACCAAAAAGATATATATTTAGCAGAGATCAACGAATACATCATAAAGGAATACAACGTCAGACATACCATCCATTTACAAGTCCATTCTGGGTCTGAACGAAACCGGAGACACCTTATTCCTCGTCCCATATGTCCAGTACAAGAGTGAGGTTCTTGCATATCCATCGATCTCCAAGTACATCTAGACGATCACCACTTATTACCTTTTCTTGGGATGCCTCCCAGTCTAGACATTAGTAATCATCAAAACGATGTGAAGATCTCCAGTCTTCAACCACTGTAATAACCCGTAAAATCAGAACCAATTAAAATTTTTTATTTCAGAAATTTTAATGAGTTTTGAATATTTAAAATGATTTATTTTAAATAATAATGACTAAAAATTTATTTTCGACAAAGTTAGAATGTATAAAATTATTTTAATTATATAACAAGCCTGAAATGGCGCGGCAGTTTGAAAATTCGATTTCTAATTTCAATTGATTATACATGATTCATTATAAGTCAGAATTGGACGAAACAAGAAATATTTGAATCTGATTAACTATATCTTTCTAACGAAGTTAAGAAACTGAGATTTCATTTTATAAATTGTAAGATACGTCCAGTTTAAAATTCGGAAAAGTCGTTGTGGAATTCATATATATATTTTAATATACATAAAGCCCTTAAAAATAGCCATTTTGCAAACGAACTTCGTTTTCGACGAAACTACTTTTGTTGGACCAGAATGTCAAGTTATTGCTGGATTCCAAAATTCATAATTTTTGGAATCAATATGTGAGTGTGGTGAAGTTAAACTTGTTTTTATCAGTTTTAGTCAATTTGGATCGACCAGAAAATGGCCATTTTTCAAACGGTCTCCAAATTTGATGAAATTAGTTTTGTTAGGACCGTATCGTCAATACAAAGCTAGAAATAATTTTTTGGGAATTTTTAGAGCCAGTATATGGCCCCGATAAATTAAAGGTGCGTTTGAGTTTAAAATATATTGATTTATATTTTAAATTTAACGAAAACTGATCGTAACAGTCGAATCAGCTTATGAAACATATCCCATTGTGTTCAGAATAGGGGTAATTAGCTAAGGACGATAGTCGTCGGGTTTGAATTAGAGTTTGAATGCAAAATTTCGCTTTAATGAATTAAATAATAAAAATATATTAATATATATATTGGTCAAACCCTAGAGTCAAAGCCTCATTCCCTTCTCATGGTCAAACCCCGATAGCCTGCCTCCGAAGAAAACCAACAGCGATAAACGCCCAATACTTCCTCCCCATTTTCTGGTAAATCCTCCAAGAAGTTTCTGAAATTTTGATAAGCGGAAATCAAAGAGGGAGATGAGAGCTTCTAACTCATACAAGTTAGATCAGGTATTGTGATGTGGTTTGATCGATTTCTCCACTCAAGGTCCCTCTGTTCAAGCACGATTTCTAAGCTCTGTCGACCGCCGAAGGGGACGCCACTTACGACGTAGGAGGAGGGCGCGACAGGCTTCATAGTGGTGGGTCCAGATCTGACTCCGGCAGCTTGTCCTGAACCCTAGGGTGTGAAGGTGGTTCGACGCCACGAAGAAGATGAAGATGAATACGACAGTGAGCATTTCTTTTTTTTCTTTAATAGCAGTGTTTTTTAAATTTCAGTTTATTTTATATAAATATATATATATACAGTGATTTAAAATCAGTTATATATATATAAAAAGTTTAAAATGATTTTTTAAAATATATAAATACATAGAAGAATTTCAGTTTTTAAAATATATAACCAGTTTTAAAAATAGAATACATAGAAGAAAACCAGTTTTTATTTTATATAGTACATAGGAAAAAAATCAGTTTTTTATTTTTTAATATTAATACATTGTAAAAAATATCAGTTTTTATAAAATGTATAACATGGTTTTAATAAAATACATGGATTTGTTTTTATAATATATATATATATATATATATGATTTAAATATATATATATATATATATCGTAATAAAAATATGATTTTTGCATATTTGGTTTTGTTACACAAAAATATGATTTTTTATAATGTTAACATTGATACAAAAATGTGATTTTTAATTTATATGATTATATGAAAATTCGATTTTTGGTAATATAAAAATATGATCTTATATATATATGCATATAGAGATATAAAAATGGAATCATTTATATATATATAGCGATTTTTAAATATATAGACAAAAAGGTTTGATTTCTATAAACAAAAAGGCCTGATTTTTATAAACAAAAAGGTTTGATTTTTATAAACAAAAAGTTTTATTTTTATAAACAAAAAGGTTTGATTTTTATAAACAAATGGTTTGATTTTAAAAAATCTAAAAAGGTTTGAATTTTTATGAGATAAAGATACGATTTTTATGATTATAAAAATATGATTTTTATTCATGTAGTGAAATCAAAATATGATTTTTACATATAGATATTAGAAATAAAAATATGATTTTTATAGGTGTAGTGAACTAAAAATGTTATGATTAATACAATCTGCGTGAAACAGATTACATTGAAATCACGTCGAAGAATACAACACATTGGAGATAAATCAAAATCGAGACCGTCCCTTAAAGATTAATGGAATGGAAATCCAAGGTGAGAATTTCTCACTTTTATTTTTATTTTCTAGTTAAAATATATACTAGGATGAAGACGGTGCTTAGCAGCACCTGACACCGACGTCCACAGACCATGGGCGACTTGTTTGGTTTAATTGTGTTGGGAAAATTGTTTATGATGTGGAATGGAATGTATAAAATATTCACGTGTTGAAATAAAACATTTTATTGTTAAAAATATAATTTTTAACGTGTATATGAATAAAATAAATATTCATTTACAAATCAAATGATTTGTTTATGTACACTCATTTGACTGATATTGATTGGGACGATAAATTTTACACATCGCCCAACTGCACAAATAAAATCTATGTTTGATTGTTTGAAACCCCACACGGGTATTGGGATGATAGTTGACGTACACTAATCCCAATTGTTTAGTGGTATGTCGATCGATTGGTTGATAGGTTGTATAAGTGTTGATTATTTATATTTAATGCTTATGCAGTTGTGTAATGCACTCTTGATGATGGTTGATTGTTTATCACTTTTATTGTATACATGTGTTGTATGGAATCCATATAATTAACATTATATGGTAAGTGAGTGGGTCTCGTTCCAATTTGGAAAATAAAGAATATTTTAAAATAATATTCAGGAAAGGATTAAAAATATTCCTGTGTTGAATGAAACGAAAGAAAGAATATTTTAAAATAATATTCAGAAAAGAATCAAAATATGATTTTTGATGTCCGATTTGGGATGAACATGAAAATATTTAAATATATATAGCCTATTGCCGTGTTGATTTGATATGCGCCATTTTGACGCGAACGATACTTATATCAATTTTAGTCGTTTTTATTATAACAATTATCGAAAAGGAAATAATTTCAAAAATCAAATATTTTGAAAATATCATCATTTATATTATAACGATGTAGAATATTCAATTTTGGTTTAAAATTGAAAAAGAAATTGGAATCGATTTCAAAACAATTTATAAAATACGTTTTGAATTGAAATCGATGAAATATATATTATATATATTATATATATTAAATGGCCTGAATAGAACGCACCGCGCAACGACCGTTTGCGAATTTCGACCATTGACTTCGAATTGACGTTACGGGAGATCCGACCGTCGGATTCTCCTAAAACCAGAACCGTTGAGTTCGTATCGAAAAGAGCTTTCCAACGAATATAAGAAATTTGAATTTTACTGTTGGATTTGGAATTATATCGAAATCAAATTTGGAAAAGGTCGTTGTAAGTGCAGTTCGATAGCCGTTCATGGAAATCGACTGTACGGGCCTTGATAAAATTATTAAAAATATTAATAATTTGTGTAAAATATTAATAAATTATTTGGAAAGAATTGGGATGAAAAATTCCATATTTGAAAAGATAAAAATATATTTTTATCGAAATGAACTAGTTATGAACTAGAATTATAATCCAATATTTTTAAATAAATAAGTTGAATTTGAAATGGTTTTAAAAATAACCAGAATTTCCAATATATGAATTGGATTGGATTTGAATTGAAATTATCTTCAGAATATTTCGATATTGGATTCCGTGATTGTACGGACATTGTAAAGGAATTTAGAAGATATATATATCGTTGTTCCAATACGATATTTATTGATTTCATAATTTGATATTGAATATAAGCCGGTATATTTTCTATTCAGATCATTGTATTTAATATCAAATGGGATTTTGGGTTTGTTGTGAACGGTGTCTTCACTAACACTGTTCTTAAACCCAGTTGAGAAAAGATTAAGTCATTTTATTAAGATTTAATGAAGTTTACCAATTAGTTAATGTTTATTTGGAATTGAATTGAATTGAATTTTGGGTTTGTTGTGAATGGTATCTTTAAAAATACTATTCTTAAACCCAGTGGAGTTAAGAAAATTAGAAACTAACTGGAGATTAGTTAAGTTGAATGGTTTCCTGGGTATTGATCTGAGGTTGGCTTCGGCATTCGGGATTAATACTCAGGGAATTGTTTTCTTACTGATTTACGGTTAGAGACTGATGGAATGTGATTTTGGGCTTATCGTGAACTGTGTTTTAAATGACATCGATTCTTTAACCCAGTTAAAGGCAGAATTTATTTCCTGAATTTGGATAATAATTAATATTGATATTTGGGAAGATTAAAACTGAATCAGAGTTTTAATGAATCTTTAATTAGGTTGAAAAGTGAATGTGATAATTAAAATTAACAATTCAGGAAAATGATCAGGAATGGGGTATCACCAGTTTTTCTCCAAACGATGGTTAAATCTTTAACTAGATTTGAACGTGAAATGGTAATTAATATTTACCGATAACATGTGGTGTTAGATATGGAGTATTACCAGTTTTTTCCCATGGGATGAATATGTTGGGATTAGGAAATATAATAAATGATTACTTCGGTAAGGTTCTCTAATCCCGACTAGCTTGGAAAACCTTAATATGGTTTGAAATTGTGAAAAGAATATTTGAATAAAAGAATATTCTAGTTGGAATGAGGCGTATGTTGAGTTTGTGTAACACTTGTTTATAAAATACGCGAGTTATTAGAAAAGATCGGGTTTATCCCACTCTGAAAAACTGATACGACGATAAGTCAAAGATGAAGACGGTGGTTGTAGACCGGAGGTCTTCACATCATTTGGATGATTACTGATGTCTTGATTGGGTTGTACACCCAAGATGAGGTAATAAGTGGTGATCGTCCAGACATACTTGGAGATTGACGGATATGCGAGGGCCTCTCTCCTGTATTGGACATATGGGATGAGGAATAAGGTGCCTCCGGTTTCGTTCAAACCCAGAACGGACTTGTAAATGGACTGTGTGTCTGATATTGGATTTTATTATATGCTGATTGATCTTTATTAAATATACATCTGCCTGCTGAAGGAGAATTTATTCTCTTACTTCACCCTTCTTTGAGACGTACGTGATCAGAGGTTGTATATCGATAGGCATCAGTCGCGTGGCGTAAATTGCCTGTGTGGTATGCCTGAGTGGCAAATGATCAAGGCTTTTGTTGAAAAGCAGAGTCTTGTGGTTGATGATCAAAGCAAAGCTTTAATATAGCGCTGCTTTGTGTATAGTGTTAATTCGCGAGCCTCACACCCCGGTGTGAACTAGAAACGGGAGAGGACCTCATGGAGGACATGCATTTCTTTCTAGCTAGGAGTAGTGTCAGCATTGGCAAGCCTTGACATTTTACTTATGTTGATGATGGAAAGCGATGCGCCTCGGATATATTGGCTACTGCGGGAGCCGATGGAGTCATATGGCTCATTAACGCCCCATAGGGCGAGGAAACGCATTGTTCAGGCATTTTAATCCACTCCATATGGACAGGCCCTGACGCTCCAAGGGTCACTCGAGCTCTGATCCAAAGACTCCGGCTAAACAGTCTCGAAGCAGTAAGGACGATCCCTTGCCTTGGTTCACAGATGGAATCCAACTTCCAATACGACATTTCAGTTCTAGTTGTAATCCTATATATGGCGACATAGTGGGATGGGGCGCTTATGCCGCTTATGATTGATACATTTGTATCTGAAGTTGATTTCTTCACATGAAGTAATAATAAAAGATGAATTTCACATATCAAGCATTATTTGGCTATTATAAGGTAAAACCTTATCCTCCGACTTGCGTTGCATTGTGTGATGGGACCTGGGTCATATAATAGCTTCATTGTTCTTTATTTAGCATTGCGTTATTTTTATTATGCACCGGTACTCTTGGGGTTAAAACCATTCCGTGTTATACGGCATGGTCCTTTGATTTACCTAACTTTGAAATAAAGATTAATAACTGTTTTTGTTCTCACACTAGTCACATGACTGACCTGGAGTTTATTGTTTTAACCTAAACTCTAGGTGCCCATGTTTTCCACATGAGCAACTAGTAGTTGGGTTTTGCCGATATTATATTCACATGATCCTGGTTTATAGCTGAAGGGATATTCGGAAAGCTCTGTATCCGTGTATTTCTTTCAGTTGTGTTTTCTATTATTTTTCCGCTGCAATGTATTTAAATGTAATTTAAATCTCTGATATTTATCAAATGTAAGTTATTCATTCATACTCTGTTATATTCTTGTATTCTGATGGAATTGTTGTAATAAGCAATGAAAGGTTCTTTTGTTTGTGTTCTGATTTGTCTTGTCCTCAAAGCAATCCGGGCTTTCCTTAAAGGGGAAGTTCGGCTCGTTACAACCATTGTCTTCATCTTCGACTTTTAGTCGGCGTAGTAATTATTCAGAATGGGTTGAACCCGGTCTTTCCGAATAACTCGCGTATTTTATAATCAATAAACAAGTGCTATAAAAACACATCACACGCCTTATTCCAATTCAGAATATTCTTTTAATAAAATATACGCAATACTAGGAAAAGGTTTCCATTAATTTTATCAAAGATAAATTCTTTTAATTTATTCTTTGATCTTCTTTTTAAAGATTCATTAAACTCCAATTTGGTTTTAAATATCAAAAATCATTACTTTATGATTATTCCACCTTAAGGAATTAATCTTTCCTTTAACTGGGTTAAAGAACCAATGTCATTTAAAAAATAGTTCACGATAAACCCCAAAATCATCTTCCATTAAATAATGAATTTTAACAGAAATCAAATCGATATATAATCGATATAAATTTCTGTATCAGACTAATAATATAAATGGAATAACGGTAAAGCTTTTCAAATTCGATATATAATAACGGTCTTCATTTACAGAAGCTCATCTGGATCATTATTAAATCGAATTCCATTCAATTACAATTTAATATATTGAGTTGGAAAACTTTATTTAAATATAAATAAAAAGATTTATAAATTCCAAATTATGTTTTCACTATTAATTGGGTTAAAGAACAAATGTCATTAAAAACATAGTTCACGATAAACCCAATTCACATTTCACTTTATTCCAATTACTAAATATAATTGGAAACTCTAATAATCTTAATTAAAAGATTTATTCTTTTCATACGGGGTTTAAGAACAGTGTTATTTAAGACACCATTCACAACAACCCAAAAATCTAATTTCTTATTCAATTCCGATTTAATATTACTTAATTGGAAAACTTCATTAAAACTTAATTTAAAGATTTATTCTTTTCTCAGCGGGGTTTAAGGACAGTGTTATTGAAGACACCATTCACGACAAACCCAGAAATCCAATTTCTTATTTAATTCCAATTAAATATTAATTAATTGGAATGCTTCATTAAATCTTGATTTAAAGATTTATTCTAGTCAATAACTAGTTTATTTCGATAAAAATATATTTTTATCTTTTCAAATAGGAAATTTTTTATCTATAATCTTTCCAATTTATTAATTATGATTTTACATAATTTTACCAAATTTTTAATAATTTTATTAAGGCCCATACAGTCTGTTTCCAAGAACGGCCACCGAACTACATCCATAGCAACCAGTTTCAAATTTGATTTGGGCACAATTCCAAATCCAACCGTTAGATTTCAAAACTCTTATATTCATTTTTCGATACGAACCCAACGGTTCCGGTTTTAGGAGAATCCAACGGTTGGATCTGCCGTTACACCCATTTGAAGTTAATGGTCGAAATTCACGAACGGTCGCGGCGCGTTCTATTCAGGCTACAAAATATATATAATATATATATTATATAATTCTTCGATTTCTATTAAAATGTATTTTATAAAATATTTATAAATTCGTTTTAAAAATGATTTTAACTTCATTTTCAATTTTAAATCAAAATTGAATATTCTATATCTTTATCACATTAAAATATAATATTTATATTTTCAAAATATTAGATTTTGAAATCACTTCTTTTCGATATTCATTATAAAATGAATAAAATCGATCGATAAATCTGTTCGGGTAAAAATGGCATTTGCTACTTAACCCGGCTTCATATTTTTATATTCTTGTGTCCATTCAAAGATGGACATAAAAATCATAATTTTATTCTTCACTAAATTCATTTTAAAATACTCTTCATTTTAAAACATTCTCTACTTTAAAAGATTCTTCATTTTTGAATATTCTTTATTTAAAAACATTCTGAATCGAAATGCGAAGTTTACAATTGTGTGAGCATTAAAATAAATAAATAACGCTCATCACAGACTGTCAATCCATCGATTGACATGTAACTGAATATTAGGACTAGTGTATGTCAAATATCATCCCAATACAGGTGTGGGGTTTTCAAACAACAACGGTTTATTTAAATAAATTATTGGTTAATAAATTTAACCAATTATAATTCGATTTGAATTATTTTCTATTTAACCAAACTTCACTGTTTTAAAATTATAAATAAATATTAATAATTTAATTTCAATTACCGTATTAATATTAACATTATAATGATAATCTTTTAATCTAGCACAAATCATATTTTTAATTTACGATCAATTTTCTAATAAAATGGCATTCTTATGTAATACAAATATATCTAAATAATGACCTTGTTATGTAACATGTTTATTTGTACAATATATTTTCTAACATAAATGACATGTTTATTTGCTCAATAAGTTTTCTAACACAAATGACATGTTTATTTGCACAATAAGTTTTGTAACATAAATGTCATATTTATTTGCACAATAAATTTTCTAACACAAATGTCGTATTTATTTGCACAATAAGTTTTCTAACATAAATGTCATATTTATTTGCACAGTTAGTTTTCTAACATAAATGTCATATTTATTTTTACATGACTTTTCTAGCTAAAGTGACATTTTTTTATATAACATAACATTTTCTAAATAACGATATTTTCTATCAAAAATGATCTTTTTATCCTAGCATAACATTTTTCTAAATAAAATGACATTTTTATATTAACCTCACATATTCTAAATAAATAACATATTTATTTGCCAAAAATATATTCTAACTAATCAACATATTTATTTACAAAATATGTTTTCTAACCACATGACATATTTATTCCAACAAGACATTTTCTAAGTTGTTAATGACAAATAAAAGGAAAGATTTTTACTATCATAACATGTTCAATGTTTCTAATAACAATTAAAGATATGCATAACATGTCCTATGTTCTTAATGACAAGATAAAAAGAGAAATTATTTACATGACATGTTTATTTGTAAAATATGTTTTCTACATAAATGACACATTTATTTATAAAAAATGTTTTCTACATATTTGACATACTTATTTATAATATATGTTTTCTACATATTTCACATATTTATTTATAAAATATGTTTCCTACATATTTGGCATACTTATTTATAAAATATGTTTTCTTATATCAAATAAAAAGGAGTTTTATTTGCATGACTTATTTACTTGTTTCCTAATGTCAAATTAAAACATTTTTTTCACATACATTTTCTATTCTTCTAATGACAAAATAAAAGTACAATTTTGTCTACACACATGTTTTCTAATTCTTGCGACAAAGTAAAAAGACAATTTTGTCTACACACATGTTTTCTAAATCTTGCAGTAAAATAAAAAGACAATTTTGTCTACATGTATGTTTTTAATTGTAATGACAAAATAAAAAGATAATTTTGTCTACATACATATTTATAATTCTAATGACCAAATAAAAATGACAATTCTTACTCGTACACAAATTCAATGTTTAACTTGACAAATAAAATGAATATCTTTATTGTTTACAAATTTAATGTTTAATGTTGAAAAATAAAAATGACTACTTTTATTTGGATACAAACCAATGTTTAATTTGACAAATAAAAATGAATGCTTTATTGTTTACAAATTCAATGTTTAATGTTGACAAATAAAAATGAGTACTTTTATTTGTATACTAATCAATGTTTAATTTGACAAATAAAAATGAATGCTTTATTGTTTACAAATTCAATGTTTAATGTTGACAAATAAAAATGACTACTTTTATTTGTGTACAAATCAATGTTTAATTTGACAAGTAAAAATGAATGCTTTTATTTATTTACAATTCTAATTCAATAAAATGACAATCTTATATTTTACATTCCTAATTCAATAAAAAGACAATTTTATATTTTCAATTCTAATTCAACAAAATTGACATTTTTATTTTATCAATTCTAATACAACAAAATATCATATTATCATAACAGCATCAATCAATTTAAGTCAAATCACATACATGCCAGAATTTCTAAACACGATAGTAATTAATTTATTTTTAATTATTTAAAAAGAAATCTCATATTGGGGGTTTTATTCCTTCTTAATTTGCAATCAGCTCCAAATATGTTTCAGACTGTTCCTTTATGTAGATCTTGGATTTACGGTTCCAACGGATCTTGAATCGTTCGATTCTGTTTCAATTTGAATGATATACAACAATTTAAAGAAAATGCAATTTAATTTATAATTAAGTGTTCTCATTTGAACAAAAGTGCATTCTGAGGAAGTTGCTAATACTCGTTAATGGCATCCTCTCTTCCTTCTTCTCCTCCCTTTCTTTCAAAGTATCCTTCTAGATACAGGTCCTTTCTTCTTCCCCGTTCTATTTCTTCCTCCTCATCTTCACCTCTCCATCGCTCTTTTGTTCCTTCTTCCATTAACCCTTCCTTTAAGCATGCTTGGTCTTCTAATCCTAATCCTGTTCGCTCTCAAGCTCCTCGTTTGCCTTCTCGTGCTCCATCTTTTCGTCCTCATTCTGATCATTCCCAGCTGAATCCTAATCGTATTCCTCCTCGTGTTGCCTTCTCTCAATCTGTTGATGTATCTGTCCCTAATCATTCTCGTCATCTTCATTCCCGTTCTTCTTTTCTCCACTCATCAAACCGTTTTTCTGTTCTTTCTGATCAACATGCAGAAGTACCACCACAGTCCTATGCTCAGGCGGCAGCTTCGCCACCTTCGGCGCCGCCTAAACCCCCACCTAAAAAATTGGTCAAACAACCTCTGCTAGAATTTGTCTCCATTCATCAAACAGTTGCTCATCTGAAAAAAGAAAGGAGATGCTTACAATGGGCTTACAATGTGCATACAAGGGTCATGTGAAAAAAGTAACTTCAGAATGGCGGACTCTTCAAAATGCATTGTAGTTAAAACACTGACTGGAAAATGGAATATAGAAACTTTGCATCATGCTTTGGAAGCTAACCTTGAATATGAGTATTGGCCGATGTCGATCATCACAAATAACTCCTTCTTGGTTTACTGTCCAACTTATGGTAAAAGAGACCATGCATTACTCCTCAAAATTCTGACCAAACCTGGAGCTGCGATAAGTTTGGAAGCTTGGGATGATGATGAGAGAGAACCAAAACCTGCATTGCAAACTGAGTCATGGGCCAAAGTTGAAGGATTTCCACAATTTCTCAAAAATAACGATGAAGCTGTGAAGGAAATTTTGAAACCCATAGGTACGGTTCTTGTTGTTAATGATTGCGATTGGTGTCACTTTGATCATAGAGCTTGAAACACCCCACCTCCATTAAGGTCACTCACCAAGGGAATGCCTAAACTTTGGTGGAGTTTTATAGGTAAAAGTCACAGATAAAAACACAAGACAGATATAAGCATATATATATAAGCAGCGGAAAACAAACAGACTTTTATTCCATAAAAACGTGTTCATACAAAAGCATTTCCATAATTGTTTTACAACAACCTCCAAAACATTACAACAACATTTCTATCTTGATTATCGAATAAAGAAGCATAAAACATAAATTTAAAACTGCATAAATCCCCATAGAGTGTGTCCAAAAGCCATGTCCAATGAAAGAGAGTCCAAACCATACGTCTACTATCTTGAAGCTTGCAAAGAGTCTGACTAAGCTGGGTTGTTTCCTCCCTATGGACCTTGGAGGGGAACGGAAGAAAAGAAGACAAAAGAAAAACAGGGTCAGACATAAAGCCTGGTAAGTCTAGTGACTCTTTAGTATGAAAATAAGAATAAGGGCATGATAGGTATAAACTGAAAATAGGAAAGTATCGTAAACAAAGATAAAGTAGTTTAGAACCGAATATACTATCGCACCCCATACTATATCTCTGCACCTACTTGAACTTATTCTAACTGGAACCCCATGCTGAGGGTGAAGTGATCCCCTCTTTCTAAGTATCGGCTCCTACTCGCAAAAACATATGTGTCATACGACCTCCAATGATTTGTAGCTACCTATGTTGGTCCCGCCATGGGGTGTATCAAGACTAATGGTGGCGGCCCGACACAATTCTAGAATACATAGGTTATACTACTGATGCCCCAGTGCCCTGTTTGTCTGCTCCGGGGTGTGTGCACGCTCGCACTCCATTAGAACCCACACTGTGCACCAACCGCCGTCGCTTTTGACCGCTTACAATCAGCCCAGTAATCATGCCCTACCCTGCCTAGTTTCAGGGTACCATGATACCAAATTTGGGTTATTGCTGAAACGGGTCCCTCGTTACTAGGGTTTTCTAGTCAAACATGTTAAGTGGTTAAGTGTCTTTATTAACCTAACCCCACCCATCAAATTCTTGTTAACATGTTGAATTTGGTTAAGTGTATTAGTTAACTTAAACCTACCATTTGTCCTTAACCTCTTAAAGCACCGACTACTCACATTAGATAGGTATTGTTACGGTTACTGGATATGCCTGTTGGTTCCTGGCAGGTTTACACTGTAACTCAGTCTAACCTCGGGTCCTTATTGGGCTCCATGCTTAACCACCCACATTGGACAGATATTGTTGTGACTACTGGACAGCCGGGCGGGCCCGGGAAGGTTTACATCACAACTCAATCCAACCTCGTGTTAAGCATACTCGTATTTTCTAAATTTACATATTTGTTTCGTTTACTGGTTATATGTAAATTTGTCAACAATTAAATGTTATGGCCCACATTTCAAGTTTAACATTTTTGGTATAAGAATTTATACCATTTAAATGCCACCAATTTTTGTGTCAAGTTTTCCTATACCTACCAATTTTACCCAACGTTACCCCGTCTAAATATTAGGCTAAAAAACCTTAGCCTAATTTTCCGTTTGCATGATTTTTGACATATAGTATTAGGCTAAAAACTTAGCCTAATTTAGCGTACAAAGTTTGCATAAAGGAATCTATTAACATAAACATGTCATAGGTATAAACTTAGCATTTTGGCATAGTCTATGAACATAATAGGGGTGAACTTGCAAAATAGTCATCATGAATGTCATAGGTGTGAACTTGCAACGCAGACTAAACCACACATACATATATGTGAACTTGCATTATAGACTAAATCTACTTATCATGTGAACTTGCATTATAGACTAAATCTAAATAGGTGTCACATGAAATGGCATAATTTAGACTTGCATAAACATAGGCCTAAACAAATTTATCTAGGCATAACATCGAACATAACTAACATATGACAAGAATGTGACATGTTTATAAAGTATGTATAATTTCATCGCAAGGGTGTAAACTAGATCTAATCATATGTCTAATTACAACATGAAACTTGTATTAAAGTGGATCGTGACATGGATCCAATTAGGAACTAGCAACTTTTGTATAAACATAGGAGCATGTATATAAACATAACCATTTAGGCGTAAAGGTTCTATTGTACGACATATAACTTGTCATAATCACCTAAACATATAGGCATATATATGAGCCAAATAACTTGTATGTGAATTTGAATAGATCCAACATCAACTAGATTAATCCACAAACATTCTAATGGATCCAACATCAAGTCAAAAACATCACAATATCATTACATCACATAGATATGAATTTACATCGTCGTTATATAATAGCATAATTCCATTTCCAATTTACATCGAATCAAATCCTAACTTTTATTCTCGTTGGAAAAATCACTATACTTACAACAAACGACGAACTTGAATTCTGGATTCTGAGTTCTGGATTTGAAATGCTTTCCTATGGGTGGACTAACGTTGTTTTGATTCTTGTTTTACTTTAGTTTTGAATTGTCTCTGCGCTTTCTCTAATTGACAGCCACTCCTAATTTCTTTCCAACAGCATGACGGCTCAAGTTCTATATTATTTGTGTGAATTTAGGTTGAGAGTTGAGTTGTATTTATAGAATTTCAATTAATTAGAGCCGTCGATGAAGCTAGAGTTAATCAAGGCCATCCATCTCAAGAGAAGCCAATCGGAAAGTGACAAGTAAGCCCTAGTGACACAGCCAAGCCCAAAAATTCGACCAGAAACCCGACCAGGCCAGCCAGGGCCAAACCAGGTCGACCCTATGGTCGACCTGGTCACCCAGGTGGACCCCCAAGTCGACCCCCTGGTCGACCTTGGTCCTGGGCGGGAATCTTTTCGCCCGGCCCAGTTTGGCTCTGAATTCGAAATTTGAACTGAATTTTGAACTGTTTGAATTTTAAATTGAATTCTGAAAATTCCGGAGGTCATAACTCCTTCACACGGAGTCCGATTTGTGCAAACTCGGACTCTATCTCAAGAAGAATTCCGAGACGATCGCAATGACGAAACCCGTTTCCCTTAGTTCTTTCATTTATAATTATTTATACTTTAATTTGTGAAACTTAATGTTATAGAATATACGGGGTGTTAAATTCTCCCCCTCTCAAAAGGATTTCGTCCCCGAAATCTTCAAGCTAGGAAGAATGTATATCCTATCATCCAATCGTCCATCTACTCAACCCACAAACACGGGCGTCCATTGTCCTTAAAAGACTTCTAATGCTTCATGGTCATATGCATAGTGTGTGTGTGTGTGTACATGTCCCTATCTAATGCAGAAATCAGGCGGTCTGCTGATTCAGTTGACCTCCTTAATGTGAATCATGTAAGTGTCATGAATCCATTATGTATGCAAAATTTTCCTACTCATAATTCTACATGAGTGCGCAACTATTCAGACAAATGCGACATCCATATGATAACATATCAAGTTTCAACCACATACAAATATTAATACATATATACATATGCAATATGGAAGTGACTGAGCCGATCTAAAACCTAGGGTGTGTGTATATGCATCCACGAGCAACCACTAGCAATCACTAGCAACCACTTGTAGCCATCATCCATAACAAGTTTTCAAATACATGTTTGCATCCATTAGTTTTCTACCTAAGGAGTTAGGAAAAGGACCGAGAAGATATACCTAAAAAGATAGATACAAGCATAACTTAAGGAAAAAGAGAGATCAAAGATATACCCTCAAAAAGAAAAGGGTAGGCAGTGCGTATTCTGTCCTCAGTTTCCCAAGTCGCATCTTCCTCGGCATCGCTCCATTGAACTTCAACGAGCTTGACTTCACGGTTGCGTAGCTTTTTGACTTCAGTTCCCGAGATACGAGTTGGAACTTTCCTCACAGTTGCCTCTCGTTCTATCTCAACTTCTTCTAGAATGCTTGGCTCCACCACTTCCGCAGACTTATGTAAACATTTCCGGAGATGGGGAACGTGAAAGACATTGTGGACTCCAGCCAACTTTTCGGGCAGCTCTACCCTATAAGCCATCTTCACAATCTTCTCGATGTTAGGGAACGGTCCTACAAATCTCGGTGCTAGCTTTCCTGCGGATCCAAAGCGAACGACGTTCCTTAAAGGAGATACCTTAAGGAAAACCCTGTCCCCAACCTCAAACTCAATGTCGGTCCTTCTTTTGTCGGCATGGGATTTCTGTCTATCTTGGGCCGTCTTCATCCTTCTTCGTATCAAGTCCACATTCTATGAAGTCTCTCTAATCATATCTGGCCCAAGTATAAGCCTATTTGTAGACTCCCACCAACAAGTTGGTGATTTGCACGATCTTCCATACAAGGCTTCGAAGGGTGCCATGCCTATGGTAGCTTGGTAGCTGTTGTTGTAGGCGAATTCCACAAAAGGAAGATGATACTCCCATGTCCCTCCAAAGTCAAGAACGCAAAGTCTCAAAAGATCCTCTAAAACTCTATTCACCCTCTCCGTCTGGCCATCGGTTTGGGGGTGATAGGCCGTGCTCAAGCATAACTATGTGCCTACAGCTTCTTGTAGACTCCGCCAAAACTCGCTTGTAAAGATAGGGTCCCGATCACTAACAATACTAGAGGGTATCCCATGGAGTCGAACTATCTCCTTAAGATAAAGTGACGGTAGAGATGAGGCAGTCCTTCTACTCTTGACAGGTAAAAAGTGGGCGCTTTTTGTGAGCCTGTCCACTATTACCCAAACGCTAGTATTGCCTCTTCTTGACCTAGGCAGCCCATCAATGAAGTCCATTGAAATGTTATCCCACTTCCATTGTGGGACCTCTAGAGGATGAAGCAGTCCTCCAGGCTTCTTCTGTTCCGCCTTGACCCGTTGGCAGGTCATGCACTTAGAAACGAAATTTGCCACGTCCTTCTTCATGCCACTCCAAAAAAAAGTCCTTTTTATATCCTTGTACATCTTATCTCCGCTAGGGTGTATAGTCATCTTGGAATGATGTGCTTCCTCAAGAACCTTCTTTAACAACTCCCTTGCTTGTGGGACGCATAGCCTTCCATACCGTCTTAGCCAACCCTTATCATCAATGGAGTACCTATAGAGGTGACTAGAAGTCTCACCCTAATAAGCTTATCAATCACAACAACAAGTTGAGGGTCTTCACGTTGTGTAGTCCTTATTGAGACCAAGAGAGTAGGGCGCACTTCAAGAGATGCTAACAAACCCGATACAAAATCAGAGGAGGGCCTAAAGTTAAAACTGGCTATATACTCGGGCGCACTTCAAGAGATGCTAACAAACCCGATACAAAATCAGAGGAGGGCCTAAAGTTAAAACTGGCTATATACTCCAAGCTTTGCCTTTCTACAAAGAGAGGGCTTAGGGTCAACTTCTTTCTACTTAAGGCATCTTCTACTACATTGCCCTTGCCAGGAGTATATGAAATCTCGAAGTCATACGAGGCAAGAAACTCCATCCATCTTTGTTGCCTCAAGTTAAGATCTTTCTACGAGAAAAGATACTTCAAAGATTTATGGTCAGTGTATAATTCGAACTTCTCACCTAGGAGATAATGGCGCCAATACTTAAGTGCAAAGAGATGGCGACCAACTCAATATCATGGGTTGGGCAGTTCTTTTCATGAACTTTCAATTGTCTTCCACCATAACCCACTACCCTTCCTTCTTGCATTAGAACAACGCCCAGTCTCGTTCCACATGCATCCGTGCATACCGTGAACATTTTGCTTCCGTCAGGCAAGGTTAGAACTGGGGCTGTTGTAAGAGCCCAAGCGTTGGACAGCAATATCACAGTCCAAATCCCAAGTGAACGCTAGATTTTTCTTTGTTAGCCTTGTGAGTGGAGCTGAGATTTTCGCAAAATCTCTAATGAACTTACGGTAGAAACCTGCTAGCCCTAGAAAACTTCAGACTTCGGTTGTGTTCCTTGGTACCTTCCAATCTTGCACCGCAACTACTTTCGCAGGGTCTACGACCAACCCTTCTTTGGATAATACATGCCCAAGAAACCTTACTTCTTCTCTCCAGAAGTGGCACTTAGAAAATTTGGCCTTTAGCTGATGTGCACGGAGAGTATCCATGATTTCTTTCAGATGTTGAACATGCTCTTCCTTATTCTTTGAGAAGATCAAAATATCGTCTATGAAGACAACCACAAATTTGTTGAGGAATTCTCTGAACACCCTGCTCATTAGGTGTACGAAATAAGCGGGTGCGTTTGTCAAGCCGAAAGGCATGACAAGCTACTCGAAGAAATCGTCTGGGGTTCTGAACGTTGTTTTATCAATGCTATCTTCAGCTACTCTGAGCTGATTGGACCCAGTAGCCAAATCAAGTTGGGAGAAAACCAACGCACCTACAAGTAAATCAAACAAATCATCGATTCTGGGAAGAGGGTGCCTATTCTTTTTGGTCAATTTGTTTAACTTCCTGTAGTCAACGCAAAGGCGAAGTGAACCGTCCGCTTTGGTTGTGAACACCATTGGAGCACCCCATTCCGAAATGCTCTGTCTAATGAACCCCTTCTCGAGAAGCTCTTTAACCTGCTTACTGAACTACTTTCTCTCCCTTGGAGCCATGTGTCTAACAGGTAAGGCTAAGGGCTTTGCATTATCAACAAGATACATGCGGAAGTCTATTTCCCGCCTTGGAGGTAAGCCCTTCACCTCCTCAAAGACATCCGGATATTCCCGGACCACTCTAACTGACTACAAATTCTCAATAGAAGCATCAACCGACGCTAGATAACTAAGCATAACAGCATTCAAGGGCTTACAAGAAATTTCTAGAGTGTTACCGAGCCGAGTCAAGAGCCTAACCATTCTTTCTCACAATCAAGAATGGCACCGTTACTAGATAACCAGTCCATGCCTAAGATCAGTCCATATCCCGAGAAACCCAGAACAAAGGCACTACATCTAAATTCAACACTTAGAATAGAGATTTTCAAACCCAAACCATTGACTAATAAGCTGAGCCCCCAGTTGGGTTTGAAACAACTAAGGGATCCTGTACCATACTAGTGTCTAGGTGTAGAGATTCTACTAAAGCAGATGAAATAAAGGAGTGTGATGCGCCAGAATCAAAGAGTGTGTGAACTGGATGATCATAAAGATAAACTACACTTTCTATAGAAATATTACTACCTCGTTCCTGTGGAGGTGCCACCAGTGCATGAACTTGAACCCCTGAAGTGGATCCAGTCCTATGTCCCTGCCCTCGCTTCTTTGGGCAGTCCTTAGCCAAGTATCCAGTCTCTCCGCAATGGAAGCAACCACCACTCATCTTCGCCTTCTTCTTTCGGCAGCCTTTCACTATATGTCCAACAATGCCACAGAAATTGCACTTTCTTTTCTCACGGGACTTATTGTTCTTCCCGCCTTTCTTGAAGTCTGCTTTCTTAGCCTGTAAACCCTCCTTCTTTTCTTCCACCTTAGTCTCTTTCTTGCCCTTGTCTTCCTCGTGTAGCAATGCCATGTCCACTAAGATTTCATAAGTCACTCCGGTGGATACTTAGGTCATAGAAAGGCTGTGTAGAGGCTCATTCAGACCTTTGACGAAGCGAAGAGCCTTCTTGTGTTGGGTGTTTACTAAATCCAGCCCAAATCTGGCCAGCTGATTAAACTGATTAACGTATTCCCTGATCATCATACTTCCCTTTTTCAGAGTTAGGAACTTCTCCATTTGCTGGCTTCTTTCAGCTTGGGAGAGGAATTTCATCTCAAACCTCGTCCTGAAATTTTCCCATGTTTCCACTGGCCTCTTAGCATTGGTGATCTCCCACCAATAGGAAGCTTCATCTTTAAGCAGCCACACTGCTAGCTGTATCTTTTGCCTCTCGTCAACTTCGAAGATGACAAACAGATCCTCGGTCTCCTTTAGCCAATTTCTTGCTACTACAAAGGATTCTGTTCCATAAAAGTCTTTTCCACCCATAGCCTTGAATTCTCTACATGTCTTTGCAAAAGCATTTCCACAAGGAGGAAGAGGAGGAGGAGGAACCACTGCTACTAGAGGAGGAATGTCTGCTGGGCCTACGCCATTGGCCCTAGCTTCTAGATACCTCCTAAACCAGCTGGGTACCGGTACTCCTTCTGGAAGGTTAAGGTCTCCGGACATCCTGAAACAAAAAGGAAAGATTCAAACGAAGGATCGAGAGATAGTGCATATGGCTTTGGGGGATTATGCCTTTTTAAAATAACAAAAACACTTTTTCTTGAAAAATACTTCTTTAAACTCCTCTTTTGAAAATAATTTCAAAAACTTTTATCTTTTTTGGTAAACCTATGCTCTGATACCAAGTGAAACACCCCACCTCCATTAAGGTCACTCACCTAGGGAATAACTTAACATTAGTGAAGTTTTATAGGTAAAAGTCACAGATAAAAACACAAGACAGATATAAACACATATATATCAGCAGCGGAAAACAAACAGACTTTTATTCCATAAAAACGTGTTCATACAAAAGCATTTCATAATTGTAACCTCCAAAACATTACAACAACATTTCTGTCTTGATTATTGAATAAAGAAGCATAAAACATAAATTTAAAACTTCATAAATCCCCATAGAGTGTGTCCAAAAGCCATGTCCAATGAAAGAGAGTCCAAACCATACATCTACTATCTTGAAGCTTGCAAAGAGTCTGACTAAGCCAGGTCGTTTCCTCCCTATGGACCAGGGGGGAACAGAAGAAAAGAAGACGAAAGAAAAACTGGGTCAGACATAAAGCCTGGTAAGTCTAGTGACTCTTCAGTATTAAAATAAGAATAAGGGCATGATAGGTATAAACTGGAAATAGGAAAGTATCATAAACTAAGATAAAGTAGTTTAGAACCGAATATACTATCGCACCCCATACTATATCTCTGCACCTACTTGAACTTATTCTGACTGGCACCCCATGCTGAGGGTGAAGTGATCCCCCTTTTCTAAAGATCGGCACCTACTCACATAAACATATGTGTCATACGTCCCCCAATGATTTGTTGCTATCTATGTTGGTCCTGCCATGGGTTGTATCAAGACCCATGGTGGCGACCCGACACAATTCTAGAATACATAGGTTATACTACTGATGCCCCAGTGCCCTGTTTGTCGGCTCCGGAGTGTGCACGCCCGCTCTCCGTTAGAACCCACACTGTGCACAAACCGCTGTCGCTTTTGACCGCTTACAATCAGCCCAGTAATCGTGCCTCACCCTGCCAAGTTTCAATGTACCATGATACCAAATTTGGGTTACTGCTGAAACGGGTCCCTCGTTACTATGGTTTTCTAGTCAAACATGTTAAGTGGTTAAGTGTCTGTATTAACCTAACACCACCCATCAAATTCTTGTTAACATGTTGAATTTGGTTAAGTGTTTTATTTAACTTAACCCTACCATATGTCCTTAGCTTCTTAAAGCACCGACCACTCACATTAGACATGTATTGTTATGGTTACTGGATGTGCCGGTTGGTTCCGGGCAGGTTTACACCGTAACTCAGTCTAACCTCGTGTCCTTATTGGGCTCCATGCTTAACCACCCACATTGGATAGATATTGTTGTGACTACTGGACAGGCGGGCGGGCCCAGGTAGGTTTACATCACAACTCAATCCAACCTCGGGTTAAGCATACTCGTATTTTCTAAATTTACATATTTGTCTCGTTTACTGGTAATATGTAAATTTGTCAACAATTAAATGTTATGGCCCACATTTCAAGTTTAACATTTTTGGTATAAGAATTTATACCATTTAAATGCCACCAATTTTTGTGTCAAGTTTTCCTATACCTACCAATTTTACCCAACGTTACCACGTCTAAATATTAGGCTAACAAACCTTAGCCTAATTTTCCGTTCGCATGATTTTTGACATATAGTATTAGGATAAAAACTTATCCTAATTTAGCGTACAAAGTTTGCATAAAGGAATCTATTAACATAAACATGTCATTGGTATAAACTTGGCATTTTGGCATAGTCATTATGAACATAATAGAGGTGAACTTGCAAAATAGTCATCATGAATGTCATAGGTGTGAACTTGCAATGCAGACTAAACCACACATACATATATGTGAACTTGCATTATAGACTAAATCTACTTATCATGTGAACTTGCATTATAGACTAAATCTAAATAGGTGTCACATGAAATGGCATAATTTAGACTTGCATAAACATAGGCCTAAACATATTTATCTAGGCATAACATCGAACATAACCAGCATATGTCAAGAATGTGACATGTTCATAAAGTATGTATAATTTCATTGCAAGGGTGTAAACTAGATCTAATCATATGTCTAATTACAACATGAAACATGTATTAAAGTGGATCGTGACATGGATCCAATTAGGAACTAGCAACTTTTGTATAAACATAGGAGCATGTAATTGAACATAACCATTTAGGCATAAAGGTTCTATTGTACAACATATAACTTGTCATAATCACCTAAACATATAGGCATAGATATGAGCCAAATAACTTGTATATGAATTTGAGTAGATCCAACATCAACTAGATTAATCCATAAACATTCTAATGGATCCAACATCAAGTCAAAAACATCACAATATCATTACATCACATAGATATGAATTTACATCGTTGTTATACAATAGCATAATTCCATTTCCAATTTACATCGAATCAAATCCTAACTTTTATTCACATTGGAAAAATCACTATACTTACAACAAACGACGAACTTGAATTCTGAGTTCTGGATTTGAAATGCTTTCCTTTGGGTGGACTAACATTGTTTTGATTCTTATTTTACTTTAGTTTTGACTTGACTCTACGCTTTCTCTAATTGATGGCCACTCCTAGTTTCTTTCCAACAGCATGACGGCTCAAGTTCTATACTATTTGTGTGAATTTAGGTTGAGAGTTGAGTTGTATTTATAGAATTTCAAATTAATTAGAGACGTCGATGAAGTTAGAGTTAATCAAGGCCATCCATCTCAAGAGAAGCCAATCAGAAAGCGACAAGTAAGTCGTAGTGACACAGCCAAGCCCCAAAATTCGACCAAAAACCCGACCAAGCCAGCCAGGGCCAAACTAGGTCGACTGGGCAGGTCGACCCCAAGGACGACCCTATGGTCAACCCCCAGGTCGACCCTGTGGTCGACCTGGTCACCCAGGTCGACCCCCAGGTTGACCTGGGTCCTGGGCGGGAATCTTCCCGCCCAGCCCAGTTTGGCTCTAAATCTGAATTTTGAACTGTTTGAATTTTAAATTGAATTCTGAAACTTCCGGAGGTCATAACTCCTTCATGCGGACTCCGATTTGTGCAAACTCGGACTCTGCCTCAAATAGAATTCCAAGACGATCACAACGGCGAAACCCATTTCCCTTAATTCTTTCATTTAGAATTAATTATACTTTAATTTGTGAAACTTAATGTTATAGAATATCCGGGGTGTTACAGAGCTTTTCTGGTGAAGTTGCAATTTTTCGAAGGAATAGGTTCAAAAAATGAACTTGCGGCCCGTTTTAACAACAAAGTCCATATTATTAAGGTTCAGCGTTGTAAAAACGAACATCCAGGAACAAGACCAAAACTTATCCTTATTGGTAATGAGGAGGAGCAAGTGGTGCCATGTATTCATAACTTTCAAGACCTTAGCTCGGAGGATCGGGTAGATGCTATGATCGAAGAGGCAATGATGTTACCACCGCTTCCATCCATTTTTAGAGAAGTCAATACGAATTTCAACTTACCAGACTTTGATTCTCAAGGGCTAAATGATCAAGATGAAGTAAACCAAGATATGCAAGTTGATTAGAGTCTAGATTTGCATGTTGATCTGAATCCATCTTTCAATCGTCCTCCCCCTCAAGCCAATGATCTCTCTTTGGTCCCTATTCAAACTATTCCATTTGACATTAGCTCTATCCCCCCGCTGCAATCTCCTCCTCAGCAACCATGGTCTGATGATCAAGATTGGCCATAATTTCTCTCTCCTATTTTCGTTCGTCGAAGTGGGAGGCGCAACAATCCTGAAGTCACAGGTAGTTTTCTAACTCTTGTTGTTTTTTCCTCTACTAATAAACGTTTGAACAAAAAGATATCAAGCTGCATAGGTGTGAATTTACGTGACTCACATTATAAAGCCATGCAGGCATTGGAACAAGAGCGTATTAATAGGCATCAATGAAAGTGGTTACATGGAATGTACGGGGGTTGGAAGACCATTCAAAATGTCATGCTATTAATCTATTTTGTCCCCTCTTAGTTTAGATGTACTTTTCCTTCAAGAAACCAAAATCTCTGATCCTTCGAATTTCCACTTTAGTTTGATTGGTCGGTCTTCTTTGAGGGGATGGACATATGTTAATGCAACTGAAATTAGAGGTGGTCTCATTACTGCATGGAATGAATCTGTGTGGTCATTATATCAAACTTTTTCCTCCCAATCTGCTTTGCACGTTGCTCTTAATCATATTGCATCTAATACAATTTACTTCTTCTCCAATATATATGGTCCTCAAGACTCTCATGAAAGAATATCTCTTTGGGAACATTGCAAAGAAATGGCTAACTGTTTTCAAGGTCCTTGGGTTATAGGGGTGATTTTAACACCATAAGAAGTGTTAATGAGAGAAAATCTAGAACTATTTCAGCTGACACTGATGCTTTTAATTCCTTTATTTTTGATTGTTGCCTCATTGACCCCTCTATTTGCAACGTTCTTATACCTGGTCAAGTCATAGAATGAATCCTTCTCCTGCTAAACTTGACCGCTTTCTCTTCAATTCTTCTTGGGAGGAGATTCATCCTTTATCTTTTGCATCTGGCCTTGCCACTATCATTTCTGATCATTGCCCTATTATCCTTGATTCAGGTTCCCATTCTTATCTTAAGTGTCCATTTAGATTTGAACGTTTGTGGTTACTTGAACCATATTTTAAGGAGTTTATCCAAACAGTTTGGGTTCAACCTATTCAAACTCAATCGGCTTTAATAAAATTATCCTTAAATTGAGATATCTGAGAAAGCTAATTAAACCATGGGCCAAAAATATTTGGGGTTCAATTCGTTCTCGTATTTCTAATATTCAAGAAGCCATTTTAGATCTCAATATCTTGGAAGAATCTCGTCCCTTAAATGAGGAGGAATTCAGCTCCTTGAAGAATCTTGAAATGGAATTGGATAGAATATTTAAGTAGGAAGAAATTGGTTGGAAACAAAGATCTAAAGCTAAATGGTTAGAAGAAGGAGACAAAAATATAGCTTACCTCCATAGAATTGCCAATGGAAGGAGAAGAGCTTCCTGCATTCTTGAAATTTCTCATGAAGGCCAATCATATTCAAATCATGATGATTTCCTTCTTCTTTTCACTAATTTTTATCGTTTCATTCATGGTCGTTCATCTGATGATATTCCATTCATTAATTGGAGCTCACTTTACCCTTCTCCTGTAGCTATTTCTATTGACCAACCTTTCACTGAAAAAGAAATTTGGGCTGCTTTAAACGAAATGAACGATGACAAAGCCCCCGGGCCTGATGGTTTTGGGCCTTCACTCTTTAAATAGTTTTGGGTCGTGGTGAAAAAATATATTTTGGACATGTGCAATGAATTTTATGATAAACCTTGTCTCATCTATCATCTAAATTATGCAAATATTGTGCTTCTTCCTAAATTCTCTGGTGCCATCTCGCTCTTCGATTTTCATCCCATCAGTTTGCTCAACACCACTTTCAAAATCATTACTGAAACTCTTGCTAATCGGCTTCAATCTGTGATTTCTGATCTTATTGGTGTTGAACAATCGGCTTTTATTCAAGGACGCAGCATTTTCAATTGTATTGCAGCTACACAAGAGGTAATCTCGTATTGTAATAATTCTAGTACACTTGGTGTCCTCCTCAAATTAGACTTTTCAAAAGCGTTTGACTTTGTGAATTGGGTATTTATTTTACAAATGTTTAAGCACGAGGGTTTCTCTCAGCGTTGGTGCAATTGGATTGAATGTATTCTTAAAACGAGTTATTCGTCTGTCTCTATTAGTGGTAGTATTGGTTGTTTAATTAAATCCAACAGGGGATTAAGACAGGGGGGGTCCATTATCTCCCCTCGTGTTTGTTCTAATTGCAGATGTTTTTAACCGAATGGTTAAGAGAGTGATTGCTAACAATCTATTTGATGGAATTCATCTTCCTAATTCTTCTTTAACAATTTCTAACCTCCAATTTGAAGATGATACAATTTTCTTTTCCTCTCCTGACCTAAATCACATTCATTATCTGAAAGTGGTGCTTTATGTTTTTGATCTTATCTCGGGTCTGTCCATTAACTTTTCTAAAAGCTCAATGATTATGTTGGGGAATGCTGATCATCTTGATCCTTCCATCTCTTCCTTCCTTAATTGTTCTATCCATAGGTGCCCAATTCAGTATTTGGGAATCCCTCTCAGACCCACTAGACTTCATAAATCAGATTGGTTGCCCCTCATTCACAAGGTTGAATAGAGGTTATCTTCCTGGAAGGCTAATTCTCTATCTTCTTCTGGTCGTTTAGTGTTGGTTAAAGCGGTTTTATCTGCTATGCCAACTTATTGGATGCCTTTTCACAAACTTCCTAAGTGCGTAATTTCTAAAATTGATTCAATAAGGAGTGCTTTCCTTTGGAACGGAAGTAAGGTCAAAAAATTGGTTAATTGGCAAACTGTACGCTTTCATATTAATCAGAGGGGTTTGGGTATTTTAAATCTCTCTAATTTCAATGTGGCTCTTCTATCAAAATGGTTATGGCGCACAGTATCATCAGGTTCCTTCATTTGGAAAGACTGGATCCTTTCTCTTTACTATTCAAGTAATCCTCACTTAGTATTGCACTCTTCCCCTTCTGTTAAGCCTTCTCCATTTTGGTTTGGTGTAATACCTTGTATTCCTCATATTAAAAACTTATTTCAAGCTAAGTTGGGGAATGGAGAATCTTGTTTATTTTGGCATGACATTTGGCATGGTCATTTTCCTCTTTACCAAACATTTTCTTCTCTTTTCCCTTTTACCTCCAATGAGTTCTATTCAGTGGCAAATCTGAATCATATTGATCCCTCTGCGCTTTGCTCACTAACTTTATTTGATGTTAATGTCCTTGATAATCTTCTAGATGCTTCTAATTTGATCATGCACACTCATTTTTCTTCCTCTCCAGATTGCTACCTTTGGGCTATATCTCCTAGAAAAGGATTTTCAGTTGCTTCAGTATACAATTTCATTAATTTCACTAGTAGAGTATTCCCTTTCCCAAGACTTTGGAAAATTCTCCTACAACCAAAAGTTCTCTTCTTTAATTGGTGTTTCATTCATGGTAAAATCAATACCAGAGTTAAGTTGCATAGACTTAACTTGATTGAGAGTCCTCTCGGTGCTTTTTGTGCAGATCATGCAGAGTCTATAGACCATCTTTTCTTTGATTGTGAATTCTCATTCCCTATCTTTGCAGCCACTAGCTCTCATTTGCTTGGATTCGTGCCTAGCATTGTTTCAGTGTTTGATTATTGGGAATTCAATACTGCTAATGTTGCTTTAGATTCCTTTTAGCAATATATTGTTGGTGCATTTGGAAAGAAAGGAATGCAGTGATTTTGAATAAACCACTGAAGTGGTTTAAAGGATTAAGCAGTCTCATTATTTTCTACTATAACTCTAGGGCAGGTCAACCTTCTTCTTCTCCAGTAAAGTTCATTCTTACCCTGCCAGCGCCTACTAGCCCAGTTGAACTAGTGGGTTCTAATCATGGTGATTCAAGTCCAGATTTGCATTAATCTGGATATGGTTGTCTGGTTTAGTATGTTCTTCTTCTAAGGTTTCATATTTTGGCTAGCAATGGTACTGCATATTATTGACGTAGTTCTTGGGATGTTTTGCTTTTGCTCAAATGGTTGTTATGTTGTAAACTATTGTATAATTATCTCTTTTAAACTTTCATACTATTAGCCACCAGTTGGGCCTGTCAACTGGATAATATATATTAAAATTATGCTTAATCGGCAGTGTAGTCTCGCGCTACACATCCGTTCTACTCAAAAAAAAAATTTAAATTCCTTAATTAACTCCATAGGTTAATTTCCCTTGCTAAATAAAAAAAAGGCCGATGCTTTGTTCTTCTTCTTCCAGGCGACAGACCCCAAAACCGCCCCAGAAAATTGACCATCGCACTTCATTCTAGGGGACTAGACCCTGATCCAATAGCGCCACTCCGATCGCCAGAGCCTCCTCTATCAGCACCTGCAAGACTAGTTAAATCGCACCCCCCAGCCGTGCACAACTTCAGTTTGAATGTTGGGACTTGGCAACGCCGCCATGGCCGCATTGGTCCACTTCCGATGATCAAAGCCATATCAACGAAGAGATCTTGGAGAGAGCTTCCATTATCGTTTTAGAACTAAGTTTTACTTCAAATAATTTGAGAGGAATTGAGGGAAGAAATATGGTGCGCTTCTGGCCATGAACGAAAAGAGATGGCGGCGCGTTCATACGAATTAGGTTTGGTTTATCCAATATTTATAATGAAATAATATTAAATTCCTTAAAAAAATTTAGTTAAAGCCCGTTAACCCTTAATAGCTCCAAATTCAGCCCGGCTAATGTTGCCCCTAACCAAATACCCCTATTCCAGACACAATGGACTAGGTCTCGTCAGCCCATTTGATCATTTCAGCCCATTTTTCTTTATTTTAAAATATAAATCATCTAATTATTTAATTTGATCGTACGTTTAAATTTACCCTGGCCACATACTGAGTCCGAAAATTCCAGAAAAATTATTTCTAATTATGTTCTGATGATACGGTCCTAGCAAAATTAATTCCATCAAATTTGGAGACAGTTTGAAAAATGTCATTTCTTGGTTGATCCAATTCAATTGAATTTGAAAAAACAAGTTTTCTTTTGCCACGCTCACATATTAATTTTAAAAATTATGAAAATTGGAATCCTGCAATAATTTGACATTGCAGATTCAACCAAAGTGGTTTTGTCGAAAATGGAGGTCATTTGCAAAATGGCTATTTTTTTAATATTAAAATATATATATATTCCATAGCGACTATTTTGAATGTTAAACCGAGCATAACTTTTGATTCCTGTTATGAAATTTCAATTTTCAGATCCATTAGAAAGATATAATTAAATAGATTTAAAAAAATTCTACTTTCACCAAAACCCAATTTATTTTGAATCCTGTACATTCAGTCAAAATTCAACTTACCGCGCTATTTATAACTCCTTTTATAATTAAATAAAATTTATTCTTTCTAACTTTGTTTTAAATAAATTTTTAATTGTTATTATTTAAAATAAATCATTTTAAATATTAAAAATCCAATAAAGTTACTAAAATAAAAAAAATTAATTGGTTCCAAAATTTCGGGTTGTTACATAGAGTTAATCGAATATTAGTTATTCAAATAGAATTAATCGAAAATTATTTATTCGAATAAGAGCTAATCGAATATTAGTTATTGGATTAGAGTTAATCGAATTAGAGTTAATCAAATATTAGTTATTAGATTAGAGTTAATCGAAGAGAGATAATCGAATATAGTTTATTCGAAGAGAGTTAATCGAATATAGTTTATTCGAAGAGAGTTAATCGAATATAGTTTATTCGAAGAGAGTTAATCGAATATAGTTTATTCGAAGGGGGTTATCGAATATAGTTTGTTCTAAAGAGAATTATTGAATAAAGTTTATTCGAAAGAGAGTTATACATTGAAGTTCGATTATATCGAATATAGGAAAGTAATATTTACTTACTGGTTTTTAAATCAAGATTTATTTATTTAATAAATAAATAAATTATTATTTATCCAAATTAATCAATAAAAGTTATAGTTTTAGAGTCGGATATTTCAGAAGTAAGGTTTATAACATTATCATATTACCAATGTTTTATCCAAGAAGGAAATTTGTAAATATAAATCTGAGAATTTGCATAAGCAATGTTTGTAAAAATTAGAGTGTTGAGCTTTATCTGTTCCAAGGTTAAGGACGTTGTTCAGTCAAGGTCTGAGAGGTAATTATACCCCAACTTGATTGACTTCGAAATCAACTAAGGAATAGTTGAAGTTCGATGGTGAAGATTGATTAAAGATACATAAAGTAATAAGCAATGAATGGATATCGACATTTTATACAACATTCATTTGAAATCTATATAAATGAGTTTGGAAACATTTTGTAATGACCCGCACTGTCAGGGGTATTATAATTGATTTATTTAATTATATATATCGTGATGTAGTGAATTAAATAGAGGTTTAATTAAACAATATGGAATAATTAATTTAATTAAATAATTAAATAATATATTTAATTCAGAAATAATCAAAAATATTGGAAATCACAATATTCGATGAACGGGGTCGTCACTTAGATTCAATTCAGCTTAGAGTTGGATTATATTGACGAATATATTCAATCGACGATAGTTTGAACGTATAATTATAATATAATTAAAATCGAGCTTGAAATGGCGCTGTAGTTCGCTATTTGGCGATTTGAACTTCAACTGAATGTACAGGGTTCGTTTTAAAACGGATTTCTGTGAAACAAGAAAAGTGTGGAGCTGGTGGAGTATATCTTTCTAGTGGAAGAGAGAAATCGGGATTTCGTTGTTTAGATTTTGAGATATGTCCAAATCAAATTTCAGAAAAGTCGCTGTGGAATTCCTTTAGAATTTGTAACGCTTTATTTACGTTATAAAAGGGTTTTCAATATATTTGAATATCAGATTTGAATTTAGACGAGATTCTTTTGAGACGTAGTGATAATTTAATTTTTAGAATTTTCCTGTAGTTTTTAATTAATTTAATAAGCGACTTTTTATTTGAAGTATTTCACACCCTGAAATCAACATTTTGAAGTTTCAAAATATGAGTCCACCTACCGGTATTATTATATTTTTGGAATCCTGGCACCTTGCTGATCACAATGGTATTTTTATTTCTGTTGATGGCAATCTATATGTGATTGAAGTTTTATAAAGTGGGTATACTCGATAAAACCAAGAGTAGATAAATTAGCACTAAGACTAGTTAAAACGCAAAAGCAATAAAACTAGGCTATCAAGATATGAACGATCTCCACTTGACCACATCATAAAGCTGCTACAAGTTTACATTACTTATGAATTAGTGGACACCGACCAGCATACAAGAATTGATTTCAACCTAGGCTTATCTAAAAAACATATCCTAACCACGTCTGCCACAAATCCTCTCCACTTAAATGTGCTACGTCCTCTATCCCCTCTCCACTCAAATGCTGCCTGTACAATTTTATAACTTAACCCTTAAGCATTTAGCCTCCTCTGCTATAAATACATACAGTTTTTCTTTGATTTTCTTCTTTGCAAGAACCTTTCATTTGTTCCACCGAGACTTTTCTTAATACAATAAAATTTAAAGATCGCAAAGCATATATATATTCAGACTTTGCACCACTTCTTTCTTGCTTTACACGAGGCCCGTAAGGGAGACCGAACAGTAAACGTTGGTGCGATGGAGCTAGTGTCGAGCTTCTTGCAAGCGAGTTACTCAAGAAGAATGGAGGCATGCGAGAGGTTCTGCGTAGGCAAAGGGGTTAGATGGAAAGTACAAGTGATGAAACGTTGGGATGGGGTGCAGATGCTTGCTGTGAAAGGGAGCAGATAGTTTTCTGGGATGAGGATTACTAGACTAAACGTGTTTATCTATCATGAGGGAAGAAATACCGTTTCTTTTGAGGTTGAAAGGGGAGTACAGGAGCCATGCATTTTGAATGGAAGGGAGATTTGGAGTGTGAACGTGTGAAGGGTGGGATTGAAACATAACGCATGGGGTGGTGTCATGCATGCAAATAAATTTTCGAAAGTTAGATGGATAGTTTGTTGCTTGAAGGAGAGGGTACTTGAGATGGGAAGCAGGAAGTTGGATCTTGAATGGCCATTTAAAAAAAATGAGGAGATGTGCGAAGTCTTTACATTGGAAGATGGTACTGGTTGGACAAGGAGCACACTTGTTAAATGGATGGGCCGGTTAATGTTTGGGTAGCCAAATTTCTAAAATGGATGAGCCGGTTAATGTTTTGGCCTGTACAAACTGTTTTGGCCAATTCATCCAACTGTAGTGGGAATGGTTGCATGTGCCTGGAGAGTGAGTCGAAAATCAAAGGGCACGGGCAGTTCCTAAGTTCTGTGGTGGAAATTTGTTACATCATAAATGAGAATATGGAGGAGTGCATTTCCAGTTTCGGTCAACGGGAAGATTCACACGGGTTTGGGTTTTATGGGCCAAAGGATATTGGTGAGGCCCATTTTCTTTAAATCAAATTTAAGTTATTTTAAATTATATACAAACTTGTTAATACTATATCCTGTACATACGTAGTCGGTTTCACGAACGGTTCGATGCGTTGAGATCGCATGGACGGACACTGCCCAATGGAACTGACTGGGAGTGGAGTGGAGCTCGTTTGAATTTATGGAGAAATAAATTGGTTGATTCAAATCAAACAAACAGTTTATCGTTCTTTAACGATGAACTGCCAAAGTGAGTAAATCTCACTAACTCTGAACAGTTTATAATTTCATGTTGTATTTTTAGAACTGTTAGACATTGGATGATTGACTGTGTGTTGACTGTTTGATTGAACTGCTAGTCAGTTAGTTAAATTTCTATATTGATTCTCTTTAACAGAATGTATCATATGGAACTGAAAGTGATGTTATCTATATTGTTTAACATCTGTGATGCAGGGAAACAGGTTGGAGGAATCCAACTGGATTCCTCAACATTTATTTTACTGTTTTCATATATTGTGATATATGATGTGTTATATAATCCGTTATGGATTATGGGTGTTGGAATGATGTTGATCATTTTTTTATTTGATATTTAAAAATCATAAAAGAACCTGGGATGTAAAAAGAATTATTTCAATGTATATTGAAATAAAGGGAGTTTATAAAATCAACAGATTTTATAAAAGGAAATATTTCGAAAGTAAATAAAAAGAGAAAAATGTTTTAAAACGAATAGAGTTTTATAAAAAGGGAATCATTTGTAAAGTGAAGAATTGTCATTAAAAATAAATCTTTATAAATGAATAGTTTATTCGAATAGAATAAAGGAGTTAATCGATGTTAGTTAATCGATTAGAGTTAAAGTTAAAAGGGGTTAATCGATGTTAGTTAATCGTTTAGAGTTAAAGTTAAAAGGGGTTAATCGATGTTAGTTAATCGATTAGAGTTAAAGTTAAAAGGGGTTAATCGATGTTAGTTAATCGATTAGAGTTAAAGTTAAAAGGAGTTAATCGATGTTAGTTAATCGATTAGTGTTAAAGTAAAAGGAGTTAATCGATGTTAGTTTAATCGATTAGAGTTAAAGAAAATGAGTTAATCGAATATAGTTTATTCGAATAAAGTTAGTAAATCGAATATAGTTTATTCGAAAGGGGTTAAGTGAATAGAGTAAATCAAATAGAGTAAATCAAATAGAATAAATCGAATACAGATTTATTCGAACGAGAGTTAAGTAACGAAGTTAGTTAAAGAAATATAAGGGTGGACTTTGTCTATTTCAAAGTTAGAAATGTTATTCAGTTAAGGTCTGAGAGGTAGTTCTACCCCAACTTGATTGACTTCGTTTTTAACCAAGGAATAGTTAATGTTCGGCAGTAAAGGAAATGGTTTGAGTTGGCATCGCGATCGTTTGTTTAAACATCTGTCTAAGTCCAATGAAGAAGCTTTGGAAATGTTTTCCAAATAAGAAACAAGAAATATTTTCTAATAAAGAAAACAAGAAATGGAAATGTTTTCCCTTTGTTAATAACGTATATTTTCTAAATTTAGAAAATAGCAAATGTTGAATATAGGGAAACAGGAGATAAGTAGATTAATGAAATAAAGAGATTAATGTTGAATGATGTTTGATCGATATAATTTCCATTTGGAAATAATATCGTTGTTTGCACACCTGTTTTTATTCGATAGTTAAATCACAGACTATCGAAGTTTTGACCATTTTAACGTTGTTAATATGGAGAGACCGGTTGGATTATTATCCAAAGAACCACTCTGTATTGGCATAAGCGTTGTGAATCATATATGCCAAAGGAAATTGAAGACGGAGTTATGCAAGGGCTATCCTATTTACAGAATAGTGCCTTCGGTTCATCCTGTTCTTGGATGACTTGTATGGACGGATGTCTGACAGAGTATTTCCAGACGATCACGTATATTGATTTCTCCAACTGTACCAAGAGTGGAAGCGGAGAAGGAAACTTCTTTTAGTTAACGCGTAATGTATGGTTGAGGACGTCAATTGGTGATTTGATGGATTTGACGATGTGGCATTCGAAGTAAATCTGATGTGATGATGAAGCGTAACCTCAAGTCTCATCAAATCGGTAAATGACAGAAATCGGGCAGGCTGCATGGCTAAGTCGGTCGCACCGAAGTAGGGTGTATAATCACCTGATCTAGAGTTTTATTTACTTCTAAAAATCTACTGTTGATGCTGTCCCATTCGGGAAACGGTTGCTGATCCCAACTGTTGGTGATATACATTCGATACACTCAAGCGAAATGAGTGGTCGGTCATGTGTGGCCGGGTTGCAAGATGTTGTTGAACCCAGTGTATTCCTCTCTAGAGGTACACAAGCGAAAGGTGGTTCCATACCTTGTCATAGTTGGAAATCCATTACCCAATAAGTGCTTGCGGTTTTGATTGTATACTATATATGTAGAACGTGAGATGAAAGCGTTTCTGCTAGATGATTATATATACTGTGGTTGATAGACATTATTATAATATCAAAAGGTTTTTGATATAAAGTTATCTTGGATTCTCATAAGGGAAAAACCCATTCCGTTATGCGGCGTGATCTTATGACTTATCGTTTACTTGTTCGAACTGTTTCTAAACTATTTACTCATACTAGTCCCATGACTGACCCGGAGTTTATTTTGTTGTCTTCCCTAAACTCTTGGGTGCCTAAATTTGTATGGGCAGTCAAGTAGTCGGGATTTACAGATATAGTTGAAGAGCTGGAGCAGGAGGCTTCAGGATCATATAGCTATAGTTATTTCCGCTGTGTTGTAAGTGATGTACTTTGATAATGATATGTATATTCAAGTACAAATGTATATTTCAAGTTATGTTATACATATTATATGTTATTCGTTCCGCTGTGAGATTCGTGTTACTCTGATGTTGTGTTCTTCTTCTTCTATTCTAATTTTCTATCTTATCTTTCCTCACCCTCTAATTTCTTTCACTAATTACCAGGATTTTTCGATGTTTTGGTTATCGACATCGAGCTTATGTCGATAACCAAAGTCGCCGAAAATCCGGGTCATTACAGTTGGTATCAGAGCTTAAGTTAAGAATTACTTGGCTCTGTGGCGTGACTCGGTAGAGATAGGGTTAGCAATACCCTAGATTGAGTTTGAGTGTATATATATGAGTGAACGTATTTGTTATTGATATAAAATTTGTTTTATATTGTGGAGATTTATTAGTTGAGTAGTTTATGAATTCTGGTCGATCAGTTTGATCCACTGTATCGGTAGGAGTTACTAAACACTCGAATACGATGAACCGTCATGGTATGTTTCGAAAGGAGGGTAAATGAAAATAATTTTACCCAAAGTATATTTGATACATATTGGATATATTGGTTGTTATTATAATCGAGTAAGATTATAAATTAAATGGTTATGTAAATAACCAATCAGAATTCATATAAGTGAAATACGTTAAATCAGATGAGTTAAATCTGAAATTTAAACCAGGAATTGAATTAAAACTCTGGAGAATTGGATAAGTGTTTGTAAATGGATTTGGATTAAAAATAAGGAAAATTTAAGATCCTGGGAGATTTTAAATTGTTTTATAAGCAGTGTGAATTATATTTTGAAATGAATTTCAAAGTGGAAATGTTAAGAAATGGTTTTATAGTATTGAACTCACTTCGATCGCTGGAAAATAGATTCTGATGATGACAGCTGCATCATCAGTATTCATTTTCGAGTTGTAAGTGACGAATTACTATCAGAGATACTGTGTTGAAATTGTTTTGTGAAAGACAAGTTGTGTTGAATTTCAAAATGGGATTTAAAATATAGAATTGGAATTTTTAAATAGATTTGAAATATTAACTTGTTTTAAAAGAAATAAAACAAGAAGTTCCTTTATAAACGAAGTTTATAAATAGTTCTTTTATAAACGAAGTTTATAAATGAAGTGGAAAGAATTATCATTGGATAATTCAGAAATAAAAATACAAGTGTGAGATGGAAAGGGAAATCTATTTTCCTAAGGTAGAAATATCGATTTCAAAAGGAATTGAAATCGAGACTTATTTAAAGAATAAATAAAGAAAGTTGAAAGGGAATTTGAATAAAGAAAATTCAAACATAGAATGTAAATAGGAAAATTCAAAGGAAAATTGAATATAGAAATTCAAAGGGAATTTGAATATATGAAACTCAATGGAAGTGATATTGAATTTGAATATAGAAATTCAAATGGCGTTTGGATATAGAAAATATAAGAGGTTTCAAATATAGGATTTGAATATCGAAAGTGAAATGAAATTTGAATATAGGAAATTCAAATAGAATTGAAATGGAATTCAATTAGTTGATAAACAAGTTAAATTTTTATTTGAACATATCTTGTTCAAATATAAAAGTGAAATAGACTAAAGGAGTAAATCAACGAAATTTAATTAACAAATTTAGTTCAAACGATTGTTATAGTTAAAATAGATTGGGCAGGTAAATATACATGAGATAGGTATGGATAAGGATAATGCAAGAGTTATAAATAGATTGCTCGACAAAAGGTATGTATTTAATTCATATATGAGATTTTATGCGCCGTATCGGCTAGCCGCTTGGCTTTTTCCTTTTCTTTTGGATTGATAAGCGCCATGGGAGGCTATTTGAAATATCCCGATGCTCCTAGTACAAAGGAGGTTATAGCGAATTTTTCCGGGAATTTAAGGAGTTAGATTGTTTTTAAGATAATTTGATAATTAGAAATCAACGTATCGATATATATAGAAGTCGATAAGGAAACGAACTTAGAAATAGGATAGTATAATCAAAAAGGAAGTCTAGAATAAAATCTCGAAAGAATAGAAAGAGAAAGTGTATATGTGTTTAAAAGTAAAGAATTAGTTGTATTGTATTGATTATTCGAATAAGTAGTCATAACTGTTTTGACGTTATAAATGTTATTCATTCAAGGTCTGAGAGGTATTTATACCCCAACTTGATTGATTTCATTATTAACAAATAAATAGTAAGATTTCAGGCTCGAAGATCAATGTTGAATAAGAGTTAGTTGAATATAGTATTTGGGTTGTCGTAACGATGTTTTACACAACATCCGTTTTAACCCAATAAGTGTAAACTTGGAAATAGAATAATAAATATTCCCTAAGTATAGAAATAAACGAGATGGGAAAAGAGATAAGTAATTGGGATATTTTCCAATTATAAATAGGATTATAAAGGTTATTGATTTAGAAAATAAAGGAAGGCGATATTCGGAAATGTTTTCCAAATAACAAAAAGGGCCAATATAGTTATTGAAAATATTTGGTTAACAAATATTGATAAAGAAATAGAGAAGTGATTTAACTAACGGAATATTGATTATGGGCTCAGTGACATGTTCAAAAGGAAAATTTGATTTTTGAAAAGAGTAAACTGTTTGAAAACTCTCTGGGAAAGACTGTTTGAATTAAAAACAAATCTAACAGAAATTTGTGAAAGAAAATTTGAATTAAAGTAAAGCCAATAAAGTGGTAACTGAGATTGAATTAGAGTGATATCAAGACAAATTGGATCATGAGATTCAAATTTGAAGTGTAATGTGATAATCAATTTAAGAGTGGGGAATCGAGAAGAAACTCGAGTAGAAATGATATTTTGCTGGGATATAAGTGAATGGTTGTGTCGTGGATAAAAGCAGATTGGATTTGATTGGGGTAACTCTTGTATATGCTGAGTTGATAGCATATGGAAGTGACAGAGTTGATATGCCCGACAAAAAGGTACCAGTTCGTATTTCTATTGGATATAAGATGTATGAGCCGAATTGGTAAGCCGCTTGGCTGTTTGATTTTCTTTTGGGATGGAGATGGCCCAGATAGGCAAGTTGGAGTTTGACTTATTGACCAGTACAAAGGAGGTGCCGGCAAAAATTTTCGAAGAGTTAAGGTGTTAGAAAATTTTCAGGATTTTTGAAAATTTTCGTAGATAACAATTAATGAATATTTAATTGAAATTAAATTGGTTCAATTGAAACTGAAGTTAAGAAGTGAACAAATATGTTCTAACCAGTCGATAGGGTTATCCTCTACCTTTTAGCAATTTCGAGGACGAAATTATTTTAAGTGGGGAAGAATGTAGTGACCCGCACTGTCAGGGGTATTATAATTAATTTATTTAATTATATATCGTGATGCAGTGAATTAAATAGAGGTTTAATTAAATAATATGGAATAATTAATTAAATTAAATAATTAAATAATATATTTAATTCAAAAATAATCAAAAATATTGGAAATCACAATATTCGATGAACGGGGTCGTCACTTAGATTCAATTCAGCTTAGAGTTGGATTATATTTACGAATATATTCAATCGACGACAGTTTGAACGTATAATTATAATATAATTAAAATCGAGCTTGAAATGGCGCTGCAGTTCGCTATTTGGCGATTTGAACTTCAACTGAATGTACAGGGTTCGTTTTAAATCGGATTTCTGTGAAACAAGAAAAGCGTGGAGCTGGTGGAGTATATCTTTCTAGTGGAAGAGAGAAATCGGGATTTCGTTGTGTAGATTTTGAGATATGTCCAAATCAAATTTCAGAAAAGTCGCTGTGGAATTCCTTTAGAATTTGTAACGCTTTATTTACGTTATAAAAGGGTTTTCAATATATTTGAATATCGGATTCGAATTTAGACGATATTCTTTTGAGACGTTGTGATAATTTAGTTTTTAGAATTTTCCTGTAATTTTTAATTAATTTAATAAGCGACTTTTTATTTGAAGTATTTCACACCCTGAAATCAACATTTTGAAGTTTCAAAATATGTGTCCACCTACCGGTATTATTATATTTTTGGAATCTTGGCACCTTGCTGATCACAGTGGTATTTTTATTTCTGTTGATGGCAATCTATATGTGAACGAAGTTTTATAAAGTGGGTATACTCGATAAAACCAAGAGTAGATAAATTAGCACTAAGACTAGTTAAAACGCAAAAGCAATAAAACTAGGCTATCAAGATATGAACGATCTCCACTTGACCACATCATAAAGCAGCTACAAGTTTACATTACTTTTGAATTAGTGGACACCGACCAGCATACAAGAATTGATTTCAACCTAGGCTTATCTAAAGAACATATCCTAGCCACGTCTGCCACAAATCCTCTCCACTTAAATGTGCTACGTCCTCTATCCCCTCTCCACTCAAATGCTGCCTGTAAAATTTTATAACTTAACCCTTAAGCATTTAGCCTCCTATGCTATAAATACATACAGTTTTTCTTTGATTTTCTTCTTCACAAGAACCTTTCATATTTTCCACCGAGACTTTTCTTAACACAATAAAATTTATAGATCGCAAAGCATATATATATTCAGACTTTGCACCACTTCTTTCTTGCTTTACACGAGGCCCGTAAGGGAGACCGAACAGTAAACGTTGGTGCGATGGAGCTAGTGTCGAGCTTCTTGCAAGCGAGTTACTCAAGAAGAATGGAGGCATGCGAGAGGTTCTGCGTAGGCAAAGGGGTTAGATGGAAAGTACAAGTGATGAAACGTTGGGATGGGGTGCGGATGCTTGCTGTGAAAGGGAGCGGATGGTTTTCTAGGATGAGGATTACTAGACTAAACGTGTTTATCTATCATGAGGGAAGAAATACCGTTTCTTTTGAGGTTGAAAGGGGAGTACAGGAGCCATGCATTTTGAATGGAAGGGAGATTTGGAGTGTGAACGTGTGAAGGGTGGGATTGAAACATAACGCAAGGGGTAGTGTCATGCATGCAAATAAATTTTCGAAAGTTAGATGGATAGTTTGTTGCTTGAAGGAGAGGGTACTTGAGATGGGAAGCAGGAAGTTGGATCTTGAATGGCCATTAAAAAAAATGAGGAGCTGTGCGAAGTCTTTACATTGGAAGATGGTACTGGTTGGACAAGGAGCACACTTGTTAAATGGATGGGCCGGTTAATGTTTGGGTAGCCAAATTTCTAAAATGGATGAGCCGGTTAATGTTTTGGCCTGTACAAACTGTTTTGGCCAATTCATCCAACTGTAGTGGGAATGGTTGCATGTGCCTGGAGAGTGAGTCGAAAATCAAAGGGCACGGGCAGTTCCTAAGTTCTGTGGTGGAAATTTGTTACATCGGAAATGAGAATATGGAGGAGTGCATTTCCAGTTTCGGTCAACTGGAAGATTCACACGGGTTTTGGTTTTATGGGCCAAAGGATATTGGTGAGGCCCATTTTATTTAAATCAAATTTAAGTTATTTTAAATTATATACAAACTTGTTAATACTATATCCTGTACATACGTAGTCGGTTTCACGAACGGTTCGATCCGTTGAGATCGCATGGACGGACACTACCCAATGGAACTGACTGGGAGTGGAGTGGAGCTCGTTTGAATTTATAGAGAAATAAATTGGTTAATTCAAATCAAACAAACAGTTTATCGTTCTTTAACGATGAACTGCCAAAGTGAGTAAATCTCACTAACTCTGAACAGTTTATAATTTCATGTTGTATTTTTAGAACTGTTAGACATTGGATGATTGACTGTGTGTTGACTGTTTGATTGAACTGCTAGTCAGTTAGTTAAATTTCTATATTGATTCTGTTTAACAGAATGTATCATATGGAACTGAAAGTGATGTTATCTATATTGTTTAACATCTGTGATGCAGGGAAACAGGTTGGAGGAATCCAACTGGATTCCTCAACATTTATTTTACTGTTTTCATATATTGTGATATATGATGTGTTATATAATCTGTTATGGATTATGGGTGTTGGAATGACGTTGATCATTTTTTTATTTGATATTTAAAAATCATAAAAAACCCTGGGATGTAAAAAGAATTATTTCAATGTATATTGAAATAAAGGGAGTTTATAAAATCAACAGATTTTATAAAAGGAAATATTTCGAAAGTAAATAAAAAGGAAAAAATGTTTTAAAACGAATAGAGTTTTATAAAAAGGGAATCATTTGTAAAGTGAAGAACTGTCGTTAAAAATAAATCTTTATAAATGAATAGTTTATTCGAATAGAATAAAGGAGTTAATCGATGTTAGTTAATCGATTAGAGTTAAAGTTAAAAGGGGTTAATCGATGTTAGTTAATCGATTAGAGTTAAAGTTAAAAGGAGTTAATCGATATTAGTTAATCGATTAATGTTAAAGTAAAAGGAGTTAATCGATGTTAGTTTAATCGGTTAGAGTTAAAGCAAATGAGTTAATCGAATATAGTTTATTCGAATAAAGTTAGTAAATCGATTATAGTTTATTCGAAAGGGGTTAAGTGAATAGAGTAAATCAAATAGAGTATATCAAATAGAATAAATCGAATAGAGATTTATTCGAACGAGAGTTAAGTAAGGAAGTTAGTTAAAGAAATATAAGGGTGGACTTTATCTATTTCAAAGTTAGAAATGTTATTCAGTTAAGGTCTAAGAGGTAGTTCTACCCCAACTTGATTGACTTCGTTTTTAACCAAGGAATAGTTAATGTTCGGCAGTAAAGGAAATGGTTTGAGTTGGCATCGCGATGGTTTGTTTAAACTCTGCCTAAGTCCAATGAAGAAGCTTTGGAAATGTTTTCCAAATAAGAAACCAGAAATGTTTTCTAATAAAGAAAACAAGAAATGGAAATGTTTTCCCTTTGTTAATAACGTATATTTTCTAAATTTAGAAAATAGCAAATGTTGAATATAGGGAAATAGGAGATAAGTAGATTAATGAAATAAAGAGATTAATGTTGAATGATGTTTGATCGATATAATTTCCATTTGGAAATAATATCGTTGTTTGCACACCTGTTTTTATTCGATAGTTAAATCACAGACTATCGATGTTTGGACCATTTTAACGTTGTTAATATGGAGAGACCGGTTGGATTATTATCCAAAGAACCACTCTGTATTGGCATAAGCGTTGCGAATCATATATGCCAAAGGAAATTGAAGACGGAGTTATGCAAGGGCTATCCTGTTTACAGAATAGTGCCTTCGGTTCATCCTGTTCTTGGATGACTTGTATGGACGGATGTCTGACAGAGTATTTCCAGACGATCACGTATATTGATTTCTCCAACTGTACCAAGAGTGGAAGCGGAGAAGGAAACTTCTTTTAGCTAATGCGTAATGTATGGTTGAGGACGTCAATCGGTGATTTGATGGATTTGAAGATGTGGCATTCGAAGTAAATCTGATGTGATGATGAAGCGTAACCTCAAGCATCATCAAATCGGTAAATGACAGAAATCGGGCAGGCAGCATGGCTAAGTCGGTCGCACCGAAGTAGGGTGTATAATCACCTGATCTAGAGTTTCATTTGCTTCTAAAAAATCTATTGTTGATGCTGTCCCATTCGTGAAACGGTTGCTGATCCCAACTGTTGGTGATATACATTCGATGCACTCAAGCGAAATGAGTGGTCGGTCATGTGTGGCCGGGTTGTAAGATGTTCTTGTTGAACCCAGTGTATTCCTCTCTAGAGGTACACAAGCGAAAGGTGGTTCCATACCTTGTCATAGTTGGAAATCCATTACCCAATACGTGCTTGCGGTTTTGATTGTATACTATATATGTAGAACGTGAGATGAAAGCGCTTCTACTAGATGATTATATATACTGTGGTTGATAGACATTATTATAATATCAAAAGGATTTTGATATAAAGTTATCTTGGATTCTCATAAGGGAAAAACCCATTCCGTTATGCGGCGTGATCTTATGACATATCGTTTACTTGTTCGAACTATTTTTAAACTGTTTACTCATACCAGTCCCATGACTGACCCGGAGTTTATTTTGTTGTCTTCCCTAAACTCTTGGGTGCCTAAATTTGTATGGGCAGTCAAGTAGTCGGGATTTACAGATATAGTTGAAGAGCTGGAGCAGGAGGCTTCAGGATCATATAGCTATAGTTATATCCGCTGTGTTGTAAGTGATGTACTTTGATAATGATATGTTTATTCAAGTACAGATGTATATTTCAAGTTATGTTATACATATTATATGTTATTCGTTCCGCTGTGAGATTCGTGTTACTCTGATGTTGTGTTCTTCTTCTTCTATTCTAATTTTCTATCTTATCTTTCCTCACCCTCTAATTTCTTTCACTAATTTCCAGGATTTTTCGATGTTTTGGTTATTGACATCGAGCTTATGTCGATAACCAAAGTCGCTGAAAATCCGGGTCATTACACGTTTTCCAAATATAATCAGAAATCTTATCTAAGTATAGAAAATGAAATGTTTTGTTGTTAAGAAATACTGGAATGACAGTGACACGTAAATAAGAAATGGAAATGTTTCCAATATTAATAAGGTATATTTTCTAAATTTAGAAAGATAGAATGTATGTATATGGAAACAGAAAATAGGTAAATGGATAAATTAATGATAATTTAATATAAAGAGATAAGTGTTGATTGATGATTGATCGATCCAATTTCTATCTGGAAATAAGATCATTGGTTGTACACATATTTTTCTTTGATAGTTAAATCACTGACTATCAAAGTTTTTGACCATTTTTCCGTCGTCAATACGGAGAGACCAGGATCAGATTCATTAACTGAAAACCACTCTGTATGTGCGTTAGCGCTACGATCAAATATGATGAAGATAATTGAAGATGGATATATGCAAGGGCTATCATGTTTACAGAATAGTGCCTTCGGTTTGCCCAGTCCCAGGACAACTTATGTGAAGACCCGTAACTTCCCCGGTAAGGAAAGCCCGGATTCTCTGAGAATAACACACATCGGAACACAAACAGAAGAAAATTTCTTTTTTTTTACAACAATTCCATTAGATACAAGAATATACAGAGTATGAATGAATAAAATACATTCGATAAATATCAGAGATTACAATAAATTACATAGCAACGGAAAAACAATACAAAACACAACTGAAAGTAATACACGGACACAGAGCTTTCCGAGCATCGTTCCAGCTGTGAATCAGGATCCTGTGAATATAAATCTGCAAAACCAAAACTACTAGTTGCCCATGTCGAAAATAGGGGCACCGAGAGTTCAGATTAAAACAATAAACTCCAGGTCAGTCATGTGACTGGTGTGAGAACTAAAACAATTATAAATTCTTATTTTAAAGTTCAGCAAATCAAGGGACCACGCCGTATAACACGGATTGGGTTTTTACCCCAAGAATACTAGTGCATAAACAAACAGCGCAATGCTAAATAAAGAACAATGAAGCTGTTACAAGACCCAGGTCCCATCACACAACACAACGCAATCCGGAGGATAGGGTTTTCCCTTATAACAGCCAAAAAATGCTTCATACGTGAAATTTCATCTTTTATTATTACTATAAGTGAAGAAAACAACTTCAATCATAACATATAAATCATAGACGGCATAGTGCCCCATACCACTATGTCGCCATACTAGGCTCTACAAGTAAAACCGAATGACACATATTGGAAATTGGATTCCATCTTGAGTTGAGGCAAGGGGCAAGCTCCTCTCCGATTCGAGACACTCTAGTAAATGTCTCAGGACCCCACTATGATCCTATGGAACCTCCAAGGCCGGTCCTCCCTTACTTTTGAGGATTGGCAATTCCTGAACACACGTTTCCCTGTCCTAACAGACCTAGTGTCGAGGCGCCTCATTCCAACAACCACACAGGTGAAAAGTATATAAATGTCGGCCAGTGTAAGCACCGATACCACCCATAGCTAGAAAGAAACGTCGTGCACTCCTTGGGTCCTTATCCTGTTTTTGACTCATACCGGGGTGTGAGGCTCGCGAATTCACGTTATACACAAAGCTTGGCCACGTAAGCCATGCTCTGATCATCAACCAAAAGACTTTGATTTGCAACAGAAGCCTTGATCATATGCCACTTAGGCATGCCACACAGGCAATTCATGCCATGCGATTGATATCTATCGATATATAACCTCTAAGCTCGTATGCCTCAGAGAAGGGCGTTAAGCAAGAGAATAAATTCTCCGCCGCCAAACAGATATATATTTAATAGAAATCAATCACACATAATAAAATCCAATGTCAGACACACAGTCCATTTACAAGTTCTTTCTGGGTCTGAACGAAACCGGAGGAACTTTCCTCGCATATCCATCAATCTCCAAGTACGTCTGGACGATCACCAACTGATTCCCTCATCTTGGGTATACAGCCCAATCAAGATCGTCAGTAATCACCCAAACAATGTGAAGACTTCCGGTCTTTAACCACCGTCTTCATCTTCGACTTATCGTCGAATCGGTTATTCAGAATGGGTATATACCCGGCCTTTCCGAATAACCCGTGTATATAATAAACACGTGTTACACAAACACAACATACGCCCCATTCCAATTCAGAATATTCTTTTATTCAACTTTTCACATTCTTAGGGAAAGGTTCCCAATAATTTTATCAAAGATAAATTCTTTGAAATTTATTCTTTGAATATCATTTCAAACTAGTCGGGATTAGTGAACCACAACGAAGTAATTATTTATTTCATTTCCCAATCCCAACCTATTTATCCCATGGAGCAAAACAGGTAATACCCCATATCTAACACCACGGTGTTATCGGTAAAACTAATTACCATTTCACATTCAAATCTAATTACAGATTTAACTATCGCTTGGAGAAAAACTGGTGGTACTCCATTCTCGATCATTTCAATCTAATTAAAGATTCATTAAAACTCCACTTAGTTTTAATCTTTAATTGGGTTAAAGAACCGACGTCATTTAAAATACGGTTCACGACAAACCCAAAATTCCGTTTGATATTAAATACAAGGCTCTGAATAGAAAATATATCGGCTTATATTCAATATCAAATTCTAATTATTTTTAAAACCACTTCAAACCCAATTTATTTATTTAAAAATATTGGATTTTAATTCTAGTTTGAACCTAGTTCATTTTGTTAAAAATATATTTTTATCCTTTCAAATAGGGAATTTTTTTTCATTCCAGTTCTTTCCAATTCATATATTTTGATTTTACACAAATTATAGATATTTTTAATAATTTTATCAAGGCACGTACAGTCGATTTCCAATAACAGTCATCCAACTGCACTTACAGCGACCTTTTCTAAATTTGATTTGGACGTATCTCCAAATCCAACCGTTAGATTTCAAATTTCTAATATTCATTGGAAAGCTCTTTTCGATTCGAACCCAACGGTTCCAGTTTCCGGAGAATCCGACGGTCGGATCTCCCATAATGTCAATTCAAAGTCAATGGCCGAAATTCACGAACTGCCACGGCGCGGCGCGTTCTATTCTGGCCATTTAATATATTATATATACTTCGACGATTTCAATTTTAAACGAAATTTTATTAATCGTTTTTAATTCATTTTCAAAACGATTTCAACTTCATATTCAATTTCAAATCGAAATTGAAGATTCCATATCATCTATATATATATATATTCAAAACGTTATATTTTGAAATCACTTCCTTTTCGATATTCGAGTAAAATCGATATAAATATCGTTCGCGTCAAAATGGCGCAGATCTAATCAACACGGCTTTATATATTTCAATAACTTCGTTATTTTATTCAACAAATGAATATCTTCTATTCAACACATGATTCTATATTTCTTTCAACACTTGACTAATCTCAACAAATGAGTATTGTCAACCCGTGACTATTTTTGTTATGCAATATATTTTATAAAATTTTGATAAAGATGTTAATTTTTATTGTTAAAATATTTCGTTCAACACATGAATCTATATATTATTTTTTCAACATATGACTAATCTCACCACATGAGTACTGTCAACACATGAATCTTATTTTACAATATTCTTTATTTTCTCAATTGGAATGAGGCCCAATCAATTACCATATAATGTTAATTATATGGATTCCATTCAACACATGTATATAATAGCAACAGTAAATAATCAACCATCATCCAAAGTGCACAACACAACTGTCTGTCAACCTATCGATCGACACACAACTAATTATTGGGACTAGTGTACGTCAAATATCATCCCAATACCCGTGTGGGGTTTCACATCAATAAACACTGAATATTATTTGTGCAATAGGGCGATGTGTAAAATTTATTGTCCCAATCAATATCAGTCAAATCAGCGTACATAAACAAATCGTCTGATTTGTGAATGTATTTTATTTTATTCACACACACGTTAAAAATTATATTTTTAACGATAAAATATTTTATTTCAACACATGAATTTCTATTCAGTTCATTTATTCAATAAAATGATATTTTTAATTTTCTAACTTATTTTGGAAAATTTCGGTGGCATAACGACACGATACTAGAAACGGGACAAGGCCTAGCCTTATCCCCGGTCTAGTAATGGCTCACGCCATACACATATCAATCAAATCATTTCCATTTTACACACCAAATTCAAACAAATAATCTAATCAATTTCACAATCAAACAAACAAGTCCATGGTCTGTGGACGAGGGTGTCTGGTGCTACTAAACACCGTCTGCATCCTAGTATATATTTCTAACTAGGAAATAAAATTTAAATTGAGAAGTTCTCACTAAAAGCTAATCCAAACGTCATGACTCTTCCTATGTAGGAAATCTTCATCGTGCTCGCCCTTTGTCACTTTTGTCTTCTGTATTCACTACACATATAAAAATCACATTTTTATATTCGCTTCTTCATTATAAAAATCAAATTTTTATCTTCATTACCTTATAAAATCATGTTTTTCTCTCGCCATTTTCTATATAATGATTTCGCCTTTTTAAATATAAAGATTTCGCCTTTCAAATATAAAGATTTCGCCTTTTCAATATTAAAGATTGAATTTTTATTATCATAACTATATAAAAATTATATTTTTATATTTCTACTTTAGTAAAAATCATATTTTTATTATGCCACTAGTATAAAAATTATATTTTGTTTATCGCCACTATATAAAGATCATATTTTTATTATCCTACATAAATGAAAATCCTATTTTTATTTCACCTTCATACATATAAAAATCGCTCCTTTATTTTCAATGTATCACATATAAAAAATCGCTCCTTTATTTCAATGTATCACGTATAAAAATCGCTCCTTTATATTCAAAATCAAATCTTTACCCTTCCATATATAAATCTGAATTTTAAAAACTGATTTTAAACATTAAAAACTAAATTTATATATTAAAAGAAAATCACCTTATTCCGATCATCGAAGGCATCGCTGGAGGTGCTCGCTGTGACAACAGTTCGACGGGGGGTGGGGGGGGGGGGGGGGGGGAAGAGTCTTTGCCGAGGTGTTGGAGTGGTTTGGCGAGGAGGGTCTTCACTGTCGCGCGTTCAACAGAGGAGGAAGGAGGTTGAGAAGGCGGAGCGGTCGGAGAAGAAGGGGACGGTGGCGATTTGCGGCGGCAGTAGGTAGAGGAAGGAAGGGCGGTTTCGTGGGTGTTAAAATCGAGAGGGGAGAGAGGGAGACGCGGAGGTGGGTCTGGGACGACGTCGGTGGTGTTGTGGAGGTGGGCGACGAGCGGCGGTGAGCCACGGTGGGCGGCGATCCACGATGGGGGCGACGGGTTTTTAGCTAGGTTTTTTTTATTTCATGTTCTGACGTGAAAGGAAAAGGAGAAGGGGGGTTTATATTTATTTTAATTTTATTTTATATTTAATTCCTTAAAGTTGAATTTTCGTTCGAATCCCAAATCGAGCCCAATGATTGTCGTCCCTAGCGTTTTACCCCCATTCCGAACTTAATGGGATATGTATCGTAGGCTGATTCGATCGTTACGATCAGTTTCCATTGAATTTATTTAAATCATCATATTGAATTTTAAACGTACATTTCAAATTACCGAGGTCACATACGGACTCGAAAAATTCCAGGAAAATATTTTCTATCTTTGTATTGACGATACGGTCCTAACAAAACTAGTTTCGTTAAATTCTGAGACCATTTGAAAAATGGCCATTTTCCAGTCGATTAAAATCAACTGAAACTGGTCAAACGCGTTTTCCTTTGCCACGCTCACATATTAATTCGAAAAATTATGAAAATTGGAATCTAGCAATCTCTTGACATCGGGGATCCAACAAAAGTTGTTTCGTCGAAATCCGAGGTCATTTGCAAAATTTCCGTTTTTAAGGGCCAGAATTCCATAGCGACTATTCTAAATTTTCAACTGGGCGTATCTCTTGATTCCCGCTATGAAATTTCGATTTTTAGGATTCGTTGGGAAGATATTCTCAATTAGATTCTAATATTTTTGGTTTCGCTGAAATCCGGTTTATTTTGAATCCTGTACATTCATTTGAAGATTGAAATCGAATTTTTAAACTACCGCGCCATTTTCAATTCCTTTTATAATTATAAATAAATATTTATATTCTAACGACGATCTATATAAATATATACATTCTAATTATATTAAAAATAAATTTTTCATCGTTATTATTTAAAATAATCCAGTTAAATATTCAAAATTCATTAAAATTGCCAAAATAAAATTTTTAAACTAGCTCAGAATTTGCGGGTTGTTACAATCTCCCCCACTTAAAACTTTTCGTCCCCAAAAAGGAATGAAGCCAAAAGTTGTTTAACAAATCTACTCAACTTTCATTATGGCTTAAGTTCTTCAACTTTTCAGTTTCTAAGAACTTTTCAAATTTTTCAAAAATTTGGCTAACACCCTAAATTTCCGAAAAAATTCGCCATAACCTCCCCTGCACCGGGGACTTCGGGATATTTCATATAGCCTCCCATGGACTTCTTCAATCCAAAAGAAAAATAAAAAGCCAAGCGGCTAGTCAATCGGCTCATAAAATCACCCAAAACTCAAGAAATACAATAAACATGTACCTATTTGTCGGGCAAACAATTTTATTCCTCTGCTCTAGCCTCCTTGCTATGACCAGTTCCATAGATATATATGCACATGTATGCAATTTCAAACAATTTTCTATACAGTTCAATATTTAGTTCAATTTGGTAACGGTTCAAAATTTAAATTAATCAACTATAAATCAAACAACACAATCAGCAATTAATTGTTGGGTTAACATTTCAATTTCATAATTTTGATATATATATATAGAAAATCCTGTTTTTGGTGCCAAGTCACAATAAATAATCCTATCTAGTTTTGGTTCTCACACTAGTCTAAAGGAAATATATAGATATCTCACTTTCGAAACTCGAACACAAACCCTGATGATGGTGCACCGATCATCAGAATTGTAACAACCTGTATTTTCAATAACCTGTTATAACATAAATGGAGGCAGAATTAAACTGTAAAATCTGAATCAAGGGAAACGGGCTATGCCATTGCGTTCGTCTTGGAAAAATACGCGAAATAGAGTCCGAGTTTTCGAAAATCGGAGTCCGTATGACCAAGATATGGCCTCGTGAAGTTTCACGAAAAATTCCCAAATTAAAGTATACTTAATTAAGTGAAATGGGTTGCGCAGAGAAATATATATATATTGATATATATATATATATATATATAATTGAAAATTAAATAAATAAATATGCAAAAATGTTCAAAACAGCGAATTGGGAGAGGGGAATAACCGAACCGGCCGATTTTTGAGGTCGACCCGAGCCTGCTGGGTCGACTAGGGGTTAATCCAGGGTGTTTGGCTGTCAACCCATGGGCCGATTCGCTCAAATGCAGATTTTGCATTTGGATGGTTCTCATGGTTCATCTTTAATCTAAAGGCCCTAGATGGTTCCTACACTTGACTTCTTCCCCAAGACATGCTTTGATGGCTTGGATTGAATCTAGGTTTAATCCTATGGCCTAAAACACTTGCCTAATCTATAAATAAGACCCTAACCTATCCTAAATCCTCATTATTCATTCATGCAACTAAACTATGGCAAAATTTTACCTCTCATGGCCTCCACTATCTTCATAAAATTTCTAAATGGTTTCTATGAGAGATTTTCCATGCATACAAGTGTTTTCAAGCTTGTATGAGTGTCATTAGCTTGCATTCAAGTCAAGTTTCTATCTTTGCATCATAAAGCAAGGGTTTTGATCATTTTGGCTCAAGGGTTTTTATGTTAGAGCTTGCATTTTGGGTCTATTTGATTGCATAAGGGCTTTGTCATATCTTTTGTGCCTTCATAGCAATGTAAGCCCTTTCCCTACTCTTAGATATTAACTATGAAGTTAAATGTTCATGTTGTAAGTTTGGGTTTGATCATTGAGTATGATACATGCTATCATGTCATGCAAGTTTATGAAGTCATTATCTTGATCTTGTGAGCTAAAAGCTACAACCTTTATGTTGAAATGTTGCATTAGGCAACATGAGAACCCTCATAACCTTTATGTCAACTTGCATATGAAGTCATAACCCTTATATGATGATATATGCGAGTTACTAGTCATCATTCCATATCTTTTGTCACCATGATTCGCTTATGTGCCAAGTTTGGGTTTATGCATGTTTTGAGGCTTAAGAATGAAACATGCAAGTTAATGAACACATTTGTGCCTCATTTGCCACCATGATTAACTTGTGGCTTAATATCCATTTTTGTCATGCCTTAGCCAAGTCTCTTCTTTTAATCCATTACGTTGTCGCGAACGTATATGCGAGTTTAAAAGCGTTGGGTTATGTTATGGGTAATTTCTAATGACATGAAAATACAACTTGAAAACATGACTTGAAATATAACATGGAAGTTGACATGTAAGTATGCATAAAAACATAAGCTTGGGAATTTACCTATTAAGTTAGGTCTACCCTTTGGGAATTTACCTATTAAGTTAGGTCTACCCAAATGCTTGAAAACTTGTAACATGTTTTGGGAAACATGATGGACATGACACTTAGATAATATAAGTGTGGCCCAACTCGAGGTTGGGTTGAGTTTGCAACGTAAAACTACCCGGAACCGACCGGCCTAACTAGTAGTTGCAAACAATAGGACCCAATGTGAGAAGTTGGTCATGTTGTGCTTGAACCCGAGGTTAGACCAAGTTGTGGTGTAAAGCTACCCGGAACCGACCGGCTTAACTAGTAACCACAACAAAGTCTAATGTGAGAGGTGAAGGTGCATTAAGTAATTAATGCCACATGATAGGGTTAAGTTAATTTGATTAATGACTCTTAACCAAATATGACATGGACAAATGGGTTAAGTAATTTGATTAGGCTAATGATACTTAACAAAACATGACAAGGTTGGGTAGGTTAAGTAACTTGATTTGCCTAATGACACTTAACCATTTTTATATGACTAGTGGATGGAGTTAAGTTAACCAACACTTAATCAATCCAACGCGATAACTTGGTAAGGTTAAGTAAGTTTTCTTAATGAAGCTTAACCTAAAAATACGGTTAACGAATGGGGTTAAGATTAGACTCAACTAGTCTAAACATGGAAATCGGATGGGGTTAAGTTAGCCTAGACTTAATTAATCACACTTGGTAGTTTAATGGGGTTAAGTTAAACACTTAACTAATCTAAACATGATGAATTGATGTGGTTAAGTGACCTATACTTATCCAATCTAACTCGTTAATTTATTGTGGTTAAGTTAACCAATACTTAACCAATATAACGTGAAAACATGATAAGGCTAAGTCACGAATCGCTTGAATACACTTGACCGATTTGACTAAGTAAATTGATAGGGTCAAGTTAATATATACTTAACCAATCTAGAATGATAATTGGACGAGGTTAAGTCGTGAATTGCTTAATATACTTAACCAACTTGAGCATGGTTTGTAGGGTTAAGCCTTGAACTTGGATACTTAGCCAATTTTGACAGGATTTGTAGACGGGTTAAGTCATGAACTTAAGTGACACTTAATCCATTATGTAAACCCTAGTTCTGAGGATTAGGTGGATAACCGTAGTTAACAAGGATAACGGGAACAATGCTAAGTGGTAAACCTTAGTTGAAGAATAACTAAGTAATGATTCTTAGTCAAGGAAATTTAGACCAGTTCATAGATAGATGAGTAACCTGATACGGTAGGTCATCGTTTAAGTATACGAGTAGGAGCAAGTATCTGATTTAGATAAAGGCTCCAGCGAACTGGGTAACGAAGCAGTGGCTTCGGGGAACGTGAGGATATTCTTGGTATCCCTCTATGAGCTGCCAGGTGATTATACTAGGCTCATGAGAGGTTAAGGTCTGCGTTAGAAGAACCAAGAGTATGCCTTGGTTGCTATACGAGCGACCTAAAGACGGGGATGGATAGGGGATAGTCGACGATACACGGTCGTACCCTAGATAGCATTTCGTCAGGCTACCTACCATCTTTGGTCAAGCGTGTACGTACCGAAAGGCAGAGAACACCCAAAAGACCATAATTGCTATCTAATTATGGTTGCGGTAAGGCTTGGATGTGGGTTGGCCAGTGTTGTGTTCTCATACAGGATTTATCCTATCTTGTCTTTCACTAGTTGAGGGAGTGGTCTCGTGGGACCATAGCCACGTATAAGAAAAACAGACCTTAGCATCTGCATCGGCAGATAAATCGAAAGCTCCCGACCGAGTCCTGTATTTCTTGATTTGCCCTGTGACAGGACTCGGATGGCACGATGTGATACATGTGCATACAGTCATGGAAAAGCGATTCACGATGAATGCGTGGGAAAAAGGGCGCGGTTGGCGGTTAGCGTAATCCCTAGTGGCCCTAGGTGGTTGAACCCAAACCGAGATACGAAAACGTGCAATAGGTAAGCATAATCCCTAGCAGCCCTACATAGCATAAGTCCTAGTTGTACAAACAATAATTCATGTTGGAAGACCCTAGCTAGGTTTAGGGTAACAGTCCAAACCGATCTTAAGGATCATGGAACTATGTTAAAGTAATATAGAATCTCATGGGAAAGCCCGTATGGTCTACGGCAAGGGACTGAACATTTACATGGAATAAAACATACAAGTTGAGTAACCTATATATGCGATATATTAGGTTGACATGGACCATTACACGACTTTTGAGTGAGGGTCATTCTTGGTTAACACATGACACGGTGGGGATACTAGCACGGTAGGTGCAGAGCTAAAATACAGGATAGATATCATGGGGCGTTATACGTGACAGATATCTTGGGGATATTATGCTTGATAGAAACCTGACGATGTGATACCTTGTTTTATCTTGACATCGTAATTTATCATGACACCTTAGTTTATCTGAGTTCAGTAGTTCATCCTGTTATTTTGATTTAGCTTATCTATCTTGTTATCATGCTTATGTTCATCTCAATTTCTCATGTCAGTTAACTTTACTAGTTTTTATGCTAATAGTAGATAGGGCTTACTCAGTCTTTTTAACTGACCCGTTTTGTTTCGCCTCTTTTCTTCCGTTTCCCCCCAGGTTACAGGGAGGAAATACTGTTGTTTAGTTCGGACTTCTTCTGCTTGAATGTCATCATGGATGGCTTGGACTTTTCTTGGCTAATGGCTACTTTACTGTTTTTACTTGGGGAATAATTTATGAAAATGTCTTTATGCTTCTTTACTATTGCAAGACAGGTTTTGATGTACTCTGATTTAAAAGGCTTTAGACCTTATTTATTCATGTTATGAAAGTTTGATTTTACTTCCGCTATTTTATATGTTCTGTCTTGTGATATTTATGTGCATGTTTACCAATAATGCCCCTCTAAAGCTAGTGCATTCCTTTGCGAGTGACCCTAGCGGAGGCGGGGTGTTACACGTGGTATCAGAGCAGAAGGTTACTAGACTGGGCAAAAGTTTTTAAAGACCTTCTGAAAACTATTTGAAAAGAAAAAACCGTTTACAAAGAAGCATTTTTCAAGAAAATTTTCTTTTAAAAGAAAAAGGCTATTCCCCAAAGGCCATTAGCACTATCCTTGTTTCCTTAATTGAGTCTCTTTTCCTTTCTTTCCTCCATCTGTAGTCACAGTAGTTTTAACTGCGACTAGTCTTTTCTACCTACGAAAGTGCTTTCCATACGATGGAGGTGGTTCTCGAGAGACCAGTGGCCGCGTTATAAGAAAGGATCGTGAGAAAGAAGGATAAAGGATACGAGCTTAAGGATGAGCAACTTGTTGGTATGGCTTAGTCCTCAAAGGAGGGAGAAAGATGAACAATGAAACCCATGACGAGAGAGTACCTTTGGCATGGTAAAACGGGGCGGATAGTTAAGTATTATGGGACAAGGACAAGATCATCGGGAGGGCAGTAGTATGCTCTCATTTCTAGAGTACCTCGGAAGGAGGGTAACGATCTTGTTAAAGGTTTAGCTTTTCTTCTCTATCATCCCGTTAGGACTTCGTTGTTCGTATCATTTAAGTCTGCTTCGATAGTTGAGTCTCTGCACCTTAAGTACTAGCGTAATAGAGAATCCCATTTTTGTCTCAAAGTCCTATTGGAGAATCAGTCCATTTATACATGACTTGTTTGGATTTGGGAATGTCTATGCTAAGTGTTGAGTTTGGAAATAATGCTTATGTTTATAAGCTATGGATGGATTCTAGGGATGAAGTGGTTATCCAGTAGGGGGTGCCACTCTCGGTTTTGATAGGAGGGTGGTTAGACCTTTTGACTAGCCTTGGTAATGCCCTCGAAGTATCGGGTAACCTTTTTGAGGTTCTATCATGACTAGTTACTTAGAATCCCTTGATGCCTTTATTGGAAATTTGAAGCCCGATCGAGTGGTGTTCGCCAATAAGACGGATGGTTTACTTCATTTATGCATGGGTTATAGAGATCACCCTAGTAAGTGCGCATGATAACCTGATTGACATCTGTTTACTTTCAAGAGAAAGTTCTTCTACGTGGAATGCCTTATAGTATATAAACAAGATCCAAGATTCACTAGTGAATTTTGGAAAGCTTGCATAGATCATGAGTACGCAGTCATGTTTGCGTCAAGTATTCTAGGAAAAGGATAAGTGCAAGTGGAACGAGAGGCGACGAAGAAATGAGTTCCAGCTCATGTTATGGAAACAGGAATAAGAAGCTACAAAATCGCGAAGTTAAAAGACGACTTTGATGGTCAAAGACTAGATACGCGCATGATATCTCTTTTTGGGAGTATATCCTTGATCCCTGTTTTCTGTAGAGCTTACTTGTAGGCTATCTTTTGTGGACATCCTCTCGGTCCTATTCTCCGTTACTAACCCTGTAAGGAGTTTGTCCTGTTTATCTTCTCGACCCTGTTTCAGGGAATTCTAGGTAGAACCCTATGGATGTAAACATGTATTTGAAACATGTTATGATTGATATGGTTGCAAGTGGTTGCAAGTGGTTGCTCGTGGATGCGCGAATACACATTAGATACTAGCTCGACTCGGTCACATTTCATATTGCATATGCACGAGTATTTATACTTGTTTATGGATGAAATCGAATGTATTTTCATGCGGTTGTTGCATATGAATGAATGATTGTGCACGCATATAGTATCTATATGACTAGGACTATTTGCATACATGTTGGATTCATGGCACTATACATATTTTGCATTAGAAAGATTATTCAGGCCTGATCATTAGCATTAGCTAAGGAACATGTACACACACGTTTTGCATATATTCATACAGCATTAGAAATCATCTAAGGACAATGGTTGCTTGTGGATGATGTTTTGAGTAGATGGATGATGGATGGTAGGATATGTTCTTCCTAACTTGGAGATTTCGAGGACGAAATCCTAAAAGGTGGGGAGAATGTAACAACCCGTATTTTCAATAACCTGTTATAACATAAATGGTGGCAGAATTAAACTGTAAAATCTGAATCAAGGGAAACGGGCTATGCCATTGCGTTCGTCTCGGAAAAATACGCGAAATAGAGTCCGAGTTTTAGAAAATCGGAGTCCGTATGACCAAGATATGGCCTCGCGAAGTTTCACGAAAAATTCCCAAATTAAAGTATACTTAATTAAGTGAAATGGGTTGCGCAGAGAAATATATATATATTGATATATATATATATAATTGAAAATTAAATAAATAAATATGCAAAAATGTTCAAAACAGCGATTTGGGAGAGGGGAATAACCGAACCGGCCGATTTTTGAGGTCGACCCGAGCGCGCTGGGCAGACTAGGGGTTAATCCAGGGTGTTTGGCTGTCAACCCGTAGGCCAATTCGCTCAAATGCAGATTTTGCATTTGGATGGTTCTCATGGTTCATCTTTAATCTAAAGGCCCTAGATGGTTCCTACACTTGACTTCTTCCCCAAGACATGCTTTGATGGCTTGGATTGAATCTAGGTTTAATCCTATGGCCTAAAACACTTGCCTAATCTATAAATAAGACCCTAACCTATCCTAAATCCTCATTATTCATTCATGCAACTAAACTATGGCAAAATTTTACCTCTCATGGCCTCGACTCTCTTCATAAAATTTCTAAATGGTTTCTATGAGAGATTTTCCATGCATACAAGTGTTTTCAAGCTTGTATGAGTGTCATTAGCTTGCATTCAAGTCAAGTTTCTATCTTTGCATCATAAAGCAAGGGTTTTGATCATTTTGGCTCAAGGGTTTTTATGTTAGAGCTTTCATTTTGGGTCTATTTGATTGCATAAGGGCTTTGTCATATCTTTTGTGCCTTCATAGCAATGTAAGCCCTTTCCCTACTCTTAGATATTAACTATGAAGTTAAATGTTCATGTTGTAAGTTTGGGTTTGATCATTGAGTATGATACATGCTATCATGTCATGCAAGTTTATGAAGTCATTATCTTGATCTTGTGAGCTAAAAGCTACAACCTTTATGTTGAAATGTTGCATTAGGCAACATGAGAACCCTCATAACCTTTATGTCAACTTGCATATGAAGTCATAACCCTTATATGATGATATATGCGAGTTACTAGTCATCATTCCATATCTTTTGTCACCATGATTCGCTTATGTGCCAAGTTTGGGTTTATGCATGTTTTGAGGCTTAAGAATGTAACGTGCAAGTTAATGAACACATTTGTGCCTCATTTGCCACCATGATTAACTTGTGGCTTAATATCCATTTTTGTCATGCCTTAGCCAAGTCTCTTCTTTTAATCCATTACGTTGTCGCGAACGTATATGCGAGTTTAAAAGCATTGGGTTATGTTATGGGTAATTTCTAATGACATGAAAATACAACTTGAAAACATGACTTGAAATATAACATGGAAGTTGACATGTAAGTATGCATAAAAACATAAGCTTGGGAATTTACCTATTAAGTTAGGTCTACCCTTTGGGAATTTACCTATTAAGTTAGGTCTACCCAAATGCTTGAAAACTTGTAACATGTTTTGGGAAACATGATGGACATGACACTTAGATAATATAAGTGTGGCCAACTCGAGGTTGGGTTGAGTTTGCAACGTAAAACTACCCGGAACCGACCGGCCTAACTAGTAGTTGCAAACAATAGGACCCAATGTGAGAAGTTGGTCATGTTGTGCTTGAACCCGAGGTTAGACCAAGTTGTGGTGTAAAGCTACCCGGAACCGACCGGCTTAACTAGTAACCACAACAAAGTCTAATGTGAGAGGTGAAGGTGCATTAAGTAATTAATGCCACATGATAGGGTTAAGTTAATTTGATTAATGACTCTTAACCAAATATGACATGGACAAATGGGTTAAGTAATTTGATTAGGCTAATGATACTTAACAAAACATGACAAGGTTGGGTAGGTTAAGTAACTTGATTTACCTAATGACACTTAACCATTTTCATATGACTAGTGGATGGGGTTAAGTTAACCAACACTTAATCAATCCAACGCGATAACTTGGTAAGGTTAAGTAAGTTTTCTTAATGACGCTTAACCGAAAAATACGGTTAACGAATGGGGTTAAGATTAGACTCAACTAGTCTAAACATGGAAATCGGATGGGGTTAAGTTAGCCTAGACTTAATTAATCCCACTTGGTAGTTTAATGGGGTTAAGTTAAACACTTAACTAATCTAAACATGATGAATTGATGTGGTTAAGTGACCTATACTTATCCAATCTAACTCGTTAATTTATTGTGGTTAAGTTAACCAATACTTAACCAATATAACGTGAAAACATGATAAGGCTAAGTCACGAATCGCTTGAATACACTTGACCGATTTGACTAAGTAAATTGATAGGGTCAAGTTAATATATACTTAACCAATCTAGAATGATAATTGGACGAGGTTAAGTCGTGAATTGCTTAATATACTTAACCAACTTGAGCATGGTTTGTAGGGTTAAGCCTTGAACTTGGATACTTAGCCAATTTTGACAGGATTTGTAGATGGGTTAAGTCATGAACTTAAGTGACACTTAATCCATTATGTAAACCCTAGTTCTGAGGATTAGGTGGATAACCGTAGTTAACAAGGATAACGGGAACAATGCTAAGTGGTAAACCTTAGTTGAAGAATAACTAAGTAATGATTCTTAGTCAAGGAAATTTAGACCAGTTCATAGATAGATGAGTAACCTGATACGGTAGGTCATCGTTTAAGTATACGAGTAGGAGCAAGTATCTGATTTAGATAAAGGCTCCAGCGAACTGGGTAACGAAGCAGCGGCTTCGGGGAACGTGAGGATATTCTTGGTATCCCTCTATGAGCTGCCAGGTGATTATACTAGGCTCATGAGAGGTTAAGGTCTGCGTTAGAAGAACCAAGAGTATGCCTTGGTTGCTATACGAGCGACCTAAAGACGGGGATGGATAGGGGATAGTCGACGATACACGGTCGTACCCTAGATAGCATTTCGTCAGGCTACCTACCATCTTTGGTCAAGCGTGTACGTACCGAAAGGCAGAGAACACCCAAAAGACCATAATTGCTATCTAATTATGGTTGCGGTAAGGCTTGGATGTGGGTTGGCCAGTGTTGTGTTCTCATACAGGATTTATCCTGTCTTGTCTTTCACTAGTTGAGGGAGTGGTCTCGTGGGACCATAGCCACGTATAAGAAAAACAGACCTTAGCATCTGCATCGGCAGATAAATCGAAAGCTCCCGACCGAGTCCTGTATTTCTTGATTTGCCCTGTGACAGGACTCGGATGGCACGATGTGATACATGTGCATACAGTCATGGAAAAGCGATTCACGATGAATGCGTGGGAAAAAGGGCGCGGTTGGCGGTTAGCGTAATCCCTAGTGGCCCTAGGTGGTTGAACCCAAACCGAGATACGAAAACGTGCAATAGGTAAGCATAATCCCTAGCAGCCCTACGTAGCATAAGTCCTAGTTGTACAAACAATAATTCATGTTGGAAGACCCTAGCTAGGTTTAGGGTAACAGTCCAAACCGATCTTAAGGATCATGGAACTATGTTAAAGTAATATAGAATCTCATGGGAAAGCCCGTATGGTCTACGGCAAGGGACTGAACATTTACATGGAATAAAACATACAAGTTGAGTAACCTATATATGCGATATATTAGGTTGACATGGACCATTACACGACTTTTGAGTGAGGGTCATTCTTGGTTAACACATGACACGGTGGGGATACTAGTACGGTAGGTGCAGAGCTAAAATACAGGATAGATATCGCGGGGCGTTATACGTGACAGATATCTTGGGGATATTATACTTGATAGAAACCTGACGATGTGATACCTTGTATTATCTTGACATCGTAATTTATCACGACACCTTAGTTTATCTGAGTTCAGTAGTTCATCCTGTTATTTTGATTTAGCTTATCTATCTTGTTATCATGCTTATGTTCATCTCAGTTTCTCTTGTCAGTTAACTTTACTAGTTTTTATGCTAATAGTAGATAGAGCTTACTCAATCTTTTTGACTGACCCGTTTTGTTTTGCCTCTTTTCTTCCGTTTCCCCCCCCCCCTAGGTTACAGGGAGGAAATACTGTTGTTTAGTTCAGACTTCTTCTGCTTGAAGGTCATCATGGATGGCTTGGACTTTTCTTGGCTAATGGCTACTTTACTGTTTTTACTTGGGGAATAATTTATGAAAATGTCTTTATGCTTCTTTACTATTGCAAGACAGGTTTTGATGTACTCTGATGTAAAAGGCTTTAGACCTTATTTATTCATGTTATGAAAGTTTGATTTTACTTCCGCTATTTTATATGTTCTGTCTTGTGATATTTATGTGCATGTTTACCAATAATGCCCCTCTAAAGCTAGTGCATTCCTTTGCGAGTGACCCTAGCGGAGGCGGGGTGTTACAAGAATCGTCTCCGGGCGACTAGAGTGTGATTCTGTATCTATCCAGTACATTAAAACTTTGAATACACGTTTGCAAGGCGTATATGCAAAATCTTTATATATTGGATTGTCCAAATTCAATATAAAATGAATATTCAAATACGAATAATATGGTTTAAATCTTCAAAACAAAAGTGATTTTCATTTTTATTTGAAATATATACTCCCTTTCGACTCGTTCTAGGATAATGCTGATCCTATCTCTAACGAGTCATTCTCATTGGATATTACTAATCCAATTTCTGATGAATTCTTTCGTTTGGTTCTAATGTGTCTTGTTCTCGAGCTCTGTAAACCAAAGCTCTGATACCAACTTTGACAACTAGGAATTTCGCTCGATCCGAATCGATTGTCAAACCGATTAAAATCGTTCAAAACCCTTGATCGTAATGAGAACACGACAAATCAGAACCCAGACAGAAGAACATTTCATTGTTTATTACAACAATTCCATCAGATACAAGAATATACAGAGTATGAATGAATAAAATACATTCGATAAATATTAGATATTACAATAAATTACATAGTAGCGGAAAAACAATACAAAACACAACTGAAAGTAATACATGGATACAGAGCTTTCCGAGCATCGTTCCAGCTGTGAATCAGGATCCTGTGAATATTAATCTGCAATACCAAAACTACTAGCTGCCCGTGTCGAAAATAGGGGCACCCAGAGTTTAGGTTAAAACAATAAACTCCAGGTCAGTCATGTGACTGGTGTGAGAACTAAAACAGTTATAAATTCTTATTTTAAAGTTCGGTAAATCAAGGGACCACGCTGTATAACACGGAACAGGTTTTTACCCCAAGAATACCAATGCACAAACAAACAGCGCAATGCTAAATAAAGAACAATGAAGCTATTATAAGACCCAGGTCCCATCACACAATGCAACGCAAGACGGAGGATAGGGTTTTCCCTTATAACAGCCAAAGAATGCTTCATACGTGAAATTTCATCTTTTATTATTACTATAAGTGAAGAAAACAACTTCAATCATAATATATAAATCATAGACGGCATAGTGCCCCATACCATTATGTCGCCATACTAGGTTCTACAAATAAAACCGAATGACACGTATTGGAAAATGGATTCCGTCATGAGTCGAGGCAAGGGGTAAGCTCCTCTCTGATTCGAGACACTCTAGCAAATGTCTCAGGACCCCACTATGATCCTATGGAACCTCCAAGGCCAGTCCTCCCTTACTTTTGAGGATTGGCAATTCCTGAACACACGTTTCCCAGTCCTAACAGACCTAATATCGAGGCGCCTCATTCTAACAACATCACAGGTGAAAAGTGTATAAATGTCGGCCAGTGTAAGCACCGACACCACCCATAGCAAGAAAGAAACGTCGTGCACTCCTTGGGTCCTTATCCCGTTTTTGACTCATACCGGGGTGTGAGGCTCGCGAATTCACGTTATACACAACGCTTGGCCACGTAACCATGCTCTGATCATCTACCACAAGACTTTTCTTAGCAATAGAAGCCTTGATCATATGCCACTGAGGCGTGCCACATAGGCAATTCATGCCATGCGAATGATATCTATCGACATATAATCTCTGAGCTCGTACGTCTCAGAGAAGGGCATTAAGCAAGAGAATAAATTATCCGCCGCCAAACAGATGTATATTTAATAGAAATCAATCACACAGAATAAAATCCAATGTCAGATACACAGTCAATTTACAAGTTCGTTCTGGGTCCGAACAAAACTGGAGGCACTTTCCTCGCTTATCCATCGATCTCCAAGTACGTCTGGACGATCACCAACTGATTCCCTCATCTTGGGTGTACAGCCCAATCAAGATCGTCAGTAATCACCCAAACGATGTGAAGACTTCCGGTCTTCAACCACCGTCTTCATCTTCGACTTATCATCGAATCGGTTATTCAGAATGGGTATAAACCCGGCCTTTCCGAATAACCCGCATATATAATAAACACGTGTTACACAAACACAACATACGCCCCATTCCAATTTAGAATATTCTTTTATTCAACTTTTCACATTCTTAGGGAAAGGTTCCCATTAATTTTATCAAGGATAAATTCTTTGAAATTTATTCTTTAATCTTCCTTTGAATATCATTTCAACCTAGTTGGGATTAGCGAACCACACCGAAGTAATTATTTATTTCATTTCCCAATCCCAACCTATTTATCCCATGGAGCAAAACTGGTAATACCCCATATCTAACACCGCGGTGCTATCGGTAAAACTAATTACCATTTCATGTTCAAATCAAATTACAGATTCAACTATCGCTTGGAGAAAAACTGGTGGTACTTCATTCTCGATCATTTCAATCTAATTAAAGATTCATTAAAACTCCACTTAGTTTTAATCTTTAATTGGGTTAAAGAACCGACGTCATTTAAAACAAGGTTCACGACAAACCCAAAATTCCATTTGATATTAAATACAAGGATCTGAATAGAAAATATATCGGCTTATATTCAATATCAAATTCTAGTTATTTTTAAAACCACTTCAAACCCAATTTATTTATTTAAAAATACTGGATTTTAATTCTAGTTCAAAACTAGTTCATTTTGACAAAAATATATTTTTATCCTTTCAAATAGGGAATTTTTTTCATCTCAGTTCTTTCCAATTCATATATTTTGATTTTACCCAAATTATAGATATTTTTAATAATTTTATCAAGGCCCGTACAGTCAATTTCCAATAACGGTCGTCCAACTGCACTTACAACGACGTTTTCTAAATTTGATTTGGACGTATATCCAAATCCAACCGTTAGATTTCAAATTTCTAATATACATTGGAAAGCTCTTTTCGATACGAACCCAATGGTTCCAGTTTCAAGAGAATCCGACGGTCGGATCTCCCGTAACGTCAATTCGAAGTCAATGGTTGAAATTCTCGAACTGCCGCGGCGCGGCGCGTTCTAATCTGGCCATTTAGTATATATAATATATATATTATATATACTTCGTCGATTTCAATTTTAAGCAAAATTTTATAAATCGTTTTTAATTCGTTTCAAAAAGATTTCAACTTCATATTCAATTTCAAATTGAAATTGAATATTCCATATCATCAATATATATATATTTTCAAAACGTTATATTTTGAAATCACTTCCTTTTCGATATTCAATAAAATCGATATAAATATCGTTCGCATCAAAATGGCGCAGATCTAATCAACACTGCTTTATATATTTCAATAACTTCGTTATTTTATTCAACACATGAATCTATATTTCTTTCAACACTTCACTAATCTCAACAAATGAGTACTGTCAACACGTGACTATTTTTGTTATGTAATATATTTTATAAAATTTTGATAAAGATGTTAATTTTTATTGTTAAAATATTTCGTTCAACATATGAATCTATATATTATTTTTTCAACATATGACTAATCTCAACACATGAGTACTGTCAACACATGAATCTTATTTTACAATATTCTTTATTTTCTCAATTGGAATGAGGCCCAATCAATTACCATATAATGTTAGTTATATGGATTCCATACAACACATGTATATAATAGCAACAATAAATAATCAACCATCATCCAAAGTGTACAACACAACTGTCTGTCAACCTATCGATCGACACACAACTAATTATTGGGACTAGTGTACGTCAAATATCATCCCAATACTTCTGTGGGGTTTCACATCAACAAACACTGAATATTATTTGTGCAGTTGGGCAATGTGTAAAATTAATCATCCCAATCAATATCAGTCAAATCAGTGTACATAAACAAATCGTCTGGTTTGTGAATGTATTTTATTTTATTCACGCACACGTTAAAAATTATATTTTTAACGATAAAATATTTTATTTCAACACATGAATTTCTATTCAGTTCATTTATTCAATAAAATGATATTTTTATTTTTCTAACTTATTTTAGAAAATTTCGGCAGCATAACGGCACGATACTAGAAACGGGACAAGCCCTAGCCTTATCCCCGGTCTAGTAATGGCCTACGCCATACACATATCAATCAAATCAATTCCATTTCACACACCAAATTCAAACAAATAATCTAATAAATTTCACAATCAAACAAACAAGTCCATGGTCTGTGGACGAGTGTGTCGGGTGCTACTAAACACCGTCTGCATCCTAGTATATATTTCTAACTAGGAAATAAAATTTAAATTGAGAAGTTCTCACCAAAAGCACATCCAAACGCCATGACTCTTCCTATATAGGAAATCTTCATCGTGCTGGCCCTTTCTCACTTTCGTCTTCCGTATTCACTACACATATAAAAATCACATTTTTATATTCGCCTCTTCATTATAAAAATCAAATTTTTATCTTCATTACCTTATAAAAATCATGTTTTTCTCTCGCCATTTTCTATATAAAGATTTCGCCTTTTCAAATATAAAGATTTCGCCTTTTCAAATATAATGATTTCGCCTTTTCAATATTAAAGATTGAATTTTTATTATCATAACTATATAAAAATTATATTTTTATATTTCTACTTAAGTAAAAAACATATTTTTATTATGCCACTAGTATAAAAATTATATTTTTATTAGCGCCACTATATAAAGATCATATTTATATTATCCTACATCAATGAAAATCCTATTTTTATTTCACTTTCATACATACAAAAATCGCTCCTTTATTTTCAATGTATCACATATAAAAAATCACTCCTTTATTTCAATGTATCACATATAAAAATCGCTCTTTTATATTCGAAATCAAATATTTACCTTGCTATATATAAATCTGAATTTTAAAAACTGATTTTAAACATTAAAAACTGAATTTATACATTAAAAGAAAATCACCATGTTCCGATCATCGAAGGCGTCGCTGGAGGTGCCCGCGGTGACAACAGCTCGACCGGGGGGTGGGGGGAGGGGAGAAGAGTCTTTGCCGAGGTGTTGGAGTGGTTTAGCGAGGGGGGTCTTCACTGTCGCGCGTTCAACAGAGGAGGGAGGAGGTTGAGAAGGCGGAACGGTCAGTGAAGAAGGGGGGCGACGGCGATTTGCGGCGGCGGTAGGTGGAGGATGGAAGGGCGGTTTCGTGGGTGTTAAAATCAAGAGGTGAAAGAGGGAGACGCGGAGGGGGGTCTGGGGACGACGGCGGTGAGCCACGGTCGGCGGCGATCCACGATAGGGGGGCGACGGGTTTTAGCTAGGGTTTTTTTTATTTTTTTATTTCAAGTTCTGACGTGGAAGGGAAAAGGAGAAGGGGGGTTATATTTATTTTATATTTAATTCCTTAAAGTTGACTTTTTGTTTGAATCCTGAATCGATCCCAACGACTGTCGTCCCTAGCATTTTATCCCCATTCCGAACACAATGGGATATGTATCGTAGGTTGATTCGATCGTTACGATCAGTTTCCATTGAATTTAAATTTAAATCATTATACTGAATTTTAAACGTACATTTCAAATTACCGGGGTCACATACGGACTCGAAAAATTCCAGAAAATTTTTTCTAGCTTCGTATTGACGATACGGTCCTAACAAAACTATTTCCGTCAAATTCTGAGACCGTTTGAAAAATGGCCATTTTTCAGTCGATTAAAATCAACTAAAATTGGTCAAACGTGTTTTCCGTTACCACGTTCACATATTGATTCGAAAAATTATGAAAATTGGAATCTAGCAATCTCTTGACATCACGGATCCAACAAAAGTGGTTTCGTCAAAATCCGAGGTCATTTACAAAATTTCCATTTTTAAGGGCCAGAATTCCATAGCGACTATTCTGAATTTTCAACTGGGCGTATCTCTTGATTCCCGCTATGAAATTTCGATTTTTCGGATTCGTTGGGAAGATATTCTCAATTAGATTCTAATATTTTTGGTTTCGCTGAAATCAGGTTTATTTTGAATCCTGTACATTCATTTGAAGTTTGAAATCGAATTTTCGAACTACCGCGCCATTTTCAATTCCTTTTATAATTATAAATAAATATTTATATCTAACGACGATCTATATAAATATACATGTTCTAGTTATATTAAAAATAAATTTTTCGTTGTTATTATTTATAATAATCCATTTTAAATATTCAAAATTCATTAAAATCGCCAAAATAAAAATTTTAAACTGGCTCAGAATTTGCGGGTTGTTACAACTTATAGGGAAGAATGTCTGATAGATTATATAAATGGATCGCGTAAGTTGATCTCTACAAACATATTTACGTTTGGTGGCGGAGAAATTCGTTTCTCTTAGCTGTATACCCGTGATATGTTTGGGGAAATCAATTTGTGATTTGGCGGGTATGACAATATGACATTCAAAGTGAATGAAGATCAAAAGTGTAACAACTCGGAAAATCAGAACCAATTTAAAATTTTTATTTTGGCTATGTTAATGAATTTTGAATAGTTAAAATAATTTATTTTAAATACTAACGATTTAAAATTTTATTTAAATCAAAGTTTGAATGAATACATTTATTTTAATTTTATAAGGAGTTAGAAATAGAGCGGTAGTTTGAAAATTTGACTTTAAACTTTGACTGAATGTACAAGATTCAAAATAAATCGGATTTCAGTAAAACCAAAAATATTTAAATCTGTTTAATTATATCTTTCTAACGGATCTGAAAAATTGAAATTTCGTAGTGGGAATAAAAAGTTATGGCCAATTGAATATTCAGAATAGTCGCTATGGAATTTAATATAATATATAGCCCGTATAAATGGCCATTTTATAAATGGCCTCGGTTTTTGACAAAACCATTTTAGTCGGATTCGGAATGTCAAATTATTGCTAAGTTTAATTTTCTATAATTTTTGGAATTAATATGTGAGCGTGGTAAATTAAACTGCGTTCGATAATTTCTATCGAATTTAATCGACTGTTAAAAGGGTCATTTTTCAAATGGTCTTCAAATTCGATAAAATTAATTTTGTTAGGACCGTATCGTCAAAACATAGCTAGATTTTTTTTTCGGGAATTTTTGGAGCCCGTATGTGGCCCCGGTAAATTTAAATGTACGATCAAAATTAAATATATAAATGATTTATATTTTAAATTGAGGAAAACGGACTGAAAACGATCGATTGGGCTGACGGGACCTAGCCCATTATGTCCGTAACAGGGGCATTTGGGTAGGAACAACTCTCGTTTGGCTGAATTTGGAGCTATTGAGGATTAATGGGTTCATTTGCAAAACCAGAAATTAAATGTTATTTTATTATAAATATACATTAACAAACCCTAATACACTATACATTAGCCGCTGCTCTTCCCTGTCAATGGCCAGAAACGTTCTTCCCTTCCATCACTAATTTCCTTCAATCCACACTATTAAACTTCCCACTCCTTTAGACATTATTGTAAAGAATTTCATAAGCTTCAATTTCATACGGGGTTGATCAAAAACAGTGTTGTATTGGGATCAAATTTGCACCCCGAAGTTAGCGGCGCCGCACCTCCTTGGTGCGACCGAACGCCGCTGCGTGGGGTCCACTCTGGGCACCTCCTGCTCCTCTTCGACGTTGTGGTGTTGGAGCGTCGAGACACTGAGAGGTTGGATCGAAAATTGGAACCCTAGTATTGAACAAAACTGGAAACTTGAGGCCATGTTTTCAGAAGGAAGAAGAAAGGGTATTTTCTAATTTAATTAATTAATTAATTCAAATTATTACTTACATAAATAAATTCATATCTTACTCAAACGAATTCAGAATTGGACGATTTTAGAACCGTTGGGATCGTGAATTCGAGATCTACATTTCTGGACAAACTAGAACGAATTCAGAGCAAATCAGATTTTGGGAAAATTTCAATTATGAATTATGCAAAATTAAAAAACACTGTGAGAATTATATTTTTTATATAATTAAAATTAATTAATTATGATTGTGTCATTTCCAATACGCTGTTAAATTCTATTCATTGTTATACGTGATTTGATATGGGATGGATGTTGTTGTGTAGATATGTTAATTTGATCATTTTTTTCAAAATAGAATAGATGAATCAAAATTGACATTTTTGTCAAAATAAATTAGTTGAATCAAAATATCATTTTTGTGGAAACAAAATGGTTGAAACAAAAATATCAATTTTTGTTGAAACAAATTAGTTGAATCAAAATATCATTTTTGTGGAAATAAAATGGTTGAAACTAAAATAACATTTTTTGTTGAAATAATTTAGTTGAATCAAAATATCATTTTTGTGGAAATAAAATGGTTGAAACAAAAATATCAATTTTTGTTGAAACAAATTAGTTGAATCAAAATATCATTTTTGTGAAAATAAAATGGTTGAAACAAAAATATCAATTTTTGTTGAAACAAATTAGTTGAATCAAAATATCATTTTGTGGAAACAAAATGGTTGAAAAAATTATCAATTTTTGTTGAAACAAATTATTTGAATCAAAATATCATTATTGTGGAAATAAAATGGTTGAAACAAAAATATCAATTTTTGTTGAAACAAATTAGTTGAATCAAAATATCATTTTTGTTGTAACAAAATAGTTGAAATAAATAGGACATTTTTGTTGAAACAAAATAGTTGAAATAAAAAGGACATTTTTGTTGAAACAAAATAGTTGAAATAAAAAGGACATTTTTTTTGTTGAAATAAAAAAGACATTTTTATTGAAACAAAATAGTTGAAATAAGAAGGGGATTTTCATTGAAATAAAATAGTTAAAACAAAAATTAACATTTTGATTGAAATAAAATTGTCAAAACAAAAATTAACATTTTTATTGAAATATAAAGTGTCAAAACAAGAATATATTTTTTGTTGAGTAGATTTGTGACAAAATAAAAAATTATCATTTTATTGTATTAGAAGTGAGAGTATAAAATTATTCATTTTTGTTGAAAGTGGGATCGTCAACAAAAATTAATGAATCACTTTTATTCATTTTGTTAAATTAGAGTTGTTAACAATATGAATTATCACTTTTATTCGTTTTATTACAATTAGAGTTGTTACAATATGAATTATCACTTTTATTCATTTTTTTAATTAGAATCATTAAAATTATGAATTATCACTTTTATTCATTTTGTTAAATTAGAATTGTTAAAAATATGAATTATCACTTTTATTCATTTTGTTAAATTCGAATTGTTAAAAATATGAATTATCACTTTTATTCATTTTTTTTAAATTAGAATTGTTAAAAATATGATATCATTTTATTCATTTTGTTGAAATAGAATTGTTAAAGAATGAAGTCATCACTTTTATTCATTTTGTTGAAATAGAATTGTCAACAAAAATGAAAGAAGCATTTTTATGCATTTTGTTGAAATAGATTTTCAACAAAAATGAATGGAACTTTTTAATCATTTTGTCGAAATAGAATTGTCAACAAAAATGACCAAATCCTTTTTTTCATTTGTTGAAATATAATTGTCAACAAAAATGAATGAATCATTTTTATTCATTTTGTTAAAATAGAATTGTTATAAAAATTAAGTCATCACTTTTATTCATTTTGTTTAAATAGAATTGTCAACAAAAATGAAATAATCATTTTTATGCATTTTGTTGAAATAGAATTGCCAACAAAAATGAAAATATCATTTTATTCGTTTTGTTGAAATAGAATTGTTAACAAAATGAAGTCATCACATTTATTCATTTTGTTGAAATAGAATTGTCAACAAAAATGAAAGAATCATTTTTATGCATTTTGTTGAAATAGAATTGTCAACAAAAATGAACGGAACTTTTTAATCATTTTGTTGAAATAGAATTATCAACAAAAATGAATGAATCCTTTTTATTCATTTTGTGGAAATAGAATTGTCAACAAAAATTGTTAACAAAATGAAGTCATCACTTTTATTTATTTTGTTGAAATAGAATTGTCAACAAAAATTGAATGAATCATTTTTATTCATTTTGTTGAAATAGAATTTCCAACAAAAATGAAAGAATCATTTTATGCATTTTGTTAAAATAGAATTGTCAACAAAAATGAGAGATTCATTTTTAATCATTTTGTTGAAGTGAAATTGACAACAAAATAGAAATATCATTTTTATTTGTGTTGTTGAAATAGAATGGTCGACAAAATAAAAATATCAATTATTGTTAGAATCAGAATTTGTATGCAAGTTAAAGTGACATTTTTATTGTCGATTTATACAATAGAATTTGTATGCAAATGAAAGTGACATTTTTATTATCGAATATACATTAGAATTTGTATGCAAATTAAAGAGATATTTTCATTGTTAAGTTGTACATTAGAATTTGTATGCCAATTAAAATAAACATTTTTATGTGGCATGTTATACATTGAAACTATATACAAATAAAAATATTTATTTTATTTGTTAAAGTTAAAAATAAAAATTGCATACAAATAATGAAAAAAAAGGTTATCATTTTATTTGACATTATAAACATGTAGATATGTTATGCAAATAAAACATGCTTTTATTTGGCATGTTAAACATGTTAGTGGAATCGTCAAATGATTTATATATATATATATATATATATATATATATATATATATATATATATTAAAACTAAACGAATAGAGCGCAGTAGTTCGCGTTTAAGAATCATAACTTTAAACGATTATATCGAAAGATCCGACCGTCGGATTTTCCCAAAACTGGAACCGTTAGGTCCGCTTTGGAAATATCTTTCCAACGATACAAATTTTTTTAAATCCAATGGTTAGATTTCGAGAAATATATAAACCAAAATTGGAAAAAAAAACAGCGCCAGGGCCTCCTATTGACCTGAAGCGTCGTTAAATTAAATTGCGCTATTTTATATAAATAAAAATAGCGATAAATCGTTATAAAATAATATTAACGATATGAAATTATTTAAATTATGTATATGCGAGAATTATTTGAAAAGACCAAGTTTAGTCTCATTTCAAATAGTTATACAACGATTTAAATCGAAGATATTGAAGACGGTGATTGAAGGCCGGCGATCTTCACATCGAATGGACGACTACTGATGCCCCGCATTGGGTAGCTCCCACTAAAGGGTTAAAGTGGTAGTTGTTCGGATGTACTTGTTGATTGTCCGGATAAGCGAGCACTTCTCTTCCGTATTGGACATACGGGATGAGGAATAAGGTGTCTCCGGTTTCGTTCAGACCCAGAACGGACTTGTAAATGGATGTGTGTCTGACATTGGATTTCATTCCATGTAAATTGATTTCTATTTTATATATATCTGTTTGGTGGAAAGAATTATTCTCTTGCTTAACACCCTTCTCTGAGACGCATGAGCTCGAAGGTTATATATTGATAGTTATTGATCGCATGGCGTGAATTGTCAATGTGGCATGCCAAGATGCAAATGATCGAGGCTTTTGTTGAAAAGCGAGGCTTGTGGTTGATGATCAAAGCACGGCCTGTTTAGGCATAGCTTTGTGCATAGCGTTACTTCGCGAGCCTCACACCCTGGTAAGAGTCAGAAACGGGATAAGGGAACGTAGAGAGTGCACACGTTTCTTTCTAACTAGAAGTGGTGTCATGGTATGGAGCCTAGACATTTTTACTTATGTGGATGATGGATTACGAGGCTCAGTTATATTGGTCGATAGTGGCCAATTGATAGGTTCAATAGGACCGGGAAGCGTGTGTTCAGGAATTGCCAATCCACTAAAGTATTTATTGACCGGCCCTGCAGGATCCAAGGGTTCGCCAGCGTCCGAATCTTGAGACATTTGCCAAAGTGTCTCGAATCGGTAAGGAGATCGTCCCTAGCCTTGACCCATGATGGAAACCCAAATTTCCAATACGACATTACGGTTTTGATTGTAAACCTATGTCTACTATGTCGTCTAGGATTGATACATTTGCTTTGAAAGTATTTTAAAACTGATTAGACACAAATAATAATATTAAATATTATTTTATATGTGTCAAGCATGTTTAATCATTATAAGGTAAAACTCTATCCTTCGGTTTGCGTTGCATTATGTGATGGGACTTGAGTCTTATAATGATTTCATTTTTCTAACAAGCATTGCGTTGTTTTGAATAAAAATTTGTTTAATTTATGCACTGGCAATCCAATGGAGTAAACCCGTTCTGTGTTAGCGATGTGGTCCTGTGATTAGCCATATTGTTACATAAGTTAGGAAAGATTTCTCATATCAGTCCCATGACTGACGCGTAGTTTGTTTCACTTTGCAAACTCGATGCCCTCTTTTTCACATGGGCAGCCAAGTGACAGGTCCAGGTTATTTTGGACATGTTCTGGATTGGAGTATGCTTATGGATGGAAGACAAAGATCATTTTTACCTTTTATTTCTACTTTAAGACATTTAGACATCATTTATCTATGTTGTACTTGATGGTGTTTTAGGCCTATTTCTTTTCGCTGAGACTTTTGTACGCTGAGTTGTATCTTGTAACTGTGCCACTCTGATGTTCTGATATTATGATGTTGATGACATTTCTATTTTCCGTTGTTATAATTTATGTGTTATGTTGTTATCTGAGATCTGAAGTTGTTGTAAATACGTTATATTCCAATGATTATCCTTGCTTTCGTAATACGGAAGTTTGGGGTCATCATGGTTGGTATTAGAGCTAAAGGTTAACCTTTGCTTTGGAGTATAACATATTTAAAACAATTCGTCTAGATAGAATCAGCAGTATTCTAAGGCGAGTAGCTCATTAGAGATAGAATAATTAATGTTCTAGAATGAGCACAGCAGAATAACACACCATAATCAGTCATCGTCATTTTTCCATATATCATTTACTCTTACCATCCCTTAAAAATTATCATTTTTGTTAGTCTGACTCTTTCCTTGATGGTACAGAACTGACTGAAAATGAGTACAAGATCGAGAGCCCGAGCAGAGGCGGAGCCAGAGGACCAGGAAGGAATGAAACCCCCATTGTCCAAGATCGGCCCAATCCTGAGGCTGTAGCACCACCACCACCTCCACCCCCACAGCCTTTTGACCTGGACAAGGTAGCTAAGAAGTTCAGAAATTTGGGTGGCGTGTCGTTCACAAGCCGAGAGTCAATGATGGAAGCTCAAACATGGCCTAAGACATCTAAGAAGATATTTGGAGGCTTGGAACTTGAAGACCACCGTAAGCGATTCATGGCATCGTGGCTATTGAAGGATGAGGCTCAGAATTGGTAGGAGACTGTTATAATTGAAGGTACTGAGGACGACATGTATTGGACAAAATTCAAGGAGCTCTTTAACGGGAAATTCATTCCTCGGTAAGAAGTCGAGCGTCTTCACGAGTGGTTTGCTAACTTGCAAAGATAAGACTGTTTCTAAGTATATGCGGAAATTTGAAGAGCTTTCACGATATGCTCCTGAATTAATTTAGAACCCATTCTAGGAGAATAAGAGATTCATTAATGGCCTTTCAAGGAAGTATCTTAACAGAGTGATGGCACATATTAAGCTTCCATTTAACGAGGTGGATGAGATGGTTTGTTGATATGAATAAAATGACAAGAATTCTCAGCAAGATAGGGAGAAGAATCAAAATAACAACAAGAGGAAGCAGTCTGACAAGAAGCCGGAGGCAAGCAACTCTTCAACCGCTAAGCCTCAAGGAAGTAAAAAAACCAAAGTCAGGTGCTTTAACTGCCAGAAGATGGGACACTTTGATTACGAATGCAGAGCCCCAAAAAGGGCAAGGAGGAATGAGTCAGGCCCAGCCAGAATTCTCGCGGTACCAGGAAATGCTTTAATTACCACAAGCCAGGGCATCTTATCAAGAATTGTCCACTACTGAAGAAATCTGAGGTGGCTCATGTACACGATGGGGCAGCCGCACTAACTTCTTCCGAGGAAGCAAGTAAACCAGATGTTTTAGGAGGTACCCTTACTATTAAGAACATTCCTATTACAGTATTGTTTAATACTTGTGCATCGCGAAGTTTCATTTCTAGTGACTCAATTAAGATGTTAAAACTGAAACCAAGAAATCTTAAAGAATCGATTAGAGCCCATAGTCCGATAGGAGGTTCTCTTATTCTCGATCAGTATTGTAGAGTGCCTATTTCTTATTCTTACTTCCAGTTCCCTTTTGACTTGATCGTTATGAATTTTTCCGGATATGATATCATACTTGGACTGGATTGGATAACAAAGTAAGAGGCTGAGGTACTATGCGCCGAAAGAATAGTCAAAATTAAAACCAAATTTGGAGATATTATTGTTATACCATGCCACGACTCAGCAACTGATAAGAAAGAATCCTGGTCTTCTCCAGAAGTTACTCCTGCTTCTATTGAGGATATTCCTATCGTCAAAAATTATACGGATGTGTTTGAAGAAGTTGATAGCTTACATCCACGTTGTAACAAACCGGATTTTTAGGGACTTTGGTTATCGACATAAGCTCGATGTCGATAACCAAAACATCGAAAAATCCCGGTAATTAATGTAAGAAATTAGAAGGTAAGAACAGATAAGATAGAAACTTAGAATAGAAGAAGAAGAAGAACACAACATCAGAGTAACACGAACCTCACAGCGGAACGAATAACATATAATAGATAACATAACTTTGAAATATAACAGTTATGTACACAATAGCACTTATCAGAGTACAGCACTTACAACACAGCGGAAATAACTATAGCTATATGATCTTGAAGCCTCCTGCTCCAAGCTCTCCAAGTATATCTGTAAAATCCTGACTACTTGACTGCCCGTACAAAATTGGACACCCAAGAGTTTAGGGAAAACAACAAAGTAAACTCCGGGTCAGTCATGGGACTGGTGTGAGTAAAACAGTTTAAACAGTTATATGAACAAGTAAAAGATATCTCATAAGACCACGCCACAGAACGGAACGGGTTTTTCCCTTATGAGAATCCAAAATATCTTTATATCAAAAACCTTTTGATATTATAATAATGTCTATGTACAAATAGATATCAACTAGCAGAAACGCTTTCATCTCACGTTCTACATATATAGTATACAATCAAAATCGCAAGCACGTATTGGATAATGGATTTCCAACTATGACAAGGTATGGAACCACCTTCCGATCAGTGTACTCTAGGAACAATACACTGGAGTTCAACAAGAACATCTTGTAACTCAGCCACACATGACCGACCACTCATTTTGCTTGAGTGTATCGAATGTATATCACCAACGGTTGGGATCAGCAACCGTTCCCGTATATATATGGGACAGCATTGATAGATTTAAGAAACAAATGAATATTCTCTAGATAGGTGATTATACACCCTACTTCGGTGTGACCGACTTAGCCATGCTGCCTACCCGATTTCTGTCATTTACCGGTTGATGAGGCTAGAAGCTACGCTTTATCATTACATCAGATTCACTTCGAATGCCACATTGTCAGATCCATCGAAAATCACTAATTGGCATCTACAACAGTACGTTACGTGTTAGCTAAAGAAGTTTCCTTCTCCGCTTCCACTCTTGGTAAAGTTGAAGAAATCAATGTACATGACCTTTCTGGAAATACTCTGTTAGACATTCATCAACACAAGTCATCCTCATTCACTTAGAATGTCACATCGTCATACCCGCCAAATCACAAATTGATTTATCCAAAAGTAACACGGGTATACAGCTTAGAGAAATGAATTCCTCCACCACTAAACGTGAATACGTTTGAACAGATCAACTTACGCGATCCATTGGATATACTCTGTCAGACCTTCGTCCATACAAGTTGTCCTGGGACTGGACAAACCGAAGGCACTATTCAGTATATCCATCTTAGTCACTGTTATCTAAGACTTATACAACAGCCCTTGCATTTTACTCCATCTTCAATTATCTTTGGCATATGATTCTCAATGCTTATGCCAATACAGAGTGGTTCTTTGGATAATAATCCAACCGGTCTCTCCATATTAACAACGTTAAAATGGTCAAAACTTCGATAGTCTGTAATTTAACCATCAAAGAAAAACATGTGTGCAAACAACGATATTATTTCCAGATGGAAATTATATCGGTAAATCATCAACATATATCTATATATATATTCACATTGCCTTATTTTCTATGTTTAGAAAATATATGTTATTAACACTGGAAAACGTTTTCCATTTGCTTATTTACAAATCACTACTCTTCCCCAACTATCAGTCCCTGACTGTGAACTAGTATGACAACAATTCCCTAAGTATAAATCCCGAAGGCCGAAACCAATATCAGATAGACACTTAGAAAACCATTCAATTTACTAATCTCTAGTCAGTTCTAATTTTACTTATCTCTATTTGATTAACTCTGATTGATTAACTCTAACTGGTCAACTTTAATTAATTAACTCTAACTGGTTTTACTTGGTTTGACTAACTCCATTTATTAACTCGACTGACAAATTCAACTCGATTAACTGAACTAATCACTTTGATTAACTTGACAAATTCACTTTGGTTAACTTAACCAATTCACTTAACTAATTCACTTAGTTTAACTTAACTAATTCACTTTGATAAATCTAACTATTCACTTAACTCCTATCGAATAAACTATATTCGATAACTCCTCTAACTCTACTCGAATAAACTATATTCGATTAACTCCTTTAATCTATTCGATTTGATAACTCCCCTTTTCGAATAACCAATATTCGATTAACTCACTTCGAATAACCAATATTCGACTACTCACTTCGAATAACTAATAATTGATAACTCCTTCGAATAAACTATATTCGATAATCTCCTCTCGAATAACTAGATTCGATTAACTTAACTTATTTAACTTAACTTGATTAACCCCTATCGAATAACTAGATTTGGTTAACTTAACTTATTTAACTCATCTTGATTAACTCCTATCGAATAACTAGATTCGATTTAACTCCTTTCGCTTGACTCTAGATCACAACGATCACAATGGTTACGCCTGATTCCCTTAGGCAACATCCGACCGCCTTAGGCTATTCACAGCCCTGCGAATTACGCTAGTAGTCGTACGAGATGGCAACTTATCCTGAATACTATGTTTGACTAACTCTGTCTCAAATAACTATATTTGATTAACTCTAGTTCGTTTTAACTCTAATCGATTAACTCTAACTCGATCAACTCGACTTGATTAACTCGACTTACTTAACTCAACTGGTTAACTTGACTTACTTAACTCACTGGTTAACTTGACTTACTTAACTCACTGGTTAACTTGACTTAATTAACCCAACTGGTTAACTTGACTTACTTAACTCACTGGTTAACTTGACTTACTTAACCCAACTGGTTAACTTGACTTACTTAACTCACTGGTTAACTTGACTTACTTAACTCACTGGTTAACTTGACTTACATAACCCAACTGGTTAACTCTACTGAACTGGTTAACTCTACTGAACTGGTTAACTCTACTGAACTAGTTAACTCTATTCAACTAACTCGACTCGACTAACCCCTTTCGAATAGCCTATTCGTTTTACTAACTTTCGAATACCATATTCGATTTACTCCCTTTGAATACCATATTCGATTTAACTCCTTTCGAATACCATATTCGATTTACTTTATTCACTTTATAAAGATTTTCTTTTTAACAACGTTTTATTCATTTGAAAAGATTTACTTTTAAATAATGGTTCTACACTTTAAAAATGATTTACTTTTAATAACGTTTTCCTCTTTATACGGTTTCTACTTTATACATTTTCCCTTTTTATAACGTTTCCTTTTCAATTCTATTTGTAAGTGGTTTACAAATATTTCCTTTTCAAATTTATTCTTGAAATATTCTAACTCCTTAAATTCCCGGAAAATTCGCCATAACCTCCTTTGTACCGGAAGCATCGGGAAAATCCCCAAACCCGCCACACAGGCCTTTCCATTCAAAAAAAGAAAAAAAATGGTTTGAAATTATTTCCATTCTAAATATCTCCTATTTATAAATATTTCAATTTATAAATATTTCCTATTTATAAATATTCCAATTTATAAATATCTCTAATTTCAATATCACTTTGAAAATCTCCTTATCAACATTTTGGTATGTTATGGTATTCAATCATACCAAATCACGATGTTCAATATCGTCCAAGCACATATAATCGCCCACAGATTTTATATCACATCATATAACAATATATGAAAAACAATAAAATAACTATTGAGGAATCCAGTCGGATTCCTCCAACCTGTTTCCCTGCATCCACAGATGTTACACAATATGATTATCATCACTTTTAGTTCAATATACATTATTCTGATAGCAGAATCAATATATAAATATTTAACGGTTTATATATATATATATATATTTATATATATATAAAATTTTCACTAACTGACTAGCAGTTCAATCAATCAACCAACACACAGCAATCAACAGATGATTAACAGTTCTAAAAATACATTATAAAAATATAACTGTTCAGAGTTAGTGAGTTTTACTCACATTTGTAGTTCATCGTTAAAGGACGATAAACTGTTATTTGATTTGAATCAAACAATTTATTTTGCTGTAAATTCATACGAGCTCCACTCCACTCCCGGTCAGTCTCATTGTGTAGTGTCCGTCCATACGATCCCAACATAAGTTACGGTTCGTGATTCTGATTTCATATGAATAAGATACGAATTTTAGAAGTTAACACTATTTAAAACTAAATAAAACTTTAAGATTTAATCCCTTTTGGGCCTCACCCCATTGTAAAATTCCTCGGCCCATTTACACGATACCAGCCCACCAAATTATTAGAACCCGCACCCATCTTGACAGCCTTTTTCCCCAAATTCCAGTTTGTGATTTCCAGTATTCCTCTCATCACAACCGATCTTCTAAAAATCCAAGCACCAAACATACTTCTTTTAAAATCAAACCAACACCATTAAAATTCTCCTCTCGAGCCTCTCCATCTACCCTTACCCAGACTGTACAACTCGATCACTCTCCTCGCTCGCGACCTGTAGCTTCCGCCGGACTTCAGTGACAGCAATCATCACTTTCATTGATCGAATACCCCTAATCACTCACGGTAGATGCTAAATGCGACTAGAGACCCAAAAACGAACTCAGAATGACCTACTTCTTCTTCGATTACACAAACAGTTAAACCCTAGAACCACCATGAAGAAAATTGCAACCCAACAAATTAACGTGGAACTCCACAATGGTAATTTAAGTTTGAAGAGCAGGGTTTCAGGAGTCCAAAAACACTAGGTTTGGATTTAATAAATTTTTATTTGATTTGTGGAGGATTTTTTCAAGCTCATGCTTTTCTGAAAAATGAGGAACACTGGCGGCGCTTGTTTCTGTTGACTTTCGGGGGAAATGATTTAGGGTTTAGTGTGTTAGGGTAGTGGTATTTATAAGGGTTGGGATTTTAGATATTTTATTTTGATTATTAAATTCATTTATAATCAACTTCAGTTTTATATTGTCCTTTAAAATTCCTGTAATCACACATGATACCCAAAAATCACCAAACTGGACATGCAGCTACAGTTCGACATTACGGTCCCAACAAAACTGGTTTCGTCGAATTCCGACTCTTTATGCTCACACAGCGTATTTTTAACCGTCGAAATACTGACTGTTTCTCACTCTAAAAATCCGTACGGCCACACAATGACTCTAAAAATCACGAAACTGGAAATCTAACAACTATTTGATACTGCGGATCCAACAAAACTGGTTTCGTCGGATTCCGACTTCGTTTGCAAAACCGGCTATTTTTAAAGCTCTGAATGACCCATTTAAATACATAAATATATTTAAATATAATTAAATTAAATATAAATAAATCTATATTATCGTATATATTCACAGTGGAATACCATACAGCTCCAGTATATCTCTTACTGAATTTATAGCTTGATATTTAAATCCTGATTAAATCGATATTCGATTTATAATGAAATTCCTTTTTAAAATATAAATAATTCCTTTATAAATTATAAAGGAATTCTATAGTGACTTTTTCTAAAATTTGATTTGGACATATCTTGAAATCTACATAACGAAATCCCGATATTTCTCTCCACTAGAAAGATATACTCCACCAGCTCCACACGTTTCTTGTTTCACAGAAATCCGGCTTAAAACGAATCCTGTACATTCAGCTGAAGTTCAAATCGCCAAATCGCGAACTGCAGCGCCATTTCAAGCTCGATTTTAATTATAATATAATTATACGTTCAAACTGTCGTCGATTGAATACATTCGTCAATATAATTCAACTCTAAGCTGAATTAAATCTAAGGGACGACCCCGTTCACAGAATTTTGTGATTTCCAATATTTTTGATTATTTATGAATTAAATATGTTATTTAATTCGATTAAATATTCCATATTATTTAATTAACGACGATTAAATTCCCTATATCACTATTTTAAACAATTAAATAAATTAATTATACCCTTGGAAAATGCGGGTCATTACACACGTAGAAATCGACTTCAGGATTGACTTAGTTCCGAATGCAAGGCCAGTTCTGCATCCTATTCGGAGAATGACGCTGAAAGAAAAGGAAGAGCTGAGCAATCAAACTAAGCAGCTTTTGTGGAAAGGTCTGATCAGGCCTAGCTTCTCAAATTGGGGTGCACCAGTGGTGTTTGTCCCAAAGTTAGACGGTACTCTCAGACTATGTGTGGATTACCATGACCTCAATAAGAAAACGTTGAAAAACAAATATCCATTGCCGCATATTAATGATCTGTTAGACGGCTTGAATGGAGCGCAAGTATTCTCTAGGATGGACCTAGCTACTGATTTCCACCAATTGCGCATTGTCGAAGAATGTGTTCCTTTGACAGCTTTCAGAGGGCCAGACTTATTCTATGAATGGCTAGTAATGTCGTTCGTCTTATGTAACGCTCCTGCTTACTTTGTTGATCTGATGAACAGAGTCTTCTACGATGTCTTGTATAAATTCGTGCTGGTTTTCATTGATGACATCTTAATCTTCTCTAAATCCACTACTGAACATCAACAGCATATGAAAGAAGTTTTGGAAATCCTGAGAAAGAATGTGTTAAAAGCCAAATTCTCTAAATGCATATTCTGACAAGAAGAAGTGAAATTCCTTGGTCATGTTGTATCGAAGAAAGGCATTTCAGTAAACCCAGGAAAGATCTCTGTCATTCAAGATTGGAAGCAACCTAGCACTCCTACAGAAGTCAGAAGTTTCCTAGGATTGGCTGGCTATTATCAGAAATTCATTAAAGATTTTTTGAAGTTATCTTGTATACTGACGAAGATGACTAAGAAGCATACAAAGTTTAATTGGACATATGAATGTGAGGCAGCCTTCCAAGAGCTGAAATTGAGGTTGTTAACTGCTCCCGTGTTGATTGATGGCAACCAAGATTTGACAGTCTATATTGATGCTTCTATTGAAGGTATTGGTGCAGTGTTAATGCAAAGAGGCAAAGTAGTTGCTTATGCTAGCCGTTAGTTGAAACTGCATGAGAAGATATACCCCACTCATGATCTTGATTTGATGGCCATCGTGTTTGCTTTAAAGATATGGAGGCACTATCTTTTGGGTGAGAAGTTCGAATTATATACAGATCATAAATCTTTGATATATCTGTTCACCCAAAAGGACTTGAATTTGAGGCAGCAACGTTGGTTAGAATTTCTTTCAGCCTATGATCTGGACATCTTACATACTCCAGGGAAAGCCAATGTTGTAGCTGATGCGCTCAGCAGCAAGAATGCAGCCAGCGCCAATCTTATCATCGTCAGTCTTATCATACACCTTCATTAACTGATAAGATCTCTTCTCTTCAGAAAAATGATAAGTTTATTCAGATGATTAGCGAGCGAGTTCGAAAGGGCGAAGCTTCAAGCTTCCAAATTGACAGCAAGGGGACTCTTAGATTGCAAGGGCGAATCTTTGTGCCAGATATCCCTGAGCTCAAAAGAGAAGTTATAGATGAATGTCATTAATATAAACTCCGCATCCGTCCAGGAGTAAGAAAAATGTATCACAATCTTAAGCGCACATTCTGGTTGAAGGCGATGAAGAGAGACATTTCCATATATGTTGGCAGATGTTCCACTTGTCAACAAGTCAAAAGCGATCAACAGAATCTTGTAGGATTGTTGCAACCACTAGAGGTTCCAAGTTGGAAGTGGGACCAAATTTCTATGGATTTCATTGATGGCTCGCCCCGAACCAGAAAAGGCAATGACAGTATATGGGTGATTGTAGATCGTTTCACGAAGACCGCCCATTTTATTCCTGTCAGTTCTAATAGAACAGCTCGAAGTCTAGCGCAGCTTTATTTCAGAAAGATTTACGGACTACATGGAGTTCCCAGTAGCATTGTTAGTGATTGTGATCTGATATTTTGCTAGTAAATTCTGGGAAGCATTCCAAGAAGAGCTAGGGACAAAGTTGAATTTGAGCATCGGTTAACATCCTCAGACAGACGGCCAGACTGAGACGGTAAACCGTATACTTGAAGACTTGTTGCAGGCCTGCAGTATTGATTTTGGCGGGTCATGGGAAGATCACTTGAATTTGGTTGAGTTCTCTTATAATAATAGTTACTAAGCAAGCTTGCATATGTCACCATTTGAAGCATTATATGGCAGGCCATGCAGATCTCCAGCATGTTGGGTGGACCCAGGCAATCGATTAGTATTGGGTCCCGACATGATTTGTGAAGCTTCAGATAAAGTCGATTTCATTAAGAAGCGACTACTGATTGCTCAGAGCCGATAGAAGAGCTATGCAGATTCACGAAGAAGGGATTTGGAATTCTCTGTTGGTGATTATGTGTACTTAAGGGTTTCCCCATGGAGAGGAGTAGTTCGTTTTGGGAAGACTGGGAAGTTTGCGCCGAGATCCATTGGTCCATTTCCTATTCTCGAAAGAATTGGAAGCCTCGCTTATAGGTTGCAATTGCCTGACTGGTTGCTAGGAGTGCATGATGTATTCCATGTATCTCAACTCCGGAAGCATGTACATGATCCATACTTGGTTGTGGAGGAAGTAGCACAAAAAGTTTTGGAGATTACCCCGAGCTTAGCAGTGAGAAGGGAGCCAGTGAAAATTGTTGGCAAAGAGACCCGAGTTCTGAGGAACAAGAGGATCCACTTAGTCAAAGTGCAGTGGAGCGGGGATCCTAGAGACTGTACATGGGAGACTGAGGATAGCATCAAATAGGCTTATCCCTAGTGCAAAGTGGACATCTCCGAGTAACACTTGTGTAAAGGTACATTTACAATATTTTGCATTTTCCGTTTTGTTTCTATAACACCCTGTATTTTCTATGAACATAAAAGTAAAAAATTAAAGAATAATTAATGTGTAAAAGAAGAATTAGGTGAAACGGGTTGCGCCCTTGTGTTCGTCTCGGAATTCTGCTTGAGATAGAGTTCGAGTTGCATAAATCGGACTCCGTATGAAGAAGTTATGGCCTTCAGAAGTTTCAGAAATTTAAAACCAGCTCGGATTTGAATTCAAACTTTCAAAAATCGAAAACCTGGGTTGTGCGGGAAAATTCCTGCCCAGGCAGCCAGGTCGACCAGGGGGTCGACCTCCCTTATACAGGTCGACCTAGGGGTCGACATACCCTGTTTTTCCCAGATCCGAGGCAGATTCAGTTTTTGGCACCTAGACTTGTTTTCTGGACAGACTCGTTGGCTCCTAACCTATTTAAACACCCACAAACCTTACTTTCTCTCCACACCAAACCATTATAACGCTACGCTGCCTCAATCCTGATTAAAATTAATCAAAGGCATCCTTATGCTGCTCTAGTTCTTCAAGAAATCAAGTTTAGGATTCAAGTAGAGATTCAAAGGCTAATTCAACGGCTTCAACAGTTATTTTCTACGAATCAAATATAAATTAAAGAATCGACAGGCTACGTCAAGGGATAGCATTTCAATTTCACAAAACGGATCTCAGAAAAACAAGATTTGCCTTTGTTTTGTAAGTTCTGTTACTTTTTAGATTCGAACACCTAGACCTAATTGTGGCATGTAATAAAATGAATATGAGAATTTGCCTGATGTAAGTAATCCTTTCATTTGAATCTGTGCTTGTATTTTCCTTTGGGAATCATTATTAACTATGGAATTGGTCCAATCATATCTATCCTTGTTGTATATTGGAATTGGAATCCTGTTTAAGATCATGATATAACTCTTGTCAAACTTATACATCTGTGATGGTTCATGATGATATTCATATCATAAATATATGCCTGCAATGTATTCTATGCAAAACTTGTCAATTTGGTATTTCAAATTTATTGGACCAATAATTCTTATCGTCATATGCCTAATATTGTTTCTCGGCTTATTTCATGAATCTTGCATTGAATCTCGAAATACGTACGTTATGAATGCAGGGGTAATTGGGTATAACATGGAATTGACATAATTTGGATCATGTAGTATGGCATGACTGTTAAGATGCAATTTGGGGTAATTTGACATGAATTAGGGAATATGTAATTTGACATATTGAACCTAAAACTGGCATGAGCGACAAAGTATGTAATTTGACATGAAAAATCTAGATTTGGCGAAAACAGTAAATTGGAATATTAATCTAGATTGGGCAAAACCATTGGTTGAGATGCCAAAGCATAAGGTATATTGGGGTATTGGGCATGACTATTATTACAAACCTGGGAAGATTAGGTGTAGCCTATTTTGAGTAATAACTTGAAATTGAATTTGGGGTCCATAACTTGCAATTAGCTTTGTTGGGCATAACTTGAGAATTGGAACATGACTGGTTGAGATAATTAGCATGTAAACTGGACTTGGACATTTGTGGTAAATGTGGCATAATTTGAAATTGACAACAATTGTTAATAATTTACATATAAACTGTAAATATGTAAATTAGTGAAAAGATGAACATGCCTAACCCGAGGTTAGATTGAGTTGTGGTGTAAAACTGCCCGGAACCGACCAGCACATCCAGTAACCACAACAACACCTATCTAATGTGAGAGGTTACTGCATCATGCCCAAGAAAAACCCGAGGTTAGATTGAGTTGTGGTGTAAAACTGGCCGGAACCGCCCGGCATGTCCAGTAACCGCAACAACACATATCTAATGTGAGAGGTTGGTGCATTAATAAATCAATTAATGCTAATGACGCATGTTAAGTATGGGAGGGTTAGGTTAATGACACTTAACCAATATGACATAGGATATGGGTGGGTTAAGTTAAATGGACAAGGAACACCTAACCAATATGACATGATGTATCGTAGGGTTAAGTTAACTAAGGGAACACTTAACAAATATAATAACATAAATGACTAGGGTTAAGTTCATAGGAACACTTAACCAATATAAAATGAATGACTAGGGTTAAGTTAATGAGAAACACTTAACCAATATAACTTGATTTGTGGTAGGGTTAAGTTAACACAAGAAGGAAACATTTAACCAAAGTAACATGACAAGTATGTGGGTTAAGTTTGAATTGGTTGATGACACTTAACCAATATAAACACGTGGGGTTAAGTTAAAACACTTGACCGATGTAACTTGATGAACGGACGGGGTTAAGTTAATAGGAAACACTTAACCAATCCAACATGATAAGTGAGGAGGGTTAAGTTAATAAGAAACACTTAACCAACATGACATGGTAAATGGGTGGGTTAAGTTGACATGAATGGACAACACTTAACCAATATGACATAACGTGCGGGAGGGTTAAGTACATATCGAGCTGGGTGGGTAATATTAGTAATATAGGCCAACAAATTTAACTATTAAATAAACATGCTTGAATCAGTGGGAGGGTTAAGTACATATCGGGTTGGTGGGTAATGTTAGTAAATATAGGCCCACAAACTTAACCAGTAAGAAACCGTAGTAACGGGGACCCATTTCAGCAGTAACCCACATAGATGTATCATGGTACCCTGAACTAGGCAGGGTGGGGCACGATTACTAGGCTGATTATAAGCGGTAAAAACAGCGGTAGGAGGTACGTCAGTGTAGGTTCCGACGGTTTACGGGCGTGCATGTACTCCAGAGTGGGAAAAAGCAAGCACTAGGTACTAGTAGTTATACATTGTGCATCTTAAATCGTGTCGAGTTGCTATCATAAAGACTGATACACCTTATGGTGGGACCAACACAGGGTATCTACATGCAAGAGAGGGTCGATTGACACAGACACAAGAGAAATTAATACAAGTAGAGAACCGATCGATAGGGTAGTAAGGGTACATCTAACACATTCATGGCAATTAGGCAGATTGAGGTGGAATCCTTATAATAGATGTACACCTGAAGGTTACCACAATTGCGGGGATTGGGATCATATTATCTTATTACCATTTTATACAGATTACTAGTTGGGACACTAGTTAGGTGGTGCAGAGACATAGAAATCGGAGTAACAGGCTAGTAGCGAAGCAGAGAAAGAGTAGAAGCCCATTTAGTTTATCTTGCCTTATCGTACCTTATGCTTATCTTATGTTATCATCGGTATTGTCTTATATTCAGTTTATTCATGTCATGTTGCTTTTACCTGTTCTCATGCCGAAAGTCACTGATCTTACCAGACTTATGTTTGACCTAGCTTGTTTTCGCCTCTTTTCTTCCATCCCCCCCCCCAGGTAGTCAGGGAGGGAATAGCTCAGCTTATTTGGACCGCTCCTCTTTCCAAGCTTGAAGATTAGTTGGTGTATTTCTCTGAACTCTCTTTTCCACTGCTACGGCTGACTCATGCTTTATTGGGGAATATCATTGTCATTATATGCTTCTTTATTTTGTTAAGCAAGACAGATTCTTTAGTATTGGAAAACAATATTCGTATAATCTGTTTTATCAATGAAGTAAAGTTTTATTTATTTACCACTGCTTTAATTGTCTGTCTTGTAATTTATTTGCATCTTTTACCTAAAACGTTCCACTGAAGTTAAGGCATTCCCTTTATGAGTGACCTTAACTAAGGTGGGGTGTTTCACTAGGTATCAGAGCTGAAGGTTACCAGATCAGATAAAAGATTTGAAAAATTAGTTTCAAAACGGTTTTAAAAGAAGCATTTTCAAAAGAAAAGTTTTGTTTTAAAGGCATATTCCCCAGAGCCATATGCACAATCTTTTGATTCTCTGTTTGAATCCTTGTTTCCTTAGTCTCCGGGGCTCCTGGCTTTCTGGGAGGTAACCTCATCGCGGCATGGTTCTGTAGGCTTGATGAGACTACGACACTTGTCAAAAGGGCAAATAAGCGCCCAACTTCCATCTACGGCCGCAGTAGTTTCACCTACGGCTAATTTCTTTCGAGCTTTGCAGGGTTTTCCATGCAATGGAGGCAGCTTACTAGAGACCTGTCGACATGTTACACAATGATGGTAAAGATATGAATGAGGGAGTTTGGCTAAGGAGCACAACCCAAGGATGAGAAACTCGTGGATATGGACTTGGTTCACAAATGTGGTAAAAAGAAGGAGGCGTATGGATCACAGGACAAGAAGGGAGGAAAGAATAGTAAAACCTATGACAAGAGGAAGTGACTTTATTATGGAATAACGGGTCATGTAATTAAGGATAAAGCCAAGAACAAAGGACAGGATTTTCAGGAGGGCAAGTGCATGCTCTCACCGCCAGCGTACTTGAGAGAGAGGTAGTAAAGTTTCTGTTGAAAAAGTTTAGTTTTTCTTTTTGATCATCCTGCTAGTACTCTTTTTGACTTTAGCGCTTCACATTCGTTAATATCTGCTCCCATAGTTGAGTCTCTGCACCTTAGTACTTGTATAGTTAGAGGACCCATTTTTGTCTCAAATCCAATTGGTGGTTCGACTCATTTATCTTTGGTTCATAAGGATTTGAGAATAGCTACCTTAAGTATTGAGTTTAAGTGTAATGTTTATGTTTTTGGTTCCATGGGCTATGGGTTGATTCTAGACATAGGTTGGTTAGCTAGAAATTCTGAAAGGAGGGTAGTTAGACCTTTGACTTGCCTCGGGGGATACCCTCGAGATTTCATGTGATCCTAAGGGGATCAGTTAGGCTTAGCTACCTAGAATCACTTGGTGCATCCATCGATGATTTGCGATCCGTTAGAATAGTCCATGAGTACGCAGATGTTTTTGATTAGGTTAGGGGTTTTCCCCCTGAAACTCTAGATAGACTTCTGCATATATCTAGTTAACAAATAAAAGCCAGTTATGCGGTCAATGATAGTTTTGGCGAAAGATTGGCGAGGATAGCCAGAGTCAGTTAAGTGCTCAGTTGCTTGGTTGTTTTGCTAGTATCATCTCACATAGATCGTCCAAATTCGGAGGAGGTATTCCTTGGGTGCTTATCTGATATTGGTTTAGGCCTTTGGGGCTTGTACTTGAGGGATGTCGAGTTCGACTCGGATGGTTTGCGTGAGAGATAAATGGTTGTGGAAGGCGCCCTAAGTAGAAAAATACTGACCTTAAGAGAGGTAAAAAGTACATAGCAACCTTTAGCTTTAGACCCTCATATTTGTAACATGATGGATAAGCTAAGTAGAGGAGAAACCTCTAATCATCTTAGTAAATACACTTGGTATCATGGTTAACATCTGTTTATCTTGGAAAGATAGTTCGACTACATTGGGTACCCTATAGCATAGTAAGCTATCAAGATCTTATCCCTACTTGTGATGGCTCGCCCCGTACCAACCGACATTTACTCCAAAAGTGTGTTGTACACATGTCCAGTTAGCACGGAACGATCGTCAGAAGAAAAGAAAGAAGATAATAAACTAACAAAGAACCTATAATATGTCTCACAGCGCATGGGATAAAATATAATCATAACATATACCTGACACAAAACAAGTGAGACAGTGTATAAGCTGAAACACACTATCATAGCAGCGGAAAATCCAAAATACAGCTTATGATCCAAAGCCAACATCATTATTACAACTTTTAAAATTGTATCATAAAGCTAAAAAAGAAAGGTACACTACTAATGCCCAAAGTAGTGGCCACCAACGACACAGGGAGAATATCTATATATATATCATACGTGGAAGCCTCCTGCTCGCCTCCAGATCAGCTACTCGTGCATCACCCACTAACCTGTCTCTAGTCTGCTTGTGTGAGCACCCAGAGTAATAAGAAGAGACATAAAACTCTGGGTCAGACAAAAGTCTGGTATGAGCGATAAGCAACAAAACAAAACAATAACAGGTATAATCCAATCATACCTGAACCTGGACCTGCAACCAAAGAGTTAGCATTACATACCGTACAATACTCTAAGGTGCCACTAACATATAGTGTAAGAAATACGGGGGTGGGGAAGTAGATGTCATAGTGATGTCAAACAATCAAGCATAACAATCATCCTCACATCCCTCACTCAGTGCGTAAAGCACACGATATCCACTACCTTGGTTACCTAATCCTTTGGGCCATGACGGAATCCAATCACGTACAACTATCACTACAAGCCCCTAATCTATCTGTCAATAGTGAACCAAGGTTACAGATACCGATAATCCCTTTGCACACGTCCCGCAGCAAAGCCCAACTCATGAAGTGAACTCTTGGTTCCCAACTGGATCCTGAGCTCTAACTTCTCATTTGGACTACCTTTGCATCTCGGGTTTTGGCCTTCTCCTCCGGATCGGTCTTCATTCAATTCACTTTACTTCAGGTCATGGCTATCAACATCGGATCGTCGCCTTCATGTCATAGCGGTTCGGATCGGCCTTCATCATCCCTCACTGGATCGGACCGCAATGACCTACGCGGATTGGGTCGTAGAAACCCCATCAGATCGGGTCGTGGTCCATGTCTCGTGGCTCTTCCCTTCGGTCGTGATGCTCCTCCCCCTTCGGATCGTGGCCATGCTTCAGGTCGGAACGTGATGAAGCTTCCATTGGATCGGGTCGTGATGCCCATTCGCAAGCCGGGTCGAGGTACTTCAGTTTGGGGCATGGCACTGCATCGGTTCTGGTTCGTGGGTCTAACAACAATCGGGTCGGGTCGGACAATACGATCCGGTCCTGTTTCCTGCATTTTCCTGCAACTTCCAGCAACAGTTTATACGCCTCTCGATGGCGTTTTCAACCTTTCTAACTATTCTAAACAGTCACAAAGCATACCATACAGTCATAGCAGCATGTACAAGTGACCTCAAACACCAAAACAACAATATGACATGTCAAAATGGATCAAACATGGTCAAAACCCCATATTTTCCCTTAATCCCTCTTAATCATGTTTGGGTATATAATTAGCAAAACTTATCCAAATTAGCCAAAAATTTTAACAGAGGTCTAAAACAATATTTAAGAATTTCTGAATAATTTTCCAGATTTTAATCATGCATAAATTCGCTAATTATCACTAATAACCCCTTAATCCCCTTAATTCCGGGATTTGCAAAATTAGTCGAAATTAACCCAAATTCATATCAGAGGCATAAAATGGTGTTTTAGAATTTTAGAAATTTTTCTAGACTTTTCTGAGCCATAATTTCGCTAATCACCATAATTAGCCATAATTAGTGAAAAACAATGCAAGTCACTCACCTTTGCCACAAAGTAAACTATAGATCTGAAATGATTCTCTGTTTGGGTCGAATTCTAATGTGTTCCAGCAGCTCTAATCTTGATTTGATGAAGATCTCCCTTGATTTGATGTTGCTAATCCCAATCTTCAAGTTGTAGGTGATTTGGAGATGTTTTGAAGAGATTTAGAGAGTGGAGGCCATGGCTAGAGCTTAAGGGAGGTTTGTGGCGGCTGAGAAAACTGAAATGAAATGATTTTCCTAACCCTTTGAGCCCTCCCAAAAATCTAATCCCGAAATGGGTTATGGGCCAAGTTGCTAATCACCCGGTTAATCCCAATTAAGCTATTTTCACCTTATGAACCTTAATTCATCCACATCTCCCAAACGGTAAGTCCGTTTTTCACACGTGACCACTCTACGGAAAGGTAAACCATCATTCGAAGCCAATGGAAGTGGTTTCAGGGCAAAACTCCTTTCCAATCAAAAGTTATGGCCAAAACAAGATCAGCTAGGGGTAAAACGGTCATTTAAAAATCGGCAAAAATCATGAACATGGGAAATGATCATAATAGCCGTCTCCCAAAGTTACATAACCATACGGCTTCGTATGTGAAAGAAATAAATACTCTACAATAGTCGTCTCCCCCCTTCCCCCCTCCCCCCCCCCCCCAAAGAAATTTCGTCCCCGAAATTCCTTAACCGAAACATAAAAAGAATTCCGCATGTCTATCAATCATTCTCAAACAATAAAACATACAAAACAACACAACAAGCCTATCCTAGCATGTGGTTTACTATCAAGGGAAGAACTATCACTACCAAAACCTTACCAGGCAAAGAGTTCTGAATACTTCTTCCTTATGTTCTCCTCTGTTTCCCAAGTACAGCCTTCCTCATCACCACCCCACTGAACTTTGACTAGTTTCACCACCTTCCTTCGAAGCTGCTTCGTATCGTTCCCAACAATACGCAAAGGCTTGCGGTTCCCAACCGCCTCGAGTTCAACTTCGATGTTATCCAACTGATCAGGTGAAATAGCCATACTAGGGTCGTGCACGAATTTCCTTAACTGGGAAACATGAAATACGTTATGAACTCCTGTCATCTTCCCTGGTAATTCAGCTTTATATGCCAAATTCCCATCTTGCTCGAGAACTAAAAATGGACCAACAAATCTTGGTGCTAACTTACGTCTCCAACCGACATGATGGTGCCTTGCACAGTCTTTCGTACAAAGTTTCAATTGGAACATACCAATACTTGGCTAACAACTATTATTATCCATAAGTCAACTAGATACAAATGGCCATCCCATGACCCTCCAAAATCCAATATATAAGTTCTCAAAAGGTTCTCTAATATACAATTCACTCAAATACCATCATGACCTGTCCTAGTCCTTGGTAAAGTATTAATATAATCCATTTGAGACTTGTTCTCATTTCCATTTAGGAATTTCTAATGATTGTAACAAACCACTAGGCTTCTTTTGCTCAGCTTTAACTAACTGGCAATTTATGCATTTGGACATAAACTTCCCAACGTCTTTCTTTATCCTTTCCCAGTAGTAGATCTGCTCCATGTATCAATACATCTTGTTACCACTGGGATGTATAGTCAATTTCGGGTGATGATATGCTCTAATCACTTCATCTCTCAGTCCATCTACGTTGGGTACAACTAGTCCCTTATTCTTTCGAAGCCACCCTTGTTGATCAAATCCTTACTTGATCATTCTCTTACCATCGATACCCATCTCTACCTAGAGATGGTTTCAAATAGATTAGGATCGTCCTTCTAACTGGAACCAATCCACTCAATCAAAATCGATCTAATCTTCAAGCTTACTAGCGTTTCTGAATCCAATTCACTCTTAGATCTGAAATCATATCCTGTGATATACTCTAATTGCTTCCATCCTAGAAACAAAACCCCTAAATTGGCATGTCTTCTACTCAATGCAACTATTACCGCACCCAAATCCTTTAGTATGATCACTCTGCCCCATGGAGTCATGACGACCCCACTGCACTGATCCATAGCCACTAGTCCTTTGCTATGCCCACTCTGCCTCATGAAGTCATAACAACTCCACTGCACTGACTAATAGCCTTACTAATCCTTTACTATGTCTACTTTTCCCCTTGAGTCATGACGACTCTAATGCACTGGCTCATAGTCCTACTACAACCACTTTGTTCCCCATCGCTGGAACCCTACAGGTGATAGTCTACTCAAGGGAAGAAAAATAGGAACAAAATAGCAACCATAACATCCATCAAACAAGTCCTACCTATCACCTGCTAAATTCATAAACACATCGACACCTACATGACTGGTTTAACCAATCCCAATATGTCGATTCTAGTATGTCTGGTCCAACCAACATCAATAACTAATGGAAGCCCAGCCTCCATACATACACCGATGCCTACTTGACTGGTCCAACCAATCCCAGGCCAATGGAAGCCCCGCCTCCCTATGGACTATCGTACGTCCAACGTACGTTTAACCTCCAAGGATAACTAGATCACGTCCAACAGATCCAAGGTAACGGGCATCCCCAGATACCTCTGCTTTAAGTCCGCCTAAAATACTTGAGTCCAACCCTAGTCTATCCATTGTCTTGCTGCCCTCTCGAGTCCAACTCAAGCCGAATCCAATTCCTTGTAGCCTTCTCGAGTCCAACTCGAGTCAATCTATAACTCAGACCCAGTCTTGAGTATCCATTACCGATAAACTCTAGTCCAACGCGAATCGTCGTCTCCTTATTCGTTGCATCTCCAAGATCAACGAACACCCATTTTCCTTTTACGAGTTCAAGTCCAACTTGAATCGCCCTAATCTTCGTTGTATCCACCATGGTCAATGAACACATCCAATTCCTTCAAAGTCCTACTATCCAAAGAGAACATCAACATAGGGTTCTAAACAATCCATTACTTTGCATCTTTCTCGAGTCCCAGTCGAGCCATCTCATAACTGTATCGAGTCTAACTCTGGGCAGTCTATACCATTGAACAGTCTTATCATGTTCCGTCTGCCCATCACTCCTCGAGTAAACCAAGATATCATCCGATGAAAAATCACAACAACTATTTACCCCTCACGCAAACCATCCTAGTCGAAATCGACATTCCCCAAGCACAAGCCCCAAAGGCCTAAACCAATATCAGACAAGGACCCAAGGAACATCTCCTCCGAGTTCGAACAACCCACGTGAGGTGATACTAGCAAAACAATCTAGCACTGGAGCACTCGTTTACCTCCCAGAGACAACTAGAACTTATTACAGCGATAACCTCGTAGCTTCCTTAACTCCAGTTATTATTGCCATCACTAGGTAGGTACCTAATACCACCCTATTCTTTTAGAGTAAATCGACTCCCCAAAATAATGCTAAACCCAGTAAAGCCCAAAACAAAGCAATCACAAGGAAACATACATCCATGACTCGATAAGACCAAACCACAACAAATCATACTAAGATCAGTCGAACCACCTATCGGGTTCGTCACAATTAGAGGTCTATCGACTATCTCGGGTTTGTCAAACAGTACCCGAACAGAAACATCTTAAATAGAAAGCATACATTTTATAACGACACCCTTTCCCTTCTGCGCCGCACTTGGAGCATTCGACGAAGAAGGAACAACGTTGATAGCATACACTTTCACAATTTGCTTCTCCCTAGGAGGTTGTGGGCAATCATCCTTGTGATGTCCCGCCTGGCCGTAGTTAAAGCCCTTCCTTTCCCCAGGATTTTCTCGACAATCTCTGGCATAATGGCCCTTCTTGCCACAACTAAAGCATTCACCATCTTTCTTATTTTTCTTATTCTGACCATCCTTGGTCGGGTTCTGCTTCCTCTTGTTCTGAGAATTCTTCTTGCCTTCACCGCCTGCTTGCGGCTTTGGCTCCTCTGTAGATGCAATAGCAACTTCGGTCTTTGACTTAGGAAAAAGGCTCTCTGACCTTAATTCCTTTCCTACAATAGACTCGAACGTCTCATCGATATGGTTTATAAGTCCTTCCCCCAAGTACCCATCCAAGCCAGTTATGAACTTCTCATTCTTCTTTTAGACTGTATTGATAAGGGACCATCCATATTTCGATAAAGTATTGAATTCTGCGATGTACTCCGAGACTGTCCTACCATTCTGCTTAAGCTCCAAGAACTTCCTGAACAATTCTGATTTATGAGCAGCCGGAATAAACTTATCACAAAAGCGAGCCTTAAACTGATTCCAAGTAACTTGATCCTCTGGAGTAGCTGTCTTAATGGCATTCCACCAATTCAACGCTCGCCCTTGCAACTGACGAGACGCTAGCCTTCTCTTCACTGCATCCTCGATATCCAAGTCTTCGAAGATACGATCACAGCTATCCAACCAATCCTGAACATCCGTGGCCGACTCCGTTCCATGGAATCGCTTTCCACCAAGGTTAGTGTAATCCTTGCACAACTTAGCAAAATCGGCCCTAGGCGCCTGTACCACTACACCACCACCATTAGCAGCATTAGGAACGGCTCCCCGAGCATCCCTAGGCATCTCTCTCATGAGGTCAGTGAACATAGTCCGCATGTCAGGAGCATTCCCATTATTGGCTCCTCTACCAGCACCTTTCAAATTTCGTCTCATCGTCAAATCTTTAGAGAGAAAACGATTAACCATCTCCATAGTGGTGCCAGTGCAGTACGACTTCATCCTTAGCTATACTAATAATATATATAGATATAGCTTTTGAAAACCAAAATAATCACAAATACGCGCTCTCATATACGTACTATATCTCCCTGGTGCCTTTCCCTAGGTTAACTACGCAACCTAGAGCTCTGATACCAAATGTGACGGCCCGCCCCGCACCAACCGACATTTACTCCAAAAGTGCACTATACACATGTCCAGTTAGCACGGAACGGTCCTCAGAAGAAAAGAAAGAAGAGAATGAACTAACAAAGAACCTGTAATATGTCTCACAACACATGGGATAAAATATAATCATAACATATACTTGACACAAAACAGGTGAGACAGTGTATAAGCTGAAACAAACTATCATAGCAGCGGAAAATCCAAAATACAGCTTATGATCCAAAGCCAACATCATTATTACAACTTTTAAAACTGTCTCAAAAGGCTAAACAAGAAAGGTACACTACTAATGCCCAAAGTAGTGGCCACCAACGACACAGGGAGAATATCTATATATATCATACGTGGAAGCCTCCTGCTCGCCTCCAAATCAGCTACTCGTGCATCACCAGCTAACCTGTCTCTAGTCTGCTCGTGTGAGCACCCAGAGTAATAAGAAGAGACATAAAACTCTGGGTTAGACAAAAGTCTGGTATGAGCGATAAGCAACAAAACAAAACATTAACAGGTATAATCCAATTGTACCTGAACTTGGACCTGCAACCAAAGAGTTAGCACTACATACCGTACAATAATCTAAGGTGCCACTAACATACAGTGTAAGAAATACGGGGGGTGGGGAAGTGCATGTCATAGTGATGTCAAACAATCAAGCATAACATTCATCCTCACATCCCTCACTCAGTGCGTAAAGCATACGATATCCATTACCTTGGTTACCTAATCCTTTGGGCCATGACGGAATCCAATCCCGTACAACTATCACTATAAGCCCCTAATCTATCTGTCAATAGTGAACCAAGGTTACGGATACCGATAACCCCTTTGCACACGTCCCGCAGCAAAGCCCAACTCATGAAGTGAACTCTTGGTTCCCAACTGGATCCTGAGCTCGAACTTCTCATTTGGACTACCTTTGCATCTCGGGTTTTGGCCTTCTCCTCCGGATCGGTCTTCATTCAATTCACTTTACTTCAGGTCATGGCTATCAACATCGGATCGTCGCCTTCATGTCATAGCGGTTCGGATCGGCCTTCATCATCCCTCACTGGATCGGACCGCAATGACCTACGCGGATTGGGTCGTAGAAACCCCATCAGATCGGGTCGTGGTCCATGTCTCATTTCTGGTCCGGTTTCCTGCATTTTCGTGCAACTTCCAATGACAGTTTATACGCCTCTCGACGGCATTTTCGACCATTCTAACTATTCTAAACAATCATAAAGCATACCATACAGTCATAGCAGCATGTAAAAGTGACCTCAAACACCAAAACAACAATATGACATGTCAAAATGGATCAAACATGGTCAAAACCCCATAGTTTCCCTTAATCCCTCTTAATCATGTTTGGGTATATAATTAGAAAAACTTTTCCAAATTAGCCAAATTTTCTAACATAGGTCTAAAACAATATTTAAGAATTTCTGAATATTTTTCTAGATTATAATCATGCATAAATTCACTAATTATCACTAATCACCCTTTAATCCCCTAAATTCCAGGATTTGCAAAATTAGTCGAAATTAACCCAAATTCATATCAGAGGCATAAAATGATGTTTTAGAATTTTAGAAAATTTTCTAGATTTTTCTGAACCATAATTTCGCTAATCTTCGCTAATCACCATAATTAGCCATAATTAGTGAAAAACAATGAAAATCACTCACATTTGTCACAATGTAAACTATAGATCTAAAATGATTCTCTGTTTGGGTCGAATTCTAATGTGCTCCAGCAGCTCTAATCTTGATTTGGTGAAGATCTCCCTTGATTTGATGTAGCTAATCTCATTCTTCAAGTTGTAGGTGATTTGGAGATGTTTTGAAGAGATTTAGAGAGTGGAGGCCATGGCTAGAGCTTAAGGGAGGTTTGTGGCGGCTGAGAAAACTGAAATGAAATGATTTTCCTAACCCTTTGAGCCCTCCCAAAAATCTAATCCCGAAATGGGTTATGGGCCAAGTTGCTAATCACCCGGTTAATCCCAATTAAGCTATTTTCACCTTATGAACCTTAATTCATCCACATCTCCCAAACGGTAAGTCCGTTTTTCACACGTGACCACTCTACGGAAAGGTAAACCATCATTCGAAGCCAATGGAAGTGGTTTCAGGGCAAAACTCCTTTCCAATCAAAAGTTATGGCCAAAACAAGATCAGCTAGGGGTAAAACGGTCATTTAAAAATCGGCAAAAATCATGAACATGGGAAATGATCATAATAGCCGTCTCCCAAAGTTACATGACCATACGGCTTCGTATGTGAAAGAAATAAATACTCTACAATCCTCCGATGCGTAGAATGCGGGTTGTTACACTACTGGTGAGTTTTGGAAATGGAGAACAAGAAGCTTCGCAATCGTGAAGTTAAATTAGTTAAGGTACAGTGGAGTGAAGCTCAAGAAGACGCGACGTGGGGGATTGATGATAAGACACGCGCATCATAACCTTTTTCTTCAAGTAACATCCTTGATCTCTTTTTCTAGGAATTTTATTCATGCTTGTTTCTATCTTTTTAGGTATATCCTCTAGGTCATATCTTCGATCCTTAGGTAGAAGTGAATTGATGTAAACATGTATTTGAAACACGTTATGATTGATGGTTGCAAGTGGTTGCAAGCGGTTGCAAGTGGATGCACGTGGATGCATGTACACACACATTAGGCACTAGATCGGCTCAGTCACTTTCATATTGCATATGCATATGAATGTATGGATTGAAACTTGATGTGCTATCACACGGATGTTGCGTATGGATGAATGAATATGCACACGTATAGTATTTACATGACTAGGGATGCTTGCATACATATTGGACGCATGACACTCTCATGATTCGCATTTAGGAGGTCAACTGAATCAGTGGACCGCCAGATCTTTTGCATTAGTATTGGGACATATACACACACTTTTGCATATATTCATTTTGCATTAGAAATCTTTTTAAGGCCAGTGTATACATGTGGATGATGGTTGAGTAGATGGGTGATTGGATGGTAGGACACATTCTTCTTGACTTGAAGATTTCGGGGACGAAATCCTTTAAGGAGGGGAGAATGTAACACCCCGTATTTTTTGTGAACATAAAAGTAATGAATTAAAGAATAATTAATTTGTAAAAGAAGAATTAGGTGAAACGGGTTGCGCCATTTTGTTCATCTCGGAATTCTGCTTGAGATAGGGTCCGAGTTTGCGTAAATCGGACTCCGTATGAAGAAGTTATGGCCTTCAGAAGTTTCAGAAATTTAAAACCAGCTCAGATTTGAATTCAAACTTTCAAAAATAAAAAACCTGGGCTGGGTGGGAAAATTCCCGCCCAGGCAGCTAGGTCGACCAGGGGGTCGACCTCCCCTATACAGGTCGACCTAGGGGTCGACCAACCCAGTTTTTCCCAAATGCAAGGCAGATTCAGTTTTTGGCACCTAGAATTGTTTTCTGGACAGATTCGTTGGCTCCTAACCTATTTAAACACCCCCAAACCTCACTTTCTCTCCACACCAAACCATTTTAGTGCTACGCTGCCTCAATCCTTATTAAACTAAATCAAAGTCGTCCTTATGCTGCTCTAGTTCTTCAAGAAATCAAGTTTAGAATTCAAGTCGATATTCAAAGGCTAATTCAACGGCTTCAACAGCTATTTTCTAAGAATCAAATCGAAATTAAAGAATTGATAGTCTACATCAAGGGATATCTTTTCAGTTTCAGAAAACAGATCCCAGAAAAACAAGATTTGCCTTTGTTTTGTAAGTTCAGTTACTTTTAGATTTGAACACCTAGACCTAATAATGGCATGTAATAAAATGAATATGAGAATTTGCCTGATGTAAGTAATCCTTTCATTTGAATATGTGCTTGTATTTGCCTTTGGGAATCATTATTGACTATTGAATTGGTTCAATCATATCTATCCTTGTTGTATATCGGAATTGGAATCCTGTTTAAGATCATGATATAACTCTTTTCAAACATATACATCTGTGATGGTTCATGATGATATTCATATCATAACTATATGCCTGCAATGTATTCAAAGCAAAACTTGTCAATTTGGTATTTAAAATTTATTGGACCAATAGTCCTTATCGTCATATGCCTAGTATGTTCCATATTGTTTCTCCGCTTATTTCTTGAATCTTGCATTAAATCTCGTAGTACGTACGTTATGAATGTGGGGGTAATTGGGTATAACATGGAATTGACATTATTTGACATAATTTGGATCATGTAGTATGGCATGACTATTAAGATGCAATTTGGGGTAATTTGACATGAACCTAAAATTGGCATGAACGACGAAGTATGTAATTTGACATGAAAAATCTAGATTTGGCGAAAACAGTAAATTGGAAAATTAATCTAGATTGGGCATAACCATTGGTTGGGATGCCAAAGCATAAGGTATATTGGGTAATTGGGCATGACTATTATTACAAACCTGGGAAGATTAGGTGTAGCCTATTTTGAGTAATAACTTGAAATTGAATTTGGGGGCCATAACTTGCAATTAGCTTTGTTGGGCATAACTTGAGAATTGGAACATGACTGGTTTGGATAATTAGCATGTAAATCTAGACTTAGACATTTATGGTAAATGTGGCATAATTTGAAATTGACAACAATTGTGAATAATTTACATATAAACTGTAAATATGTAAATTAGTGAAAAGATAAACATGCCTAACCCGAGGTTAGATTGAGTTGTGGTGTAAAACTGCCCGGAAACGCTCGGCACATCCAGTAACCACAACAACACCTATCTAATGTGAGAGGTTAGTGCATCAGGCCCAAGAAAACCCCGAGGTTAGATTGAGTTGTGGTGTAAAACTTCCAGGAACCGCTCGGCACGTCCAGTAACCGCAACAACACATATATAATGTGAGAGGTTGGTGCATTAATAAATCAATTAATGCTAATGATGCATGCTAAGTATGGGAGGGTTAGGTTAATGACACTTAACCAATATGACATAGGATATGAGTAGGTTAAGTTAAATGGAAAAGGGACACCTAACCAACATGACGTGATTTATGATAGGGTAAAGTTAACTAAGGGAACACTTAACTAATATAATAGCATGAATGACTAGGGTTAAGTTCATAGGAACACTTAACCAATATAACATGAATGACTAGGGTTAAGTTAATTTAGAAACACTTAACCAATATAACTTGATTTGTGGTAGGGTTAAGTTAACACAAGAAGGCAGCACTTAACCAAAGTAACATGACAAGTAGGTGGGTTAAGCTAACTTGAATTGATTGATGACACTTAACCAATATAAACACGTGGGGTTAAGTTAAAACACTTGACCGATGTAACTTGATGAACGGACGGGGTCAAGTTAACAGGAAACACTTGACCAATCCAACATGATAATTAAGGAGGGTTAAGTCAAAAAGAAACACTTAACCAACATGACATGGTAAATGGGTGGGTTAAGTTAACATGAATGGACAACGCATAACCAATATGACATAACGTGCTGGAGGGTTAAGTACATATCGAGTTGTGTGGGTAATATTAGTAAATATAGGCCCATAAACTTAACCTTTAAATAAACATGCTTGAATCAGTGGGAGGGTTAAGTACATATCGGGTTGGTGGGTAATATAAGTAAAAATAAGTCCACAAACTTAATTAGTAAGAAACCCTAGTAACAGGGACCCATTTTAGCAGTAACCCACATAGATGTATCATGGTACCCTGAACTAGGCACGGTGAGGCACGATTACTGGGCTGAATATAAGCAGTCAAAACAGCGACATGGGGTACGTTAGTGTAGGTTCCGATGGTTTACGGGCGTGCACGTACTCCGAAATGGGAAAAAGCAAGCACTGGGTACCAGTTGTTATACACTGTGCATCTTGAATCGTGTCGGGTTGCTATCATAAGGATTGATACACCTTATGGTGGGACCAGCACAAGGTATCTACACGCAAGATAGGGCCGATTGACACAGACACAAGAGAAATTAATACAAGTAGGGAGCCGATCGATAGGGTAGTAAGGGTACATCTAACACATTCATGGCAATTAGGCTGATTGAGGTGGAATCCTCATAATAGATGTACACCTGAAGGCTACCATAATTGCGGGGATTGAGATCATATTATCTTATTACCATTTTATACAGATTACTAGTCGGGACACTAGTTAGGTGGTGCAGAGACGTAGAAATCGAAATAACAAGGTAGTAGCGAAGCAGAGAAAGAGTAGAAGCGCATTCAATTTATCTTGCCTTATCGTACCTTATGCTTATCTTATGTTATCATGTTATCCCTGTTATCATCAGTATCGTCTTATATTCAGTTTATTCACGTCATGTTGCTTTTACCTGTTCTCATGCTGAAAGTCGCTGATCTTACCAGACTTATGTCTGACTTAGTTTTTTTTGCCTCTTTTCTTCCATCCCCCCCCCCCCCCCGAGGTAGTCAGGGAAGGAATAGCTCCACTTAGTTGGACCGCTTCTCTTTCCAAGCTTTAAGATTAGATGGTGTATTGCTTTGAACTCTCTTTTCCACTGCTATGGTTGGCTCATGCTTTATTAGGGAATATCATTATCATTATATGCTTCTTTATTTTGTTAAACAAGACAGATAGTTTGGTATTGGAAAACAATCTTTGTACAAGCTATTTTATCAATGAAGTAATGTTTTATTTATTTACCGCTGCTTTAATTGTCTGTTCTGTAATTTATCTGCATCTTTTACCTAAAACGTTCCACCGAAGTGAAGGCATTCCCTTTGTGAGTGACCTTAACAGAGGTGGGGTGTTTCAGTTTCCTACTTTGCTATTGTTTCCTTTTCGGGGACGAAAAGTTTTTAAGTGGGGGAGATTGTAACAACCCGGAAAATCAGAACCAATTTAAAACTTTTATTTTGGCTATTTTAATGAATTTTGAATAGTTAAAATGATTTATTTTAAATAATAAAGATATAAAAATTTATTTAAACCGAAGTTAGAACGAATATATTTATTTTAATTTTAAAAGGAGTTAGAAGTAGCGCGGTAGTTTGACAATTTGAATTTAAATTTTGACTGAATGTACAAGATTCAAAATAAATCGGATTTCAGTAAAACCAGAAATATTTAAATCTATTTAATTATATCTTTCTAACATATCTGAAAATTGAAATTTCACAGCGAGAATAAAAAGTTATGGCCAGTCGAATATTCAGAATAGTCGCTGTGGAATTTAATATAATATATAGCCCGTATAAATGGTTATTTTATAAACGGCCTCCGTTATCGACGAAACCATTTTTTTCAGATCCAGAATGTCAAATTATTGCCAAGTTTAATTTTCCATAATTTTTGGAATTAATATGTGAGCGTGGTAAATTAAACTGCATTTGATAATTTCTATCGAATTTAATCGACCGTTAAAAGGGTCATTTTTCAAACGGTCTTCAAATTTGACGAAATTAATTTTGTTAGGACCGTATCGTCAAAACATAGCTAGATTTATTTTTTGGGAATTTTTGGAGGCCGTATGTGGCCCCGGTAAATTTAAATGTACGACCAAATTAAATAAATGATTTATATTTTAAATTGAGTGAAACAGATTGAAAACGATCGATTGGGCTGACGGGACCTAGCCCATTGTGTCCGGAACGGGGGCATTTGTGTAGGAACAACTCTCATTTGGCTGAATTTGGAGCTATTGAGGATTAATGATTTGAAAAACTAGAAATTAAATATTATTTTATTATAAATATACATTAACAAACCCTAATACACTATACAGTAGCCGCTGCTCTTCCCTGTCAATGGCCAGAAACGTTCTTCCCTTCCATCACTAATTTCCTTCAATCCACACTATAAAACTTCCCACTCCTTTAGACATTATAGTAGAGAATTTCATAAGCTTCAATTTCATACGGGGTTGATCAAAAACTATGGTGTATTGGGATCAAATTTGCACCACGAAGTCAATGGGTTTGCACCGTCGCCGCACCCCCTTGGTGCGATCGAACGCCGCCATGTTGGGTCCACCGTGGGCGCCTCCTGCTCCTCTTCGATGCTGTGGTGTTGGACCGTTGAGATACTGAGAGGTTGGATCGAAAATTGGAACCCTAGTATTGAACGAAACTGAAAACTTACGGCCATGTTTTCAGAAGAAAGAAGAAAGGGTATTCTCTAATTTAATTAATTAATTCATTCAAATTATTACTTACACAAATAGATTCATATCTTACCCAAACGAATTCAGGATAGGATGATTTCAGAACCGTTGGGATCGTGAGTCCGAGATCTATATTTCTGGACAGACTTGAACGAATTCGGAGCAAATTAGATTTTGGGCAAAATTCAATTATGAATTATACAGAATTAAAAACCACAGTAAGAATTCTATTTTTTATAATATAATTAAAATTAATTAATTATGATTGTGTCATTTCCAATACGCTGTTAAATTTTATTCGTTGTTATACCTGATTTGATCTGGGATGGATGTTGTCGTGTAGATCTGTTAATTTGATCATTTTTGTCAAAATAGAATAGTTGAATCAAAATTGACATTTTTGTCAAAATAGATTAGTTGAATCAAAATATAATTTTTGTGGAAATAAAATGGTTGAAACAAAAAAATCAATTTTTATTTAAACAAATTAGTTGAATCAAAATATCATTTTTGTGGAAATACAATGGTTGAAACAAAAATATCAATTTTTGTTGAAACAAATTAGTTGAATCAAAATATCATTTTTGTGGAAATAGAATGGTTGAAACAAAAATATCAATTTTTGTTGAAACAAATTAGTTGAATCAAAATATCATTTTTGTGGAAATAAAATGGTTGAAACAATAAATTTTTGTTGAAAAAAATTAGTTGAATCAAAATATCATTTTTGTGGAAATAAAATTGTTAAAACAAAAATATCAATTTTTGTTGAAACAAATTAGTTGAATCAAAATATTATTTTTGTGGAAATAAAATGGTTGAAACAAAAATATCAATTTTTGTTGAAACAAATTAGTTGAATCAAAATATCATTTTTGTGGAAATAAAATGGTTGAAACAAAAATATCAATTTTTGTTGAAACAAATTAGTTGAATCAAAATATCATTTTTGTGGAAATAAAGTGGTTGAAAAAAAAATATTAATTTTTTTTGAAACAAATTAGTTGAATCAAAATATCATTTTTGTTGTAACAAAATTATTGAAATAAAAAGACACTTTTGTTGAAACAAAAAAGTTGAAATAAAAAGGACATTTTTGTTGTAACAAAGTAGTTGAAATAAAAAGGACATTTTTTGTTGAAACAAAATTGTTGAAATAAAAAGGACAATCTTTTTTGAAACAAAATAGTTGAAAAAAGGGGATTTTTGTTGAAATAAAATAGTTAAAAAAAATTAACATTTTTATTGAAATTAAATTGTCAAAACAAAAATTAACATTTTTGTTGAAATATAAAGTGTCAAAACAAGAATATCATTTTTGTTGAATAGATTTGTGACAAAATAAAGAATCGTCATTTTATTGTATTAGAAGTGACAGTATAAAATTAATCATTTTTATTGAAAGTGGGATTGTCAACAAAAATGAATGAATCACTTTTAGTCATTTTTTTAAATTAGAGTTATTAACAATATGAATTATTACTTTTATTCATTTGTTAAAATTAGAGTTGTTAAAAATATGAATTATCACTTTTATTCATTTTGTTAAATTAGAATTGTTAAAAATAGAATTATCACTTTTATTCATTTTGTTAAATTAGAATTGTCAAAAATATGAATTATCACTTTTATTCATTTTGTTAAATTAGAATTGTTAAAAATATGATATCATTTTATTCATTTTGTTGAAATAGAATTGTTAACAAAATGAAGTCATCACTTTTATTCATTTTGTTTAAATAGAATTGTCAACAAAAATGAAAGAATCATTTTTATGCATTTTGTTGAAATAGAATTGTCAACAAAAATAAACGAAACTTTTTAATCATTTTGTTGAAATAGAATTGTCAACAAAAATGAATGAATCATTTTTATTCATTTTGTTGAAATAGAATTGTGAACAAAAATGAATGAATCAATTTTATTCATTTTGTTAAAATAGAATTGTTAACAAAATGAAGTCATCATTTTATTCGTTTTGTTGAAATAGAATTGTCAACAAAAATGAAAAAAATCAGTTTTATGCATTTTGTTGAAATAGAATTATCAACAAAAATGAAAATACCATTTTATTCATTTTGTTGAAATAGAATTGTAAACAAAATGAAATCATCACTTTTATTCATTTTGTTGAAATAGAATTGTCAACAAAAATGAAAGTATCATTTTCATGCATTTTGTTGAAATAGAATTGTCAACAAAAATGAACGGAACTTTTTAATCATTTTGTTGAAATAAAATTGTCAACAAAAAAGAACGAATCCTTTTTTTTCATTTTATTGAAATAGAATTGTCAACAAAAATGAATGAATCGATTTTATTCATTTTGTTAAAATTGAATTGCTGACAAAAAGAAGTCATCACTTTTATTTATTTTGTTGAAATAGAATTGTCAACAAAAATTGAACGAATCATTTTTATTCATTTTGTTGAAATAGAATTGTCAACAAAAATGAAAGAATCTTTTTATGCATTTGGTTGAAATAGAATTGTCAACAAAAATGAGAGATTCATTTTTAATCATTTTGTTGAAGTGAAATTGACAACAAAATAGAAATATCATTTTTATTTGTGTTGTTGAAATAGAATGGTCGACAAAATAAAGTATCAATTATTGTTAGAATCAGAATTTGTATGCAAGTTAAAGTGACATTTTTATTGTCGAATTATACAATAGAATTTGTATGCAAATGAAAGTGACATTTTTATTATCAAAATATACATTAGAATTTGTATGCAAATTAAAGAGATATTTTCATTGTTAAGTTATACATTAGAATTTGTATGCAATTTAAAATAGACATTTTTATGTGGCATGTTATACATTGAAACAATATACAAATAAAAATATTTCTTTTAATTGTTAAAGTTAAAAATAAAAATTGCATACAAACAATGAAAATAAAAGTTATCATTTTATTTGACATTATAAACATGTAGATATGTTATGCAAATAAAACATGCTTTTATTTTGCATGTTAAACACATTAGTGGAATCGTCGAATGATTTATATTTATATATATAAATATAAATTAAAATTAAATGAATAGAGCGTGGTAGTTTGCGTTTCGGACTCGTAACTTTAAATGATTACACCGAAAGATCCGACCATCAGATTTTCTAAAAAAGTGGAACCGTTAGGTCCGCTTTGGGAAGATCTTTCCAACGATATAAATTTTGTTAAAATCCAACGATTAGATTTCGAGAAATGCGTAAATCAAATTTGGATAAAAACAGCGCCAGGGTCGCCTATTGACCCGATGCGTCGTTAAATTAAATTAGCCTATTTTTATATAAATAAAAATAGCGATAAATCGTTATAAAATAATATTAACGATATGAAATGATTTAAATTATATATATGCGAGAATTATTTGAAAAGAACGAGTTCAATCTCATTTCAAATAATTATACGATGATTTAAATCAAAAATATTGAAGACGGTGATTGAAGGCCGGCGATCTTCACATCGAATGGGCGACTACTGATGCCCCGCATTGGGTAGCTCACAGTAAAGGGTTAAAGTGGAAGTTGTCCTGTAATGACCCGGAAAATCTGAACCAATTTAAAATTTTAAATTGGCTAAAATAATGGATTTTAAATATTTGAAATAAATATTTTAAATAATAGCAATGGAAAGTGAGTTTGAATCGACGTTTGAAAACGAATATAATTAATTCTAATTATAAACAAGGCCCGAAATGGCGTTGCAGTTTCAAAAATTGAATTCAAACTTTGTCGGACTGTACTGGGTGCAAAACAAAACGGATTTGAGTGAAACCAAAAATATTTAAATTTGTTAGTGAATACCTTTCTAACGAATCTGAAAAATCGAAGTTTCATAGCAGAAACCAAAAGTTATGGCCAAATGAATTTTCAGAAAGGTTGCTATGGAATTTATATAGCCCGTGAAATTGGCCATTTTTCAAATGACCTCGGAATTCGATGAAACCACTTTTGTTGGATCCGGGAAGTGAAGTTATTGCTAGATTTCAAATTTCATAATTTTTGAAGCTAGTATGTGAGCGTGGCAAAGGAAAACGTGTTTTGGTGAATTATAGTTAAATTGGATCGGCCAGAAATGGGCCTTTTTGCAAACGGTCTCAGAATTCGACGAAACTAGTTTTGTTGGGACCGTATCGTCAAAACATAGCCAGATTTATTTTTCTGGAATTTTTCGAATTAGTTCGTGGCCTTGGCAAATTGAAATGTACATTCAAATCAAATATTGAATGTTATATATTTTAATTTGAAGGAAAACTGACTGAAATAGTCGAATGGGCCTACAAAACAAATCCCATTGTGTTCGGAATGGGGGTAAAACACTAGGGACGACAGTCGTTGGGTCTGGATTGGGGTTCGTGAGTGAAAGAGGGTATTTTCGAAATTTAAAAATATATAAATAAATAAAATTATCTCATTGGCCACTCCACTCTCTCTCTCCCTGATAATCCCCAAATCGAACGGCGCCTCCCCTTTCTTCCTTCTCTCCTTGATTTCTCCTTCCACACTCAGTAAAATCAAGTGCTCCAGTTAGGGATTTTGCAGAGCACCCCTCAAGCTTCACATCCATGTAAGATTTGCTGATTATCGTTGAGCGAGGAGGCAGAATCACCTTCGAGAAGGCGTCACCTTTGGAGCGCCGCCACGACCAGCACCCCCCATCGCGCCTGACGTGGTCCCCACCCCCTGGTGCGCCGTTCGAAGCCCTACGTCGTGGCATCGGCCGATTATCCCCTAGTTGCTCGGATTTGGGGATAATCCCTAACCTAGTTTTGAACGAAACTGTGAAGGTACGACTGTTTTTATTTTTAACTATTTAATAGCAGTTTAAAGCGCTACCCTTTTTGTTTTCACTGTAAAAATCATATCTTTTTCGTTTCTTGACGAAATTCAGTGAAACAATAGACAGTGGACTCGCATGGACGTCTTCTACATTCTAGAAGAGACCGCATATTTTTCTGAGCCTTCTGCTATTTTTGGTGGAGTGGAACCCAATGTGAGATTTCTAATTTATAAACGATATGGAAAACGACGATGTATAAATTATATAGTCGATGTATGAGTTATATAAGCATTGTACGCCTCATGTATAAGCGTTGTATAAGTTGTACGTTCGATGTATAAGTTATATATGCGTTGTAAAAATTATATATGTGTTGAAATAGAAGTGAAATGCTATATATATATATATATATATATATATATATATATACGCCCCTTGTCCACAAACGATGGACGATATTTATTGGTTGTGATTGGTGTGAAAATTGATTGATAGCGAATGGTTGGTTGGAATTGTTTGTGGTTGATATGGATTGATTGTGGTTGAAAAATACCCGTTTGTGGTTGAGAAATATTTGGTTGAAACCACATAGGATTAGTTTGTGGAAATGAAATAAATATATACATGCCGCCTGCGTGCGAACTAGATGCATGATTCCCCATTGTCAAAAACCGCGAGGTTTTAAGGTAGAGCGAGGAGCCGTGCTAGGGACGGTCCTGGTATTAACTACCCTGCCGTTATGCTGCCGAAATTTTGAATAATATTCATGTGTTTGAATTATTTTCATTTGTGAAACTATATTTATTCATTGAATAGAAAATCTTCATGTGTTGAGTCGATATTCATTCGTTGGATAGAAATTCATATGTTGAATGGAATTCGTGTTTTAAATATAAAAATCACATTTTTATCTATATATATAAACTATAGAAAACCTTCATGTGTTGAGTCGATATTCATTCGTTGGATTGAAATTCATGTGTTGAATGGTATTCGTGTTTTAAATATAAAAATCACATTTTTATCTATATATAGAAACTATAGAAAACCTTCATGTGTTGAATCGATATTCATTCGTTGAATTGAAATTCATGTGTTGAATCGATATTCATTCGTTGAATTGAAATTCATGTGTTGAATGGTATTCGTGTTTTGAATATAAAAATCACCTTTTTATCGATATATACAAACTATAGAAAACCTTCATGTGTTGAATCGAAATTCATTCGTTGAATTGAAATTCATGTGTTGAATGGTATTCATATTTTGAAAGAAATTGTTTTATAATAAAAATCCCATTTTTAACATCAATATGAAATGTATAAAATAATCTTATTTTGAAATAAATTGTTTAATAATAAAAATCCTATTTTTATCACCCATATTAACTATATAAAATAGTCGTGTTTTGAAATAAATTGTTTTACATTAAAAATCACATTTATATTATATACATGAATTGTTAAAAATAGTGAAGTGTTGAAATAGAAGACAGTTAGATAAAAATATCGTTTTTATCAAATGTATGAAAATCATATGGTTTTAAAATCGAAGAATCGATATATATATAAATATAATAGAATTAAAATATATTGAATAACGATGCTACAGTTCGTATTTTGAAACCGAAACTTCAAACGATTTTACCGGGAGATCCGACCGTCGGATTTTCCCGAATTTGGAACCGTTGGATTCGCTTTGAAAAGATCTTTCTGATGATGTAAATTTTGTGTAGATCCAACGGTTAGATTTTCAGATATGTGTAAATCAAATCTGAAGAAAAACAGCGCCACGGCCGCGTTATGGCCCGAAGCGTCGTTTTGAATAAATTGGCTATTTTAAAATAAATAAAAATAGCGATAAATCGTTATAAAATATTATAAACGATATGGATGTGAAATTTAGAAATTAACTGAAGGTTGGCTAAGTCGAATGGTTTCTTGGGTATTGATCTGATGTTGGTTTCGGCCTTCGGGGTTAATATTTGGGAAATCGCTCTCTTACTGATTGACGGTTAGTGAATAATGAATTGAAATGATGTGTATGTGTATTTCTGTTGCACTTGTTTATCATATACACGAGTTGCTCAGAAAGACCGGGTTTATCCCATTCTGAATAACTGAATCGACGATAAAGAATCGAAGATAAAGATGGTGGTCGAAGACCGGAGATCTTCACCTCGTTTGTATGGTAACCGAGGTCCTGATTGGGAGGCATCCCGAAATATGGATAATGAGTGGTTATCGTCCAGACGTACGTGGTGATCGATGGGTTTGCGAGGTATATAGTGCCTCCGGTTTCGTTCAGACCCAGAACGGACTTGCAAATGGACAGTGTGTCTGACATTGGAATTTATTCTGTGTGATTGATAGCTATCAGTTGCACGGTGTGAATTGCCTGTGTGGCATGCTAAGATGCAGTGGTCAGGACTTCTGTTGAAAAGCAAAGTTTTGTGATTGATGATCAAAGCACCGCCTGTGTGGCGTAGCTTTGTGTATAACGTGAATTCGCGAGCCTCACACCCCGGTATGAACCAGAAACGGGATAAGGACCTCAGGGTGGGCATGCGTTTCCTTCTAGCTAGGAGTTGTGTCAGCGTTTTTAAACGGCCTGACATTTTACTTATCTGGTTGTTACTGTTGCGAGGCGCCTCGGTTAGATCGGACGATCCGGGTCCTAGGGAGTCATTCGTTGGCTCATTTACGCCCCATAGGGCGGGGAAACGTAAAGTTTAGGAATTTTAATCCACATCGGTGGACCGGCCCTGACGATCCAAGGGTCGATGCACTCTGATCCTGAGACATGGGCTAGATTGTCTCGAAGTTGGTAAGGACTATCTTTTGCCTTGGTTCATGACGGAAATCCAATTTCCAAATACTACACCGTGCGGTTTTGATTGTATATATATATATATATGTATATATATGGCGACATGATATATGGTATCCATGCCGTCTATGATTGATAGTTATGATTTGAAATTGTTTTTGAAACATATAAACACTAGTAATAATATCAAATTGCTTTTGTTTTATTCGTATCAAGCATACTTTGGCCATTATGAGGTAAAACTCTATCCTCCGGTTTGCGTTGCATTGTGTGATGGGAACTGAGTCTTATAATGGCTTCATTTTTATAAAAAGCATCGCGATGTTTAAAAGAAAGATTTGTTTTAAAGCACTGGCAATCCAATGGAGTAAACCCGTTCCACGAAAGTGGCGTGGTCCTGTTATTAGCCATATTATAAATGTGTTGAGTAGATTTCTCATACCAGTCCCATGACTGACTCGTAGTTTGTTTCACTTTCAAACTCGGGTGCCCCTTTTTCTACACGGGCAGCCTTGTATTCAGGTTTAGCTGGCCTTTCTGGATAGCAAGAGCTGAAGATGGATTCTATTGTTTATCTCTTTTTATGCTGTTCAGCTCCTATTGTACATTATGTTTGTTTTCCACTGTAGACATTTATGTATAGTTGAACTGTATTTGTACTAAGTATGATCCTGTATACTGTGTAACTCTGATGATTACGTTTATCCAGTATATTCTATTGTTTATTACCTGGTGTATTTATTTATTTCTGTTCTGCTATTATCTGTTTATGTGTATATTCCAAGGATTACCCTTGCCACCGTCTGTATGGGGTTTGGGGTCGTCTCATGTCCGGACGTACTTGTTGATTGTCCGGATAAGCGAGCACCTCTCTTCAGTATTGGACATACGGGACGAGGAATAAGGTATCTCTATTTTCGTTCAGACCTAGAATGGACTTGTAAATGGATGTGTGTCTGACATTCGATTTCATTCCATGTAAATTGATTTCCATTTAATATATATCTGTTTGGTGGCATAGAATTATTCTCTTGCTTAATACCCTTCTTTGAGACGCATGAGCTCAGAGGTTATATATTGATAGTTATTGATCGCATGGCGTGAATTGTCAATGTAGCTTGCCAATATGCAAATGATCGAGGCTTTTGTTGAAAGGCAGAGCCTTGTGGTTGATGATCAAAGCACGGCCTGTTTAGGCATAGCTTTGTGCATAGCGTTACTTTGCGAGTCTCACACCCCGGTAAGAGTCAAAAACGGGATAAGGGAACGTAGGGAGTGCACACGTTTCTTTATAGCTAGAATTGGTGTTATGGTATGGAGCCCATTCATTTTTACTTATGTGGATGATGGATAACGAGGCCTCGGTTATATTGGTCGATAGTAGCCAATTGATAGGATCAATAGGACCGGGAAGCGTGTGTTCAGGAATTGCTAATCCACTAAAGTATTTGTGGACCGGCCCTGCAGGATACAAGGGTTCGCCAGCATCCGAATCATGAGACATTTGCTAGAGTGTCTCGAATCGGTAAGGAGATCATTTCTAGCCTTGACTCGTGATGGAAACCTAAATTTCCAATACAACATTACGGTTTTGATTGTAAACCTATGTATGGCGACATAGTAGGATGGGGTACTATGCCGTCTAGGATTAATACATTTACTTTGAAAGTATTTTAAAATTAATTAGACACTAATAATAATATTAAATATTATTTTATACGTATCAAGCATGTTCGGTCATTATAAGGTAAAGCTCTATCCTCTGGTTTGTGTTGCATTGTGCGATAGGACTTGAGTCTTACAATGATTTCATTTTTCTAAAAAGCATTGCGTTGTTTTGAATAAAAATTTATTTAATTTATGCACTGGCAATCCAATGGAGTAAACCCGTTCCGCGTTAGCGGTGTGGTCTTGTGATTAGCCATATTGTTGGATAAGTTAGGAAAGATTTCTCATACCAATCCCATGACTGACTCGTAGTTTGTTTCACTTTGCAAACTCGGGTGCCCTCTTTTTCACACGGGCAGCCAAGTGGCAGGTTCAGGTTATTTTGGACATGTGCCGGATTGGAGTATGCTTATGGACGGAAGATGAAGATCATTTTTATCTTTTACTTCTACTTTGAGACATTTAGACATCATTTGTCTACATTATACTTGATGGTGTTTTAGACCTATTTCTTTTCGCTGAGGCTCTTGTATGCTGAGTTGTATCCTGTAACTGTGCCACTCAGATGTTATGATGTTGATGACATTTCTATTTCCCACTGGTATGATTTATGTGTTATGTTGTTATCTGAGATCTTCTATTATTGTACATACGTTATATTCCAATGATTATCCTTGCTTTCAAACTACGGAAGTTTGGGTCATCACAAAAAGATACGTTATGTCCTCAAGCCTCACAACCGGGAAATGAAAAAAATCGGGCAGGCAGCATGGCTATGTGGGTCGCTCCCATTAGGGTGTATAATCACCTATCTAGAGAAATTTTGTTTCCTTCTTTATTCTATTCGATGCTATCCCTTTCGGGAAATGGTTGGTGATCCCAACCATTGGTGATATACATTCGATACACTCAAGCGAAATGAGTGGTCGGTCATGTGTGGGCTGGGTTGCAAGACGTTCCTGTTGAACCCAGTGTATTCCCCTCCATAGATACACTATCGGCAGGTAGTTCCATACCTTGTCATAGTCAGAACCCAATTTCCAATAAGAGCCCGCGGTTTTGATTGTTTACTATATATGTGTAGCGTGAGATGCAAGCGTTCCGCTAGATTGCTGTTTATTTGTATTTAGACATTATTATAATATCAGAAGATATATTTGATTTCAAAATGGTTTTGGTTATCGTAAGGTAAAAACCATCCATGTTTATGTGTGGATCGGTCTTACGATTATCTTTTCTTTCGAAACGTGCTTGAAAAGTTAAACAAGTTTATTGGATTCTCATAAGGGAAAAACCCGTTCCGTTTTTGCGGCGTTGTCTTATGAGATATCCTTTATCAAATCAAGTTGTTTTAAAATCGTTTACTCATGTCAGTCCCATGACTGACCCAGAGTTTGTTTTTCTATGTTTTCCCTAAACTCTTGGGTGCCCAAATTTGTATGGGAAGTCCAATAAGTTCAGGATTTAACTAATTTATCTGGAGGAGCTTGGAGCAGGAGGCTTCAGGATTATATAACAATTGTTTATTTCTGCCTTGTTGTAAGTGTTGTACTTTGATAACGGTATGTATATTCAAGTACAGATTTTTATTTCAAAGTTATGTTTTATTGCATATTTTATTCATTCTGCTGTGAGATTCGTGTTACTCAGATTGTGTTGTTATTTTCTTCTTCTTCTATTCTGATTTTCTGTCTTATCTATTCTTACCCTCTAACTTATTTCTATTAACTATCTGGTATTTTCGATGCTTGAATAGTCGACATTGAGTTTATGTCGATTACCAAGGTTGCAAATTCCCCGGGTTGTTACATTTGGTAAACGTTTCTTCGTTCAATAGCTTAGTTAAAATATATACAATTTAATTATCTGTTTTAATGAATCTAATGAAATATCTTTTTTATTTACATTATCTCTTGAAAATGATGTCTAACATCGATATGTTTTGTTCTAGAATGATGAGTTGGACTTATTGCACTTGAATAAATCTACTTTACTAATTTCAACATTTAATTGTAGTAAATCAGTTTTTAGTCTATCATAACATGCTCTAAGAGCTTGTTTTAATCTATACAAGGCTTTCTTTAATTTATGTACATGGTTTGAAAAAAATCATCTTCAAATAATGGGGGTTGTTTAACATAAACATCTTCTTCAATAAATCCATTTAGAAAAGCTCTTTTGATATCAATTTGAAATAGTTTGAAATTATAATAATTAGTGAAAGCAAGTAGAATTATAATCGCTTCTAATCTTGCTATGGGGGCAAAGGTTTCATCACAATCTATCTCTTCTTCTTGACGATATCCTTGTGCGACTAATTGAGCCCTATTTCTAACGGCCTCACTATGTTCATTCATTTTATTTTTATAAAACTATTTAGTACTTATTATAGTTTTATCCTATGGTCTAGGAACAAGTTCTCATACATCATTTCTTGTAAATTCGTTCAGTTCATCTTGATTTGCAAGTATCCATGAAACATCAGATGATGCTTCCTTTGGATTTTTAGGTTTAATAGTCGATATAAAAGCTATGTTACTCATGTTGTTCAACTGGTTTCTAGTCTTTACTACAGATTCAATATCTCCTAATATCTTTTCTACAGGATGATCTCATAGAAGTCTAATTCTTTTTATTAGGTTTATTAATTTCATTATTTATTTCATTTGATTCATTATCATTATCAAATTCATCTTCATTATGTTTTTGAATTATATCTTTATAATTTTTATCCAAAGATACATTCATAGTTTCTTCAATAGTATTAGATTTTAAATTGAAAACTATATAAGATTTACTTCTATTTGAGTATCCAATAAAAATTCCTTTATCTGATTTAGAGTCAAATTTATCTAGATTTTCCTTAGTATTTAAAATAAATCATATACTTCCAAAAACTTTAAAGTAAGATACTTTTGGTTTCTTATTATAATGAAGTTCATATGGTTTTTTGTTTGCTAAAGGTCTGATTAATATTCTATTGATATAACAAGCTGTACCAACTACTTGAGCCCAAAGTTTTCTTGGTAAATTACTGTCAGAAAGAATAGCTCTTGATTCATTCTATTTTTACACTCAACTACTCCATATTTTTTGTGGAGTTCTTGGAAAAGAGATTATGAGTAATTCACTTTTTAGTACAGAAATCCTCAAAATTTTCATTTTTAAATTTTCCACTGTGGTCACTACGTATAGTTTTAATTTTTAATGATAATAGATTTCGAATTCTTTTAGCAAAAGTTTCAAAATAAACCAAAAGCTTCACTTTATGTTTGAGAAAGAGAGTCCAGACGTATCTAGAATAATCATCAATAATTACAAACACATATTTACTATGATTTATTTATTGGATTTCAGATAGACCAAATAAATCCAAATGAAGTAATTCTAGTGAATTTGAACTGGAATCTCATCTTCCCATTTAAATGAACTTTTTCTTAATTTTCCTAGTTGACAAGCATCTCATAAACTATCTAATTTAAATTGGAAGCCCTTTTACTAAATCAAGTTAGGCAATTTTATAGAGGTGTTTGGAATTAAATGTCCTATTTTTTTATGTCATATCCAAGGATCACTTGTATTGGCCAAAAGACATAGATTATCGTTTGAAATTTTCATACTTAAGATGTAAATATTTTTTCTTTCTAATTCCTTCAAAAATTGTGTTTGAATTGTTATCTTTGATGAAACATTTATCTTTTTTAAATTTGATTTTATAATCTTTATCACATAATTAACTTATAATAAGTAGGTTATGTTTTAAATTTCTAACTAATAAAACCTCAGAAATAGTATGGTTTTAGAATTACCGACATTGCCGAAGCTAATCACATATCCTTTCAAGTTATCACCAAAGTTGACCATTCCCCCATCTTGTAAATTATATCTTTGAGTATTTTTGGATTTCCAGTCATATGCCTGAACAACCACTATCAAGTATCCATTTATCTTTCTTGATTTGCACCATTTGTCATTCGAGTGTTGAATCATCAAGAGATACAACACATCTGTTCCTATACAACACATCGATTCGGTAGATAACTAGATATTTTCCAATAGAATTAAATGCAAACACACGAAACAATGATGAAATGAATATTTTTGAACTAGTGTTATATGAATTTCAAAAGTTTCCATTTAAACTTTTCAAAAATTCAGATTATGAAGACTTTGAAAACCAGTGCTCTGATACCAATTGTTGAAGAATGCAGATTAAGGATCGTAATGCAAACTAAACACTAGTGGGGGTGAATAGTGTTTAATAGATTTTATAAATTTCTTGAAACCTTTTGGAGTAATTCATTTTGAGTAATTCAGAATGAAATGCAAATCACAGATATCAGACAATCACAGATATCATACACGGGTGTAGATAATAATAAATAAAAACAGTAAAAGGAAAGAACATACTAGAATTTTATACTGGTTTGGAGTTACCCTACATCTAGTCCCACAAAACTTTGGGTTGATGCAGATTTCTTTTTAATAATAATATCCAAATTACATTCCTCGATTTCAAGGCCATGAGGTACAACCCACCTATTTCCAGAGTGCAGTGAGACTCAATCGATTTCTGGTCTACAATCACACCAAATTGGTTTATACGGGATACAACCACACCTAGTCGATTTGAACCGCTATGACCATACCTTTTCAGGGTCATTTTGTAGTGTCCCGAAATTCCAGTATAATTTGAACTGACCAAATAACACAAGTCCAACCCAAATTACACTGGAAACCAGAAAACTAATAGAAAGAAAATAGAGGGTGAGAATGGATAAAATAGAAACTTATAATAGAAGAAGAAAAAGAACCTACAACATCAGCGTAACACAAATCTTACAGCGGAACGAATAAAATATAACATAACTTTGCAATAAAAGATTACTTGAATATACATATCATTATCAAAGTACAGCACTTACAACACAATGGAAATGACTATAGCTATATAATCCTGAAGCCTCCTGCTCCAGCTATTCAAGTATCTGTAAATCCCGACTACTTGACTGCCCGTACAAAATTGGGCACCCAAGAATTTAGGGAAAACAAAACAAAATAAACTCTGGGTCAGTCATGGGACTGGTGTGAGTAAAACAGTTTAAAATAGTTTATTAAACGATATCTCATAAGACCACACCGTATAACTGAACGGGTTTTTCCCTTATGAGAATCCAAAACATTTGATTTAACTTTCAAAAATCCTTTTGAAAGATATGATAAACTTTATATAAAAACTCTTTTGATATTATAATAATGTCTATCAACCCCAATATATAATAATCATCAAGCAGAACGCTTTCATCTCACGTTCCATATATATAGTATACAATCAAGACCGCGAGCACTTATTGGGTAATGGATTTCCAACTATGACAAGGTATGGAACCACCTTCCGATAATGTACCTCTAGAGAGGAATACACTGGGTTCAACAAGAACATCTTGCAACCCGGCCACACATGACCGACCACTCATTTCTCTTGAGTGTATCGAATGTATATCACCAACGGTTGGGATCAGCAACTGTTTCCCGAATGGAACAGCATCGACAATAGATTATAGAATGAAATGAATATCTCTAGATAGGAGATAATACACCCTACTTGGCAGCCAACCACTTAGCCATGCTGCCTGCCCGATTTTTGTCATTTTCCGGTTGTGAGGCTAGAGGCCACGCTTATCTCTGACAGATCACACATTTATTCACTTTGAATGTCACATCGTCATGCCCGCCAAATCGCAAATTGATTTCCCCAAAAATACAACGGGTATACAGCTAAGAGAAACGAATTCCTCTGCTATGAAATGTGCATACGTTTGAAGAGATCAACTTATGCGATATATTAAATATACTCTGTTAGACATTCTTCTATACAGGTCGTTCTGGGACTGGACAAGCCCAAGGCACTATTCTTTAAATCCATCTTAGGCAGTTTCTACCAAGGATTGCTAGAACAGCCCTTGCATAACTCCATCTTCAATTATCTTCATCATATTTGATTCCCAACGCTAACGCCCAAACTGAGTGGTTTTCAGGTCATGAATCTGATCCCGGTCTCTCCGTATTGACTATGGAAAATGGTCAAAAACTTCGATAGTCGGTGAGTTAACTATCAAAGAAAACACATGTGCAAACAACAATATTATTTCCAGATGGAGATTATATCGATCAAACATCATTTAACATTTATCTCTTTAGTTCATTACTTTATCTCCTGTTTTCATATATTCAACATTTCTTCTTTTCTAAATTTAGAAAATACATGTTATTGATCACTGGAAAACATTTCCATCCCTTTTTCACGTATCACTGTCATTCTACTATTCTTTATCATCAAACATTTCATTTTCTATGATTAGAAAATATCTCTGATTTTATTTGGAAAATGTTTCCAAAACTCATTCATTAGATTTAAATAGATGTTTAAATCAAACATCTCTATGCCACCTCAAACCATTTTACTCGTTAACTAAATTCACTTAACCAATCTTCACTGTCGAGCCTTAACCATTCCTTGGTTAAAAATGAAGCCAATCAAGTTGAGGTATAACTACCTCTCAGACCTTAACTGAACAACATTTCTAACTTCGAAACAGACAAGGTTCACCCTTTTTAAACCTTTAACAAACTTCCTTATGTAACTCTCTTTCGAATAAATCTTTATTTGATAACTATTTCCTTCGAATAAACTATATTCGATAACTCTATTCAATTAACTCTATTAGATTAACTCTAATCGATTTACTCTTATCAGTTAGATCTATTTGATTAACTCTATTCTATTAACTCTATTTGATTAATTCTATTGGATTAACTCTATTTGATTAACTCTATTGGATTAACTCTAATCAATTAACTCCTTTCGAATAAACGATATTCGATTAACTCCTTTCGAATAAACTATATTCGGTTTACTCATTTAACTCTATTCGAATAAACTATATTCGATTAACTCCTTTAACTCTATTCGGATAAACTATATTTGATTTACCCCTTTAACTCTATTCGAATAAACTATATTTGATTAACTCCTTTCAAATGACTAATATTCTATAATTCCTTTTGAATAACTAATATTCGATAACTCCTTTTTCTTTTAACTCTAACTCAATTAACTCTAATCGATTTACTCTAATTCGATTAACTCTAATCGATTAACTCTCCTCGAATAACTTATATTCAGTTAACACTCTTCGAATAACTAATATTCGATTAACTTACTTTGAATAACTAATATTCGATTAATTCACTTTCGAATAACTCTATTTGATTTACTCCATTTGAATAACTCTTTTCGATTAACTCCGTTAACTTTGGCTCGATTAACTTTATTCGATTAACCCTAACTCGATTAACTTTAACTCAATTAACTTTATTCGATTAACCCTAACTCGATTAACTTTAACTCGATTAACTTTATTCGATTAACCCTAACTCGATTAACTTTATTCGATTAACCCTAATTCGAATAACTCTATTCAATTAACCCTAATTCGAATAACTCTATTCGATTTACTCCATTCGAATAACTCTTTTCGATTAACTCCATTAACTTTGACTTCGTATTTCAAAATAGTATCTCATTTCCGAATTCTATTTATATTTCTATTTATAGAATTTTTTTCATACGAAATCTCCTTTTAGTTTCTAACACTTAAATTGCATTTAAAATTCCCTTTATAAATGCTGAGTTCACATTCCATTTCAAATATCATCGTTAAAACTGATTTATATTTCTCTATGTAAGTTCAGACTTATATATTTCATTTATCAAATGATAAATAGTTTATTTAATTTATAAAACATTATTTATAAATTAATCTACTTAACTTACCTGCCAAGACAGATTTCTATTAAATATTTACTTTAAATCCTTATCATGTTATAACCGTGTGTGAAGCACGGGTCTAAATCTTCCTGATGTAAAATTCTCTTTTTATAAAATTCAATTCGTTTTATAAATATTTCCTTTTCTATTTGTTTCACAAATATTTCCTTTTAAATTAGTTTTACAAATATTTACTTTTATATTTGTTTCACAAATATTTCCTTTTATATTTGTTTCACAAATATTTCTTTTTTAATCCTATTTATTTTCCAAATAAATATCCTTTATAATATCTTATTTATTTTCTAAATAAAAAATCCCTTTATACTTCTATTTATTTTCTAAATAAATAATTCATTTTATACCTCTATTTATTATCCCAATAAATATTCCTTATATGATTTTATTTATTATCCCAATAAATATTCCTTATATGATTTTATTTATTATCCCAATAAATATTCCTCTTTATAAAATCCTTTGATTTTATAAATAATTCCCTTTTTACATTCCGGTATTTCGTATGGCATTTTAACAAATCAAATAACAATACCAGTGTCATCACAATTAATCACAGATTGTATATCACGTCATATCACAGTATATGAAATCAAACAGTATTAAATATTGAGGAATCCAGTTGGATCCCTCCAACCTATTTCCCTGCATCCACAGATGTTACACAATATAATTATCACCAATTTTAGTTCAATATGAAATACTCTGATAACAGAATCAATATATATTTAATGATTTATATATGTATTTATTTATATAATTTCAACCAACCGACTAGCAGTTCATCCAAACAGTCAACACACAGTAATCAACCAATTTTTATCAGTTCTAAAAATACGTTATAAAAATATAAACTGTTCAGAATTAGTGAGATTTACTCACATTGGATGATCATCGTTAATAACGATAACCATCGCTTGATTCAGACGGACAATTTATTTCGCTATAAATTGTAACAAGCTCCAATTCACTATCAGTCAGTTCCATGGTGTAGCTCTCATCCATACGATCCCAATGGATTTTGTTTTGCTGAATTCCGATCCCGTATCACAAAGATATACCATTTATAAGTTAGCGTACTAATTAATTTAGATTAAACTTAAGTTATAAAGGATTAAACGATAATTAAATAAATTTAATTACATTAAATTGCCCTCACCCTCTCTCATGTGACCAGCACCACCCCTCTTTCTTCCCCAATTTCTTTTTCAGAACCACTCCCAGGAAATGAAATCCAACTTTTTGACCGACAATTGACCCTCCACCACCACGCCATCGGTCACCCACTCCCATCGCAACCAGCACCAAAAGACTCAACACCTCGACTGTAACAACCCGGAAATGCGAGCCAGTTTAAAATTTTTATTTTTGCAATTTTAATGAATTTTGAATATTTAAAATAGATTATTTTAAATAATATCGATGAAAAATTTATTTTGAATATAATTAGAACGTATATATTTATATAGATCGTCGTTAGAATATAAATATTGGTTTTAAATTATAAAAGGAATTGAAAATGGCGCGGTAGTTCGATAATTCGATTTCAAATTTCAATTGAACATACCGGGTGCAAAATAAACCGGATTTTAGCGAAACCAAAAATATTAGAATCTAGTTGAGAATATCTTTCCAACGAATATGAAAAATCGAAATTTCATAGTGGGAATCAAAAGTTATGCCCAGTTGAAAATTCATAATAGTCGCTATGTAAATCATACATGGCCCAAAAAGTCAAATTTTGCATACGGATGAATTTGGACTCGAAAGCACTTCCATTGAGTTCAAAATGCCATTTAGGACTCCGAAAAGTATAAGCTTCGATATATTCCGATATCCAGAATAGTGGCAATTGGCAGGAGCTTTTCGGTTAGCCAAACATAGCCCTTAAAAAGTGAAATTTTACATACAAGCTCAGAATTTGACAAGATAAATTTTTCTGAATTCATAATGACAAATCATTATTGAGTTCCAAATGGCGCGTCAAACGGAGTTAGTATGTGGCCATGCGAGCTGAAATAGTTCAGGGTAAAGCAGGTAGTCATTTTACAAAGGAACATTACTGATACGACCTCAGAATTCGATTTTACTTTTTTTTTTCTGGATTCGTATCGTCTAATAATGGTTAAATCCAAGAGGGCTTGATTTTTTGAGTTAGCATGTGAGCGTGCGAGAAGAAAAGGTGCGGCAGAATCGCATTTTTAGAGCTTATTTGAGCATTTTCGTGATTTTTTTGAATGGTCAAACGAACTCGGAATTCGACGAAACTTGTTTCATTGGACTCGTCTTCACGTCTGCTATCTCGTGTCCGAAATCCGCGGCGATTGGAGATCGTTAGCGTTCAGGCGATACGCGAGAAACTAGCATATAAACACTTTTACTTCCTTTTCTTCTTCACTTTCTTTCTCTTCCTCTTTTCTTCCAAAAACTCAAAAATGGAGTCCACCTCCACCGCGCCGCTGCCGCACCCCATCAGCCCCCTCCTCTCCACCGCGCCGGCCGCCGCACCCCCTCCTCCTCTTCTTCCTCCTCTCTCTCTTCTCCTCTTTCCCTCTTCTAATTTGCGAACCCTAGCTCCTCCGGCCACCACCATCACCTCCCGTGCCCCACCGCCACCACCAGCACCCTCCCCACCTCCAATCAGGTCTGGCGCCCCCTTCCCCCTCCACAATTCCGGCCGTGGGTCCCCCGGTCACCAAAAACCCATTTTAAACTAATCGCCCATTTTGCAAAATAAGCCCGTGACCGTATTTCGCCAATAACTCCCAAACGGTGCGTTTCTAGCGAAAGTCCCTCTAAATCAAAGTTGTAGAGCATGAAATTCTCTTTGATTTGGCTATATGCAAGTCATGTTTTGGAGTTCGGAGCTGCTCGGAAAACGCGTTCAAAGTCTGCTGTTCAAAAGCGGTAAAATTCGTGTACTTTCGGGAATTCTGGCGAATTGGAGCGTTTTCGGCAAAAAGTCCCTTAGGCAAAAGTTATTCAGAATGTCGTGCTTGTGCTAGAAATGAAGATGGATTGAAGATTTGAGCTTGTATGCGAAGTCTGGAGCTCGAACAACAATTCAGCAGTTCCGAAAAGGCGTTAGAAAAAAATCAACGTGAGTTTTCTCCGCTTTAAAGCTTCTATGGTTTTTGACAAATGAAGTGGAATAAAAATATGATTTTTATATTATAGGAAGAATAAAAATATGATTTTTATATAGTAGAGATAATAAAAATACGATTTTTATATAATATAGATAGTAAAGATTTGATATTTACTATATGAACAGCGGTATAAAAATAGAATTTTTATCTATATAGTAGTAGAATAAAAATGTGATTTTTATATACATAGCAACAATATAAAAATGTGATTTTTATATATGTAGTGACTACGGGCAGTGAAATTGGCAAAAAGGCGAGCATGACGAAGATTTCTACATAAGAAGAGTCGTGGCGTTTGGTTTAGCTAGTCGGTGAGAACTTCTCACTCTAAATTTCCTTTTCTAGTTATAAATATATACTAGGATGCAGACGGTGTTTAGTAGCACCCGACACCATTGTCCACAGACCATGGACTTGTTTGTTTGGTTGTGTAGTTGGTTAGATTATTTGATCTAAATTTGGTTGTTTGGTGAATAGAAATTGGTTTGATTGATATGTGTATGGCGTGGGCCATTAGTAGACCGGGGATAAGGCTAGGTCTTGTCCCGTTTCTAGTATCGTGCCGTTATGCCGCCGAAATTTTCTAAAATCAGTTAGAAAAATAAAGATATCATTTTATTTAATAAATGAACCGAATAGAATAATTTGGTCGTTAAAAATGTAATTTTTAATGTGAACGTGAACAAATAAATATTCATTTTCAAATCGAATGATTTGTTTATGTACACTGATTTGACTGACATTGATTGGGACAATAAATTTTACACATCGCCCAACTGCACAAATAAAAATCTATGTTTGTTGATTTGAAACCCCACACGGGTATTGGGATAAAATACGGCATACACTAATCCCAATAATTAGTTGTATGTCGATCGATGGATCGACGGGCTGCTATAAGCGTTAGATATCTATATTTGATGCTTATACAATGTAGTGCACTTTGGATGATGGTTGATTATTTATCGTTGCTATTATATACATGTGTTGTATGGAATCCATATAATTAACTTTATATGGTAATTGATTGGGCCTCATTCCAATTTAGAAAATAAAGAATATTATAAAATAAAGGTTCATGTGTTGACCGTACTCATCCGTTGAGATTAGTCATGTGTTGAACGAAATATTTTAACAATAAAATTTACATCTTTAATATTATAAAATAAAGGTTCATGTGTTGACCGTACTCATCCGTTGAGATTAGTCATGTGTTGAACGAAATATTTTAACAATAAAATTTACATCTTTATCATATATAAAATTAGAAACTAATTGGAAAATAGATAAGATGAGTGGACAGTACTCATTCGTTGAAATTAGTCATGTGTTGGCAAAAATATAGATTCACGTATTGAATAGAATAAATATTCATTTGTTGAATAGAATAACGGAATTATTGATATATATAAAGCCGTGTTGATTAGAGATGCGCTATTTTGACGCGAACAATATTTATATCGATTATATTCATTTTTATAATGAATATTGAAAAGAGATAAAAATCGAATATATATAAAGCAAATTCGAATTGAATTGAATATAAAGCAAATTCGAATTGAATTGAATATAGAATGAATTGAAATTTGAATTTAATTGGAAATGGAAGTTGAAATGTTTTTGATCGAATTTAAAACTATTTATAAAATTCGTTTTAAATAGAAATCGACGAAATATATATTATATATATAATATAATGGCCTGAATAGAACGCGCCGCGCCGCGGCAGTTCGTGAATTTCGACCATTGATTTCGAACGGACATTACGGGAGATCTGACCGTCGGATTCTCCTAAAACTGGAACCGTTGGGTTGGTATCGAAAAGAGCTTTCTAACGAATATTAGAAATTTGAAATCTAACGGTTGGATTTGGAGATACGTCCAAATCAAATTTGGAAAAGGTCGCTGTAAGTGCAGTTCGATGGCCGTTGATGGAAATCGACTGTACGGGCCTTGATAAAATTATTTAAAATAGTAATAATTTGTGTAGGATCATAAGAAATGATTAGGGAAAAATTGGGATGAAAAACTCCATATTTGAAAAGATAAAAATAGATTTTCATCGAAATGAACTAGTTTTGAACTAAAATTAAACCCGTTTATTTTCAAATAAATAAATTGGATTTGAAATGGGTTTTAAATAGAATTGATTTGTGGGTTTATCGTGAACGGTGTTTTAAATAACAGTAGTTCTTTAACCCGATAATAAATAGAATGTGATTTGGGTTTATCGTGAAATGTGTTTTAAATGACATTAGTTCTTTAACCCAGTAAAAGGAGTTTTAATGAATCTGCAATTAGATTGAAATGTGAATTAATAATTTAAATTATCAAATTTGGAAAGTGAGCGAGAATGGAGTATTACCAGTTTTGCTCCAAAGCGATAGTTAAATCTTTAATTAGATTTGAACGTGAAATGGTAATTAAGTTTACCGATAACACCGTGGTGTTAGAAACGGAGTACTACCTGTTTTTCTTCATGGGATGAATAGGTTGGGATTGGGAAATAAAATAAATAATTACTTCGGTGTGGTTCGCTAATCTCGAGTAGTTTGGAAAACCATAATTTGGTTTGAAATGACATCCAAAGGAAGATTAAAGAATAAATTTAAAGAATTTATCTTTGATAAAATTAATGGGAACCTTTCCCTAAGAATTGAAATTTAGAAACTAGCTGTAGGTTAGTTAAGAAGAATGGTTTCCCGGGTATTGATCTGATGTTGGTTTCGGCCTTCGGGGTTAATATTTGGGGAATTGCTCTCTTACTGATTTACGGTTAGTGACTAATGAATTGGAATGACGCGTATGTTGGGTTTGTGTAACATTTGTTTCTAATATATGCGGGTTGTTCGGAAAGGCCGGGTTTATACCCATTCTGAATAACCGATTCGACGATAAGTCGAAGATGATGACGGTGGTCGAAGACCAGAAGTCTTCACATCGTTTGGATAATTACTGATGATCCTGATTGGGCTGTATACCCAAGAGGATGGAAATAGTCGGTGGTCGTCCAGACGTACTTGGAGATCGATGGATATGCGAGGAAAGTGCCTCCGGTTTTGTTCAGACCCAGAACGAACTTGTATATGAATTATGTGTCTGACATTGGATTTTATTCTGTGTTGATTGATTTTTGTTAAATATATATCTGTTTGGCAGCGGAGAATTTATTCTCTTGCTTAACGCCCTTCTCTGAGACGTACGAGCATAGAGGTTATATATCTATAGATATCAATCACATGGCATGAATTGCCTATGTGGCACGCTGAGTTGCATGGATCAAGGCTTCTGTTGAAAAGCAAAATCTTGTGGTTGATGATCAAAGCACGACCTATGTGGAAGCTTTGTGTATAACGTGAATTCGCGAGCCTCACACCTCGGTATGAGTTAAAAACGGGATAAGGACTGCAGGGAGAGCACGACGTTTCTTTCTAGCTTTGGTGGTGTCAGTGACTTACCAGCCCTGACATTTATATACTTTTCACCTATGTGGTTGTTGGATGAGGCACCTCGATTTTAGGTCTATAAGGACTGGGAAACGTGTGTTCAGGAATAATTAATCCTCAAACGTAAGAGAGGACCGACCCTGAAGCATCCAGGGGTTACCCAGAGTGTGTAGTCCCGAGGCATTTGCTAGAGTGTCTCGAAGCGGAGAGGATCTTGCCCCTTGCCTCGACTTATGACGGAAATCCAATTTCCAATACGTGTATTTCGGTTTTATTTGTAGAGACTAGTATGGCGACATAGTGGGATGGGGTGCTTATGCCGTCTATGATTTATATTTATGATTGAAATTGTTTTGACACTATACACTTATTATAGTATCAAATGATTTGTTTTAAACGTACCAAGCATGTTTGGCTATTATAAGGGAAACCCCTATCCTCGGGCTTGCGTTGCATTGTGTGATGGGACCTGGGTCTTATAATAGCCTCATTTTTCGAAAAAGCATTGCGTTGTTTATTCTATGCACTGGTATTCTTGGGAGAAAACCCGTTTTGTGTTATTCGGCGTGGTCCCTTGAATTACTCTCTTTTAAAGTAAAGTTCTAAATAACTGTTTTAGTTCTCACACCAGTCACATGACTGACCTGGAGTTTATTGTTTTAACCTAAACTCTGGGTGCCCTTATTTTCGACACGGGCAGCTAGTAGTTTTGGTTTTGCAGATTTATATTCACAGGATCCTGATTTACAGCTGGAACGATGCTCAGAAAGCTCTGTATCTGTGTATTACTTTCAGTTGTGTATTTTATTGTTTTTCCGCTGCTATGTAACTTATTGTAATCTCTGATATTTATCGAATGTAATTTATTCATTCATACTCTGTATATTCTTGTATTCTGATGGAATTGTTGTAATAAACAATAAAATGTTCTTCTGTCTGCGTTCTTTTGTGTGTTGTTCTCAAAGTATCCACTCTTTCCTTCATGGGGAAGTAACGGGTCCTTACAGTGGTATCAGAGCTTTGGTTTACAGAGCTCGAGAACAAGACACATTAGAACCATACGAAAGAATTCATCAGATATTGGATTAGTAATATCCAATTAGAATGACTCGTTAGAGATAGGATCAGTGGTATCCTAGAACGAGTGTGAAGAGTACATTTTTCAAATGAAAACAATTTTTTTTGAAATTTAAATCGTTTTATACGTATTTGAATAATTTATTTATATTGATTTGGACAGTCCGATATATAAAGATTTTGCATATACACGTCATGAACGTATATTTGAAGTTTTAATATACCGGATAGATATAGAACTGCACTCTAGTAGCCCAGAGATGTTCTGATGGTGGTTCGAAACATCATTAGCATTTATTTTCGAGTGACGAAGGTGTGATATCTATATATTTCCATCAGACTGGTGTGAGAACCAAAACTTATATAGCTAGATTTATTGTTGTGATTTGGCATCAAAAACATGATTTTCTGTATATATATATATATATCAAAATTTATGGATTTGAAACGTTAATTCACTAATTGATTGATGTTTTTGTTGTTTGTCTATTTGTTTGATAATTTTGAACCATTACGTCTAATAGAATCAAATATTGAACTATATTGAAATTTGGTTGCAAATGCATGCATATACCAGTACTTACATTGAACAGGTCATAGCAAGGAGGCTAGAGCAGAGAAATAAAATTGTTTGCCCAACAAATATGTACATGTTTACTATAATTTACTGTTTTGATTGGGTGATGATGATTTTATGAGCCGATTGGCTAGCCGCTTGGCTTTTTCTTTTTCTTTTTGAGATCAGAAGGCCTGTACGGCAATTTCGGGATTTTCCCGTGCTCCCAGTGCAGGGGAGGTTATGGCGAAATTTTTCGAAAATTTAGGGTGTTAGCCAAATTTTTGAAAATTTGAAAATTCTTAGAAACTGAAAAGTTGGAGAATGGAAGCCAGATCGAACGTAGAGCTGATTAATCAAACCACTTTCGGCTTTGTTCCTTTTCGGGGACGAAAAGTTTTAAGTGGGGAAGATTGTAACAACCCGGAAATGCGAGCCAGTTTAAAAATTTTTTTTTGGCAATTTTAATGAATTTTGAATATTTAAAATAGATTATTTTAAATAATATTGACGAAAAATTTATTTTGAATATAATTCGAACATATATATTTATATAGATCGTCGTTAGAATATAAATATTTATTTTGAATTATAAAAGGAATTGAAAATGGCGCGGTAGTTCGATAATTCGATTTCAAATTTCAATTAAACATACCGGGTGCAAAATAAACTGGATTTTAGCGAAACCAAAAATATTAGAATCTAGTTGAGAATATTTTTTCAACAAATCTGAAAAATCGAAATTTCATAGCGGGAAACAAAAGTTATGCCCAGTTGAAAATTCAGAATAGTCGCTATGTAAATTATACATGGCCCAAAAAGTCAAATTTTGCATACAGATGAATTTGGACTCGAAACCACTTCCATTGAGTTCAAAATGCCGTTTAGGACTCCGAAAAGTATAAGCTTTGATATATTCCGATATCCGGAATTGTGGCAATCGGTAGGAGCTTTTCGGTTAGCAAAACATAGCCCTTAAAAAGTGAAATTTTACATACGAGCTCAGAATTCGACGAGATAAATTTTTCTGAATTCATAATGACAAACCATTGTTGAGTTCCAAATGGCGCGTCGAACGGAGTTAGTATGTGGTCGTGCGAGCTGAAACAGTTCAGGGTAAAGCAGGTAGTCATTTTACAAAGGAACATTACTGATACGACCTCAGAATTCGATTCTACTTTTTTTCTGGATTCGTATCGTCTAATAATGGTTAAATCCAAGAGGGCTTGATTTTTTGAGTTAGCATGTGAGCGTGCGAGAAGAAAAAGTGCGTCAGAATCGCATTTTTAGAGCTTATCTGAGCATTTTAGTGATTTTTTTTTGAACGGTCAAATGAACTCGGAATTCGACGAAACTTATTTCGTTGGACTCGTCTTCACGTCTACTATCTCATGTCCGAAATCCGCGGCGATTGGAGATCGTTAGCGTTCAGGCGATACGCGAGAAACTAGCATATAAACACTTTTACTTCCTTTTCTTCTTCACTTTCTTTCTCTTCCTCTTTTCTTCCAAAAACTCAAGAATGGAGTCCACCTCCACCGCGCAACTGCCGCACCCCATCAGCCCCCTCCTCTCCACCGCGCCGGCCGCCGCACCCCCTCCTCCTCCACTTCCTCCTCTCTCTCTTCTCCTCTTTCCCTCTTCTAATTTGCAAACCCTAGCTCCTCCGGCCACCACCACCACCTCCCGTGCCCCACCGCCGCCACCAGCACCCTCTCCACCTCCAATCAGGTCCGGCGCCCCCTTCCCCCTCCTCAATTCTGGCCGTGGGCCCCCTGGTCACCAAAAACCCATTTTACACTAATTGCCCGTTTTGCAAATAAGCCCTTGACCGTATTTCGCCAATAACTCCCAAACGGTGCCTTTCTGGCCAAACTCCCTCTGAATCAAAGTTGTAGAGCACAAAATTCTCTTCGATTTGGCTATATGGAAGTCATGTTTTGGAGTTCGGAGCTGCTCAGAAAACGCGTTCGAAGTCTGCTGTTCAAAAGCGGTAAAATTCGTGTACTTTCGGGAATTCTGGCGAATTGGAGCGTTTTCGGCAAAAAGTCCCTTAGGCAAAAGTTGTTCAGAGTGCCGTGCTTGTGCTAGATAAAAGATGGATTGAAGATTTGAGCTTGTATGCGAAGTCTGGAGCTCGAACAACAATTCAGCAGTTCCGAAAAGGCGTTAGAAAAAAATCAATGTGAGTTTTCTCCGCTTTAAAGCTTCTATGGTTTTTGACGAATGAAGTAGAATAAAAATATGATTTTTATAATATAGGAAGAATAAAAATATGATTTTTATATAGTAGAAATAATAAAAATACGATTTTTATACTATATAGATAGTAAAGATTTGATCTTTACTATATGAACAGCGGTATAAAAATAGAATTTTTATCTATACAGTAGTAGAATAAAAATGTGATTTTTATATACATAGCAACAATATAAAAATGTGATTTTTATATATGTAGTGACTACGGGCAGTGAAATTGGCAAAAAGGCGAGCACGACGAAGATTTCTACATAAGAAGAGTCGTGGCGTTTTGTTTAGCTAATCGGTGAGAACTTCTCACTCTAAATTTCCTTTTCTAGTTATAAATATATACTAGGATGCAGACGGTGTTTAGTAGCATCCGACACCATTGTCCACAGACCATGGACTTGTTTGTTTGGTTGTGTAGTTGGTTAGATTATTTTATCTAAATTTGGTTGTTTGGTGAATTGAAATTGGTTTGATTGATATGTGTATGGCGTGGGCCATTAATAGACCGGGGATAAGGCTAGGCCTTGTCCCGTTTCTAGTATCGTGCCGTTATGCCGCCGAAATTTTCTAAAATAAGTTAGAAAAATAAAGATATCATTTTATTTAATAAATGAACCGGATAGAATAATTTGGTCGTTAAAAATGTAATTTTTAACGTGAACGTGAACAAATAAATATTCATTTACAAATCGAACAATTTGTTTATGTACACTGATTTGACTGACATTGATTGGGACGATAAATTTTACACATCGCCCAACTGCACAAATAAAAATCTATGTTTGTTGATTTAAAACCCCACACGGGTATTGGGATAAAATATTGCATACACTAATCCCAATAATTAGTTGTATGTCGATCGATGGATCGACAGGCTGTTATAAGCGTTAGATATCTATATTTGATGCTTATACAGTGTAGTGCACTTTGGATGATGGTTGATTATTTATCGTTGCTATTATATACATGTGTTGTATGGAATCCATATAATTAACTTTATATGGTAATTGATTGGGCCTCATTCCAATTTAGAAAATAAAGAATATTATAAAATAAAGGTTCATGTGTTGACCGTACTCATCCGTTGAGATTAGTCATGTGTTGAACGAAATATTTTAACAATAAAATTTACATCTTTAATATTATAAAATAAAGGTTCATGTGTTGACCGTACTCATCCGTTGAGATTAGTCATGTGTTGAACAAAATATTTTAACAATAAAATTTACATTTTTATCATATATAAAATTAGAAACTAATTGGAAAATAGATAAGATGAGTGGTCTCCTGGATGTTGATCTGATGTTGGTTTCGGCCTTCGGGGTTAATATTCAGGGGATCGTTCTCTTACTAATTTACGGTTGGTGTCTGATTTGAAATCAAACGATAGGTACCTTAATTTTTATAAAATATATTAAATAACAAAAATAGTCACACGTGGACAGTACTCATTCGTTGAGATTAGTCATGTGTTGGCAAAAATATATATTCACGTATTGAATAGAATAAATATTCATTTGTTGAATAGAATAACGGAATTTTTGAAATATATAAAGCCGTGTTGATTAGAGATGCGCTATTTTGACGCGAACGATATTTATATCGATTATATTCGTTTTTATAATGAATATTGAAAAGAGATAAAAATCGAATACATATAAAGCAAATTCGAATTGAATTGAATATAAAGCAAATTCGAATTGAATTGAATATAGAATGAATTGAAATTTGAATTGAATTGGAAATGAAAGTTGAAATGTTTTTGAACGAATTTAAAACTATTCATAAAATTCGTTTTAAATAGAAATCAACGAAATATATATTATACATATTATATATATAATATAATGGCCTGAATAGAACGCGCCATGCCACGGCAGTTCGTGAATTTCGACCATTGATTTCGAACGAACAATACGGGAGATCCGACCGTCGGATTCTCCTAAAACCAGAACCGTTGGGTTCGTATCGAAAAGAGCTTTCTAATGAATATTAGAAATTTGAAATCTAACGGTTGGATTTGGAGATACGTCCAAATCAAATTTCGAAAAGGTCGCTGTAAGTGCTGTTCGATGGCCGTTGATGGAAATCGACTGTACGGGCCTTGATAAAATTATTAAAAATAGTAATAATTTGTGTAAAATCATAAGAAATGATTTGGGAAAAATTGGGATGAAAAACTCCATATTTGAAAAGATAAAAATAGATTTTTATCGAAATGAACTAGTTTTGAACTAAAATTAAACCCATTTATTTTCAAATAAATAAATTGGATTTGAAATGGGTTTTAAATAGAATTGATTTGTGGGTTTATCGTGAACGGTGTTTTAAATAACACTAGTTCTTTAACCCGATAATAAATAGAATGTGATTTGGGTTTATCGTGAAATGTGTTTTAAATGACATTAGTTCTTTAACCCAATAAAAGGAGTTTTAATGAATCTGCAATTAGATTGAAATATGAATTAATAATTTAAATTATCAAATTTGGAAAGTGAGCGAGAATGGAGTATTACCAGTTTTGCTACAAAGCGATAGTTAAATCTTTAATTAGATTTGAACGTGAAATGGTAATTAAGTTTACCGATAACACCGTGGTGTTAGATATGGAGTACTACCAGTTTTTCTTCATGGGATGAATAGGTTGGGATTGGGAAATAAAATAAATAATTACTTCGGTGTGGTTCGCTAATCTCGACTAGTTTGGAAAACCATAATTTGGTTTGAAATGACATCCAAAGGAAGATTAAAGAATAAATTTAAAGAATTTATCTTTGATAAAATTAATGGGAACCTTTCCCTAAGAATTGAAATTTAGAAAGTAGCTGTAGGTTAGTTAAGAAGAATGGTTTCCCGGGTATTGATCTGATGTTGGTTTCGGCCTTCGGGGTTAATATTTGGGGAATTGCTCTCTTACTGATTTACGGTTAGTGACTAATGAATTGGAATGAGGCGTATGTTGTGTTTGTGTAACATTTGTTTCTAATATACGCGGGTTGTTCGGAAAGGCCGGGTTTATACCCATTCTGAATAACCGATTCGACGATAAGTCGAAGATGATGACGGTGGTCGAAGACCAGAAGTCTCCACATCGTTTGGATACTTACTGATGATCCTGATTGGGCTGTACACCCAAGAGGATGGAAATAGTCGGTGGTCGTCCAGACGTACTTGGAGATCGATGGATATGCGAGGAAAGTGCCTCTGATTTCGTTCAGACCCAGAACGAACTTGTAAATGGATTGGGTGTCTGACATTGGATTTTATTCTGTGTTGATTGATTTATGTTAAAGATATATCTGTTTGGCGGCGGAGAATTTATTCCCTTGCTTAATGCCCTTCTCTGAGATGTACAAGCTTAGAGGTTAAATATCGATAGATATCATTCGCATGGCATGAATTGCCTGTGTGGCACGCTGAGTTGCATGGATCAAGGCTTCTGTTGAAAAGCAAAGTCTTGTGGTTGATGATCAAAGCACGGCCTACGTGGCGGCTTTGTGTATAACCTGAATTTGCGAGCCTCACACCTCGGTATGAGTTAAAAACGGGATAAGGACTGCAGGGAGAGCACGACGTTTCTTTCAAGCTTTGGTGGTGTAAGTGACTTACCAGCCCTGACATTTATATACTTTTCACCTATGTGGTTGTTGGATGAGGCGCCTCGATTTTAGGTCTGTAAGGACCGGGAAACGTGTGTTCAGGAATAATTAATCCTCAAACGTAAGAGAGGACCGGCCCTGAAACATCCAGGGGTTACCCAGAGTGTGTAGTCCTGAGGCATTTGCTAGAGTGTCTCGAAGTGGAGAGGAGCTTGCCCCTTGCCTCGACTCATGACAGAAATCCAATTTCCAATACGTGTATTTCGGTTTTATTTGTAGAGCCAAGTATGGTGACATAGTGGGATGGGGCGCTTATGCCGTCTATGATTTATATTTATGATTGAAATTGTTTTGACACTATGCACTTATTATAGTATCAAATGATTTGTTTTAAACGTACCAAGCATGTTTTGCTATTATAAGGGAAAACCCTATCCTCCGGCTTGCGTTGCATTGTGTGATGGGACCTGGGTCTTATAATAGCTTCATTTTTCGAAAAAGCATTGCGTTGTTTATTCTATGCACTGGTATTCTTGGGAGAAAACCTGTTCCGTGTTATACGGCGTCGTCCCTTGAATTACTCTCTTTTAAAGTAAAGTTTTAAATAACTGTTTTAGTTCTCACACCAGTCACATGACTGACCTGGAGTTTATGGTTTTAACCTAAACTCTGGGTGCCCTTATTTTCGACACGGGCAGCTAGTAGTTTTGGTTTTGCAGAATTATATTCACAGGATCCTGATTTATAGCTGGAACGATGCTCGGAAAGCTCTGTATCCGTGTATTACTTTCAATTGTGTATTTTATTGTTTTTCCGCTTCTATGTAACTTATTGTAATCTCTGATATTTATCGAATGTAATTTATTCATTCATACTCTGTATATTCTTGTATTCTGATGGAATTATTGTAATAAACAATAAAATGTTCTTCTGTCTGCGTTCTTTTGTGTATTGTTCTCAAAGTATCCGCTCGTTCCTTCACGGGGAAGTAACGGGTCCTTACATCGACCACCTCCTGATCGTCACCACCGCAGCCAACTCGATGGGTACCCCATCATCTCGACCTGTTGCTTACGACCGCGACACCCATTGTCGCATTTCGCCCCTAATCATCGGAGTTGAAATCGCTACAACCGTGCTCCTCGCCTCACTCCCCCGAACTCACTAGTCACCTTGAATCGAACACCAGTGCCATCCTTTGGATTCCGACCTGGCGCCCTCTTTCTTTGCTGCTACAGGGGGAGCGACACTTTCTTGCCCAGAACTCCATCATTTTGCCCCTGTAGGTGCGCCCTAACCCCACAAACCAATGCCACTCACGCCTTGGCTTATCATCTCCTCTAACCCCTCGACGTCTGTGCCCTTGCTTCACCGTTGCAATGTCGAGATCCTTAAATTTCAACCGTACTGTAACACCCCACCTCCGCCAATGTCACTCTTGCAAGCACACTAGCTTTGGAGGGGCGTTAAACGAGGTAAACATGCATGAAGATATCACAAGATAGAACATATGAGTAAAACAAAGAAAATAAAGCAGCGGATAAAATTTCTATTTCAAAACCATAGTCAAGTTACATCAAAGTTCTTAGTCATCATTTTCCCAACAAAACAAAGTCTAGAAAAAACATAAACTGAAAAATAACATAAGTAAATTATTCCCCAAAGATAACAGTAGTGTCGCCATAGCAATGCTCAAGTCCAAACCGTACATGAGCTATCCAGTAAGCAAGCTAAAGATCCAAGCTAGGTGCTAGTATTCCCACCCTGAGAACCTGGGGGGGGGGGGGGACGGAAGAAAAGAGGCGAAAGAAAACGGGTCAGTCAAAAAGACTGGTAAGTCCTACCTACTATTAGTGTGAAAACTAATAAAGTTAACTGGGCATGTAAAACAGAGATGAAACATAGGATGATAACTGACATGGTGAAAAGTTAACAAGATAGATCAAGTGTGGCATCGCATATACAAGGTTAAGTTGCACCAAGTGTACTAGTATTTCTAATCCATGTCAAGTATAAACAAGAAATGATCCCTTAGCCCAATGTTGGCCCAAACTCATGAGATGACCTAAATTAAGGTCCAACTACTCGGTCTAGTCGATCGGCTCCCTATAAGCCTAACTCGTCGTGTATCGGTGTCATACGGCCTAATCATGGAATGTAGTTAACTGTGCAAGGTCCACCTTAGGGTGTATCCAGCCCTAAGGTGTAAACCATAGACACAAATCAAGCACGCACAGTCTAAACCTACCGGTGCCCATGTTCAACTCCGGACTTAATGTGCACGACCATGGTCCGCCTGAACAACCGGTGCACTCTTCAGCCGTCTCTTTTGGCCTCTTACAATCAGTCAGTAATCGTGCCCCACCCTAGCCTAGTCCAGGGTATCCAGATACTCCCAAGTAGGTTACTGCTGAAAAGGACCACGTAACTAGAGTTTTGAACGGGTTAAGTGTGGTTAACCCTATCCTAACCATGTATTGAGTTGGTCAAGTGTATCCAAGCAGTTCATGACTTAACCCTATCAATACATCGTGTTCAACTGGTTAAGTATATTCAAGTAGTCCATGACTTAACCCTACCAATCCATCGTCTTTAATTGGTTAAGTATTCAAGTAGTCCATGACTTAACCCTACCATGTGGCATTAATTAACTTAATGCACCCCAACCTCTCACATTAGACTTTGTTGTGGTTACTAGTTAAGCCGGGCGGGTCCGGGTAGCTTTACACCACAACCTAGTCTAACCTCGGTTTTTAAGTGCGATATGACCAACTACTCAAATTGAGTCCTATTGTTTGTAGCCACTAGTTAAGCCGGTCGGTTCCGGGTAGATTTATGCTACAAACTCAACCCAACCTCGAGTTGGCCACTTTCATGTTTTCTACATGTCATGTCCACGTTCATGTTTTCAAGCATAATCACATGTCATATTTTCAAGTCGTGTTTCATGTCATTAAAGTTTACCCATAACGTAACCCCATCGCACGTAAGTTCGCATCAACACAAATAGATAAAAAAAGGGGGAACATAAGAGTATGACAAGGTGGGCATAAAATGGCAAAGTCTATCACAAGTTAAACATGGTGATATTTGAGGCCAAAGAGGGTTCAACATACTAGCATGTGGCCTCAACATGTATGATAGCATTAAAGGTGAATTGGCCTCAAACATATCAAATAGCATAAGGGTGCTTTGGCCTCAAGTATGCATAATAGCATAAGGGTGCTTTGGCCTGAAGTATGCATAATAGCATAAGGGTGCTTTGGCCTCAAGCATGCAAAATAGCATAAGGGTGCTTTGGCCTCAATTATGCATAATAGCATAAGGGTGCTTTGGCCTCAAGCATGCATAATAGCGTAAGGGTGCTAGGATTTGGCCACAAGTTAAACATGGTGGCACATGAGGCAAAATGTGTTCATTAAGCTTGCATATTACATTATAAACCTCAAAACATGCATGACATCAAACTTAGCAAATAGGTGATACATGGTCATAGATGGCATAGGATGATAACTAGTGATTCGCATATAACATCATATGCAAGATAACATAAGGGTTATGAGAGTTTCTATGTTGCTTTATGCAACATTTCCAATCAAAGCTCATAGCTTTCTATGCACAAAGTCAAGGTGATAGCTTTACAAACATGCATAGGATAAATCTATGCATAACATGATATAATCAAAGCACAAATCATACTTAGGCCCAAACACAAACTTGCAACATGTCATTTTTAACTTCATAGTTTAAATCTAAGAGTAGAGTAGGGCTTACAATGCTATGTAGACTATAAAATAAAACAAGATTGAGACGAAGCCACAATAGCAACACTTAAAAACCCAAATTGAATATAAGCTCCAAGGTGTCTTGAGAAACAAGAAGCTCCTTTGATTTGTATGAAGAAAGATCCTTGTTTTGATGAAGAAAGATGGCTCTTTTACTAGCTTAGAACACTCAAACTTTCATGAAGAGTATGGAGGCCATGATATGAAGATGGAGGCCATGATTAGGAAGCATTTTGGCATAGTTTAGTTGTAGGAATGATTTGTGTTGATTTAGGCTAGGTATTAGGGTCTTTTTATAGAAGATTAGGTTAGTTTAGTTCATAGGATTAACCCTAATTCAGATCTGAGCCATTAAAATCCGTCACCAGCCCTAAAGCATGTCTTGAGGAACAAGTCAGGTGCACCCAGGCCAAACTGGCCGACCACCCAAGTCGACAGGGGTGTCGACTGGGCAGTCGACACCACCTGGGGTGTGTCGACTCCCAAGTTGACTCCCCAGTCGACTTGGGGGTGGCGGGAATTTTTCCCGCCTGTCCTGCTCGGCTGAATTTGAATCCTGAATTCAAATTTGAACTGTTTTTGAACTTGAAATCTTCTGAAAACTGAGACGGGCCATAACTTGGTCATACGGACTCCGATTTTCGAAAACTCGGACTCTATTTCGCGTATTTTTCCGAGGCGAATGCAATGGCACAGCCCGTTTCCCTTGATTCAGATTTTATCATTTAATTCTGCCTTGATTTATGTTATAACTTATTATTCAAAATACGGGTTGTTACATTCTCCCCACCTTAAAGGATTTCGTCCCCGAAATCTTCAAGTTAGGAAGAACATATCCTACCATCCATCATCCATCTACTCAAAACATTATCCACGAGCAGTCATTGTCCTTAAAAGATTCTAAATGCTGTATATGCGAAAGGTGTGTGTATATGCACTTATCTAATGCGAAAATCAGGCGGTTACTGATTCAGTAAACCTCCTTAATACAAAGTATGTTAGTGAAATGAGTCAATATATATGCAAATTCCTAACATAATTCATAATCTCTATATGAGTGCACATAACATTCATCCATATGCAACATCCACGTGATAACATAACAAGTTTCAGCCATGAATAAGTATAAGCACTCATGCATATGCAATATGAAAGTGTGTGAGCCGATCTTAGTGCCTAATGTGTATCATGCATCCACGAGTATCCACTTGCAAACACTTGCAACCACTGGCAAACATCAAGCATAACATGTTTCAAATACATGTTTCATCCAAAGGGTTTCTACCTAAGGTTCTTAAGACAAGGTTAACGAGGTAACAGGATAAACATGGATAGCAAAGGAAAGATATGCTAACTAGGAAAAGAGATTAAGAATGTACCCTCAAAAAGGAATGGATAAAGCCCACGCATCTTCTCCTCGGTTTCCCAAGTTGCGTCCTCTTCGGCTTCACTCCACTGAACCTTTACTAACTTGACTTCTCGATTCCTAAGCTTCTTGATCTCCGTTCCCAAGACACGGATCGGAGCTCGCCTTAGGGTTGCCTCTTTCTCAACCTCCACGTCTTCAAGAATGCTAGGGTCAACTACCTCGGCTGACTCATGTGGGCACTTTTGGGGATGCGAGTCATGAAGAACATTGTGCACTCCGGCCAGCTTCTCGGCAATTCTACCTTATGAGCCATCTTCCCAATCCTCTCTATGATAGGGAAGGGTCCTATGAACCTTGGTGCCAGCTTCCTAACTGCTCCAAAACGAACCACATTTCGCAAAGGAGAAACTTTCACAAAGACCATATCTCCAACTTCAAACTCTAAGTCTGTCCTTCGCTTGTCTGCATAGGATTTCTGTCTATCTTGGGCCGCTTTCATCCGTCTTTGAATCAACTCAACCTCCTCGGATGTGTCCCTTATCATGTCGGGCCCAAGTATAGCTTATCCGTCGTCTCTCACCAACATGTTGGTGACTTGCACGGCCTCCCATATAAAGCTTCGAATGGTGCCATCCCTATGCTTGCTTGGTAGCTGTTATTGTAAGCAAACTTTACGAGAGGAAGGTGGTCTTCCCAAGTGCCACCAGAGTCAAGAATGCATAGCCTCAACAGATCTTCTAGTACCCTATTCACCCTTTCGGTCTGGCCATCCGTCTGTGGGTGATAGGCCGTACTTAGATTCAATCGCATACCCATCGCTTCCTGCAAACTATTCCAGAATTGGCTAGCGAGAATTGGGTCACGATCGCCAACTATGTTAGAAGGAACTCCATGCAATCGCACTATCTCTCGAAGATGAAAAGGTGTTAGCCATGATGCGGTCCTCTTGCTCTTCAATGGAACAAAGTAAGCACTCTACGTAAGTCTATCAACTATGACCCATATCTCATAAAGCCCAAATAGTTTGGTCAACTTAATGGTCATCCTCACCCCAACTATATATCACAAACAGGCGAGTCATACTCCTTATGGGGTTTGCAATAGAACTAAGATGGAGAATAGGACCGAGAGGACATACTTAAAAGATAGCATGCGAGTAAGCTCTACAGAATATTAGGGATCAAGGATATACTCTTAGAACGAGATATAATGCGCGTATCTAGTCTTCAATCTTCTAAGTCGCATTTTCCTCAGCTTAATCCTATCGTGCCTTGAACATCTTTTAACTTCACAATTTCGTAGCTCTTAATTCTTATTTCCAAAATATGAGTTAGAACTCATTTCACCATTGCCTCTCGTTCCACTTCCACTTATTCTTTTCCTAAAATACTTGGCTTAAACATAACTGCATGCTCATGGTTTCATGCCAGCTTTCCAAAATTCGTTAGTGAATCCTGGATCTCGTTTACATCCTATACGGTATTCCACGCAGAAGAACTATCCCTTGAAAACAAATGCCAATCAACGTTGCCAAATGTACTTACTAGGGTGATTTCTCTAACCCATGCTTAAGCGAAATGGACAATCCGCCTTAGTGGCGAATCACCACCGGAGCACCCCATTCTGAAATGCTTCGCCTAGCGAAATTTTTCTCAGGCTACTCCTTGATTTACTTGCTAAGTTCTCTTCTTTCTTGCGGGGCCATGTGCCTAACAGGTAATGAAACTGGCTTGGCATTATCAACAAGATGAATACGGAAGTTTATCTCGTGTTTAGGAGGTAACCCCTTAACCTCTTCAAAGACACCAGGATATTCTCGGACCACTCTCATAGATTGCAGATCATCGATGGACGAGTCAAGAGATTCAAGATAACATGACGGGATCCATAGGGTTACTAGAAATTTCTAGGGTATTACCGAGGCGAGTCATGAGCCTCACTACCCTATGCTCATAGTCAAGAATGGCTCCATAACTGGACAACCAATCCAGGCCCAAAATCAACCCGTATCCCATGAACCCGAGAACATAAGCATTACACATGAATTCTACGCTCAAGATAGAGATTTTCAAATCCATACAAATCACAAGTAGATGGGCGGAAACCCCAATTGGATTTGAAACACTAACGGGACCTCAACTAGACTAGTACTTAGGTGCAAACTTTCAACAAGATCAGAAATAAAACTATGCGATGCGCCAGAATCAAATAAGGTACGAACAGGGAAATCAGAAATGCAAACATGACTTTCTATAGAAACACTACCTCGATTAAAAGCTGGAAGAGCGAGGAGAGCGTGCAACTGCCCTCCAGAGGGTCCTGCTCGCTGAGTTTGCCTTTTTCCTTGTCCTCGCTTTTTCGGGCAATCCTTGCTATAGTGTCCAGACTCTCCGCATTGAAAGCATACGCCCAGCTTCCTCTTCTTCTTCTTACAGTCTTTGGCTATGTGCCCAGTGATCCTACAGAAGTTGCACTTTCTTGTCTCTCTTGCCTTGTCGTTGTTGTTGCCCTTGTTTCCCTTCTTGTTGTTCTTGTCTCTTTTCTCGGTATCTTCCTTCTTGCCTTGAGACTCATTTGCCTTAACCTCTTTCTTGCCACTCTTATCTTCCTCTTGAAGTAGGGCCATATTCACCAAACTCTCGAAGGTCGCCCCCATGGGTATATGAGACATGGCCAAACCGCGCAATGGCTCATTCAATCCTAGAGCAAAGTGTAGGGCCTTCTTCCGAGCTGTGTTAACCAATTCTAGACCGAACCGAGCAAGTTGATTAAACTTATCCACGTATTCTCTAAGGTCATGTCCCCTTGCTTTAGTGATAGGAACCTCTCCATCTGAAGGTTCTCTTCTGTCGATGATAGAAACCTCAGTCCAAACCTTCTCCTAAAGTCGTCCCAAGTCTGAATTGGCCTAGTAGTGGTGGTGACTACCCACCAATATGCAGCTTCCCCTTTCAACAGCCATACCACTAACAGAACTTTCCTACGGTCTTGTATATCAAAGATAGCAAAGAGGTCTTCAGTTTCCTTCAACTAGTTTCTTGCCTCAACAAAAGTCTCCGTCCCAACAAAATTCTTGCCACCCATCGCCTTAAAGTCCTTGCAAATCTTTACGAAATCCTCTTGCGGATGCTGAGGAGGAGGAGGAGGAACCTCAGCTACGGGAGGAGGAGAAATGTTAGCCACGGGGGAAGAAGGAGGAATGTTCGCAGGGCCGGCTTCATTCGCCCTTGCCTCCATGTACCTTCTAAACCAAATAGGTACTGGTATGCCCTCCAGAATGGAAAAATTATCGGCCATACTAAAACGAAGAAAAAGATAGATTGAGAAAGAGGAAACAAAGGATAGTGCTAATGGCTTTTGGGGAATAGCCTTTTTAAGATAAACTAGACTTTTCTTGGAAAATACTTAATTGGTTTTGAAAATAGTTTTTCAAAAGGTAAGTTTTAAAAACCTTTTGCTCAAATCTTGTAAACCTTATGCTCTGATACCAAATGTAACACCCCACCTCCGCCAATGTCACTCTTGCAAGCACACTAGCTTTGGAGGGGCATCAAACGAGGTAAACATGCATGAAGATATCACAAGACAGAACATATGAGTAAAACAGAGTAAATAAAGCAGCGGATAAAATTTCTATTTCAAAACCATAGTCAAGTTACATCAAAGTACTTAGTCATCATTTTCCCAACAAAACAAAGTCTAGAAAAAACATAAACTGAAAAATAACATAAGTAAAGTATTCCCCAAAGATAACAGTAGTGTCGCCATAGCAATGCTCAAGTCCAAACCGTACATGAGCTATCCAGTAAGCAAACTAAAGATCCAAGCTAGGTGCTAGTATTCCCACCCTGAGAACCTGGGGGGGAACGGAAGAAAAGAGGCGAAAGAAAACGGGTCAGTCAAAAAGACTGGTAAGTCCTACCTACTATTAGTATGAAAACTAATAAAGTTAACTGGGCATGTAAAACAGAGATGAAACATAGGATGATAACTGGCATGGTGAAAAGTTAACAAGATAGATCAAGTGTGGCATCGCATATACAAGGTTAAGTTGCACCAAGTGTACTAGTATTTCTAATCCATGTCAAGTATAAACAAGAAATGATCCCTTAGCCCAATGTTGGCCCAAACTCATGAGATGACCTAAATCAAGGTCCAACTACTCGGTCTAGTCGATCGGCTCCCTATAAGCCTAACTCGTCGTGTATCGGTGTCATACGGCCAAATCATGGAATGTAGTTAACTGTGCAAGGTCCACCTTAGGGTGTATCCAGCCCTAAGGTGTAAACCACAGACACAAATCAAGCACGCACAGTCTAAACCTACCGGTGCCCATGTTCAACTCCGGACTTAATGTGTACAACCATGGTCCGCCTGAACAACCGGTGCACTCTTCAGCCGTCTCTTTTGGCCTCTTACAATCAGTCAGTAATCGTGCCCCACCCTAGCCTAGTCCAGGGTATCCTGATACTCCCAAGTAGGTTACTGCTGAAAAGGACCACGTAACTAGGGTTTTAAACGGGTTAAGTGTGGTTAACCCTATCCTAACCATGTATTGAGTTGGTCATGTGTATCCAAGCAGTTCATGACTTAACCCTATCAATACATCGTGTTCAACTGGTTAAGTATATTCAAGTAGTCCATGACTTAACCCTACCAATCCATCGTCTTTAATTGGTTAAGTATTCAAGTAGTCCATGACTTAACCCTACCATGTGGCATTAATTAACTTAATGCACCCCAACCTCTCACATTAGACTTTGTTGTGGTTACTAGTTAAGCCGGGCGGGTCCGGGTAGCTTTACACCACAACCTAGTCTAACCTCGGTTTTTAAGTGCGATATGCCCAACTACTCACATTGAGTCCTATTGTTTGTAGCCACTAGTTAAGCCGGTCGGTTCCGGGTAGATTTATGCTACAAACTCAACCCAACCTCGAGTTGGCCACTTTCATGTTTTCTACATGTCATGTCCACGTTCATGTTTTCAAGCATAATCACATGTCATATTTTCAAGTCGTGTTTCATGTCATTAAAGTTTACCCATAATGTAACCCCATCGCACGTAAGTTTGCATCAACACAAATAGATAAAAAAGGGGGAACATAAGAGTATGACAAGGTAGGCATAAGATGGCAAAGTCTATCACAAGTTAAACATGGTGATATTTGATGCCAAAGAGGGTTCAACATACTAGCATGTGGCCTCAACATGTATGATAGCATCAAAGGTGACTTGGCCTCAAACATATCAAATAGCATAAGGGTGCTTTGGCCTCAAGTATGCATAATAGCATAAGGGTGCTTTGGCCTGAAGTATGCATAATAGCATAAGGGTGCTTTGGCCTCAAGCATGCAAAATTGCATATGGGTGCTTTGGCCTCAATTATGCATAATAACATAAGGGTGCTTTGGCCTCAAGCATGCATAATAGCATAAGGGTGCTAGGATTTGGCCACAAGTTAAACATGGTGGCACATGAGGCAAAATGTGTTCATTAAGCTTGCATATTACATTATAAACCTCAAAACATGCATGACATCAAACTTAGCAAATAGGTGATACATGGTCATAGATGGCATAGGATGATAACTAGTGATTCGCATATAACATCATATGCAAGATAACATAAGGGTTATTAGAGTTTCTATGTTGCTTTATGCAACATTTCCAATCAAAGCTCATAGCTTTCTATGCACAAAGTCAAGGTGATAGCTTTACAAACATGCATAGGATAAATCTATGCATAACATGATAGAATCAAAGCACAAATCATACTTAGGCCCAAACACAAACTTGCAACATGTCATTTTTAACTTCATAGTTTAAATCTAAGAGTAGAGTAGGGCTTACAATGCTATGAAGACTATAAAATAAAACAAGATTGAGACGAAGCCAAAATAGCAATACTAAAAACCCCCAATTGAATATAAGCTCCAAGTTGTCTTGAGAAACAAGAAACTCCTTTGATTTGTATGAAGAAAGATCCTTGTTTTGATGAAGAAAGATGGCTCTTTTACTAGCTTAGAACACTCAAACTTTCATGAAGAGGATGGAGGCCATGATATGAAGGTGGAGGCCATGATTAGGAAGCATTTTGGCATAGTTTAGTTGTAGGAATGATTTGTGTTGATTTAGGCTAGGTATTAGGGTCTTTTTATAGAAGATTAGGTTAGTTTAGGCCATAGGATTAACCCTAATTCAGATCTGAGCCATTAAAATCCGTCACCAGCCCTAAAGCATGTCTTGAGGAACAAGTCAGGTGCACCCAGGCCAAACTGGCCGACCACCCAAGTCGACAGGGGTGTCGACTGGGTAGTCGACACCACCTAGGGTGTGTCGACTCCCATGTCGACTCCCCAGTCGACTTGGGGGGGGGGGGGGAATTTTTCCTGCCTGTCCTGCTCTGCTGAATTTGAATTCTGAATTCAAATTTGAACTGTTTTTGAACTTGAAATCTTCTAAAAACTTCGACGGGCCATAACTTGGTCATACGGACTCCGATTTTAGAAAACTCGGAATCTATTTCGCGTATTTTTCCGAGACGAACGCAATGGCAAAGCCCCTTTCCCTGGATTCATATTTTATCATTTAATTCTGCCTTGATTTATGTTATAACTTATTATTCAAAATACGGGTTGTTACACGTACCCTTAAAAATGCCTAATGACTTGAAGCGCTCGATTAGCCGAGTTCAACGGATCTAGGATTGCTGGATTTCATGGAGTATCTTGTTTGATTTAATTGAATGGAGGAATTAAAAATATAGCGGCCTCTTTTATTTCGTTTTACTGAAGACAAAATTAGGTTGTAGGGGGATGGAGATAAAGTCATTTTATAGGCAAATGGACTTAGGTATTTTGACTAGATATTTTAGGATATAATCTATTATATTCACGCTTGCCTTTTTAAGCCTGTACGACTTCATTACAAACCCGTTTTCCATGAAATTTGTTATTCTGCTACACTACACCATTCCGGATTGGATAAAATTGGTTTCGTTCAATTCCGAGACTGTTTGCGAAATCATTATTTTTACATGTTATTAAAATCGAATTAATATTTAATCGATTTGAAAACATTCCAATTATTCAATATTATCTTTTCTATTCAAACAGAACTTTCCATGAGCTTCGAAATCAATTTAATTTCATATTGAATTCCATATTCGATTCAGTTATATTAAATAACTCATTTATTCTGAATTCAATTTAATCAATTTCTAATTTAATATTTAAATAAATTAAATATTCTAACTCTAAAAATCCGGGTCATTACATTCTTCCTCCCTTAAAATAATTCCGTCCATGAAATTGCTAAGGTAGAAAACAAACCCTACTGACTAGTTAAAAATTATTCGTTTACTTTTAACTTCAGTTTCAACTAAACCAATAAATTTCAATTAAAATATTAATTAATTACGAACAACCAAAATTTTCAAAAATCTTGAAAATTTCTAACACCATAAATTTTCGGAAAATTTTGCCAGCACCTCCTTTGTACGGCTCAATCAGTACAACTACAACTTGCCTCTCTAGGCCATCTCCAACCAAAAGAAAATCAAACAGCCAAGCGGCTTGCCAAATCGGCTCATAAATCACCAAACTCGTATAAAAATAAACTTGTACCTTTTTGTCGGGCATATCAATATATCATTTCCATGTGTTACCAATTATGCATATACCAATGCCATCCCAATCAAACTCAGATCACTTTTATCTCAAACACCACCATTCGCTTATATCTAAGCCAAATATCATTTCAAACTCGAGTTTCATTTTCAATTCCAAACTCTTAACTTGATTATCAAATTACACTTCAAATTCGAATCTGACAATCCAATTTTTCATGATATCATTCTAATTCAATTTCAGTTACCACTTAATTGACTTTATTTTAATTCCACTTAACCTTCCCAAATTTATACTCAATTTGTTTTTAATTCAAACTGCTATTTCCATGGGAAGTTTTAAACCATTTACCATATCAAAAGTCAAATATTCCCTTTCGGAATCAAAGCACCTTGTTTTTCCAAAACATTTCCAAAAACAATTTTTTTGGTAGTAATCCATCACTTAAAACTCGAAAATGAATACTGATGATGCTGCAGTCATTATCAGAATTATTTTCCAGCGATCGAAGTGGGTTCAATAATATATCACTTTTCAAAACCATTTCTAAACATTTCCACTTTGAAATACATTTCAAAGTACCATCCCCAATGCTTGTAAAACAATTTAAAATCTCCCAGGATTTTAAAATTCTCATATATTTAGTCTAATTCCATTTACAAACACTTTTCATGTTTTCAGGTTTTAATTTCAATTCTGATTTAAATTTCAGTTTTAATTCACTTCGTATTACTTATACGAATTTTACTTGGTTATATATATAACCAGTTAATTTATAATCTTACTCGATTATAATAACAACCAATATATCCAATATATTATAATTCCAATATATATATTTTCTCTATATCAAAATATACTTTAGGTAAAATTATTCTCATTTACCCTCTTTTCAAAACATATCATGTTGACCCATCATATTCGAGTGTTTAGAAATTCCTACCGATACAGTGGATCAAACTGATCGATCAAAACCCATAAACAACTCAACCGATAAATCTACACAATATAAAACCATTTTTATATCAATAAAAAATACGCGCTCATATATATACACTCAACTCAATCTAGGGTATTTCTAACCCCATCTCTACGGAGTTACGCCATAGAGCCAAGGTAAATACTTAACCTTAAGCTCTGATACCAACTGTAGTGTCCCGAAATTTCGATATAATTTGAAATGACCAAATAACACAAGTAAAACCCAAATTACACTAGAAACCAGAAAACTAATAGAAAGAAAACATAGGGTGAGAATGGATAAGAAAGAAACTTAGAATAGAAGAGGAAGAACCTACAACATCAGAGTATAATGAATCTCACAGCGGAACGAATAAAATATCACATAACTTTGCAATAAAATATTACTTGATTATACATATCATTATCAAAGTACAGCACTTACAACACAATGGAAATAGCGATAGCTATATAATCCTGAAGCCTCCTGCTCCAGCTCTTCAAGTATCTGTAAATCCCGACTACTTGACTGTTGTACAAAATTGGGCACCCAAGAGTTTAGGGAAAACAAAACAAAATAAACTCTGGGTCAGTCATGGGACTGGTGTGAGTAAAACAGTTTAAAATAGTTTAAGCAATTAAACGACATCTCATAAGACCACGCCATATAACGGAACGCGTTTTTCCCTTTTGAGAATCAAAAACATTTGATTTAACTTTCAAAAATCCTTTTGAAAGAAACGATAAACTTTATAAAAAAACTCTTTTGATATTATAATAATGTTTATCAACCCCAATATATAATAATCATCTAGCAGAACGCTTTCATCTCACGTTCCACATATATAGTATACAATCAAAACCGCGAGCACTTATTGGGTAATGGATTTCCAACTATGACTAGTTATGGAACCAACTTCCGATAGTGTACCTCTAGAGAGGAATACACTGGGTTCAACAAGAACATCTTGCAATTCAACCACACATGACCGACCACTCATTTCGCTAGAGTGTATCGAATGTATATCACCAACGGTTGGGATCAGCAACCGTTTCCCGAATGGGACAACATCGACAATAGATTATAAAATGAAATGAATATCTCTAGATAGGTGATAATACACCCTACGTGGCAGCCAACCACTTAGCCATGCTGCCTGCCCGATTTTTGTCATTGTCTGGTTGTGAGGTTAGAGGCTACGCTTATCTCTAACAGATCACACATTTATTCACTTTGAATGTCACATCGTCATACCCGCCAAATCCCAAATTGATTTCCCCAAAAATATAACGGGTATACAGCTAAGAGAAACGAATTCCTCCACCACCAAACGTGCATACGTTTGAAGAGATCAACTTACGCGATATATTAAATATACTCTGTTAGACATTCTTCCATACAGGTCATCCTGGGACTGGACAAGCCCATGGCACTATTCTTTAAATCCATCTTAGGTAGTTTCTACCTAGGATCGCTAGAACAGCCCTTGCATTACTCCGTCTTCAATTATCTTCATCATATTTGATTCGCAACACTAACGCCCATAAAGAGTGGTCTTCAAGTCATGAATCTGATCCCGGTCTCTCCGTATTAACGATGGAAAAATGGTCAAAAACTTCGATAATCGGTGAGTTAACTATCAAAGAAAGAACGTGTGCAAACAACAATATTATTTCCAGATGGAAATTATATCGATCAAACATCATTTAACTCTTTAGTTCATTACTTTATCTCCTGTTTTCATATATTCAACATTTCTTATTTTCTAAATTTAGAAAATATATGTTATTAATCATTGGAAAACCTTTCCACCTCTTTTTCACGTATCACTGTCATTCCAGTATTCTTTATCATCAAACATTTCATTTTCTATTATTAGAAAATATCTTTGATTTTATTTGGAAAATGTTTCCAAAACTCATTCATTGGATTTAAACAGATGTTTAAATCAAACATCGCTATGCCAACTAAAAACCATTTTACTCGTTAACTAAATTCACTTAACCAATCTTAACTGTCGAGCCTTAACCATTCCTTAGTTAAAAATGAAGCCAATCAAGTTGGGGTATAACTACCTCTCATACCTTAACTGAACAACGTTTCTAACTTCGAAATAGACAAGGTTCACCCTTTTTAAACCTTTAACAAACTTCCTTACGTAACTCTCTTTCAAATAAATCTCTATTCGATAAATCTTTCCTTAGAATAAACTATATTCGATAACTCTATTCAATTAACTCTATTCGATTAACTCTAATCGATTTACTCTTATCAGTTAGCTCTATTTGATTAACTCTATTTTATTAAATCTATTTGATTAACTCTGTTGTATTAACTCTATTTGATTAACTCTATTGGATTAACTCTAATCAATTAACTCCTTTCGAATAAACTATATTCGATTAACTCCTTTCGAATAAACTATATTCGATTTACTCCTTTAACTCTATTCGAATAAACTATATTCGATTAACTCCTTTAACTTTAGTCGAATAAACTATATTTGATTTACCCCTTTAACTCTATTCGAATAAACTATATTCGATTAACTCCTTTCGAATAACTAATATTCGATGACACCTTTCGAATAATTAATATTCGATAACTCCTTTTTCTTTTAACTCTAACTTGATTAACTCTAATCGATTTACTCTAATTCGATTAACTCTAATCTATTAACTCTCTGCGAATAACTTATATTCGATTAACACTATTCGAATAACTAATATTCGATTAACTTACTTCGAATAACTAATATTCGATTAATTCACTTTCGAATAACTCTATTCAATTTACTCTACTCGAATAACTCTTTTCGATTAACTCCATTAACTTTGGCTCGATTAACTTTATTCGATTAACCCTAATCGATTAACTTTAACTCGATTAACTTTATTCAACTAACCCTAACTCGATTAACTTTATTCGATTAACCCTAACTCATTTAACTTTATTCGATTAACCCTAATTCGAATAACTCTATTCGATTAACCCTAATTCGAATAACTCTATTCGATTTACTCCATTCGAGTAACTCTTTTCGATTAACACCATTAACTTTGACTTCATATTTCAAAATAGTATCCCATTACCAAATTCTATTTGTACTTCTATTTATAGAATTTTTTTCATACGAAATCTCCTTTTTATTTCTAACACTTAAATCGCATTTAAAATTCCCTTTATAAATGCTGAGTTCACATTCCATTTCAAATATCAGTGTTAAAACTGATTTCTATTTCTCTATATAAGTTCAGACTTATATATTTCATTTATCAAATGATAAATAATTTATTTAATTTATAAAACATTATTTATAAATTAATCTTCTTAACTTACCTATCAAGATGGATTTCTATTAAATATTTACTTTAGATCCTTATCATGTTATAACCGTGTGCGATGCACTGATCTAAACCTTCCTAATGTAAAATTCTCTTTTTATAAAATTCTATTCGTTTTATAAATATTTCCTTTTCTATTTGTTTTCACAAATATTTCCTTTTATATTTGTTTTACAAATGTTTCCTTTTATATTTGTTTCACAAATATTTCCCTTTATATTTGTTTCAAAAATATTTCCTTTTTTAATCCTATTTATTTTCCAAATAATTATCCTTTATAATATCTTATTTATTTTCTAAATAAAAAATCCCTTTATACTTCTATTTATTTTCTAACTAAATAATTCATTTTATACTTCTATTTATTATCCCAATAAATATTCCTTATATGATTTTATTTATTATCCCAATAAATATTCCTTATATGATTTTATTAATTATCCCAATAAATATTCCTCTTTATAAAATCCTTTGATTTTATAAATAATTCCCTTTTTACATTCCGTTATTTCGTATGGCATTTTAACAAGTCAAATAACAATACCAGTGTCATCACAATCAATCACAGATTATATTTCACGTCATATCTCGGTATATGAAATCAAACAGTATTAAATATTGAGGAATCCAGTTGGATCCCTCCACCCTGTTTCCCTACATCCACAGATGTTACACAATATAATTATCACCAATTTCAGTTCAATATGAAATACTCTAATAACTGAATCTATATATATTTAACGATTTATATATATATTTATATATATATAATTTCAACCAACTGACTAGCAGTTCATCCAAACAGTCAACACACAGTAATCAACCAATATTTATCAGTTCTAAAAATACGTTATAAAAATATAAATTGTTCAGAATTAGTGAGATTTACTCACATTGGACGATCATCGTTAATAACGATAACCATCGCTTGATTCAGATGGACAATTTATTTTGCTATAAATTGTAACGAGCTCCAATTCACTCTTAGTCAGTTCCATGGTGTAGCTCTCGTCCATACGAACCCAATCGGTTTTGTTTCGCTGAATTTCGATCCAGTATCACAAAGATATACCATTTATAAGTTAGTGTACTAATTAATTTAGATTAAACATAAGTTATAAAGGATTAAACGATAATTAAATAAATTTAAATACTTTAAATTACCCTCACCCTCTCCCACGTGACCAGCACTGTAACAACTAGGAATCTGCTCGATCCGAGTCGATCGCTAAACCGACCAAGACCGTTCGAAAGCCCGAATTTCTTTGAGAACACGACAAATCAGAACACAAACAGAAGAACATTTCATTGTTTATTACAACAATTCCATCAGATTACACGAATATACAGAGTATGAATAAATAAAATACATTCGATAAATATCAGAGATTACAATAATTTACATAGTAGTGGAAAATCAATAAAAAACACAACTGAAAGTAATACACAGATACAGAGCTTTCCGGGCATCGTTCCAGCTGTAAATCAGGATCCTGTGAATATAAATCTGCAAAACCAAAACTACTAGCTGCCCGTTTGGAAAATAGGGGCACCCAGAGTTTATGTTAAAACAATAAACTCCAGGTCAGTCATGTGACTGGTGTGAGAACTAAAACAATTATTTAAAACTTTACTTTAAAAGAGAGTAATTCAAGGGACCATGCCGTATAACACGGAACGGGTTTCCTCCTAAGAATACTAGTGCATATAACAAAACAGCGCAATGCTTTTTGGAAAAATGAAGCTATTATAAGACCCAGGTCCCATCACACAATGCAACGTAAGCCAGAGGATAGCGTTTTCCCTTATAATAGCCAAACATGCTTGGTACGTTTAAAACAAATCATTTGATACTACTATAAGTGTATAGTGTCAAATCAATTTCAATCATAAATATCAATCATAGACGGCATGGGTACCATATATCATGTCGCCATACTAGGTTCTACAATTAAAACCGCGAAATCACATATTGGAAATTGGATTTCCGTCATGAGTCGAGGCAAGGGGCAAGCTCCTCCCCGTTCGAGACATTCTAGCAAATGTCTCAGGACCACACACAGCGATCCTTGGAATCGTTTGGGCCGGTCCTCTCTTACTTTTGAGGATTGGCAATTCCTGAACACACGTTTCTCGGTCCTATCAGACCTATATCCGAGGCGCCTCGCATTCCAACATCCACACAGGTAAAAAGTATATAAATGCCAGGGCCGGTAGGTCACTGACATCACCCATAGCTAGAAAGAAACGTCGTGTTCTCCCAACGGTCTGTATCCCGTTTTTTACCTATACCGAGGTGTGAGGCTCGCGAATTAACGTTATACACAAAGCTACGCCACACAGGCTGTGCTTTGATCATCAGCCATAAGACTTTGTTTTCAACAGAAGCCTTGATCATTTGCCACTTAGGCATGCCACACAGGCAATTCACTCCATGCGACTAATGTCCATCGATATACAACCTCTGAGCTCGTACGTCTCAGAGAAGGGTGTTGAGCAAGAGAATAAATTCTCCGCCACCAAACAGATGTATATCTAATAGAGATCAATCAACATAGAATAAAATCCAGTGTCAGACACACAGTCCATTTACAAGTTCGTTCTAGGTCTGAACGAAACCGGAGGCACTTTCCTCGCATATCCATCGATATCCAAGTACGTCTGGACGATCACCAACTGATTCCCGCATCTTGGGTGTACAGCCTAATCAAGATCATCAGTAATTACCCAAACGATGTGAAGACTTCCGGTCTTCAACCACCGTCCTCATCTTCGACTTATCGTCGAATCGGTTATTCAGAATGGGTATAAACCCGGCCTTTCCGAATAACCCGCGTATATAATAAACAAATGTTACACAAACACAACATACGCCTCACTCTAATTCAGAATATTCTTTTATTCCGATATTCACATTCTTAGGGAAAGGTTCCCATTAATTTTATCAAAGATAAATTCTTCTAAACTTATTCTTTAATATTCCTTTGGATATCCTTTCAAACCATATTATGGTTTTCCAAACTAGTCGGGATTAACGAACCACACCGAAGTAATTATTTATTTTATTTCTGAATCCCAACCTATTCATCCCATGGAGCAAAACTGGTAAAACTCTATATCTAACACCACGGTGTTATCGGTAAATTTAATTACCATTTCACATTCAAATCTATTTAAACATTTTAACTATCGTTATGGAGCAAAACCGGTGATACCCTATTTTCGATCACTTTCCAAATTTGATAATTTAAATTATCAATTCACATTTCAGTTTAATTACAGAATCATTAAAACTCCACTTAGTTTTAATCTTCCCACAAATTAATATCCTGTATTCAACTGGGTTAAAGACCAATGTCATCTAAAACACGATCCACGATAAACCCAAAATCACATCACATTGTTAATCGGGATAAAGAACAGGTGTTATTCAAAACACCGCTCACGATAAACACAAAAACCAATTTAAATTCAATTCCAATTAAATACCAATTAACAGGACAATTTCACTAAATCTTAATTAAAAGATTTATTCTTTTCTAAACGGGGTTCAAGAACAGTGTTATTTAAGACACCATTCACGACGAACCCAAAATCTCATTTGATATTAAATACAAGGCTCTGAATAAAAAATATATCGGCTTATATTCAATATCAAATTCTGAAACCAACAAATATCATATTGGAAATAACGATATAATTATGACTTTCAGATTTCCACTACCATATCTATATAATCACAAAATCCAACATCGAAATAATCCTAAGATAATTTCGATTCAAATCCATTCCAATTCTGATTATTTTTAAAACCACTTCAAATCTAGTTCAAAACTAGTTCATTTCGATAAAAATATATTTTTTACCCTTGCAAATGTGGAGTTTTTCATCCCAGTTCTTTTCAATTCATATATTATGATTTTACACAAATTATAGATATTTTTAATAATTTTATCAAGGCCCGTACAGTCGATTTCCAATAACGGTCGTCGAACTGCACTTACCGCGACCTTTTCCAAATTTGATTTGGGCGTAACTCCAAATCCAACCGTTAGATTTCAAATTTCTAATATTCATTGGAAAGATCTTTTCGATACGAACCTAACGGTTCCGGTTTCAGGAGAATTCGACGGTCGGATCTCCCGCAACATCAATTCGAAGTCAATGGTCGAAATTCGCGAACTGCCGCTGCGCGGCGCGTTCTATTCAGGCCATTTAATAAATATAATATATATAATATATATTTCGTCGACTTCAATTCAAAACGTATTTTGTAATTCGTTTCAAAACAATTTCAACTTCATATTCAATTTCAAATCAAAATTGAATATTCCATATCATTAATATATAAATGATAATATTTTCAAAATATTATATTTTGAAATCACTTCCTTTTCGATATTCGAATAAAATCGATATAAATATCGATTGCGTCAAAATGGTGCATCTCTAATCAACACGGCTTTATATATTTCAATAACTTCGTTATTCTATTCAACAAATGAATATTTATTCCTATTCAACACATGAATGTATATTGCTTTCAACACATGAATATTTATTAATTCTTACTTACAATAAAGGGGTGAATTTTATTGTATAAATATTTTATTCAACACATGAATACATTTTCAACACATGAATTCTCAACACATGAGCATCGTCAACACATGACTGTTTATTCTATTCAACACATGAATATACTTTATTCTATTCTTTATTTTCCCAATTGGAATGAGGCCCAATCAATTACCATATAATGTTAATTATATGGATTTCCATACAACAAATGTATATAATAGCACTAACAAATAATCAACCATCATCCAAAGTGCACTACACTGTATAAGCATTAAATATAGATATCTAGCGCTTACACAGCCTGTCAATCAAACGATCGACATATCACTAAACAATTGGGATTAGTGTACGCCAAATATCATCCCAACACCCGTGTGGGGTTTCAAATCAACAAACACATATTTTTATTCACGCACACGTTAAAAATAATATTTTTAACGATCAAATGTTTTTAACTATATAATTTATTTTTTTCACACAGTCAATTTTCACCACAACCAAAAATCAAACATACAAGTCATCCATGGTCTATGGACGACGGGTGTCGGGTGCTGCTAAGCACCGTCTGCATCCTAGTATACATTTTAACTAGAAAAGAAAATTTAAAGTGAGAAGTTCTCATAGAGGGTTCCACTCCATCGTGCTTTACTTTTGAACTGCTGAACCGTCTGGATCTATTTGAAATTCCAATGCAGTCCTCTTCACATGGCGAAACCGGCTGATGGGGCGCCTGCGTCGGAGCCTACAGGCGGCAGGGGAGGAGGTGGAACGCACTGGGCTCGCGCGGGGTGGGTCGTTGACTAGGGCATCGGGTTTGGGTTCGAGGGGGGTAACTGGTCTCAGTCTTCGCGTCGGGGGGGGGGGGGGACCGAGGGGAGAGAGGCTAGGGCGGAGGCGTCGAGGGGTGGCTTGGTGCGGTGGCCCCGCCCTGGGCGGCGGCGCCGTTGAACCGACGGGGGGGGGGGGGGGGGTGACGAGATCGCGATCCCCCCTTCCATTTTCTTTTTTTTCTGTTGAATATGAAATCGGGGGGGGCTGAGAGGAAATAAGGGAGAGGAGAGGGGGAGATATTTTTCTAATTTATTTAATTATTTATTTTCAAAAAGCAACTTTTATTTTCGACCTCTAAACGAGACCCACCGCCTGTCGTCCCGAGCTAATTACCCCCATTCAGAACACAATGGGATATGTATTGTAAGCTGATTCGATCGTTTCGATCAGTTTTCGTCAAAATCAACATATAACTCTATATATTGAATTTGAACGCGCATTTCGATATACTGGAGTCACATACTAACTCTAAAAATTCCAAAAAATATTTTCTAGCTTCGTATTGACGATACGGTCCCAACGAAGCCAGTTTCATCGAATTCTGAGACCGTTTGAAAAATGGCCATTTTTCAGTCGATTAAAATCAACTAAAACTGGCCAAACGCGTTTTCCTTTGCCATGCTCACATATTGAATTCAAAAATTATGAAAATTGGAATCTAGCAATAAATTGACATCACGGATCCAATAAATGTGGTTTCGTCGAATTCTGAAGTCGTTTGTAAAATTTCCATTTTTAAGGGCCAGAATTCCGTAGCGACTATTCAGAATTTTCAACTGGACATAACTTTTGAGTCCCGTTATGAAATTTCAATTTTTCAGATTCGTTGGAATGATATTCTCAAATATATTCTAATATTTTTGGTTTCGCTAAAATCCGGTTTATTTTGCACCCGGTACATTCATTTGAATTTTGAAATCGAATTATCGAACTACTGCGCCATTTTCAATTCCTTTTATAATTAAAAATAATTATTTATGTTCTAACGACGATCTATATAAATATATATGTTCTAATTCTATTAAAAATAAATTTCTTATCGATATTATTTAAAATAATCAATTTTAAATATTCCAAATTCATTAAAATTGCCAAAATAAAATTTTTAAATTGGCTTAGATTTTCCGTGTTGTTACAATCTCCCCCACTTAAAACTTTTCATCCCCGAAAAGGAACTAAGCTGAAAGTTGTTTAACTAACCAACTTAACTTTCATTATTTTCGTTACGGCTTAAGTACTTCAACTTTTCAGTTTCTAAGAACTTTTCAAATTTTTCAAAAATTTGGCTAACACCCTAAATTTTCGAAAAATTTCGCCATAACCTCCCCTGCATCGGGGACTTCTGGAAATTTCATATAGCCTCCCATGGCCTTCTTCAATCCAAAAGAAAAAGAAAAATCTAAGCGGTTAGCCAATCGGCTCATAAAATCATCCAAAACCCAAGAAATTAATAAACATGTACCTATTTGTCGGGCAAACAATTTTATTCCTCTTCTCTAGCCTCCTTGCAATGACCTGTTCAATGTAAGTACATGTACATGCATGCAAATGCGATAAATTTTCAATACAATCCACTATTTGGTTAAATTTGGCATAAATAGTTTAAAAATATCAATTAATCAAAACAATAATCATACAACACAACCATCAATCAATTAGTTGACTAGCTTTTCAAATTCATAACTTTGATACATATACAGAAAATCATGTTTTTGATGCCAAATCACAACAATAAACCTATCTAGTTTTGGTTCTCACACGAGTCGAATGGAAATATATAGATATCACACTTTCGAAACTCGAATATGAGTACTGATGATGATGCATCATCATTAGAATTATCTCCGGGCGACTATAATGTGATTCTATATCTATCCAGTATATTAAAACTTCGAATATACGTTCATGACGCGTATATGCAAAATCTTTATATACTCAATTGTCCAAAATCAATATAAATAAATATTCAAATACGTGTACTTGAATTTAACTTTCAAAACAAAATTGTTTTCATTTTAAAAATATACTCTTCACATTCGTTCTAGGATACTACTGATCCTATCTCTAACGAGTCATTCTAATTGGATATTACTAATCCAATATCTGATGAATTCTTTCGTTCGGTTCTAATGTGACTTGTTCTCGAGCTTTGTAAACCAAAGCTCTGATACCACGGTAACAACTAGGAATCTAGCTCGATCTGAGTCGATCGCTAAACCGACCAAGACCGTTCGAAAGCCCGAATTGCTTTGAGAACACGACAAATCAGAACAAAAACAGAAGAACATTTCATTGTTTATTACAACAATTCCATCAGATTACAAGAATATACAGAGTGTGAATAAATAAAATACATTCGATAAATATCAGAGATTACAATAATTTACATAGCAGCGGAAAAACAATACAAAACACAACTGAAAGTAATACATGGATACAGAGCTTTCCGGGCATCGTTCTAGCTGTAAATCAGGATCCTGTGAATATAAATCGGCAAAACCAAAACTACTAGCTGCCCGTGTGGAAAATAGGGGCACCCAGAGTTTAGGTTAAAACAATAAACTCCAGGTCAGTCATGTGACTGGTGTGAGAACTAAAATAGTTACTTAAAACTTTACTTTAAAAGAGAGTAATTCAAGGGACCACGCCGTATAACACAGAACGGGTTTCCTCCCAAGAATACCAGTGCATATAACAAAACAACGCAATGCTTTTTGGAAAAATGAAGCTATTATAAGACCCAGGTCCCATCACATAATGCAACGCAAACCGGAGGATAGGGTTTTCCCTTATAATAGCCAAACATGCTTTGTACATTTAAAACAAATCATTTAATACTATTATAAGCATATAGTGTCAAATCAATTTCAATCATAAATATCAATCATCGACGGCATGGGTACCATATATCATGTCGCTATACTAGGTTCTACAATTAAAACTGCAAAATCACATATTGGAAATTGGATTTCCGTCATGAGTCGAGGCAAGGGGCAAGCTCCTCTCCGTTCGAGACACTCTAGCAAATGTCTCAGGACCACACACAGCGATCCTTGGAATCGGTTGGGCCGGTCCTCTCTTACTTTTGAGGATTGGCAATTCCTGAACACACGTTTCTCGGTCCTATCAGACCTATATCCGAGGCGCCTCGCATTCCAACATCCACACAGGTAAAAAGTATATAAATGCCAGGGCCGGTAGGTCACTGACATCACCCATAGCTAGAAAGAAACGTCGTGTTCTCCCAACGGTCCGTATCCCCTTTTTTACCTATATCGAGGTGTGAGGCTCGCGAATTAACGTTATACACAAAGCTACGCCACACAGGCTGTGCTTTGATCATCAGCCATAAGACTTTGCTTTTCAACAGAAGCCTTGATCATTTGCCACTTAGGCATGCCACACAGGCAATTCACTCCATGCGACTGATGTCCATCGATATACAACCTCTGAGCTCGTACGTCTCAGAGAAGGGTGTTGAGCAAGAGAATAAATTCTCCGCCACCAAACAGATGTATATCTAATAGAGATCAATCAACATAGAATAAAATCCAGTGTCAGACACACAGTCCATTTACAAGTTCGTTCTAGGTCTGAACGAAACCGGAGGCACTTTCCTCGCATATCCATCGATATCCAAGTACGTCTGGACGATCACCAACTGATTCCCGCATCTTGGGTGTACAGCCTAATCAAGATCATCAGTAATCACCCAAACGATGTAAAGACTTCTGGTCTTCAACCACCGTCCTCATCTTCGACTTATCGTCGAATCGGTTATTCAGAATGGGTATAAACCCGGCCTTTCCGAATAACCCGCGTATATAATAAACAAATGTTACATAAACACAACATACGCCTCATTCCAATTCAGAATATTGTTTTATTCTGATATTCACATTCTTAGGGAAAGGTTCCCATTAATTTTATCAAAGATAAATTCTTCTAAATTTATTCTTTAATCTTCCTTTGGATATCATTTCAACCCATATTATGGTTTTCCAAACTAGTCGGGATTAACGAACCAACCGAAGTAATTATTTATTTTATTTCCCAATCCCAACCTATTTATCCCATGGAGCAAAACTGGTAATATTCCATATCTAACACCACGGTGTTATCCGTAAATTTAATTACCATTTCACGTTCAAATCTATTTAAAGATTTTAACTATCGCTTTGGAGCAAAACTGGTGATACCCCATTTTCGATCACTTTCCAAATTTGTTGATTTAAATTATCAATTCACATTTCAATTTAATTAATGATTCATTAAAACTCCACTTAGTTTTAATCTTCCCACAAATTAATATCCTGTCTTTAACTGGGTTAAAGAACCAATGTCATCTAAAACACGATCCACGATAAACCCAAAATCACATCACATTGTTAATCGGGTTAAAGAACAGGTGTTATTCAAAACACCACTCACGATAAACCCAAAAACCAATTTAAATTCAGTTCCAATTAAATACCAAATTAACTGGACAATTTCACTAAATCTTAATTAAAAGATTTATTCTTTTCTAAACGGGGTTCAAGAACAGTGTTATTTAAGACACTATTCACGACGAACCCAAAATCCCATTTGATATTAAATACAAGGCTCTGAATGAAAAATATATCGGTTTATATTCAATATCAAATTCTGAAACCAACAAATATCGTATTGGAAATAACGATATAATTATATCTTTCAAATTTCCACGACCATATCTATATAATCACAAAATCCAACATCGAAATATTCCGAAGATAATTTCGATTCAAATCCATTCCAATTCTGATTATTTTTAAAACCACTTCAAATCTAGTTCAAAACTAGTTCATTTCGATAAAAAAAATACTTTTTACCCTTGCAAATGTGGAGTTTTTCATCCCAGTTCTTTTCAATTCATATATTATGATTTTACACAAATTATAGATATTTTTAATAATCTTATCAAGGCCCTACAGTCGATTTCCAATAATGGTCGTCGAACTGCACTTATAGCGACCTTTTCCAAATTTGATTTGGACATAACTCCAAATCCAACCATTAGATTTCAAATTTCTAATATTCATTGGAAAGCTCTTTTCGATACGAGCCTAACGGTTCTAGTTTCAGGAGAATCCGACGGTCGGATCTTCCGCAACGTCAATTCGAAGTCAATGGTCGAAATTCGCGAACTACCGCTGCGCGGCGCGTTCTATTTAGGCCATTTAATATATATAATAAATATATTATATATATTTCGTCGATTTTAATTCAAAACGTATTTTATAATTCATTTCAAATTCGTTTCAAAACAATTTCAACTTCATATTCAATTTCAAATCAAAATTGAATATTCCATATCATTAATATATAAATGATAATATTTTCAAAATATTATATTTTGAAATCACTTCCTTTTCGATATTCGAATAAAATCGATATAGATATCGATCGCGTCAAAATGGCGCATCTCTAATCAACACGGCTTTATATATTTCAATAACTTCATTATTCTATTCAACAGATGAATATTTATTCCTATTCAACACATGAATGTATATTGCTTTCAACACATGAATATTTATTAATTCTTACTTACAATAAAAGGGTAAATTTTATTGTATAAATATTTTATTCAACACATGAATTCTCAACACATGAGCATCGTCAACACATGACTATTTATTCTATTCAACACATGAATATTCTTTATTCTATTCTTTATTTTCCAAATTGGAATGAGGCCCAATCAATTACCATATAATGTTAATTATATGGATTTCCATAAAACACATGTATATAATAGCACTGACAAATAATGTAACACCCCGTGAATTCTATAACGCTAAGCTTCAAAAATTAAAGTATAATAAATTCTAAATGACAGAATTAAGAAAAACGGGTTACGCAATTGCGTTCGTATCGGAATTCTGTTTGAGATAGAGTCCGAGTTTGTGTGAATCGGACTCCGTATGAAGGAGTTATGGCCTTCGGAAGTTTCTGAATCAAATTTAAATTCAAACAGCTCCGTTTAATTTCAAATTTTCGAATTTTAGGTTCAAACTGGGCTGGGCGGGAAAATTCCCTCCCAGAGACCAGGTCGACCATAGGGTCGACCATGGAGTCGACCTGGTCACCCCAGGTCGACCATGGTGTCGACCTGGTCCCCCCCCCATAGTGTCGACCTGGGTGTCGACCTGCCTGGTCGACCTGGCTGGCCAGGTCTGACTCTGGCTCGAATTTCTGAGGCCCTGTGTGTCACTAGGGCTGACGTGTCACCTCTTGATCGGCTCTCTGAATTTTGAATGGCCTAGATTCCTCCTATCTTCATCTGACGGCTCAAAACAACTTAAAAATCTATAAATACACACTAACTCTCAACTGAAAATTCTCACAAAAATATGAGAAAGGAGTCGTCATGCTGCTAGGGAGGAATTGAACATAGTCGTCAAGAGAAAAGCCTAGAGACGATTCAAACTAAGAAGAAGATTTAAAGTTTAAATCAAAAGTTTTCAACGCAACGTTAGTCTACCCAAAGGAGCGTATTCCAATTTCAGAATTCAGAATCCTGAATTCAAGATTCTGCATTCGTTGTAAGTATAGTAACCTTTCATGATATGAATAAGAATTGCGATGTGATTCGATGTGAGTGAAAATAGAATTGTGTTATTGTATTGTATAAAATTCTATGTATTTTGAGGATTCTATCATGACTTGTGTATTGATGTTTGTGGCATAAATTGATTGATGCAAGCCTATTGAACAATTGTATATGAAAACAATGACACTTGCAAGTTTGTGGCAAAAATTAGAAATTGATCCCTTTATGTATATGCCGAAGGCATGGACTATGTATATTCCCTTACTCTAAATTAGAATTTATGTAAACATGTTTTAGACTTGAAACCGTTTATGCCTACATGACCCAAAACCTATAATATCATTTTCATGTCTATTTGCAAGTATAATTGATCTATGTTAAGCATCATTTGGGTTTCATAAACTATGCCAATTCATGTTTATTTGCAAGTGTAATGGATCTATGTTAAGTAACGTTTGGGTTTCAAAAACTATGCAAGTTCATGTTGAAATAGGCTATGTGATTAAATGTTATAATTGGACCTTTTGGTGAATATACACCATGCTAGTTATGTGTTTGACATTATGCCAAGTTAAACATATTTAAACATAAGTTGCAAACTATGCCATTTCATATGTCACCTACTTAGTTGTACTTTGATTTGAATGCAAGTTCACATGACCCATCATTTATGTTAGTATCGCTAAATTGCAAGTTCATGCGCCACACACACTTATATGTTGTCAAATATTACATGTTCTTGATTTCCCCTTTTTCCTACGCTTATAAAGTTGGGCTGAATGTCAAGCCCAACATTTGTTATGACGTTGCGAACGTATAAACGGGGGTAATGACGTTGGGTGTAAAACATGAAAATATATGTTGGCATGTTTGGCACATGCCAATGACAATGACGTTTAAGCGGTATAAATTGTTATGCCCAAGAATAAAAGATATGACATTTACATATATATTAGTAAAATATGTAAATTTAGAAAACACGATATGCTTAACCCGAGGTTGGATTGAGTTGTGATGTAAACCTGCCCGGAACCGCTCGGCTGTCCAGTAGTCACAACAATACCTATCCAATGTGGGTGGTTAAGCATTGAGCCCAACAAAGACCCGAGGTTTGACCGAGCTACGGTGTAAACCTACCCGGAACCGACCGGCATATCCAGTAATCGTAGCAATACCTGTCTAATGTGAGTGGTCTGGTGTTCTTAAGAGGCTAAGGACAGGTGGTAGGGTTAAGTCAACTATAACACTTAACCAAATTCAACATGTTAACAAGAATTGATGGGTGGGGGTTAGGTAAATACAGACACTTAACCAATTAACATGTTTGACTTGAAAATCCTGGTAGCAAGGGACCCGTTTCAACAGTAACCCAATTTAGTTATCAACGGTACCCTAAAACTAGGCAGGGTGGGGCACGATTACTGGGCTGATTGTAAGCGGTCAAATGACGGCGGTGGGTGCATAGTGCAGGTCTAACGGAGTGCGGGCATGCACACACTTCGGAGCAGACAACCCGGGCACTGGGGACACCAGTAGTATAACCTATGCCTTCTAGAATTTGTGTCGGGGCCACCACCATGGGTCTTGATACACCCCATGGTGGGACCAGCATAGGTATCTACAATTCTTGGGGGCCGTATGACACATGTTAACGCGAGTAGGAGCCGATCTTTAAATAAAGTTGGGATCACTTCACCCTCACCATGGGGTGCCTGTTAGAGTAAACTCGAATAGATGCAGAGATATAGTATGGTTGCGATAGTACATTTGACACTCCCTTAGCTTGTGACACCATCCTATTTTCAGTATATACCTATCATGCCCTTTTCTTATTCACATACTGCAGAGTTACTAGATTTACTCAGGCTTTATGTCTGACCTTATTTTCTTTCCGTCTTCTTTCATTCCCCCCCCCCCCCCCCCAGGTCCACAGGGAGGAAACAGCTCAGTCAGGCTCTGTTCAAGCTCCAAGATCGTAGATGTATGATTTGGGTCTCTTTTGCTCGGACTATGGCTTTTGGATATCACTATGTGGATTTTTGTCATTTTATTTATGTTTTATGCTTCTTTAATAATCAAGACAGTTATGTTGTTGTAATGATGGAAGTATTTTGAGACAATTATGGAATGTTATGTTTTGGAACACGTATTGATGAATAAAATTCTGTTGGTTTCCGCTGTTTAAAATATGTGTATTTATATCTGTCTTGAGTTTATCTGTGGCTTTTACGTATAAACCTCCACCAAAATTAAGGCATTCCCTTTGTGAGTGACCTTAACGGAGGTGGGGTGTTTCACTTGGTATCAGAGCATAGGTTTACCAGACAAGATAAAAGTTTTTGAAATTGTTTTCAAAAAGAAAATTTAATGAAGCATTTTTCAAGAAAAAGTGTTATATTTATGAAAAGACAAAATCCCCCAGAGCCATGTGCCCCATCTATTTCTCTCTATCCTTCGTTTTGAATTTTTCCTTTCTGTTTTAGCATGTCTGGAGACCTTAACCTCCCGGAAGGAGTGCCGATTCCCGGCTGGTTTAGGAGGTACTTAGAAGCAAGGGCCAATGGCGCGGGCCTAGCAGACATCCCTCCTCCAGTGGTCGCGGTTCCTCCTCATCCACCTCCTCGTGGAAATGCCTTCGCAAAAACATGTAGAGACTTCAAGGCAATGGGTGGAAAAGACTTTTATGGGACAAAATCCTTTGTAGGGGCAAGAAACTGGCTAAAGGAGACTGAGGATCTGTTTGTAATCTTTGGAGTGGATGACAGGCAAAAGATACAACTAGCGGTATGGTTGCTTAAGGATGAGGCTTCCTATTGGTGGGAAGTTACCAATGCTCAGAGAGCGGTGGAAACATGGGAAGACTTTAGGACAAGGTTTGAGATGAAATTCCTCTCCCAAGCAGAAAGAAGCCTGCAAATGGAGAAGTTTCTAACTCTGAAACAAGGGAGCGTGACAATCAGGGAATATGTTAATCAGTTTAATCAACTGGCCAGATTTGGGTTAGACTTAGTAAACACCCAACACAAGAAGGCACTTCGCTTCGTCAAGGGTTTGAATGAGCATCTAAACAGCCTTTCCATGACCCATATATCCACGGGAACGACTTATGAAAGCTTGGTGGACATAGCGTTGCTACATGAGGAAGACCACGGTAAGAAAGAAACTAAAGTGGAAGAGAAGAAAGAAGGTCTACAACCAAAGAAAACAGACTTCAAGAAAGGAGGGAAGAACAATAAGCCCCGTGAGAAGAGAAGGTGCAATTTCTGTGGCATTGTGGGCCATATATGAAAAGACTGCCGGAAAAGGAAGGAGAAGACGGGTGGTTGCTTTCATTGTGGAGAGACTGGGCATCAAGCTAAGGACTGCCCAAAGAAGAAAGGGCAGGGACAGAAAGCTGGATCCACTTCAGGGGGTCAGGTTCATGCACTAGTGGCACCTCAACAAGAAAGAGGTAGTAATATTTCTGTAGAAAGTGTAGTCTATCTTTATGATCATCCAGTTCGTACACTTTTTGACTCTGGCGCATCACACTCTTTTATTTCCTCTGCCTTAGTAGAATCTCTGCATCTAGACACTAGTATGGTAGAAGATCCCTTAGTAGTTTCAAATCCAATTGGGGGCTCCGCTTACTTGTCAATGGTTTGTTTGGGTTTGAAAATCTCTATTCTCAGCGTTGAGTTTAGTTGTGATGCCTTTGTCTTAGGCTTCTCGGGGTACGGTTTGATCTTAGGCATGGACTGGTTATCCAGTAATAGTGTCATCCTTGATTGTGAGAAAAGAGTAGTTAGGCTCTTGACTCGGCTTGGTAACACTCTAGAAATTTCTTGTAATCCTTTGAATGCTGTTATGCTTATCTATCTAGAGTCGCTTGGTGCTTCTGATGAAAATTTACAATCGGTTAGAGTAGTCCGGGAATATCCGGATGTCTTTGAGGAGGTGAAAGGCTTACCTCCGAGGCGGGAAATAGACTTCCGCATATATCTTATGGATAACACAAAGCCTGTAGCTTGACCTGTCAGGCACATGGCTCCAAAGGAAAGAAAGGAGCTCAGTAAGCAGGTTAAAGAACTTCTCGAAAAGGGGTTCATTAGACGGAGCATTTCAGAATAGGGTGCTCCAGTGGTGTTCGCAACCAAAGCGGATGGTTCACTTCGCCTTTACGTCGATTATAGGGAGTTAAACATATTGACCAAGAAAAATAGGCACCCTCTTCCCCGAATCGATGATTTGTTTGATTAACTTGTAGGTGCAAAAGTCTTCTCCCAACTTGATCTAGCAACTGGGTTCCATCAGCTAAGAGTAGTTGAAGATAGTATTGATAAAACAGCGTTCAGAACCCCAGACGGTTTCTTCGAGTGGCTTGTCATGCCTTTCGGCTTGACAAATGCACCTGCTTATTTCGTAGACCTTATGAGCAGGGTGTTCAGAGAATTCCTCAACAAATTATTGGTTGTCTTCGTAGATGATATATTAATATTCTCAAAGAATGAGGAAGAGCATGCTCAGCATCTGAAAGAAATCATGGAAACTCTTCGTTCACATCAGTTAAAAGCCAAATTCTCCAAGTGTCACTTCTGAGAAAAGAGGTAAGATTTCTGGGGCATATAGTGTCCAAAGAAGGGTTGGTCGTGGACCCCGCGAAAGTGGTGGCAGTGCAAGATTGGAAGACACCAAGAAATGCAACCGAAGTTCGAAGCTTTCTTGGGCTAGCCGGTTTTTACCGAAAGTTTATTAGGGATTTCACAAAAATCTTAGCCCCACTCACAAGGCTAACAAAGAAGAATCTGGCGTTCACTTGGGATTTGGATTGCGAGTTCGCTTTCCAACAATTAAAAAGGGCTCTCACAACAGCCCCAATTCTGACTTTGCCAGATGGAAGCAAAATGTTCACGGTATACACGGATGCATGTGGAACGGGACTAGGCGTTGTTCTAATGCAAGAAGGAAGGGTAGTAGCTTATGGTGGAAGACAATTAAAAGTTCATGAAAATAACTACCCAACACATGATCTTGAGTCAGCCGCCATCGTCTTTGCGCTTAAGTCTTGGCGCCATTATCTCCTAGGTGAGAAGTTTGAATTATACACTGACCATAAATCGTTGAAATATCTCTTCTCGCAGAAGGATCTTAACTTAAGGCGGCAAAGATGGATGGAATTCCTTGCCTCGTATGACTTTGAAATTTCCTATACTCCCGGCAAAGGCAACGTAGTAGCAGACGCGTTGAGCCGAAAGAAACTAACCTTAAGTCCGCCCTTTGTGGAAAGGCAAAGCCTGGAGTATATAGCCAGTTTTAACTTTAGGCCCTCCTCGGATTTTGTACCAGGTTTGCTAGCATCTCTCGAAGTACGCCCTACTCTCTTGGTCTCAATAGGGGTTGCACAACGTGAAGACCCTCAGCTTGTCGATGTGCTTGATAAACTTATTAGGGGTGAGACTTCCAGTCACCACAGTAGGTACACCATCGATGATAAGGGTTGGCTGAGGCGAGATGGAAGATTATGCGTCCCACAAGCAAGGGAGTTGACAAAGAAGGTTCTCGAAGAAGCGCATCATTCCAAGATGACTATACACCCTGGCGGTGATAAGATGTACAAGGACATACTTTTGGAACGGCATGAAACAAGACGTGGCAGATTTCGTTTCTAAGTGCATGACCTGCCAACGGGTCAAGGCGGAACAAAAGAAGCCTGGAGTACTACTTCATCCTTTAGAGGTCCCACAGTGGAAGTGGGATAGCATTTCAATGGACTTCATTGATGGACCGCCTAGGTCGAGAAGAGGCAGCATTAGCATTTGGGTAATAGTGGATAGGTTTACTAAGAGCGCCCACTTCATACCTATCAAGAGTAGAAGGACCTCCTCATCTCTAGCATCTCTTTATCTCAAGGAAATAGTTCGACTCGATGGGATACCCTCCAGCATTGTTAGTGACCGAGACCCTATCTTCACAAGTGAGTTTTGGTGGATTCTGCAAGAAGCGGTAGGCACACAGTTATGTTTGAGCACGGCCTATCACCCCCAAACCGATGGTCAGACGGAAAGGGTGAATAGAGTTTTGGAGGATCTTTTAAGACTTTGTGTTCTTGACTTTGGAAGGACTTGGGAGGATCACCTTCCTTTAGTGGAATTTTCCTATAACAACAGCTACCAAGCTACCATCGGTATGGCACCCTTCGAAGCCTTGTATGGAAGACCGTGCAAATCACCAACTTGTTGGTACGAGTCTACAGATAAGCTTATACTTGGACCAGATATGATTCGAGAGACTTCTGAGAAAGTGGACTTGATACGTAGGAGAATGAAGACTGCCCAAGACAGACAGAAATCCTACGCCGACAAAAGAAGGACCAACCTTGAGTTTGAGGTTGGGGATAGGGTTTTCCTTAAGGTATCACCTTTAAGGAACGTCGTTCGTTTTGGATCCGCAGGAAAGCTAGAACCAAGATTTGTAGGACTATTTCCTATCATCGAATAGGTCGGAAAGATGGCCTATAGATTAGAGCTACCCGAGAGACTGGCCAGAGTTCACAACGTCTTTCTTGTTTCTCACCTTCGGAAGTGTTTGCATGAGTCAGCGGAAGTGGTGGAACCTAGCATTCTCGAAGAAGCTGAAGTGGAACGTGAAGCAATTGTGAAGAGAGTTCCAACCTGCATCTTAGGAACTGAAGTGAAAAAGCTATGCAACCGCGAAGTCAAACTCGTCAAAGTTCAGTGGAGCGACGCCGAGGAAGACGCGACTTGGGAAACTGAGGACAGAATACGCGTTGCCTATCCTCTTCTTTTTGAGGGTACATCTTTGATCTCTCTTTTTCCTTAAGTTATGCTTTATCTATCTTTTTAGGTATATCTTCTCGGTCCTTTTTCCTAACTCCTTAGGTAGAAAACAAATGGATGTAAACATGTATTTTAAAACATGTTATGGACGATGGCTGCAAATGGTTGCTAGTGGTTGCACGTGGATGCATATACACACACACCCTAGGTTATAGATCGGCTCAGTCACTCCATATTGCATATGCATATATATATATATATATATATATATATATATTCTCATTGGTATATGGTTGAAACTTGATATGCTGTCATATGGTCGTTGCATTTGTATGAATGGTTGTGCACTCACGTAGAATTATGAGTAGGAAAATTTTGCATACATAATGGATTCATGACACTTACATGATTCGCATTAAGGAGGTCAACTGAGTCAGTAGACCGCCTGATTTCTGCATTAGATAAGGACATGTACACACACTATACATATGATCATGAAGCATTAGAAGTCTTTTAAGGACAGTGGATGCCTGTGTTTGTTGGTTGAGTAGATGGACTATTGGATGGTAGGATATACATTCTTCCTAACTTGAAGATTTCGGGGACGAAATCCTTTTAAGGGGGGAGAATGTAACACCCCGTGAATTCTATAACGCTAAGCTTCACAAATTAAAGTATAATTAATTCTAAATGGAAGAATTAAGGTAAATGGGTTAATCCATTGCGTTCGTCTCGGAATTCTGCTTGAGATAGAATCCGAGTTTGCGTGAATCGGACTCCGTATGAAGGAGTTATGGCCTTCGGAAGTTTCTGAATCAAATTTAAATTCAAACAGCTCAGTTTAATTTCAAAATTTCGAATTTCAGGTTCAAACTGGGCTGGGCGGGAAAATTCCCGCCCAGGGACCAGGTCGACCATAGGGTCGACCATGGAGTCGACCTGGTCACCCCAGGTCGGCCATGGTGTCGACCTGGTCCCCCCCTAGGTCGACCATAGTGTCGACCTGCCTGGTCGACCTGGCTGGCTAGGTCTGACTCTGGCTCGAATTTCTGAGGCCCTGTGTGTCACTAGGGCTGACGTGTCACCTCTTGATTGGCTCTCTGAATTTTAAATGGCCTGGATTCCTCCTATCTTCATCTGACGGCTCAAAACAACTTAAAAATCTATAAATACACCCTAACTCTCAACTGAAAATTCACACAAAAATATGAGAAAGGAGTCGTCATGCTGCTAGGGAGGAATTGAACATAGTCGTCAAGAGAAAAGCCTAGAGACGATTCAAACTAAGAAGAAGATTTAAAGTTTAAATCAAAAGTTTTGAACGCAACGTTAGTTTACCCAAAGGAGCGCATTCCAATTTCAGAATTCAGAATCCAGAATTCAAGATTCTGCATTCGTTGTATGTATAGTAACCCTTCAGAATATGCATAAGAATTGCGATGTGATTCGATGTGATTGAAAATAGAATTGTGTTATTGTATTGTATAAAATTCTATGTATTTTGAGGATTCTATCATGACTTGTGTATTGATGTTTGTGGCATAAATTGATTGATGCAAGCCTATTGAACAATTGTATATGAAAACAATGACACTTGCAAGTTTGTGGCAAAAAATAGAAATTGATCCCTTTATGTATATGCTGAAGGCATGGACTATGTATATTCCCTTACTCTAAATTAGAATTTATGTAAACATGTTTTAGACTTGAAACCATTTATGCCTACATGACCCAAAACCTATAATATCATTTTCATGTCTATTTGCAAGTATAATTGATCTATGTTAAGCATCGTTTGGGTTTCATAAACTATGCAAATTCATGTTTATTTGCAAGTGTAGTGGATCTATGTTAAGTAACGTTTGGGTTTCAAAAACTATGCAAGTTCATGTTGAAATAGGCTATGTGATTAAATGTTATAATTGGACCTTTTGGTGAATATACACCATGCTAGTTATGTGTTTGACATTATGCCAAGTTAAACATATTTAAACACAAGTTGTAAACTATGCCATTTCATATGTCACCTACTTAGTTGTACTTTGATTTGAATGCAAGTTCACATGACCCATCATTTATGTTAGTATCGCTAAATTGCAAGTTCATGCGCCACACACACTTATATGTTGTCAAATATTACATGTTCTTGATTTCCCCTTTTTCCTACGCTTATAAAGTTGGGCTGAATGTCAAGCCCAACATTTGTTATGACGTTGCGAACGTATAAACGGGGGTAATGACGTTGGGTGTAAAACATGAAAATATATGTTGGCATGTTTGGCACATGCCAATGACAATGACGTTTAAGCGGTATAAATTGTTATGCCCAAGAATAAAAGATATGACATTTACATATATATTAGTAAAATATGTAAATTTAGAAAACACGATATGCTTAACCCGAGGTTGGATTGAGTTGTGATGTAAACCTGCCCGGAACCGCTCGGCTGTCCAGTAGTCACAACAATACCTATCCAATGTGGGTGGTTAAGCATTGAGCCCAACAAAGACCCGAGGTTTGACCGAGCTACGGTGTAAACCTACCCAGAACCGACCGGCATATCCAGTAATCGTAGCAATACCTGTCTAATGTGAGTGGTCTGGTGTTCTTAAGAGGCTAAGGACAGGTGGTAGGGTTAAGTCAACTATAACACTTAACCAAATTCAACATGTTAACAAGAATTGATGGGTGGGGGTTAGGTAAATACAGACACTTAACCAATTAACATGTTTGACTTGAAAATCCTGGTAGCAAGGGACCCGTTTCAACAGTAACCCAATTTAGTTATCAACGGTACCCTAAAACTAGGCAGGGTGGGGCACGATTACTGGGCTGATTGTAAGCGGTCAAATGACGGCGGTGGGTGCATAGTGCAGGTCTAACGGAGTGCGGGCATGCACACACTTCGGAGCAGACAACCCGGGCACTGGGGACACCAGTAGTATAACCTATGCCTTCTAGAATTTGTGTCGGGGCCACCACCATGGGTCTTGATACACCCCATGGTGGGACCAGCATTGGTATCTACAATTCTTGGGGGCCGTATGACACATGTTAACGCGAGTAGGAGCCGATCTTTAAATAAAGTTGGGGATCACTTCACCCTCCCCATGGGGTGACTGTTAGAGTAAACTCGAATAGATGCAGAGATATAGTATGGTTGCGATAGTACATTCGACACTCCCTTAGCTTGTGACACCATCCTATTTTCAGTATATATCTATCATGCCCTTTTCTTATTCACAATACTGAAGAGTTACTAGATTTACTCAGGCTTTATGTCTGACCCTATTTTCTTTCCGTCTTCTTTCCTTTCGTTCCCCCCCACCCCCTCTGGTCCACAGGGAGGAAACAGCTCAGCTCAGTCAGGCTTTGTTCAAGGTCCAAGATCGTAGATGTATGATTTGGGTCTCTTTTGCTCGGACTATGGCTTTTGGATATCACTATGGGGATTTTTGTCATTTTATTTATGTTTTATGCTTCTTTAATAATCAAGACAGTTATGTTGTTGTAATGATGGAAGTATTTTGAGACAATTATGGAATGTTATGTTTTGGAACACGTATTGATGAATAAAAGTCTATTGGTTTCCGCTGTTTAAAATATGTGTATTTATATCTGTCTTGAGTTTATCTGTGGCTTTTACTTATAAACCTCCACCAAAATTAAGGCATTCCCTTTGTGAGTGACTTTAACGGAGGTGGGGTGTTTCAAATAATCAAACATCATCCAAAGTGCACTACACTGTATAAGCATTAAATATAGATATCTAACGCTTACACAGCCTGTCAGTCAAACGATCGACATATCACTAAACAATTGGGATTAGTGTACGCCAAATATCATCCCAACGCCCGTGTGGGGTTTCAAATCAACAAACACAAATTTTTATTCACGCACACGTTAAAAATAATATTTTTAACGATCAAATATTTTTTACTATATAAATATTTTTTTTCACACAATCAATTTTCACCACAACCAAAAATCAAACATACAAGCCATCCATGGTCTGTGGACGACGGGTGTCGGGTGCTGCTAAGCACCGTCTGCATCCTAGTATATATTTTAACTAGAAAAGAAAATTTAAAGTGAGAAGTTCTCACAGAGGGTTCCACTCCGTCGTTCTTTACTTTTGAACTGCTGAACCGTCTGGATATGTTTGAAATTCCAATGCAGTCCTTTTCACATGGCAAAACCGGCTGATGGGGTGCCTGCGTCGGAGCCTACAGGCGGCAGGGGAGGAGGTGGAGGCGCACTTGGCTCGCGCGGGGTGGGTCGTTGGCTAGGGCGTCGGGTTTGGGTTTGAGGGGGGGTAACTGGTCTCGGTCTTCGCATCGGGGTGGAGCGAGGGGAGAGAGGCTAGTGCTGAGGAGGAGGCGTCGAGGAGGGGCTTGGTGCGGCGGCCCCGCCCTGGGCGGCGGCGGCGTTGAACCGACGGGGGGGCGACGAGATCGCGATTCCCCCTTCCATTTTATTTTTTTTCCTTTTTCTTCTGTTGAAAATGAAATCGGGGGGGGGGGGGGGGGGGCTGAGAGGAAATAAGGGAGAGGAGAGAGAGGGATACATTTTTTTATAATTTATTTAATTATTTATTTTCAAAAAGCAACTTTTATTTTCAACCTCTAAACGAGACCCACCGCCTGTCGTTCCTAGCTAAGTACCCCCATTCAGAACACAATGGGATATGTATTGTAAGCTGATTCGATCGTTTCGAACAGTTTTCGTCAAAATCAACATATAACTCTATATATTGAATTTGAACGCGCATTTCGATATACTGGGGTCACACACAAACTCTAAAAATTCCCAAAAAATATTTTCTACCTTCGTAATGACGATACGGTCCCAACAAAGCCAGTTTCATCGAATTCTGAGACCGTTTGAAAAATGGCCATTTTCCAGTCGATTAAAATCAACTAAAACTGGTCAAATGCGTTTTCCTTTGCCATGCTCAAATATTGAATTCAAAAATTATGAAAATTGGGGTCTAGCAATAACTTGACATCACGGATCCAACAAAATTGGTTTCGTTGAATTCCGAGGTCGTTTGCAAAATTTCCATTTTTATGGGCCAGAATTCCATAGCGACTATTCAAAATTTTCAACTGGACATAACTTTTGATTCCCGCTATGAAATTTCAATTTTTCGGATTTGTTGGAAATATATTCTCCAATAGATTCTAATATTTTTGGTTTGTCTAAAATCCGGTTTATTTTGCACCCAGTACATTCATTTTAATTTTGAAATCGAATTATCGAACTACCGCGCCATTTTCAATTCGATTTATAATTAAAAATAATTATTTATATTCTAACGACGATCTATATAAATATATACGTTCTAATTCTATTAAAAATAAATTTCTCGTCGATACTATTTAAAATAATCAATTTTAAACATTCCTAAATCATTAAAATTGCCAAAATAAAAATTTTAAATTGTTTCAGATTTTCCGGGTTGTTACAAGCACCACCCCTCTTTCTTCCCCAATTGCTTTTTCAATACCGCTCCCAGGAAATTAAATCCAACTTTTTGACCGACGGTTGAACCTCCACCACTACGCCATCGGTCACCCACTTCTATCACAACCAGCACCAAAAGGCTCAACACCTCGACCCCCTGTTGATCGTCACCACCGCAGCCAACTCGATGGGTACCCCATCATCTCGACCTGCTACTCACGACCGTGACACCCATTGTCGCATTTCGCCCCCCATCACCAGAGTTGAAATCGCCACCACCGTGCTCCTCGCCTCACTCCTCCGAACTCACTAGTCACCTTGAATCGAACAATGGTGCCCTCCTTTGGATTCCGACCTGGCGCCCGCTTTCTTTGCTGCTACAGGGGGTGCGACACTTTCTTGCCCAGAACTCCATCGTTTTGCCCCTATAGGTGCGCCCTGACCCCACAAACCCAATGCCACTCACGCCATGGCATATCATCTCCTCTAACCCCTCGATGTTTGTACCCTTGCTTCACCGTTGCAATGTCGAGATCCTTAAATTTCAACCGTACCCTTAAAAATGCCTACTGACTTGAAGCTCACGATTAGCCGAGTTCAACGGATCTAGGATTGTTAGATTTCATGGAGTATCTTGTTTGATTTAGGTAAATGAAGGAATTAAAATTATGGCGGGCTCTTTTATTTCGTTTTACAGAAGACAAAATTAGGTTGTAGGGGGATGGAGATAAAGTCATTTTATAGGAAAATGGACTTAGATATTTTGGCTAGATTTTTAGGATATAATCTATTATATTCACGCTTGCCTTTTTAAGCCCGTACGACTTAATTACAAACCCGTTTTCCACGAAATTTGTTATTCTGCTACACTACACCATTCCGGACTGGGTAAAATTGGCTTGGTTCAATTCCAAGACTGTTTGCGAAATCATTATTTTTACATGTTATTAAAATCGAATTAATATTTAATCGATTTCAAAACACTCCAATTATTCGATATTATCATTTCTATTCAAACAGAACTTTCCATGAGTTTCGAAATCAATTTAATTTCATATTGAATTCCATATTCGATTCAGTTATATTAAATAACTTATTTATTCTGAATTCAGTTTAATCAATTTCTAATTTAATATTTAAATAAATTAAATATTCTGACTCTAAAAATCCAGGTCATTACACATTTTTTGTAGATTGACTCAATAGAACTTGATCTTGCGATCTTTGATTATTGAAACCCTATAACTCTTGAGTAACACTTGATTTTTTGAGAGAGTAATGTAAAGAATAAAAATGGAAAAATAAGGAAATGATTCTCTTTAAAATTTGGTAGAGTATAAGTATAGAATTTAAGAAATTAAGAGTTTTAATAGAGAGAAGATAAAGGAGGAAAAAGATAATGAAAATGGCTTAAAACATTCATTTTTGGAAGCTTATTTATAGTCTCCCAACAGTCAAATTTTTTTAAAAAAGATTTGAAATCAAAAGACAACTTTTTAAAATTTTAATTTAAAGTCAAATGGTCGCCATGTCGACATGGAGGGTTACCCATGTCGACATGCCTTAAGAAAATTTAAAAAATAAAATTTTCAAATCAAGGCATGTATTGTTTAAATAAATTATGGTAAATCTTGAGTTAAAACAAACTATTTTCCTATATATTGAAATAGAATATTTGAAGTAAAAACATACATATAAAAATGATTATAAAAAAATAAGAATGATTTAAAAACTATATAAAATGATATTAAAACATATATACAATTATGAATATAAACAGAAGATATACTTAAGACTTAAGATATAAATATAACTAAATTAAAATTAAAACTTAAATGGTTAAATAAAACATAATATAAAATTAGTAGTAATCATATAAATAAGAAATATTTGATTCAGGAACTAAACCGTTTTAAGAAATAAAAGATACATAAAATCAGGAGTTCAAATTAATTTTTAAAACTAAGAAATATAAATTTGAAATAAGGAAGTAATTTTGAAATCAATTTGAAAATAAGATAAAAAATAGTGAGAAAGATTGAAATAAGGATTCTGTGTTATATTAGAGTTTTAACAAGAAATCTAGACTTTATTACTTTTTATTTCTTGAACTTTTGAACTCATGAGTCTTCTATCTTGAACTATCTTCTTTGAAATCTTGAATCTTTCAACTATACAGTCATTAATAATCAATACCAACGTATATTTCCTATATATACACATATATATAACATAAAGAAATCACCAAAAATGGCCGACTTTGTCCAAACGAATAATTACTTTTCTCAATCTCAAAATCATCATTCAGCAAATCAAAATACATCGGAAGCAGATCTGGAAGTTGCTAATAATTATGATGATAAGATCGATGAATTTTCTATGTCTCTCCATTTTATTGAGCCATCGGAGTCACATGTTTTTATTTCACAAGAAACTTTTATGGCTTCAGCTGAGTCATTGAGTAGCATAGTTGCGGTTCATCCTATAGACTTCAGAATTACAGTGTTGAAATTGAAGGAGTATATATCAAAAGTGTGGAAACCTAAAGGTAGTTTTCGTGTTCATATAGCTCCAGGTTTTCATTATACTGTTCAGTTTTAGCAAGTGTTTGATTATATGTCTGTTTTGAAAACATCCACTTACTCGTATTTTGGAAGATTACTGATGGTAAACAAAAGGTTTCCTGGCTATGATTTAGAAAAGTTTAATTCTAAAAGGGTTCAGATATGGGTTAAGCTGCATAAAATAGATATGGATTTGTGGACAAATAAAGCATTTTCGGTTATTACTAGTTATATTGGCGATCCGATTCGTATAGATGGGAATATAACTAGTAAGAGAATAACCAGATATGCTAGAGTATTGGTGGGAATTGATCTGGAGTCCAAATCGGTTGATAAAATTCTAGTGTAGCTTTTATTGGTGTACAGAAGGAAATTGTGGTAGAGTATGAGTATGCGCCATTTAAGCATGAAAAGTGTAATAGATTTGGACATAAATCTTTTGTTCATGAGAAGTCTGATGAGCCTTCAGGGTGAATAAACAGAAGGATGTTGAAGCATGTCAATCCAACAGTGAAAATCAGGGAAATACGAATGAAGAAGCTGATGGGGATAGTCAAACAATGGGTAATGATGAAGGGGATTTAGATTTTCTTAACTTAGAGTTGCCTAATAACATAATTCCAGAGGAATTAAGCCATTTGGTTGATCAGTTAACTGAAGCTCCTAGTGTTGATGATCAATAGGATGTTTCGTTTGGGGTAACGGCTAACTCTGAGTATTTAGCTAATGTGAAAGGTAAGGGTAAGGTAACTGTAATCACTCCTCCTAAAAGTCCACTGAGGAGTAGCACTATAATTAAATGACGATAATGATGTGGAATGTCAGAGGGATGAACTCACCATTGAGAATGCGTGAGGTGTTATCCCTTTTGACAGAATTCAAACCAACTCTTGTTGGTTTGGTTGAGAACTAATTAAGTAGTGTTAGTTTGGTTAATTCCTAGTGGTTGGGAATTTATACCGCATGATATTACTTAATATAATGGGAGAATTCTATTGCTTTGGAATACTGAAGTATGGTCGATCTCTGTTATTTCTTCTTCTTCTCAACATCTATCAGTGCAAGCCAGAAATAGAGGTGGTTTGTCTTTTTGCTTTACTGTAGTATATGCAAGTAATAGTTATCAAGAGAGACAAATATTGTGGTAGCAAATTGTGAATGAATCCGATAATATCAATGAAGAATGGGTGTTAATGGGGGATTTTAACAACTCTACATCACATTTAGACAAGAGAGGCGTCCTTCCAGTTCCTTTTCAATGCATCAGAGCTATTAATAATTGTATTACATAATCTGGTTTGATAGAGATTAAGTCTTCAGGTTTCAATTATACGTGGGAAGAGGTGGAATAGCAAATAACATTGATAAAATATTTGTAAATCACTTGTGTTTGCATAAATTTACTGACATGAAAGCTTTGTCCCTCTCTCAACTTTCGAGTGATCATAACCCTTTTCTTCTTGATTTAATTCTTACTTCTAGTACAAAAGGCTTTCCATTCGGAAATGCAAATGATTGGCCGTTGAAAGTTGGATACGAAGAATGTATTTCTAAAGGTCTTCAAAAAAGGGGATGGGGGTTTCCTAGTTATATATTTTAGCAAAAGCTTAATGCATGAAAATTGGAACTCAGACACTGGAATAAAATCAGACCTAAAGATAATGACAATCTTATGGAGGTAGAAACACTCCACAAGGAAACATAGGGAGCATCTAATGCTGATCCAGAGAATGTAGAGTTGTATGAGAGTATGATTGAGGCAAAGAAGGCATGGATGGTTCAAAAACAAATTAAGTTTTGGAACTACAAGCAAAAAAGCAAAGGTCTCATGGTTGCAAGATGGAGATACTAATTCAAAAAATTTCCATTTTAAAATGTCTACATGGAAGTACGCAAATCACCTCAAAGCATTGATTAATTCTAAAGGGGATCTCATGTACAAACCAGAAGAAGTGGCTAAGGAGGCTATTGAGTTTTACAGTGCTTTGTTCAATTGTGGGAAGATTAAAGAGTTCCCCTCATTTTGAACTATTTATATTATAAATGAACAAGGGAAGCAGGTATTACTCAAACCTATAACTTTAGATGAAGTGAAAGTTGATGTTACCTCTGTTCATATTGACAAAAGCCCTGGACCAGATGGTTTTAATTCAAAATTCTTTATTCTACACTGGGATTTGATTAAGTATGAGTTTTTAGCAGCAATGCAAGACATATTTCAGTCAGCCAAATTGCCTAAGAATGTTAATCATACTTTTGTTACTTTAATACCAAAAGTGGAGAGACCCTCAGAAATTTCTCATAATAGGCCAATATCTTGTTGTGGTTTGTATTATAAAAATTTTAGCAAGATTTTGTGTGGAAGGTTAAAAATTGTTTCTTCCCTATATCATTTCATCGAATCAGAGTGCTTTTGTGCCTTCAAGATCCAATGGTGAGAATATCCTGCTTGCACATGAGCTACTTAGGGATTTTAAAAAGCATGGAGTTAGTAAATTTTGTGTCAAGGTAGACCTACACAAGGCATATGACATGATCAGTAGAGAACTTATGTAACGACCTAGAAATATTAACGTTTAAAATATAAATTAAATTAAGATTTAACGCAAAATAAATATTTATATTTGGAATTTTGTCCATTTGAATGATATTTGAGTAAGCTTTGTCCGTAGATTTATAAACATTTTAAAACAAGATTTACATTTGTATCCTATTTGAATATTTAATGCTAGAGCTCCTCTGTTGAATTTAATATGAACATTTTTTGAAACAAGAAGTATTACCGTGTTAATTTTGTAATTTAATAAATTTAATATTAATCGCGTATTTCAGTTTAAGGAAAATGTATGCTTTTATTTAAAATCCAAAATGGAACCAGGACCTTTATTTCGAACATAGTATTCAATTTTAGAAATGAAATTATGTTTGTAAATATAATCTTAGTTTAAATTAAGATTTGGCGATTAAATTAAATATCTATATTTGGTTTTTGGCTTAGAATTGAATTTTTTTAATTTGAACCTAATATGTAAGGTCCAAATTCTATGTTTAATGCTTTTGCTAATAAGAATTAATTGCACAGATTAGCAATCAATTGTGCATTAATTGTCAATATATTTTACATATTAGATATTTATGAATGATTTATATTTTATCAACTTTATATATTATGGAATGGTTAACTGCATATTTTGCAATTAATTAGTATAAATTCGAATTATCTTATATATGTATACGTAGAAATGTCTTTAATTTTATATATGGCAAAGGTTTAATTGTGCATGTAAGAAATTAACTAGTAATTGATTGATACATATGTCAATTAATAGGTTTTAAAATATATCCATTTATTACCGCTTTAAATGGTATATTCAAATTTGTTTTTGTCATAGATTGGATGAAAACAATAATGAACATATAGAAAACATTCTATAATCTTATTTCTCTACAAAGTAATTTATATAGCGGTTGTGACATAGCTTAAGAATTCGTAGTTTTAATACAAAGGACTAAATTAAGCTTTAAATATATACGGATTATTTTGTGAATTTAAATTCTTAATATAAACGTTTTGCTAATAAAGAACGTTTTAAGTTTATATGTAATTTCACTTCGAATTACAGGAATCAGAAGAAAAAAATATTAAGAAAGGAAATTTTTATCCTTGGCAATTTCAAATTGAAGTTTAATATAAATAGTGATTAATATTGTTCTAAATAAACCGCTAAATTTATTTCATGACAGGACTATTTATAATACAAGCAGTGTAATCAAACTAGAATCTAGCCCCTATTTATAAAAGGAATGCATAATAAAAAAAAAGAAATAAATTATAAGATAAATTCGTGCATTTGTATTACCATTTGAATTTAATTTACGGTGTATAACAATTAAATTTATAACATTTAGAAATAACATAAATAACGCTCTGTTGTTGGCTTCCTCGTTTAATTATAAATAATGTGCGTAGCTTGCTCTTTGTTCACACATATTTCTTCTTCCTCACCATAAAACTCCTCCTCATCAAATTCTCAAGTCTTCCGCCGTTTCAATTTTTAAGAGAAAAAAAGAAAGATGATGAAACTTTTGGCATGAGGGTGCATGGCCTGCACTTCTATTACTCCTAGTTGGAATCACGAGTGTTGATCCGGTTAATTTGGTTCGAAATTGTGTTGATTCATAGCATTGTCCATCGATTTATTTGTAGTCGATACAGAGGAGCGCGGACAGTGAAAGCTGGAAGGCAATTTTGGGTGAGAACACTAACTTAATAAATTTTAAATTTAGTTAGAATGGTTAATTTAATTTAGTTGTTAAATATGATTTATTTATAAAGATACTCAGTTCATGTGTTATTGGTTGCTATTGCATCCGATGGATGTTCGTAACTAGAATACACCAAACACAAAGCGTTATTTAACGTAACGCTTGTGCACCATTTTAGTTGTTTGATTTGTTGCCATATTGATGAATGAACTTGTGTTCATGTAGATTAATTTTTGTTGCATCACACACACACTATAGTTGTGGACTATACAGATTGTCGCTTTAAATCTCCTTCTTATGTGAATAACGATTTTTTATATAATAAATAAATTTTAAAAGTTAATTTTTTTTTATTTAGATTTTTTTAATAATTGGAAATCTAAGTCACGAATGATTAAATGATTTTGGAAATGTTTAAAAATTATTTTGGACTTTTAAGGATGACATAAGTTGGAAATTTAACTAAAAACTTTGCTTTTGAGTTACAATTGTGTATGTAAATAATTAGTTTCATATCCATCCATAAGCTTTAAATTTTAATTTTAGAAAGTTGATTGGAGTATGTAACTAAACATTGGTTTATTTATTCATTTGGTTCCTCATTGTTCATTAGCTTTGAAATATGATTAGAATAATGATTTGAGTTGCTTTACTAAACATCCGTTATTTAAAAAAATACTTGGTTTCATTACTTTCATGACCATTTGCGAGCTTGAAATTTATTAAACAAGTTTGGAAATTTACTTAAGAGAAAAAATTGATTTTGAGCACCGACTGGTTTACATAAACATTTGTTCCATAAGGTTTAAAATTAAATTCGGAAAAGTATTTGAGTCCCATAACTAAACATTGATTTTATTTAATACACTGCTACTATTATTTAAAAGAAAAGACTATTTATAAGGCGTAAACAATATAACAAGTTTGGTAATAGTAAATTAAGTCTCCAACAAATTTGAAATTACCGTTTTAATTAAAGAATGGAACTCTAATTATGAACCTAAAAGGATCAGACAATTTATGTTTTGAACCATTATCGAATGCATATATATATATATATATATATATATATTGAGATACTAGAATGTTCTAGGGTGACAGAGAAGATAGTGTCTAAGGCTTGGGTTTGGAAAATACAGTTTCCTGCTCTCCCTGACTATCCCTAACCGATCCGACGAACGGGATGGCTATTTCAAAATCTAATCTAGAATTTAATTAAATCCTTTGAATTTAAGAAATTTTTGGATTTTACCTAGTATTACTCATTGATTAAAATAAAGGATTTGAACCTTTGAATGATTTTGAAGACATTTGGTTTAAATGGATATTTTATAACACTCTAAGTAATGCCTTATCAGTTTCTTGAAATGACTTGGTTTTGAGATTTCTAAATCAAGAATTATTATTTACACTTTAAAAGGGTTTCTAAAATGTTGGAAGGCTTTAAAGTGACAAATATTTATGTATGAAACTTTAAATCTAAATTTAGATTTGGAAATGATAACAGCGAATGAAGGAATTTTGAATATTAAATTAGTAAAGAAGAAATTAGGTGGTAATGAAATTTAAGAAATTGGAAATAAATACAACCTTATGAATTTATAATAATAGGGAAGGAGAATTGAATTGAAACCTGCATAGTCCATAGCTTTGTTTTAAAATATGCTTATTACTTGGGAAGACTGTGATTGGATGTAAGTCCGAAAACCATTCCAAGTAATAATACGACGCTATAAAGCAAATTGAAGACGTGGAAATGACAAATGAAGATTGGGAATCTTTGGACTTATTTGGATTGATTATTGATGTCTCAAATTGGGCCATACACCCGATACGAGGTTATAAGTGGCATGAGGTCTAAATATATTTGAGGATTTTCGGATTTTGTTCCGTTTAGACCTAGAATGGACTTGTATGGATTATGTGTCTGACATTATAATTGACTGCATAGCACAGATTTCTATTAATATATATCAGATTTGTGGCAATAATTATTCCCGTCTCTAAGTTTTACGTGCTTGGAGGTTATGTATTGATAGAAATCAGTGACATGTTGTAAATTGATAAATATGGCATACTCAAGTTATATAACGATCTAGCGATGATCAAAGCATGGCTTATTGAAGCATAGCTTTGTGTATATCGTGACATTGACAAGCTTCACACCCCGGACTGATGAGAAACTGGTGGTTAGGTTGTTATATATACATATTTTGTGTTGATAGCTACAGTGGTGGTATCACTTGTGAACTTGAGGGAATTAGGTATGTTTGGTGTTCGAGACTGAATGAAAACTGGTGATTTACCTCATGATTTGTAGTTGGTGTCTGAGTCTGGATGGAAAAACTGTGTTACACTTCGCATGTGTTCCTAATTGATCTTTCGTGCCAGGAATCATCGAGTTGGAAACCCAATCTCCAATATGCACCCTACGGTTTTATTTGTATAACTATGGCGACATAGTAGGACGGGGTACTATGCCATCTAAGATTGATACATTTATTTTTGAAGTTGTTTTCTACACCGTGCACTCATAATATAAAGAGGATTTCCACGTATGAAGGCATTTTTGGTTATCATAAGAAAAAACTCGCCCATCTGGTGTGTGCTTGCATTTTGTGATGTGGGACGAGCTTATGATGGCTTCATTTTCCAAAAGTCATTGCGAATTTATATGCATGAGAAATCACATGGACTAAACCCATTCCGTAATAGCAGCATGGTCCGGTGAACTTCCCCAACTTTAAAATAAACCCTAAAGATAAACATTTTATGTACTCACACCAGTCCCATGACCGACCTAGAGTTTATTGTTCATTCCTAAACTCTGGGTGCCCACTAATTTTCACACGGGCAGCTAGTGGTTTAGTTTTATAGTTATAGACCCTTGGAGCAAGATTTGGAGCGTTTTCTGAGTTGAAGCTTCTGGCTAAAGTTGAAGTTCCTCTATATTATATCGCCTCTTACGTTGAAAGTATATTTATATTTTACGCTGTTGTATGTATGTACTATGATATTCCATGTAACTCTGATATAACATTGTATTATGATATGAAAAGTTCTGTTAATTTGTTCAATATATGCTAGTACCTATAACACTCCGCCTTTATGAAAGGTTTAAGTTGGTTTAATAACCCGCGAAAACAGGGCAAAAATACGGGTCGTTCCAATTTATATGCCATTTAATGTCCAAGATGGGTTTCCTTGTTCACTTTATTAATGTAATATACGAGTGCATATCAACTCCTACATTCTCTTTTATGATCGTTACATCGAGTAGGGGTATTCATCAAGGTGATCCCTTATCACCATATCTTTTTGCAATTGTTATGGAGTATTTCACTTTTTGTATGAATGAAGCTACAATTCAGAAGTTATTTTTGCCTGTTCATAAGTTTGAGCCTACTGTATCTCACCTAATCTATGCTGATGATTTGGTTGTGTTTGGTAAAAACTACTCCTATGTGTGCAAATGCCTTGAAAGCCAACTTTGACAAATTGCAGAAGTACGGTGGTTTGAAAGTAAGTGTTTTGAAGACAAAGATATATTTTAGCCAGTATTCTTATAATATCAGAGAGGTCTCTTCAATTCTGGGGTTTCAACAAGATAATTTGCCAATGAAATATCTTGGAGTTCCTTTGTCTTCGAATTATATACATTATAATGACTGTCAGTCTTTGTTGAGCAGAATTCAAAATAAAATACAAGCGTGGGATGCTAAATTTCTCGGTTTTACTCGCAGAGCTACTGATCTAATCTGTTATTACTCCAACTATTTTGTATTGGCTATTTGTCTATCAATTGCCAGAACATGTGTTAGACAAGCTTAATATCATGTGTACAAATTTCTTTTGGGAGGGGGGAGGGGGAGTGAAGTGAGATGGAGTAAGCTATGTACACCTAAGAGTGAAGGTGGATTTAGTCCAAAATCTTTCTCTGATCTTAAAGGAGTTGCTTGTATTAAAATGATGTGGAAGTTCCTTTCTGGTTCGTCACCGTGAAGTAGTTGGACGAAGGCTAAATACTGCATGGGCAAGCAGTTCTAGGATATGAAGATTGACAATAATGCATCAAGTACTTGAAAAGTTATTTTGAGGTTGAGAACTAAAGGTAAACAACTATTTAATAAAGTAATTGTTTTTGGTACATCAACTTTACTTTGGTTTGAACCATGGGTGAATTGTAAGTGCTTGGTAGATCTTATTGGAATTTTAAGGTTTTAAGCAGTTGGCAGATATGAGGAGTTGGTTTCTGCAATTGTTGTGAATGGGAGAATGGATTCAAATTTTCATTCTGCAACAAGAGAAGCAACTCATCAGGTTAATGAAGTTTCATTGAACAGGAATAAGCAGGTGGATTTCTATGAATGGTGTGATGGGGGTATGTTCACGTTTCATAAAGGATGGGAGTTTGTTAGGGAGAAGCATGAGGGTGTGCCATGGTACAAAGTTATATGGCACTAAACCAATGCTGAGAGGATGTCATTCATCTCCTATTTGGCAAATAACAACATATTATATACGAAAGATAGAATGATGAGGTTTGGGTTGATTAATACAAACGGTTGTGCATTATGTGATAGAGAAGAGGAGACTGTGAAGCATTTGTTCTTTTCAATGTGAGTATTCAAAGTTCATTTGGTCTAATATTGCATATAAATTGGGGATATCTGTGGATAATGATAGTAATTTGAGGAGTGAAGCAGTGAAGATTTTGAATAAGTTCAAGGGCAGAGATCTGTTACAGGATATTGCATGTGGTGCTTATAATGTAGCTGTGTACCGGATTTGGCTTGAAAGGAATTACAAGATTTTTAATGGAAAAAATGTGACAAAGGAGATGAAGCTATATATCATTGAAAGAGAGGTGTATATGTTAGTGAAGGATAATGGTAGTAAATCTGCTATGTCTCGGCGGAATGTGGATTGGCTGAAACAATGGGGAATTGATTTGTGTGATAATGGGTAATGTTATGAGTGATAATTTTGTGTTTGTTGTTGTGAGTGAGGCGTGAGGCAGAGAGATGTTTTGTTTGGCTGGTTATATTGTATAGTTAATATATGAATTTTATATCTACTCTTTCTCTTATATCGCACCCACTTAGGTTGGGGGATATAAGGTTTTGATGAGGCATATAAATGAAGTATATGATTGGTATTGCAATAAAGTTTACCAATTTTCAGTGTGTGTGTATATATATATATATTCTAGAGAATGTAGTTAGTATATATTTTATAACAATAATAGTTAAAACAAAGTTGTTGTCATCAAAACCATCGTCATCAACATCTCAATCACTAATAGAATGCACTTGAAGTAGCAGTGCTCTAGAAGAGACCAGTGACATGTTTAGCAAATAAACGTAAAGTGATTCACGTGCCTAATTGTTGAGATATTAACAAATCATGTATACAATTAACAAGAAATAATCATCAATGGTTATACTGTAAATAATAAAGCGCTTGTATTCATAAATGGGTTGAAGATCGTGAATTAGAGAAAAACATGACTGACCATCACGAAATTCTCCTAAATAAGGAATATAGACCTGTATATATATATATATATATATATATATATATATATATATATATGTATAACAACAAAAACACAATAAAATTACTGAAACGCTTATAGTTGTCGACAATATTTTTAAATGCCTAAGGCATGATAAAATAATTGATTTGAAGTGATGGAAGTGTTAAAACACTAACTCCCTGAAGCTGTAAATCTTGGTTAAATCATACTAACTGATGAAAATATGGTAGTTTTTGAAGAATTTTTTTTAAACAAAGAATGCAAAGAATAAAAGTATAGATTGTATATTTCTTTTCTGTGTTGTTGAAATAAAAATTCAAATATAACGCATGGTAAGTAGATTGCTTCGTGCTTTAAACTATTATTGCAACGAAACTCTTAATATCCACTACGACATAACTGCGACAAGCAAAACTAATGTCAAACACCAAAATGAAAATAACTTTTTATAGTTATAAAGGATAAAAAAGATAAAGAGTGTATATTGCAACATTCTTTTCAGTATTATTGTAATTAAAATCTTCATATGATTCATGCTGAGTGGACTACTTCCAGAGCGTTGATGCAATAAAACTCTTAATATTCACGAAAGATATAGTTGCAATGAAAACTAATATCAAAAAACAAAACAAATAAAATACAAACTATTTTTCCATAAAAGTAGGATACATTTGCATAAAACGCTAGCAATATTTGGAAAAAACAATCTTGAAAGAATTGCTTGTATTAAAGGAAGTTATAAATGATGAGCATGTTAAAAAGGGAAAATAGAATTATTGTCTTCTAATTTTAGTTTTCCCAATGTTTTTCTAAAAGGTGTTGTTATTGACACTCTAAATATTGCTAAGGAGAGGCCAAATTTTAAAAACACTCCAATCATAAATGAATGTTAGGAGGGGTCATATACTTAATTTTTTACGTTTCCAATTTACCCTACTAATAACATCAGTTACCATCCAAAATCTCAATCAATTTCAAATGAAAAAAATCCAAAATTATTTGCTAACAAAAAAAATGATCGATTGGGGAAATGAGGTGTATCGACAAATTCGGCGGTTAGTTACTATACAAAAAAATTTTGATCGATATATGCATATTAATTTCCTATAAATGATATATTTTCATCTGATCAGATGCATATCGACAAATGAGATTATTGATAATTTGATATAAAAATCTAATGCAGTTCGACTAATATACCGTATAATTTTTTTAATGTGTGGTGCTATTCACACCCCAATTTCCTCTTCTGGCCACCAAAACTAAAGGCCACCATAAAAAATATCATTTTCTTCTTTCAGCTACCGTACGTTAAAAATATTAATATGAACAGGCACCCCACTACGGAACGAAAGCTTCGGTTTCTTCCTGCCGAATTTACAATCATATTTCGGTTGGTAGTAGCCGTACGGTTGCTTCCTGCCGAATTCATATTGTTAATTCGGTTGATTATGGCCGAATGAAGAAAAATGATGTGGTGGCCAGAAGTGCAAAAAATATAATCAAGTTTATTAAATTTTGTGTGTGGCCAGAAGAGTAAATTGGGGTGTGAATAGAAGCACACTTTTTAATTAACAGCTAAAGAAAGGATTATTATAAAGAAGGCTAATTTGATATAATAAACTTTATTTGTCAAGAGAGTGCTCTCTGCATTGATACTTCTCTTAATAAATTCTATTTTCTTTTTAAATTGATCTCTTTTTAACAATATTAAGAGTGTCAATAACAATCCACTTTCTAAACTATAAGAATTAGAAGTATTTTTATACGATTTTAATTGCTAAGACATGTATTTAAACTTAAAAGACAGACTATAAAACCAGGGAATTTTATATGGATATTTCATAATATATTATTTTTCGTTCATTAAATTTTCCACATAGGTTTTTCATTTGTAAGGTTTTAATGAGACATTAGGTACATTGATTTCGTAGTGTCAAATTCTATCTGATATAGTAAACTATTGAAGTATGGCATAATATATTGTACTTTTTTTTCGCTAAGATTTTTCCTATTTAGTTTTTTTTAGTAAAGTATTTAATGAGGCAATGTCTTGATCTAGAAGTATTAAACAATCTTTGATCTAATGAAGTATTGGCTATGTCATATTATATTTATTCTTTTATCTTCACAGAGATTTTTACCAGTTGGTTTTTCTTGGTAAAGTTTTGATGGGACATTATTCTAATTTAGAGGTATTATTTTTATCTTAGATGAAATAAGACACCAAAATTTGTTACTGTACTCTTTTTCCTTCGCTAAGTTTTTTTTTTTTTTTCTGTACAAATTTTTTCTTAGAAGATTTAATATGACATTTTTTGATTTTGAAGTATCGGTTCCTTTATAAAAAGAACATAAATTTATATGATATCTATGACTTTCAAGTTGCACTTTTTTATCCATTTAAGGCTTTTTTCGTCGGGATCTTCAAAAATGTTTTTTAACGAGGCAATGGACAATATCCATATTAATTGAATATAATATGTATGCAAGATAATAACAAGGGAATTAATTTTCATATGCATTTTGAAAGGCGAGAAATTCAAATGACCATATTAACATCCAAGATTTTAAAGAAGAATGTTATAAAATTTATAGAGGTGGATATGCTAATATTACAAGAACATCATTGTTACTTTTATTTTCCGTGTATGCCTATAAATAAGGTCTTATTATAACGTTTTTTTCAGATCTGTTATGCCAATAAAATTTCTTGTCTTATTTTCGCATTGCTTCTTACTTCCTTATTGTTCATAACATTTTCTTTATTTTAGCCATATTTTGAAAGGTCGTTCTGCAATATGCCCTTTTTTCCACTGTGTTAGGTTTTGTATCTTTTGTTATTTTGACTTCCTAACAACCCTATGGACGTTGATGGGTAAGTAAATAATTGGAGCTTCAGGCGTGACACTGTCATGAATTATTATTCCTGAGAGAAAGTTAAGAGCAACGAACTAAACTATTTGAATCTCTATAAAATTTGCTTATTTAAAGAACACCATGCAAGTTAAGTGCATCTTCATTTAAGATACCAAACAAGCAACTTGCTTAAAAATTTCAACTGTTCTTCAATAATCTACCGTTCATAAATAAATTTTGCATTTTAATAATACCATTCCTACAAACTTCAAGCCCTATTATAATGCTTAGCAGCAACCTTACTAGTTTTCAATTAAATCCTATGGACAATTTGTCATTTTATATTTGAAAAATATGCATCATAGTGGAAATGGAAATGGAACTTCAACTTCAGCTTAACTCATACTACACTAATACTCACCTATAAATAGAAGCTCATACGGCAAGCTCCAAACCATACAAGCAACAATACTAGCTAGCTCACCAAGTCTATTGCCCACTAATGCCTTCAACAATCATTAATGGTTCTACTGCTGCTCCAAAAAGGTATAGCAATTTTTTTTAATCTTCATTGCGCTGCCGAAGATAAATAAAAAATATGAACCACACACATATATATTTACAGGTTAGCAGGGAAGGTAGCAATAGTTACAGGAGGAGCAATGGGCATAGGAGAAGTAACAGCAAAGCTTTTCTGTTTCCATGGTGCGAAAGTAGTGATCGCCGACATTAATGACAACCTCGCTCAAAAGGCCTGTGCCTCCATAGGCTCTGAAAACATAATCAGCTTCATTCACTGCGACGTATCGAAGGAAGAAGATGTCAAAAAAGCTGTAGACTATACAATTTTGAAGTACGGTAAGCTAGACATCATGGTAAACAACACAGCCATACTCGAGCCTCCATACTCGAGAATCATGGATTCAGTGACATCAGATTTTGAACGTACGATGTCTGTGAACTGCACGGGAGTTTATCTATGCATGAAGCATGCAGCAAGAGCAATGGTGGAAGCTGGAATAAGAGGAAGCATTATAAATTATGGGAGTGTGTGTGCTGTAACTGGAGGGATAGGCCCACATGGATATGTAGCATCTAAGCATGCAGTTGTAGGCCTTACGAAAAATGGGGCGGCGGAGTTAGGGCAGTATGGGATAAGAGTGAACTGTGTTTCGATGTTTGCGTCGAGTTCCAGGATGACAAAGACGAAGGGACTGTTTAAGCATGATGATATAGAGGAAATGATGAATGAAGTGGGGAACTTGAAAGGGAGGGTGTTGAGGCATGAGGATACCGCCATGGCAGCCGTGTTTTTCGCAAGTGATGAGAGTGGATATGTGAGTGGCCATAATTTCGTGATTGATGGCGGGTTTACTGTTGTTAATAACTCTTTCGGGATGTTTAAGCAGGAGGCGTGAGGCAAACATTGCTTTGGATGCTGTGATGAGCTGTGTGAAATTTAACACAAATCCTAGGTTCTTGTATCAGTATAAGTGTGGGTTCAGATGTTATAAAAGAAATGTATCGTCAATTAATCAATTAGTGGAAGAAATTTAAAGTGTGCAATATATATAACATGTAAAATCATTTTGGATTCTTTGGTGGAAACAGTCTGCATCTCTCTCATATATTTTCAATTGCTTGCCCTGCTCCTCCTAAACTCTAGTACAACTAATTCTATCCAACAGACTTCTGATTTTGGCACTAATATTCTTTACTACTCTACCTCGACAACATTGAACATAAACTACTAATCCCTATTCTGTTGATAATATAACATTTTTATATGAAACATCCTACTCATCTCAAAATATTAGGTATATAAAGTAGGATACATGCAAATACTAATATCACAACAACGTTGAGTCCATATTCATTAATTTATTTATTTTTCCTCAATTAAGTTTCAATCAGTTGAAGTTGATCAAATTTAAAATTCGACCTATTCTTGAGATGTTCTTGGAAAATGCTAGCAAAAATTAAGTGCAAATGCTAGCAAAAATTAAGTGCATGTGTAGTATGAGTAGGAGAGATAATAAGTAATTTTTTATGGTAAGTGAAAGTGTCGGGTTTCAAAATACAGAATTTTTTTGATTAGAAGCCCATATATTCTCTATATAACACAAGGAAATAACTTTCCACAATCGCGAAAGCCCATATATTCTCTATATAACACAAGGAAATAACTTTCCACAATCGCGTAAGCCCATATATTCTCTATATAACACAAGGAAATAACTTTCCACAGTCGCGACCGTGGGAAAGTCGCGGGCCCCACTACAGTAAGTAGCAGGACATGTAAAAAGAATTTAAATTTTTTTTTAAAAAAAAATTAACATGGGCCCTCTGAATTCCTTTCAGGGAGCCCCGGCGACTGTTATGCACAGTCGGCAAGCGACTGTGCATAGCAGCGCTCATAACACAAAACCTACTTGTGCTGAGCCCTTTCATTTGTGTGGTATAGGCAAGTAAGTATATATCAAGTTTCAAGTTTCAAACAAAGATTCTGACTGGGTTCATGTATATTGTATATCATATGCAACCGGAAGTGAACATTTATGTAACCCCGAAGTGAAAAATTAAAACAAGGTGACACTGAAATATTCCAATATATATATATATATATATATATATATATATATATATATATATATATATATATATATATATGGGAAATTCTATCGAAACACACAGAAAAAAACATAGAATTAAAACACAGTACGGCAACCTCAGATTTTTCAAATCAGATCCGTTAATTTAAATGCGCCTCCAACTATTTCGCATCTCTCCTTCTATTTCGCACGTCTTCATCTGATTCGCACTGACGCATTCTTTCTCGACCTTCTACAACAACAAAACAACGAACAAAATATCCTAACATCCAAAAATCTTCATCGCAAATTCTGTTTCTGGCATAAGATTGCTGGTGTACAGTAAGATTTTCACAACACTTTAATTAACGCAATTTATTTATATTTGAATCCTCAACTAATTTATACCTATTCTTCAAATGAATTTTGCTGTATGGTATTTTGTTGTCTTAATGGTAGTACTTCGTTTTCTAAACAACTACTGCATGTTCATAACTATAAAATCTGGACCTTGACTATGTATCCCTCTTTGATGGTCGTGATGTATTCTGCTTTTATGCTTATGAACTGCCACAGTTTCCATATAAATTCCAAAGTCATAAACACAACTAACTCGCTCCATATGTTGGATATTTGACTGCCACAATAATAGAACTGCATCACTGAAAGTTAATAAGAGCAGTATTATGGTTGACGTAGTTGACTTTGCACAAATTTTCCGCAGCATTATGATTGAAGAAGATAAGATCAATCTAACCTCAGAAATGTATGTAAATTCTTTTTTTTTTTTTTTTTTGCAAGGCAAGCGGGGTTGAGTGGATCCCTACCACTTTTATTAAAAAAAAAAAAAAAAACAAAGAGACATACAATAGCACTCAGCAAGACAGCTAAGCGCAGTGCACAAAGGAAAGACAACAACCACACAAACAAAGAAAAAGTTACAACAGAAGAGAAAGCCAAGACGAGGAGAAGGCAATGTCAAACTCATAGATGAGCGAAGATAAATCTCGAGTAACCTGAAACTTCAGAAGGGACCACAATTCATCGGCTCTTTTCCTTTTAGACGTGAACACTCTCGAGTTCCTCTCTTCCCAAATCATTCTCACCAATTTTTTAGTGAAGAGAATGAAGAGGTTATGGGTGTCAATTCTCCATTTTGTGGACAAGCGTATGAAGTGTCATTGTGTTTCAGATAAACCATTGGGGACGGTGAAGCCAAATAGCTGAAGCAGGTTGTTCCATAGCAGCAATGAAAAGGTACATTCAAAAAATAGATGGGCAGAGGACTCCTCACACATATCACAGAGCACGCAATTCGAGTTAACAACCAACCCCATTTGTCTTAGCCTGATCTTAGTTAGGAGAGCATCATGAGTGACCTTCCACAGCATAAAATTTTCCTTTGGCAATGCATATTTACTCCAAACCAGATTATTCCATTGACAGTCAGGTAGCTCATCAAGTTGAAGCAGCAAGGAATATGCGTGTTTTACTGAGTGGGATAATCCATTCCATGATACTCTGTCCTTCAAGTTATAAGAAACATCATGAATCAAATTTTCACAAAGGGAGCGAGCATGAGAATTAGAAAAGAAAGGCAGGACCACTTTGCCCGTTGACATGAATGCAGTAACTCTCGCTCTTGGATTAATTCGGGACTGGACAACGAAGGCACACCCCAAAACGTTGGATAGGATAACACCTCTCGAGATCCATGGATCATCCCAGAAGGAGACCGTACATCTGGGGGAGACAACATACTGTGTGAAAGGTAAGAATTTAGCACGCATTGCAAGGAAGCAATGCCAAGCCCAACTACAAACTGAGGGAGAGACCATAGTCCAAAAGTTTCGATTCTTAATGTTGTGTTTCCAATTCCAGCTGACCCAAAGACTTTCTTTGCAAGAAATTAAGTTGTTGAAGTGAGAACTTACAGCTGCATGGTTCCAATTTTGAAGAGATAACACCCCTAGACCTCCTTTGCTCTTGGGAAGCTGCATTCTAATGAAGGAGCAGGGAATACGCTTTTTGCCGAGAGCAGAACCCGTCCAGAGAAAGCGAAGCAAAGCAGAAGTAATCATCTTGATTAATTTTTTGGGCAGAATAAATGCCCTCGCCCAGTAGACCGATAATGAGAACCCAATACTTTGCACCAGTAGCAAACGGCCAGCCTGCGAGAGAAACCTGTTCGCCCAGCAGTTTAGAGAGGCAGTAATTTTATTGTACAGAGGCAAGCAATTGGCTTTAGTGATTCTTGAAGTACATAGAGGCAATCCAAGATAAGGCGATCCCTTTAAAAGAGGCTGCATGACTAGCAAGGAATATAGCCGAGTTGCATGATCATCTTTGATCCCGGCAAACATAGCCTGAGATTTGGAGGAGCTGAGTTTTAGGCCAGTCATCAAGTGAAAGTTGTTTAGTGTCTCAAGAATGGCTAGCAGCGATGAGTCAGACGGTTTGGAGAAGACCATAATGTCATCGGCAAACAGCAGCGTATAGATGGAGTTATGCTTGCACTTGGGATGGTACTGGATTTTGCCGCTAGCATACTTTTCCTTAAACATCGACGTAAGCAGCTCCATGATGATAATAAATAAGTAGGAGGAGATCGGGTCCCCTTGACGAATGCCCTGCTTGCTTTTGAAGAAACCAGAATTACTGCCATTATACACAAGAGAAAAGGTAGGGGTGGAGATACAAGAGTAAACCCAAGCAACGAACACTTTAGGAAAATTCATTCTAGCAAGAATGCGAACAATCGACGTCCAGTGAACACTATCAAACGCTTTACTAATGTCTAATTTCAACAGTGCCGCTGGCGTAGCATTAGCACAATTGTACCCCTTAATTAACTCGTGAGTCAGTAGAACATTTTCTAGAATATTTCTATCCTGAAGGAAGGCCGACTGGTTATCGGAAATCAAGGAAGGAAGGACCACACGGAGACGGTTAGAGAGTATTTTGGAGATGCATTTATATGTGACGTTACAGCACGAGATAGGGCGGAAAGACGTGACACAAGAAGCAGGTTTCTTTTTTGGAATGAGGACTAAATTGGTGGCATTAACTTCCGTAAGAAGCTTGCATTTGTCGAAAAAGTTATGTATAGCCTTGTAGAAATCAGCGGCAATAATATCCCAAGTAGAGAGGAAGAAATTAACGTTGAATCCATCCGGACCTCCGCATGATTTTTTGTTCATGGAGAAGAGTGCTTCTTTAATTTCAAGATCAGAAACTTTTGAAATTAGACTGTCAGATTGAAGAGAAGATAGATGGGGTAGAGAAACATTATCAATAAGATTCAAATCAGGGCTAAAACTATCACTATTGCCTAGTAGATCAGAGAAGTACTTGAGCAAAGCAACGTCAATAGATTCGGGGTTGTCAAAAACGTTACCAGCCTCATCAGTTATGACATGAATGTATTCTAAGGATTGCTTTACCTTAACGGCTGCATGGAAAAACTTAGTGTTCCTGTCACCATCTGTCTTCCACTTCAGATTCAACTGTTGTTTCCTCATGCTAGCTTCCATTTCGAGAGCACGATTTAATTCAGCAAAAAGTCTTCTTTCCTCTAGAGTTACGTCAAGATCATTCGGGCATTGAAGCATGTTGTCTTGTGCCTGATTCAAAGAGACTTTTAGATAGTTAGATAGTTTAGATCCAGTGCCAAATTTTACTCTAGCCCATAATCTGAGAGTGTCTTTAGTATTCTTGAGTTTCCTGCACAAGATAAACATAGGATTACCATAGAAAGGTGGAGACCAGGAAATGATAATTTTTGGAGAAAACTCAGGATCAGAGATCCAAGAGTTAAAAAATTTAAAACTTCTAATTTCTCTTCTCAATGGCAGACCATAGGATAGGATAATAGGGGAGTGGTCGGACAAAATGGGGTTGGGAAGGTAAGCATGGAGGCTAGGCCAAGATTGCAAGGCTTTCAAGTTGCAGAAAGCACGATCAATGTTAGTGAAAGTTCTCACACCACTTCTGCTGCTGTTATTCCAAGAAAACCGAGCACCAGAAGTATTAACATTAATAAGGTCCGCAGCCATAATAGAAGCGTTGAGAGGTTCTACGTCCCTAGGCAACAGAGGGGTACCACCATGTTTGTCATTGAGCGAGAGACAACAGTTGAAATCCCCTAAAACTACCCACGGATGGGAGTCTTGCCTGAAGGCGGGAAGGAGATTCAGGAGGGATTGACGGGCATTAACAGAATTTTCTGCATAAATTATGGTTAGGTAAAAAGTGGAGTGGTTAGATAAGTCGGTAACATGAAAATGCATAAGTTGCCTGGTTGCGATATGAATACGAAGCGTAAGGAAGGAGGGATTAGAAATAACAAGGATGTGACCATAATCAGCTTGATCATGGTTATGAGCAATAGACCAGGAAGGATTAATGTAAGAGGCAGAAGAAACAGAGAGCGAGAGGCATAATTTAGTCCCTTAAGTAAATTCTTTTCATTCTACCCCAAGACTATTTTTAGTCCCTTAAGTTTTTTAAAGTAGCTTTGGTTTATGCTTTCATGTAGTACTTAACTTCAAAAGCATCAACCATTGATAAAGTTACAATATTTGTTATAGTTGATATAATGTCAAGATTAGACAATAAATCACATTTATAGATGAATTAAACTGGTGATCAACAATGGCTTAAGGTTGTTTTAGTCTAAAATATAATATGTTTTGTAACTTTTCTATGACTTTTAGTGGATACAGTGCATGAATTGGTCAGTCGTGACGTACTTGAGGAATCATCCCATGGTGCAACCTATGGAGGGGGCGACAAAATAAATGAAACTAACAAGTTTAATTGGTTCTTCTTCATCAGCAGAAAAAGGTATAGACATTTTGACGCAACCAAAAAATAAAAGTACAAATAAATCAGCTGTAGATGAACATATGTAGTTGGACAATATAAATGATGAATGTAAACATTTCATACACACAGATGTATATATTGTTGGAATAAATTAAAATTGCATTAAATATTGCATGTGTTAATTACATTTCATGTTTTCGCTTATTTGGTTATGTTTGGAAATGTATTAATGCATTCTTATCTAAAATTTTCATTCAAATCATCTATAAAAGAAGCATCTATGTAATGAAGAAATACAATCAATAAAAATATTATCTTCTCCAAAATTTTCAGCTCTTCCTCTCAAATTATTTTTCATCAATTGGTATCAGAGCGTCAGGTTGAAACTATGGCTTTTCTATTCTTCCCACCGATCTTCTCATCCTTGATCGTGTTCCTCATATTGTAAGCATAGTTTTCCTTTCCATTTGAAACAACTTCCAATTTTTTTGAGCAGCTAGAGAAATAAGCAAACGAACAGTCTCAAGTCTTGAAACGGGAGCAAACACCTCTGTAAAATCTGCGTTCTTAAATGGTGTGCTGGAAGAAGAAGTGTATGTTGATCAACCACCAGGATTTGTCAAGAAAGGAGAAGAGGATAAAGTTTACATGCTAAAAAAGGCTTTATACGGGTTAAAACAATCACCCCGAGCATGGTACAACCGAATCAATTCCTATTTTGCGAAACATGGATTTCAAAAATGTCCATATGAGCGTACTTTCTATATCAAAGATGATTCTCAAGGAAATTTCATGGTTGTTAGTCTCTATGTTGATGATTTAATCTTTACAGGAAATGACGTGAAGATGTTGAATGAGTTCAAGCTTTCAATGAAGGCAGAATTCAAGATGACAGATTTGGGAGAACTTCATCATTTTCTTGGCATTGAAGTGCAACAAACTCAGAAAGGAATTTTTATTTCGCAGGAGAGCTATGCAAAAGATATCTTGAAGAAGTTTAAGATGGAAAATGCTAATCCGGTTTCTACTCCATGCATTACAGATTTGAAGCTATCTAAGGAAGGTGAAGGCAGACTTATTAATTCTACCATGTTCAGGAGCCTTGTTGGAAATCTAATGTATCTAACAGCCATAAGGCCTGACATTATGTACGCTATTAGCCTTATAAGCAGATTCATGGAGAAACCTTATTCTAACCATTGGGAAGCTGCCAAATGAATACTGAGATATGTGAATGGAGCCGTGGATCATGGAATTTTTTATGAAGCTACTACACCAGTTAACCTTATTGGTTACACAGATAGTGACTTAGCTGGGAGTATTGATGATAGCAGAAGCACGTCTGGTTATGTCTTTCACCTTGGAAGTGGAGCTGTCTCATGGAGCTCGAAGAAACAACAAATTGTTGCGCTTTCTACAACGGAAGCTGAATATGTCGCTGTGTCCTTTGCAGGATGTCAGTTGATTTGGTTGCGTGGAATTTTGGAAAGTCTCTATCATAAGCACGAGAAGCCAACGATTTTATTTTGTGATAATAGCTCAACTATTTCAGTCACAAAGGATCTCGTTCTTCATGGAAGGACCAAACACATCTGCATCCGATATTATTTCTTGAGGGATCTAGTGAATAAAGGTGATGTCCAAGTTGAATATTGCAAAACAGGAGAACAAATGGCGGATATCTTCACGAAGCCACTAAGTGGACAAAGTTTCAGGAGAAACGCAGAAGGATTGGGAGTGAGAAACAAGTTTTAATTTAGGAGAGACATTGTTGGAATAAATTAAAATTGCATTAAACATTGCATTAAATATTGCATGTGTTAATTACATTTCCTGTTTTTACTTATTTGTTTATGTTTGGAAATGTATTAATGCAATCTTATCTAGAATTTTGATTCAGAGCATCTATAAAAGAAGCATCTATGTAATGAAGAAATACAAGCAATAAAAATATTATCTTCTCCAAAATTTTCAGCTCTTCCTCTCAAATTATTTTTCATCATATATGTGTGAACGTACATGATTACGGATGCAGGTTGATGATGAAATCTAAGAAATAAATAGATGTAGATAATTTTTGTCTAATCAATTGTTTATGTACCAGTAAATTTGAACATGAAGGTTTTGTTATTAAATTCAAATCTACATGTTCGACAAATACAGTACCAATTTATAACGTAGTTTTTGATTTTATTGCGACTGTGTTAACTATGTTCTCATTTCCGTAAAACTGATATATATATACACTTTTTAATGACTTTCCGTGGATACAGTGCATGAGTTGGTCAGTCGTGAGGTACTTGAGGAATCATCCCACGGTACAACCGATGGAGGGGGCGAAAAAATAAATGATACTAACAAGGTTGGTTCTTCTTCATCAGCAGATAAAGGTATAGAAATTTTGACGCAACCGTATATTGGGATGATTTTCGATAGTTTAGAGGAGGCAAAAAGTTATTATATTGAATATGGCCGACAAAAAGGTTTTGCTGTTCAAGTTCGATCATCGAATAAAACTATTCCTCGACTTGATATAATTTCTTCTGTTAGTTTAGTTTGTTCACGGTCAGGGGCTCTTCACAAGAATGATAATGCAATCGGAATAGATCATAAATATAGAAGCACCAGTACTATCAAATGTGGATGTGAAGCAAATATGCGAATTTTGTATAACCAGTTGACAAGTAAATGGTCAGTAACAAAGTTTTGTGACGAACATAATCATTCGTTTGTATCTCCTATAAAACGAGCCCAGCTTCGAACTAATAGGAATATGCCATCTGCTGCAAAAGACTTGACTGAGGTGTTTCATCAACAAAATTTACCAATAGCTAAAATTCCTGCAATATTCGGTGGTGCGAATGCGGGATTCAACCAAAAACATTGTTATAATCATCTACAGTCAGCTAGACTTAAAGATTTGGAAACAGGGGATGCTCAATATGTGTTGACCTATTTTCAAATGAGACAAAGAGAGAATCCCCAGTTTTTTTATGCAATTCAGCTTGATGGACAAGGATGTGCCGCTAATTTTTTCTGGGTAGATGAACGTTCACGTATGTCGTACCAACACTTTGGGGATACAGTTGCATTTGATACCACATTTAGGACAAATAAATATTCAATGTCATTTGCTCCATTTACCGGCGTAAATCATCATTACCAGACAATACAGTTTGGATGTGTGCTTTCATATGATGAAACTGAACCTACGTTTTACTGGTTGTTTACAACTTGGCTTGAAGCAATGGGAGGTCGTCATCCAATCTCGATAATAACGGATCAAGATCATGCAATGGGTGTAGCTATTCAAAAGGTATTTCCAACAACTAGACAATGTTTATGTCTGTAGCACATTACAAAAAAATTTGGGGAAAATTTACCACATATATATCGTAAAAGCACTCCTTTCAAGAAAGATCTTAAAAGTTGTTTAAACTGTAGGTATTCAATATCTGATTTTGAAGATAGGTGGAAATCTTTAATACAAAAGTATGAACTGCAAAATAACGATTGGCTTAGAAAAAAATATGAGCAACGTGAGTCTTGGATACCCGTTTTTCATCGTTCGACTTTTTATGCTGGAATGAACACTACAGGTTGTAGTGAGGGGATTAATAGTTTTTTTAATACATTTGTGTCAATCAAAACAAATCTTAAGTAGTTTGTTAGTCGATATGATCAGGCTTTGCAAAAAATCGTCCAAAGAGAAGTTGATGAGGATTTTGTTTCCGAGCATGAAAATAGAAGCATTGACGAAAACAACTTACTTCTGAAGCATGCTGCAAGCATATACACTCGAAATATGTTTGATAAGTTCTGTGAAGAACTAAAAGATTCAATTCGTTTCAGATCCATTGAGAATGAAATCGGTGAAGAAATAATATCATATACAGTGTCATCTAAAGTTGGTCAACACGAGAGTTTTGTCGTGAAAATGAATGTATGTACATATAATGGTTTCTGTCAGGGTCAGTTATTTGAATTTAAAGGATTACCATGTAGGCATATATTGAAAATCCTCATCAAAATTGAAGTCGATGAAATACCTTCTCATTTTATTTGAAAAAGGTGGACAAAACGAGCTAACTCATTTGGGATTATGAATGATTTTTTGTACGATAGTCAATCCGATTCAGGTTCGAGTGAAGCATTTCGACTTAGTCACATATGCCGAAGAGCAACGCAACTGTCGTGTGTTGCATCAAAAGATGAAAATCTATACAAAATAGCGATAGATGGTATTGAAGAACTTTTCAAGAGGGTATATGATGAAAAAAATAAGATTGATGAATGGAAGACGAAAGTTGATGATCCAAATTCTAGTTCACATTATGATCATGTACCTTTGATAATCCAAGTTCCGCATATTTCTCAAGCAAAGGGGCGACCAAAGACCCGGTTTTCTCAAGGTGTTGCTAAAGAAAGAATTAAAAGCTCAATCGAGTTATCCATGGAGAAAAAAAAGCGAAAATGCAAAACATGTGGCGGAGAGGGTCATGATAGCAGAATCTGTCCTCTTAACTCCGCGTAGTCAGGTATAATAGGAATTTTTATATTGTTTTGTTTCAACTGTTCATTGGCAGTATGTTATATGCTATACATATAAAAATTTAGTGATTTCATCCTCCAGAAACTTTATTAAATCCGTGTTATGGTGCGCAGGTGTGCATTTGACTATCCTTTACAAGGAACAAGATGGAAGAATGACCCTCCATTCGTAGCTCGGGTGGTTCAGGAGTTGGGAGATGGGGATCTAAGCACTGTGTGCGGGCAGGTTCGAATCCCACTGTGAACCACTTAAGGGGCTAGGACGTTACGCATCCGTGTGCGACGACTAAACAAAAGCGGGGTAGACACACGGCGTGGGGTTTACTTAAGTGAGTATCAATGTATACTGTGATCTTAAGGTTCCCCATGATATAAAAAAAACAAGATGGAAGAATGGTGAAATTAGATCCTACGTGCCACCAGATTATGTGCTTCAATCCAAAGAATAATTAAATAAAAGTGCTAGAACAGATTAGGTTCTTTGTCTTTGTTTTTTTTTCCCTCTGTCTAAACATGCAGGTTGTAAAACAATGATACAATAGTATCTTTTGAACGAGTAACTGGTTGTATACTTGCATCATTTAGTTACTTCATCTGTGTGTTGAGCAACAATTCATAGGTTTCTAATGATTGATATTCATTTGTTCTTTTTTCTTGAATATTTACTTGCGTGCATTTGTGTTGCCGAACTAAATAGACATTGCTATTTCAGTACTTAATTTTCTGCTTGTCGTTATATATAAGTGTACTGTGACATCTTGAGGTTGCTAATAATTCTTCTATTATGTGGCAGATATGACATAAGGCCACATGAATATGGAAGTTTTTAACAGATTGTAACCCATGATATCATATATGATTGGCATGTTAGTACAAATGTTAAGATATGATGCCTGTGTTTCTTTTGTTTCTTTGGATGTATATTACCTTTTAGTTGTTATGTTTAATTTCCTTGCTGTATAATACATTTTAGTTACTTGGTTGATCTTTTATTTGCTGGTGAGAGAAGATGGTGCAATTCGCTTGTTTGATGTGGGTAGCTGTACAAAGCAAAGCATGATAATATTAGGAAGCTTGCTAGTTGGAAACCACACTCTGCATGTTTGGCGTGGGTATCTTTTTAGTTTCCATCCTTTTGAGGTTCATCTACTCACCAATAATAATATGGGCGTCGCACGGTTCAGGACATCCTATATGCGACTACGCATAAGATGCATCTGAGAGCTTCATTGTGTGAGAATGCATCCATTAACTCGCTTGCTTTCGACTTCCCTTGGCTTGTATCATCATCATGTGATGGGAGGTTATGACTAATCAATATAAGAAAGCTGATTCCAGGTAATAAGGAAGGCAATAAAATTGGTCAGTGTGCTATACAGAGTGCTTAGATCAAACTTGATATAATATATGCTAGTGATGTAATTTCTGGATAATTATACCTGTAACATAAATGTTAGCATGACAACAAAAACACAACTTTTAACTTGGCTACTTTATATATATGCGAGAATGGTTTTTTCTTTAAAAGTTATGAAGAGTACTACTCTTAATATCTCGTACCCGTATTATTATCTTTCAGTCTGTTACAAATAAGTGGGCTTAGCCCAATAGTCCAGAGTTATTACATCCAGCCCATCGGCTATGCAATGTATATAAATATGTACAAACTATGTACAAAATTATCATCAAAGTCATTTTATTCAAATAACAAAATCAATCTCAGTTCATTTCTTATTTGGTATCAGAGCCTCTAAAACTGTTAACCGCAGTAATATTGGATCCAACACTCTGGTTCTCTACAAATCTATCGAAAGATAGATCATCCATCAGATAAAATCTCATCATTTGGATGCCCTTCATCCAAGATTTTCATCTCATCCTTTGAAGGTTGAGACTGTGATTGTAAAAACTGTGCCTTGCCTACTGTAAGTGGTTGCATCAGTTTTCAAATCACAGTTTGGCGGTAAAATTTTCTCAAGAACTCAATTTTGATAAAGAAATTCTGAATATATCATTCATCTGAAGTCAATAGCCATCCTAGATTGCTAATCAGATACTCTAATTCAAATATTTTCTCAAAAAAATCTTCATCTTAGCAATTCTGGTTGCCATTAAATTCAAATAAAGAAATCTTGCAGAAGATCTCAATTCAAGAAAGCGAGTTCAAAAGAAACTTACCTGTTTTTATAGTAGTACTCCTGATTTTACTACTTCTATCTGCACTTTGAGAATCATGGTTGAGACAAATCCACCAAATTCTCCTAGATCATCAGCCAGATCAAATCAGACCAGTGCTGGAAGCACTGAAGATCTTATTAAATCCATCATCAAGCCGCAGAGCAATATAATCTCGATTCAATTGGACGAATCAAATTATATTCTATGGAAACTGCAAGTAGAAACATCAGCAAAGGGTTATGGTTTTGAAGACTATCTCTACGGATCTCAAACTGTTCCAGCAAAATATATCAGAGGGGTTGATAACAACTTAATTCCTAATCAAGAACATGCATCATATCAAAGACATGATAATCTAGTGAGTGCATGGCTAATGTCAATGGTAAGTTCATCAATAATGCCACAATTAATTGGCGTTAAGACATCCCATGATATATGTACTGCCCTAGAGAGATTTTTTACTAGGCAGTCATCAGCAAGGGTGTTAAACTACAAGAAGCAACTACAAAGCATAAAAAAAGGAGAATTCCAATATGAATGAATACCTGATGAAGGTAAAAAATCTATGTGATCAACTAGCTTGCACTGGCAACCAAATTGAAGATAAAGAACAAGTTCTTTACATAGTTGGAGGGTTAGAGGATGAATATGAAGCAGTAGTTGCATTTATAACATCAATTGAACCCACACCCTCATTACAAAGTGTACACTCGATGTTACTAGCTCATGAAGGCAGGTTGTTGCAAAGAAAAGAGCAGGTTTCAGACTCCTCAATTAACTATATCACTACAGGAAAAAACAAGAATCTACAGAATAATTCAAGAAACCAAAGCACTTACCAAAGAGGAGGTCAGTCAAACCGAGGAAGAGGTAGAGCTGGTAGATGGAATTCTAACAACAGACCCAAGTGCCAGATTTGTGAAAGGATTGGACACACAGCTAACAAGTGTTATTTCAGATTTGATAATAGCTTTAACATCAATCAACAAGGAAATAACAGCAATAAGAATAGCAATCCTACGGCTAATTTGGTGAACAGTCAAGCAGATGCTAAAAACAATCAAGAAACTACTTCAAATTCTGCTACTGTAGATGACATTCAAGATGAATCATGGTATCTAGATTCAGGAGCTACACATTATGTTACCAACAACCTAAGCAATCTGAATCTTGCCAATCGAGAATACAAAGGTAAACAATCTTTAATTATGGGTAATGGCAATTCAATAATCATCTCACACACTGGGCATGCTAGAATTAAGGGTGCCAAACAGATTTATTTAAACAACTTATTATATGCACCACACATTAGGAAAAACTTAATCAGTGTGTCACAGTGTGCCAAAGATAATAGAGTGTCATTTGAATTCTATCCAAATCACTGTGTAGTTAGGGACATGCTAACTAAGAACATTTTATTGCAGCGTAGAGAACAAAATGGCCTATACAAGTTTGATTCTGGAAACATCAGAAATTCTGAGTTTAAAGGCAATTGTTGCAATGTGACTGAATTAGGTAGTAGCAATGAACACATGTTATTGGATTTGTGGCATTACAAACTTGGACACCCAAGTTCAAAAATTATGAAAGAAATTCTAGTTAACAATAATATCTCTATTGATATGCCAAATGATTATGTGTGTACTTACTGTCAAATGGGAAAAAGTCACAAACTACCATTCCCAAATTCTGAAACTAAATATTTAAACCCACTAGAATTAATTGCTGCTAATCTTTGGGGTCCAGCACCAATTAATACTGATTATGGGTACAATTACTATATTTCATTCATTGATGCTTATTCAAGACATGTTTGGATTTATTTTATGAAGTCAAAATCAGACACTTGCAACATAGTAGTGCAGTTTATATCTAGTGTTGAGAATCAGCTAGGTTACAAGGTCAAGACTGTGCAAAGTGATGGTGGTAAGGAATTTTTACCATTAAAGAATTACTTTTGCAAAAAAGTATAACTCATAGACTAACATGTCCTCATATTTCTGAACAAAATGGGTTAATTGAGAGGAAACACAGACATATTGTTGAGACTGGACTTACACTGTTAGCACATGCATCAATGCCTTTAAAATTCTGGCCTGATGCTTTTGCAACAGTTGTACATCTTATCAATAGATTACCTACAAAAGTGCTTGATTTAAAATGTCCTGCTGAAGTGTTGAATAAAATCAAGCCCAATTATAAGGAGTTAAAAGTATTTGGATATTTGTGTTTCCCACATATCAGACCATTCAATAAACATAAACTAGATTATAGATCAATTCCTTGTACTTTTCTTGGCTATTCTACAAATCATAAAGGTTACAAGTGTTTAAGTAACAATGGAAGAATTTACATATCCAGACATGTCATATTTAACGAGAAAGTGTTTCCATTTAAAAGTGACACATGCAAAATTTCAAGAAAAGTCTATAACCCAAGAGTTTTAGTTCCAGTCTTTCCTGAAAAAAGTAGTGAAACTGTGTATGTGAAGCACTTTAACCAAGACACAACACAGACACAAAGTACACTTACTACTAGTGCACCACAACATTCAAACTTCAGAACAGAGGTCAGAAATGAAGATGAAGACATTGTAAATGACAACAGTGATGACTCTCCACACAATAGTGTGGTTCAGAATGAAAACAATGACAGTGAAAGCACTCAGTCAGAAGAGAACAGAGAAGAAGCTCAAACTAAAAATCAACATCATATGGTGACAAGGGCAAAAAGTGGTATATTCAAACCAAAAATTTTCTGCACTGAATTCAATGAAACTGAGCCATCCACTTATCAACAAGCCAAGTTGAATGATAAGTGGATATCAGCCATGAATGAAGAATTAGAGGCTTTAAGTAAAAAAACAAACTTGGTCTCTTGTTCAACTGCCCAAAAACAAAAATATTATTGGGTGTAGATGGACATATAGAATTAAAAGACATGCTGATGGTACAATTTCTAAATACAAGGCTAGGCTAGTGGCAAAAGGATATTCACAACAGTGGGGAATTGACTTTAGTGAAACATTCTCACCTGTTGTGAAACCTACTACAATCAGAATATTATTAACTATAGCCTTGCTTAGAAATTGGACCATCAAGCAGCTTGATGTTAATAATGCTTTTTTAAATGGTGAATTGCAGGAGGAAGTTTATATGGAGCTACCACCAGGACTTAAGGAGAAAACAAGTGAAAGAATGGTGTGTAAGCTAAACAAGGCAATCTATGGGCTGAAGCAAGCACCACGTGTATGGTTTAATAAACTAAAGGCAACTCTGTCAAAGTTTGGGTACAGTCCTACTAAATCAGACAATTCTCTATTCACAAAGTTCATCAATGGAACAGTGACATATATGCTGATCTATGTGGATGATTTCATAATTACTGGCAACTCTGAATCTAAAATCAGAACTATTACAAATCAATTGAACAATGAATTTTCTATCAAGGACCTAGGGGATCTATCCTACTTTCTAGGAAATGAAGTCATCAGAAACAACAATGAAATTCAGCTAAGTCAAAAGAAATACATTGAAGAAATTCTGGGAAGATCAAACATGGACAAGGCTAACCCTCTACCTACTCCAATGACAACTAATTCTCACTTAAGCAAGGAAAAAGGAGAACCAATATGCAATGAAAAATTATACAGAAGAATCCTTGGAGCACTACAATATGTGACAATAACCAGGCCAGACATATCTTACAGTGTAAATAAGGCAAGTCAATTCATGCAAAAGCCTCTTAGTGATCATTGGAAGGCAGTAAAAAGAATTTTAAGGTACTTAAAAGGCACAATCAATCAAGGGTTAATCCTAAAGACTTGCAACAATCTGAATATCAGTCCCTATGTAGATGCTGACTGGGCAAATGACTACGATGACAGAAAATCTACAAGTGGTTATTGTATATACTTGGGCAAAAATCCTATATCATGGTGTGCAAAGAAGCAAAATACTGTCTCAAGGTCAAGTACAGAAGCAGAATATCGCAGTATTGCTAGTGCTACAGCAGAAATTATGTGGATACAATCACTTCTAAGTGAATTAAAGATCGACTCAAGTGCAAAAGCAACTATATGGTGTGATAACATGAGTGCTATAGCGCTAATAGCTAATCCTATTTTACACTCAAGAACCAAGCATCTAGAACTGGATATTTACTTCGTAAGGGAATTAGTGCAAAAGGAAAAGCTTCAGGTTAGCCACGTACCTTCTACTTACCAAATTGCTGATGTTCTAACCAAGCCACTGTCGAGACCCAGATTTGAAATGCTTAGAGACAAGCTGTGTGTATCAGAAACCACAAATCCTAATTCTCCAAGCAGCGGAAGCTCAGAACAAACCCTAGCTAACCAAGGTAGCAAATTGAAAAGCTCCAAGGTGAAATCGGCCACAAAGCTTGAAGCATCAAGCAAACTTTACAAGAATATCGGTCAATCTGCTAACGAAAGTAAACACGATGTCAAAGAGACCAAATTAGATGTCAATAATCATTCTGAGAAAGCTCAAGATCAAGCAAAAGTTGAAATTTGGAGGAGAAGACAAATAGAAGAGAAGAACAACATCAATCATCGAGAGAAATAATTGGGAAATTTTCGTTGTCGGCTGCCATTTTTACACTCTCAAACCCTAGTTGATATTATAGGGTTTGCGAGGGGGTATGAAGAGTACTGCTCTTAATATCCCGTACCCGTATTATTATCTTTCAATCTGTTACAAATAAGTGGGCTTAGCCCAATAGTCCAGAGTTATTACATTCAGCCCATCGGCTATGCAATGTATATAAATATGTACAAAATGTGTACAAAATTATCATCAAAGTCATTTTATTCAAATAACAAAATCAATCTCAGTTCATTTCTTATTGTAAGAGGCTGAAATGAAGTAATAATTTGTGGCAAGATATATATGAGTTTCAGATATATATACTTCTACTCACATGTATGAGTTTCAGATATATATACTTCTACTCACATGTATGAGTTTCAGATCTTATCTCAGGATGTCATGTAGACCTTAGGGGCTGTTACCGCCTGCTTCAATTTAGAAAAAAAAAGTTCCATGGATGAAGCAGTAGACCGCGCGAGTTTTTTGTTTCAGGGAATAAGTCGATAGATTGGATCAGAAGATTGGTGAAGACTGGGATTTTCTGTGTGTGAAGATTGCTGTTGAAACTTTTTTTTTTCTGTTTCTTCAAACTGACGAGAAGAGTGGATTGAGGGCGAGAATACATAAGGGAGATGATGACGTGGCCCCTTTTCTAATTAACCTACGGTGTGGATTGCATTAATCTAACGGTCGCTGAATTGTGTCATGGAGTGTTTTCTGTGTGTGTCCCATTGGGCGCTACCCCTCTCTCTCTCTCTCTCTCTCTCTCTCTCTATATATATATATATATATATATATATATATAAGCAAATGTTCGGTTGCACCCCAAGAATGAAGCACCCCAAATGCCCTCAGATTTCCGTCTCTTATTTATATTAAAGAATGTGAGTGAGATGTGAGAGACTGAGTTGAAGATGAGAGAGATGAAATATGTGGTGGAAAAATGGTAGACTATTGGGATGCTTCACTGTTTGAGGTGCCATTACTACAAGAAAATAATAATTTTATAACATGAATTCTGCAACGTTTCAACAAACTGTTGCATAATTGCAAGTCGTTTACAACGTTTATAAGAGAAAATGTTGTAAAATTTACCGTGTAAAAAGGTTTTGAAGCCAAATGTTGTGAAAGAAGGCAAATTAACAATTACTCTCAAAACCGTTGTAAAATATTTTTTTAACAACTTCCGATTTGTGCTGTGAAAGTTATGTTTTTCCCAACATATGATTAGCATTGCAATTTACAAAATATACGATGTGCTTAGCCTATTGTAAAACATTGTTTAACTACTATCTCTCCTCTTAAGTGTTTATGTTATTTTTTTTCCGTTGTGAAATTTTAACTATTTTATATGACGGTTCACAATAACCTTTGTAGTTGGTTGTAAGCTATTATGATTGCAACTTACATGGAATATTATAAATTAAGTTGTTTTTAAAATAGCTTCAAAACGTTATATAACATCAGCATATTAAAACCCTTGGATCATACTAGCGATCCATGTGAAATGGATCTAAACCACTCGATTTGGCTGATAATCCTAAAAGCTGAGTTTGACGTATAATCATCCGTTGGATTTCTTTTGATCGCTCAGATGTTTGCAATTTGAGTGACTTACAATAATATTGCATTAAAACCCTTCTTCAGTTGCCTCTTAATTATTATTTATCTTTGTAGATCTGGCTAGGAATAGGGATTGTTAAAAGGACTCCACTTTTGGTTAAGGGGGAGGGGGGGACATTTTTAAGGGGACTCCACCTTAAAGAAAAATTGTTAAGGGAGGGATTGGTTTGTTTTATTTTAAAATAAGCATGGACAAAACTGCTCCTCGTAACCTTAATTATTTAGACATGTAGTGATTGACTATATTTTAATTTGTTAATGGCAAATTCTATATATACACCGAAAATAACTTAACATACACCATTGTTTTTCTATAAAATTCTATTACTAAATTACTCTTTTCTTATAGTTGCTTTTTAAAAAATTTGCATATAAAAAGTCAAATTATTTTTAAAAGTATTAAAACTTGAAACAAACTATATATGTTAATTATTATGTTAATGAATTATTTAATCATGAAATCTAAAATTTCAATTAAGAAAACATTAAGAAACAATGGCCTAATTTAGAAGTGTTGATTAATTTTGTAAAATTATAATAATTTTGTAGAAATTGAATTTTTTTTTCAAAAAGTTTATAGAAGTTGCAATATTAGTAAAAGAATTAAATTTCACTTTGTTAAATTTTACGCAATATGATGCAAAGAATTTCTAAATTTGGGTAATTATGTTTTAAGTTTAAAAGAGGAAAAAAGTAGAAGATAAGAACATGGATAATTTAGTAAAAGAAACAGTGTATGTAAAGTAATATATAGTGTATAGTAGTTTATTATGATTTTTGGTATATGTTTAGCAATTTTGGGTGTTTAAATAGAATTAGCCTTTGTTAATTACTTCTCATAATTCCAGGCTGAGTTTTGGATATGTTTAATATTGACTTTCTTTGGATAATTGCTTGGAATCATCTACGCTATTAATATCGTCACCAAATAGAAGGCACATGCAACTGTAATTATCATTTTTTATTTTATTATTATTTATTTATTTATATATATGAGTGACAAATGCATGATTGAAATGGATTACTGAGATTATATGAATTTTGTTTGAATTAGGAGGAGTTGAAAGAGGTGGATCTTCGTCTGATTATTATTTCTTTGCATTTTCCTTTTAAGTTGAATTATATAAGGTCACTGTATATTGTTTCTAAATTTATTTTGCAATTTGCAGAGTTAATTATTCATGTATCTTATTAGACTAAGTGTTAATAAGGGATGGTTTGACTTATGCTTAAGTGTTTGAATTCATACAAGTGTAGTCTAACTTATGCTTAAGTGTTTAAATTTATATAGTTATGTGCAGGTATGCATTAGTTTTGCTCTGTTAGGGGATTATATGTTATGTATTTGTATATATATGGGTAATGCTGGTGTGAGTTCCTGTATATGTATATGTGCATGTATAAGAGGATTATAGGGATAGTACTGGAATTTTTAATTATATGGTTAAGGTGGGGCTAACTTATTTTGTCCTTCCCTTGATAATTTATCGAAAATAAGAAAATTGTCCCTCCCTTAACAAAAAATGGAGTCCCTTTAACAACCCCCCTAGGAATTATCTCGCTCATATCCAACTTTAATTTCTACGCACTTTTCCAATCCCTCATCGCTCCTTATTTCGATGTCACCTTCTCTCAGTAAGAACTTCAAATATCGGATATTTATACTGTGGGAGGCAACTGTCTTGCACGAAAGCATCAAATTGAAGGAGTCATAGAAGCAAAGTATCCTGTAAGTTTGTGAAATACATTAATTTAGGATTTGAGAAGTTGAAGAGTAGTGTTTAGCAAAGTTATATTCGGACTTCCATGGAAAAATTACTGGCGATTGGGTTGAAAGCAGTTACTATCGAATTGTCAATGGATCTGTTAGGGTTTTTAATGATTTGATCTTATTTTTAAATTGATATATTCTCTGTTTACTATTTTAAAGATGTTACGTGACTTGATATTTTTTTATTAGCATGGACCTCCATTTGTCTATGCTGATGTTGCTTACTAAAAATTAACAATGAAATTTTGTTTACTTCAAAAACTAGTAACGATGGTCGTTTTTATTGTATGATCATTGCACTAGTTAGTGAAATTAATTTGCTAAAGTAGCTTGTTTTGCTCAAAAACTCCCATTAAAGAAGCTAAGCCAATACCCCACTGTCAATTCATCAAAATCTAATAATTGAATTATGGTAAGTTATTGGTTTTGTTAGATGGAATATATGGGGGTTGGTCCCCTTTGGTGAAATCTAAGTGGTCAGATGCAGAAGAACGTGGTTAAAAAAAAGATGGTATAAGAGGTATTACATATGCCTAAGGGACTTCGTGTTTCAGAACATGCTTGTGGGTTAGGAGACTATATATGACTTGATCAAAGTCTATGCATGCAACCTTGTGGTTATCATTACGTTGGCACATGCTTACTCTGTGTTGAGTTTGACCATTTTGGTACATATTTTTATAGACAAGAATTTTTGTAACATGAGAGTTGTTCCATAATGCACATTTAATTTGTGTAAAATATGCTTTACGAGCTATCTCAATTTGTAACACAAAACTGTGAAATGATAGGAATTCAAAAGGTTATGTGCAAATTATGCATATTCAATGATCAAGTTGTTTGTCATCCCTCAAGTCATGTATCAAAACTTGATTAGAGATAACTTATTCCTTATCAACCTCATATACACATTATAAATATGCCTTCTGAATATATCTTTGACCGAACATAAAACATGAAATTGAATCATAATTAAAAATTTCATTTGTAAGAGTGACATAGCTCATTTGACAGTCTTAATTTCACGTGTTGATGGTTGTTTGAATCATGTCCTAATTATACTGTTTACACTTTTTTCTTGAACCAGGTAAAATATTTTAAAAGGTCTGTGAAGCATGCGCAATCAATGTAAATAAAACCCCTGTATTTAGTGAGAACGGCGCAATTTCAACCAAAAGCGTGAGAACATGTAAACACATCAACTCCTTAATTATGTATTAATTTTTTTGGTCGTATGTCAAGAAACTGTGATGTATGTTACCTTACCTTGTACGTATAAACCAACCTTTCTTTTTTGGAAAATAAAATAAATTGAATAATGAGATATAGCCTAAATGGAAAGTATGCAAATTAAATTTGATGATTTGTCTTCATCGTTTTTTTTTCAAATGCTTAGTAATTTTCAAAGGGGATACTGCGGACATCCCTAAGAATTTCTTATATGTCTTCAAAACAATCTGGATATTTCTGAGCTTAGGAATCAAGTTCAGGCCTTTTCTTTGAAATTTGCCATGCCAGGATATGCTCCTCTTATTGTTGCAAATGTAAGTCCTTCATACCCATCAGTCCATCCCCCAACCTGTCTGCGAGAATACCATGTATACTAAGGAATTTTGACACTCTGATTAAGATGGCTTATCAAAATCTAGTGGCTAGGGGTGAGCATTATTTGGTTAAACCAAATAAACCAACCGAACCAATTTATTTTGGTCGGTTCGGTTTGGTTTTGAAATTAGATCGGTTTGTAACTGGTTCGAAAAAAAATAGATCGGTTATCGGTTTAACCAAATTAACCAAACTTTTATTATATTTTCAAAATTATCCATATTGTAATAAATATTTTAGGTTAGTTTTGTTATTCAAATAAATTTTAATCATCATATGTGTGTCAAAATTACTATTAGAAAGCATAAGAATGATAAACAATAATAGTCTAATCATATATTTATGATTTATTTCAAATTATAGTTAATATTACAAACATAAGGTTTAAAATATTTTTAGTTTGGTTAAATCGGATAACCAACCGAACCAACCAAACTTAATTTGGTTGGTTTGGTTTGGTTTGGTTTTCATTTTTATCGATTTTAGTTTGGTTTGACAATTTTCATCATCGGATAAACCGAACAAACCAAACGCTCACCCCTACTAGTGGCTATTATTGGAACTATCGAGTCTGTATCCCCACTGAAAACCCGTATTCTAAGACCTGCAGCTATCAGTTCTTTATAAGTCGGTAGGATGGAGAACTGAGAGTCAGCCCAGTCCTTAATTAACACATCACTGCATGTTGTCCACTTACAAGGAATCCTTATGACATTAGCATGGATTGCTTTCTGAGCATCAGGTTGGTTATAGTACTTCTCAGCATAATTCTCAGTGCATGGGTCGTACCCACACATTCTCCTCCTTAACAAAGTGTTTTTAAGCCTCAGAAGCGTTCCTTGATAGTTAGTGTCATTTGAAGAAGAAGATGCAATGGCTGCAGGACATGGAGTGTAAATGTTGTACTGATCTATGTTCCTGAACTCATGGTTCATAGCTGTGTTATCAAAGCCCTCGCCTAGGCGCGCCTAGGCTCCAAAAAGCCCTAGTCTCCAGCCTGGGGCTTTTTTAGCTTTCAAGGCTCCTATGGTGCGTGAGGCACCAAAAAAGCCCCAAAGGCGCTCGCCTTGTGAAGCGCCAAAAAAGCGCGCCTTTTGCGACATTTGAGTAGAAGATTAAAATTTCAGCATTTGGTTCAATAGGAGCCGGTAATCCAACATGATAAGAAAAAAGTGTAGTTTTTTCTTCATTTCTTTGAACTGCAATTTTTGTCTAAGTGCAGTTTTTTTAAAGAAAACTAAGACAACTGTTTTTAAGAAATTAAAACTCTATTTAAGACTAAGTTGTTTGTGGACTTAGGGTGAATGGCTTTATGCCTTCTTTTTTGGTTTATGATGATGGTATGATGGTTTAATCTTAATATTGCATTTATATGCACTTTTTAAAAGCTAAAATTTGAGTTTTATACCGTTTTTTAGGCGCAGTTTTTTTTGCTGCAAAACAACAAAACTGATGCTCAAGGTGCCCAAAAAAGCCCTAGGCGCCAAAAAGCGCTAGGCGAGGGCCTGGGGCTTTTTGGGGCTTTTTCGCCTTGACTACTTTGGTTCATAGCATAGTTCAAGGCATGTTCACATTTCGCGGAGTTTGTCGAGTTTGTGCAATTGCAGTTTGACAAAATCGAACGGTAAGTCGTGTCTCAAATCATCGAGTGTGTCCACCCGTAAGAGACAGTGCCTATACGGTCGTAGTGGTTGTCTGTAACTGCATTGCCTATGATGAATCCTTTGAGATTGACATGTGAGTCTGAAGAGGCTTTGTTATAATCATTGAGTGTGTCCAGCAGTACGAGACAGTGCCTATACTGTCGTCATGTCGTAGCTTACCAAGGGAATTTAATACGTAAAAATATGGGCTTTTCTTCTTCTTATACATTTTAGTAGAACTATCTTGCTAAACATAAATCCACTTGATATTGTATCTGTCTGAAATGACTTGACCCACTACAAATTATTAAGAGAGGTGCATTGTATTTGGCTCGCGTATTTAACAGCCTACAAAGGTCTCATTGGACAAAAATATTTGATAATTTTTGACATAAGATACATAAACACTGACATGAATCTATTAACCCGCTCCAATGAGGAACCTTCCTGGGGCTTTGTACCTGCGTCCTTCTTTATAACAAAATTTATTTCTATATTTTATGCTTATGATGGACGTCATTAACACTGCAGTACAGTTTTTATCAAATTTGAGGATGTACTTGCTGAGATTTGTGATACGCAAATCACAAAATTGTAGGCAACAAATTTTCTATGTGGATCCATTTTTGGTGGAGATATTTGTTGCTACTTTTGTGGGATATTTGAAAATGAAGGCAAGGATTATTTGGTGCTTATCCAAATATATATATTTGAGATATATGAGGATATATTTGAGATATATGAGGATAATTTGGGTGACAAGTTACTCTATAAAAGGCCTACATGATATCTTCATTATGTGGTGGAAAAATTTGTCATTGTTCTTCATTATCTTTCTCCTCAAATTATTTAGCCATTAGATATTCTCTACCTATTTCTCAATAAGGTTATTGATTCAAGTTGTGTTTGTTTAACGATAGTTGAGATCGGTTGTGTTGGCTTGCTTCTTCGACCAAGCCATCCAGGATCATTCGTGAAAGGAAATCAGGAAACCAAGTCCTCCAGGAGAATGGATCGCACGACATCGTCTCGCCCAGGAATGGATCGCACGCCATCGTCTCGCCCCGCTTGGATCGCACGCCATCGTCTCGCCCAGGAATGGATCGCACTCTATCAACTCGCCCAGGGAACAGATCGCTCTCGTCTCGTCGACGAACGCCACCTCTAGGCGATCCGATCCCCTGCAACGAACCGAACCCACCGACCCGTTCAACCATGAGCTGGTCTTCAGCGATCCGAATCGCATGGATCTGACGACACCTGTTCACAACAGCTAGTTTGACTGTTTCTCCAATGGTGGCGATGCGATCCGAAAATCTCGGGATTCGTGCCACGTGTCCGCGATCCGTCCGACGAAATCAGCTATAAATAGCCCAGAGCTTGGCATTTTTCGGGATCTTTTTCGGCAATAGTGAATACTGAGTCCGCCATTGCTACCAAACCACTGGAATATTGAGAGAAATCATTGTTGTACTAGCTTTTAAAGCATAATCAATAAGATATAAAGTGGACGTAGGCTCGTTAACGCCGAACCACTATAAATTCTGAGTGTTCTTTTCTTTTTCCTTATTCCTCATTTAGAATTCTCTATAGTTTATAACAATTTGGGTGTTAGGTCCAAATTTCGATCTAACATTTTTGGTGCTTTCACTGAGAACCTCAGCCTTAAAGTTTCGTCATTCATTTTCTTGAAGATTCCAGCGATTCGAATTCCATGGCTGGAAAAAGATCTAAAGTCTCGCAGGCCAATGAAACGATCGAGGAGAGTATGCACGAACTGGGCAACGAAGAAGTTATGGATCGCGGAGCGCAGGGGGCGGTCCGATCCGATGAAAACGCCTCATTCCGAGTCAATGAAGATGAGACGATCCGCGCTACGGAAGGGGTTGTTACTCGATCCCGAGGCAACGCCTCGCAGCCCCCACGCACCATGACCACGAGTGATCCCAGGGGGGCGCAGCGAACCGCCCTCCACGAACCGCAGCAACCCAGACTGATGGTCAGAACACAACTCGACCTGGAAAAGAACCCATGACTCACTCCTATCGTCCTGGAACCTCTGATCGGCCCGGTCCGAGCACTATGCCCATAAGAGAAGGTGAAGATGACCATTATGATCCTACTGCTCCTGTTACTGAGGGGGATCTCTCCCGTTTTGTCGAAATGTGGGATAGGTTATTTGATGAGTTAGCCGCCCAAAGGCAGGAAAATTCGATCCTACGGCAAAACCTGACGGCTATGGATAGAAGGCTTGATGAGTTAACAAGGCAAAGAACATCGCCAGCTTGTCCACTCACTCCAGCATACTCCTCTTCATCTGAAGAATCGCCGAGGCCTCCGCGGCGACCGTATGAAAGAGCTGAAAACATAGAACAGCTTCGGTTCGGGACCCTGCCCTCACAAGAAGAAGAGGAACTAGGGGCAGGACCCACAAACCGTAATATGGATGGTCAAGCAACGACCTTCAGGACTCGAGGCATGAACAGTCCTGTGCATGACAGACCACCTCAGCCCCGTCACCGTACACATACTCATGATAACAGGGGGCAGCGAGGCCCCGTCCGAGCCCCAGATTTCGTAGCAGCTCCACGAAGGGAGATCAGAGAGCCTCGTCGGGCCAGAGACACTGATCCTGAACCTCCCTTGACTAGTGCAAACGTTGCAGCCATGGTTCACCAGATTTTGGCCGACAGCCGTGGACAGCGGAACGAGGATTGGGGGATTGACCGTAGTCATACTCCTTTTACTGACGATATTTTGGATGCAACTTTTCCAAGGCGTTTCAACATGCCGCAGATGAACCGATATGCAGGAAGATCTGATCCTGTTCAACACCTGATGAGATACTCTTGGTCGATGACCGCTGCCGCCGCCTCCGATGCAGTTAAGTGTAAAGCGTTTCCCATATTCCTGGAAGACGTGGCTTTGCTATGGTTTACTCGCCTGCCGGCAAGATCGATTTCCAGCTTCAGGGAACTAAGCGAGAGGTTCGTAGAGCAATTCCGTATCTACGCACAGAAGACGAAAAGCGTGATCGATCTATTCCTTGTCAAACAGCGACCGGGCGAAAGTCTAAAGATGTACCTGGATCGTTTCAATTTGGCGGCCACTGAGGTCAAAGATCCTCATGAGCCGACCATTGTCGCAACACTAATTGATGGAGTGGATAAGGATACTGAATTCGGGAGGTACCTGGCAGGCAAACCACCCCACACCAGAGAATTATTCTATGAGAAAGCCAATGTGCATCTACGCCGGGAAGAGGTGTACGCGAACCGAAAGCCTAAAACAAATGACAAGGAAGAAATTCAAAGCAATGTCGCCATCAAACAGACTGGAGACAGCTCGGGAGAAGTTGAGGTTAACGTCGGAAATCAGAACCAGGGTGGTCGCCGACCGGGTAACAACAGTAACAATGCTAATGGCAACAGCCGGAAGAGGGGCCGAGGGAACGATTCCCAGAGAAGGACTCGTCCCAGGGCCTTTGAGAGTTATACGCCCATAAATGATACTCTGGAAAATATCTTCATGGACGCGTATGAAGTCCTCCAGAATAAGAGGCCGCCTCCTAGAGAGTCGACGGAAAAAGAGCGTGAGACAGGGAAGTTTTGCCTCTTTCATCAAATTCACGGCCATTCGACGAATGAATGCCGTCACCTAAGGGACGTAGTCGAAAGGTTGCTTCGAGAAGGGAAGCTAGACGAATACAGAGTAGCACCTAGGGACAGGGGGCAAGCAGTACAGACCCCGAATCAGAATCAAAATCAACTTGCTGCTAGGCCAACTGCTCAGCAAAAGGGAAAGAATATTGTAATCAACACCGTGATTGGAGGACTCTACCTTGCTGGGCACAGTTCCAAAGCTCTAGATCAGTATGTCAACGCAGCCAAACAACACCTCGAAGTGGGGGAATGTAGCAACCCCGAGGACGGTGTTCCGGTGAAGCAGCAAAAGATGATGACTGATGATGTTGTTTTCCGAGAGCGAGAAAGCATTGGGGTCCATGCTCCAACTGAAGATCCACTTGTAATCACAATACCCATTGGGCCAGCCACTGTTCATAAGGTGCTGGTGGACAACGGGAGTTCCGTTAATATCCTTTTCAGAAAAGCCTTTGACCAGATGAACCTTGAAATAAAAGACTTGAAGCCCTGCCAAGGATGGATTCGTGGATTCAACGGAGCATCCACCGCACCTATGGGTTACGTAGAATTGCCAGTTACACTTGGGGAAGGAGAACGCCAGAGAGTGAGAATCCTTCCTTTTGTGGTTTTGGATGTTGAATCGCCATACAATGCCTTCTTGGGTCGGCCGGCCCTCGCAAAATTCAGAGCCTGTATAGCCCCCTGGTGCTTGCTATTGAAGTTCCCCACAGAAGCCGGCGTTGGTATCGTCAGGGGGGGATCAAGTTGCTGCGCGAGCATGTTATGTCGCCGAGTTAAAGCTGCTTCGCAACGGCGGGGGTATCGAAACTAAAGGCACTCCTCCCCCTTTGGGGGCGGAAGCCTTATAGCAATCAAAGAAGAGGGTTGTTGGAGAGATGCCTAGAGTGACGCCCGAGGACATAGATCCCAGAGAGGATCAAGAACCCGGGGGCAGGACGACAACTCCCAACGAAGCAACTGTGGATGTGCCAATCGACGACAGTGATCCGGAGAAGGTCCTTAAGATTGGATCCCAGTTAAGTCCGACTCTTACCGAAGAATTGACGACTTTCTTAAAGAACAACTTGGATGTATTCGCTTGGACCCATGCGGACATGTGCGGGATATCCCCATCAATCATGAGTCATTCTTTGAGCGTTAACCCCAAACATCCTCCGGTGAAGCAAAAAAGGCGAGTGCTGGGCCCGGAGAGGTCCGCTGCCTTGAAAGAAGAGGTTGGGAGACTAAAGAGCAATGGATTTATCAGAGATTCAACTTACCCAGATTGGATTTCGAACCCAGTCCTGGTAAAGAAGGCCAACGGGAAGTGGCGAACGTGTATCGATTTCTCGGATTTAAATAAAGCTTGTCCCAAAGATAGTTTTCCTTTACCTCGAATTGACCAGTTGGTAGACTCAACGGCAGGTCACGAGCTTCTTTCATTCATGGATGCCTATTCAGGATACAATCAGATTCCAATGCATGTTCCGGATCAAGAGCATACTAGTTTTATCACTGATCTGGGATTATATTGTTACGTAGTGATGCCCTTTGGTTTGAAGAATGCAGGCGCTACGTACCAACGTTTGGTCAACAGAATGTTTTATAACCAGATCGGGAAAACGATGGAAGTATACGTCGACGATATGTTGGTTAAGTCCAAGCGATCCTTTCAACACACTACTAACTTGGCAGAGATGTTCGGCATTCTTCGAAAGTATGGGATGAAACTCAATCCCACCAAATGTTCGTTCGGTGTTGCCTCTGGAAAATTCTTAGGATTCATTGTCAGTTCGCGCGGTATCGAGATTAATCCGGACCAGATCGCGGCAATCAGGAACATTCAGGAACCTAGGCAAATTAAGGACGTGCAGAGCCTTGCTGGAAAAGTGGCCGCACTAAGCAGATTTATCTCCAGGGCTACGGATAAGTGCATCCCATTCTTCGAATTAATAAAGCGGGGAAAACGCCACTTTAAATGGACACCTGACTGCGTGGAAGCGTTTCAGAACTTGCTTAGACACTTGGAGAAACCTCCAATTCTATCTAAACCAATAGACCACGAGGATTTATTCGTATATTTGGCAGTATCATCTCATGCAGTCAGCTCAGCATTGGTAAGGGAAGAGGAGAAGGTCCAAAGGCCTGTGTATTACGTGAGTAAAAAATTAACAGCGGCAGAACGTAATTATCCACGGATAGAAAAACTGGCGTATAGTTTACTGATTGCCTCCAGAAAACTTCGGCACTACTTTCAAGCACATCCTATTATCATATATACTGATCACCCACTCAAGCAAGTTCTACAGAAACCAGAGGCGTCTGGAAGATTACTCAAATGGAATATTGAGTTAAGTCAATTCGACTTGAATTTTCAGCCCAGACGATCAATTCGGGGGCAAGCGATAGCTGACTTCATAGCAGAATTCACAGTTCCTGAAGAAGACATAGCAAACGAAGATGTGGAACCCTCAAAATTACTTTTCGACCCTGATATCTGGAGATTATATACTGATGGAGCTAAAAATAACGAAAGATCTGGTGCCGGAATAGTGCTTGAAACCCCCGAGAAACGATTGATATCTTATGCCATCCGAATGGAGTTTCAGGCCACTAACAACGATTCTGAATATGAAGCTCTGATAGCCGGACTAAAGATTGCAAAGGTGCTAGAAGTCACGAAACTGAACATCTTCTGCGATTCCAAGTTAGTCGTAAACCAAGTTACTGGGAGATTCCAAGCTAAAAGTGCGAGATTGATTCTATACTTAAAGAAAGTAAGAGAGCTGCTGAATGAGCTTGATCACTACAGCATATCTCATATTCCGCGGTCAGAAAATCAGCAAGCAGACAGGTTGGCGAAGATGGCTAGTTCTAACGATCCTGAAGTGATAGGGCTAGCCCCCGTTGAAGTACTTCGGTCTCCCAGCATTGATCAGATGGAAATTGAACTAGTACTTGAGACGGAACCAGAAAAGGAATCGTGGATGACCCCTATAAAGGATTTCCTAATGAATGGAGCGCTTCCGACGAAGAAAAGCGAGAGGCGAAAAGTGATTCGTAAGTCCGCCCGATACGTCCTGCAAGGTGGAATCCTTTATAGACAAGGGTATTCAATGCCCCTTCTTCGGTGTATAGCCCACGATGACGTAAAACGTGTGCTGCAAGAAGTCCACGAAGGTGAATGTGGCGACCATACCGGGGGGCAAACTTTGGTAAAAAAGATATTACGGCATGGTTACTTCTGGCCTACCATAAACAAGGATGCAGTAAGATATGCACGACGATGTGATGCATGCCAGAGATTCTCAAAGATACCCAGAGCGCCTCCAAGCCAGTTAAAGACAATGATGAGCCCGTGGCCATTTTGCTATGTGGGGAATTGATATTATTGGAAGTCTCCCCATAGCAAGGGGTGGAGCGAAGTTCGCCATAGTGGCTGTAGATTATTTCACTAAGTGGGTCGAGGCAGAACCACTAACTACGATCACAACTAAGCGGGTGACCAACTTCATCGTGAGAAACATCATCTGTCGATTCGGAATTCCAAAAATTGTGATAACCGACAACGGACCTCAATTTGATAGTGCTGAATTCAGAAACTTCTGCCAGAAATACCACATCGAGAATCGATACACATCTGTGGCACACCCACAATCGAACGGGCAAGTTGAAGCTGTAAATAAAGTAATTAAGTCCATTCTGAAAAGAAGAATGAAGCGGGCTAGAGCCATGTGGGCTGACGAATTGCCCTTGGCGTTATGGGCCTACAGGACGACATATAAATCAGCAACAGGACATACCCCGTTCTCCCTTGCTTTTGGAACGGAAGCAGTCATCCCGATTGAGATAAAGGTACCTTCTCATCGGGTGACGTATTATGATCCAATGTCCAATAATGAATTGCTCCTTGAGTCCCTGGATATGATCGAAGAAAAAAGGGATGAGGCCGACCTGCGTGCTCTGAGATGTAAACAACAGGTCGCCCGATACTACAACAAAAAGGTCCGAGCCCGAACCCTGGAACCCGGAGACTTGGTTCTGAAACGTGTCTTTCCACCCCCAACTCATATGGGAGCGAAGTGGGAAGGACCGTATTCTATTCTCAGCAGGCTTGATAACGGAACCTTCAAGCTGGCAACCGTAGATGGAAAAGAGATCCCCAGAGTGTGGAATGCCCAACATCTACGGCCATACCTAACATAAGAAGTTTCAAATCCATTCCTTTGTTTTGTTAAAAAAAAAAAAAAAAACTATGTAACAGGGCATGACTTGCCTAGAACAGTCTGTTTCCTTAAAGCAAGGGATTATAAAGTGGACGTAGGTCATGATTCGACCGAACCACTATAAAAATACTGTGTGTCATTTTCCTTTGCTGCGTTTTTATCTATTTGCTTATGAAAATCAGTGTGAATATTGCAGGTACCCGAAGTCCAGCGCTGACGGTTCCTATCATAAACTAATCAGATGAACCCAAAAGCCTTGGTAAACGCTCTAGCTGCTTGTCCGACTGGTTTGTATCCTCGGAGCTTGGATTAAAATGTAAACCTGAGGCGAGTATGGGGAGCAAATAAATCGCTGGGCTCGAACTCTAACTCTCCAGAGAGAGAGAGAGTATAAAAGCGTCTCCGATTGAGCGCTGAGAAAGAGCTCCTTTCCCGCTGAAGGATCGGGGAGCGAATGAATCGCTGAGCTCGAACTCTAACTCTCCAGAGAGAGAGAGAGAGAGAGAGTATAAAAGCGTCTCCGATTGAGCGCTGAGAAAGAGCTCCTTTCCCGCTGAAGGATCGGGGAGCGAATGAATCGCTGATCTCGAACTCTAACTCTCCAGAGAGAGATAGTATAAAAGCGTCTCCGATTGAGCGCTGAGAAAGAGCCCCTTTCCCGCTGAAGGATCGGGGAGTGAATGAATCGCTGAGCCCGAACTCTAACTCTCCAGAGAGAGAGAGAGTATAAAAGCGTCTCCGATTGAGCGCTGAGAAAGAGCTCCTTTCCCGCTGAAGGATCGGGGAGCGGATGAATCGCTGAGCTAGAACTCTAACTCTCCAGAGAGAGAGAGAGTATAAAGGCGTCTCCGATTGAACGCTGAGAAATAGCTTCTTCCCCGCTGAAGAATCGGGGGACGAACGAATCGCCAAGCATAAAACTCTAGCAGTCGATTAGGGGGCATCGCGCTCTCCTATGCGAACACTAAACTTTGATATAACAAGTGTAACATAGCATGAACATTCTTCTTCCTGTCGATTCACAGATTTATAATTATTAATAGCTGGCTAACGACTAAATGTGGAAAGTTTCTATGAATACAGGTACACAATGATGTAAGAAGAAACAAACCCTTGTTTATGTACTGCAAATCAGCAAAGTGAAAACAAGTTAGAAACAAAAGTGAGGGCCAATCTCACAATTACACTTCCTGGCCAGTGGGAAGCTTAAAAAACAAAGTATCAGTAAACATCCTATTTATGCTTTGATATCTTCTCTCGCTTCTGCCTCTCCAACCTCTCCTTGTCGGCTTCGGATGGGTCCCCCTTTTTCCTTTTTCGCTTGTCCACGAGGGGCGCATCTGGCTCCTCTGAGGCTTCCTCTCCCCCATCTTTCCTCTCGCTCCTGCCGGAGAGGGAAGCAGGGAAATCATCAGGGTTTGCAAAGTGAAGTTGCCGGCTGATGGACTTGGATTGGATTTTCATAATCATCCCAGTTTTGGGATCGAACTCTGCGAGAGGGACCACATCCAAAGCCTCATCCCCCGCCTTCTTCAAAGCCAACTCTTTCTCTTGCCTGGCTTTTCGGCTGGCCAGGGGTTCCTCATCATCATCATCATCGTTGGCCTTCTTGGTGCCGGTGATATCCTCTTCATCATCCACATGCCGACCATCCAAGTCTTTTAAAGCCTCGATAGTCTCAGCATCTTTGGGTACGTCGGCGCTAGGCACCGAGATGCTTCCTTCAGCTGTTGCGGCCTCGACTCGCTCTGGAACGTCGATTTCGGCACCCGGCAGGACGATCCCCTCCTCCACCTCTCTCTCTTTTCCAACACCCTTGTCGGCGGGCTCGCCACCTGCATTATGAAAGACACACATTACTAATTCAATGGGTTGCCCTGTTAGACGACGACAATTCGCAATCGCTTTAGCAAATCGTTGAGAATAGAGAAAGGTACCTTCAGCAGATACTCCCTCTTGAATAGATCCGGATGCTCCAGCAGCCACGGGAGTTAAGCCTAAGGGGATCAGCGGATCGTCAGGATGATACTCCTCGACTTCGGAAGTTTTAGACTTGGCGGCGGAGCTGGAACCTTCGTCAATTTTGCTTTTGCCTTTAGCCATGGTTCTCTCCTTCTCCATCTCCGCCAAGATCAAGCGACGGCCCTCTGCCAGATCCTCAGGCTCGTTGTCCCTTAGGATGCTTTTCATCAATTCATCTTCATCGATCTCTTCGACCCCTAGCCTATGTTTTTCGCCTTCCACGATGGCATCCCACAAGTTGGCCAAAGTAACATGATAATCCGGGATCCATGAGATATTGCGAGTCTTGAGAACCTGACCGAGGAAGTCAAAGATCATCTCCTCAAACCCCTCGATTTCTTTCTCTCTTTCAAGGAGTTTATGGTTGGAGGCAGTGGCCATTTCAATGGCGCTATCAACGTTCTTTTCGGCAAGAGCTGCCCGTCTCTCCGCATCGGCCACCTGATCATTCAAAATCACTTTTTCCGCCTCTGCCAGAGCCAACTTTTCTTTTAAGCTTGCTCTTTCCGCTTCCCAAGCAGCCTTCTCCGTCAAAAAATGGCCTTTAGCCGTTGCCAGTTCGATGTTGGCCATTCGGAGGTCTTCAACTTCCTTTTTCAAGGCCATTTTTTCCTGGCTATTGGAATCCAGTTCTACATGAAAGCGCTGCTTGGCATTTTCTAATTCAGTTTTATAGTTTGCGGCGTCTCTCTGTGCCAGGGCGAGCTGGGCTTGAGCGTCTTCCAGATCCTTCTCTAATTTTGTCCTGGCCCTTTCATTATTTTCGAGTTTTGCTTTAGACCTGTGAGCTTCTATCTCGAGTGTCCGGACGACCTCCGAAAGATTAAGTGCGTGCTTTTTCATCGCCTCGTATTGCTTGGCCACGTGACGGATATGCCCAATAACTTCTTTATCCCAGTTTTTAGGAACTGGCTCCAAGGCGGGAACAAAGACCATCCTATCGAAGAACATTCCTGGAAATTGTTCCCGTAGCTTTTCCAGCCTACCTTGGATTTCAGGACCGTGAACGTAGTCCCGTGAGCCGGGGGCAGCTAATTCTGGTTGGCTGATGGGGACTATGTTGCTTCTCGTTTGCTCAGTATCTTTGGATGAATCCCTGTCCCCATCCTTGGATTCGTCGCGCCTTTTGGACGACCGACTGTGGGAAGGCGCACTCTTTGGAGGAGTCAACTCTTTTGGAAGTGTCTTCCCCCCGGTCGAAGATATTGGGTGACTCGAAGGCCTGGTAGAGGTTGATTTGGGGGGAGATCGAGGTTGCGAAGAGCTCGACTTGTGAGAAGGACCGCGAGGGCGCTCAGTACCCGAACGAAGACTGGGGGTGCCTTCGCGAAGAGAACGGAACGAATAAGATCTCCTGCGTGACATCGCTCCTGCAAAAAAGAAAAGAAGAACATGTTATCACTTTGCAAAATCCACGACATAGTAGTGCACGATCAGGCAGTGTGTGTGAGGTGTGCATCCCGTATAATTCCCCCTAACAGACCCGGGCCTGGAGACAGGCTCGTCTGACCCGTTTCACGTCCCCTTACTAGGTCAGCCACCTCTTCGGAAGCAGAAAAGAAAGGCTCCTCGCCGAAGTCTTTTTCCGTGTATTCGATGTCGGGCAAAGGGATTTTATTCAGCTCGTCGAATAACTGTTCTTCTGTCAATTCGTCGTCACCGACAGTTCCCATTGGAGCAGAGGTAGGGATTCCCTTCGACGCGTCACCACGGGACTCATCCCCCCTGTATACATTCAAGTCTTCGTCGTCTTGAATGATTATCGGAGAAGGACTTTTGTGAAATTTGGTTGTCTCCACCGCTTGTGAAGTTCCCTCTCCTTCCGCCGGGGGCACGTATTTATAAGGTTTACCGCCGGTTCCAAGTCCAAATTTCCTATCCAAGAGGCCATGCTTGTGAAGGTTGTCATCCGTAATGCATTTTTTAATCCTTAAAAAGTCGGATCTACTTTGCAGAAGAATGGATAACCGGTTGTTGTATAATGCACCCTCTGTTTTCGGGAAGACATGATCTGTTTAAGACAAAGGAAAAAGCGGAAGAATGTTATTACTTAGACTCCCCCAAGCAAGATATTCAACTAGGCGATAAAAATTTACTCGATTTGAGCCATCTCCGTGAGCATCCAGCCTGTCTTCTTATGTAAAACCAGTCGGACTTAGGATCCCCGATGTTGCTGTACCCGTCGTACAGAACTTTCCTGTTCGCCACTGATTCAAAAAAGGAAAAGTTGGGAGTTGCAGAAGAGCGGTGCTTGAAGAGAAAGAAGAACACCAGGTCTCTGAATTTGAGTTCGGCGTGCAAGATTTCCGCATAAGCGACATATAGAGAATATAGAGACGCGTAGGCGTTTGGATGAAGCTGCATCGGGGCAATGCCTAATCGTCTCAGAGTGTCAATGACAATTGGAGGGAACGGAGGGATAGCTCCTACTAGGCACATTGTCCGACTGATCGACATATACCCTTCCGGTGCTAAATGAGGTCTGTCTTCGCTTCCAGGTGTTAAGACATCGTCCCAAGGTATGCCATGTCTTAGGCAGATTCTCTTGAGTTTTATCTCGTCGAGCTTGGACGCTAAAGAGTCAGAGAATTTATCTATCCCGACTGCGCCTGGAATTTCGTCCGGAGCTCGCTCATCGGAATCAGAGTTGTTGCTGGATGACGTGCTTTCTGTCGGATCCGATTCTGTGGCTTCATATTCGGACCCAGAATCTTCACCTTCTGGATTGATTGGGGGAACTTGAGGATTATGCTGTTCAGGAGTCTCAGATTCCGTTTCGGCTACAGATCTTGAGGAAGAGTGGTCGTTCGACATTGCTGCTAGGACGAGAAAATATGAATGATAAGATTAACACTACCCGTCCCCCGTGTGTGCTAGTGCTACTGTGTGTGCTTGTGTGTGCGCATTATTAAAAGCGATAATAAAACATGAAAGCAGTCGAGGTTATTAAAAGTCATTAGTCGTCATATGCAGTCAAATCATGGAGTCATTTAGTCCAGAGAGATCAACGTCAGGGCTCTATCCTAACTGTCCAGAGTTTTGTAGCGGCAAGGCGCCGATTAAAGATTGAAATTTCTTCGTATCACCAGCCGTGAGGCGGATCGCATAGCAGAGGGATCGCCCCCCTCCGACTCGCGCGACAGGGGGATCGCCCCCCTTCGACTCGCATGGCAGAGGGATCGCACCCCTTTTTCGATCGCAGGGCAGAGAGTTTGCCCCTCACCGAATCGCCGGGCGAAGGGAAGGCTCCCTCGCGAACCGTTGCGACTACCGCGGTACGACCCTTGGTTGCCCTCTCAATCTTTCGTCTCGCCACTTGCTTCCGTCCTCAATCGTTGACCACGATCCGAGTCAGCCTCCTTCCTCCTTCTCCATCCTTCTTCTTCCTCATCTCCTTCTCATCCTCAAGTTCTGAGCTCCACGTTCAATGGCCATGGCGATTTGGTGATTTCTTCGAAAAGTAGCGGATTTATATTGTTTCTCTCTGGAATCAACCGTAGAAATTCAGGAAAGTAGTACGAGGGTGCTTCCTATAAAGTTACCTTTCTAAAAACTGAGAGAGTTCTTGGATTTTCGAAAGTTTTAAGGGGTTGGATTCGTTGTTCAACAGCTCGCGTGAGACGATTCAGCAGAGAGGAGAAAGAAGGAAAGTGAAGGGGGGAACGTCGGCTTATATAGGCAAAGAAGGTGACCGTTGGCCTCCCCTCCTTTGTCTTATTCGATCCACGAAGCGTCCCGATCTGAAGACGGAATCGCAATGAAGCCCACGGACCGCTTCGAAATGATGGCCCACGAAACTCAGAGCCCGATACGACTCGAAGGAAGGTGCGCCCTGTATCGCGCAAGACCCTAAGAACACAGCACGCGACGAGCAGATGACCAAATCGGACCGTGTCGGCCTATGGCGATCCGATTCACCCATGTGTCAATTTGAACCAATGCGACTGTAAACTTGCATCCTTTCAGGAGAGAATCAATGAATCTCGTCGAAGCATGTTTCATCATCTATAAAACATACTTCGAGGGGGCAAAATGTTGGCTTGCTTCTTCGACCAAGCCATCCAGGATCATTCGTGAAAGGAAATCAGGAAACCAAGTCCTCCAGGAGAATGGATCGCACGACATCGTCTCGCCCAGGAATGGATCGCACGCCATCGTCTCGCCCCGCTTGGATCGCACGCCATCGTCTCGCCCAGGAATGGATCGCACTCTATCAACTCGCCCAGGGAACGGATCGCTCTCGTCTCGTCGACGAACGCCACCTCTAGGCGATCCGATCCCCTGCAACGAACCGAACCCACCGACCCGTTCAACCATGAGCTGGTCTTCAGCGATCCGAATCGCATGGATCTGACGACACCTGTTCACAACGGCTAGTTTGACTGTTTCTCCAATGGTGGCGATGCGATCCGAAAATCTCGGGATTCGTGCCACGTGTCCGCGATCCGTCCGACGAAATCAGCTATAAATAGCCCAGAGCTTGGCATTTTTCGGGATCTTTTTCGGCAATAGTGAATACTGAGTCCGCCATTGCTATCAAACCACTGGAATATTGAGAGAAATCACTGTTGTACTAGCTTTTAAAGCATAATCAATAAGATATAAAGTGGACGTAGGCTCGTTAACGCCGAACCACTATAAATTCTGAGTGTTCTTTTCTTTTTCCTTATTCCTCATTTAGAATTCTCTATAGTTTATAACAATTTGGGTGTTAGGTCCAAATTTCGATCTAACAGGTTGTAAACAATATTTTGGTGAATCAATAAAGAGGGTGTGGTTGGGTGGAATATCGTGTGTTCATATTTCCGATATTTTTTTGTGTTGTTGTTTGTTATTCAATCACATTCATCTTCAAGTGATTGGGTGAAAAAGATTCATTTTGTTTTTGGGTGTTTTGTCAAAACTTCCGCTGCGAACAAAACCCCAACAGTTGGTATTAGAGCTCAGATCACCGCATAGCTTGGAGTGTTTGTTGGATTGAAAAAAAAATTGATTTTTTATTTGAAAAAAATTGATTTTTTGATGTCGGAGATGATGACGTTGTCGAAGATGGCTATTTTGAATGGGAGGAATTGGGGTATATGGAAGCCGAAGATGAAGGACGTTCTATATCTCAATGATTTGCATGATCCCATTGATGGAAATGGGGAGAAGCCCTCGAATATGGATGAGGGAAAGTGGAAGAAAATGGACAAAAAAGCGATTGCGTTGATTCGCCAAAATTTGGATGATTCTGTGTTCCATCATGTGGCTAGTTGTGAATCCGCAAAGGCATTGTGGGACAAATTAGTATCGCTGTATGAGTCAAAGAGTGTTACAAGTAAGGCTTTTCTGGTTCGAAAGTTGGTGCAACTTCGATTGGATGAGGAGAAGTCTGTTGTAGAGCATTTGAACGAGTTTCAGGATGTCATCAATCAATTAGCAAACATGAAGGTCACTTTTGATGATGAGTTGCAGGCTCTTTTGTTGATGAGTTCTCTTTCGGAAAGCTGGGAGACTTTGGTTGTTTCATTGAGTAATTCCAATGCTAATGGAACTATCTCTTTGGAAACGGTTCGAAGCAGTCTTTTGAATGAGGAGCTAAGGAGAAAAAGGTTGGAGTTGAAATCGGTTCAAACTGAGGCGATGGTAGCAAGGGACTCAGGTAAAGATGCAAGGAAGAAAAAAGGTGTTATCTTTTGTCATTATTGTGGTAAGAAAGGCCACAAGCGCAATGATTGCTATTCATATATACGAGATATGAAGAAGAAGAAGGCGCAAGGTGATAATAATAGTGATGAGGCACAGGCAGGCTTTGCTGAAGGTACCGAAGGCAATTCTTTATGTGATGTCCTACTTAGTGTTGTGGAGCCTTGGAAGATGGATTCAAGAGCCGGTTTTCACATATGTCGAGATGTGAAAAGTTTTTTTTCGTATGAGAAGAGTGTTGGCATGATAAAGACGGCCAATGGAGTAGAGCTACCAATTTGTGGAGTTGGAGCTGTTAGGTTTCGGATGCATGATGGAGTGGAGAGAGAAGTTACTGGTGTGAGGCACATACCCACTTGTTCGCATAACCTCATATCTTTCGGTCAGTTAGATCGCCGCGGTTGCACTTATGAGACTCGAGGTGGAGTTTTGAGAGTGAAGAAGGGTGGTCGTATGATGATGCAAGGAGTTTTGCAGGAGAGGAACCTATATAGTTTGGTCGGTTCAGTGGTCAACAGTGGAAGGCGGGTGACGGTTGAAGAACCTCAGTCCACAGCAAGGTGGAGAGGTTAATATGGTCACTGTTGATGGTCCTAAGGTGGAGGATCACGGTATCGACAAGGGTCTAGATGTTGATGATGCTCGAGAGATCCCGGAGATGAAGAGATCATGTCAAAAGGAAGACGAATGTCGAGTTGTGAAATCCACAAAGACAAGATGGAGGTCTTTGTGGTATTACAAACGCTTTTGAAGATCGCTATTGGTGTGGTGCACGGATGAGGGAGGTGCACCATTAGTGGGCGATGGTGGAGGTTTGTAATGATGTTAATTGAGAAAAGAAGGTTGAAAGTGGGAGCTAAGTTGGCTAGTGTCGAGTGGAGAAGATGTTGTGATTTGGTATCAAGGTGGGGTGTTGAGATTTGTGATACGCAAATCACAAAATTGTAGGCAACAAATTTTCTATGTGGATCCATTTTTGGTGGAAATATTTGTTGCTACTTTTGTGGGATATTAGAAAATGAAGGCAAGGATTATTTGGTGCTTATCCAAATAGATATATTTGAGATATATGAGGATAATTTGGGTGACAAGTTACTCTATAAAAGGCCTACATGATATCTTCATTATGTGGTGGAAAAATTTGCCATTGTTCCTCATTATCTTTCTCCTCAAATTGTTTAGCCATTAGATATTCTCCACCTATTTCTCAATAAGGTTATTGATTCAAGTTGTGTTTGTTTAACGATAGTTGAGATCGGTTGTAAACAATATTTTGGTGAATCAATAAAGAGGGTGGTTGGGTGGAATATCGTGTGTTCATATTTTCGATATTTCTTTATGTTGTTGTTTGTTATTCAATCACATTCATCTTCAAGTGATTGGGTGCAAAAGATTCATTTTGTTTTTGGATGTTTTGTCAAAACTTCCGCTGCGCACAAAACCCAACAGTACTACACCAATGATAATATTGATATAATCTCTTTCTTATTTAACTTTGTTACTTTTTCTACAAGAATAATTTATTTTATTTATGTGGAAAAATGTAAGAGAAAATATGATGATAGATACTACTAGTTATGAATGTTTTCATATTTATTTTGAAAGAGCGTCATTACATTACTATTATTGAATTTTAAATAATGATATTGCACTATATGCCAACCTTCAGTTCAATATTTGTGTACTGTGAACATTTCTAGGCGAAAAAGGCAGTTTCTCACTTTCACTATATATTGTATCCATGTACAGGGAAATATCACTCAAATTTGATTTATTAAACCTACCACAAGGTGATAAAGGTGTTCAAATTTTACATCTTGCCCACTAGCTTGTTTTAGATGTTGCATATGGTCCAAAATAGCTTCCTTTTTAAGGCAATGTTTTTTAGTAGATATGCATAAACGTACACATATCCATGGCAGTTCCAAGTTTATCTTGCATTTCTCCTACAATAACATGCAAACAGCTGAAATAACACGATGCTTATACTTTCTTTTTTATGGTAACGAATTTGTATTTAGATTATAAATTGGCTCGACATGTATGGTTAGATGTTCATGTTATGTTGCATGATTTAAATATGCAGGTTTTCTTCATCACTCAATATTAGATTCATTACGTCTTTATACTAAGGGTACTTTTCCAAATGAGTAATTGCATTGAACTGAACTTGTTCATTTTGCTCTTATGCTATTTTCCCCTTTAAGCTAGTGCATTTTTATTTTTATTTTATCAAGTTTATTACTGTTTCTCGACTTGCTAAGAACATCATGACAATTACGAAAGATCATCTTAAAAGATACACTGAAACTCATTATACAGCTCTCGTAATGGTTATTTATGCTTGGTGCAGTTAAGCATGAAGATTTAGTGGACTTGATGACAAAGCTATTCAGAAACCTTTCATCTGACTGGCCCCACACTTCTCAATTAGTGGCAAAAGCACATGGTGTATAAACTGGGTCTGAGGTTCGCATAAAAGATGATGGCATACCACTAATGCAGCTTGCTATAGCTTTTAACGGTGCCTCTTGGGAAGATCTTGATTTTATTGGTTAAATGGTTATCTAGTCAATGCTTGTATCACGGGATAAAAGTTGATATAATAGAGAGCAGGATACCAACCTGACAGACTTTCAGATACAGTTTAAAAGAAGAAAATATGACAAACTTTTTCATGGAAGAGGAGAATTAGACAGACTTTCTATTTTATTTCTTTTTCTTTTTCGTTCTGTCATAACAAACAATGTCATTAGCATCCTTTTATAGGCATTACAGTCCAAAGAAAACATAGAAAACCAAGCACCGTTTGACTCTTCACATACAAAAGACACTTCACTCTTCAATTATTTTATCATTTTTCACAATCATTTAATGTTTATTCAACAAAACTCCCCCATAAATTTAAATGCTTCTTCCATCCGTCATGCAAACCATTTTCTAGCATTTGTTGAGAAGTACTTTCGGCAGTGGTTTTATAAAGATGTCCGCAGCTTGATCTTGACTTGTCACATGCACCAGTTCCACACTTCCTTCCTTCACGTGATCTCGGATAAAGTGAAAACGAGCATCGATGTGTTTGCTTCTTTCATGGTTCACTGGATTCTTTACCAACTCAATTGCTGATTTGTTGTCAATATGAATCACGGTTGCATCGAGTTGCTTTAGCTCCATCTTACTTAACAAATTTCTAAGCATATCGCATGACATACACACGAAGATGCTGCCACATATTCAGCTTTACACGTCGAGAGCGTCACGATCGGTTGCTTCTTTGAAAGCCAAGTGAACGCAGTATCTCCCATAAAAAACACATATCCCTAGGTACTTTTTCGATCGTCTATTTCTCCGCACCAATCGCTGTCAGAATAGCCAACTAACTTGTAATCTTCTGCTTTTGAGTAGAACAATCCATGTGACACCGAGCCTTGTATGTATCGTAGGATTCGCTTCACCGCCTTCCAATGTGAATGAGTCGGCTCCTCCATGAACTGACTTACAATTCCGACGCTTAATGATAGATCCGACCTTGTGCATGTGAGATAGCGAAGGCTTCCTATCAAACTCCGGTATCTACTCGCATCAACACGTTCTCCTCCATCGAACTTTGAAAGTTTTGCACTTGGTTCCATTGGTGTTGATACCGGGGTGCAATTTTTCATTTAGAACTTCTTCAAAATCTCTTTTGCATATGCCTCCTGTGATATAAAAATTCCCATCTCTACTTGTCTAAACTCCAATCCCAAGAAAAACTTCATCAAACCCAAATTTGTCATCTCAAATTCCCGTGTCATTGTGCTCTTAAACTCTTCTATCATTTCATCATTGTTACCCTTAAAGATGAGATCATCGACATAAAGAGCAACAAATAATATATTACCTCCTTTCTTCCTTACATAGAGGGCATGCTCGTAGGGACATTGCTTGAACCCGTTATTCTTGAAATATGAATCAATGCGTGTATTCCATGCCCGCGGTGCTTGCTTCAACCCGTAAAGCGCCTTCTTCAATTTTACCACCTTCTTCTCTTCTCCGACTTTCATGTACCCAGGTGGTTGTTCGATGTAGACGTCTTCTTCAAGCACACCATTCAAGAATGCCGACTTGACATCCATTTGATATATTGGTCATCTGAATTGAGCAGCTTGTGAAATGAGCAATCGGATTGTCTCCATTCTTGCAACAGGAGCAAATATCTCGTCATAGTTGATTCCTGCCTTTTGCTTGTATCCCTTTGCAACAAGTCACGCCTTGTACCGTTCTATCTCGCCTTGAGCATTCATCTTTTTCTTGAACACCCATTTCACACCAATGGGCTGACTTCCTTTCGGCAACTCTACAAGCTCCCATGTTTTGTTGCAATTAATTGCCTTAATCTCCTCGTTCATGACAGCTTGCCACTTCTTGTCTCGAACCGCCTCTTCAAAACTGATATTTTCAGCATTAGACAAAAGACATACAAGGTGTACCTCATTTGTCGAATCATTCAAATCTTGCAAACTTCTTATTTTTGGTTGTAGTGGTTCATCTTCATTTTCAGTAGTTTCAGGGTCTGTTGGTATACTTGCCGGTGCAATGACTTATTCTCTAACTTTTGTAACAACCTCCTTCGAATTGTTCCAGTCCCACTCGCTTGCTCGTCTACTCGCACATCACGACTCACCATCACCTTCTTGCCAATCGGTTCGAGCAGCTTGTACCCTTTTGTCTTCTCGTCATATCCAATGAAAATATACCTTCTGCTTTTGTCTTCGAGCTTCGTTGACCTGGTACATGTGCATAAGCCACAATACTGAACACCTTGAAATGAGAAACTGTTGGCTTTTGTCCACTCCATGCCTCTTGTGGTGTTTGATCATTTAACTTCACATGTGGACATCGATTTTGTACATAGATGGCACACTATACAGCCTCTGCCTAGAATTTCTTCGGCATCTTCTTACTTTTGAGCATTGATCGAACCATGTCGAAAATAGTCCGGTTCTTCCTCTCGGCCACACCATTTTGTTGAGGAGAATATGGTGCAGTTAAAAATCTCCTTATGCCTTGCTCCTTGCAATACTCCATGAAAGCCGCCAAAGTATACTCGCCACCTCTATCGGATCGTATGGCTTTAATGTGTCTACCAGTTGCCTTCTCCACCATCACTTTGAATTTTTTGAACACCTCGAATGTCTCGGATTTTTCCTTCAAAAAATAACCCCAAGTTTTTCGTGAGAAGTCGTCGATAAAAGAAATAAAATACCTTTTACCGCTGAAAGATTCGAGGGGGGGTGGTGATTGGTCCACATATGTCGGTATGAATCAACTTGAGAATATGTTTAGCTTGATATTCTGCATTCTTTTGAAATGAGGTTCTTGTTTGTTTGCCCAGCACACAATCTTCACAAAATTTGCCCTCATAATCCATGTCTGACAGTCCGTGCACCATGTCCTTCCTTGCTAACTTCTTTAAACCACCATGATATAGATGACCAAAACGAAGATGCCACCACGACGCCTTGTCTTCTACATTGACTCGCAAACATATTTCCTGCACCCTTCTCAATTTCAGTTTGTACATCCGATTTCTTCCCATCTTAACTCGAGCAACTAGACACCCTTTATTGTCTTTCAGCTGTAGTGCTCAGTTTTTCATGAATACAAGTATCCCTTCTCCATAAGTTGCCTCATGCTCAAAATATTACTTTAAGATCAGGTATATAATAAACTTTCTCAATTGATCGTTCTGTACCATCTTTTTGTAAATAATGAATTGTACCTTGGCCTTTTACTTGGATCTTTGATGCGTCTCCAAATGAAACGTGTCCATCTTCAACCTTTCACATCCCCTGAATAGGTGCTTGTGCCCGCACATATGGTTACTAGCACCGGTGTCAAGATATCACTTCGTGTCGCTGTTGGAGACGGTATTTTTGTAAGCCATCATAAGAACACCATCTTCTCTTGCCTTCTCTTCCGCAACTAGATTAGTGTTTTCTTCAACCTTTTTCTCGGAATAGCACTCCTTTGAATAGTGTCCATACTTTCCACAATTATAGCACTTGATATTTGATTTGCACTCTTTTGCGTAGTGTCCATGTTTGTCGTAGTTATAGCATTCCTCATTTGAATAATTTGACCGACCACCTCTACCACGACCACGTCCTCTTCCTCGACTATATTGTTGGCTTGACTGTCCTTTTTTTTCATGATTTTTACCTTGACCGCGGCCTACACCACCGCGACCATTGTTCCGACCTCCACGACCACTATGTCCTCTTCCTCGATTGTGTTGTGCGTACATCACCTTGTCTTCCTTGAGACTTGCCTTAGCTTGCAAAGCCTCTTCGAGTAGCTCTTCTTTCTTTTTCTTCTTACGTTGTTCGTGTGCCTCGAGAGAATCGGCAAGTTCGTCGACTGTGAGCGTCGTAAGGTCCTTTGATTCTTCTATCGCGCACACAACATTCTCAGAATTATCGGTTAACGATCTCAAGATCTTCTCCACAACACGCGCGTCGGTTAGCGCCTCACCATTACGATTTAGTTGATTCACCACAGCTTGAACACGTGTGATGTAGTCAGATACGCTTTCGGACTCCTTCACTCTAATGCTCTCAAACTCACCACGAAGAGTTTGGAGACGCACTTGCTTGACTTGGTCGGCTCCTTTATACACTTTTTCTAAAATGTCCCACGCTTCTTTTGAAGTATTTGCATTGGCAATCTTCTCAAGACCCGACTCGTCAACGGCTCGAAACAACATGTATAGTGCTCCTTTATCCTTCGATTGTGACTCTTTCAGCGCCTTATTTTGAGCCGCCGAATATCCCGTGGTATTTGCTGGTTCTTCGAAACCTTCTTTGACCACCTCCCATGCATCTTAAGATCCAAACAGAGCTTTGATTTGAATGCTCCAGTTCTCATAATTCGCCTTCATCAGTCGTGGCAGCGGCATTTGGCTCATCATGTTCTCCGTTGGCTCTGATACCAATTTGATATAATAGAGAGCAAGATATCAACTTGACAGACTTTCAGGTACAGTTTAAAAGAAGAAAATGTGACAAACTTTTTTATGGAAGAGGAGAATTAGACAGACTTTCTATTTTATTTTTATTTTTTTTCATTCTGTCATAACGAACAATGTCATTAGTATCCTTTTATAGGCGTTACGGTCCAAAGGAAACATAGAAAACCAAGCATCGTTTGACTCTTTACATACAAAAGACACTTGACTTTTCAATTATTTTATCATTTCCCACAATCATTTAATGTTTAATCAACAAAGGTAACACTGGAGGAAAGCACTCCAGATCAGTGCTTGCTCAGAGAGTTGAACTAATGACATTGCTAATCGCCTTTTGGCTTTCAACACCAATTACAAAGACACTGGACAATTTGGTATTTATGCAATTGCTGCACGGGACTGTGTGAATGATGTGGCATGTGTTATGGCCAAGATCAGCAAGTTAGGCTACTGGGTTTCATATGAAGTCGTTACTCATGCTAAGAAATTAGCAGAAATCATCTCTCGTACTTCATATTGATGGCACTAGCAATGTTGCCGAGAACATTGTCAAAAGGCTCTGACTTATGGACGTATAATTCCAGCAGCTGAGCTTCTTTGCTAGAATCTACTCAGTTGATGCTGCAACAATAAAGCAAGCTGCAAACTGCTTCCTTTTTTATTAGAATATAGCAGCTGTTTCTTCGGGCCCAACAAGAAGTTCCCTAACTATAACTGGTTCAGATGCTAGCTTACTTGAACCGCTACTAAATTTATTTGTACTTTTTTTATTCTACACATACCTGCTTCAGAATGTTTGTTCACTATAGAATTATGAACAAATGAAGCCTTTTTTGGTTGTCTTATGGATGTAAAATGTTAATAATATGTTGCAAAATTATAGTCTAAAATTCAGAAATATAGGTCTATGGTAATTTTTTTAACAATATTTTGCTTTATATTTACAATGAGTACAAAACATTACAAAAAAATTAAATACAACATCTCACCTTCATCATATATTATTAAGCTTTGACAATGTTTTACATACATTGAAAATGCTATTTACAACGTTTAAACCCCGCTATGAGGAGCATTTCGAATTGATAGATGAATCATATACAATGTTTAGGAAGTGTTGTACGTAGATAATTCACAATGTTCTCTACAACATTAAGCAAGTGCTGTGGAAAACATCTATTTTATGCAACTATGCATACCAGAACGGCAGCCGAAATGCTATTGATATGTTTTTACAATGTTTATTCACCGTTGTAACAATGTTTATATATATATATATATATATGTATATATATATGTATATGTATATATATATATATATATGTATTAAAACTTGGTTCATCTTTATTATCTAAAAGAAAGCAGTACAAAATACTGGTTAGCATACTAACCGTTACAACTAAAATAAAAACGAAGAAAAAACAGCAAATACAAGTAAAACAAAAACAAATTTGCATAAAACCGGTCCATGATGAGGCCATCACCCGCTTGCAATTCGCTGCCCTGAGCCAAAACGCTCCTCTAACACTCAACCAAACTGCATATCAATATACAGAATTCATCATGCAAATCCGAATATATGCAGTATACACTACCATCAACGTGCATCTGCACCTCATACGAGCAACACCTCCTCTTGCTCATGTCCTTCAACCATAAAAGAGACTCCAGAAAATGAACTCCATTACATCTTGTAAATTCAGAGTAGGAAGCAATAAAAAAATCTCTTCAAATCCATTCGTACTCTCCAAAGTTCAGCACCAGAACAAAAATGTGTTTAGAAAACTTATCAAGTGAAGATAAACAGTTGAAGCCCAACATCCGGGTGATAAACAGTAGCACCACTTTTATATTCAAATGAAGCAAATCTCATCATCAACACTATACTAGCATTAACTTCAAATAATCCCAACTGCTCATGAAGTCAAACAAGACCCATCTATCAAATAAAAGGTTCAGATTGACATCGAAGAACAATTAATAGCTCTAATCCAAGTGCCAGTATACTTTTACAAATATATCCATGCAAAAACCAGTAGTGCTACTCACTTGTATAAACAGATGAAATCCAATAAACCCAAGTACTCATGAATTCCCAAAAACCTCAATTTCACCAATCCCCAAGCCCTTGGTTGATGAAACTGAACATTGGACATCCATAAACATAATCACCTCTTCATGTTTAGGAACTAACATTCATAACTGATCCGAACACTGTATATGAACAAACTTATCCCCAAAGTTAATCCATAATCCCTTAACCAAATAAAACTACATCTAAATCCTAGAAAATTCAATTCCAGACACTAAATCTGTTTGATGATTCAAAATCTACTATGAATCTATCTTAGTACTAGAACGATGAACTGAGATTCCAAATGCAATTTCTTAAACACACATAGGGCCGCTTCCGTAAGCTATAAATGTGCAGTGTTATATCCATAAAACAGTCTGGATGAACACAAACATATTGAGGGTAAACAGTATTGGAAGATAATCCATAAAGGGTGAGAAATGATGAAGAGGTCCTCTGCTCCACTCATTTATCAACATATAATATTCAAATCGTATAGATCTGATAAAAATCATATGTAATGTAATGGAATGACAATGAACCCATATCTCTTTTCATCTTCAAATCACTGAATAAATCTTTAAAACACAGCTTATAACAATTAGGAATTTATAACTTCTGACCAAAAACAAACTAAACCCTGATCCCAACATCCGCAAATGTACAAATAATCAGATCCAAACATACCAGAACGCGAAAGTGGTGAAAAGCTAAAGAAACAGTTATGATGAATCGGAAGTGATTCAACACTTGCGTTGGCCATGCCAGATCCCAATTCCTCCAATGTCTTATTCTCCAGCTTTCAGTGAAATTCGGATTGGCTGTGGATCTGTATTTTAAGCATACATGCATTTATGGATAGGGAAGATCTGGAGATTTGGCCACCCGCGAATGATAAAAAAATCAGATCTAAATCCAAGAGTGAAATTAAAATGAAGATTATTTAAATCAAACATACTAAAAATACATTTATCTTGGATTAAATTGATTAATGTGTCTTTATTAGGTATGTTATACGCATCGTCTTCAATATTATCATTTAGTCGTTTATAGTTATAAATAATTCTGGGGTTTTCTCGTTTCTGCTTAGAACGATTTCTGACTATGAACGTTGTTGATCGATGTTTACTGTCTGATTTGCGTATTAACTTTTGATTTAACGTTTCATTAATTTGGTTCTTAAATTCTTTTATATCGGCTGGAGAATAATCCATTTTTGCTGTTTTAATTGTAATTTCTAGATTTATTATTTTAATATTACATGTGTAGTTTACTCTGTTTTTTGTGACATTATCACTCATTAACTCTATTTTTCAAGTTTAGAGATAATTTAGATATGGGATGAATTTTACTTTCTTTCCCTTTTCAAGTTCCCTAAATGTTTCGTTTGCTAAAATTATGTTATGCAAAAATTGCTCTGATACCAATCCGTTATACAAAAATTTGCACGAATGCGGAAGCGTAATAAGCAGGATCTAGATTTGCCAATTGAACATCAATCTGATAGCAATTATTCCATTACATCAAGAAAATAGTAAATAACTATAATAGAGATACAAAGAGACATAATATTTATACTGGTTCCACTATCCTCCATAAGATAGTGTACGTCCAGTCCAAAAGAGAGAGATTTTATTCCACATGAGAGAATTACAAGAGATTACAAAATAAGAGTTTACATATCCAAACCTCAAACAGGCTTAATAAGAAGAGACACCATTGAGGATCACTGGCTCCATGCTAGGAGGGGTTTACACTAAAGTCTACCCCTCAATATATAGCCAGTGCAAATCCATGACTCATTTACATTACCAACCAACATATGATAATAATATAATGGAGGAAAATTACCATAGCAACAAATGTGCAAAGGTAGAAAGTAAATCAATATGTTTCTTTTGCATAGATGGAAGAAATTAATCCCTTCATTTATTTCTCTACCATCTCATCAAATGCAATCAATGCATTCCCATTATAAAAATATTTACTTTCGATTTTTTGCAAATTTGTTCCAATCATTTTGTGATTTTGTATCACCTAAATTTAACAAATTGCTAGAGCAAAATTTTGCTCTTTTCCATTTGTAGGTTTTTGTTTATCTGTTAGAAAAAACCTAATTCTCCCTGTCCACCACGCTTTCAAGCGCACTTTGATTGGTAGTTATGGTAGTTTGTGGGTAAAGTATAATTGTGCTTACTGAATGTAATACTATTTTTAGAGATAAAAACACTACCTCGATAATTTAAAATAAAATTCAGTCTAAGTAAAAGTTCATTACTTATTATTTCTGCTGGTGTAATTATGCATTATCCTAAGTCGTATTCTGAACTGTTATTACCGGCAAAATCTTTGAACTGAGTCATAAAGTCATGTAATTTATGTACTAATGTCATAAAACTTTGGTTAGCCGTTTTGGAAGTAATCGTGTAATTTAATGATACTTATGTGCTATTAGACTTTTAGTACTACCTATATCAGTAATTGCAACTGTATCAATAAATTTGTTATTATCAAACCATATCAGACAGTTTAATGTTAACAAAGATGTATTATATATATTTATGTTTACTAAAAATTCATCATTTTCTGCTAAATTATTTTTATAGATTTTCTGTTTGTTTTATTAGTTTGTTCAAGGATGAGTTTCCAGGTTCTATTTGAATGAAATCTTTAGTCTTTAACTGTATAATGTTGTTTTGTAATATAGTTACTTGTATCTGTAGTAGTTTTATCTATGCATCGTGATGTGCACGTAAATATGCATATTTATTCACACATTTATTGTTGTTTTAGTTTAAATAAATGATATAAGTGGGTATTTTATCGCGATTAAATGATAATTCAATTGATTTCAAAATATCATACATTCATCGTCATACAAAGGAAAAATGGTCACTTTTTGCACTTATGTTATTTTGAGAATTTTTTACTTGGACATTTCTCATTATTTTTGTAGAAATATTGGTGCATATGGAAAAGGGCTTCATGAAGATTTATATGCATACAAAGGAATGAAGAAATATTTCTCATACATAATCATGGAGGACCCCTGATTAGCATAGAAATGTGTTTATTTTATGCTCTTATATCTTATCCTTTGTAAATAAATAAATATTACTTTGGGTATTTTTCCGTGTGTTTTCACAGGTTCAGTATAAGTCTCCTTCATTCAATCAAAGACTAATTGCTAAGAAAAAAAGCTACTTCCCCACATCAACGCTATCTCAATTGCAAAAGAAGTTGTAGCTCACTGGTAATGGCATAGAAATTTATGCAAAGAGACCCGAGTTCGATTCTCGACAAGTCCACTTTTTATTGAAGAAAGGAACATTCACACTGCCTTCTTTGCTCTAAAGAATATACGGACGTGTTATATATATTATATATATATATTCATATGTATGTATATATGATATACACTAATAAACATTTCACGAACAGCCATATTTTCTCATAGAAATCAATTCAAATCATATTCACGAACAGCCAATCAATCTGCCACATGTCACAAATCAGGAGAGGAAATCTGCATGAAATATCTTAAGCCTATCTTCATATTTGTAAATATATTATTTCACGGTATTCATTCTTGGCCCAAATTATTCTGATAGAGAGGAGTCTACATCCCAATAAATACACATGATATCCCATTGTAAACTCATCCATTATTATGTACTTCTTTCCTCCATTAATAAAGTTCTCTTTTATTTTTCTACATTCTTTTATTTTCATGGCAATTTGTGTTGTCTAGTCAATTAGATTTGCTAGAACACAATTGCTATTGCAACTAGTATTTTCATTAATGATTGACCGTCTGATTAGATTCAGCGGTAATCCTAATTTTCTGTAATGACCCGCAAATTTCCATAACATCGGAGTTGACTATATACATCATACGTCCAACCCAAATATCACGAAAATACGAAACATTTTTTTTTTAGAAGAAAGAGATAGAAGAAGAACAGAAATATCAACACAGAATCTCACATCGCAGCGGAACAAAATATAATATATTATAACTTTTGAAATACAAAATCTCAACTGTATAACATACACTTATCAGAGTACAACACTTACAACACAACGGAACAACACTATAACTAGATAACGCTGAAGCCTCCTGCTCCAAGCTCCTTTAGATATATCTGAAAAATCATGAACTGCTTGACTGCCCGTACAAATTTAGGCACCCAAGAGTTTAGGTAGAACAAAACAAATAAACTCCGGGTCAGTCATGGGACTGGTATGAGTAAACAGTTAAAACAGTTTCAGACAACTAAATGATATCTCATAAGACCACGCCGTATATCACGGAACGGGTTTTCCCTTATGATAATCCAAACACTTGATTTAACTTTATATCAAAACTCTTTTGATATTATAATAGTGTCTAAATCAAGTAAATAACAATCTAGTGGAACGTTTGCATCTCACGTTCCACATATATAATATACAGTCAAAACCGCAAGCACGTATTGGGTATTTGATTTCCAACTATGACAAGGTATGGAACCACCTTCCGCTGGTATACCTCTAGAGGAGAATACACCGAGTTCAACAAGAACATCTTGCAACTCAGCCACACATGACCGACCACTCATTTGGCTTGAGTGTATCGAATGTATATCACCAACGGTTGGGATCAGCAACCGTTTCCCGAATGGGACAGCATTGACAATAGATTTTTAGAAATAAATGAAACTCTAGATCAGGCGATTCTACACCCTAATAGGTGCGACCTACATAGCCATGTTGCTTGCCCGATTTCTGTCATTTACCGGTTGATGAGGCTAGAAGCTACGCTTTATCATCACACCAGATTCACTTCGAATGTCACATCGTCAGATCCATCGAAAATCACTAATTGATGTCTACAACAGTACATTACGTGTTAGCGAAAGAAGTTTCCTTCTCCGCTTCCACTCTTGGTACGGTTGAAGAAGTCAATGTACGTGACCTTTCTGGAAATACTCTGTCAGACATTCATCCATACAAGTCACCCAGGAACAGGATGAACTGAAGGCACTATTTCTATTAATAGAAAAAGTCCTTGCACTCTACTCCGTCTTCGATTATCTTTATATAATCTGATTCGCACGCTACTGCCAATACGGAGTGGTTCTTCGGATAATAATCCAACCGGTCTCTCCATATTGACAACGACGGTCAAAACTTCGATAGTCTGTGATTTAACTATCGAATAAAAACAAGTGTTTCGATAGTCGATGATTTAACTATCGAAGAAAACAAGTGTTCATCCATTTATCAAACAATCACTGAGCCCTTAATTAATATTCCATTAATTAAATCACTTCTCTATTTCTTTATCAATATTTGTCAACCAAATATTTTTAATAACTATATTGGCCTTTTACGTTATTTGGAAAACATTTCCGAATATCACCTTCCTTTATTTTCTAACTTAAGAAAATATATGTTATTTATATTTGGAAAATATTCCAATTACTTATCTCTTTTCCGATCTCGTTTATTTCTATACTTAAGAAATATTCTATATTCTATTTCCAATCTTACATTTCATTTGGGTTAAAACGGATGTTGTGTAAAACATCGTTACGACAACCCAAATACTATATTCAACTAAATCTTATCCAACATTGATATTCGAGCCTGAAATCTTACTATTTATTTGTTAATAATGAAACCAATCAAATTGGGGTATAACTACCTCTCAGACCTTGACTGAATAACATTTATAACGTCAAAACAGATAAGACTACTTACTCGAGTAATCAATACCATACAACTACCGATTCACTTTTAAACACATATACACCACTTTCTATTCTTACTATATTTTATTCCTAGTATTCCTTTTTTATTATACTATTCTATTTCTAAGTTCGTTTTCTTATCGACTTCTATATATATCGATACGTTGATTTCTAACTATCAAATTATCTTAAAAATATTCTAACTCCTTATATTCCCGGAAAAATTCGCCATAATCTCCTTTGTACCGGGAGCATCGGGAAAATTCCCAAACTGCCACACAGGCCTTTTCCAATCAAAAAGAAAAAGAAAAGCCAAGCGGCTAGCCGATACGGCGCATAAAATCTCATATATGAATTAAATATGTACCTTTTTGTCGAGCAATCTATATATATATATATCTTCTTACACATTATTCCAAACCTGTCTCCTGTATATTTATACCTGTCCAATCTATTTTAACTATACCAATCGTTTTAACTAAATTTGTTACTTAAATCTTCAGTCTATTTCACCTTCATATTTGAACATGACATGTTCAAATATATTTTAACTTGCATATTAACAAATTCTAATTATACTCATACTCTCGTTTCCTTATCGACTTCTTATTCAAATTCCAATTCAATTCTATTTGAATTCTCTTTATTTAAACTTCATTTGTATTCTATTTTCAAATTCTATAGTTTAAAGTCCATTTGAATTCTATATTCAAATTCTATAGTTTAATATCCATTTAAATTCTATATTTCAAATTCTATAGTTTAAAGTCCATTTGAATTCTATATTCAAATTCTATTTGAATTCTCTGCATTATTAATAAACAACGTTTATAACTTCACTTAAAATCCCCCCATTATATATTTATAAACAAAGTTTATAAATTCAATTCAAATCCCACATTTTCCTTTATAAACAAAGTTTATAAATTCAATTCAAATCCCAGCTTTTCCTTTATAAATAAAGTTTATAAATTCGATTCAAATCCCACCTTTTCCTTTATAAACAAAGTTTATAAATTCAATTCAAATCCCAGCTTTTCCTTTATAAACGAATGTTTTTAAATGACACATAGATCAAGCTAAAACAGAAATTACCTTAATTGTTTTAAATTCTTTTTTCTCATATAAAATCCTTCAGTGATTTGGACGAGATACCACAGTGTTTAGTCTTCACGATTTCCATCATTAGAGTATTAAATCCTTCTTCATTAACCTGTCAGAGTTGTCGCCCTTTGCCAAGCTCGAGATTACCTGACTACCTCTTCACCTCAGCTTGCTCTCAGACCATCGAGATGTCACCACGACTTTGGTTCTTTTTGGTTCATTCCCATCACGATGCTCTGTCGCGTCCTTTTAGAGTCTCCCCTCCAGTTTGCGTCGAGCAGCCCCATTCGACCATCACCAGTCAAGTCGCGATACCAAAACCAACCAAAATCACCCTAGAACAACTCGCAGGTCTGACAACAACCAAAACCCCACTCGAGTTGCTCAGTGTCGGAATCCCCTTCGCAACCTCCTCCAGAGCACTTCGCTTCGTCGACTGGCCCACCACGAACTACCCTAATTCATCAATTTCGGCATCGATCGCTCATAGAAATTTCCAGTTCGCGAGTTTCTTCCTTGAACTGCCGACACCATCGCTCTCCCCAACATCAAGATCGAACTCCTGAATCGCGATAACCTCACCTCGTTCGAACCCCAGAATCCATCGCGATTTTCCCTTTCCCTGGTCTTTGATTCGCAAGTCTCGATTTCGGTTTTGAAGCTTGCGAGCGAAATTTGAAGAAAGGGCTTCGGTTGTTTTTAAAAGGGGAAATGGATAAGGAAAACGTGCAGTTTGATTTTATAGAAGAAGAATGTGGTTTTAAAGTAAATTGCGTGGCCTATCTTCTTCCATTTGCTGTTTTGTGGAGTTGAAGAGGAAGACGTGGTTCTGTCTCCTCCTTTAACTTAGATATTAATATAAATGTGTATATATATTTTGATTTAACCAATATCAGTAAATTCACCATACCCCGTGATCTCGAACTCCCTTCTGAACCCAACAACTGACGATTCTATGGTAATATCCCTATTCCGGACACACCGGGATAGGTCACGAAGTCTAATTCGATCGTTTGTGGAAGATATTAATTTAAATCGATATAAAATTAAATTCCAAACCATTTAAATTCTTCGATAATAATTTAAATATTATTATTCTAACTCAACTGAATTTTATACTGATCATCTGAACTGATTCGATTTAGCTGTATATTTTTAAATTAAATTATTACTACATTACGATAATTTAATTTATTCGATATTAAATCGAAATCGATTATTAAATTGATAACTTAAAATAAAAATTCCATTTAAATTATCCACCCAATATTTAAATCTGTATTAAATATTTAAAATTAACCCATAAGAATCCGGGTCATTACATTTTCTGTTTGTTTATTTCCTTTCTGCAATTTTTTACTTCAGTACTCTATTTCATTGTTAATCCTTGAATTGGCTATAGATTCGATTAGATTTAAATCTGTAATTAATTCAATTGTAATTTTTCTTGTTTCAATTGATAATTACAATTTAGTTATCGGTTCGATTAGATTTGTTCTGAACTAAATCATTATTTCAACTTTAACCGATCTCCAAGCTTTGTCTAACTCGCCTAAGAAATATATAAATAATAAAATTTAATATTCCTCCCTGTGTTCAACCTACATGCTACACGATTTGTGCGCTTGCAGTTATTATTTTAAAATTCGCGCTTTTCTAATTACTTAGATAGCGTCGATCAAGTTTTTGGCGCCGTTGTCGGGGAGGCAATAATTAAAATTTATTATTTATTTAATTTCCGATTCGTGTTAGTTTTTATTTTAATTTATTTTTTCCTTTTTTTTGTATATATAGAAGAAAATTCTAGATTGGTTTGATTTGGTATTATTCATTGATACCGTAATCTTCCTAACAAGAGGAAAAAAAGTTAATTGCCAAATTCCCTTGATTTCCTTTCCTTTTCTTTTCAATTTATTTCCTTCTCCTTTTCAATTTTTTTTCCTTTTACACCTTTTTACTTTCCTTTTTGCTACAAATTTCCAAAAAAAAAACTTGCCATTTCATTCTCTGATTTCTTTCCTTCCCTCTTTTCAATACATTAATTTCTTCTTATTAAGTCTAAAAAAATCGAAAAAAAAGCCATTTAATAACCACGCTCCTCCATTACATACCGTCCTCTACCCATTCTCTCTACATCTCCATACCACGTTCCTCCATTATACGCCTTCTTCACGCCATATCCAAACCATGAACCTCCACTTACATCTCCAAAACATCAGCGTGAAGCACACTTCACACAAAGTACCTACCACCCTTCTGTCCACACGTACAACATCCAAAATCTCATTTCATTATCACCGCATTGACAAACCAAAATCTACACTGCAAGTTCACCATCACCACTGCAAACAAAAAAAAATCATACCCATCCATCCCCTCATCTTCATCAGCAAACACCAAGCCATCCTCAAAATCTGCAAATATCAGGCCCCCACATCAGTCTGATACCCAAATCAACTTCCCAAATCAAACACCCGAACTCGGACCAGCGTACGAAAACCCTGAAATCACAACTCGAAATCACCTCAGAAATTCGATCCCAGTCAATATTGAACGACTTCAAATCGATTCAATCGCACAAACCCGATTCGAAGCAATTATATCTGAATTCGATGACCCCAATTCGATTTCAAAAAGAAAAAAAGAGAGGCGGGTAGAGTGGAGAAACTAGATGCGGTGACCTTAATTATTTTAAGCAATTGATTTGTTCCATCCATTGGCGTGAGTTGATTTGAACAAATATAGAAAGCATCGATCAAATTTTTGAAATTGTGAAGTTGCCATTTTTGAGTTGTGCAGATTTGTTGTGAATCGGTTCTCATTATCATCATTTTTGTCGAGCTTATTTTTTTCTTTTGGTCTTGTTGAGTCAAGCTTTGTTTATTAGCTTTCTTAATTTCTTTTGAGTTTAGTTTTTTTTTCTCTAATTGAGTTAGTTTCTTTTCCTCTTCAGATTTTTTTCCCTCTTTTCTTTTAGTTTTTTTCTTTTCTACAAAAAAAATACATTGTTTAGTTGAGCCTAGTTTTTTTTTTTTTTTTTTGCTTTCTTTAGTCAAAGTTCTTTTTTATATTCAGCTTTCTATTTTTTTTCTTTTCTCGGTTATCTCATTTGTCCTCAAAGAAAGAAGAAGAGTGAAAAAAAAAGAAAAAAGAATCATGGCCAAAGCAAAAGGAATTCAAATAACAAATCAAGAATTCAGAGGTCAAAAGAACTGCAAACAGCGGGATTTCAGTCATTGATACAACTCATTTTTTCTGGTTGGACAGCCATACCTCACTGTAAAAAAAATTCTAAGCTCTACAGGTTTGCAGCTGCTTAAAAAAATAGAAATTGCTTGTAAAAATCTTCTACAGGGGCAGCGGCTTGCTTGTACAATATTTTAAATTTCTGCAGTTATTATAGTCTGATTTTTGTGGTTGACTGATATTTCCATAATTGAAATCTCCACTCTCATTGTTTTCAACAATAAAAATAGACATTGCAAAATAATATAATTGAAAAGTGGTGCTTTGTGAAGTTGATTGTCTCGTATAACTGGATCGCGGATATATAGTAGTTCAATTTATTGAACTATTAGCAAAAGAGGTTGCATATAGAGCACAACTCAATATTTTATATTATTTTGAAGTGAGAATAATTTTTGACTTTATTCAAATGTCTAATTCAAAAAAATCCTTGAGATAATTGTAGGTTAATAATCGGAATACACGTCCTCTTGAAGAATATGAGTACGAATTACAACTCATGAAGCAAAATTTTCCAAAATTTCGTGAGTCCAATGTCAACAATTTTCAAAATTTTCCAACTGACCAATATTTTCAAAATCATAGAAATGATCGAAATTGCGACATCAATTCAAATCTCAATAATTTCGATTATAGGCCACATCCACATCAAAATAGCTTTGAATCTCAATATGGCTTTGCCCCCACATCAATATGGGGTTGTAAACCAAAATTTTCAAAATTATAGCCCATATCAACATCTTGAAAATAACCAAAATTGCAATTTTCCATCGAATTTCAACGGTTCTGGTTACGAACATAATTTTTACAATCAAAATGATTTCGAATATCACTGTTATTTTTCTGAAAATTCAAACAACCACCACATTGGAAATAATGTTGATCATGTAATTGATGTGGACTATAATATTGAGAATCAAGAAATCCAAAATGAGAGCTCTCAAATCAACAATGATTTGAATCCTTCAATTTCAAATTTCAATTTCTCTATTGAGTCCGCCAAAGCACCCGCCTCCAGCTTCCCATTCTGTCTGATTCCTAACAAACCCTGGGAAGAGATTTATTCGCTACGCACCTGTTTGCTTGCATTAGAGCAACAGAAAGCCTTTATACCCGAATTCATGGAGGGCCCATAAACCTACTCACCGACGCCGGTAACCCTTCAGTCCTGTGCACTCTCTGTCTCATCACCAGACATAATGAGAAATAGATAGAGGCATGCAAAATACAGATCTTATTATTGTATATTCTCCGAAGAATATCATCTTAACATTCTTAGAGAGAGGGAAGAAAGGCTAAATAAAAATATGGATGAACTTCTTTATTTAATGACATTTGAAAGAACAACGAGAGCAACAAAATCAAATCCAAATAAGCGATGAATCAGAAAATATTCCATTCTTTACTGATAGTGAAAATTTTCATATTACTACTTTGGAAACTTAGAATAACGATCTAAATGAAGTTGTTCAAAATTCAACAAATGATTTGGACTTCGATTCTTTTCAAGAAAAAGAATTAAGCTCATATTTTGATCTTCCACTTTCAGGCTGTGAGAAATTTGAAATTTTAGAAATTGAACAAAATAAAATTGTTGAATTTTTCAAAAACTCAAAATTAGAGAAGGATTTTAATGAACATGAATGTTTTGGATTGTATGAGGATGAGTTGCCAAATGAGGATGTAATAGAATCAAGCCACTAATCCAAGTTTGAAAATTTCGATTTTGAGGTTTCAGACGAACTAGAATTTGTCAGTGTCGAAAATATGTTGTCAACTGATAAAGTTGAGAAATGTGATCATATAGTCTTGAACAACACTCAGAATTTAAATTTTACGATTGCAACTGAGTTTATATGCGATCACTAATTTTTGAACAATTACACTGATAAATTTGATGAACACATGAATTATTTTTGGAATGCTGGCTTGGTTGAAAAACTTCATGTTAGGATGACCCTGGATATTTATCTACTGGACTATAAATCTAGGTATAAAGATGAGATGGTTTTCAAAAACCTTTACTTATTTGAAAACATCCCTAAACATAGTGGGAATGAGATTCATCGGGCTAGAACCAAGTATGGGGAAAAAAGTTGGTGGCATTCCTTGTGTCGCGTGCATCGCAAACACATATATCATTGTAATACGATCCATTCTTACATATAGTTAGACTGCATTTCATTCTACAAATCATTTTACATTTAATTCATGTTTGGGTATGATCTTTCAAATTTAGGAAACGTGTTTACAGTGTGGACACTGTTTAGATCTATTGTGGGGGGAGTATGCATTTCATTCATTTTCAATTTTCTTTATTTTTCTTTCTTTTCATTATTAGTCATTTAGATAGGACCATCATGCATTTTAGATCATACTAACATGCCATTTTTTTACTTTTGAAACATGACTCATTTTAGATTGATGCAATAAAATAAGTTAACAATGGTTAGTCAGTTAATAGTATTTTTTTCTCTCAACTAAGATCAAATAAGAAATTTAATGAAAAGTTGAATTTTGAGGGATAATAGTGTAACTGGTACATAAGGAGATTCTTAGGTGATGGCCATGAAGTCTTAGTCTTTGTTTAATGAGTGGAGGACTTAAAATACTTATATTGGCTTTTCGAATCTTTAAAACTAAGTTGTGTTAAGCTGAATTAGCGTAATCTCTCTTGTTCTTATATTTCCAATAATAATAATACTAGTAATCCAAGGGTATCCAACATTGCTTGTATATCTAGCTTTGGCGTGCAAACCCGCCGAGCTCTATCCGACTTGTTGTTGACAAAGTCAGCGTTGGTATATCTTGGTCTCATTTTATGAGTTGGACACCTAAGGATTACCGACATCTTGTTGACAAAGTCAGCGTCGGTCTGCATAATCCTCCAAGCTCTATCCAACTCTCCGTCACTCCGCAAGGCAGTGCATGGGTGGTATACCTTGGTCTTTAAGTTAGGTGTATGTAATTAATTGTAAATTTCAATTTTTATAGAGATAGAGAATAAGCGATGATGTCCAAACACTTCTTGACCTTATTGATTTGACTAGCCATACATGAGGAAATTATAATACAACTTTACAAACTGTGATAAGCAAACTAAGAATTTATTTCATGGCTACTCTATGTTATAAACTGAACCAACTAGCCGAACTAGAGTTTAACATTCAAAACTTGAATTATATTGAAAATTTGTGACAAGTTGAGGTATCTAAAATACAATCAACTGACTAGGGATTGTTAACTTACTTTACTGTACCATTTTTCTGAAACAAGTCGTGTTTTCATTTTTTGTTTTTATTTGCATATATCCATTGCATTCATGTAGTTGCATTAGAATCATAACATACTGCATTTGGATTTTGTGGGTAGTATCCATTGAAAACCCTCACGAGACACCACTCGTCCTACTAGCGACACCTAGAGGTTTAATGGCTTGTTGCATATGCTCAAAGCAATTGTGTTTCCTATGCAATCGTGTTTCCTACGAAAATGTGACCTATCTAGTTTAGTTTATTTACTCGAGGACGAGTTAAAGATAAGTGTGGGGGTATTTGATTAGCATAGAAATGTGTTTATATTATGCTCTTATATCTTAACTTTTGTAAATAAATAAATATTACTTTGGGTATTTTTTTCCGTCTGTTTTCACAGGTTCAGTGTAAGTCTCCTTCATTCAATCAAAGACCAATTGCTAAGAAAAAAAGCTATTTCCCCATATCAACGCTATCTCAATTCCAAAAGAAGTTGTAGCTCTCTGGTAAAGGCATAGAAATTTGTGCAAAGAGACCCGAGTTCGATTCCTGATAAGCCCTCTTTTTGTTGAAGAAAGGAACATTCACACTACCTTCTTTGCTCTGAAGAATATATGGACTAGTGTTATTGTAACACCCCACGTCTGTTAATGTCACTCACTAAGGGAATGCATTAAGTTCCGTGAAGCGTTATAAGTAAATAAGAACATAATAGCACAAGACAGATACGTAAAATAACAACGGAATTAAAAACTTAAAAACAACTTTATTTAAATCAAAACATCATGGTCCCAAATACCGAGTTTACATCATAAGTAACTAATTACATTAATAATCCGTCTTGCCAAAAATATCAGAGTGTTAAAGCATAAAACCATATTACCCTGTGAAGCCATAAGAGAGTTGACCAGAAGTCAAAGTGATACATCTATATCCAAAATCCAAGCTAAGCTGAAAGAATCCAAATCAACTCTAAGCACTTCCACCCTGAGAACCTTAGGGGGAAACGGAAGAGAGAGAAGAGGAAACAAAAAGGGTCAGACATAAAGTCTGGCGAGTCCAGTTACTTTTAAATGTAAATCAATAAAAGTATCATGGCATGTATATGAAACTGGAAGAACAAGATAATAGTAACAATAACAAGTGTGAACTAAGCAAGATAAGATGAACAGGATATATTGCGCTTCTTAAATACATTTCTCTGCACCGCGTAGATACTAGTATATCAGAAGTAGAATGATCCCTGCTAATACCGTTCCATTACATTTTCTTCATTATTAGGTTACTAGGATTAATAGCACTCAAGGCTTATACGCGCATCGTACCCATTTACTTTCCCATGGATTCACCTAATACAATATATGTAGCTATCTCTCAATATTGAGATACACCCCATGGTACCCCACTCGCACGGTCTCCACCGTAATGAACGTAGTCCCTCATCCTATACCGGAGTGACATATGGATCTCTATATAAAATGTTACGTTCTGCATATATCTACCATTACTATGTTACGTTATCGTATGGACTACCACCAGCGATCGAATCAGATTCCATATCGGAATAACTCCCTCTAGTCTACGATACACCATCCAGAGTAGATATGCACGTATCTAGACTGTCCCACGTATTTATTGTAATTGTAGCTCGATGCCTCAATCACACCTCCTCTAATGTGCACCAATTTCCGTGGCAGGGCTAAACAAGAAACACGGAACTCGGCCTGGAGCTTTTCCATACCTATACATGCCGCCTTTAAGTGCCTTCAAATACAGATATTCCTCAGGTCTGTTTTCCATGGTGGCTATGGCCTTACCCCGGCCCCTCCCTCAACTAGTAAAGACTACAAGAGCTAAGCGACCACCCCTAATACAACCAATCTAAACATCCATGTGGCGTCTACCCTCAATCCCGTACCTCGATAGTGAAAGGTGAAATGATTTCTTGGGTTTAGCTCTAGTCTTTCCGCATCCCATTGGCTGTCAATGACGGATATCCGACGGTCTACTATCCTTCTTGGTCGTAACCCTCTCTACCTCCTTGTGAGGCAACCGTCGAATCACCCTGGTGTCAACTCGTCACAACATTCTGACTGCATGGCTACATCTGCAGTCAAGGCCCACCCACCTAGTAGTTACGCGCAGACCCAACCTCTACGAGTACAGCCTAAAACATCTGTCACAAAACAGAGTACTACTAGGAGAATCTTACGTACTTCAAGAAGTCGCATGCTTCCCCTTCGAGTCCTTTGGAGTCGTCATAACAATCAGATGAATGTGCGCTCCCCTCGTGTCTTATAACACCTCGATCTACCCTGTTGGGTTATTCACGCTCAAACATACGGACTAGTCCAAGCGCCTTTCTTTAATATGTTGTTAGACCCTATGTCTAAACGTTCTTTTACGCGCTTGCCTTACCTCACCAGGTTCCCATTTACTTGGTTATTCTCGTTCATATTGAATTCGTATTCAAATTACCAAGTTTCTCTTGCTTATTAATTTCATTCGTATAACTTAATCCATTTAAGTTTATTAATAAGCCCACAACACGCTATTTTCTAGATTGTGGCCCAAGGTCTGTAATCCTCAATCTATTTTATATTCTTGCTTGGTTACATCATTACAATAACATGTTCTCCTTAGTATATCTCAATTCACATGTTTCCTAATTAACATGTCACTTACCATTTATGATTAAATATAACTTATTTAGTTTACAAGTTTTCCTCATTCTTTCTCATTTAATCATAAATTCAATTTACACCGTGACTACAACTTATCTTTGTTTACTTAGCAGATTATTACGCATATCTAATTCTATCATTTCGACAATTTATGTTTACCCTAAAAGGGTACTTTAATTACATAACTTTATTATATTTTCCAACGGTTATGTATACAACTAGGTGTCTTTAATTACATGACCTTTTTGGATTAAGTTCGTGGGTCTATATGTAAATATTACCCACCCCCATCTATTTTACTTAACCCACCCCTACCAATTCAATTTTACTTAACCCTAACTTAAGCTCATAATCATACAATCCTTATGGATTAAATTAGGTTAAGTAGTCTAATTCATTACCATGTCCAATTATGGTTATAATGGGCTAGACCTCCCACATTAGGCCTACAAAGTGTGGATGTTGGATATGCCGGTCGGGTCCAGGTAGTCTTATTCCACGGTTGGGTCTAACCTCGTATATTAGCCCGATTCGTATTTTCACACTTAGACCTCTCACATTAGGTTCAACATTAGTGGGTGCTGGATATGCTGGTCGGGTCCGGGCAGACTTCCACCACTAATGCAACCTAACCTCGTGTCATAAGTGCATTTACAATTCCTAATTACAATTACTAGACATTCCATTTTTATCCAAATCTACCTATGTCATTATTGGTGATTATTTCTCCTTTTCCCCATATTTAGTTATATATCCAATTCACTATTCAAATTGTAGACTTTTATACCCCTTTTCAATTCACCTTTTAATTATGCACCATATGCTCTTTTTCCTAAGTTATAAGTCAAGGCACACACACACACACACACACACACACATATATATATATATATATATATGTTATGCACAAACCCAAATCTACATATTTTCCAATTTATGTCCCTAGTTCATATTCACATATTTCAGTACAAGTTGTGCCCACATTCATATTAACATATATTCCAATTTACGCCCAAATCATACTTTACATAATTTATGCCAAATCACATTTTCCAATGTTCGCCTAAATTCATATTCATGTTATATAACACAATATATGTCCCTAAATCCATATTTGTATATTTCCACATTTTATACCCAAACTTATATTCATGTTTTTCCAATATCATTTATGCCCCAAATTATGTCTTTCCCAATCATTCCTAATTTCGCATATTCGCATTTTTCAGCGTTAGGTCTAGGCTCGAAGGTAGCCTGGCTATATAAAAATAAAAAGGGAAAAAGAGGGAGAGAAGAGAATCAAGAATAGGCATAATAACGAATCAATAATAAACTGATAGAAATAGGCATAAACTGAATATGCATATTGTGACAAGATTTAACATGGTGGCGATATGAACATATAAAAGCAGATCTGATAATTATGTCATAATAGAACTGATAAGGCACCGATTCAAGATCCAGTTTTTATATACATATCAAGATTACTATTTAAATATTCAGATCTAAAAATAACATGAACTCATAGTGAATAGATCTAAGGAAATGGATCTGAATTATTGCGAAGAACATGTTAAATAAGTTGTTGTAGCCATCGCTGAATTTGTTGTAGCAATCTTCGAATATGTATAATCTTCTTTGAATAGATTTAGAAGTAGAAAGGCCATTTTAATTTTCGTTGCAACAGAGCTTCGCCGTCAGCATTATTTTTAGATGAATAAAACCTAGGTCTAGGGTCCTTTATATAGCCTAGGGTTCAATAAATCTTGCTCAGAAAGGTGTCCAGATATAATCTGTCAGGGGTGGGTCGACCCCCCTTTGAGTGGGTCAACCTATGGGTCGACCCCCTTTGGGTAGGTCGACCTATGGGTCGACCCCCCTTTGAGTGGGTAGACCCACCCGGGTGGGAAATCTGCCGCCTTCCCAAATTTCGAATTTTGAACCGAATTTCGAATTTTTGGACCCATTTTTGAATTTCTGAACCTATTATATATATATATAAATATATATTTCATGTGCGTATACATACTTCAAACCTTAATAACTTCTTCATATGGTGTCCGATTTATGCAAACCAGGTGTCTATTTTGACCAGAATTTCGAGACGGATGCAATGGCGTAGTCTGTTTTACTTAGTTCTGAATATTAAATTAAGTTTTCTATAATTAATTGTTAACAGTGTATTTCACACTAATTATTCTTTAATTCATCATCTTTAATGTCATTAAAATTTCGGGGCGTTACATTCTCCCCTACTCAATGGATTTCGTCCCCGAAATCTTTAAGTTAAGAAGAACGTATATCCTAACATCCAACAATCATACATCCTTCTAGCAATCACAGGCTTCCATTGTTCTTAAGGAATTTCTAATCCTTTTATGAACATACACAATAGTGTGTGTATATGTATGTAAACTAATGTGAAAGATCAGGTGGTTTACTGATTCAGTTGACCTCCTTAATGCAATATATGTTTGTGCCATGCAACCAAAATGTATGCAAATTATCCTAGTACAACATGTAAGCTCTATATGTGTGCACAATCATCCATCCAAATGCAACATCAATGCAACGATACACTAATTTTCATCCATAAAATTTAAAATGTACACACATCAATATGCAAAATGTAAGTGATTGAGCCGATCTAGTGCCTATTGTGTGTGTATATGCATCCACGAGCAATCACTAGCAACCACTTACATCCATCAAACATAACATGTATCAAACACATGTTTACATTCATTAGTTTTCTACCTAAAGACTCGATCGATAGGAGATATTCAAATGATAGATACAAGTATTAATTCGTAGCTTGGGAAAAGAAGTTAAGAATATATTCTCAAAAAGGAAAGGATATGAAGCGCGAAACTTGTCTTTAACCTCCCAAGTAGCGTTCTTGCGGCCCTCTCCCCATTGCACTCTTACTAGCTTCGCTTCTTTGTTGCACAATTTCTTAACCTCTGATCCAAGTTTGCAAGTCGGAACTCGTCCTATCATTGCTTCCTTCTCTACTTTCATTTCCTCTCGCAAGTTTGGCTCCACTACCTCGAACTCTATACATTTTATCACCGCTTGGATGAATAGTCATCTTAGAATGATGGGCTTCCTCAAGGACTGTGTTCAATAAATTTCCCATCCCGACATGATTCACCTATCAAACCTCTTCTCAAATAGCTCCCCTACTTGCTTATCAAGTTCTCTCTTTTCTTTTAGGAGTCACATGTCACAAAGCATTGATATATATATATATATATATATATCAAGAGGTTCTAGGAGACTAAGCATGACAGATCCTTTTGGGGTCATAAGAAATCTCGAGAGTCTTTCTATGGAAAGTCAGAAGTATAACAACTCTCCTCTCATATTCTAGAATGGCTCCATATATGTAGTTAACCAATCCATCCCTAGAATCAAACCATATCATATGAAATCAAGAACATATGCGTCGTAGCCAAACTCGACGCCTAACACAGAGATTCTCAATCCCCGACAAATCCTCGATAAATGAGTCGTACCTTCACTGGGGTTTGAGGCAATAACGAGATCCAAAACCACACTAGTATCTAGGTGCAGAGACTCAACTAGAAGATCAGATACAAAAGAATGCGAAGCGCCAGAAAAAGAATCCTAACAGGATGATTAGAAATAGAAATCAATCCTTTGATGGAAACTTTCCTACCCCTATCCTGTCCACCAGCTATGAGAACATTAGCTTTCCCCTAGAAGTTCCTGCCGTCTGGCCTTGAATTTGTCTCTTCGGGCACTCGTTAATGAGGTGTCCTGCCTTACCAAAGTGGTAACAAACACCTTTTCTCTTTCTGCAATCCTTTTCCAGATGACCCACCGTTCCGAAGTTATAGTGTTTCCTCTTTTCTTCTTTTATCTATATTCCCTTCTTAAGCCGCCGTTTTCTTTCATCTTTGGGTTGTGCTCCTTAACCCCAATTCCCTTATTCTCCGTTTTACCATCCTTGTGCAACATGCTAACAAGTCTCTTGAAAGTCTTACAAGGCTTAAGAGAAAATAAAACGCAGGTGAAACCACTGCGGCTAAAGATGGAGGTTGGGAACTTCTTTGCCCTTCGACATGTACCGTAGTTTTAACATGCCTACGGAACCATGCCGAAATAGGGATACCCTTTCGAGAGGAAATAGTTCCCCGATCAAAAAAGGAAAAGAAATCAAGCGTAGAATCGAAAAGGTATTTATGGCTCTGGGAAATATGCTTTTTCAAAAATAGACTTTTTATTTAAAATACTTGGTTTTTGAGACCTTTTTGAAAATTATTTTCAAAATACTTTGTCCGATCCTATAACCATATGCTCTGATATCAAATGTAACACCCTACGTCCGTTAATGTCACTCACTAAGGGAATGCATTAAGTTCCGTTAAATAAGAACATAATAGCATAACAAAAACACGTAAAATAGCAGCGGAATTAAAAACTAAAAAAAACTTTATTTAAATCAGAACATCATGGTCCCAAATACTGAGTTTACATCATAAATAACTAATTACATTAATAATCTATCTTGCCAAAAATATCAGAGTGCTAAAGCATAAAACCATATTTCCCAGTGAAGTCATAAGAGAGTTGACCAGAAGTCAAAGTGATACATCTATATCCAAAATCCAAGCTAAGCTGAAAGAATCCAAATCAACTCTAAGAACTTCCACCCTGAGAACCTGGGAGGGAAACGGAAGAGAGAGAAGAGGAAACAAAAAGGGCCAGACATAAAGTCTGGCGAGTCCAGTTACTTTCAAATATAAATAAATAAAAGTATCATGGCAGGTATATAAAACTGGAAGAACAAGATAACAATAACAAGTGTGAACTGAGCAAGATAAGATGAACATGATATATTGCGCTTCTTAAATACATTTCTCTGCACCGCGCAGATACTAGTATGTCAGAATTAGAATGATCCCTGCTAATACCGTTCCATTACATTTTATTGATTATTAGGTTACTTGGGTTAATAGCACTCAAGGCTTATACACGCATCGTACCCATTTACTTGCCCATGGATTCACCTAATACAATATATGTAGCTATCTCTCAATATTGAGATACACCCCATGGTACCCCACTTGCACGGTCTCCACCGTAATGAACGCAGTCTCTCATCCTACGCCGGAGTGACGCATGGATCTCTATATAAAATGTTACGTTCTGCATATATCTATAATTACTATGCTATGTAAGCGCATGGATTGCCACCATTGATCGAATTAGATTCCATATCGGAATAATGCCCTCTAGTGAACGATACGCCATCCAGAGCAGGTATGCATGTATCTAGACTGTCCCACGTATGTATTCTAATTGTAGCTCGATGCCTCAATCGCACCTCCTCTAATGTGCACCGAGTTCCATGGCAGGGCTAAACAAGAAACACGGAACTCGGGCGGGAGATTTTCCATACCTATACAAGCCGCTTTTAAGTGCCTTCAAATGCAGATATTCCTCGGTTCTGTTTTCCATGGTGGCTATGGCGCCTCCTCGGCCCCTCCCTCAACTAGTAAAGACTACAAGAGCTAAGCGACCGCCCTTAATACAACCAATATAAACATCCATGTGGCGTCTACCCTCAACCCCGTACCTCGATAGTGAAAGGTGAAATGGTATCTTGGGTTTAGCTCTAGTCTTTCACATCCCACTGGATGTCGATGACGGATATCCGATGGTTTACTTTCCTTGTTGGTCGTGACACTCTCTACCTCCTCGTGAGGCAACCGTCGAATCACCCTGGTGTCACCTCGTCACAACATTCTGACTGGATAGCTACATCTGCAGTCAAGGCCCACCCACCTAATAGTTACGCGCAGACCCAACCTCTGCGAGTACAGCGTAAGACATATGTCACCGCACAGAGGACTACTAGGAGCACCTTACATACTTCAAGAAGCCGCGTGCTTCCCCTTCTAGTCCTTTGGAGCCGTCATAACAATTGGATGAATGTGCGCTCCCCTCGTTTCTTATAACACCTCGATGTTCTACCCCGTTGGGTTATTCACGCTCAAACGTACGGACTAGTCCAAGCGCCTTCCTTTAATATGTTGTTAGACCCTATGTCTAAACGTTCTTTCACACGCTTGCCTTACCTCACCAGGTTCCCATTTACTTGGTTATTCCCGTTCGTATTGAATTCTTATTCAAATTACCAAGTTTCTCTTGCTTATTAATTTCAGTCATATAACTTAATCCATTTAAGTTTATTAATAAACCCACAGCATGTTATTTTCTAGATTCACTACAACAAAATCGGGGTTTCATAGCGTTTGAAAAATGCTATTATAGCCTAACATAGCGTTTCAGAGAACGCTATGTAATGACATGCTATCTTAGAGCTTCTACTTTAAATAGAAGGAAAAAAACGCTATGAAAGATGACTTTTATATAGCGTTTTTGTTTGCTATCAAACAAAAACGCTATAAAATACGCTATCCAATAATGACTTATTATAGCGTTTGTGTATATTTTTATAGCGTTTTATTTGTAAGTTATAGCGTTTATTATGATATTCTATAGCATTTGTTCTCATAATTCTCAGCGTTCTTATCCGTTTCTATAGCGTTTATTTAGTTACACTATAGCATTTCTAATGTTTCTTTCTACAGCGTTTTTACTCGATAGCGTTTATAAAACGGTATTGCTTATATTATTAATTTATGAGTTTTTTTCCCTTTTTTATTGTTGTTTCATTTTTTTTCATACATATACACATTTAAACATTTATTATCTACATATAAATATAACAAATTGTTGCAAATGATTATATAAATTATGGTATAATATCCATGCATATCATTAAACAACAATTTAGTATTTCATACGTACTATTTTATCAGCTTTTCCATATCCACACATAATATGTCACACATTTTTACATTAGCAAGTTACTTACATAACAGACAAACTATAGAATTAGTTTTGCTTTACTTCTGACGCTTTCTGCTTAACATGAACAATAGTGGACCTGTTAATGTCAAATAAACAGTCGATGTGTTAGTGATTGATATATCACATATAAAGAAAGTAAACAAAACCAAAAGGAAAAAGAAAATTGTAATAAAAAGGAAGAATATAACGCACTTATACAAGGGATTACTGCTATTTTGTATTCGAATATTCTAAATAAAAACTAACCTATTTGTTTTAACATAAAGACCAATGCACCATTTTGAGATGAACTTGATGCTCCAGAACTTCTAGATAAAAGATAGCTAGATGCGATATTTCGATATATCAACATAAGCTTCGGTGTAAAGCTCACTTCGACCTCTGCTCCACAAAAGAACGAGCTGCACTCGAAAACTTCAAGTCAAAATGTACAAAATGGGATCTCATCTCAAGCTCCGCCTACAAGAACCAAAAGATCACAGCACAAAAGTAAGTCCTATAGTTCTTTGACCATTTGACATTCCCTAACAAGTAACGTTTGACTCATTGTGCATGAATTCACCAGACTGCAGAAATAATCCCCAGCATGATGAAATAAACATCTCAAATAGCATGCATACCACACAAGATGATGCAAATATCCTTCAAAAATATAAGAAATTAGGTCAGCATGCACTTAAATATAGTAGTTAAAAGTCGAAAATCAAGTAGAACAGTTGAATTGCGATTGTACTATGTAGATGAGATTTTCCTGCAAGTTATAAATAGAGATATATTGTACGTACACATGTGTGTGTAATAAGGTTTCTTCTTTAGTATCTCAAACAAATCAAAATATGAAATTTTAGAGTAATACAGTCATCACAAATCCACTCAAAATTAAGAGCAACTTTTATATAATTCCACTAAAACATATTCCCAGATCCATATGAAATTGCTAAAAAAAATAAAGGATGATAGCGTTATTAGATCAGTTTCAAATAATATATGATGAGTATACAATTATTATTACTTCTACGCTGCAAAATTTTATTTTACAAAAGTATGTCACTAGAACTGCAAATATTGCAGCGTAGAGTATAATATTTGCCGTATTACTATACTTATACTGAATAGGCTGTTGTTTACATCCATTATTCTTAAAAACTAATAATGAAGTATATACAAGAAATTTATAAAGTTTAGTAATATGTAAAGGGAAAAAACAGGGAGAAATTTTCCCTTAACCATTAACATTCTCACCAGTAAGAGATCCATGCTCCCTTGAATTACACATTTTCTTATGCTCTCCAAGGTAATCTGGAAAGGAAACTCCTGTAACTCATCCTTTTGTCCAGATGGAACTTTAACTGATTCTGTTATCATACAACATATCAGTTATTCAACCAGTACAATTTTTAGCACAAATGAAAATGCATAGTGTACACATGCACGCACACAAGTAAGTATTTGGTGTTCTTTTTTTTTGGAAGGGGGGTTGGGGAGGGGGCATGGTTTGAATATACACAGGAAAAGCAAGCATCCGTGCACAAACACTCATAGCTTACAAAACCATAAGTAATGTAAATAGACCACCAAGCTCTCCAAGTAGTCAAATTCAAAAGTTCTGAACATCAAAACTTTTGGCCAACAGGATTAGCTTGGTTGGTTTGTAGCTGTGCAGTTAAAACGCTTAGAGATTCTGCTGCGTTGCAACTCGTCTTTTTCTACCATCTAACAAAACAATACTAGTACATATAACAAACAACAACGTAGCAGAAAAATCCCATCAAGAAAAGATATATGCAAAAACTTTTCACATTTGATTTCTTGCAAACTATACATGCTTTAGTTTGGGTAAATTTGCAAGGTGGATCAAAATTAATTTCTCTTTGAACAAATCAAGGTGAACTAGGTATATAGTGTGATTTATGAATATCAAACACATGGTGTTATAAGTACGCCTTTGCAGAGTCACAAAGCAAAACAATACCGAATTATCATGCCATTTGTTCATTCTGGTGATGCCAATATTGCCCAGGAGAATGCACATTTGTAGATATATGCAAACATTGTTCAAGTATTTATATTCAAAGCAAAAGGAACACTGGAAAATGTCTACAGTCAACAAAAAATTGTTTCTCAAGTCTGCTATGAGCTGGAGCAATTTCCGAGAGGCTTGAAGGAAAACTGATCTATTACTTAAGAAAGGCAAAATCATCAAGATGCAATTAAAAGAGTCTCTCTTGTCATTGCATACAATGATTTAAATGGGAACATGCGGCTGAAATCAGGAGGTGTAGCCAAAATGAGGTGCAATCGACCCTCTACACACATGCATACATATATACATACACACATATGTCTGTGTTTGTCACCGTTTATCCCATTCTAAGTGTCTTGGAACCAATCTTTCAGTAGAACAAGCATATTTGTTGGCATGTAGGAGAATTCATGATGGGAAAAAAACATTAAAAACTTGAAAATTATGCTTGACAAAAACAGTGGTTACTGGTACAAGTGCTTACCCCCAAATATTTGAGACGAACACATAACTATATTAATGAAAATCCAGAATAAATAGACATTATATAAGTGCAAATTAGAACGGTGTTACCATTTATCTCATCTTGTCTTGCTTAAGAAATAAGGAAGACAACAGATATAGAAAACTACACAATTTGTTAACTTAAAGTCACTTGTGGAACTGAATGGATTACCTGAAACTTGAACTAAAAGAAGAGAGAATGCAACAGATATATATTGTTTAACGATGGCGCATGTAGCCTGAAACAGAGGAAGAACAATTAGAATAGTCTGTAACATACAGGCATGCACCATTCACATAAACAAAAGAAAAAAAAAGAGGTCTTGTACAGAAAACTGTTCCTGGCACTACGAAAGGATCACTATCATATGAAACTCCTTGCAACTTATAATCTCTAAAATTCCAATGAACACTTTTGTAAGTTCAAATGTTCTACTAACAACAAGATTAGAAAACAGATGATCAGTATTTGTTGGTATGACAGAATTCAGGGCATGTGCGTCTAATATATATACCCTTTACTGCATGCATTGCAAAGCACTTTATAGTGCTATTCATTTCCAATGTCACAGAAATTTGAAAGATATGTTTATAAATTCAATCAAAGTATGAATACAATGACTGGACATATACACATTGCAAAAAATCTATTGTACATCAAATTATCAGCAGAAGACATGGCCTCCACGAATTAGCATTTAACAATATGTTTAGTATTTTATATGAATTCAACATTGCTAAACAGTTATACTCTGAATAACGCGCCTTTTTTTAGCTACAAATTAGTATTAGACTTGAAAAATAAAAAGACAAATCAAACAAATATGTTCAAAATATATCGTCATATTCGTGAATATTTAGTTAAAAAGATTAAAAACACAAAAATAAGTATAATAAATAAATCACATATTATTGAACTCCATCTAAAAGTACATTGCCATTAAAAACAAAACTAACATTGTTGAAATTAGAAAAATAAAAAATAATTCCGGACCCTTTCATTTTTTATATTTCTTTCAACCATAAGTTTGATTCAATCAAATAATCAATAATTGATTGAGACATAATGATTTTTATTTTTATTTTATTTTTTTACAAAAGGCACACTAATATTTCTTGATCAGCGACTGTAAACTTTTTTTTAAAAATAATAGAAGGAGTGATCTAAGCATATCTCTTGCTATGCAACAACATCTAACAAGAAGCGCCTTTATTACAGGGCGCAAATCATTCCACATTCAAGAATATCGCCCATTGATCTATGAACTATGATACAATTTTTTGGCACGCAATGCCAGGTTCAATATTCTTCAAACTAATGTCTGAAATGAGAACAATCGAGGCCTTTATTACAGGGAGCAAATCATTCCACATTCAGGTATATCGCCCATTGAACTAGGAACTATGATACTTTTTTTTGGCACACAATGTCATGTTCAATTTTTTTCAAACTAATGTCTGAAATGAGAACAATCGAGTATTATAATGAAACTGATTTCATATCATAGAACAATGCAACTTTAGGTAAGTGAGCACTTCTGCTGTGTGCCATAAATTTGAGAACTTTTTTTTCCAGTTTGGCCTACCTGTTGCCCTGGAGATTACTTGATAACACTTCAGCAAGGATTGATCCTACTTTATCCGATCTGAAGTTTAAACTGCCAAGCAAAAAACTAAGCAATAATATCAGATTATATAAATATGTAAAGATGCCTGAATGTATGCAAATTACACCTGTCAATTGCAATTGCCCATTTGCTGTCAATGAAATCAATAGCTGAAAGCAATGCAGCTGGCCAAGCTAGTGCAGCAACAAGAGAGTTTTACTGCTTAATATATAAATTTTAGGCATGGATTGATGCTTGATTTAAGCCATTCCTGACTTGCAGTAGTCACTGCAATGAAAGTTATTGACTCCCATTGAAGATAATACCTAAAAAATAATTTTATTGCTTGTAATTAAAGAATTTAAATAGTAAATTTCTGTCTAAAATAGCTTCCCCCTTTGACCAGAAAGTCGATATATTGTATTGGATCTTTTATGTCCACTTTCCAAGTTGGCCTCATCATCAGTGCCTATATTGAAGCTCTAATCATTACCGTTGCTAGTCCCTTTGCTGAGTAAAATATAACGGCTGTTAGGATTTCAGTATACTTTAACAATATCCAATCATGAAACCCTAGATCCAAATATGTAACCATATTGATTTAATTGAGAACAAATCAGAAAATAGATAACTTGATTAGCGGAAGCGTACCTGAATCCGTATTTAATCAGTGCAATACCTGAATCCATAGTCAGTTGTTAAACGAGAAGATGAATTAGGTTTGGTCTTCCAAATTGACACAAACCCTAGATCTGAAATCAGCTCTCCGTAGAAGAGGTTAGAGAGTTGCTAAGGCTTGTGTAATTTGGGGACCATAACCCTTTATTTATAGAGTTGGCATTTTGTAATTCGGCCCTTCAACAAATTATAAAATGCCCCAGTATCTACACATTAGGCCCATGATAACTTAAACTTTAAGCTATTAATTCTAATCCAAAATTAGATCACTTTAATTAGGCTTTACACCAAAATAGCACAACACATTTTATTTTACATATGTGACCCAATTGTCGAAATATTCCAACAATCTTCCCCTGGGTCACATATGAAATAACCTTAAAATGTGTTTGACTTTATGAGCTCCAAAATTTGCTATTTATAACATATGGTGTATCTGAAACAATCTCATCCATTAATTGGGTTGACAAAGGATCAAAGCGGCATTCGTTACATTTATCGTAACTATACCCATCAGTGGTCACATATATCAATACAATCAAACGACATAGATCAATCATGGATGCGTAGCATGGAAATTACATGAAATGTGATCTATACATGTCTATTTCCAACTGGTCCTTCTTTAGTGAGATCAAATGTTTAATATTTAAACAACCTGAGTGCAAAGAAAAATTCATTACTTTATTTCTGATCAGAAAAAGAACTTGATATGCATATATCTGTAACTGAAGTATAGAGCAATGAGTCATATGACAATACCAAATACAAACTCCCCCTGAACCAAAATATCCTTACATAAAAGTTACACCAATTGAGCTACATGCTCATGAAAGACCTTAGGTGATAACCTTTTGGTAAGTAGATCCGCCATAATGGAGTTTGTCTAAATATGCTATATGATTTACCATATATTTTGCACTCTTCCCTTATTGGAAAATAATATATACTTTACTGTCACAATATTACTTGGTCTTTCAATTCTTTATCAATAACTGGAGTCTTGTGACAAAATTTCATTATTATTTTCCATATTTGGATGTCTTATAATTAACCAAAGACGATATTTTCAAAGTGGTGAAAACTATAAGTGCCTAAGTGACACTTTTCCCTTATATAGTTTCACCCATAAAATATATTATCATTGCTAGAAGTGGATTTTTTACGATAATAACATCCAAAATATCTGGATCGTAATTCTTTATGATCTCCAACCGATCCGATCTTTTATCTATGAGCATATGATCTTTTATTTTATTCCTTAAAGATATCTCATAACCATTTTGGCTACTAAATCAGTGATCCACTTTTAATATCAGTAAGGTATCTGTCAAATAAAATAATACACGCATATCCATATGTGTATATACATTAGTATGCATTGGAATTCAAACTGCAAATGCATGAAAAATCTTTTGCATTTCTTTAGTTTCAAGGATGGCAACATTTATCTGTTTTGGTAAAAGAAAATCAACTGAATCGCAGTTTACATACCAAATCTTTTAAGCATTTATCTTCCTAATTCTTTTGTAATAATCCAAATATCACCCCATGAAAAATAATGGTGTATTTGAATCCCAAATACAAAAGACTAATCCATAAATGACTTTCTTAAGTAGTTTCACCAATGTCTCCATTGAAACATAACTTTAATCTCCATCAGATAATGCTCAAAAATACAAACTGTAGTAAGCTCCAAAGCGATCGATTCTAAAGAATCGTTTACTAAGTCCAAAATGAAACATTCTTTAAAGAAAATAAAATTTCCTTTTAATAATAGCAATTTCAATAAAAGTACCTTATAAAATTCAATATTACCCACTTGATCCCTTTTGGCTTTGAATAGTTATTCATAACCGATGATCTTATTACTTAAGTTAGAGGGAGATTTCAAACTTCATTATCCATATAGATTTATGCTATATGTTCATTTCTTAAATCCACATTTTAAATTAGTACCTTACATGGATTGATGTAAGTCCATAGCATCATCTTTATCATTCCATTATTTATCTTTATGAAGAAATACTACACAATAATCTGAAATAGCATTTCTTCCTATTTAGGTGGATTTCCATAGTGATCTTTGCATTTTGAGGTTGTTGAGTTTGTTTTCTTGAAACAGTAGAAAAAATTATCTTCAACATTGTCTTATTATGATTCTTAATTTAATTCTTCTTAATAAAAGAAAAACAAATCTTAAACTTTAAGCGAAGAAGCAACCGCAGTTGAATCAAAGATAATGATTCTCTTTAAAGACAATGGTATTACTTTATTTCTCCCCCAAACTCAACATCCTCAAAAAACTATTGCATTTCCCGCTTTAAAACTTTTCCTTAGTGTGGGTTCATAAAAAAATTATAAACTTTAAATCGCTTAGAATATCAATAAAGTATTTTCTATCTTTATGATATCTCAATCTATAACTCCTTAGTAAACTGAAACAAATAAAAAAAAGATTTGAGATATCATTACAAGCTATTTAACATAAGTAGCCATAACTTATATGAGCTTCAATTACATGAGATTTTGAATTTATTCATAAATTAACATTACTATTTCTTGATGAACAATAATAACCTAATATATTCACATTAGAAATATAAAACTGAAATCTATCTACATGACAACATAAAAAAAATATCAAATAAATCCAAAAAATTTGACTTAAATCTCAATAATAACTTTAAAATATCAAGTATATTTTACTTTATATGTCTGTATATCTCATTAAAGAAACAACTATAAAAAAAAATATCCGTATGTTATTTTTCTTTGAGATCCTTAGTGACTTCTTAATCCTTATTCATACATTTATTTATAATGTATATCAAATGAGTACTTTTCAATCATAAAAACTTCAATCTCTATTTAATTACCAAAGTGCTAAATTAGCCCAATAAGATAACGTATTATTCTTAAAATAATTCTAATCTTTAAATGAATATACTGAAGATAGCACCAAAAATAACAATAACTTGAGCGTCTTTAGCTTTTGAAGCAGTATCTTTTTCGTGTAGTACTCATTTATATTTCTTTTACTTTGACTTTATGTAATCAAGCACCACAAAGAGTGCTTGATTTCCCTTATTGTTTTCACAAAAAACCGTTTCAATTCTCAGTAGATAACTTATACAAAGTTAGTTATCGTTACCTATAGCACATCCTTGAAAACTTCTGAAGTATTTACTTAATGATCATTGTAACACCCCACCTCCACTAGGATCACTCCTTAGAATGTACTAGCTTTGGAGGGGCGTTATTGTGAAGGTAAAACATGCACAGAGATATCACAAGACAGAATATATAAAAATAAATATAAGTAAAGCAGCGGTAGCAGATAAAAACCCATCATCATCATCTCGGAAAAACCAACATAGTCAAGTACATATTATCAAAATGTCATAATCCAAAATACAACATAAGTCTAGATACGTGATAACAAAATACATGGTAAAACATCAGTACTAATCCCCAGAAATAAAAGATAAGCCACAGCTAGCTCAGATCCATACATGAGCTATCCAACAAGCAAGTCAAAGATCCACTAAGCAGATGTAGTCCCTCCCTGAGAACCTGTTGGGGGGGGGGGGAAACGGAAGAAAAGAAGCGAAAGAAAACAGGTCAGTCAAAAAGACTGGTAAGCCCTACTACGATCAATCTATAAACTAATAAAGTTAACGGTATGATGGGAACTGAGATGAACATACTGGCAATAGATAAAGGTGACATCACATAGACGAGATTAAACTTTGCACCACAGTGTACTAGCAAACCCACAAAACAGATTTTGATCCCTTAGCCCAAACTTTGGCCCAATGAAGTGACCTTAGTATAAGGCCCAGCCCAACGGTCTAATCGATCGGCTCCCTATAAACCTAAAACGTCAAGTGTTGGTGTCCATACGGCCCACATGGATGTAGTCAGACTGTGCTGGGTCCACCTTCGGGTGTATCAAGCCCTAAGATATCAACCCCAAACACCTAAGCAATAATGCACAGTCTAAGCCTACTGGTACCCGTGCCTCGAGTTTGTCCAACATTGGACTACGTGCACGTCCGTAGCCCGCCGGACCCGCACCGATGTACCACTCAGCCGTCGCTTTGGTCGCTTACATCAGTCGTGTAATCGTGCCCCGCCCTAGCCTAGCCTCTAGGGTTGTGAATGATACCAAACTGGGATTACTGCTGGAACATACCACGTTGCTAGGGTTTCTAAGAGGGTTAAGTGTGGTTTTAACCCCTCCCTAAACCTGGATTAAATTAGCTAAGTGTAACCACTTAACCCCATCTAATCCTCGCATCCCCATTATTGGTTAAGTATTAGTGGGCCATGACTTAACCCTAATCATGAGGCATTAATTACTTAACGCACCCAACCTCTCACATTAGACATCCGTGGTTACCTGGGAAGATTTACACCACGTCTAGGTCTAACCTCGGGTCTTATGGTGCAACATGACCAACTACCCATATTAGACCCCACGTTGTGGTTACCTGGGAAGATTTACACCACAACTAGGTCTAACCTCGAGTTGGCCATATTATGTTATCTAATGTCATGTCCACTTTAGAACATATTTACAAGTTAACATATACTTGGGTAGACCTAACTTAATAGGTAAATTCCCAAGGGGTAGACCTAACTTAATAGGTAAATTCCCAATCTTTTAGTTTCATGTATTTTTAAGTTTACCCAAACCCTCCCAACGTCATTATCTCGTTTACATATTCGTCATAACGTATAAGGGTAAAAAGGTAACTTGGCATAACATACATGGTGAACTTCACATGTCATAATAAACATGCATACATGTTAAACTTGCAAATCATGTCATGGTGAATTCGCATAAACATGTTTAACTTGCTAAATATGCATAACATGGTAAGGTGAACATGCATAAACCATTAAACTTGCATAACATGGTAAGGTGAACTTGCATAAGCATGCATAATCCATTAAACTTGCATAACATGGTAAGATGAACTTGCATGAACATGCATAACCCATGAAACATGTAGAACATGACATAATAAACTCGCATAAGCATGCATAACTTGTGAAACATGTAAAACATGGCATAGTAATCTCGCATATGCATGCATAACTTATGAAATATGTAAATCATGGTATAGTGAGTTCGCATAAGCATGCATAACTTATGAATCATATAAAACATGACATAGTGAGTTCGCATAAGCATGCATAATCAACTAAACTCACATAAATCTCAACTTTCACCAAACATTAACTTTAGAGTTTGTAAAGTGAAGGTAAGAGGGCTTACAAATATAAACAAGTCACAAATCCACCAAATAAGATGAAGAAGCCCTTTTAAAAACTCAAAACAAAGCCTCAAATAAGAAAACCCTTTTGCAAGATCCCAAAAACACAAACTTAGCAAATCAAACTTGCTACTTAATGAAGTATGCAAGTTATTAAGCACTCATACAACATAGAAAAGGTTGTATGATCATCATATCTTCATAGGATTTAACTTTGAGGAAGGTGGAGGCTAGGTTTTAGGTGGAGGCCATTTGAGGATTCAAATTGACATAGTTTAGTTGCTAGATTGATTAATGAGGCTTTAGGGTAGGATTAGGGGTATATTTATAGAAGATTAGAGTGTTTTTAGCCCTAGGATTAACCCTAGATTAGGTTTGGCCCGTCAGATCTCGGATTTCTCTAGAACCAAGCCACTTGACCCAACCCAAATCAGAAATGGTGCACCAGGCTGAACTGCCTGGGCACCCCCTGTCGACAGGGCTGTCGACAGGGCAGTCGACACCCTGGGTGCCCTGTCGACATGCCTGTCGACATGGGCCCCCCTGGCGGGAATTTTCCCGCCTAACCCAGATTAGCCCTAATCCCTGTTTTTAATTTGAAATTTAAATCTGTTTTTAGCATAGAAATTTCTGAAAACTTCAATGGGCCTTAACTGGGTCATACGGACTCCGATTTTCGAAAACTCGGACTCTATTTCGCGTATTTTTCCGAGACGATCGCAATGGCATAGCCCGTTTCCCCTGATTCTGATTTTTGAATTAAATTCTGCCTCGATTTATGTTATAGCAGTTTATTAAAAATACGGGTTGTTATATTCTCCCCTCCTTAAAGGTTTCGTCCCCGAAATCTTCAAGTTAGGAAGAACATATCCTACCATCCAACATCCATCTACTCAAAACATCATCCACGAGCAGCCATTGTCCTTAAAAGATTCTAAATGCTGTATGAACATATGCAAAAGTGTGTGTATATGTACTTATCTAATGCAATAATCAATGCAAAGTATGTTAGTGAAATGTATCCATATGTATGCAAATCCCTAACATAATGTATAATATCTATATGCGTGCTCAATCATACATCCATATGCAACATCCATGTGATTGCATACAAAGTTCGTCCAAGAATAAGCATAAACACTCATGCATATGCAATATGAGGAGTGTGTGAGCCGATCTAGTGCCTAATGTGTATCATGCATCCACGAGTAACCACTTGCAAACACTTGCAACCACTTGCAACCATCAAACATAACATGTCTCAAGCACATGTTTCATCCAAAAGGGTTTCTACCTAAGGTTCTCATGACAAGTTTAGCACGATAACTAGATAAATATGGATAGCAAAGAGAAAGATATACTAACAAAAGAGATTGAGAGTGTACCCTCAAAAAGAAATGGATAAAGCCCACGCATCTTCTCCTCGGTTTCCCAAGTTGCGTCTTCTTCGGCTTCACCCCATTGAACTTTCACCAATCTGACCTCACGATTCCTTAGCTTCTTGGTCTCTGTCCCCAAGATACGAATCGGAGCTCTTCTTAAAGTTGCTTCTTTCTCTACTTCCACGTCTTCAAGCATGCTAGGTTCAACCACCTCAGCGGACTCATGCAGGCACTTTCGGAGATGCGAGACATGAAAGACATTATGCACTCCGGACAACTTCTCGGGCAATTGCACTTTATAAGCCATCTTCCCAATTCTCTCAATGATGGGGAAGGGTCCAACAAATCTCGGTGCTAGCTTCCCAACGGCTCCAAATCGGACCACATTCCGCAAAGGAGAAACCTTCACGAAAACCTTGTCCCCAACCTCAAACTCCAATTCGGACCTTCGCCTGTCAGCATAGGATTTCTGCTGGTCTTGGGCCACTTTCATCCGTCCTCTAATCAACTCAACCTTCTCGGATGTATCCCTAATCATGTCGGGTCCAAGTATAAGCTTATCCGTGGATTCCCACCAACATGTAGGTGACTTGCACGGCCTCCCATATAAAGCCTCAAACGGCGCCATCCCTATGCTCGCCTGATAACTGTTGTTATACGTAAACTCGACAAGAGGAAGGTGGTCTTCCCAAGCACCACCAAAATCCAGGATGCAAAGCCTCAACAAGTCCTCAAGTACCCTATTCACCCTTTCTGTTTGGCCGTCTGTTTGTGGGTGATAGGCCGTACTCAGGTTCAATTTCGTGCCCATGGCCTCCTGCAAGCTGTTCCAGAACTGACTAGTAAAGATGGGGTCTCGGTCACTGACTATGCTGGAAGGGACTCCATGTAGTCGCACTATCTCACGAAGATATACTGATGCTAGTCCAGATGCTGTCCTTTTGCTCTTTACTGGGATAAAGTGAGCACTCTTCGTGAGCCTATCCACAATGACCCATATGCTCGTATTCCCCTTCCTGGACCTTGGAAGCCCATCAATAAAGTCCATAGAAATGCTTTCCCACTTCCATAGCGGGACCTCTAGCGGATGTAATAGCCCACCAGGCTTCTTTGACTCAGCTTTTACTCTTTGACAAATAACACATCTCGAGACAAACTCCGCCACATCCTTTTTCATTCCAGGCCAGAAGAAAACGCGCTTCATGTCCTTATACATCTTATCACCCCCTGGATGTATGGTCATCTTGGAGCGATGTGCTTCCTCGAGAACTTTCCTCACCAAGTCTTCTACCATTGGGACACAAAGCCTTCCATCTCTCCTCAGCCAACCCTTATCGTCTATAGAATATCGAGCAAGGTGACTAGATGTCTCCCCTCGAACCAACTTATCCAAGATCTCAATTATCTGAGGGTCTTCCTTTTGCGAAGCCCCAACTTGATCTAGGAGGGTAGGCCTGAGCTCTAAAGATGCCAAAGAACCGGTCACCGACTCCATTGCCAAAGAGAAATCAAAGGTCGCTAAGAACTCTAAATTCTTCATCTCAACAAATAGAGGACTTAGTGTCAACCTTTTCCTACTCAACGCATCCGCTACAACATTCCCCTTGCCAGGGGTATAGGATATCTCAAAATCATAGGAGGCCAAAAATTCCATCCATCTCTGCTGTCTTAGGTTCAGGTCTTTCTGCGAAAAGAGATACTTCAAAGACTTATGATCAGTATATAACTCAAATCTCTCTCCCAGAAGATAATGACGCCATGCTTTGAGCGCATATACAATCGCCGCCAGCTCTAGATCATGAGTGGGATAATTCCGCTCATGCACCTTAAGTTGCCTCCCACCAAAACATATAACTCTGCCCTCTTGCATCAGAACGGCACCCAATCCCGTGCCACAAGCATCGGTGTACACGGTAAATATCTTACCACCATCGGGTAAGGCTAGAACTGGTGCGGAAGTAAGGACTCTCTTGAGCTTCTGAAAAGCAAGCTCACAATCCATATCCCAAGCAAAGACTAAGTTCTTCTTCGTCAACTTAGTAAGAGGAGCGGATATCTTCGCGAAGTCCTTGATGAACTTCCGATAGAAACCCGCAAGACCCAGAAAGCTTCTCACCTCGGTTGCATTCTTTGGAGTCTTCCAATCCTGAACTGCAACCACCTTAGCGGGATCTACTGCCAAGCCTTGCTTGGATACGATATGCCCCAGAAATCTGACTTCCCTTCTCCAAAAGTGGCACTTGGAGAACTTGGCTTTTAACTGGTGTGCTCTGAGTGTATCCATCACCTCTACTAGGTGCCTCGCATGCTCTTCCTCATCCTTGGAGAAGACCAGAATATCATCAACAAAGACCACGACAAACTTATTCAAGAACTCCCGAAACACCCTACTCATCAAATCCACAAAATACGCGGGTGCATTCGTCAAACCGAACGGCATAACAAGCCATTCAAAGAATCCGTCTGGAGTTCTGAATGCAGTCTTGTCTATACTGTCTTCAGCCACTCTGAGCTGATGAAAACCCGTAGCAAGATCAAGCTGAGAGAAAACAGAAGCACCAACAAGTTGATCAAAGAGATCGTCGATCCTCGGTAACGGGTGTCTGTTCTTCTTAGTCAGCTTATTCAATTCTCTATAATCCACACAGAGTCGAAGAGAGCCATCTGCCTTAGTTGCAAACACCACAGGCGCTCCCCATTCGGATATACTCCTTCTGATGAAGCCCTTCTCAAGCAGTTCTTTCACTTGCTTTCTCAGCTCCCGTCTCTCACGCGGAGCCATATGCCGAACGGGCAAAGAAACAGGTTTAGCATTATCTACCAGATAGATGCGAAAGTCAATCTCTCGTTTAGGGGGCAACCCCTTAACTTCTTCAAACACATCTGGATAATCCCGGACCACCCTTACAGACTGAAGGGCCTCCTCTGATGAGTCGAGAGATTCTAGATAGCATAACATGACGGGATTCTTCGGATTGCATGAAATCTCTAAGGTGTTGCCCAGGCGAGTCACAAGTCTTACAACCCTATGCTCACAATCCAGAATGGCTCCATATCTAGACAGCCAATCCATGCCCAAGATCAATCCGTATCCCCTGAAACCTAGAACATACGCACTACACAAGAATTCAACGCTGAGTATAGAGATCTTCAGATCCTCACATATCATAGATAGATGAGCAGAACCCCCAATGGGATTCGAGACACAAACGGGATCATCCACTAAGCTAGTACTGAGTGCAAGCTATCAACAAGATTAGATGAAATAAAGCTATGTGATGCACCAGAGTCAAACAAGGTACGCACTGGAAGATCAGAGATATAAACAAGGTTCTCAACAGAAACACTACCTCGCTCGGGAACTGAAGCGGCATTGAGAGCATGAACTTGCCCTCCTGAGGATCCAGCCTGTCCCTTCTTCTTTGGGCATTCTTTGCTGAAGTGCCCAGTCTCTCCACAAGAAAAGCATCCACCATTAAGCTTCCTTTTCTTCTTCCTGCAATCCTTAGCGAAGTGCCCAGCTATGCCACAGTAATTGCACTTCCCCTTGCCTTTGTTGTTGCCCTTCTTGTTCTTATTCTGATTTCCTTGACTGCTTTGACCTTGGTTGCCTTTGCCTTGAGAATCAGCCTTCTTTGTTTGAGTATCGCCTGACTTGACTTCCTTCTTTCCCTCTCCCTGAAGCAGAGCCATATTGACCAAACTCTCGAAAGTGGCTCCATGCGGAATATGTGACATCGCCAAGCCCTGCAGCGGCTCGTTCAATCCTCTGGCAAATCGAAGAGCCTTCTTCTCCGGGGTGTTCACTATATCCAAACCAAAGCGGGCCAGCTGATTAAACTTGTTCACATACTCCTTGATCGACATATCACCTTGCTTTAATGAAATGAACTTCTCCATTTGTAAATTCGCCTCGGCTGAAGATAGAAACTTGGTCACAAATCTAGCCCTCAAATCGGCCCAAGTCTCAACGGGCCTCGTCCCATTGGTGACCTCCCACCAATAGGCCGCCTCATCCTTCAAAAGCCATACGGTCAATAAGATTTTCCTCTCGTCATCAATCCCAAAGATAGCAAACAAGTCCTCCGTGTCCTTCAGCCAATTCCTAGCTTCAACGAAAGATTCCGTGCCTAGGAAATTCTTGCCTCCCATTGCCTTGAAGTCTTTACAAACTTTTGTAAACTCAATCTGAGGATGCTGAGGGGGAGGAGGAGGAAGAGGAGCCTCAGCAACGGGAGGGGGAGGAACATTAGCAACGGGAGGGGGAATATTAGCTGCTGGAGGAGGGGGAGCAGGAACCACCGGAGGAGGGATATTAGGGATAGGATTCTCAACTACGGGAGGAGGAGTGGGAGTAGGGTTGGCGGGACCGGCTGCCGCCCTAGCTTCTTGGAGTCTCCTATACCAGAGTGGTACGTTCACTCCATCTGGGATGTCAAGGTTCTCAGCCATACTGAAACAAAAGATAAGATAAGATCAGGTCAAGGGAACGAATGATAATGCTGATGGCTTTTGGGGATTAGCCTTAAAATAATCTAGACTTTATTTTGGAAAATACTTAGTAGGTTTTTGAAAATAGTTAAAAGGGTTTTTTTTTCAAAAGTTTTGTTCAATCTTGTTAACCTCGTGCTCTGATACCAAATGTAACACCCCACCTCCACTAGGATCACTCCTTAGAATGTACTAGCTTTGGAGGGGCGTTATTGTGAAGGTAAAACATGCACAGAGATATCACAAGACAGAATATATAAAAATAAATATAAGTAAAGCAGCGGTAGCAGATAAAAACCCATCATCATCATCTCGGAAAAACCAACATAGTCAAGTACATATTATCAAAATGTCATAATCCAAAATACAACATAAGTCTAGATACGTGATAACAAAATACATGGTAAAACATCAGTACTAATCCCCAGAAATAAAAGATAAGCCACAGCTAGCTCAGATCCATACATGAGCTATCCAACAAGCAAGTCAAAGATCCACTAAGCAGATGTAGTCCCTCCCTGAGAACCTGTTGGGGGGGGGGGGGAACGGAAGAAAAGAAGCGAAAGAAAACAGGTCAGTCAAAAAGACTGGTAAGCCCTACTACGATCAATCTATAAACTAATAAAGTTAACGGTATGATGGGAACTGAGATGAACATACTGGCAATAGATAAAGGTGACATCACATAGACGAGATTAAACTTTGCACCACAGTGTACTAGCAAACCCACAAAACAGATTTTGATCCCTTAGCCCAAACTTTGGCCCAATGAAGTGACCTTAGTATAAGGCCCAGCCAACGGTCTAATCGATCGGCTCCCTATAAACCTAACACGTCAAGTGTTGGTGTCCATACGGCCCACATGGATGTAGTCAGACTGTGCTGGGTCCACCTTCGGGTGTATCAAGCCCTAAGATGTCAACCCCAAACACCTAAGCAATAATGCACAGTCTAAGCCTACTGGTACCCGTGCCTCGAGTTTGTCCAACATCGGACTACGTGCACGTCCGTAGCCCGCCGGACCCGCACCGCTGTACCACTCAGCCGTCGCTTTGGTCGCTTACATCAGTCCAGTAATTGTGCCCCGCCCTAGCCTAGCCTCTAGGGTTGTGAATGATACCAAACTGGGATTACTGCTGGAACAGACCACGTTGCTAGGGTTTCTAAGAGGGTTAAGTGTTGTTTTAACCCCTCCCTAAACCTGGATTAAATTAGCTAAGTGTAACCACTTAACCCCATCTAATCCTCGCATCCCCATTATTGGTTAAGTATTAGTGGGCCATGACTTAACCCTAATCATGAGGCATTAATTACTTAACGCACCCAACCTCTCACATTAGACATCCGTGGTTACCTGGGAAGATTTACACCACGTCTAGGTCTAACCTCGGGTCTTATGGTGCAACATGACCAACTACCCACATTAGACCCCACGTTGTGGTTACCTGGGAAGATTTACACCACAACTAGGTCTAACCTCGAGTTGGCCATATTATGTTATCTAATGTCATGTCCACTTTAGAACATATTTACAAGTTAACATATACTTGGGTAGACCTAACTTAATAGGTAAATTCCCAAGGGGTAGACCTAACTTAATAGGTAAATTCCCAATCTTTTAGTTTCATGTATTTTTAAGTTTACCCAAACCCTCCCAACGTCATTATCTCGTTTACATATTCGTCATAACGTATAAGGGTAAAAAGGTAACTTGGCATAACATACATGGTGAACTTCACATGTCATAATAAACATGCATACATGTTAAACTTGCAAATCATGTCATGGTGAATTCGCATAAACATGTTTAACTTGCTAAATATGCATAACATGGTAAGGTGAACATGCATAAACCATTAAACTTGCATAACATGGTAAGGTGAACTTGCATAAGCATGCATAATCCATTAAACTTGCATAACATGGTAAGATGAACTTGCATGAACATGCATAACCCATGAAACATGTAGAACATGACATAATAAACTCGCATAAGCATGCATAACTTGTGAAACATGTAAAACATGGCATAGTAATCTCGCATATGCATGCATAACTTATGAAATATGTAAATCATGGTATAGTGAGTTCGCATAAGCATGCATAACTTATGAATCATATAAAACATGACATAGTGAGTTCGCATAAGCATGCATAATCAACTAAACTCACATAAATCTCAACTTTCACCAAACATTAACTTTAGAGTTTGTAAAGTGAAGGTAAGAGGGCTTACAAATATAAAGAAGTCACAAATCCACCAAATAAGATGAAGAAGCCCTTTTAAAAACTCAAAACAAAGCCTTAAATAAGAAAACCCTTTTGCAAGATCCCAAAAACACAAACTTAGCAAATCAAACTTGCTACTTAATGAAGTATGCAAGTTATTAAGCACTCATACAACATAGAAAAGGTTGTATGATCATCATATCTTCATAGGATTTAACTTTGAGGAAGGTGGAGGCTAGGTTTTAGGTGGAGGCCATTTGAGGATTCAAATTGACATAGTTTAGTTGCTAGATTGATTAATGAGGCTTTAGGGTAGGATTAGGGGTATATTTATAGAAGATTAGAGTGTTTTTAGCCCTAGGATTAACCCTAGATTAGGTTTGGCCCGTCAGATCTCGGATTTCTCTAGAACCAAGCCACTTGACCCAACCCAAATCAGAAATGGTGCACCAGGCTGAACTGCCTGGGCACCCCCTGTCGACAGGGCTGTCGACAGGGCAGTCGACACCCTGGGTGCCCTGTCGACATGCCTGTCGACATGGGCCCCCCTGGCGGGAATTTTCCCGCCTAACCCAGATTAGCCCTAATCCCTGTTTTTAATTTGAAATTTAAATCTGTTTTTAGCATAGAAATTTCTGAAAACTTCAATGGGCCTTAACTGGGTCATACGGACTCCGATTTTCGAAAACTCGGACTCTATTTCGCGTATTTTTCCGAGACGATCGCAATGGCATAGCCCGTTTCCCCTGATTCTGATTTTTGAATTAAATTCTGCCTCGATTTATGTTATAGCAGTTTATTAAAAATACGGGTTGTTATAATCATTTAACTCTTGCCTTTGAATTCTATCACCTTTCAATATTCTTCATAACATTATAAGAATATTTAATCGTAGTAGGGTTGGTTGTAACCCTCTTAGTTACAAGAGTTAAATCTATAAAGTCAAGAACAAATAACATGCTCTCATACAAATCCTTATATTTATCCCAAAACAAGATGGAAATATTCTTTAAATTGACAGATAATTCAGTTAAATTAGCTGAAAATGAACAAAAAATAAAATGAAGATTGACCGTATATGCTCATAGCCAAATATCAACCATAGTAAATTCAAATAATTGGTAAGTCTCTTCTCAAGATACCTAGTACACATTAATATCAAGTCTTTGGACAGTAATATTAACTGTAAGTGGTACTCTTGTTGTAATGATCAAACACTGACAATAAATTCAAGTCAAATAACAACCTTCCTTTGGGCCGATTAATTATTCACTCGAAAAAATTTATAATTGTCACGTATTTATCATCACACATGTGTAAGTGATTCGGCCAAACATTAGCCTTCCTTTGGGCCGACTAATATTCGCATGAATAACTACACACAAATATTAAACATTTTCATGAACCACCAAAATATAGAGGTCACTTTGGTGACATATTATTTTAAAGTTAATTCACTACTAATGTAAAATATTTACAGCTGTAAAGAGACGCCAAAATTATATTTGAATTTATCCTTAATATATGTATTAATATATTTTGAGTGTTATAAAACACTCTCAATGCTTTAGGTCTATATGACATCAGAAAAACTCAAAATTATAATAATAGCATAACGAGTTTTAGTCATAGTTGTCATAATCTGTTGCTTTAGGTATGCAGTTACATTCATGACATTTCCTTAATAAATATGATATAAGACATCATAAATAAATCACGATATCATAGATGAATGTCATGATCAATTACCACATAAAATTATGTGTAAACGACATAATAAATATCATACTGAATAATCTGAATGACTGAAGTAACCATGATGTATATCTGAAGCATAATATAACATGTGCTTTTTTTTATACTGCCATCCGAACCAAAAAAAAAAAAAAAAAAAAAAAAACTTTTTTTTTTAAACCGTAGAAGTTACTGTAGTTTGACCATAATAAAGTAACCTACTAATCATCATCCTAAAATGTAGGTGAATTGGTCAAAGATTCAAACATGATAGATAATTAGATTAAGCAACACAAATGCAAAATATTATAAACCAAACCCAAAAGGCATAAAATAAAAGCATCATGACAGGTTACCGAAACATCATATACATGCCATGAAACATTATTTGCATATGACAAATAAGTTAATGTGGCATGTCCAACATCCATACAATAAGCAATAATTGTTCCAAACAGTACACATGGTATACAAAAAAAAAACTTTTTTTTTTTAAAAAAAAGCCCGTAAGGATGGCATGAGATTCGCTCAATAGAGCTTCTGAAACTTTATGCATAAAACGGGTTCAAGACTTGGTCAAAACAAATAATATAGTATAATATATGACACCAGAAGTATATAACAATAGACCGGCGGCTGCAGAATGCAACTTATAACTAGACGTAATAAACATATGTTTTTGATATATTTTTAAACAAAAAACCAGAACCCGTTGAATTAACATATTGACAAACTATATTATATTAACATTATTCATGCTGGATCCATAGAACCAATGAAATAACGTGAAGGAGATAATAGATCTGAATCAATATAGATCTAAAACTTAAACCAAAAAAAAAACTTTTTTTTTAATATTATTAGCCGCAGTAAATAAAGTCAACCTGTTGTGAAATGAAAACATAACATATAAACCGTATGAATTGAAAACACAATTCAACCTTTGTTCTAAAATGACAAAACAACATGTATAAAAGAAAAAAAACAAAATTTTCCCAATAGAATCAATAATGGTTGGCTCTGATACCACTTGTTAGGATTTCAGTATACTTTAACAATATCCAATCATGAAACCCTAGATCCAAATATGTAACCATATTGATTTAATTGAGAACAAATCAGAAAATAGATAACTTGATTAGCGGAAGCGTACCTGAATCCGTATTTAATCAGTGCAATACCTGAATCCGTAGTCAGTTGTTAAACGAGAAGATGAATTAGGTTTGGTCTTCCAAATTGACACAAACCCTAGATCTGAAATCAGCTCTCCGTAGAAGAGGTTAGAGAGTTGCTAAGGCTTGTGTAATTTGGGGACCATAACCCTTTATTTATAGAGTTGGCATTTTGTAATTCGGCCCTTCAACAAATTATAAAATGCCCCAGTATCTACACATTAAGCCCATGATAACTTAAACTTTAAGCCTATTAATTCTAATCCAAAATTAGATCACTTTAATTAGGCTTTACACCAAAATAGCACAACACATTTTATTTTACATATGTGACCCAATTGTCGAAATATTCCAACAACGGCTACCAATCGAATGATGAATCTTGTCCCTCCTCTCAATTTAATGTCTAGTTGTCTACTGCCAATCATATTTCCCAGTCATTAAATCTTCTCAACACTTCCAATCTTCTAGTCCACTTGATTTACTTCAACTTGATAACGTGCATGCTGACCCCATGCAATTTTATCCCCCCATCACGAATTCATTACCCATCAAAATACAAACTGCTTCAAATCCGAACATGTTAATATCAAACTCAATATCTAACGTTAATCATGCTCTGGCTTGCTCGCTTTCAACTCTCGCTTTTACCCATCTCTCATTTTTATTTGTTCCTCATGCGTCTCCCATTATTAACATTTCAGCCAGCATAACCTAACACAAATCTTCCTCCTGGCCTGACTTTCTCTCTTCGCACTCCCCGCAGACGACCACCAATTCTACCAGCCTCTCTGTTGTTTCTCGTGGACTTGATCAACCTAAATCTGCTTTAATTTGTGACCCTAGATCTCCATCCAACAAGCCACATCTTATGTTATCCCTTAAACTTACTAGAAATAAACATAATGATCGAGACAAGGGTAAGATTTTCAGTAAAGAAGAGACCATGCTTGTCTCTGGCCCTTCCCATGAAGATAGTATTGATTTAATGTTCTTTAAAATCCAATTCACTCGTGCAAGAACAACATCCATCATCTAGCAACGCCATCTGTTATACAGTATAATTTTCATACTTTGATAAATGAGACTACCAACCACACGCAATGCAAAGTATAGAACAGAGAAAGTAAAAACTCAAGCACAAAAATAGTAGTAAAAAACATAAAAGAATTCCTTAGCTTTGGTTAAGAAACAACAGAAAATGATGAGCTGTGCCAATTCATAAACACAGACATATTACTAATAAAAGGTCTACATTTTGCACTACAGATGAAGCACAGTGGAAGCATACTGCAAAGGACCATAGAGCAAGAGACAATATTATTCCACACAAAAGTGTATTAAAATCATCAAATAAATCCTGAAGATTATATTGTCAAGCTGATATCTATCCAGAACCTAAATATATAAGAATTAATGCATGTACATAATGAAAAAAATAATCTAAAAACAAACCAAGGAAGAACAAAAGTAAGAACGATACAAAATTATGACACATACTGGAATTTGAAACCATGAAGAAGTAGAGGGAACTACTGAAAGTTTACCTAGATGGAGAATGGGTAACACATGAATTGGAAGGAACAAACGTGTTCAATTTTTCCTGCACTCCCTTTTCAGATCATCACTCTCCTACTGACGCCTACCCCTTTAATTCTTTAATTCATACAGAGACAAATCAAAGAAGGATGAGGACCTGACTATGCCAGCGAGGGGTCAAAAGCAGAGAAAATGAAAAGCATTGCCAATGAGGGCTTATAAATCCTACAACTGATTGTAGTTAGGATTACAAATCAAAGTCGATCGACAATAAGGAGTTGACTATGCTTAGATTTACAAAGGTGCACAAAATGAACGAAGATGAAAGGCGTTATTGAAGAAAATGAAACTAAAGACAACATTGTCATTGTTGATTTTTTGTTTGGCACAAATGTCAGCGTTGTGTCTTCGTTTGTTTGTTTATGCAAGTGCAAACATATGTTTGGAACGATTCTTACTGCATGTTTTAATTGGAGGAAACTCTATTCGGACACAAAGTGATGATACAAAATTGAACAAAACAAATCTCAACCACTAGATCCATGAATTCCACTTTCCACATAAAGGCAAACAAATCGAAAGGCTCACGATTTCCATGTCTTATTTTATGTCCCAATAGTTGCTCCCTTTAATTGGTTGTATTATTATTTTAATATGTGTATTAATTTTAAATTCTTCTCTCTGTAAAACATATATTATTAAAACGTGAACAAAATAATTGTAGATATATACTGGTTACTTTGTATGAAGATTAAATAAAATGCCAAATGTAAATCATACGATAAAATATGTATTCTGAACTTTGTACACATAAAAACACAATGGTAGCAAGACGGAGGCGGTTAGTACATCATTCCGGTTGGATGTCCATAAATCATTTGGTGATTGGCGCCAGAAATCGTGCACTTAACTGTTTCAAATACTGTTATATATTCAATATTATTCTTTAAAGGAAGGACAGGTGATATGCTTGTCTTAACTCTAAGCTACAGTGTGGAATGTATAAAGCATGTAGCCTTACTGGGAAATCCATGGAGTTCGGTGGTAGACTATACAAGCACTGCAACATAATACAAAAAGGGAACGGTACTAAATGTCATGACCATCTAAATCAGTAGCTTTTCTACAAGGGAATTTGGATACAACACAGAACATAACAACTGTAGGTGGTTAAAAAAGCATAAAATGCTAAGCTAATATGCTTTAGCGATGGTTGGATGTTCATCCGTACAATTATATATTGGTAAATCATTGATTAATATTTCTGTCTACAAGGATATAATTTAGTAATTAATTCCAAGTTAGTTGAGTACCTACATATAAGTTAAAATTTCAGGAAAATTTTAATTCTCATGGATATTGTATTTTAGTTAGTTTTGCAACCTGGTGTTTCTATACAGTTCAACCTAGTGTTTATGCAAAGTTCAGTTCTGTTTATATCCATTCCTTCTAAAGAGTTTCGTATTCATTTGAATCATCCTTATAATATAACATCAATTTGGGGAGCCAAGTACTGCATAATGGTAAAAGAAAAAAAAAATTATTACCAGGTTCTGCCAATCAATTTATACACCCTCTATACTTCATTTGATTTAATATTGCACCAAAGTATTTTTAATTCCTAGTGATGAACACAGTACAACCACAGTGGTGATGTACCACTGCCTCTAAAAAAGGGACCGAGCATGATTTGAAAATGTATATTGGTGGGACTCGACCTTCCAAGACTACCCAAGTGTGTGCATTCAAGTTTTGTCCCCTGTTGTAGTAGTAATAATAATAATAATAATAATAATAATAGCACAAGCCATCTTACAGTCACTAAAAACAGGAATCACTAAAAACTCTCAGCGCTAATAGCTTTTCGCCTGATACTGATTGATTCTTCCTACCTATTTTGGTCACCATGTTAAACTCAATCCACCTGAACTTTTCAGAGGGGACTCCCTAGCACCTTAAGAACATTATATACCAAAAATCCACTATATTCTAGCTATTTTGATACCCTTCACAATGATTAATATTTGTCTTGGCTAACTATCTAAAACCAATCAAACACATCAGACAAGCCAAAAAAGAGTAAACGTCATTTAACATAATATATTGGCATCAAACCAAGATATTTAATTCATTCAGAAATCATTTGCATGCACAATATTACTTATATATTTTTATTTAAGAATGACATGTAAATAGTAAAGTGTAGGAAATAATTTTAATTCATTTTTATCACTTTTTAAACACAGTCTGAAACATGTTTTTTTTTGAATTTTGTTTAAAAACAATTTTAGCATCATAACCATCTTTAAAACATGATACTTACCATATGAGTCAGCATATAATAGTGAGAAGTACAATAACTCTTGCTTATTACTTAAATTACCCAACCTTTGACCTAAATATCATAAGGATAACCAATGCATAAACTTAAAGACATTAAAAATGTATAATTAAGATATGGTCTTGATAATTATCTTCTAATAATTATTTAGACTGGTTTAAGTATAAAACAGTAGCTTTCTATAGCAAATAGCTTAACGAAGGTTTTCTTTTTTTAAGAAGCAAAAAATTATATAGATCTGTCCCAACATTGCATAATATGCTAAAATCATAAAAAATTGTGGCATTAAATATGTACCAGTTAATTACTTACTAATCGGTCCACCAGCTGTTCAAACATAAAATAGCCACATCTTCTAAGTAATAATTCTTTTTCCTATTATGGCTAATTATAAAAAAAAGGGAAACCACCATCTGAATCTAATGAATCAATTTCGCACCGAAGTTCATCTCATATCGATGGTAACTCACTTTATAGTTATTAGTATAATATTTTATGCACTGCATCTAATATAAGGCCAAATATTATATTTCACCTAACTGAAAATTAAACCATTGCTACAAACAAGCACTCAAATTACCAATAATATTGGGCAACTTAATTGTAACAAATAAGCTTTCTTGCTTCATTACCTCAAGTATACAACTAATATGAACTACATACAATCGATTAAACACTAATAATAAAAACAATCAAGAATCATAATAATGAGCAGTAAAAAAAAATGATAAAGCCTATAGTACCTGTAGCACCCTTCACGATTTGGATTCCTGATTCGCGATTCCCAGTTTTGACGAATAATGATAGCAGCGAGTTGGGGAGAAGCAGGATCGACTTTGGTGCTATTTGAAAAGATGCGAGGTGAGTTGAGTATACGTGGGATTTAGACAGATGTCTGGAGGCGGCGGCGATGCGCTATCTTCGGGAGGCGGAGACGAAAGAGTTTGAGTATACGAGAAGCGGATCTGGAAAGATGCTGCTTTGAGAAGGAAAAGGGCAAGAACGTTTTTTATTTACTTCCCGCACAATGAAAATTATTTCCCGCTTCTGTTCTTGAATAGTGTTGAGAACACGACATGGGTCTCTGAAATAGCGTTTTAACTCTATAAGTTTGAGGCACTCGCGTACATCATGCGGCAACGCTGTTTAACACAGCTATCAAAAACAGATTTTGTTGTAGTGATTGTTGCCCAAGGTCTGTAATCCCCAATCTATTTTATATTCTTGCTTGGTTACATCATTACAATAACATGTTCTCCTTAGTATATCTCAATTCACATGTTTCCTAATTAACATGTCACTTACCATTTATGATTAAATATAACTTATTTTACTAGTTTTCCTCATTCTTTCTCATTTAATCATAAACTCAATTTACACTATCACTACAACTTATCGTTGTTTACTTAGCAGATTATTACGCATATCTAATTCCATCATTTCTATAAGTTATGCTTACCCTACAAGGGTGTCTTTAATTACATAACTTTATTATATTTTCCACCGGTTATGTATACTACTAGGTGTCTTTAATTACATAACCTTATTGGATTAAGTTCGTGGGTCTATATGTAAATATTACCCACCCCCATCTATTTTACTTAACCCATCCACTACCCATCCAATTTTACTTAACCCTAACTTAAGTTCATAATCATGCAATCCTTATGGATTAAATTAGGTTAAATAGTCCAATTCATTACCATGTCCAATTATGGTTATAATGGGCTAGACCTCCCACATTAGGCCTACAATGTGTGGATGCTGGATATGCCGGTCGGGTCCGGGCAATCTTATTCCACAGTTGGGTCTAACCTCGTGTCTTAGCCTAATTCGTATTTGCACACATAGACCTCTCACATTAGGTTCAACATTAGTGGCTGCTAGATATGCCGGTCGGATCCGGGCAGACTTCCACCACTAATGCAACCTAACCTCGTGTCATAAGTGCATTTACAATTCCTAATTGTAATTACTAAACATTCCATTTTTATCCAAATCTACCTATATCATTATGGGTGATTATTTCTCCTTTTCCCCATATTTAATTATATATCCAATTCATTATTCAAACTGAAGATTTTTACGCCCCTTTTCAGTTCACCTTTTAATTATGCACCATATGCTCTTTTTCCTAAGTTATAAGTTAAGACATATATATACATATATATATATATATATATGTGTGTGTGTGTGTGTGTGTGTGTGTGTGTGTGTTACGCACAAACCCAAATCTACATATTTTTCAATTTATGTCCCTAGTTCATATTCACATATTTCACCACAAGTTGTGCCCACGTTCATATTAACATATATTCCAATTTACGCCCAAATCATACTTTGCATAATTTATGCCAAATCACATTTTCCAATGTTCGCCTAAATTTATATTCATGTTATACAACACGATATATGTCCCCAAATCCATATTTGTATATTTCCACATTTTATACCCAAATTTATATTCATATTTTTCCAATATCAATGATGCCCCAAATTATGTCTTTCCCCATTTCGCATGTTTGCATTTTTCGGTGTTAGTCCTAGGCTCGAAGGTAGCCTGGCTATATAAAAATAAAAAGTGAAAAAGGGGGAGAGAAGAGAATCAAGAATAGGCATAATAACGAATCCATAATAAACTGATAGAAATAGGCATAAACTGAATAGGCATATTATGACAAGATTTAACATGGTGGCGATATGAACATATAAAAGAAGATTTGATAATTATGTCATAATAGAACAGATTAGGCACCGATTCAAGATCCATTTTTTATATACATATCAAGATTACTATTTAAATATTCAGATCTAAAAATAACATGAACTCACAGAGAATAGATCTAAGGAAATGGATCCGAATTATTGCGAAGAACATGTTGAAAAAGTTGTTGTATCCATCGCTGAATTTGTTGTAGCAATCTTCGAATATGTATAATCTTCTTTGAATTGATTTAGAAGAAGAAAGGCCATTTTAATTTTCGTTGCAGCAGAGCTTCGCCGTCAGCATTACTTTTAGATGAATAAAACCTAGGTCTAGGGTCCTTTATATAGCCTAGGGTTCAATGAATCTTGCTCAGAAAGGTGTCCAGATACAAAACAAAGTATTTCGCCCAGATGTGCGAGGGGTGGGTCGACCCCCCTTTGAGTGGGTCGACCTATGGGTTGACCCCCTTTGGGTAGGTCGACCTATGGGTCGACCCCCCTTTGAGTGGGTAGACCCACATGGGCGGGAAATCTGCCGTCTTCCCAAATCTCGAATTTTGAACCGAATTCCGAATTTTTGGACCCATTTTTGAATCTTTGAACCTAATATATATATATATATATATTGTAATAACCCGCAAAATTCTGAGCCAGTTTAAAATTTTTATTTTGGCAATTTTAGCGAATTTTGAATATTTAAAATGAATTATTTTAAATAATATCGACGAGAAATTTATTTTGAATATAATTAGAACGTATATATTATATACGTCGTCGTTAGAATATATATAATAATTATATATAATTATAAATAGAATTGAAAATGGCGCGGTAGTTCGATAATTCGATTTCAAACTTCAATCGAACGTACCGGGTGCAAAACAATCCGGATTTTAGCGAAACCAAAAATATTAGAATCTATTCGTAAATATCTTTCCAATGAATTTGAAAAATTGAAATTTCATAGCGGGAATCAAAAGTTATGCCCAGTTGAAAATTCAGAATAGTCGCTGTGTAAATTATACATGGCCAAAAAGTCGAATTTTGCATACGGATAAATTTGGACTCGAAACCACTTCCATTGAGTTCAAAATGCCGTTTAGAACTTCGAAAAGTATAAGGTTCGATATATTCCGATATCCGGAATAGTGGCAATTGGCAGGAGCTTTTCGGTTAACAAAACATAGCCCTTAAAAAGTGAAATTTTGCATACGAGCTCAGAATTCGACGAGATAAATTTTAATGGATTCACAATGACAAATCATTGTTGAGTTCCAAATGGCGCGTCGAACGGAGTTAATATGTGGCTGTGCGAGCTGAAACAGTTCCGGGTAAAGCGAGTAGTCATTTTACAAAGGAGCATTATGGATACGACCTCAGAATTCGATTTCGTTTTTTTTATGGATTCGTATCGTCTAATAATGGTTAAATCCAAGAGGGCTTGATTTTTTGAGTAAGCATGTGAGCGTGCGAGAAGAAAAGGTGCGCCAAAATCGCATTTTTAGAGCTTATCTGAGCATTTTTGTGATTTTTTTTGAATGGTCAAACGAACTCGGAATTCGACGAAACTTGTTTCGTTGGACTCATCTTCACGTCTACTATCTCGTGTCCGAAATCCGCGGCCATCGGAGATCGCTAGCGTTCAGGCGATACGCGAGAAACTAGCATATAATCACTTTTCCTCCTTTTCTATTTCATAAATTCACTTTTCCTCCTTCCTCCACAAAAACTCAAAAATGGCCTCCTCCTCCACCATGCCGCTGCCCCCTCCTCCACCGCCCACCACCGGCCTCCGGCGAGTCGCCGCACCCCCTCCTCCTCCTCCCCTCCTCCTCCTCTTCCTCCTCCTCTCTCTCTCCTCCTCTTTCTCTCTTCAAATGCAAAGCCCTAAGCCACCACCACCACGGGCCCCACCACAGCCGCCGCCACCCACCAGCGAGCTCCCCACGCCCAATCAGTTCCGGCGCCCCCTTCCCCCTCCTCAATTCCGGCCGTGGGCCCCCCGGTCACCAAAAACCCATTTTACACTAATGCCCGTTTTGCAAATAAGTCCCTGACCGTATTTCGCCAATAACTCCCAAACGGTGCACTTTTGGCCAAAGTCCATGTAGATCAAAGTTGTAGAGCACGAAATTCTCTTCGATTTGGCTATATGGAAGTCGTGTTTTGGAGTTCGGAGCTGCTCGGAAAACGCGTTCGAAGTCTGCTGTTCAAAAGCGGTAAAATTCGTGTACTTTCGCGAATTCTGACGAATTGGAGCATTTTCGACAAAAAGACCCTTAGGCAAAAATTGTCCGGAATGGCGCGTTTAAGCTAGGCAAAAGATGGTGTGAAGATTGAAGCTCGTTTGCAAAGTCTAGGACCTGAACAGCGAATCCGGGCGTTAGAAAAAAAGTGAGTTTTCTCCATTTTAAAGCTTCTACAGTTTTTGACATATGAAGTAAATAAAAATATGATCTTTATATTATAGAGAGGATAAAAATCCGATTTTTAACTTATTGAAGATATAAAGATAAGATTTTTATATAAGGTGGATAAAAAAAAATATGATTTTTATACATGTAGTGGCTACGGGCAACGAAAGTGACAAAAGGCGAGAACGACAAGATTTTCTACATAAGAAAAGTCGAGATGATTGGATTAGCTAGTTGGTGAGAACTTCTCACTCAAAATTTCTTTTTCTAGTTATATACATATACTAGGATGCAGACGGTGTTTAGTAGCACCCGACACAATCGTCCACAGACTATGGACTTGTTTGTTTAGTTGTGTAGTTGGTTGGATTATTTGGTTTAAATTGAATTGTTTGGTGAAATGAATGGATTGATTGATGTGTGAATGGCGTGGGCCTTCACTAGACCGGGGATAAGGCTAGGCCTTGTCCCGTTTCTAGTATCGTGCCGTTATGCCGCCGAAATTTTCTAAAATAAGTTAGAAAAAAAATATCATTTTATTTAAAGGATGAACTGAATAGAAATTCATATGTTGAAATAAAATATTTTATCGTTAAAAATATAATTTTTAACGGAAAGTGAATAAAATAAAATATTCATTTACAAACCGGACGGTTTGTTTATGTACACTGATTTGACTGACATTGATTGGGACGATAAATTTTACACATCGCCCAACTGCACAAATAAAATCTGTGTTTGATTGTTTGAAACCCCACACGGGTGTTGGGATGAAATTTGAAGTTCACTCATCCTGATTGATTACATATGTCGATCGATTGATTGACAGGCTGTTTTAAGCGTTATATATCTATATTTGATGCTTATACAGTGTAGTGCACTTTGGTTGATGGTTGATTATTTTTCAATGCTATTATATGCGTGTGATGTATGAAAATCCATATAATTAATATTATATGGTGATTGATTGGGCCTCATTCCAATTTAGAAAACAAAGAATATTATAAAATAAAGGTTCATGTGTTGACTGTACTCATCCGTTGAGATTAGTCATGTGTTGAACGAAATATTTTTATAATAAAATTTACATCTTTATCAATATAAAATAAAGGTTCATGTGTTGACTGTACTCATCCGTTGAGATTAGTCATGTGTTGAACGAAATATTTGAAATAGAAATATTTTGATGAAAAGAAATATTTGAAATAGAATATTTGAAAATAGAATTATAAGAAGCCGTGTTGATTAGATTGACGCCATTTTAACGTGAACGATATTTATATCGATTTTATTCATTTTAAAATGAATATTGAAAAGTGATTTCGAAATCGAATATTTTGAAATAAATTTGATTTGAATTGAATATATAATAAATTTGATTTGAATTGAATATATAATAAATTTGATTTGAATTGAATATATAACGAATTTGATTTGAATTGAATATATAACGAATTTGATTTGAATTGAATATATAACGAATTTGATTTCAATTGAATATATAATGAATTTGATTCAAATAGAAAACGGAAATGAATTGAATATAAAATGATTTCGAAATGAATGGAATATAAAACGATTTCGAAATGAATTGAATATAAAACGATTTCGAATTAAATTGAATAGAAAACAAATTGAATTCAAATGGAATAGAAAACGAATTTGATTTAAATTGATTAGAAAACGAATTTGATTTAAGTCGAATAGAAAACCAATTTGAATGGTAATCGACGAAATATAATATATATATATATATATATTATATATAATGGCCTGAATAGAACGCGCCGCGCCGCGTTAGTTCGTGAATTTCGACCATTTACTTCAAACGGACATTACGGGAGATCCGACCGTCGGATTCTCCTAAAACCGGAACCGTTGGGTTCGTATCGAAAATAGCTTTCTAACGAATATTAGAAATTCAAAATCTAACGGTTGGATTTGGAGATACGTCCAAATCAAATTTGGAAAAGGTAGTTGTAAGTGCAGTTCGATGGCCGTTGATGGAAATTGACTGTACGGGCCTTGAAAAAATTATTAAAAATAGTAATAATTGGTGTAAAATCATGAGAAATGATTTGGGAAAAATTGGGATGAAAAACTCCGTATTTGAAAAGATAAAAATAGATTTCTATCGAAATGAACTAGTTAGAACTAAATTTAAAACCCGATTTGTTTTTAAATAAATAAATTAGATTTAAAAAGGGGTTTTAAATAATCGGAATTCCTAATATATTTGATTTATATTGCACTAGAATTGATTTGTGGGTTCATCGTGAACTGTGTTTTAAATAACACTAGTTCTTAACCCGATAATAAATAGATTGTGATTTGGGTTTGTCGTGAACTGTGTTTTAAATAACACCTAGTTCTTTAACCCAGTAAAAGGAGTTTTAATGAATCTGTAATTAGATTGAAATGTGAATTGATAATCTAAATTATCAAATTTAGAAAATGAGCGAGAATGGAGTATCACCAGTTTTGCTCCAAAGCGATAGTTAAATCTTTAATTAGATTTGAACGTGGAATGGTAATTAATTTTACTGACAACACTGTGGTGTTAAATATGGAGTATCACCAGTTTTGCTTCATGGGATGAATAGGTTGGGATTGGGAAATAAAATAAATAATTACTTCGGTGTGGTTCGCTAATCTCGACTAGTTTAGAAAACCATAATTTGGTTTGAAACGACATCCAAAGGAAGATTAAAGGATAAATTTTAAAGAATTTATCTTGGATAAAATTAATGGGAACTTTTCCCAAAAGATGTGGATATTTAAATAACAGAATATTCAGAATTGGAATGAGGCGTATGTTGTGTTTGTGTAACATTCGTTTTTAATATACGCGGGTTGTTCGGAAAGGCCGGGTTTATACCCATTCTGAATAACCGATTCGACGATAAGTCGAAGATGAAGACGGTGGTTGAAGACCGGAAGTCTTCACATCGTTTGGATAATTACTGACGATCTTGATTGGGCTGTACACCCAAGAGGATGGAAATAGTTGGTGGTCGTCCAGACGTACCTGGAGATGGATGGATATGCGAGGAAAGTGCCTCCGGTTTCGTTCAGACCCAGAACGGACTTGTAAATGGATTGTGTGTCTGACATTGGATTTTATTCTGTGTTGATTGATTTCTGTTAAATATATATCTATTTGGCGGCGGAGAATTTATTCTCTTGCTTAACGCCCTTCTCTGAGACATACGAGCTTAGAGGTTATATATCGATGGACATCAGTCGCATGGCATGAATTGCCTGTGTGGCACGCTAAGATGCAATGATCAAGGCTTTTGTTGAAAAGCAGAGTCTTGTGGTTGATGATCAAAGAACAGCCTTTGTGGCGTAGCTTTGTGTATAGCGTGGATTCGCGAGCCTCACACCTCGGTATGAGTTAAAAACGGGATACGGACCGCTGGGAGAGCACGACGTTTCTTTCTAGCTCTGGTGGTGTCAGTGACTTACCAGCCCTGACATATATATACTTTTCACCTTCGTGGTTGTTGGACTGAGGCGCCTCGATTATAGGTCTGTAAGGACCGGGAAACGTGTGTTCAGGCATAATTAATCCTCTAACGTAAGTGAGGACCGGCCCAGCCGCATCCAGGGTTGCCCGGAGTGCGTAACCCTGAGGCATTTGCTAGAGTGTCTCGAACGCGGAGAGGAGCTTGCCCCTTGCCTCGACTCATGACGGAATCCAATTTCCAATACGTGTATTTCGGTTTTATTTGTAGAGCCTAGTATGGCGACATAGTGGGATGGGGCACTCATGCCGTCTATGATTTATATTTATGATTGAAATTGTTTTGACACTATACACTTATTATAGTATCAAATGATTTGTTTTAAACGTATCAAGCATGTTTGGCTGTTATAAGGTAAAACCCTATCCTCCGGCTTGCATTGCATTGTGTGATGGGACCGGGGTCTTATAACAGCTTCATTTTTCGAAAAAGCATTGCGTTGTTTATTCTATGTACTGGTATTTTAGGGAGGAAACCCGTTCCGTGTTATACGGCGTGGTCCCTTGAATTACTATCTTTAAAAATAAAGTTTTAATAACTGTTTTAGTTCTCACACCAGTCACATGACTGACCTGGAGTTTATTGTTTTAACCTAAACTCTGGGTGCCCCTATTTTCCACACGGGCAGCTAGTAGTTTTGGTTTTGCAGATTTATATTCACAGGACCCTGGTTTACAGCTGGAATGATATCCGAAAAGCTCTGTATCCGTATATCGCCTTCAGTTGTGCTTTGTATTATTTTCTGCTGCTATGTAATTTATTGTAATCTCTGATATTTATCGAATGTAATTTATTCATTTATACTCTGTATATTCTTGTATCTGATGGAATTGTTGTAATAACAATGAAATGTTTTTCCGTCTGCGTTCTGTTGTGTGTTGTTCTCAAAGTATCCGCTCTTTCCTTCACGGGGAAGTAACGGGTCCTTACAGTTGTATCAGAGCTTTGGTTTACAGAGCTCGAGAACAAGACACATTAGAACCATACGAAAGAATTCATCAGATATTGGATTAGTAATATCCAATTAGAATGACTCGTTAGAGATAGGATCAGCGGTATCCTCAAACGAGTGTGAAGAGTATATTTTTCAAATGAAAACAATTTTGTTTTGAAAATTTAAACCATTTTAAACGTATTTGATTATTTATTTATTTTGAATATGGACAATCCAATATATAAAGGTTTTGTATATACGCGTCATGAACGTATATTCGAAGTTTTAATATACTGGATAGACATAGGGTTACACTCTAGTCGCCCGGAGATGATATTGATGATAGCGATCGCATCATCAATATTTGTGTTCGTGTTTCGAAGGTGTGATTTTCTATATATTTCCATTAGACTGGTGTGAGAACCAAAACTTATATAGTTAGAACACATTGTTGTGAATTGGCATCAAAAACATGATTTTCGGTATATATATCAAATTTATGAATTTGAAACTCTAATCCACTAATTGATTGATGATTGTGTTGTTTGATTATTGTCGCCTAATTGAATTTTGAACCATTATGCCTAATTGCATCAAATATTGAATTATATTGAAAATTGGTCGCATTTGCTTGCATATATATGTACTTACATTGAACAGGTCATAGCAAGGAGGCTAGAGCAGAGAATAAAATTTGTTTGCCCGACAAATAGGTACATGTTTACTACATAGTTTACTGTTTTGTTTGGGTGATGATGATTTTATGAGCCTATTGGCTAGCCGCTTGGCTTTTTCTTTTTCTTTTTGAGATCTGAAGGCCTTTATGGCAATTTCGGGATTTTCCCGTGGCTCCCGGTGCAGGGGAGGTTATGGCGAAATTTTTCGAAAATTTAGGGTGTTAGCCAAATTTTTGAAAATTTGAAAATTCTCAGAAATTGAAAAGTTAGAGAATGGAAGCCAGATCAAACGTAGAGCTGATTAATCAAACAACTTTCGACTTTGTTCCTTTTCGGGGACGAAAAGTTTTAAGTGGGGGAGATTGTAATAACCCGCAAAATTCTGAGCCAGTTTAAAATTTTTATTTTGGCAATTTTAGCGAATTTTGAATATTTAAAATGAATTATTTTAAATAATATCGACGAGAAATTTATTTTGAATATAATTAGAACGTATATATTATATACGTCGTCGTTAGAATATATATAATAATTATATATAATTATAAATAGAATTGAAAATGGCGCGGTAGTTCGATAATTCGATTTCAAACTTCAATCGAACGTACCGGGTGCAAAACAATCCGGATTTTAGCGAAACCAAAAATATTAGAATCTATTCGAAAATATCTTTCCAACGAATCTGAAAAATCGAAATTTCATAGCGGGAATCAAAAGTTATGCCCAGTTGAAAATTCAGAATAGTCGCTGTGTAAATTATACATGGCCAAAAAGTCAAATTTTGCATATGGATAAATTTGGACTCGAAACCACTTCCATTGAGTTCAAAATGCCGTTTAGAACTCCGAAAAGTATAAGCTTCGATATATTCTGATATCCGAAATAGTGGCAATTGGCAGGAGCTTTTCGGTTAACAAAACATAGCCCTTAAAAAGTGAAATTTTGCATACGAGCTCAGAATTCGACGAGATAAATTTTTATGGATTCACAATGACAAATCATTGTTGAGTTCCAAATGGCGCGTCGAACGGAGTTAATATGTGGCCGTGCGAGCTGAAACAGTTCCGGGTAAAGCGAGCAGTCATTTTACAAGGGAACATTATGGATACGGCCTCAGAATTCGATTTCGTTTTTTTTTATGGATTCGTATCGTCTAATAATGGTTAAATCCAAGAGGGCTTGATTTTTTGAGTTAGCATGTGAGCGTGCGAGAAGAAAAGGTGCGCCAAAATCGCATTTTTAGAGCTTATCTGAGCATTTTTGTGATTTTTTTGAATGGTCAAACGAACTCGGAATTCGACGAAACTTGTTTCGTTGGACTCATCTTCACGTCTACTATCTCGTGTCCGAAATCCGCGGCCATCGGAGATCGCTAGCGTTCAGGCGATACGCGAGAAACTAGCATATAATCACTTTTCCTCCTTTTCTATTTCATAAATTCACTTTTCCTCCTTCCTCCACAAAAACTCAAAAATGTCCTCCTCCTCCACCATGCCGCTGCCCCCTCCTCCACCGCCCACCACCGGCCTCCGGCGAGCCGCCGCACCCCCTCCTCCTCCTCCCCTCCTCCTCCTCTTCCTCCTCTCTCTCTCCTCCTCTTTCTCTCTTCAAATGCAAAGTCCTAAGCCACCACCACCACGGGCCCCACCACCACCGCCGCCACCCACCAGCGAGCTCCCCACGCCCAATCAGGTCCGGCGCCCCCTTCCCCCTCCTCAATTCCGGCCGTGGGCCCCCCGGTCACCAAAAACCCATTTTACACTAATGCCCGTTTTACAAATAAGTCCCTGACCGTATTTCGCCAATAACTCCCAAACGGTGCGCTTTTGGCCAAAGTCCCTCTAGGTCAAAGTTGTAGAGCACGAAATTCTCTTCGATTTGGCTATATGGAAGTCGTGTTTTGGAGTTCGGAGCTGCTCGGAAAACGCGTACGAAGTCTGCTGTTCAAAAGCGGTAAAATTCGTGTACTTTCGCGAATTCTGGCGAATTGGAGCATTTTCGACAAAAAGACTCTTAGACGAAAATTGTCCGGAATGGCGCGTTTAAGCTAGGCAAAAGATGGTGTGAAGATTGAAGCTCGTTTGCAAAGTCTAGGACCCGAACAACGAATCCGGGCGTTAGAAAAAAAGTGAGTTTTCTCCATTTTAAAGCTTCTACAGTTTTTGACATATGAAGTAAATAAAAATATGATCTTTATATTATAGAGAGGATAAAAATCCGATTTTTAACTTATTGAAGATATAAAGATAAGATTTTTATATAAGGTGGATAAAAAAAATATGATTTTTATACATGTAGTGGCTACGGGCAACGAAAGTGACAAAAGGCGAGAACGACAAGATTTTCTACATAAGAAGAGTCGAGATGATTGGATTAGCTAGTTGGTGAGAACTTCTCACTCAAAATTTCTTTTTCTAGTTATATACATATACTAGGATGCAGACGGTGTTTAGTAGCACCCGACACAATCGTCCACAGACCATGGACTTGTTTGTTTGGTTGTGTAGTTGGTTGGATTATTTGGTTTAAATTGAATTGTTTGGTGAAATGAATGGATTGATTGATGTGTGAATGGCGTGGGCCTTCACTAGACCGGGGATAAGGCTAGGCCTTGTCCCGTTTCTAGTATCGTGCCGTTATGCCGCCGAAATTTTCTAAAATAAGTTAGAAAAAAAATATCATTTTATTTAAAGGATGAACTGAATAGAAATTCATATGTTGAAATAAAATATTTTATCGTTAAAAATATAATTTTTAACGGGAAGTGAATAAAATAAATTATTCATTTACAAACCGGACGGTTTGTTTATGTACACTGATTTGACTGACATTGATTGGGACGATAAATTTTACACATCGCCCAACTGCACAAATAAAATCTGTGTTTGATTGTTTGATACCCCACACGGGTGTTGGGATGAAATTTGAAGTTCACTCATCCTGATTGATTACATATGTCGATCGATTGATTGATAGGCTGTTATAAGCGTTATATATCTATATTTGATGCTTATACAGTGTAGTGCACTTTGGTTGATGGTTGATTATTTTTCAATGCTATTATATGCGTGTGATGTATGAAAATCCATATAATTAATATTATATGGTGATTGATTGGGCCTCATTCCAATTTAGAAAACAAAGAATATTATAAAATAAAGGTTCATGTGTTGACTGTACTCATCCGTTGAGATTAGTCATGTGTTGAACGAAATATTTTTATAACAAAATTTACATCTTTATCAATATAAAATAAAGGTTCATGTGTTGACTGTACTCATCCGTTGAGATTAGTCATGTGTTGAACGAAATATTTGAAATAGAAATATTTTGATGAAAAGAAATATTTGAAATAGAATATTTGAATATAGAATTATAAGAAGCCGTGTTGATTAGATTGACGCCATTTTGACGTGAACGATATTTATATCGATTTTATTCATTTTAAAATGAATATTGAAAAGTGATTTCAAAATCGAATATTTTGAAATAAATTTGATTTGAATTGAATATATAATAAATTTGATTTGAATTGAATATATAATAAATTTGATTTGAATTGAATATATAACGAATTTGATTTGAATTGAATATATAACGAATTTGATTTGAATTGAATATATAACGAATTTGATTTCAATTGAATATATAATGAATTTGATTCAAATAGAAAACGGAAATGAATTGAATATAAAATGATTTCGAAATGAATGGAATATAAAACGATTTCGAAATGAATTGAATATAAAACGATTTCGAATTAAACTGAATAGAAAACAAATTGAATTCAAATGGAATAGAAAACGAATTTGATTTAAATTGATTAGAAAACGAATTTGATTTAAGTCGAATAGAAAACCAATTTGAATGGTAATCGACGAAATATATAATATATATATATATTATATATATAATGGCCTGAATAGAACGCGCCGCGCCGCGGCAGTTCGTGACTTTCGACCATTTACTTCAAACGGACATTACGGGAGATCCGACCGTCGGATTCTCCTAAAACCAGAACCGTTGGGTTCGTATCGAAAAGTGCTTTCTAACGAATATTAGAAATTCAAAATCTAACGGTTGGATTTGGAGATACGTCCAAATCAAATTTGGAAAAGGTCGTTGTAAGTGCAGTTCGATGGCCGTTGATGGAAATTGACTGTACGGGCCTTGATAAAATTATTAAAAATAGTAATAATTTGTGTAGAATCATAAGAAATGATTTGGGAAAAATTGGGATGAAAAACTCCATATTTGAAAAGATAAAAATAGATTTCTATCGAAATGAACTAGTTAGAACTAAATTTAAAACCCGATTTGTTTTTAAATAAATAAATTAGATTTAAAAAGGGGTTTTAAATAATCGGAATTCCTAATATATTTGGTTTATATTGAACTAGAATTGATTTGTGGGTTCATCGTGAACTGTGTTTTAAATAACACTAGTTCTTTAACCCGATAATAAATAGATTGTGATTTGGGTTTGTCGTGAACTGTGTTTTAAATAACACCTAGTTCTTTAACCCAGTAAAAGGAGTTTTAATGAATCTGTAATTAGATTGAAATGTGAATTGATAATCTAAATTATCAAATTTAGAAAATGAGCGAGAATGGAGTATCACCAGTTTTGCTCCAAAGCGATAGTTAAATATTTAATTAGATTTGAACGTGGAATGGTAATTAATTTTACTGACAACACTGTGGTGTTAGATATGGAGTATCACCAGTTTTGCTTCATGGGATGAATAGGTTGGGATTGGGAAATAAAATAAATAATTACTTCGGTGTGGTTCGCTAATCTCGACTAGTTTAGAAAACCATAATTTGGTTTGAAACGACATCCAAAGGAAGATTAAAGGACAAATTTTAAAGAATTTATCTTGGATAAAATTAATGGGAACTTTTCCCAAAAGATGTGGATATTTAAATAACAGAATATTCAGAATTGGAATGAGGCGTATGTTGTGTTTGTGTAACATTCGTTTTTAATATACGCGGGTTGTTCGGAAAGGCCGGGTTTATACCCATTCTGAATAACCGATTCGACGATAAGTCGAAGATGAAGACGGTGGTTGAAGACCGGAAGTCTTCACATCGTTTGGATAATTACTGACGATCTTGATTGGGCTGTACACCCAAGAGGATGGAAATAGTTGGTGGTCGTCCAGACGTACCTGGAGATGGATGGATATGCGAGGAAAGTGCCTCCGGTTTCGTTCAGACCCAGAACGGACTTGTAAATGGATTGTGTGTCTGACATTGGATTTTATTCTGCGTTGATTGATTTCTGTTAAATATATATCTGTTTGGCGGCGGAGAATTTATTCTCTTGCTTAACGCCCTTCTCTGAGACATACGAGCTTAGAGGTTATATATCGATGGACATCAGTCGCATGGCATGAATTGCCTGTGTGGCACGCTAAGATGCAATGATCAAGGCTTTTGTTGAAAAGCAGAGTCTTGTGGTTGATGATCAAAGCACAGCCTTTGTGGCGTAGCTTTGTGTATAGCGTGGATTCGCGAGCCTCACACCTCGGTATGAGTTAAAAACTGGATACAGACCGCTGGGAGAGCACGACGTTTCTTTCTAGCTTTGGTGGTGTCAGTGACTTACCAACCCTGACATATATATACTTTTCACCTTCGTGGTTGTTGGAATGAGGCGCCTCGATTATAGGTCTGTAAGGACCGGGAAACGTGTGTTCAGGCATAATTAATCCTCTAACGTAAGTGAGGACCGTCCCAGCCGCATCCAGGGTTGCCCAGAGTGCGTAACCCTGAGGCATTTGCTAGAGTGTCTCGAACGCGGAGAGGAGCTTGCCCCTTGCCTCGACTCATGACGGAATCCAATTTCCAATACGTGTATTTCGGTTTTATTTGTAGAGCCTAGTATGGCGACATAGTGGGATGGGGCACTCATGCCGTCTATGATTTATATTTATGATTGAAATTGTTTTGACACTATACACTTATTATAGTATCAAATGATTTGTTTTAAACGTATCAAGCATGTTTGGCTGTTATAAGGTAAAACCCTATCCTCCGGCTTGCGTTGCATTGTGTGATGGGACCTGGGTCTTATAACAGCTTCATTTTTCGAAAAAGCATTGTGTTGTTTATTCTATGTACTGGTATTTTTGGGAGGAAACCCGTTCCGTGTTATATGGCGTGGTCCCTTGAATTACTATCTTTAAAAATAAAGTTTTAATAACTGTTTTAGTTCTCACACCAGTCACATGACTGACCTGGAGTTTATTGTTTTAACCTAAACTCTGGGTGCCCCTATTTTCCACACGGACAGCTAGTAGTTTTGGTTTTGCAGATTTATATTCACAGGACCCTGGTTTACATCTGGAATGATATCCGGAAAGCTCTGTATCTGTATATCACCTTCAGTTGTGCTTTGTATTATTTTCCGCTGCTATGTAATTTATTGTAACCTCTGATATTTATCGAATGTAATTTATTCATTTATACTCTGTATATTCTTGTATCTGATGGAATTGTTGTAATAACAATGAAATGTTTTTCCGTCTGCGTTCTGTTGTGTGTTGTTCTCAAAGTATCTGCTCTTTCCTTCACGGGGAAGTAACGGGTCCTTACATATATTCTCCCTATGCGTATACAAACTTCAAACCTTAATAACTTCTTCATACGGTGTCCGATTTACACAAACCAGGTGTTTATTTTGACCAGAATTTAGAGGCGGATACAATGGCGTTGTCCGTTTTACTTAGTTCTGAATATTAAATTAAGTTTTCCTTAATTAATTTTAACAGTGTATTTCACACTAATTATTCTTTAATTCATCATCTTTAGTGTCATTAAAATTTCGGGGTGTTACAGTTATATTACATATATTTATATATATTCATATGTATATATATATGATATACACTAATAAACATTTCACGAATAGCCATATTCTTCTCACAGAAACCAATTCAAATCATTCATTTTTCAACTGCCATTTAGAAGAATATTTGATTGAACTATTGCCAAGGAAAAGCCAATCAATCTGCCACATGTCACTAATCAGGAGAGGAAATCTGCGTGGAATATCTTAAGTCTATCTTCATATTTGTAAATATATTATTTCATGGGATTCGTTCTTGGCCCAAATTATTCTGATAGAGAGGAGTCTACATCCCTATAAATACATATGATGTCCCATTGTAAAGTCATCCATTATTCTGTACTTCTTTCCTCCATTAATAAATTTCTCTTTTATTTTTCTGCATTCTTTTATTTTCATGGCAATTTGTGTTATCTAGTCAATAAGATTTGCTAGAACACAACTGCTATTGCAACTAGTATTTTCATTAGTGATTGACTGTCTGATTAGATTCAGCGGTAATCCTAATTTTCTGTTTGCTTATTTCCTTTCTGCTATTTTTTGCTTCAGTACTCTGTTTCATTGTTAATCCTTGAATTAGTTATAGATTCGATTAGATTCAAATCTGTAATTAATTCAATTGCAATTTTTCTTGTTTCTATTGATAATTACAATTTAGTTATCGGTTCGATTAGATTTGTTCTGAACTAAATCGTGGTTTTAACTTTAACCGATCACCAAGCTTTGTCTAACTCGCCTAAGAAATATATAAATAATAAAATTTAATATTCCTCCCTGTGTTCGACCTGCATATTACGCGATCTGTGCGCTTGCAGTTATTATATTAAAATTCGTGCTTTTCTAAATACTAGAAAGCTTCGATCAACACCACTTACAACACTTAAAAGCTAACGGACAAACTAATGGATGGTAAAGCTTCAGGCAAATTTGATGATGGATTAACTAAAGCGTGATGATTTATTGGTGGCCACACTTCCTAAAGGGAATTCTTGGTAGCACGCTAAAGTGGATTAGGGTTAGGAATTTATTACATGTATAAATACCCCCTTATGTTTATGTAGCCTCCTCTCACTCTTTTCTCCATTCTCTTTTAGTATAGTTTAGGAGATTAGCTTTTTCTCTCTTTTATTTTCATGGCTAATTAGCCATTTTCTTTATGTAATTTTTTTAGTGTAATTTCAATATTGTGCTCTTTTCTTTTGTTGTCCATTTGCTTTCATGTCCTTAGTGCAGATTTATTTTTATGCAAGTAGAATAGATTTTTATCTTTATTTGCTTTTTTTTGTTCTCTTTTATAATGAAATCTCTTTATGTTATCGTTGAATCCATTATGAGTAGTTAAACCCCTTCAATTTAGGGGTAGTGAAGCTCTCATGATTCACGAATAATTAACATAAGAATTTTATGTTTCTAACTCTCCTATTTGGGTTTAATCTAAAATTGGATATAGATAAAGTAAAGATTTATATGGTGAAAATTGATAGCACATGTTGGTTGATTATTCCCAAATGTGTTATACTCATATCATTAATAGAATCATACTTTATCACCATCTAATTAATTTTAGAAAAAGTAGTGACTTTAAAAGTGAAAGTATCCTTGATGTTCTATGTAGTTAGTGAACATACAGAACATACTCGTAATGTTTCATTTTTATTAGAATTATTGTTTTCTATGTGATAATTAGGGCTATAAGTTTGTACTGAAAATTGATGATTTATGTAGCTTGAATTTTCTAGCATATAAATCATGCTTGTATGAATACAACACTTAATGTGTTAGTTATTAAAGAGAGTTAGAACCATTTTTTATGTTAATTAGGTTGATGCTGATAGTGAATCTACTCCTAAATTGTCTCTTAGTCTCATATTTGTATTCATTTTAACATTGTTAGTTTTCTTTTAGTTTTTAGTTAACAATTTCACTCGCTTTCGGTTTAATTTGATTGAGTAAGATTAGAATAAATTCTTTCACTGCGGATCAACCCGTATTCGCCACGTACTATGATTGTACGCCATGCACTTACAGTTATTATTACGAAATTTTGTCAACGGTTTTCTAATTCCATAGAAACGTCGTTTGCAAACAAGTTTTTGGCGCCGTTGCCGGGGAAAGTTTTAATTTTGATTTTATTCTTTGAGTTAATTTTCTTATTTGTTGTTCTTGTTAAAAAAAGATTTTTTTTTTTTTTTGCGTGTAGCTTTTGTGTGTATTGTTCATTTCTATTTTGTGTGATCTTGTGTGACTTTGCCTCATCTTGCATATAAAAAAAATCAATATATATATACACACACAAGCTTGCCTTTTGTTCAATTTCCTTCCTGTTTTCACAACAATTTCCTTTACTTCTTTCCTTTTCTCTTTCTCTCACTTATTTCTTTCCTTCCCTTTCCTTACTCATTACTTGCCATTTCTTTTCTAATTTATTTCTCAATCTTCTCTCCAATTGTTTTCATTTATTTCTTTCTTTTTTTAAGGATCTCCTTCTAATTTCTTTCTTTTCTTCTTTTACAGTTCTTACAAATTAGAAAACAATTCTTTTTTTATTTCTTTCTTTTTTTTTCAATCCTTTACATTCCTTCCTTCTATTTACAATTTATCTTTGAAAAAAAATCTTTTGCAATTCTTTCCTTTTTCTGCCTTGCTTTCTTTTCCATGTCTCTTCTACGAGATCTTCACGCCAACACCACAAACATTCAATTTCTTTTTCTTTTACATTTAATTTCTTTCCTTTGTACAATTTCTTTCAAAAAAAAATCTTACCAAATTCTCTTTCATTTCTTCTTTCCTGATTTCCATACAGTTTCTTTTTTTTAATCCATTTATTTCTTTTCATAATTCTACAAACTCTTCCTTCTTTTACAGATCTTAAAAATTTTTTTTGCCATACTTCCTTTGATTTCTCTCCTATTTTTTTCCACCTTATTTTCAGTACATAGTTATCCCTTCTCCTTTTACAATTCTTACTAATAAAAATAAAAACTTGTTTTTTTAACAATTCCTTTCCTTTCTTTTCTTTATTCTCTTTCCAATCTTTTCTACATTTGTTTCCAATTTTTTCTACCTACCTCACAAACCCCCTGCTACTACAATCATCTCTGTAACAACCCGGAAATGCGAGCCAATTTAAAATTTTTATTTTGGCAATTTTAGCGAATTTTCTATATTTAAAATAGATAATTTTAAATAATATCGACGAGAAATTTATTTTGAATATAATTTGACGTATATTTATACACGTCGTCGTTAGAATATAAATAATTATATATAATTATATAAGGAATTGAAAATGGCGCGGTAGTTCGATAATTCGATTTCAAACTTCAATTGAATGTACTGGGTGCAAAACAATCCGGATTTTAGTGAAACCAAAAAAAATACGATCTAATTGGGAATATCTTTCCAACGAACCCGAAAAATTGAGATTTCATAGCGGGAATCAAAAGATACATCCAGTTGAAAATTCTGAATAGTCGCTATTGAATTTAGGCCCTTAAAAATAGCTATTTTGCAAACGACCTCGGATTTCGACGAAACCACTTTTGTTGGATCCGCGATGTCAAATTATTGTTAGATTCCAAATTTCATAATTTTTCGAATCAATATGTGAGCGTGGCAAAGGAAAACGTCTTTGACCAGTTTTAGTTGATTTTAATCGACTGGAAAATGGCCATTTTTCAAACGGTCTCGGAATTCGACGAAACTAGTTTTGTTAGAACCGTATCGTCAATACGAAGCTAGAAAATATTTTTCTGGAATTTTTCGAGTTAGTATGTGACCCCGGTAGATCGAAATGCGCGTTCAAATTTAATATATAGAGTTATATGTTGATTTTGACGAAAACCGGTAGAAACGATCGAATCAGCTTGTGATACATACCCCATTGTGTTGGGGATGGGGGTAATTACCTATGGACGACAGGAGGTGGGTTTCGTTTCGAGTTCATCAATAAAAGTTGCTTTCTGGAGAATAAATAAAATAAAATAAAATAATTAATAAAACCCCTTGGCCCCCCTTTCCTTATTCTCTTCCACGATCAGAATAAAATAAAGAGAGAGAAGAGGGAGGAGGCGCCGCTCCTCTGACTAGGGCACCTCCGCGCCTGGCGTGAGACATCCCCCCTCCCCTCGCGCTCGGCCTTCCCCTTCTCTTCCTCCTCCCCTTCTTCTTCCTCCTCCGCAGCGGCCCAGACCCCACGACCTCCTCCTTCTTCCCTTCCTCCGTGCCCCCTTCTTCCTCGATACCCCCCGGCTGGCGTGCGACGCGACACCGCCCCCCCTGAAAACCCTGCCCCTTCAGATCGGCCTCCGCCTGACCACCACAGCCCCGCCACCGCCTCACCTCCGCCCAATGCTTTCCTCCCTGCGACGGTCGGCCTCCGGCCATCACTCCTCCAGCACAGCAAAAAAAACCTTCCTCGATTAAACAATGTGAGTTTTCCTTTATTGATTGTTTAATATTTTTCTTCAGTTTTATAGAAATTATATAGGATATATTTTTCTATATATGAAGGCTTCAATTTTTATATGTATGAAGAGTTTGAAAAGAAAGGATTTTTAACTTGAGAAAGGTTTGATTTTTAACTTTAAAAAGGTTAGATCTTTATAACATAAAAAGTTTGATTTTTAACATTAGAGGGATTCAATTTTCAAAATGAAAAAGATTTTATTTTTATATAAGGAAAAATATAATTTTTATATAATGGAGAATATAAAAATATCATCTTTATATATGTAGCAAAATAAAAATGTGATTTTTATAGTGATGAAATTGAAAAATAGAATTTTTATCTATATAGTAGCGATGTAAAAATAGAATTTTTATCTATATAGTAGCGATGTAAAAATAGAATTTTTATCCATATAGAGTGATAATAAAAATAGAATTTTTATATACATAGCAACAATATAAAAATGTGATTTTTATATATGTACTAGGTACGGACGACGAAATAGACAAAAGGCGAGCACGACGAAGATTTTCTACATAGGAAGAGTCGTGGTATTGAATTAGCTAGCTGGTGAGAACTTCTCACTTTAAATTTCTTTTTCTAGTTATAAATATATACTAGGATGCAGACGGTGCTTAGCAGCACCCGACACCCGTCATCAACAGACCATGGATGGCTTGTTTGTTTGATTGATGTGTTGTGAAAATTGTTTGTGATGTTGATGTGAAATCGATAATAAATTGTAGATGGTTGAAATAAATTAATTATCATTAAAGATATAATTTTTAACGTGAATGTGAGTAAATAAATATTTATAAACAAATCGGCCGATTTGTTTATATACACTGATTTGACTGATATTGATTGGGATGATAAATTTTACACATTGCCCAACTGCACGAATAAAAATAAGTGTTTGTTGATTTGAAACCCCATACAGGTGTTGCGATGATATTGGGCGTACACTAGTCCCAATTATTTAATTGTATGTCGATCGATTGGTCGACAGACTGTGTAAGCATTGATTATTTATATTTGATGCTTATGCAGTTGTGTGGTGCACTTTAGATGATGGTTGATTGTTTATCGTTGCTATTATATACATGTGTTGTATGGAATCCATATAATTAACATTATATGGTGATTGATTGGGCCTCATTCCAATCGGGAAAATAATGAATATTATAAAAGAAAATAGTCATGTGTTGACGATGTTCATGTGTTGAAACTATTCAAGTGTTGAGTAAAATATTTTAACAATAAAATTTACATCTTTATCATATTTAAAATTAGAACTACTTCACGGTGGAGTCTAATTAAAAATCAAACGATAGATACCATAGTTTTATAAAATATTTTACATAACAAAAATAATCGTGTGTTGACAGTACTCATGTGTTGAAATTGGTCGTGTATTGAAAGAAATATAGATTCATGTGTTGAATGGAATAAATATTCATTTGTTGAATAGAATAAATAATTTATTGAAATATATAAAGCCGTTTTGATTAGAGTTGCGCCATTTTGACGTGAACGATATTTATATCGATTATATTCGTTTTTATAATGAATATAGAAAAAGAAGTGATTTCAAAATATAACGTTTTGAAAATATTACCATTTATATAGTAATGATATGAAATATTCAATTTTGATTAGAAATTGAATATAGAGTTGAAAAGGTTTTGAAAATGAATTTAAAGCGATTTATAAAATACGTTTTAAAAGGAAATCGACGAAATATATATTATATATATATAATGGCCTGAATAGAACGCGTCGCGCCGCGGCAGTTCGTGAATTTCGACCATTGACTTCGAATTGACGTTGCGGGAGATCCGACCATCGGATTCGCCTAAAACCGGAACCGTTGGGTTCATATCGAAAAGAGCTTTCCAATGAATATTAGAAATTTGAAATCCAACGGTTGGATTTGGAATTATGTCCAAATCAAATTTGAGAAAGGTCGTGGTAAGTGCAGTTCGATGGCCGTTGATGGAAATCGACTGTACGGGTCTTGATAAAATTATTAAAAATATCTATAATTTGTGTAAAATCATAAGAAATGATTTGGGAAAGATTGGGCTGAAAAATTCCATATTTGAAAATATAAAAATAGATTTTTATCGAAATGAACTAGTTTTGAACTAGAATTAAAATTAATTTATTTTTGAAATACATAAATTGAATTTGAAAGTGATTTTAAAAATAATCAATATTCCCAATACGTGGATTGGACTGGAGTTGAATCGAAATTATCTTCGGAATATTTCGATGTTGGATTTCGTGACTATACAGATATTGTTATGGGAATTTGAAAGATATATTTTATATCGTTATTTCCAATACGATATTTGTTGGTTTCATAATTTGATATTGAATATAAGCCGGTATATTTTCTATTCAGAGCCTTGTATTTAATAACAAATGTGATTTGGATTTATCGTGAATCGTGTTTTAGATGACATTGGTTCTTTAACCCAGTTAAAGGCAAGATGTTGATTTTTGAAAGGATTAAAACTAAGTGGAGTTTTAATGAATCTTTAATTAGATTAAAATGTGAATTGATAATTTAAATTATCAAATCTGAAAAGTGATCGAGAGTGGAGTATCACCAGTTTTGCTCCAAAGCGATAGTTAGATCTTTAATTTGATTTGAACGTGAAATGGTAATTAATTTTACCGATAGCACCTTGGTGTTAGGTATGGAGTATTACCAGTTTTGCTCCAGGGGATGAATAGGTTGGGATTGGGAAATAAAATAAATAATTACTTCAGTGTGGTTCGCTAATCTCGACTAGTTTGAAATGATATCCAAAGGAAGATTAAAGAATAAATTTAGAAGAATTTATCCTGGATAAAATTAATGGGAACCTTTCCCTAGGAATGTGATTTCATGAATAAAAGGATATTCTGAATTGGAATGAGGCGTTTGTTGTGTTTGTGTAACATTTGTTTATCATATACGTGGGTTATTCAGAAAGGCCAGGTTTATACCCATTCTGAATAACCGATTCGACGAGATGTCGAAGATGAAGACGGTGGTTGAAGACCGGAAGTCTTCACATCGTTTGGGTGATTACTGATGATCTCGATTGGGCTGTACACCCAAGATGAGGGAAACAGTTGGTGATCGTCCAGACGTACTTGGAGATGGATGGACATGCGAGGAAAGTGCCTCCGGTTTCGTTCAGACCCAGAACGAACTTGTAAATGGATTGTGTGTCTGACATTGGATTTTATTCTATGTTGATTGATCTCCATTAAATATACATCTGTTTGGCGGCGGAGAATTTATTCTCTTGCTTAACGCCCTTCTCTGAGACGTACGAGCTCAGAGGTTATATATCGATGGACATTAGTCGCATGGAGTGAATTGCCAGTGTGGCACGCCTATGTGGCAATTGATCAGGGCTTCTGTTGAAAAGTAAAGTCTTTTGGTTGATGATCAAAGCACGGCCCGTGTGATGTAGCTTTGTGTATATTGTGAATTCACGAGCCTCACACCTCGGTATGAGTCAAAAACGGGAGACAGACCGCTGGGAGAGCACGACGTTTCTTTCTAGCTAGGGCGGTGTCAGTGACCTACCAGCCCTGACATTTATATACTTTTCACCTGTGTGGTTGTTGGAATGCGAGGCGCCTCGAATAAAGGTCTGTAAGGACCGGGAAACGTGTGTTCAGGAATAACTAATCCTCAAAAGTAAGAGAGGATTGGCCCCGCCAATTCCAAGGATCAAAGTGCGGTCCTGAGACATTTGCTAGAGTGTCTCGAACGCGGAGAGGAGCTTGCCCCTTGCCTCGACTCATGACGGAAATCCAATCTCCAATACGTGATATTGTGGTTTTAATTGTAGAACTAGTATGGAGACATGATATATGGTACCCATGCCGTCTAGGATTGATATTTATGATTGAAAATGTTTTGACACTATACACCTATGATAGTATCAAATGATTTGTTTTAAATATATCAAGCATTATTTGGCTATTATAAGGGAAAACCCTATCCTCCGGCTTGCGTTGCATTGTGTGATGGGACCTGGGTCTTATAATAGCTTCATTTTTCCAAAAAGCATTGCGTTGTTTTGTTATATGCACTAGTATTCTTGGGAGGAAACCCGTTCCGTGTTATACGGCGTGGTCCCTTGAATTACTATCTTTGAAGTAAAGTTTTAAATAACTGTTTTAGTTCTCACACCAGTCACATGACTGACCTGGATTTTATTGTTTTGACCTAAACTTTGGGTGCCCTTATTTTCGACACGGGCAGCAAGTAGTTTTGGTTTTGCAGATTTATATACACAAGGTCCTGATTTACAGCTGGAACGATGCTCGGAAAGCTCTGTATCCGTGTATCACTTTCAGTTGTGTTTTGTATATTTTTCCGCTGCTATGTAATTTATTGTAATCTCTGATATTTATCGAATGTAATTTATTCATTTATACTTTGTATATTCTTATATCTGATGGAATTGTTGTAATAACAATGAAATGTTCTTCCGTTTGCGTCCTTTTGTGTGTTGTTCTCAAAGTATCCGCTCTTTCCTTCACGGGGAAGTTACGGGTCCTTACTGTGGTATCAGAGCTTTGGTTTACAGAGTTCGAGAACAAGACACATTAGAACCATACGAAAGAATTCATCAGATATTGGATTAGTAATATCCAATTAGAATGACTCGTTAGAGATGGGGTCAGTAGTATCCTAGAACGAGTGTAAAGAGTATATTTTCAAATGAAAATAATTTTGTTTTGAAAATTTAAATCGCTTTATACGTATTTGAATATTTATTTATTTTGAATTTGGACAATCGAGTATATAAAGATTTCGCGTATATGCGTCATGAACGTATATTCGAAGTTTTAATATACTGGGTGGATATAGAATCACACTCTAGTCGCCCGGAGATGATGTTGATAATGACCATGGCATCATCAATATTTATGTTCGTGTTTCGAAGGTGTGATTTCTATATATTTCTATTAGACTGGTGTGAGAACCAAAATATAGCTAGAATATATTGTTGTGAATTGGCATCAAAACATGATTTTTGCCTATATATCAAAATTATGAATTTGAAACTCTAATTCACTAATTGATTGATGTTTGTGTTGTTTGTTTATTTGTTTGATAATTTTGAACCGTTTAGCCTAGTTGAACAAAATAGTGAATTGTATTGAAAATTGGTCGCATTTGCTTGCATATACATGTACTTACATTGAACAGGTCATAGCAAGGAGGCTAGAGCAGAGAAATAAAATTTGTTTGCCCGAAAAATAGGTACATATTTATTATAATTTACTATTTTGTTTGGGTGATGATGATTTTATGAGCCGATTCGCTAGCCGCTTGGCTTTTTCTTTTTCTTTTTGAGATCAGAAGGCCTATATGGCAATTTCGGGATTTTCCCGTTGCTCCCGGTGCAGGGGAGGTTATGGCGAAATTTTTCGAAAATTTAGGGTGTTAGCCAAATTTTTGAAAAATTTGAAAAGTTCTTAGAAACTGTAAAGTTGAAGAACTTAAGCCGTAATCGAAATAATGGAAGTTGAGTTGATTTGTTAAACAACTTTCGGCTTCGTTCCTTTTCGGCTTCCATTATTATGTTCCTTTTCAGCCTTTGATTTAGGGAAGATTAGAATATCATCAATAAAAACCAGAACAAATTTATTCAATTAGATCACACATTGAACTGATAAGAAAATAGTTAGAAATATATACTTGTGCGTTATATATGTTTGGATAGGAAATTGGATAGCTGTTGAGTAAAGACTTTATTTGCATGCCCGACAAATAGGTAAACCTTAATGAGTTGGATGGGAAATATTATTATATCAACTCCTATGAATGCCATTGGATGCGGAGTGCTGGTTATTCTGTGTGAAATAATAAACATCGCCATAGGATAGCAAAAATTAATTTTGAACTACATTACATGGCATACTTCTGGTAGATAGGCATACTTCATCATATACCACATAAGCATTTGGAGCTTGTGTGACGAGGTGGAAGATTTACCATACAAGCGAGAGGCTTGTATGGCGATGACTATATTTTACAGGTTGAAATGATGACTGATGTGGACGATATAAAATTGTAACGATAAAATTGCCAGATTAATAAAAACCCCACACGGGTCTAGAGTTGACAATAATCACGTCTCTCTAGTTATTAGATACGGCACACGGACTATTTATTTCCCACACGGGACGAGGTGACGAGTATTTATCCTTTGGAGCATTTAAAATACACACTCCTTCAGGCTTTGACAGGGTGACGAGAATTTATTCTCTGGAGTTATTATCAATACACGCTCCCCTGTAAACACCATAATATATCACTATAAATATGTGCATGCTTATTAGGATTTATTGGGTACCTAATACGGCCCAATAAATTTCCAAACCTCTCCCCGTACAAAGGAGGTTATGGCGAAATTTTTTGAAAATTCCGGGTGTTAGCCAAATTTTTTGAAGAATTTGAAAATTCTCAGAAACTGAAAAGTTGGAGAATGGAAGCCAGATCGAACGTAGAGTTGATTAATCAAACCACTTTCGACTTTGTTCCTTTTCGGGGACAAAAAGTTTTAAGTGGGGGAGATTGTAACAACCCGGAAATGCGAGCCAACTGCACGAATAAAAATAAGTGTTTGTTGATTTGAAACCCCACACGGGTGTTGGGATGATATTGGGCGTACACTAGTCCTAATTATTTAATTGTATGTCGATCGATTGGTCGACAGACTGTGTAAGCGTTGATTATTTATATTTGATGCTTATGCAGTTGTGTGGTGCACTTTAGATGATGGTTGATTGTTTATCGTTGCTATTATATACATGTGTTGTATGGAATCCATATAATTAACATTATATGGTGATTGATTGGGCCTCATTCCAATCGGGAAAATAATGAATATTATAAAAGAAAATAGTCATGTGTTGACGATGTTCATGTGTTGAAACTATTCAAGTGTTGAGTAAAATATTTTCACAATAAAATTTACATCTTTATCATATTTAAAATTAGAACTACTTCACGGTGGAGTCTAATTAAAAATCAAACGATAGATACCATAGTTTTATAAAATATTTTACATAACAAAAATAATTGTGTGTTGACAGTACTCATGTGTTGAAATTGGTCGTGTGTTGAAAGAAATATAGATTCATGTGTTGAATGGAATAAATATTCATTTGTTGAATAGAATAAAGAATTTATTGAAGTATATAAAGCCGTTTTGATTAGAGTTGCGCCATTTTGACGTGAATGATATTTATATCGATTATATTCGTTTTTATAATGAAAATAGAAAAAGAAGTGATTTCAAAATATAACGTTTTGAAAATATTACCATTTATATAGTAATGATATGAAATATTCAATTTTGATTAGAAATTAAATATAGAGTTGAAAAGGTTTTGAAAACGAATTTAAAACGATTTATAAAATATGTTTTAAAAGGAAATCGACGAAATATATATATAATATATATATATATTATATATATATAATGGCCTGAATAGAACGCGTCGCGCCGCGGCACTTCGTAAATTTCGACCATTGACTTCGAATTGACGTTGCGGGAGATCCGACCGTCGGATTCTCCTAAAACCGGAACCGTTGGGTTCGTATCGAAAAGAGCTTTCCAATGAATATTAGAAATTTGAAATCCAACGGTTGGATTTGGAATTATGTCCAAATCAAATTTGAAAAAGGTCGCTGTAAGTGCAGTTCGATGGCCGTTGATGGAAATCGACTGTACGGGCCTTGATAAAATTATTAAAAATATCTATAATTTGTGTAAAATCATAAGAAATGATTTGGGAAAGATTGGGCTGAAAAATTCCATATTTGAAAAGATAAAAATAGATTTTTATCGAAATGAACTAGTTTTGAACTAGAATTAAAATCAATTTATTTTTGAAATAAATAAATTGAATTTGAAAGTGATTTCAAAAATAATCAATATTCCCAATACGTATATTGGACTGGAGTTGAATCGAAATTATCTTCGGAATATTTCGATGTTGGATTTCATGACTATACATATATTGTTATGGGAATTTGAAAGATATATTTTATATCGTTATTTCCAATACGATATTTGTTGGTTTCAGAATTTGATATTGAATATAAGCCGGTATATTTTCTATTCGGAGCCTTGTATTTAATATCAAATGTGATTTGGGTTTATCGTGAATCGTGTTTTAGATGACATTAGTTCTTTAACCCAGTTAAAGGCAAAATGTTGATTTTTGAAAGGATTAAAACTAAGTGGAGTTTTAATGAATCTTCAATTAGATTAAAATGTGAATTGATAATTTAAATTATCAAATCTGAAAAGTGATCGAGAGTGGAGTATCACCAGTTTTGCTCCAAAGCGATAGTTAGATCTTTAATTAGATTTGAACGTGAAATGGTAATTAATTTTACCGATAACACCGTGGTGTTAGGTATGGAGTATTACCAGTTTTGCTCCAGGGGATGAATAGGTTGGGATTGGGAAATAAAATAAATAATTACTTCGGTGTGGTTCGCTAATCCCGACTAGTTTGAAATGATATCCAAAGGAAGATTAAAGAATAAATTTCGAAGAATTTATCTTGGATAAAATTAATGGGAACCTTTCCCTAAGAATGTGATTTCGTGAATAAAAGGATATTCTGAATTGGAATAAGGCATTTGTTGTGTTTGTGTAACATTTGTTTATCATATACGTGGGTTATACAAAAAGGCTGGGTTTATACCCATTCTGAATAACCGATTCGACGAGATGTCAAAGATGAAGACGGTGGTTGAAGACCGAAATTCTTCACATCGTTTGGGTGATTACTGATGATCTCGATTGGGCTGTACACCCAAGATGAGGGAAACAGTTGGTGATCGTCCAGACGTACTTGGAGATGGATGGACATGCGAGGAAAGTGCCTCCGGTTTCGTTCAGACCCAGAACGAACTTGTAAATGGATTGTGTGTCTGACATTGGATTTTATTCTATGTTGATTGATCTCCATTAAATATACATCTGTTTGGCGGCGGAGAATTTATTCTCTTGCTTAACGCCCTTCTCTGAGACGTACGAGCTCAGAGGTTGTATATCGATGGACATCAGTCGCTTGGAGTGAATTGCCAGTGTGGCACGCCTAAGTGGCATTTGATCAGGGCTTCTGTTGAAAAGCAAAGTCTTGTGGTTGATGATCAAAGCACGGCCTGTGTGGCATAGCTTTGTGTATAACGTGAATTCGCGAGCCTCACACCTCGGTATGAGTCAAAAACGGGAGACGGACCGCTGGGAGAGCACGGCGTTTCTTTCTAGCTAGGGTGGTGTCAATGACCTACCAGCCCTGACATTTATATACTTTTCACCTGTGTGGTTGTTGGAATGCGAGGTGCCTCGGATATAGGTCTGTAAGGACCGGGAAACGTGTGTTCAGGAATAACTAATCCTCAAAAGTAAGAGAGGACCGGCCCAGCTGATTCCAAGGATCAAAGTGGGGTCCTGAGACATTTGCTAGAGTGTCTCGAACGCGGAGAGGAGCTTGCCCATTGCTTCGACTCATGACGGAAATCCTATCTCCAATACATGATATTGTGGTTTTAATTGTAGAACTAGTTTGGCGACATGATATATGGTACCCATGCCTTCTGGGATTGATATTTATGATTGAAAATGTTTTGACACTATACACCTATGATAGTATCAAATGATTTGTTTTAAACGTATCAAGCATTATTTGGCTATTATAAGGGAAAACCCTATCCTCCGGCTTGCGTTGCATTGTGTGATTGGACCTGGGTCTTATAATAGCTTCATTTTTCAAAAAAGCATTGCGTTGTTTTGTTATATGCACTAGTATTCTTGGGTGTTGAGTCAAAGCTTCACGGATTATTTTGATTTATGACAAGAAGAAGCTTCTACATCGACAAAAAGAAGACGAGATGCCTTCATAGGTTAGAACTTGATTATTTAGAGTCATAAATGTTAAAATCTATCCTCAAATAATCATACTTCTTTTTGGCTTTCAGAAATTACTTATAAAACCTTTTTTATGCATATCATCAAAAACATGTCGATCTACACTTTTTTATAGGTCAACAGGTTTTCAAAATATAACGGTTGAAAAGAGGGCGACCTATACTTTTTTATAGGTCAACAGGTTTTTAAATTACAACGGCTAAAAACATGTCGACCTATAAATTTTTATAGGTCAACAGCTTTTTGAAATTTTGTGAAAAGTCATCTCCTTTCTTGAAGAGTTACATCCATTTCTTCTCAAGAATAATCACTTCTTTTGAGAGCAACTTTTCACCAACAATTACATCTTCTCGATTATTATAAATACATCGATTTTCATTCATTCAAATTACCGAAATTTCTCTCCATTCTCTTATCTATATTGTATTATTCTTAGCATTCTAAAAGCACTCAAAAGCATTCAATTATCGTTTGAATCTCCAAGCATATTTAACACACTTATGATTCAACTCGATAATCCACTTCCAAATCTTTGCAAACATCAATATATATTTGAGGATAAGATTATAGGAAGGTTGTACTCAATCATTGACTAATCAGTGTTGAAGAAAGAACACATTCAAGGTCAAACTCTTGTAATCGTCTTGTGGGTAAGCTTGTAGCCCGTGAAATCAAGTGGGTAAGCTTGTGGCCCGTGAAATCAAGTGGGTAAACTTGTAGCCCGTAAATCAAGTAGTTGTGAACCTGTTCCTCCGGGTGAAGCGAGGGTGTTGTTTAGTGAAAAGCCAAAGAGGAGCTCCGGGACTGGACGTAGGACGGGAGGTCCGAACCAGTATAAAAATCTGGTGTCATTACTTTACTTTATCTACAGCATTTATATTTGTTAGTGATATATTTCTTGTTTGTGAATTTTTACCTGTGTAACTATTGAATAGCTTAAGTTATCACATACATTCCGCATAGCCATATTATAGATCCTGCACAAGTCGTGTGCACACCGATTTATCACTTGGTATCGGAGCAAGGTCATCATATAACCGTAACACAGTTATTTGATATATTCTAGTAATATGGCAAATAACGCAAGTACAAGTAACACCACTTACACAGAAGGTCAATCGACACAAAGACCTCCTTTCTTTAATGGCCTAAACTATAGTTATTGGACAACACGTATGACTTTTTATATGCAATCAACTAGCTATGATGCTTGGAATGCTACTCAGAAAGAGATAATAAATCCAACTACTGAGTATGCAGAATGGACTCCTGCCGAGAAAATAGCGGCCACTGTAAATGCAAAAGCAATGAATATGTTGTTTTTTGCATTAGACCAAAATGAGTATAACCATGTTAGTATCTGTACCACTGCCTATCAAATTTGGCAAACACTAAAGACCACTCATGAAGGTACTAACAAGGTTAAACAAGCAAAAATAGCTTTGTTGAAAAGTCAATTTCAAAATTTCAAAATGAAGCCAAATGAAACAATCAATGAGATGTATTCAAGGTTTCAAACTATTCATCATGCTCTTATCGGGTTAGGACAAAAATATTCTGACTTCGATGTAGTTTCAACAGTCTTACATTCACTGACTAATGAATGGGAAGGAAAAGTATTAGCCATAGAAGAAGCTAATGATCTTTCCACCATGAAGCCAGATGAATTGATAGGAAATCTTATGTCCTATGAAGCTAACTTGCAGGCTCGAAAAGAAGAAAAGAAAAATGTAGCTTTTCATGCTGATGAAGACATCTCAGATTATGAAGATGAGGATCTAGCATTCATTGCAAAAGGATTCAAAAAATTCTTAAAGCAACGAAAAGCTAGTCGATACAACAGAAAAAAGTTCGGATCAAACAGACCATCATCATCGAATGTAGAATGCTTTAACTGTCATAAGAAGGGACATATGCAAAATGATTGTCCAGAACAAAAGAAGAAGACAGAAAATGACAAGTTCAAACACAAAACGGACAAGTCAAAGAAACGGGCATTCTCAGTAACTTGGGATGATTCAGATTCATCTTCATCCGAAAGTGAAAGCGACTCAGATAATGAACAAGCAAATGTATGTTTTATGGCAACAGAGGATGAGGTACAAATTCCTACTCTTGAGGATATGCTTGATATTTATGATAAATTAATGATTAAATTTAAAGATACAAAACATCAATTAAAAGAAGTCATGGCAATGTTGAATAGATCAGAATTAGAACGAGATATGTTAAAAGATGAAAAAAACATATTAGAGGAGGAACTTGAAAAGGCTCAAGAATCATCATCTGATAATAATTCTCAACTATCTCTTCTGAGTCAAGAAATTGAAATTCAAAAAGAGAAAAATGACACTCTTACTGCTGAGAATTATGAGCTTAAAGCAAAAGTAAAATCTCTAGACCTTGAAAAGGCTAGTTTACAAACAAAGTTAGACGACATTTCTAAAAATGTTTCTAACTTTAACAAAGGTCGAGAAAATTTGACAAAAATTATTGAGAGTTCACAATCAGCTACAAACAAGCAAGGATTGGGATATAAGAAACAAGTTATCAAGAAACATCTTGGTAAAAGAAAACGAAAAAATAAGAAAGTTCAAGAAACTGAAGCTAAGAAAAATCTTAGTTTATTATATTCCAAACCAAAACCGATTGTGAAATCTCAAAAGAAGAATGTCAAATCTATAAAAATATGGGTTCCTAAAACAAATAATAGTTTGATTAGAAACAAGTACATTCAAAATTTTCTGAATATTGTGCATTATAATCCAAATTATTTGTATAAAGGGGATACCGGACCCGTATGGGTTTGGACTCCTAAGACCTAACTCTTAGGACCCTATAAAAAGTGGGTACCATGGACTTAACTTTATTTTTTGCAGGTCCCACTTAAGAAAAGAGGAAAGTGGATATTGGACAGTGGTTGCTCAAAGCATATGACTGGAGACAAGAGCTTATTAACAAATATTACTTATTCGGATGGTGGCTCAGTCACTTTTGGAGATAATTCAAAAGGCTATATCATCGGCAAAGGTGATGTGAGCAATTATGGTACATCTAACTTACCTCTTATCACAAATGTCATGCTAGTTAAGAATTTGAAACATAATTTATTAAGTATTAGTCAATTGTGCGACAAAGGTTTTACTATTTCCTTTTCAAATAATAAATGTAGTATACTAGATAAAGATCGAAATATAGCTTTTGAAGGAAATAGAGATAGAAACATTTATATTCTGAATATGAATATCAATCATAATTCAGATATGTGTCTTGTAGCAAATGATAATGATCCATGGCTATGGCATAAACGTTTCTGTCACATAAACTTCAAAACTATTGACAAGCTAGCCAAAAATGATCTTGTTAAAGGTCTCCCCAAAATGAGCTTTTCGGTTAATAATATTTGTGATGCATGTCAATTAGGAAAATTGACTAAATCTTCCTTCAAATCCAAGAAAATCATATCAACATTACAACCACTTGAATTATTACATATGGATTTATTTGGACCAACACAGGTTCAGTCAATAAATCATAATAAATATGTGTTTGTAATTGTTGATGATTATTCTCATTATACATGGGTTATTTTCTTAAAAAATAAAAGTGACACTTTTCATCATTTCAAATCCTTCGTCAAAAGAATTCAAAAGTCAAAAGGACTTAAGGTTAAAAATATTAGAAGTGATCATGGCGGAGAGTTCGAAAATAATGAATTTGAACATTTTTGTACAAAGAAAGGTATCAATCATAATTTTTCGTTTCCTCGAACTCCACAACAAAATGGAGTTGTAGAACGAAAAAATCGGACACTACAAGAATGTGCAAGAACATTATTAAATGGATCCACTCTACCAAAACATTTCTGGGCAGAAGCTGTTGCAACTGCATGTTATGTTTTGAATCGTGTATCTTTTCGACCTCTGACTAAAAATACATCATATGAGTTATTTAATCAAAGAAAACCAAATATCTCATATTTCAAAGTTTTTGGTTCTAAGTGCTTTATTTTAAATACGAAAGACCATCTTGGAAAATTTGATCCAAAATCTGATGAAGGTATATTTGTCGGATATTCGGAAAGAAGCAAGGCCTATCGTATATTCAATAAGAGAACCAAATCTATTGAAGAATCACTTCATGTTTCCTTTGATGAATTCTTTAAACCATCTCATATAATATCAGATGACGAAGAAACCATAGTCACTGATAACCCTATCATCACAAATAATGACTCTGACTCAGAAATAGTTGATGATAACCCTCAAATTGATGTAATACCTTCTCCACCAAGATTTAGATCTCCTCCAAGAATTCTAAGAGATCATCCAGTTCAAAATATAATTGGAGAAGTATCATATCAAATAAGAACTATAAGTCAACTTAACCAATGGGACATGTTGCATTTATTTCTAATATCGAACCTAAGAATCCTAAAGAAGCTGCTACCGATGAATATTGGATTATTGCGATGCAAGAAGAACTAAATCAGTTTGAACGCAATAATGTATGGGAACTTGTTCCAAGGCCAACCGATCAATCGGTTATAGGAACTAAATGGGTTTACAAAAACAAGGCTGATGAACAAGGAAACATAACTCGAAACAAAGCACGGTTAGTAGCACAAGGATATAATCAAGAAGAGGGTATCGATTATGAAGAAACTTTTGCACCTGTCGCTAGACTAGAAGCAATTAGAATTCTTCTATCATTTGCTTGTCATCATAACTTTAAATTATATCAGATGGATGTCAAGAGTGCATTTTTAAACGGATTTATAAAAGAAAAAGTATATGTTGAACAACCACCTTTATTTAAACATGAAAAATATCCGGATCATGTGTTCAAGCTTAAGAAGGCTTTGTACGGTCTAAAACAAGCACCACGTGCTTGGTATGAACGACTACGAAGTCATCTAATTGATTCTGGATTTCAAATAGGAAAGGTTGATCAAACATTATTTATTAAACATTCGCACAAAGATATACTTGTTATTCAAATATATGTGGACGACATAATCTTTGGTTCAACAAATGAGAAACTTTGTAAAGAGTTTGCAAATATCATGACCAAAGAATTTGAAATGTCACATATGGGAGAGTTATCATACTTTCTTGGTCTTCAAATTAAACAACTTCCGAATGGTATTTTTATAAATCAAGAAAAATATTGTGAAAATCTTATTAAAAGATTTGGTCTTGAAAATACTTCCGGAAAACCAACTCCGATAAGTACAACTAGTCATCTCGAAAAGAATGAAAGTGGAAAGAGTATAGACCAAAAGACGTATCGTAGTATGATAGGTTCTCTCCTATATTTAACAGCTAGTCGTCCTGACATTATGATGAGTGTTTGTTTGTGTGCACGTTTTCAAGCTAATCCTAAGGAATCGCATCTACGAGCAGTAAAACGAATTATTCGGTACCTTAATAACACCAAAGATTTCGGTCTTTTCTATCCTAAGGATTGTGCATTCGAATTAGTATCATATAGTGATGCTGATTTCGGAGGATCACGAACGGATAGAAAGAGTACAAGTGGTACGTGCCATTTCATTGGAAAATCACTTGTCTCTTGGTTTAGTAAGAAACAAAATTGTGTTTCACTCTCGACATGTGAAGCAGAGTATATCTCAGCGGCTTTAGCATGTGCACAAGTTATATATATGCAACAAACACTTAAAGACTTCGATATGAACTTGTCAAATTCTATTATATATTGTGATAACACAAGTGCGATAAACTTATCCAAAAATCCGGTTAACCACTCTCGAACTAAACATATCGACATCCGACATCATTTTCTTAGAGATAATATTGAGAAAGGAAATATAAAATTAAAATATGTAAGCACAAACAATCAACTAGCTGATATATTTACAAAGCCTCTACTAGAATCAAGTTTTGTCAAGTTACGTAGAGAGCTAGGCTTGGTTTCAAGAAAAGAACTCGAAGGCTAATATTTTTTAATTTATAACAAGAGTTCGCATTTTTTTTTCGGAAACCAATTTCTTTCCTTTTTTACTATATAGAGAAGAGAATTTTTCTACGGTTAAACAAATACAAACCATCTTTTCTTTTTCTAAAAATAGAAAACTCTTTCTCTATATATACGTTTGTATTTTTGAGTGCTCTCAGACAATCACTCTCTCAAAATTTCCTTTAACTTTTTAAATTCATGGCACACATTTGTGAAAAATGTGCTGAAAACTCCCATATTTCAATCACGAGTTCCGAACCAACGGAATACAACTCCCCGAAAACACCAGAACATCCACCTGGATTTCATCCACCTTCTCGAACATCAGGAACCACACCAACTTCTAAGAAAAGCAAGAAAGTTTTGTTTTGCTCTCCACGAACAAAAGAAAAGATCGACGAAATGCATTATTATCAGCAGCAAATGTTCTATGAGCAAAAATTAACGACTTCTCGTTTGACGTATCTCGAACTACTAGCCTCTTTCTTCTGCAGCTCTGACAGGCATAACGTACATGAGCCAATACCTATACCATCATCTTCGCGAACTCCAAACTCATGGGATAGGAATTACAACAACAATGAAGGAGCAAGTGGAAAATACAATCCTTGGGAACCAAAGAATCCTTGGGAACCAAGGAGATAATTTTTTATCGTTTAAATTTTCTGAAAATAAATTTGTATTTAACCTTCAAAGCATCTGTTTTTGAATTCATATTGTTTTGAATAAAATATTTTTTTATATATATATAGTTCATTTCATCTCAACAAACCAGAAAAACAAAAGTATTCAGCACCTGACCTGTCGACCGCCCAGTTCTATGCTGTCGACCGGTCTAGTCTTTTTTGTTTTTTTTATTTTCAACCAGAGAATTAACCTGTCGACCGCTCCAAAAAACTCTGTCGACCGGTTAGGCTAAAAATATAATTCAAATTTCTTCCAGAACTCTTACCTGTCGACCGCCCCAAATACTCCCTGTCGACCAGTCAAGATAAAATTATATGTTTATAATTTTCCAGAACCTTTACCTGTCGACCGCCCCAAATACTCCCTGTCGACCGATCAACATACAAATGGTGGCATATATTTTTCCAGAACTTTAAGCTGTCGACCACCCTAATTTATCCTGTCGATCGGTTAAGTTAAAATATATTGCATCGATTCCTCCAGAACTAATTCCTGTCGACCACCCCAAAATTTTCTGTCGACCGGTATCGGGAATTGCTGTTTCCCCTTCTTTCAGACACTTCGATTCATTTTTTTTAATCCTTAAAACCCTTCATCAAGATCATATCTATTCATTCTCTTCACCTTTTAAAACCGTCACATCTCTTCATCAAACACCCATATTTATTTATCCCTCATCTCCACAACCCAAATCTCTTAAAAAATTCTCAATCTCTCTAAAATTCTAAAATGGCTCCTAAGCAAAAGAAATCAAAAACTTCATCCTCTCAAGCACCTGTCCAACCCATTGATTCTCAAATCAAACAATGGCTTATGGATCCACTAGCGGTGAAAAGGTGGAACAAAATGAAAGACTATACAATTCACCATGGATCTTTCATCAATTTCTCTGATTTTTTCTACTACGAAGTTCGAGAGATATCAAACCGAGCAGGTATTGAATCTCTTCTTTCTTTTGAATACAACAATGTTGAGATTAGTCACATTTTGATAAAGCTATTCTACGCTAATCTCAACTTAGAGAAATTTAAACCCCAAAACCCAGAAGATTGCTTATGGTCAGTGATATGTGGACAACACATTTTTCTTTCTAAAGATAGAATGGCAGAAATTCTTCGATCTCACACTGATGGTATACAATTCTCTACTGATTTCTGCCCTATTCATATTCGTGATAAACATAGTCACTTATTCATTGAAGACCATAAGTGAAGTACCAAAGGAGTCAATTTGAGACCCTCGGCTAGAATTCTTCATCTTTGTATCACGCATTCTCTACTTCCAAGGACTGGAAATTTTGATGCTGTTTACAGAGAAAACTTTAAGGCATTGTACGCTATCTTTGGGAATATCAAGGTAAATTGGGTTGAGATGATTTTTGACGAAATTTCAATGGTGAACAAACGCTCTAGGCCACATCTGTTTTATAACGAGTATATTATGCGTTGCCTCATGGACTGTGGAATAAGATCCCCCGCGTCCAAAATTTCAATACCAAAATGTATTGATAAAGCGTCTAAAAAGAGGATGAAGCTACCCGATCCGTGTTTTACCATTATTCCTTTTGAGCAATATGTCGAACTAGGTCCTCCGGAGACTTCTTCTTCAGAAATCCCTAGGCAAAGGCCTGAAGACGTTACAATTCCACCACCTACTTCTTCAACTAAAGAAACTCTTGAGCAAATTGCACGTAATCAATTTTTACTCGAAGCAAGACTGAAACGAACCGATAATAAGCTTGACTGCTTGGACACTAAACTTGATAAGCGGTTCAACAAATTAAAGTCTTTCTTCGGAACAATTTGGGAAGCAATCTCCTGTGCCTCAACTTCAGCAACACTTGCACAAGATCCCGGAAAACGTCCTATTCCTCCTACTTTTACATGGTCCTCGTCGGAAGAAGATACCAGTTCTGGAGCAAGTACCCAACATAATCGTGGTCGTGGAATGTCGCATATTGAAGAAGGAGCTCATGACGATGTTGAGAAGGACGATGATGACGGAAACAATGAGGAACAAGAGGAGGAAGGAGACAAAGACGAAGAAGAAGATAGTGATTCGGACTGGCCACCACAATAGTCTTTACGTTTTTATCTCTTTATCTTCAAAAACTTAATTATGACTGGTGTATGTAATTATGCCACTATCTAGTACTTCTGGTGTGTTTGGTTTGGTTTGTAATATGCAGAACAATTTACTTATTCTTGTATTATGGTACTAGTCTTATGCAATTCTTCTGGACACCCTTTTTGTCGATGACAAAGGGGGAGAAAATATTACTAACGACTGTTGTGCAGATTATATATAATTCAGGGGGAGCTTATATACAGGGGGAGCATATATACAAGGAGAGATAACTATTTTAATCCATGTTGTCATCAATCAAAAAGGGGGAGAATGTTGAGTCAAAGCTTCACGAATTATTTTGATTTATGACAAGAAGAAGCTTCTACATCGGCAAAAAGAAGACGAGATGCCTTCATAGGTTAGAAGTTGATTATTTAGAGTCAAAAATGTTAAAATCTATCCTCAAATAATCATACTTCTTTTTGGCTTTCAAAAATTACTTATATAACCTTTTTTTATGCATATCATCAAAAACATGTCGACCTACACTTTTTTATAGGTCAACAGGTTTTCAAAATATAACGGTCGAAAAGAGGTCGACCTATACTTTTTTATAGGTCAACAGGTTTTTAAATTACAACGGCTAAAAACATGTCGACCTATAAATTTTTATAGGTCAACAGTTTTTTGAAATTTTGTGAAAAGTCATCTCCTTTCTTGAAGACTTACATCCATTTCTTCTCAAGAATAATCACTTCTTTTGAGAGCAACTTTTCACCAACAATTACATCTTCTCGATGATTATAAATACATCGATTTTCATTCATTCAAATTACAGAAATTTCTCTCCATTCTCTTATCTATATTGTATTATTCTTAGCATTCTAAAAGCACTCAAAAGCATACAATTATCGTTTGAATCTCCAAGCATATTTAACACACTTGTGATTCAACTAGATAATCAACTTCCAAATCTTTGCAAACATCAATATATATTTGAGGATAAGATTATAGGAAGGTTGTACTCAATCATTGACTAATCAGTGTTGAAGAAAGAACACATTCATGGTCAAACTCTTGTAATCATCTTGTGGGTAAGCTTGTAGCCCGTGAAATCAAGTGGGTAAGCTTGTGGCCCGTGAAATCAAGTGGGTAAACTTGTAGCCCGTAAGTCAAGTAGTTGTGAACCTGTTCTTGTAACGTCTCGCATTTCTAACGGTTTGTATTTGAATATTTAAATCAGTTTAAATATTGGATTTGTAATATAAGTGGATTTATGTATTAATCAAACAAAGTTGAATGTATAAAAATATATATATAATATAATCGAGCCCGTAATATCGCTGCAGTTCGTAATTTAACGTTCTGAACTTCAACTGAGTGTACCAGACTCGTTTTGAATCGGATTTCTTCGAAACAAGAAGCATTGGAATCTGTTGATCTATATTTTTCTAACGGAAGTGGAAAATGGAGATTTCGTTGTGTAGATTGCAAGATATGTCCAAATCAAATATTCAGATAGTCGCTATGAAATCGTATATCGACCGTAACAGTTATTTGAATATAACTTGATATCGGATGCAAATCGGGACAAGGTTCTTTTGAGGCGCAGCGATAATTTAATTTTTAGAATTTTACTGTAATTTTTAATAAATTAAATATGCAACTTTTTATTTGGAGTATTTCGCACCCTGTATCGGTATTTCGGGATTTCAAAATATAAGTCAAACTACCGGTATTATTATATTTCTGAGATCGTGGCACCTCACTAAGCACGACTGTACTCTTACTTCTGTCCGTAGTGGCTCGTACGCAAACGAAGTTTTACGTGATAGGATACACTAACTTTAACAACATAAATATAATTTATAAATCCATTCCTTCAGTGTTAAGTTCGCCAACCTAGTACACCTACTAACGCAGAAAAAGAAAACATCTACTGAATGGACAACTCGTTTGAAAACCTATCTCATTAAAGGCTTAATGTCCAAGAACATGCTGACTTACGTACAAGCTATCACTTTCCCTCTAAGTTAAGCCTATGCTAATGAAGACATGAAATTGTCAACAAACAGTGTAACGAGGAGAAAATTCCGGGACTATTGTGTACGACGGAGACTCTAAAGAAAAGAATGACGTGCTTAAGTCAAATGCCTATCCTATGATTAGCTGACGTGATGCATCTTTTCAAAAGACCACCCATACTTTTGCGCTGATCTACGAAGCAAACCATACCTCTTCTTTCCTTGTAACCATAACCCTATATAATTTTACCCATGCTGAAAAGGACTGGAGCATTAAATACATATGTACAATACTGCGCTAAAGTCCGTGTATCTATCAATCTACCTACACTGCCTATTCCTTGGCATCCAAGGAATTCACTTGTATAAATACACCCGATGTCTTCTTCATCCATTCGGGAGAAACAAGATTTAAGCTCACCTCTAATCACTAGAAAATATAGTACCCTGTAGCTTAAGACTAAAGCAAACTCCTTCTATAAATAAGGGAGCGCAACATCCTACCTGAAAAACAAAAATCTTTCTCTCCCTTTCAATATGAGCCGCAAGCCCCATGAAAACAGCTCGCGAGATCTACTGAAGGCAACCTTGGACTTGCGACCGCCTCGGGCTCAGATTTTCGCGACGATGAAGAAGAACTGGGGTGTACAAGTCTAGTATTTTGAATATGGAGGTTTGATGCGAGCTTCACAAGATGGTTCAGGTCTCAGTGGAGTATGGGAGGGAGTAGGGGCTGTCTAAATGGTAGCACGGACGGTGGACTGATGCTTGCAGAGGTGGAGATGAAGAAGAGAGTGTGCATGATGACTATCGAAAGAAGAAATGCACGCTGAGTGCATGGAGTGATACCATGAACGAGAATGGTGAAGCAAGAGATGTGGTGAGGATGGCATCAGGTATTGGAAGAATGGGTGGTTTACTGGAGTGTTAAGGGAGTATCCACGTGAGTACTGTGTAGTACGTTTGGACAAGAGAAGTGTACATGGAAGTAAGGAGGTAGAGCATGGGATGTATGTACAGGCGTGAAACATATATGGACGGGCGTGTGCATGAGAATTTAACAAAGCAAGAATGGTGGCTTGTTTTATTGAAGCATGCGAATTCAAATGTGAGGGGAACAGTGAGAAGAGATGGAGAAATTCTTGTATGCGGGGGTTTGTATTGCATGAATCCAGTTGCATTAAGAGGGGGTTAGACACCTGCTGTAACCGTGTAGTTTGAGTGAGGGAACCATGTTTTGAGCGGTGGTGGAATCATAGGAGTTCGAGCGGAAAGACGTGGAAACTGGATGGTTGAGGTAGAAGGCGCATGGCCTGTGCGTGCATGGAGTGAAATGGAGGTGAGGCTCGTTTTTGGTTTCATTGAAAACAAGGAATGTTTGAAAGGGCTGATAATATGAAGACACATGGATGGATTGCGTGTTGTGATACCGTGGGAAAGTGGTGAAAACGGGGAGCTTGGCGGTTTTACAAATGGGAAATACGTTTGTACAGGGCGATTTAATTTTTAACAAAGTGGAGAAACACACGTGGAGGGAGAATGCATGGCCTTGGAAGTTTGCAAGTAAACAAGGTGCTGTTGTGTGTATAACGTGAGGGGATGGTGGAAAAGCAGTAAGAGTTGTTCGAGTGGGTCTTTGTTGTTGGGTAAGGGCATTGGAGGAAGGAGTAATAGTCATGTATATGCGGCGCAAGTCCAAGATCGGAGAGATGGATCATAAGGGACGTAAGCTGGCAAATAAAAAGGGGCTAGTGGACGTGCTGAAAGATGGAAGTGGAGTACTGCGTTCTTGCAGTTTAAAATGGCACGGTGATGTCTGTAAAGCGTTCAAGTGGTTTGGCAACTGAAATGTTCGGCCCCTGTACCATGGAGCTGGCGCATTTGAGTTCGACTCAGATAATGTTGTGGTGGGAGTGAGTGCAATAAAGCGTATCATGATGAAAGCTTAGTCAAAGGAAGGATATGTGACACTAATGGGAAAGAAATGGTAGGGTGAAGATGTTGAAACGCGAGGAGGTGGAGTAATGCATGTTATGATTTATTGGTCTGAGGAGTTGCGTGTACTCATGAAAATGGGAGTGTTAGATGTAGCAAATGGTCATGAATATGCGGCACAGGTCCAAGTAGATGAAGTTGGGTATGATTTGTACAGAGAGTTGTAAAGGAGAACGTTGGGAGGAAAGAATGGATGGGAGAGGTGACGTGCCGTTAGCGTTTGAAAGAAGGAGCAGTTTCATACCATTTTCAAACAACAAAGCTAGCTGGAGCGATTTGCGTCTCGTCATGGATTATAGCGGGATTAAATCGTCGGATCAGATCTATCGACCGACGCAAATCGTTAATTAACGGTTAACGCGCAAGGTGAGTAAATTCACTCACTCTGATCTATTTAAAATATTTTAATTATATTTTAATATTTGTTTGAATGTTGTGTGATGGTCGATTAGCTAGATTACAAGTAAATATATATACCATTACATATGTACACATCATCGGTTGGACACTGATCCCATCAATTTGAATATCCCATAGTATAGAGTTAGTGTAAATTGTGTTGACTGACATTTGTGGATGCGGAAACCGGTTGGAGGAATCCGACCGGACTCCTTGATAATTATATGTACTGTTTGTTTTGTATGAACCCGAATTATATTTAAACCCCACATGAAAATTGATGTTGAACGGAAATTCAACACCTGTTTCGATAAATCAATAAACGATATCAATTTAGAAGGTGACGTCAGTCGACCGTAAACCCATCGTTTGTTAAGGAGTTGATTGGCCGTCAGGCAAATCAACGAAGTTAATTATAAAAATTATATTTTATAATTAAAAAGAAGATTTAAATTTATGATAGAAGTTCTATTATAAACCAGTATTTTAGAGTTCGTTTTATAAAATAAATAAAAACGATTGTTGGCATTTAAATGAGTTTATAAAGCAGAAATTATCCGACGATTTAATATTTGGATAATAATATTATTAGATTAATTATATTAATCTAATGTTAAGAAGTAATTAAAATCAGTTAACGAATTTACTGATGGAATGAAGTTGGTTAAATCAACTGTTATTTGGGAAAATAATTATTAGGTTAATTGGTCTACAATTAATGAAACAGTTTAGAAATAAATTAATCCAAAGTAATAAGATTTAATTACCTTTTGGTTAAGAAGTTATAAATAGAACTGTGGAATGGAGAAAGCGAAGAGTAAATGTTTAATAAATAATCAAACACCAGAGATTTCAAAGTAACGATATGGTGTTATAAAACCATAGTTAAAAATAAACATGAAAGTACGATCGGATAGATACTATAAGAAATAAGGGATTAGAGTGCAGAGTTGTATCGGTTCTAAGGTAAGGACGTTGTCGATCAAGGTCTGAGAGGTAAACGGAATACCCCAACTTGAACGGCTTCGCTATTACCGAGGAACGATATCAGTTTGTAATGGAAAGAGATGTCAAGATTTTTGTAATGGAAAGAGATGTCAAGATTTTTGTATAAAAGGAATATGGCAGCGTATGCAAGTCTTAGAATTATAGCGATAAAATAACGCTGTTGATAAGATAAATGTGACTGTTATGTCAAGATTAGTTATAACAAAGAATATTACAGCGTATGACAAGTTGAACTATAGCAATAAAATAACGCTGTTGATAAGGTAAGTGTGACTGTAATTAGTTATAAGGAGAATATTACAGCGTATGACAAGTTTAGAACTATAGCGACAAATTAACTGCTGTTGATTTGACTTAAGCATGACTTTTATATATAGCGGCACTTCCTAGGAAATGTAACAGTTTGGTTTGAAATCCACTTATTCTAGAGTAATAAGTAACGATGTTTGTTCAAAGAAATATAAGAAAGAATTTAGAAAAAGAAGTGGGGAATCGTATTAGGAACGGATGACAGCATTTCGATGTTCGAAATGTAATTAGAATTAAACCATTAGGATTTGTAACTAGAATTCGACGATGTCGAATGTATTAAAAGTAAACTATTTTTAGGGATTATAATCTGATATAATAATTAACATTTAGTTGTAAACAAATAAATGTTAAAGAGGATAGGAGTCAGTACTTAGTTTAAACTTGATATCGATTTGATAAGAAGTTGACTTAGAAACAGAGTTTACAAAGTGGAATAGGAATATATAAAGTATGAAAGAGATTTCGATAAACGGGATCATGGTATTGATTTATTTGATAAAGATGTTCAGATTTCTATAATAGAAATGATATTCACATTTCAAAGTGAATAATGTTTTAAAAGTGAACGTTGGGCCGATTAAAAGGTAAAAATGAAATTGGAAGTATTTTCCAATGCAAATAGGATAGATTGTCCAAGGGTAGAAAATAAAGAATGTGAAATTAATGAAAATAGTTCGAACGTTAATAATGTATGTTTTCTGGAACATGAAAGAATAAGAGTTTATAATAACTGGAAATGTTTTCCAAGAAGTACGGAAAGGCTAAAACGGGATTTGAGAAATATCTGGTAAGATATGAGAATTCGAATAATAAAGTCGAATGTTAAAATTAAAAATACCCGTGGTTGTGTGATGTTAATTATACATTAGAATGAATGTTGTTTTTACTTCGATAGTTAAATAACCGACTATCGAAGTGTTTGACCATCGTTGTCGATATGGAGAGACCGGTTTGATACGTTATCCGAAACCACTCCGTATAGGCATAATCGTTGCAAATGAGATATGCTGAAGATAATTGAAGACGGAGTTAAATGCAAGGGTCGACCAGTTATAGAATGGTGTGTTTTGTTTGTCCAGTCCCAGGACAACTTGTATGGACGAGTGTCTGACAGAGTATTTCCAACGGTCACGCCGTTGATTTTACGAATATACCAAGTTGGTGGGGAGAATATAACTTCTCTTTATTCTACACCCAGTGTGCATTTGTGTAATCAATATGTGATTACGGATTTGACGATGTGGCATTCAAAGTGAATGGTGATAAGATGTTCTGAATATAGGCGTAGACTCTAGCCTCACAACCAGGAAGTGACAGAAGTTGGGCTAGGCAGCATGGCTAGTTGGGTCATCCCCAAGCAGGGTGTATTGTCATCGATCTAGAGAAAAATTCATATTTATACTTCTTTTCGATTCTGTATCTTCGGATGACGGTTGGATGGCCTACAACCGTGGTGGCAATATATTCGCGACACTCAAGCTAAATGAGTGAGCGGTCATGTGTGGCCGGGTTGCAAGACGTTCTTGTTGAACCCTGAGTGTATCCCCTCTAGAGTACACTATTCAGAAGGTGCTCGCATACCTTGTCTGTTGAAGTCCAATCTCCAATAATCGCCCTGCGGTTTATGATTTTATAACATATATATATGTGGAATGTGAGATGCAAGCGTTCTGCTACTTGGATATTTATGTGCTTAGACATTATCATAATATCACTGGTTTTGACATCAAAGTATTTTGGATTATAGTAAGATAAAAACCGTCCATGTTTATGTGTGGGCTGGTCTTACTATTATCTTCTTGTTTGAAAAGAATTTTCAAAGTTAAACAGTATGGTTGGAATTTACTCACACCAGTCCCATGACTGACCCAGAGTTTATTTTGTTTGTTTTCCCTAAACTCTTGGGTGCCCAAATTTGTACGGGCAGTCAAGTGTTTCAGGCTTTGCAAATTCACTTGGAGGAGCTCAAAAGCAGGAAGCTTCACCATTAGTTATGTAGAGTTATTTCCGCTGTGATATGATGTATTGTACTCTGATAATGGTATGTATATACAATACAGTTTTGTATTCAAAGTTATGTTATATAATACATCTTATTTTGTTCCTCTGCGAGTTTCGTATTACTCTGATTCTGTTCAGTTGTGATCTTCTTCTTCTTCTATTCTATTAGTTCTATCTTTTCTTTCTCACCCTCTAAATTCTTCTATTAATGTCCCGGTATTTTTCGATGCTTGAATAGTCAACAGGGTGTTTTTATGTTGATTTTCTGGGTCGAAAATCCCGCCGTTACAGTTCCTCCAGGTGAAGCGAGGGTGTTGTTTAGTGAAAAGCCGAAGAGGAGCTTCGGGACTGGACGTAGGACGGGAGGTCCGAACCAGTATAAAAATCTGGTGTCATTACTTTACTTTATCTACAGCATTTATATTTGTTAGTGATATATTTCTTGTTTGTGAATTTTTACCTGTGTAACTATTGAATAGCTTAAGTTATCACATACATTCCGCATAGCCATATTATAGATCCTGCACAAGTCGTGTGCACACCGATTTATCATTGGGAGGAAACCCGTTCCGTGTTATACGGCGTTGTCCCTTGAATTACTATCTTTAAAGTAAAGTTTTAAATAACTATTTTAGTTCTCACACCGGTCACATGACTGACCTGATGTTTTTTGTTTTGACCTAAACTCTAGGTGCCCTTATTTTCGACACAGGCAGCTAGTAGTTTTGGTTTTGCAGATTTATATCCACAGGGTCCTGATTTACAGCTGGAACGATGCTCGAAAAGCTCTGTATTCGTGTATCACTTTCAGTTGTGTTTTGTATATTTTTCCGCTGCTATGTAATTTATTGTAATCTCTGATATTTATCGAATGTAATTTATTCATTTATACTCTGTATATTCTTGTATCTGATGGAATTGTTGTAATAACAATGAAATGTTCTTCCGTTTGCGTCCTTTTGTGTGTTGTTCTCAAAGTATCCGCTCTTCCTTCACGGGGAAGTTACGGGTCCTTACAATCTCCTCCCTCTTACATACATCTCACCAAAACTTCTTCAACACCTCCTATACATTCTCATACCAACCATTCAAATTCAACGCCACATTAACCACTTCACACCACCACAACAAACTTCTTCCATAATACCATCCTCTTTACAACTAGTATCACACCACGCATACACCCCTCCTCCGTTTTCAGTCAACTTCAACCACCGGAACCAACTGAGATTTCACGCCAGTACCCAAATTTCAGAATTTTGATTTAGCTGATCCACAAATTCGCCTTTACACTCAAGCAAATTGCCTACGAGAATTTTTAATTTTCAGAATTTGAACTTTCAATTTCATTTTGAGGAAGCATAATTTCTTTCTATTGCAAAATTTCTGTTCGTGTGATGTTTATGTAAATTGGGAAGAAGGGGGTTCGAACTTGCATAAGCTAGCAGGTGTTGGGCTAGTTGATGTATGGTTTGTTTTAAATAGTGAAGGACTTTAATTGTATTGGGCTTATGCTGTTTAGGCTTTGCCCGATTGCTTTTGAAGATTGTGGTGTTGTAAAAATCTTGAGTTGGTTAGTTTCTAAAAACAACTTGCTTTGGTTTTCATTATTCAAAAACAAAAAAAAACAAAAAAAAGAGACTACTCTGCTTTAGGGTTTGTGTTTGTTTTTGATTCCTTGTTATCTTTCTTTTAAGTTGTCAGTCCTACTGTGAATATTTATTTCAAACTCTTCTTTCTGCTCTCTTTTTTTAAGATCATTATCGATATAATTTCATCATTGTATATATAAAAAAATTTGTTTTCTTGTGTAAATTCGCATTTTATTCTTCAAAAAAAGAAATCCTTGCCTTCAAATTGTATATATATTGTCTTAATTTTCAGGTTGCAGAAAATCTCAAGGAGGATTACTTTCTCAAAGACTACTCTGCTTTCTTTGCTTCGGATTTCTTTGCTTGGCTCTACGCTCCCATGCTTGATAAAAAAATAGCCGCAAAAAAAAACATTTGTCGCTAAAAAATTTTTTTTGCTAGTTTGCATGCATTGGTATATGTTTTCTTTCCTTGTTTTTATTTTATTTTCATTGTTGGCTGATTGCACTTACATTAAAAAAAATCATTTGTAGTTCACCTTTAATTTCTGTTTTGCATTCGTCTCATTTTTATTTTCTAAGGACATTGTTATATTTTGACAACTTGATTTCTTTCTAACGATTTATTTCTTGGTGTCTAGACTACGGCAAAGTAATAACCATTTATAAATATTACGGTGATTCATAAATATTATATCGGTTGTTCCTCTCAAGGTACTTAAACCTTCAGTTGCATTGCTAGGGTGATTCCTGGTGCACCGATAACTCCTGTTCGTTAACTGGCTAAGAAAGTTTCTGTTGAAATTAATCTAACCGTCATTATATATTAGAAATTTGTAAATAAGTAAATTGCATTCATATAGTTGAAAATGTTTCAATTTCCTTATCCTGATGAATTCTACAATAGTTGTGAAAATCAATATAATCCATATAATTTTACACCAAATTCATATAGATATTTTAATTTCAACTATTGTACGAACAATTTGGATTTTACACCACTAACTTTACAAAATTTTCAAAATTATCCTGATTTTACACCACAAAATTTTCAAAAATGCAAATTCTATTTATACACCAATAATTTCTTAGCGTACACCAATGTTTTAATAAGAGAAATCATGACTATGTTACCCTTATACTTAATTGCATTTTCAACCCTTCCTTATAATGCATTTGATTAAAACATTAAAATCTATTATATATGATTAAATCTATAGAATTTTATGAAGTTAATAAAACATAAAATATCAATTTAGGCAACTTTTACAACTAAACACTATAATTCAAACAAGTGTGTATAATCATCTAAAAGTGGAGATGATTTTTCAAATAAAAATAATCAAATAATTTAAAAAACTCGCGTTAAAACTTAAAGCTTTTTTTTTCAATTTTAGGTAAATTTATTGCAACGAATTCGCGGTTTTATGTAATTTAGTTTTAAGGTCAAAGAGGGAAGACGATGAAAATATAAAAGAGTAATTTTGTGAATGACATGGTGTATGAAAAAAAAAATTGATGTATACTATTTCATTTCATTTCATGGTGTGTATAAAGAAATAATCGGTGTACGAATAGAATTAACCTTTTCAAAATCCCGACCAACAGTCAAATCTTGAAACAAATGTCGAATCTTTACTTGAAATGTGCACACAACAAAATCAAAGAATAAGTGAATGGTGTAATTCATACTTGGGAAACTGTTCAACTCAAAGTTTTCAAAATAATCAGAATTCGAATTCACTTCCAAATTCAAACGATTTTGATTATATCCCTTGTCAATTCAATTTGGAACTCCAAAATGAATTTCAAATTCCAAATGGAAATGTGACTCGCTTTACAAATGATTTTGGCAATGAGAATAATTTCAATGATGGTGCAATTAACGGTTCTGATTCTCAACAATTTCAAATTGAAAATTCTGATGTAAATAATTATAAATTTGATTTTGTTGAGCAAATGAATGAAATTCACGATAACTACACGAGTTTGTTGTTTCAAGACTACATGAATTTTCGTGAAAAACAAAATAATCAAAACCGAACATGTTATGATTCAAATGTTAATCCACCTTTTACCACAATCGACAATCTTCAACTGACAACTTTTGAAATTAATGAAAGTATTAATGAAGTTGTTGAAAGCTCTGTAATTGATTTGAATTTAAATTCTCTTGAAAATGAAGACGTCAATCTTCAATTTGATCTTCCTCTCTTAAATTTTGAAAATTTAGCAACTTTAGATTGTCAACATGACAAAAATGATGAAGTTGTTAACAACTGTTTAAGTGAGGACGACTTTGATGAGCAAAAATTTCTTGAACTGATCGACGATAATGTTGTTGTGTCTGAAACTGAAAATGAAACATTTGAAAACTTTGAAATTCTTGAGACTGAAAACAACGAAACTGCTGAATGTGATTTTAGGCAAAATAACGATTTTTTTTGAAACTATTGAAATTCCTTGCGACTTGATCGTTTCAACTGACCCTCACTGTGATCACTTGTTTTTCAGTGATAAATTTCTGCAATATATGAACTCTTTCTGGAATAACATTGCTTTTGAGAAAACACGATTTCGTAATTTACTGAAAATTCATTTGTTTGGTTTTGACTTTAGGTTTACGAATGAACCTTTAGTTAACAAAATTTCAAATATCAAAGCAAAACCGAACAATGTTTCTCAAAACAAATGTGGGGGTGGGAGTGATGCTTACGTCTCTCAATTTATACATCATCTGAACAAATCAAACTTTGTTTTTGAAACTTTTATTGAACTCTGGCTTGATGACCTCTCTTTAGTTGCTATAGTAATTCAATTCGATTTTAGGATCAATTATAAGCTCAAAATTTTAAGATTAGCAACTCAGACTTTTGAAAAAACAAAATTTGTTTTTCCAAATCAAACATGTAGTATACAATCCTTCATGATTTGGTTTTTTGTGCTTAAGTTGTGTCTCATAATCTTAATAAGGCTGATCCATTGGTCCATCGTGGACAGGTTCATCTATTCGATGACTGCATATTTCCTGCACGCACATTTGGTAAGTCGCACTAACCCTCTTTTGTACATATGTAAATATTTCTCTTCCGTTCACTCATTGTGTCATGCATTGACTGTGGGGACACAGTCGAAATCAAGTGCAGGGAGAGTCTCATTTTCATTCTGTTTTGCATAGTTTAAGTTTGAATTTTTTTTCCTTTTTTCTTTTTGCATTTATTCCTTCTTCTTTAAATAAAAAAAAGAATTTCGCATTTCTATTTACTTTTAAATAAGACATGATGGATTTAGCATACAATTTTGGTCGTTCAATTAAAATGTTTGGAGATTTACTTCTCTTAGCGGATAATGAAAGGAAAGTTTGAATTATGAAAAAATTTGGTGTAACTGGTATATTGAGAAATTTGTAGGTGATGAGTATGAAATGTTTTCTGAATTGTAATCCAATTAATTGAATGGTTGATTTAGACAACTTGTGATAACATTTTAGATCTTTTAAGTGAAGTTGTGCCAAGATATCCTTGCTTAACACTCTCTCTCTCTTATGTTAAAAAAGAAAAGAAAAAAAGAATGTATATATATAATAATAATCCAAGGGTATCCAACATTGTTGGTACATCTCGCGTTGGTGTGCAAACCCGCCAAGCTCTTTCCGACATCTTGTTGAAAAAGTCAGCATCGGTATATCTTGGTCTCATTTCATGAGATTGGACGCCTTAGAATTACTGACCCTCACGTAAGTCGTAATGCAGTGTAGGGGTGGTATACCTAGGTATTTGTAAATAATAATAATGTAAATATTTTGTAATAAAGAGAGAGTTAGCACTTAAAGTCCAAGCACACTCTTCACTTATTCGACCTAACTTGTTAACAAAAAGGAAGTTGAGATGTCGTTATACGACTGTTGATATCGATTACAGAATTCATTTCATATTTGCACTATGTTTCTACCAAAACAACTGGCCAAGCTGGAGGAGTTTGTGACGGTAACATGACTTTTGTTTAAAGTTTTGATTAGCAACGGACTCAAATTTCGTAGTGACCACACAAATTTGAGTTAACTTATTCATGTAATATTTAATAGTAGATTATCCATTTGTAAATATTCCTTTAAAAGCATGCATTCATCTTGTAAATATTTTCTAATCTTGCATTCTGTAAATATTTTTTGCGTTCAACTTTTGGATTTTGTGGGTAGTATCCGCTGAAAACCTTCACGAGGCAATACTCGTCCTACCGGGGACACCTAGAGGTTTAATGGCTTGTTACATATGCTCAATGAAATCGTGCTCCATACGAAAACGGATTTAACTTAGTTTTTACTTTATTCGAGGACAAATAAAAAGATAAGTGAGGGGGTATTTGATATGCACGTAAATATGCATATTAATTCACACATTTATTCTTGTTTCAGTTTAAATAAATGACATATGTGGGTATTTTATCGCGATTAAACCATAATTCAATTGATTTCAAAATATCATACATTCATCGTCATACAAAGGGAAAATGGTCATTTTTGTGCTTATGTTATTTTGAGAATTTTTTACTTGGACATTTCTCATTGTTTTTGTAGAAATATTAGTGCATATGGAAGAGGGCTTCTTGAAGATTTATATGCATACAAAGGAATGAAGAAATACTTCTCATACATAATCATGGAGGGCGCCACTTGCTACACTTAAAAGCTAATGGACAACTAATGGATGGTAAAGCTTCAGGCAAATTTGATGATGGGGTAACTAAAGCGTGATGATTTATTGGTGGCCACAATTCCTAAAGGGAATTCTTGGTAGCACGCTAAAGTGGATTAGGGTTAGGATTTTATTACATGTATAAATATCCCCTTATATTTATGTAGCCTCCTCGCTCTCTTTTCTCCATTCTCTTTTAGTGTAGTTTAGGAGATAAGCTTTTTCTCTCTTTTATTTTCATGGTTACTTAGCCATTTTCTTTATGTAAACTTTTTTAGTGTAATTTCAATATTGTGCTCTTTTCTTTTGTTGTCCATTTGCTTTCATGTCATTAGTGCAGATTTATTTTTATGCAAGTAGAATAGATTTTTATCGTTATTTGCTTTTTTTTTTGTTCTCTTTTATAATGAAATCTCTTTATGTTATCGTTGAATCCATTATGAGTAGCTAAACCCCTTCAATTTAGGGGTAGTCAAGCTCTCATGATTCATGAATAATTAACATAAGAATTTCATGTTTCTAACTCTCTTATTTGGGTTTAATCTAAAATTGAATATAGATAAAGTAAAGATTTTATATGGTGAAAATTGATAGCACATGTTGGTTGATTATTCCCAAATGTGTTATACTCATATCATTAATGTTCTATGTAGTTAGTGAATATTAACATAGAACATACTCATAATGTTTCATTTTTATTAGAACTATTATTTTCTATGTGATAATTAGGGCTGTAAGTTTGTATTGAAAATTGATGATTTATGTAGCTTGTAATTTATAGCATATAAATCATGCTTGTATGTATACAACACTTAATGTGCTCGTTATTAACACTACAACAAAAACACCATATTACAACTTTAATTTTACAACGGTGGTAAAAGCACCGTTGTAATAAATGGTTTTTTACAACGGTGGTTAATAAATGGTTTTTTACAACTGTCAATTCCCTAAAGTTGTAATAAACGTATTTTTAACAACTTTTTGTTTTGTTAGTTGTAATAGATGCCCATTACAAACTTCACGTTTATAATATCTATATTTAATAACTAATTATATTAATATTTAATAATAATTAATAATTAATAATAAACTTAGGAATCAATAATATTTATTAATTATTATTAAATAATTAATAGTTAATAAGTTGTAATTAATGTTTAATAGTTAATGTCAACTACTTATTAATTAATATTTAGGTGGCATATACATTATAAGCTTTTAATAGTTATTACTCGATTATAACAAAGTAGAAATGTGAGAACCCAACTTTGATGATCCTATATTATATTGATTTCAATTAAATCCATAATATTTGGGGTGAATAAATAAATAAATCATTTGTGATATGTATATGATGAATATGTGAAATTGTGCATGATTAAAATGGTGAATAAACATACACATTTGTTTGTATATTGTGTATGTGACATGAAAAATTTGTTTAAGTGTTATGATGATTCGGGGCTTAAGTTTTATAAGGGTTAACATTAAATCTAAGGGCAAAATGGACATTGGCAATGGTGAAACCCTACCCGTATGAAGCAAATAAAAGAAAATAGGCCGTCGGTTTCCATTTCATTCTCTCGTTCTAAAAAAAAAACTTAAAAATGGCCGAAGTCCTAGAAATCGAATTGGGGAAATCAACAAATCGACCAACGTCTCACATGAAATAGAACTAATTTTGAGAGAAATGGTTTCCAAGGGGAAGCGACAGTAGATCTGGGGGAGATCGAAACCCAAATAGAGGAACTACGGAGAGAAATCGAGATCTGGAAGCTAATCGGGTTTAAGTGAGTGTATTTCCCTCTGTTAGGCACTATGACCTTTAATAGGAAGCTGAATTGCAAGTAATTCGTTTATGTGAAAAGGCAGGTCGAGAGACTCCAATTCGTGAGTGAGTTTTCATTCGAGCTGGACAACATCATAGGTCAATTCAGGTGAATTTTCATTTTCTAGATTGGAGGTCGGTCCTTTGAAAGGAAAAAAACAAACCCTAATTTTTGGGTTTCTCGGTTGTTGCTATCCTATTTTCGATAAATTGCTGAGTGTATGATCAATAATGGGTTATTTACTGATACTGCACTCCTATGCCTTTGGACTATGTAATGCTGTTGTGCGCCATTTTCTTTTTTTCTTATAATGAAATTGCAATTTCCTCCAGTCTATTGCTAGTGGCCCTGTACACTCAATTGCCATATACATCACTCGTATGAACCCAAAATCCTTGCATTAGTTTGGAATTTGAAATTTTTATTTATGTTAACATGCAAAATACTTTTGTTGGGAGAATGTTCATCATTCATTGTTTCATGCAGGCTTGTTTGGACGACTTTAATCATCACAATATTGACGTTGCTTGCAACCTTCTAGAAACATGTGGGCGGTTTCTTTACCGATCACCTGAAGCAACAATTCGTATGTCAATTATGTTGGAGATACTCATGCGTTTAAAAAATGTAAAAAACTTGGATCCACGTCATAGTACTTTGGTAGAAAATGCATACTACATATGCAAACCGCCTGAACGGTCTGCTCAGGTTTCAAAAATACGACTTCCGTTGTATCAGGTGTAGTATAAGTTGCTTTTTTCGAATGTTTTATGGGCCAAGCGCAGTTAATTGATATCAGTTGTTTCCATTTGGTGCAGTATATAAGAAAGTTACTCTTCTCAGATCTTGACAAGTCTTCTCTTGAATATGTTCTTAGACAACTAAGAAAATTACCTTGGAGTGAATGTGAACCACACTTACTGAAGTGCTTTTGGAAGGTTCACAAGGGGAAGTACGGTCAAATCCATCTCATTGCTATTCTTACTGCAATTCTTAGTCGATATCATGATGAATTTGCAGTTGCAATTGTGGATGAGGTCCGTTTCATTTCAGATATAGAATCAGTTTTGAAACTTATGTTGGAATTTTCTTCTCTATACTAATACACTTTGAACCTAGATAAATATGTACTTCTTAGAAACAATTGTCTTGAGAAATAAGTCAATCTTTAAAATTAGCCCATCCTTGCTTTCATTCGTAGGTTCACCCTTGATACTGTCTGAACAATCTATTATACTTAATCTTTTGCTTATGTTATTCAGTTTGTTTGCCTAGCTATAAGCAGGTGCTTTGCAGTTATATCTATATCTTTTTATAAAGGAAAAGGACTTTACACTTTATAGCTACCTTCTGTGTTGCACCATAAAATAAAATACTAGAACCATCTCTTTCTGTTTTGGAATTCAATGGTTGTAGGGTAGTAAATTTTTTTTAAAAGGAGAACTGGTTGTTGGATAAACATAGTGTTTATTTGAGATGATTGCTGAATAGTAATATAATCTTTACCAGTAGTTAAATTTTTGGTATAAACAATGTACATGTTAAAATAGGAGATCTTGGAGAAGCAGCAGTAGTAGAAAGGAACCACGCAGCACGCACAATGACCGGAACGCCCGAATACATGGCACTTGAACTATACGAAGAGAACAGTGCAAAAGTGAGTTGTGACTGTATTATTTAAAAGTGAGGAATGTATGTATTGTTATAACTGTATTATGTAAAAGTGAGTTGTACGATAGTGGATCACAAAGTTGTACTAATTCAAATATTGAAATAAAATATTTAATTGATTATTTCAGTTCAGTGTAGTATCATTTTATTCAATATAAATATTTATTTTTATATGAAATGTAATGTATAAAGAAACAAAAATCATATTGTTATAATTAATTGTAGTACGAATTACTGCAACGGTGAAAAAATGTTGTAATATGTATTACTACAACGGTGGAAAACAGTTGTAAAATATACATTTTACAACGGTGTTGCAACGGTGTATAAAAGTTGTAAAAGATTTCAGTCTATTACAACTTCTTAATAGACGACGGTGGCTCCACCGTTGTAAAAAGTCTTTTACAACTGTTTTCCACCGTTGTAATAGGGTCATGTTGTTGTAGTGTAAAGAGAATTAGAACCATTTTTTATGTCAATTAGATTGATGTTGATAGTGAATTTACTCCTAAATTGTCTCTCGGTCTCATATTTGTATTCATTTTAAGATTGTTAGTTTTCTTTTAGTTTTTAGTTAACAATTTCACTCGCTTTCGGTTTAATTTGATTGAGTAAGATTAGAATTAATTCTTTCCCTGCGGATTGACCCGTACTCGCCACATACTACAATTGTACGCCGTGCACTTGCGGCTATTATTGCGATTTATGTCAATGGTTTTCTAATTCCATAGAAACGCCGTTTGCAAACACATCGTGCTTGTCTAATATTTCTTGAAATGTACTTTTCTCAATCGAATTGTTTTGCTTATAAATAATTTCTAGATTAAATTGTCTTTTTGCACAAAGTAAACATATTTCTTTAAAACATTTATCGCACTGGAATCGTTTAACAATTTCTGGATAACAGTAACATATGAAACATGGAATACGATCATTTCCTCTATTTTGAATCCGTTGATGGTCACATTCGTTTTCATTATTAATTAATGCATAAGTTATATTATTCTGTGATGTGCTACTTTCATTGTCTTTAACTATACTGTAAATAGATTAATCTGTATTGTCATCATCACCTAAACTTTCAATATTAAATTCACCTATTTCATCAACTAGATTTGCTCTTTGTTGATTATTTTGTTGGTTTGGACATCTATTAGGTAAATGATTTGGGTTGCCGCAAATATAACAATTACATTTTCTGTTAGACTTATTTCGTTTAACATATTTTTCTTTTTTTATGTTTATCATATTATTTTGTTTTTCTAAGATATTTTTTAGGTTTGTAATAACCATATGCTTGAGGCGTATAGATCATTGTTCTACAAAATACCCAAGTCGGTCGTTTGATTTTTCTTGTAAGGTGGCCTCCTTATATCGTTATTCCAATTGTTGAAATACAAACATTATTCTTGGTCTTATCGCTAATTTGGGAATATTTCCATACTGTGTTTCCCAATCCTCCGGTAGTTTTCCATACTATGTTTCCCTAATTTGTGCTAACGTTACGACAAAGTCTTGGCTAAATTCCTTTATATAATTGAAGTCTCTAATACCTTGTTGCTCTAAATTCCTAATCGTTGTTTCTTGCATAAGCATTCCTCCTTTGCCAGGATTATTACCTATGAGTAATAGTCTGATAAAGCTTTTGAAATTGTACTGGTTATATCCTAAAGCCTATTGTTCCATAATAATAGCTGGGTCATCAGTTGTCCTACTTTGATAATTTCCTATGGCTAATAGGCCTAAGGTAGTCTCTAGTACCGTCCACATGTCCAATTTGGGTATTTTGTACACTTCCCATTTTCTTACTACATTTTGCTCCCAAATAAGAATTTCCTCTAGCCATAGATGAGGAGAATGATTTTCAAGTAGTAATGTATTATGACTGTACAGTTTTCCATATGGCTTTTCTCATTCCTTTTCCTATAAATGGGATTTCTTTATATTCCCATCCCAGTTTGGCCCAAGGTTCTCGTTCTAATGGTCCTTCTCTAAATTGTTCACTAGGTTCATTGTCAAACCTACAACGTTTATTACGCGATATCATAGCTTGGTCAATAAAATTGGTCTCAATAAAGAAATCATTTAATGGAATTTGTTTATTTAAAAAATCTTCAATTAAAAGCATATATAAATACTTGGACAAAGTTGTAAAAGCGTCTTCATAAGACATGTCAAGTTCAATTATACATGTTATAAGCATATCATCTATTTCTTGTCTTATATTTGCAACTGTTATTTTTCTGTTAATAATTTCATGTAATGTTCGCTTAATTTCTGTTTGAATGTTTCATCAATTTTTTATTTTTACCATCTTCGTACTGTTCTTCTTCATCAATTAGATATCCAAGAACATCTAGCTCATCGTTTATTTCTAAATCCGAATTATATTGATCAAATTATGGGCCATCGTCCCAATTCATAGCGTTTAGTTGATCATTAATTATTTCGTTTAAATTAAATTGTTCACTTATTTCAGATTCTGTATCGGTTTCTTCTTCATTCTGTTAAAATTGTAGTTATTAAACCGTAAGTTTGGTTCTCCAAATTGATTTGTGTATAAGACGTGAGAGTTCAGAATTAATAAGCTTTTATCATAAAATCCTTTAGTTGCCATTCAAGGCCTGCTAAATCTTCCGGGTTTATCCTTCGTTGTTCTATCATCTTAATACCCTTACTAGCAATGTTTTGGTCTATTCCATCAATATTTATTTCAAACTTTATTCCTGATCTATTACTAGCCTTTCCTATTATTCATATACCGACAGTAAGATTATTATCAATATAATTTTCAAAACCATTTGCTTTAAATCTGAATTTAAGATATTTTAGGTCTTTAACACTTTCTAAAATATCTGAATTATTGTTCCTGAGAGAAAGTTAAGAGCAACATACTAAACTATTTGAATCTCTATAAAATATCATAAAAATTGCTTATTTAAAGAACACCAAGCAAGTTAAGTGCATCTTCAATTATGATACCAAACAAGCAACTTGCTTAAAAATTTCAACTGTGCTTCAATCTACCGTTCATAAATAAATTTTGCTTTCCAATAAACTCCAAGCCCTACTATAATGCTTAGCAGCTACCATACTAGTTTTCAATTAAATCCTATGGAAAATTAGTCATTTTATATTTGAAAAATATGCATCATAATGGAAATGGAACTTCAACTTCATCTTAACTTATACTACACTGATACTTACCTATAAATAGAAGCTCATACAACAAACTCTAAACCATCCAAGCAACAATACTAGTTCACCAAAAATTTTACCCAATGATGCCTTCAGCAATCATTACTGGTTCTACTGATGCTCCAAAAAGGTATAGCAATTTTTTTTAATCTTTATTGCACTGCCAAAGATAAATAAAAAATATGAACCATATATATTTACAGGTTAGCTGGGAAGGCAGCAATAGTTACAGGAGGAGCAATGGGCATAGGAGAAGTAAGAACAAAGCTTTTTTGCTGCCATGGTGCGAAAGTAGTGATCGCCGATATTAATGACGACCTTGCTCAAAAGGTCTGCACATCCATAGGCTACGAAAACATAATCAACTTCATTCATTGCGGCGTATCGAAGGAAGAAGACGTCAAGAAAGCAGTAGACTATAAAATTTCAAAGTACGGTAAGCTAGACATCATGGTAAACAACACAGCCATACTCGAGAATCATGGACTCAAGCACGTCAGATTTCGAACGTATGATGTCTGTGAACTGCATGGGAGTTTATCTATGCATGAAGCATGTAGCAAGAGCGATGGTGGAATCAGGAATAAGAGGAAGGGTTATAAATTATGGGATTGTGTGTACTGTAATTGGAGGGATAGCCCCACATGGATATGTAGCTTCTAAGCATGCAGTTGTAGGACTTATGAAGAATGAGGCTGCGGAGTTAGGGCAGTATGTGATAAGAGTGAACTACGTTTCGATGTTTGCGTCGAGTTCGAGGATGACGAAGTTGAAGGGACTGTTTAAGCATGATGGTATAGAGGAAATGATGAATGTGGTGGGGAACTTGAAAGGGAGGGTGTTGAGGCCTGAGGATACCGCCATGGCAGACGTGTTCTTTGCAAGTGATGACAGTGGATATGTTAGTGGCCATAATTTCGTGATTGACGATGGGTTTACTATTGTTAACTAGACCAATTCTTCTATCCCTATTTCCACCGTCCCCCATGTCTCTCCAATTAAATCTCTTCATTTCCACTTTTTTTCATTTATGTCCCCCGACAATTCAGGGATTTAACTGCAAAAGGTGGAAATCATGGGGCCGTGATTGAGTGGGATACGGGGGAACAGAGCGAATGGAAACAGAACAATTGGTGTGGTTGTTTACAACTCTTTTGGGATGTTTAAGCAAGAGTAGTGATGCATGCATTGCTTTGGATGTTGCGATGAGTTGTGTGAAATTCAACACAAATCCTAGGTTCTTGTACCAATAAGTGGGTTTAGGTGTTGTAAAAGAAATATCTCGTTAATAAATTAATTAGTGGAAGAAATTTAATATGTGCAATCAGTGTTATCTGGACCAAACCGTAAGTTAGACCGTGACATCTTTAGATTTAAGGTTCTGGAGGTCGAACCGGTTGAACTGTTCAAAACATGCATTTTTTTTTTAACAATTTACACGTTTAACAGGTAAATTATGATGGAGTTAGCTTAATATACAACGTCCATTCGCCACATGTAGAAATTTATTGGACTAAAATCGAAATAAGTGTTAAATTTGTACTTAAATAATAGTAGCTACAAAAAAAAGGAAAGAAGCAAGGATTGAAGTGTAAAAATGCCTCACTTTCCACGTTCGTCTGCTGCTCCTTCTCTTCTTCTTCTACGGTTCCACCAAAGGCTGCAAAACTCATTTCCTAATTCACAAAATTCATAATCACTCGCCACTTAAACCCTAAAATCAATTACCAATTAAAAATAAAATCATGTTTCTCTGTGAAATGAAGCAGTTTTAGGAGATTTAGAGCAATTTTTGGTTTTGGAGACCTCCGGGTCGTGGTAATAATATACAATCCCATATAATATTTATGTTACCGCACTTGAAAGTAAGTATATAAAGTTTGCGAGCAGGACTGCAAATATCAAACTATAACAATAACAACTTTCTATAAAGACGAAAGATTCATAGAGTCAGAAAAAGAAAAAATGGCGACCTTGTTTCACCTCAATCCAAAATTTCAACTGAGAAAGGAATCTATCTTAGATGTTTATCATAGATCGTCGATACCTCCTGATTTCAGCGTTTCTAAGATGCATGCAAACCTTATGCGGGATTCTAATCAAAGATAGATTGGTAGTCCAGATCTAAAACCTAAAACCGATTTTCCAGATCTGGTGGAAAATTCTCAGGTAAATAGCTCTACTGGTAATTTAATCCAATCAAGGTCTTGGATTGAAGCTGTTATAGAGTCTAAATCACATTAAAATGTAGTTAAACTTACATACTATGAGCCTTTAAGAGCATCTCCAACAGTGTTATGGGCCGTAACGTTACGGCCCGTAACATTACGGGAGATATCTTTGATATCTCCCAACAGGCGCGAGCTGATTTTATCAGCTCGCAGCCTGCGAGCTGATTTTATCAGCTCGCGAGCTGATAAAATCAGCTCGCGCCTGTTCCCGAGCCTATATATGGCTCGGGAGGGGGGGTGTTTGGTTATATTCATTTAATTTTAATTTCCTCCTTTTTAATTTCTTTTTTAATCGTTCCAACGTCGGGATGCCGCCACGCGTGACGAAGAGCGGGAGACGCACAGTTAGAGTTATGCCAGACGACATGTCTGGTCCAGTACACCTTCCTCCACCAGAGGGGACGACGATTGAGGACTTACGTATCCTCCACGAGATGCCACAGGGATTCACCCATCGATCAGTTACCGCGCTGGACACCGTTCAGGTATTAGTTTTACTTTATAGTTTTACGTTATAGTTTAGTGCATGTACGTTCTATGGTCTAGTAATTTGAACGTCAATAGTCATTTAAATAGTATACATTATTGCACGTACTAGTTAAATATTGATTTAGCTGTTAAATAGTCTTTTAACTGTTAAAACTTTATCATGTAGTAGTTTGTTATACGTTAGTAGTACGAACTTTAATACTCATTTAACTGTTAAATAGTCATTTAGTGCATGCACGTTATCGTTTAGTGCATAGGCGTGCTTGGTTTTATAGTCGTTTAACTGGTATTATTTTAATAGACTCGGTATGTAAACGTTCGCGGGAGTTGGGCGAAGTTTGTAGCATCAGCCTTAGACATATTACCTCTGGATATTCGAGAGAGACTATTTGGCAGTCCATTTGGACGTTTTTTACGTATTATACCTCCCCGGTCCTTCGATCGACCTTTGGTCGAAGCCTTATCAGAGAGATGGTGGCCTACGACACACACCTTTCACCTATTAAGTTTTGAGAGATGGTGGCCTTATCAGAGAGATTGTGCAGGGATTGCAGGAGCAGATATATGACTTACAGGCCAGATTAGCTGCAGCAGAGGGTGGGGGGACAGCAGCATCAGGTACCATTGTAGGGTCGTGTACTGGTGGTTCAGGAGGAGGTGGTTCTGGAGCAGGTGGTTCTGGAGCAGGTGGAGGAGGAGGAGGTGGTTCTGGTTCTGGAGGAGGAGGAGGTGGTGGAGGAGGTGGAGGAGGAGGAGGTGGAGCAGGTGGTTCTGGTTCTGGAGGAGGAGGAGGAGGTGGAGGAGGTGGAGCAGGTGGAGCAGGTGATTCTGGTTCAGGAGCAGGTGGTTTAGGAGGAGGTGGGGGTGACGGTGCTGGAGGGGGTGACGTAGTTGGAGGGGATGACGTTCTTGGAGGGGAGGACGTGTTAGGAGGGGATGACGTTGATGGAGGGGATGGCGTGGTTGGAGGTAGTGATGACGATTTTACGTATTATGACCCGCCTGATAGCGGAGACGACATGTCTTTGGATGGTGGTGATGATGATGCCGCAGATTTATCATGATTTATATTTCTGTATGTCGCGGTGTATATATGTATGGCTCGATGTATGTATGTATATATGTATGTCTCGATGTTTTGGACTGTATGTTATTTTTCTATGTGTTCTGCGATATGTTATTTTGTATGTGTACTATTTGCTACTTTCATATGTTCTGTGTAATGTATGCTTGTTTTATTGCAAACCGTTACGTTGCCAAGTTTTGGTACTTTGGCAAGTGCCAAGTGCCAACTTTGGTACTCTGCCAAGTGCCAAGTTTTGGTACTTTGCCAAGCGCCAAACCTGGTACTTAAATGTTTACATGTTTAAATAACGACGGTAGTGGACGACCCACAGTTTTACAAAATGCTTGCTGGCTTTTGCTAGCGATTCAGAGGAAGATGAGATCCTTCAAGAGGAAGCAGAAGAAATACAAGAAATACGGGACCTATACCGTGAAGCGTACGGTTCATCGTCCACAACTAGAGGGGGATCGGTTCCTGGAAGGAGGTTTATACACCGAAATCATGCTAAATACCACAAGTCTTTGATGCAAGATTACTTCGATGAGGATTGCACTTACGGGCCTGATATGTTTCGTCGAAGATTCAGGATGCGGAGAAACCTATTTCTTCGGATATTGGCTGGTATTCAAGGTAACATTGATTACTTTAAGTACAAACATAATGCATCGAAGACACAGGGATTGTCCGGTGAACAAAAAATGACGGCAGCTATGAGAATGTTAGCTCATGCCACTCCAGCCGATGCTTTGGACGATGCATACCGCATAGCAGAGAGCACGGCACTAGAAACACTTGAAACTTTCTGTCAAGCAATTGTGGACGTCTACGGAGAAGAATACTTACGGTCTCCAAACGAAGCAGATGTAGTGCGAATCAGAGAGATGCACGAAAGCAGGGGTTGGCCGGGAATGTTAGGAAGTCTGGACTGTATGCACTGGGAATGGAAGAACTGTCCTAAGGGATTACAAGGTGCGTACAACGGTAAGGAAAGACGACCAACCATCATTTTGGAAGCTGTGGCATCGTACGATCTGTGGATATGGCACGCTTTCTTTGGAATGCCCGGGTCTAATAACGACTTAAATGTTGTGGAAAGATCTCATTTGTTCAATGATCTTGCTAAAGGCCAGGTACCTCCTTTAACATTTACCCTAGGCCAAAATACTTACAACCATGGCTATTACCTAGGTGACGGCATTTACCCGAAATGGAGCACCATTGTTAAAACATGTCCAAATCCATTAACTCCTAAACAAGTCATGTTCGCGGCGATGCAAGAGGGACAAAGGAAAGATGTGGAACGTGCTTTCGGTGTTTTATAATCTAGATTTGCAATGATAAGTAATCCACGTCGGCTATGGCGTAGGAGTAAGATGTCTACAATCATGTTTGCTTGCATCGTTCTTCACAACATGATTATAGAAGATGAAAGAGATATGGATGAAGATCAACGTCACTGCGATTACGAGGGTGCTTCGCTACCACCTCCAGTATTCCGACAAAACCAACCACTAACAGAGGAGGACTTCAACGTTCATTTGAGCCGTCAAGTTATCTACAGAGATGCAGAACTCCATAACCGGCTACAGAAGGATCTTATGACTCATTTATGGAACCACCACGGCGATACCTAGTTATGAAGAACCATTACCTGAATGTGTTTTATTTTATGTTTGTCTGAACTTATCGATTATGTATGCAGTAAAGATGTTCCTAAGTTATTAATCATCTATTGTACGAACTCCTTTTCTACTATTACTTCTCTTGTACGAACTCCTAAGTTATTAATCATCGATTATGTTTCATTTCCTAAGATGTTCCTAAGTTATTAATCATCGATTATGTTTCATTTTCTATTATACAAACTCCTTTTCTTGTATTCGTACGAGTTATTAATCATCTATTATTATGTTCCTAAGTTTATTTTACAAATTACATATCGGTTATGTTTTTGTATACGACAAACTAGGGTAAAACGTTAAAAAAAATAATAATTGGTTTTGCTCTTAGTAATCAAATATTATTATTATGTTTCAAAGTTTATTTTACAAAAAAATTAATGCATTTGGTATTGTATATGGTAAAAATAGTTGGGAAAAAAAAAGGCCACGAGCTGATTTTATCGGCTCCTGAAGTCGCGAGCCGATAAAATCAGCTCGCGACATCACGAGCTGATAAAATCAGCTCGTGCGCCCTATTCCGAACTCTGAATCCAGCCCGTAACATTTGCCTTCATATTACACCGTGTAACAACTATTGGGTGCAAAAATAAGGGATATTACACCCCTTAACATGAATTTCCTCCACTGTTGGAGATGCTCTAATTAAATATGGTCTAAAAGTTGCAGTTATCAATGAGGATTTGGTTAATTTAGTAGGATAGCCTCTACTCTAGGACATCCTATCCAATTAGATATTGTCAAAGAGGGGATTACTCGTATTTCATATGCTAGAATATTAATTGAGGTTGATGTTTGATTTAATTACCTTAAGAAGATTCCTATTCAGTGTCGCAATGGTGAGATAATTGGCAGAAAATACAATATGAGTGGACTCTTCCTACATGTCTAAATTGTAAAGTGTTTGGTCACTCAAGTATGTCTTGTAAGTTTAACAGGGTTTAGATGCCTAAGGTTAGTCCTAGAAAATATAATGGTATGGAAGTCGATGAAATTGTTGTTTGTTAAGATAAGCTAATGAATGTTGAGGTTGATGTGCAAATGGTAATCTAGAATAATATCTCTGCTATGTGTGAAAAGGATTATAACAATAATCATCCCAGATCTTTTATGGTTTCTGATGAGAATATTGTTCTAAACTTTGGTAAGAAAAAATGTCATAATGAAGCAACCGGAATTTCTAACTTTGTGAATAAGAATGCAGGTAAGAAAATTGAAGTGAATGCAGTCAACACAAATAATCCTTTTACAGTTCTTAGAGATGATGTTATTTGTATGCAGGATAATCACTCAAATGCTGATTTAAATTTAGATCCGAATAAAGTTGCTGAAAAGGGTACCCTTTTAACAAAGAACTTAGAGGCAAAGAGGTATAAGAAAGACATATGTGAACAGTATTTCAAAAATGTTAAAGTGACAGGGGATCATGAAGAGAATGGTAATGTAGTTAGATTGGATAACAGTGGGGATCGTATTGGAAATAGTACTTAATTTCTAAATGGAAAAGAAGCGGATGATAGAGATTTTCTTATGAGCGAGTCAGATAGTTCCCTATGTTCGTATAGCTCTACTAGTAGTTTCAAGAATAGGAAAACTAATTTTAAATCCAATAAATATAAAAAGGGGAATAGGCATGTAAATGAAGAACCCTTGGTTGAGGATAAATCAGAATGGAATAAACTTATGCAGCAAATACACACTAGATCAAAATCAAGAAAAGCAAAAGGAGGAGAAAATTTAGGAGGAGTTTCTAAGGGAGGTATAACTAAGAAGTGATTGTCTTGTAATATTTTCAGTTTTTATGTGTTTGGATTTTGTATCTGGAGCCAGGTTGATGTTTTGTAGTTTGCATCTAGAGTCTGCAGCTTTGTGTTGGTGTAGGTATTAGGTGTTCTCTTCTTCTCTTGGTGTTGTTCTTCAATTTGACATATCTGGTATTGCTTGAGTAGTAGTTGAAGTTGGTCTGCATGTGTTGTCCAGTGGAGTTTTGTTCGAGGAAACTGGTGGTAATGCTCGTTCAGAGTGGATTTGCATGCTTATTGGCTTTTGTCTGGAGGTTCTGAGCATATTCTTGCTTGCTGCGTTAAATTACGTTATGTGATGGGCTATCTATATGCAGGTTTAATTTTGAGCTCAGTTTCTTTGGGCTTTGGGCTTTGGGCTTTGGGTCTTGTGTTGAAACTTTTTGTGCTTTTGCGGGCTTTCCTGTGTTGTTCTTTTTGGGTTTAAAATGTGGTGTTCATTTAGTTCGAGCTGGTTATGTTTTTTGTATAGTATTCGTTTAGGTATGTGTTGTTGTATTGTATCACCAGCTTGAACTTAAAATGTATCTTTTTCTTGTAATATAAGTGCCCTTTTCTTCTAAAAAAAAGTATATAAAGTTTCAAGTTTCAACCACACTATCATTTTTGGGCTCCTTCCCTCTGATTCCTGATTCAGGCAACAACAATGCAGTGATCAATAACTATCAGGACCAACCTCAAATTTTGTGCTCCTTCTCTTCTAATGATGATGCAGACAAAGACGGTGCAGTGATCAATAACTTCCTCAATGACGTGGACGATGCATTAAATGTTAGCTTCTCAATGAAGGATATGCAGTGAGTGACTTTCTCAATAACGCAGCCGATGCATTGGACGTTAGCTTCCTCAATGAAGGCTTTGCAGCAAGTGACTTTCTCAATAACGCAGCCGATGCATTGGACGTTAGCTTCCTCAATGAAGGCTATGCAGGGAGTGACTTTCTCAATAACGCGGCTGATGCATTGGACGTTAGCTTCCCCAATGAAGGCTATGCAGCAAGTGACTTTCTCAATAACGCGATCGACGCGTTGGACATTAGCTTCTTCAATAAAGGCTATGCAGCTAGTGACTTTCTCGATGACGCGGTCGATGCGTTGGACGTTAGCTTTTTCAATGAAGGCTATGTAGCGAGTGACTTTCTCGATGAGGTGTCCAATGCATTGGAGGTTAGCTTCCTCAATGAAGGCTATGTAGCGTGTGACTTATTTCTCAATGAGGACAATGCTAATTATATTCTTGGTACTGACTTAACTTTTGATTATAATGCCAATGAAGCTACACTTCCGGGCCATCAGTCGTTTGCAAATATTACTGATCAATCTGTACGCCTTGTCCCTGGAGATGATTACTGGTTGTAATTAAAAGGCTAACTTGATGTATTTTGGCAGTTTAATTAGCTTTTGTATTTGTCAATCACGCAGAGTTTTATGTATATATTATCCTCGTACTCTCTTTAATATTTTTGTTTTTATATTAGAGTTTGTTAATATTTTCCTTCACCGGTTATACATGAATGAAACTGCGATGAAACTCAAAAAAATCTATACTATATTATAATTACTAAGTTCGATTTCAGTAGCTTAGAAGCATGCCACGTCATATGTAAAGCTCAACCGTCTCTGAATATCTTCTTCACCGATTGTCGAAAGCTCACTCTAAAATTCCACCATCCGTCTCTTTGTTACGCCTAACCCCAAATATTATTTCCTGATTTTAGCATATGCTCTCTGGATCCCGTTACCTCGATATTAGTTTCTCTTCGTCTTCGCTCGATTGAAACCCATTTGTTTCCAACCTCTTTGATTTTTCAATCAACTCATCCTCACGCCATTGCTTCTTCCCATTGAGTCTGACCTTTTTGTATGGAATACCCTGATAGTAAAACCAAATTTTGTTAAAGCCCAAGACCACCTACACGATTCATCTATTCAACGTGAAATTTATCTATTCAACTGACAAACAAACGTGATTGCAACGGATAAGGAAGGACTATGGAAAGCTTTTCATTTTCAGATTTAATTATTCCTTCCATTCTACCAAATTTGATTCGGATCCATTCGAAAACTGTTACGGCTTTGGATTCAAAATCGATTTCCATATTCAAATCACGGGCAATATTACTGATGATGTGGAGGCTACCGCTACTGGAAAACCTTCTTCATTCACGCGTGAAAGGTATATGTTACTTTTAATTGAGGAATTGTTAATTTGGTTATCTAAGAGTTTTATTCCTGTAAATGGTTAGAGATACCATTAAGGAATCGATGATCTAGAGCTGATTGAAATTTAAAAATCCTGCGTTTTTTTTTTCTTACTTCCTGAATTGTAATATTTTTGCTTCTTTTGTGATTCTGCATTCATTCTCTATTAACATGACCCAGATTGGTTTTTTGGGCTAACATCGGTCGTAGGAAAGTAACATGTGAATTAACGTTAACTTTAAATTTGTATTTTTCCATTGTAGATAGCTATTTGTATTTTGGGTTATCATCATGCGACAGTATCTTCACCGAGGTGCAATTGCAAGTAACGACTTGAATGGTTCTCAAAAAATATGCACTGGGACTTAAGTATGCACTGGAGGCAGCGGGATCCAGTAAGATATAGCTTAAAATTAATATCAGTAATACATCAATTGTCAATTATGTTTTAATTAATACATATTTACATGATTTTTTGGTTTTGATACTTTTATTTTGGTGAAATGCTAGGTTGGTTAGTGTAAGACAAAGAATAATGAACGACTATGCAAGCTTACTTATCATTATCTATAGACAGTCTGTGGTTGTATATCAACTGCTATGCTGTAGAAGAAAATGCATAAGTCCTACGAGCCTGTAGATATTTTCCCAAAGAACTTAGATGAAACCTTTCTTTACTTTTACAGTAGAGTAAATGGTACGTGTCCTTTTTAAATATGAATTTAAGATTAATGTCAAGCTTTGTCGATGAAAGAATGTCATATATGAATATATATCGGAAATTTTTTGCGATATGTTACATTTATTTGATAAATATTACTGAGGGATATATCATTTCTTTTATGAGCTCTTCTTTTTGTTTTTCAAAAATAGTATGTGGCGGCATAAGTCAACACTTTTTTCAAGCATAAATGTCTTACATATAAATGTCATCTGAACATTGTTGTGATTGACTACAACAATAGAAAAGAAGTGTAAAGCTACTGGCAGCAGATGAGATATGAGCAAGGCGTGTATGCGTTATAATATATACTAATCCATAGCATTTAAATATTTAACTTGGTTTTCATATAATTCTAATAGATAACCCATTTCATTAATTATAAAAAAAGAACTAGGTAAGAAGTACATTAGCAATTAAACTATTTTCACACCGAATTCAAGTATATTAACCTGTTGTAGATCCAAATTATGATGGAATTGCTATACAGACACTGGTGAAGAAGATCTAAGTTCAATTGTAAGTTTAGAAATTATTTTATAATTTTTGGTGATTGATGTGCAGACATTGAATCAAATTTGGATAATTTTGTTAAGAAGCAACAGGACGAGTAGCTAGCTGAGTATCTATTTGTTAGCCTACTTTGTGAACTAGGCAACACAAAGTCAAGAAACCAAACATTGAAGGGCATTTTTAATTAGAAGACTTCGGTTCGGATTGGAGAAGACACTACAATCTAGATTAGATAGCAGCAGCTGTTCGGGTCGGGTCAGAGCAAACCATCGGTTCGGGTCGGATAGAGTCCTCTGTTCGGATCGGTGAACTCCTACTGAGTAAATTGGTAAGGCATATCTAATCGGATCGGAGGGCAACTAAATCTCGATTGGATTGGAAAGCCACCCGTTTGCCACGAAAATGGATCGGAGCGGAGCAGATTAGAGAAGAAGAGAGCATTGCATCCAAGCCAATCCGGTTCGGATCGGGTATCCCGATCCGAACCCCTTATCTGTGCGTCTCCGACCCGAACCCATGATCCATGTTATTCTCCTGCAAAAGCGCCTGGATATCCGGACCGGCTATGACCAGTTCCTACCCATAACGTCCTTTCCTTTGATGCGTTGTCAGCATAATAGTTCATCCGAACCCGAAGATAGTGGGATGGACGACACTTGGCCCCGACCCGGATCAAGATTCAAGCAAATTCACACATATAAATACCCCGTCTGGAGACAAAGAGAAGGATCTTTTTTCAGCACTTTGAGAATTCAACTCCCTCCATCATCCGAACTCCTTTACTCCCGGAGAATCCAAATCATCTTTCATTCTTTGTTTTAGTCAATTGAGTGAACATAAGTGAGTTGTGAGTGGAATTGAGTGAATCTTACATTGTATTTGCAACTGAATTATTGAATATAGTGAAAGATAAGTGGACGTAGGTATTTCTTCGCCGAACCACTATAAATCCTGCGTGTTCATTTTTATTTTTGTCTCATTTCATCTTGCTTTTAATCAATTTGGGTGTTAGAACCACTTTTGGGTCTAACAATTTGGTGCTTTCACTGAGAATCCTTATCTAAATTCTTTATTTTTCGGGATCCCTTTCTACTTTTTGGACCGTTGAGTTCAAAGAAGTGAATCCTTAAGTTTCTCCGCTTTTTTATATTCGTTGAAGTGATTGTCAAAAACTCATGGCCAAAGGAAAAGGCAAGGAAGTTCAACCTTTTCGAGGAAATGGAGCTGGCGAAGATCAGCAAAATGCTGTTGTAACAAGGTCTCGGGGGCAGAGTTCAGCAGCAGGAAGAACCAATGCAGGAAATCCGAACCGACAGCAGGGGGAGAGCTCCGATCCGATCCGGGTAGGAGATTCTGAAGCAGTGCATTCCCCCAATCTGAACCGACCCGAGCTGCTTGCCACGCACCGATCCGACCAGGCTCCCCAGCTCCGAACCGATCCGACTTCCTACATCCGATCCGACCCGATGCTTGGTGAAGCTGGAACCTCTACTCGAGTCCCTACGAATGCTCCAATTCCAGCCACCAGGGTTGGTGATCAGGTCAATTCATCTGCGCCCATCACTCAAGGAGATTTCTCGCGCTTGCTTGACATGCTTGAGAGCACGAGGGAGGCCATGAAAGTTCACGAACGCACTAATCTCATGATGCAGGAAAATATGAGGCTCATGAGTCGGGAGATTAGTGAGCTTCGTCGACAGAGAACTCCATCACCGGTTCGTCACACACCAGTAGATCAATCTTCATCTTCCGAGGAAGAGAGGCCCCGTGAACGAAGGCCACTCGAACGACCTCAGAACGTGGAGCAGCTGACATTTGGATCTTTGGGATCTCATGAGGATATCGCACGAGCATTAGGAAACAATGACCCCACTCGGGGGCAAAGACTCCAGTCTCCTCCTCCCGAGATCGACCGGGAACGCAGGGAACGGAATCGAACAGAGGCAGCTCGAAGAAGAAGGGCATCTCATGAGCAAGAGCCCAGAAGGAACTCGGATGCTAGGGCCAGGGAACCTGAGCGGCCCCTAACTAATGCTGATGTACAGGCAATGGTTCGCCAGATCATGTCAGAGAGACGGAATTATACAAATGAAGATTATGGCATTGAGCGAAGCCATACTCCGTTTACCGACGATATCCTCGACTTCCAATTTCCCCGACGCTTTAACTTGCCACAAATGGACAAGTACAACGGAAGGACTGATCCGGGATAGCATTTGATGCAGTATTCGTGGCTTACGAATGCTGCTGCTGCCCCTGATGAAGTGAAGTGCAAAGCATTCCCAATCTACCTAGAAGATGTGGCATTGTTCTGGTTTACCCGACTTCCTCCTCGTTCGATTTCTAATTACAAGGAACTAAGCGAGCGTTTCATGAACCAGTTCCGACTACATGCCCGAAAGTCCAAGAGTGTTATTGAATTATCGAGAATCAAACAGGCACCAGGAGAATCTTTAAGGGCATATCTTGATCGTTTTAACCAAGCTGTAACTGAGGTCAGTGACCCGCATGAGCCCACCATTCTGATGGCATTGAAGGAAGGAGTCGATCCTGAATCTGAGTTTGGAGACTACCTTTCTGGAAAGACACCCTCCACAAGGGAGATATTCTACGAAAAAGCCGATATTTATTTAAGGCGAGAGGAGGCCAGGGCAAACCGAAAGAGAAAGTCTGAGACGGCTTCAAAGGAGAATGTGCAGAGTAATATCGCCGTGAAGCAGTCGGGGGAGAATTCTGGCAAGGTTGAAGTAAATGTAGGAAACAAGGGTGGAAATAGCGATACTGGAAGTGGGGGAAACAACAACAATAGCCGTAATTCGAGCGGTAACAGAAGAAACAAAAATAGGGGAAGTGATCCTAACAAAAGACCCCGATTCCAGAACTACGAGAATTATACACCATTGAACGACACCCTGGAAAATATTTACCTGGATACGTACAATGTGTTACAGTACAAAAGACCACCACCTCGTGATTCGATCAAGAAAGAAATGGCGACAGGGAAATTTTGCTTGTTTCACGGAACTCATGGGCATTCGACCAATGAATGTCGGCATTTGAGGGATGTGATTGAGAAGCTGCTGCGTGAAGGAAAGTTGGATGAGTACAAGGTTGCCCCGAGGGACAGGGGGCAAGGGGAGCAGGCTCCAAAGCAGATCCTACCTGCTCCCAAGCCTACAGCGCAGCAGAAAGGTAAAGGAATTGTCATCAACTCCATAGTAGGCGGACCTCACCCGGTAATCCAAAGTTTCAGATCAATGGATCAATATGTAAATGCTGCCAAGCATCTAGATGTGAATGAAGGTGATGATTTGGAAGATGTCACCCCCGTAAAACAACAGAAGACCATGTTTGACGACGTGGTATTTCGCAGCCGAGACAATACTGGGATACAATCACCCACCAATGATCCGTTGGTTATTACTACCACAATTGGGCCGGCCTTGGTACATAAGGTATTAGTAGACAATGGAAGTTCCGTTAATATTTTGTTCAAGAAGTCATTTGATCAGATGAAGCTTGAGTCCGAAGATCTGAAGCCTTGTGAAGGATGGATTAGAGGCTTCAACGGGGCGACGACAGCTCCCATGGGGTATATAGAGTTGCCCGTGACCCTGGGGCAAGGAGAACGTAGAAGAGTGCGAATGCTTCAGTTCGTAGTATTGGACGTAGATTCGCCTTATAACGCATTTTTGGGGAGACCTGCCCTCGCTGAATTTAGAGTTTGTATCGCCCCTTGGTGCTTGTTACTTAAGTTCCCAACTGAAGCCGGAACTGGAGTAATGAGAGGGGATCAGGTTTCCGGACGGGCCTGCTATGTGGCCGAGTTAAAGATGTTGATGAAAGGACTTAACGTTGAGAGTAAGGATGCCTCGTCTCCCTCAAAGGGAGACTCGGCATAGCAATTAGAGAGATTGACCCCGAAGGAGTTGCCCAAAGGAACGCCTGAAGACCTGGATCCCAAAAAAGACGAGGAACCAGAGGCTAGGAATGCAACTCCTAATGAGGCGACGGTGGAAATTCCCATTGATAAAGCTGATCCGACAAAAGTTTTGAAGATTGGTTTTCAATTGGATCCACGTCGAGCTAAAGAACTAACGGACATCTTGAAGGCAAACTTAGACGTGTTCGCCTGGACCCATGCTGACATGTGTGGGACATCGCCATCCATTATAAGTCACAAATTAAATGTAAATCCGAAGCATCCGCCTGTGAAGCAAAAGAGACGCATGCTGGGCCTAGAGAGGTCGGCTGCTCTCAAAGAGGAAGTAGAGAAGTTGAAGCAGAATGGATTTATTCGAGATTCGACTTATCCCGACTGGATATCAAATCCCGTCTTAGTAAAGAAGCCAAACGGAAAGTGGCGGACTTGCATTGACTTTTCAGATTTAAATAAAGCTTGCCCGAAAGATAGTTTCCCACTTCCCAGGATTGACCAGCTTGTAGACTCGACAGCAGGTCATGAACTTCTTTCTTTCATGGACGCATATTCTGGATACAACCAAATTCCTATGCACGTACCAGACCAAGAACATACGAGTTTCATTACGAATTTGGGGCTATATTGTTATGTTGTAATGCCATTCGGGTTAAAAAACGCTGGAGCTACTTATCAGCGCTTGGTAAATAGAATGTTTTATGATCAAATAGGAAAAACTATGGAAGTTTATGTGGATGATATGCTTGTCAAATCAAAGCAGTCTTCCAGCCATACGCAAGACTTAGCGGAAATGTTTGGTATCTTACGAAAGTACCGGATGAAATTGAATCCTCTGAAATGCTCATTTGGAGTGGCATCAGGAAAGTTCCTTGGCTTCATTGTGAGTTCCCGAGGAATTGAAATCAACCCTAGCCAGATAACAGCGATTAGAAACATCGAAGAACCGAGGAGAATTAAAGACGTCCAAAGTCTTGCGGGGAAAGTAGCGGCGCTGAGTAGATTCATCTCCAAAGCCACAGATAAATGTGTTCCGTTTTTTGATTTGATAAAAAGGGGAAAGATGAACTTCCAGTGGACTCCGGATTGTGTTGAGGCCTTTCAAAATCTGTTGGAACTGTTAGAGAAACCGCCGATTTTATCAAAGCCCGTAGATCACGAAGAATTATTTGTTTATTTGGCAGTCTCGGCTCATGCTGTCAGCACGGCCCTGGTTCGAGAAGAAGACAAAGTACAAAGGCCGGTGTATTATGTAAGTAAGAAATTAGCAGCGGCAGAGCGCAATTACCCAAAAATTGAGAAGCTCGCTTACAGCCTCCTGATCGCATCCCGAAAACTTCGTCACTATTTCCAAGCCCATCCAATAACCATATACACCGACCAGCCCTTAAGGCAGGTATTGCAGAGACCCGAAGCATCAGGAAGGTTGATCAAATGGAACATAGAACTAAGTCAGTTTGATTTGAATTTTCAACCACAAAAGTCAATCAGGGGGCAAGCTCTAGCAGACTTTATTGCGGAGTTCACCATTCCAGAGGAGGAAATAATCAATGACCGAGTGGTTAAATCCGAGGATGAGCTAGAGATGAATCCGTGGAAATTATATACAGATGGAGCTAAGAATGACCGAAGGTCCGGAGCTGGAATTGTCTTAGTCACTCCCGAGGGACGGTCGTTATATTACGCCCTGCGATTAGAATTTTCGGCAACTAACAATGACTCTGAATATGAAGCCCTGATTGCCGGGCTGAAACTTGCTAAAGACCTCGGAGTAAAAATGATGGACATATTTTGTGACTCTAAAATTGTTGTTTGTCAAGTACGAGAGGAATTCGTGGCTCGAGGACCTCGACTTATCGCCTACCTCAAGAAAGTGAAAGAGCTATTGAATAGCTTAGAACGGTACAACATAACACATATTCCCAGAGTTGAAAACCAGAAAGCGGATAGACTGGCAAAGCTGGCTAGTTCCGACAACCCAGAAGAGACTGAAGTAATTCCAATTGAAACGTTGGAGTCGCCAAGCTTTGAGTCAATGGAAATTGAATTCACCTTTGAAGCAGAACCAGAGAAGGAGTCGTGGATGACTCCAATTAAGAATTTCCTCAAGAATGGGACACTCCCATCAAAGAAGAGTGAGAAAAGAGCTGTAGTTCGCAAAGCTACCAGATATGTCATACAAGACGATACTCTCTATCGGCAAGGATTTTTTATGCCCCTGTTACGATGTATCGCACACGACGACATCAAGCGTGTACTAAGAGAAGTACACGAAGGTGAGTGTGGAGATCATACAGGAGGTCAAACTTTAGCAAAGAAAATATTGCGGTACGGATACTTCTGGCCTACGATCAATAAAGATGCAGCTGATTATTCACGACGCTGCGATAAGTGCCAGAGATTCGCCAAAATCCCCAGGGCACCATCGACCCAACTTAAATCAATGGTGAGTCCTTGGCCATTTTCCACATGGGGAATTGATATCATTGGAGTTTTACCGATTGCTAAAGGAGGAGCTAAGTATGCAATAGTGGTCGTGGACTATTTTACGAAGTGGGTGGAAGCTGAGCCCTTGACCAAGATCACAACAAGAAAGGTGATAAGTTTTGTGGTCAGAAATATTATATGCCGGTTCGGGATTCCAAGGACGATCATAACTGACAACGGAACCCAGTTTGATAGTACTGAATTCAGAAATTTCTGTCAGAAGTATAAGATAGACAAGCGATATACTGCAGTTTCCTATCCGCAATCGAATGGACAAGTAGAGGCAATAAACAAAGTTATAAAATCCATCCTCAAGAAACGGTTAGAGCGTGCAAAGGCAAGATGGGTTGACGAATTGCCCCTAGCTTTGTGGGCATATCGAACAACGTTTAAGACAGCCACCGGTCATACCCCTTTCTCTCTCTCCTTTGGCTCAGAAGCAGTAATTCCAGTTGAACTGGAAGTTCCTTCCCACAGGGTGACGTATTATGACCCGATGACGAATCGGGCGCTCTTACTTGAGTCTCTTGATGAAATCGAAGAGAAAAGGGACGAAGCAGACTTGCGTGCAGCAAGACATCGACGTCAGATGGCACGCTATTATGACAAAAAAGTTCGCCTCAGAACTTTTGAACCAGGAGATTTGGTGATAAAGAGAGTTTTTCCATCCCTTCCTCACCTTGGCCCAAAATGGGAAGGACCCTTTGTCATCCAACGGAAACTTGAAAAAGGAACCTTCAAGTTAACGACCGTAGATGGCGAAGAAGTCCCTCGAGCATGGAATGCCCAACACTTAATGCGATATTTGGATTAGAAATGCTGTACTTTTTGTTATTTTTCCTGTGAACTCTGTAATAAGGCACGCCTTGCCTTGGGAAAATCTGATGATATGAATAAAGGACTATAAAGTGGATGTAGGCTACGACTTAGCTGAACCACTATAAAAATATTGTGTGTTATTTACTTTTATGGATTTACATTCATCAGTTATTCTATTGTGATTATAAAATACAGGATAACTCAGAGCCTAAAAAGGTTGAAAACAGTTTAGACATAAAAAGAAGCACAACGATTATTTGTGCAATAAGACATAAAAGAATGAGAAAACGACATTCTTAACTCTAACTCTCCAGAGAAAGAGAGAGAGTATAAAAGCGTCTCCGACTGAGCACTGAAAAAGAAATTCTCTTCCTAACTCTAACTCTCCAGAGAAAGAGAGAGAGTATAAAAGCGTCTCCGACTGAGCGCTGAAAAAAAAAATTTCTCCTCCTAACTCTAACTTTCCAGAGAGAAAGAGAGTATAAAGGCGTCTCCGACTGAGCGCCGAGAAAGAAATCTTTCCCCGTTGAGAGACCGGGGAATGAATAGATGACTAAGCTCGAACTCTAACTCTCAAGAGAAAGAGAGAGAGTATAAAAGAAATGCCAGAAGAAACGACAGGTACTGACGACACAGGAAGTGCTATCCCGTCAGAAAATTGGGAGCATTCAGATTGCTTGATTAAGCATTAAATAATTTGTGGGAATTAACCGGGGACACGTATGCATACACATATTTCCCCCTCCACAACTTCGTTTCATAACTATAGACATGCATTTTTACATAAGTGCAGAACTACTAACAAATAAACATTGCAAAAAGTGAATTATTTTTATTTACAAATGAATGAATTTGTACAGGGAGATAGCTAAAAAAGAAAGTGCAGGAGCTGCTTTTGTAGCAGCAATTATTGGTTCACAAAGATGCTAAAAAGATACAGGGCAATCCACTATTTAGATTTGGAATGAGCCTTGGATTTCTTGGCGGCTTTCTCCGCATCCTTTGCTTCCTTCTCGGCTTCAGTCAAGATTCGTTTTGATTTCTTTTTCCCTGAAGATGCGGTACTGGAGCCAGTAGACTTCTTCCCGGAGGGCGGGGCACTGGAATCAAGAGAAGATTTTTTTAGCAAGTTCTTCTGTAATAGATCTAGTTGAGAGCTTAACAACTAACCTTGATCCCGCATCCACAACTGCGAGGGGCTTGAGGACCTCAGGGTCTAGTTCTTCGGCCTTTAATTGCAAGCGCTTGTCTTGATCAGCCTTCATGGCAGCCAAGGTAACGTCATCAGCGCTTTTCGACTCCCCAGTTATTGCAACTTCCGGTTCCTCTTCATGCCCCCCGTCTCCTCCGTCGTCCTTTAAAGCTGCTATCATTTCTTCATCATGGGGAGTGGTGACCTTAGTTGGCTCACTTCCTTCCCCCAAGTCTATAAGAGCAGCCTTGTCTTCCCCTTCTTTAGCCCTATCGGCGGGCTTTGTCCCAGCGACAGCTCCTTGAGCTACATCTGTCTTTTCGGATGATTCAACACCTACAGAATGAGAAGCAACGGTTATCAACTCAGGCGAAAACAAAGGGGCTCTCATCAATTGTTCAATCACGTGGCGAAAGGTAGAAATAGCTTTGGCAAATTGAGGAGAAAAGATAGCGATACCTTCCGAAGACTTATCAGCGGGGGTGACCACTACCTCTGGGGTTAGTTCAGGAATAAGGGATAGCAGGGTTGTTCGAGGAATTCCCGGATTTTCGGGATCATACCCTTCTACTTCGGAGGTTGCAGGGGCAGAAGAAGAGGAACCAGCTTTGAGAATGGTTTTTTGTTTTGACTTCCGTCTCTCTTCTTCCATGGCCTCAGCAATGAGGTGGCGCCCTTCAGCTAGACGCTCCGGTTCATCATCTCTTAAGTATTTCTCCATCAGTTTATCTTCATCAAGGGAATCGACCTTAAGTTCTTCTTTTTCCCACTCAACGATTTGATTCCATACTTGAACCAGAGTGGATGGATAGTCCTCGATCCAAGAAATGTTTCGACGACGAATAATGTGTGCGAAGAATTCAATCATTAGCTCGCCGAAGCCCTGAATATCAGCCTCCGCCTCTGATAGTTGCTTGCGGGCTTCCTCCGCAGATTTAATAGCACACTCCACATTGCCCTCGGCCAGAGCAGCCCTATTCTCTGCCTCCAACAACTTTGAAGCCAAGTCAGCATTCTTCTTTTCTAATTCAGCACTTCTCTTAGCTAACTCGGCGTTTTTCCATTTAAGCTCAGCATAAGCAAGCCGTGTCTTAGCAGCTTCTGACTTGGCCTCGTCAGCTTGCTTTTTTAGTTCAGAACGCTCCTGAGTATGAGACTCAAGCAGGTCGTGATAACGCTTTTGCATGTCCTCGAACTGTTGTTTGAAATTAGAAGCGTCCCTTTGAGCGACCGCTAGCTGAGATTGAGTGTCTTCCAAATCTTTTCCTAGAGCTTTTAAGGCCTTAGCATCCTCCTCCGCGGTCTTTTGCATTGAATCAGCATTTGTCATGAGAGTGCGGATGATTCTAGAAAGATTGCATGAATACTTGAACATTTCGGTATATTGTTTTTCCACCAAATCAATCTTTGCTTTGGCCTCATCTGCCCAATTAGAAGAAATAGGTTCAAGGGTAGGTAGAAAGGTCAAAGTCTCGAAGTAGTGCTCGGGAAATTGCTCCTCTAAATATGCTAGCTTGACTGCAGTTCCCGCATCTAGTGGGGGAGGAGCGGGAATTGATAATCCGGTGTCCCTATGAGAAGAGAATTCAGTAGTCTCTTTGTCCGTCCTAGGTCGTTTAGTGGCAGGGACCTTGTGCTTACTTCGAGACCCGGTGTCTTTTGGAGGAGTTCTTTCTCTACTCCGCTTTTCATGGGAGGAAGTGGAGTCTTTAGAAGGTGGTCTGTCCTCCTCCCTGCGGCTTTGATAGCTCTTATATTTCTCTTGTTCCGATCGAACTGGTGAGCGGGAGCGTGAGGGTCGAGAACGATAGGGATCATAAGGCCTTCTCTCCTCCCTACCACGGTCATCCCGGCGATCGTATTCGACATCCTGAGGAGGATTGGACATGCTGCGACGGAGTTTTCTTATATCGTAGTAGGATCGAGACATTGTACCTGCATGATAAAACGAACGAAATTTAGAATTAATGGATTCGCGAGGAAAGAGGTGCAATGAAGGTAAATGCTGTTGTGTAAAGTGTATCCTAAGTGATGTGTTTCCCCCCAACCAACCCGAGTCTGAAGCTAGACTAGTGCGGGCAGGCTCTTTGGCCTTAGCAGGAGTGTTTTCTTCAGAAGAGGTGAAGACTAGAGGATCCTTCCTGAAATCCTCTGAAGTATATATAGTCTCAGGTAAGGGGAGATCCCCCAAACCTTGAAATATGTGCTCATCAGTACTAGGAACATCCCCTTCAGAAGCATGAAGTGGCGACTCTTGGGAGGATTTTGACTTGTCTAGGGAAGTAGTTTCTTCGGGGGCAATATATCCTTCACGATGCTTTTCGGTCAGATTAGCCAATTCATCATCTTGTGTGGAAGATGGAGAAGGTGAAGTTTGAAGAGGCACTGTAGGAATTCCCGAGCCTTCTCCTGTCTCTGGAACTATCTCCACTGGAGGAATGTATGCGTAAGGGACCGTCCCATGACCGATGCTACGAAAAACGGATAGCAGCCCATGAAAGTGAAGGTATTCATCTTTAAGGACCTCGTCGATAGTCAAGAATTTTTGATCGCCATTAAGAAGTCGGTGCATCCGATCAAAGAACACCTGATCTGATATCTGTTTGGGATTGTCGACTGCAAACAAAAAGGAATACAGGTCAGGGTGATGATTCAAGTGTATAGAGTCCGGATTCAGAAAATCAACGCTTTACTTGATTTTGTCCATCTCCTGGCGCATCCAGACTGTTGCTTTATGTAGAACCATTCTAGTCTGGAATCTCCAGCTTTACTGCTAAATGGTGCAGAGATTATCTTCCTTTTTGGGACTGATTCAAAGTAGCAGAAGGATGGAGTCTCTCGAGTCCGATGCTTGAAATTATAAAAGAAGTGAACGTCATCGAACGTGAGCTCTATGCCTAGGATTTCACGATATGCTATGTAAAAGGTGTGCAAATAGGCATATGAATTGGGATGCAACTGCATGGGGGCAATCCGCATTTGTCTTAAGAAATCAACGATGAAAGGAGAGAATGGAGGAATGGCGCCGACCATGCACATCAATCGAGTGACCGTCATATATCCTTCTGGAGGGTTGTGGGGACGGTCAGAGCGTGAGGGCACTAGGGTGTCCCTTTTCATTATTCCATATTTTAGGCAAATTCGAACAAGTCGATCGTTGTCAATTGTTGATTCAACGGAGTCCGAGGGTGATTCCAATATGACGGCTGATTCAAATTCATCGGGTGCTCGATTGTCACCAATCCCTCCTTCCTCCTCAAAACCCAGAGAAACTTCATTCTCTGAAGACACCTCGTTGCTTTCTCGATCTCCAACCCCGTAGTCAGGACCCTCACTGTCCCATTCTGGATCAAACGAAGAAGATATATCCTCAAGAGTGATTTTGTTAGAAGTTTCCGGGGCTTCTTTCCTCTCAGCTAGGCGGGAAGAGCGTCTGGGCCTCATTGTCATAGAATTATTGAAGAAGCAATAGCACGGATTAGAGTAAATTATCCCGTGCCCCCCTGTGTATGTGTGTGAACTAAAATGTGTGCAGCAAATGTGAGAAATGCAAAGTAAAAGTACAGCAATGTAAGACGAAACTTTGAAGAGAAAGTGATAGTCAGAGTAGTTCTTAATGTTCACTTATGTCCGCGAGGTACTACCCTAACTGTTCATTAAGTTGAAGATTATGTCAAGCATTGATTAACCCTGGTTGGATAAAGTCTTGTGCTTTGAGTTGGAATATGCATATCATTCAGTTCGGATAGGGTGTGCTTATTGTTGGGTTCGGATCGGATGTGCATATAGCTCGGATCGGCTCGGGTCTGCGTATTGTTTCGTTCGGAGAAGACGTTCATATTTGGCAGTTTAAAACCGGATCGGAATAAGCATTCGGAGCGGTTCTGCAAACAAAAGGATCCATACGTCCTTTTCCTTTCTCTATCTTTTCCTCCAATCCGACCTGGTCGGGCAAGCATGGCTTTCTCCACATCGCATTTCATTCCGACCCGATCCTAACATATGAACTTGTCCTCCCCTCCGCTGCTTCAACACTTCCTTACCCGAACCGAACCCAACTCCTATTCTCCCCTTTCTCGTCTTCAAATTTCACTAGACCCAAACGAAGTTAAGAGTTTATGTGCTTGAACGTTTAACGCTGGATCCCAATGACCCCCGTTGCTACCTCAAGACGGCGAAGACGCCATCAACGACGATGACAAACGGTGGAGGAGATCCAGGCGTCGGAGTTCAACAAACACCACACTCCAATCGCTCGATTTAAACGCAAATTCTAGTTGAAATCAGTTATTACATAAATAATCGGAAATTTAAAATACCTAGATGTTTTATTCGAAGATTGAAACGAGGAGTTTGGAGTTTTTAGATTTTTTAGGAAGTGGGGTTTCGGTATAAAGCTGGGAGAACAAGAATTGTGGGAGTAAAAAAGGTAGAAGAGTTTGGGTGGTTGAGTTTATATAAGGCGTGAGATGGCTCTTTGTATTCCCCGTATTTTACTCCGTTCGGACCGAGTCCAAGCCAGCCCACATCTTCCAGCCCATCAACCCAGTGCAAAGCGAAACAGGAAGAAAAGGTGCTCGAGTCGGACACCGAACCGGGTAGAAATCTGTGCATTCCTCTAGCATTCGAATTGGATTTAAAAGAAAAACTAGGAAAGAACATACCTGAGAAGAATACTATATGTCGAGAAGAACTTTTGGACTTGACTCAAAAATGAAGAAAATGAATCAAGTATTTCACGACATATATATAAGCAATAAGAGACATGTCTTCATGAAGCAACGCATCTTCACAAACGAACAGAAGTGACTTTCTGACTGTTCTGATTCAAGGACTAGCATTTCAAACGACATCAAAGCACGCTTCGTATACAACAGAAGCATCCTTTGAGGGGGCAAAATGTTAGCCTACTTTGTGAACTAGGCAACACAAAGTCAAGAAACCAAACATTGAAGGGCATTTTTAATTAGAAGACTTCGGTTCGGATTGGAGAAGACACTACAATCTAGATTAGATAGCAGCAGCTGTTCGGGTCGGGTCAGAGCAAACCATCGGTTCGGGTCGGATAGAGTCCTCTGTTCGGATCGGTGAACTCCTACTGAGTAAATTGGTAAGGCATATCTAATCGGATCGGAGGGCAACTAAATCTCGATTGGATCGGAAAGCCACCCGTTTGCCACGAAAATGGATCGGAGCGGAGCAGATTAGAGAAGAAGAGAGCATTGCATCCAAGCCAATCCGGTTCGGATCGGGTATCCCGATCCGAACCCCTTATCTGTGCGTCTCCGACCCGAACCCATGATCCATGTTATTCTCCTGCAAAAGCGCCTGGATATCCGGACCGGCTATGACCAGTTCCTACCCATAACGTCCTTTCCTTTGATGCGTTGTCAGCATAATAGTTCATCCGAACCCGAAGATAGTGGGATGGACGACACTTGGCCCCGACCCGGATCAAGATTCAAGCAAATTCACACCTATAAATACCCCGTCTGGAGACAAAGAGAAGGATCTTTTTTCAGCACTTTGAGAATTCAACTACCTCCATCATCCGAACTCCATTACTCCCGGAGAATCCAAATCATCTTTCATTCTTTGTTTTAGTCAATTGAGTGAACATAAGTGAGTTGTGAGTGGAATTGAGTGAATCTTACATTGTATTTGCAACTGAATTATTGAATATAGTGAAAGATAAGTGGACGTAGGCATTTCTTCGCCGAACCACTATAAATCCTGCGTGTTCATTTTTATTTTTGTCTCATTTCATCTTGCTTTTAATCAATTTGGGTGTTAGAACCACTTTTGGGTCTAACACTATTCATCTAATTGCTTGGGTTTTGCATATGAATAAAATAATCCTGAGTCCTTTTAAGTTCCTTTTAAGTTTGTTCACTAAATTATTTAAATCATTTGTATCCTACGACATAGCTCACAAAAGGATATAATAGGTAAGCAACTAATATATTACTAACCAATATACAAATATACAAATGATGTTGCTTATTCCCCATTTGGACCGACTTTCTCTTTTTTGATATTTAGAAGCCAAAAACAATTTCATTTGTCTTCTACCAAAATCAAATAGTAATTTATGTAAGTCGAGTTAAACGAGGCATTAGTAACATGCAGTTTTGTGCTATATTGACAAAGAAATCTACCTAAAGACATATTTGTTTTCTCTCCTTGATTTTTCTAATATGATATACGTGTCCATGAATTGCTGGATAGGGTGATAAACTTATGATGCATATTGCTTCAAAAATAATATTACTATATAAAAATATCGATCTTTAAGCTACAACCAAAAATATTTATAGGCTTTTAAGATTTTCTCTTATGTTGAATTTTGGAACATTTGCTTGAATAATCTTGATTTTCGTAATGGACCTTTGTTGTGCACCATTAATAGGTAAATATGTTGCCAATAGGAATTGAAACAGTTTCATTTTGCTGTGATTTTTTATTTAAGGAAATTATATCTTTCTATGTGTGCTTTAAAGCCTTTCTGATCTATCCTCCTTGATGCCTGCTTGCTATTGGAGTTACCTTTCAACCAGCGTGTTGCTGGGATAGTTTCTTCAGAAAGTTTTACGGATAGTTGTTAGCTGTTTTCTCGAGGTAAGCCATTGTCGATTTCCTATGTCATAAACTAATATAGGTTGTTTGCATTGCTTCATGTTGTGTCTCTTGGTTGGGTCTTTTGGTAGTTTGATTCTTCTGTTCAGTATGTAGCTGCGGTATGAAACTGATATGGTTGCTTTTAATGTGGATTTTTTAACCTGTGCTGATTTCCTTAGGTGCTTCTGCTGTGTTTTTGAGTTCACGTATTTGGAAATCTTCCACCGTGAGCAACCAGAATACTTTGTTTGGAAATTATATATATATATATATATATATATATATATCTTTTAATGCAAATAATTGGTTTCCAGATTACGTTAACACTGCATACTGAATAAGCAACCAGAATACTTTGTTTGGAAATTATATATAGTTTTTTAATGCAAATAATTGGTTTTCAGATTACGTTAACACTGCAGACTGAATATATAATGTGATAGCCATCGCCATTATAAATTGAAATAAGCACTTGCTCACTATCAGATATTTAAGCCAATACAATTCATCATCTTCTTCGTTTTTTTTTTTTTGACCCGAAAACTCATTTTGTTTTCTAAGACCTGTATTTATCTTGGAATTTTTTTAATACTCCTTTAGCTATTCCCAATGTCGAATGTCAATCGTTAATGCCCTCAATTTGTCTAGAATACAAACAACATTATAGACGATCTCATTGCCCTCTATAAAATACTCAAGTCGCTATTCAATTTTGTATTGCCAATTTTAACAATAAGCTGTGATAACGACCATTGTAAGTTAAAAAATTACACGTCCTTAGTTTTACTGAGGGTTGTCAGTTAGATTCTTTTGTTCGTCCAGTGCCTATGGTATGAAAATGAATTTTTTTTGGGCTTAAATTTTTTCGCTGCCTGCGTTCATTTTTCACTGCTTTAATTTGGGTTTCTTTTTCTTTAATATTTATTGGTTTCATTGGTTTCCATATGGTGTATATAAATATTTAGTTTATATATTTGAAAACCTTCCATTTTGAACAACCATACTGCTTTGTTCGGTCTTTTTGCTACAATTTTTTTTTTTTTTTTTTTGTTTCTAGACTAAATTAACACTACAGGCTGAATGTATAATGTGTTACCCATTGCCATTATAGATTAAAATAAGTTCTTGGTCGCAGCCAATGTCTTACGGCAATGTAATTCATTAATCTTAGGCTGTTCTCAATTATTATACAGCTAATGAAATTCCATTTGTTTGTGTTGTTCTTTAATAACTTTTTTTCAAACTTATTTAAGCAACCTAGCATTTACACTAATTGAAACAATCATATTGAAATACATTTTATGACGTTCATAAATCATACACAACACAACCTTCATAGGTCATGTTTAACCATACCCTTAGTATCCTAGATATAGAACCTACTGAATGTTCGCTGAAATAAGCAATGGCTGCTGAATTATTTAATTTTGTTGAATTGAAGAAACGATGAGATAGAGCCTTAAGCTTGAACCCAAAAAACGTCTGCTCTGAATGTACGATGAGAGCTTTAAAATGTATTTATTTTACACTTTGTGGTGACAATGACAGTTTTAAGGTAAAGCTTACTGCATTTTTGTTACAATGAAGATGTGGCTCTCATTAGTTTTTTGTTTGTTTTTGTTTTCCCTTCTCATCATAATCAAGTAGTAATGGAACTTAATACAACTTCATATAGAACTTTCTTTTAAGCCCTCTACACTAACCTGCTTATTACCATTTTGTTATGATAGTACATAGTTAATTTGTTAGTGTGTTCTATTTTCATTTTTATGTTTTCTTTTCATCCTAATTGGTAACAAATTGAAGAGTCACACAAATAAATTCTAATAAGAGAACATGATTTTTGTGTCCATCATTACTTTATTTTCCACTGTTTGAAGAAATTTTCAGTTTCATAGGGTAAACAGTTTTGCTTAGACGTTCATTGCTTCTATAACAGTGAATATGTTCTAAACTAGCTGACTAGAATAATCTACCATGTTCAAGGCTATCTCTTTCTATAGAGGAAATTTATTTTGTATAATGAGGAAAAAGATGAAAACAATTAAACATTTGTAAGTTGTTATATTTTTCTGTTATGAATTAAGAGAAGATATATTTAAGGCGTTTCACAACCACTGTCAAATTTGTTTGAAAGATAATTCTATACTATAAAGCTTGCAAGGAGTAATTTATTCATCTTGCGTAGAAAACATAGTACATAATATGTGCTACAGTTGAGAAACTCCAAATCATGAAGTTCTCTTTATTTGACTTTTCTTTTTCTATTTGTTGGATTCTTGACAGTCATATAGATTAATTAATGTTGAGATTAAGCATTGGTACCGTGGATTACATTAACCGTACGTGCCTCTCTGTCTGATGTCAAATTTTGTTTCTCTTTTGTGCGATTTAGATTCTACTTCATCCTTGCTGCAATATGATATTTTTCAGATTTTGTTGGCAGGTGTGGTAGTTTCTTTTGGTTGATCGTTGCAAATTGCAAAATGCTGGGTAGCATACAAAGAGGAGAAGCATTAACAGGACAATACAACAAATATGTGTAATATCTAATTTCTTCAGTAGTCCCATTTCATTGATTATAGTGAATTTGTGCTCCACAAGCTAGAGTTACTCAATAAATTTACTTTTCCATAGTTAATTTATGTGATACATATTTTCAATAAGAAAAGTCATCATTCAAAGCATTTGGAATTATATATTTTGATAAGATCCTTTGTTATTTTATTTTCTAGAGTTTCAAATGCCTTTTCTATGTAAGGCAATAAGAATAATCTTATGAAAAGGACAGAATATTAGCCCAGCTTTGGTTTTAAAAATGCGTTCTTTGATTCTTTTCCCCTTATTTGATTAAGATTTTGAGAAGATAATTTCAACTCTTAAATTCATCATATTTTGAATGATTAAAGAAGTATGCAAGGATTGCGATCATTTATCTTTAACCTCCATTATTTATCTTATTAAATATATTATTTGAGTTTTAAAATAATGTTCATTTTAGTTAGCATCAATTGTCATAGCGTGTTATAATGGTTTTGAATTAACAATAGGTTATTTGGTTGCAGTATTTGCAATGAAATGTGCGATCGGTATGTCATTTTTTAAGATTATATATGGTCATTCTATATATCACGTGTGAACAGAAACTTTGATCATCAATGATGTCTGCATATTTCAACCTATGTTAATTCAACTAATTATCTTTTACAGTCGTTTATGATATCACACACAATGAATCAAATATGCAGCGGCAGCCTGTAGATGGATCCAGATCTTTTTCTGCAATCTATATATTTAAAACTTGGTATAAACTTTATAATTTAATTCGACACTCATGATTAACCAAGAATTATGTTAAACTATCCTATATTAGATAACAATCAACCGCGTTTGTAGTTTATTCGTTAGAGCAACATGAATTGTATCTGCCAATCATTTTCTCCCACTTTAGTATCAACCACGTATCAACCACTTTATATAGCTAATGAAATGTGACATTGAATTTAAAAGTTATAGATCCTTCACAGTTTTGTACTGACAAAACTTAATGTACGTAAATTAAGCTGAATGTTCAAGTCATGAAATGTTAAAATGAATTGAGTTTGTATATGAGTCAACCGTGTGAATCCCTAACTAAAAAATATATTTTTAACAAAAATGGTTACCGTGACTTCTCTGCTTAAGGATGCGAGTTTTTAGCAAACTATTTTGTACTATTGTTAGTTATATATTCTTACCTAGAATACTTCAAATTTATGAAATTCTATATTATAGATAAGTTCATTGACTCATCAACAAATTGCGAACGTTTGCTTATCTTACTTTACATTTAAAGATAAATAGTGTGTCATATTTTAAGTTAATTAAGCCCCTTATGTGTCGACTGCAACCACGTTTAGGAACTTACTTAAGTACCTTGAAACCTTTGTGTATGTATATGTGTGTGTGTGTCTATATCTATATATATATATGCACAGGTTTAACAGCACCTCAAACAGTGTAGCATCCCAAAAGTCCCTCAACAACAACCAAGTATTTTGCACTCTCTCTCCTTTCACTCATTCTCTCTCATTCCACTAAAATATTTAAACATAAATATGTAGCTATGGTTCAGGTGCAAATGGTGGCTGAAATTCTGGGGGCTCCTTGATCCTATCCCATATATATATATATATATATATATATATATATATATATATATATATATATATATATTTCACAATTCATAACCATGAACAATTTCATAAGGAATGTTAGAATTCGAAGTTTCGTGGCTCGAGAAATTTACCAACCTCTTAGCAAAGTACTAACAATGTTAATCTTATCAGGCATGCACAACAAATATTATGATCTTTAAGGTTAGCGTGTTTTTTATATAGAAGATTGACAATACCCATGTGCGTAGCACGGGTGCGCACTTGTTAGAAAATAATTACTATTGGCGCATTTATGTGCCATGTGTCACATGCCGAATTTCTAATCAACTCATACTTCTATTCCATGGTATACTTTGAATAACTAACATCAAATCGCCTGTACCCAAAATCCCCTGTCCCCTGTACCTAACCAATCAATGCCCCTAATCTTCACCTTCTTGCAATTAAGCTCTTTTTTTTTGACTTAATTGCAAAAAGGTACAAACAAGGAATTCTTATTGGTTGGGTACAAGAGGACAGAGGATTTTGGGTACAAAAGATTTGCTCTCATAACTAACTTTCCTAGATCTAATTCTATAAATAATTTTCTAAAATGATATATTTATTGCTTAGTGTTCTAAATTTTTTAATTTTAGATATTTTTAGTTTCAACAATTTCGTCCAGTGCAACATAAATATCTCACGCACACAGTTTTCAATTGGAATTTGAATTACATAATGTAAAATTTAAATTTAAATCAAAACTAGAATAAAATGGTAAACCCTAGATTCTAGCGAATATGGGTGAGAAATATTCAGTTAGAACCGAATTAACTAACAGAACCGATTTATTTTGGTCGATTTGGTTCAGTTTTGAAACTAAATCGATCTGAATTCGGTTTGTAAAATAAATTTTTATGGTTTTCGTTTTGACCGAATTAACCGATCTTTAATTATATTACTTAATTTTATGATATTGTAGCACGTAAATCATTTATTTAGTAATAAAGTATAAAGTTTTTTGGTTAGAAATAAGTAAAATTTAATGGTAAACATAAAATTTAGTGAACAAAATCCCTTCAAACATAAATTTAAGTTTGAATTTGAGTGAATTAATCATTTGAATTATAACATAAGCTTCAACTTCTGTTAAATCGATTACAGATTGAATTAACTGGAATTATTTTGATTCAATTCGATTTTGATAATTTTCAGTTTGAAACTTTTTATCCAGCCAACTTTTGGTAATTGTTGCCCTTATAAATTTTACACCTAAGATTTTCAACCTGAACAGAAATTATTTGGTGCCCTCTTCATCATCGCCGGGGCTGTTACCCTAGGCGGAAGTCTCGGCCGACTAACTTTAGAGTCGGGCCTGATCATATGACACCATGGACCTCAACATGAGTCAAGTTGACCACATTGTCGCAACACCATTTTCAAATATTAAATAACATCTGCATCTAATAACGTCTGTTACAAGAGCGTTGTCTATATGTCACCTGCACTTCAATAGATGTTGTCCTACCATAGAATGATACATAGGCACCGTTTGCAAACGAAATTGGGAAGTTAACATCTGCGTTGGCGTCCGACCCATTGGACGCATTCAACGTGGGTCCTACACTTTTGCCCAGTTAAAATGGAACACTGAAAAGTAGTCGTTTGTGTCAGATGCGTCCGACGCCGTCCGACGCGAATGGTTACTTCACCAATGGCTATTTTCTACCCAACTCTATGTAATCCAACCCCTTCCTCCCCCAAACATCATCAACAATTTCCTTCCAGCCATCCACCTTTTCGCCAATTTTTCAAAAATCTATTAAACAAATGGCTGAAACAAGTTGTGCTAAAGCTACGTTCCATCGATCTCTGAAGGTCTAGTTTGACTTTGCAACGTTGGAATTTCTACGAATAGCTGTCGAGTCATAACAAGTGGTTGAAAAAAATAAAATAGAAATTCACAAGACGGTAACGGGAGAATTGAACGAAGCTTTAGCTGCTAATCCGAGTGAGATACCGGATAGTGTCGAACAAGTTACTGCTAAATATGATGCACTAAAGAAAAAATGGGTTGTTTGGCGAGGATTGAGAGAGAAAATAGGCGTAGGATGGGACCCTATTAAGGGAACTGTCAGTGAAAGCGAGCTTTGGGGGATTGATCGAGCGGCAATAAATCCCGCTTGATAATTTTTTATGCTTTTTTCTGTTTCCAATCCAAATTTATGTTGAATTTTATTTTTAGGAGTATGGTAATGCAGTGTTGAAATATAGGAGGCAACCAATCACTCATTTGCATGAACTTGAACAATTTTTTAGTAACAACATTTCAACTAGGTCTGCCGCTTATAAACCCGACTCTGTCGATCCACACTCGGAACAACAACCACAATCTCCTCCTCTAGAAGCTATACGTCATACAGTTTCTGATGATTATCAGTTTAAAGTCCCTCATGAAGACATGAGCACTCAACGGTCGTTTCAGCAGCTTACTTCTCAACCACGTGGGGGAAGTTCTTCGACCAATCGTTATGCTAAAAGAAGAGAAAGAACTGAAAATGATGAGAAGATGGATGAAATTGTTGATGTCATACATGCTAGGCAAAAGAACAAGAAATCTCGTTGTGAGTCAGATAGTCCAAACATGGTTCCATCCACTAATGACGGTAACTCCCCGTATTCTATAGCAAGCCCACAATCAAATGTTCAAGTCAAATCAGCATTGGCGATAGCAATAAACCATGCTAGAACATTAGAAGATATTGACCGAACCCACGCAATATCACTTCTCAAAATTAAGGATAATTTAGAGGCGTTCATGCTTTTTCCAGATGTTGAAGCATAACTATGACTGCGTTTTGAAATCGAGGTTCGCAAGCAATCACTCGTATACCAAGCACTTATGATGAATCCTCCACTGCATTTCCACTTACATATCCACCTTCACATCCACCAAATTATCCATCTCCGTACCCACCGCCACAGCAGACCGTATTCTAGATTATGCATTGTATTTTGTATTTTTGATTCTGCATTTTAAATTCAACAATTTGAATTCTAAAATTTATATTCTGCAATTTGTATTATGTATTCTACTATTCAATTAACAAATAAACACAAATAATAATAAATTAATAACTCTACCCCTTCCGATTTGCACCTTGCGTTAAAAAAACGCATTCTCAGTTCGCGAAAATGCCCTTCCCCCAGCCCCTTCCAAATACCACTTTTGGTTCGTTCGCAAATGCACCCATAGTCCACATCATGAACTTCTTTAGATAATTTTCCTCAAGATTGCTTTGAGTGAATGAGGTTCGACTTGGTAATGAACATCACACATCATTACATACAAAATAATTTTTTTCTCAACAATCACTTAATTATATTGATGATATACTTCATCATGATTTCGTTTGCTTAATGATAACCATCACGTACAACCAGGGGTGGAGGTATGTGCAAGATGACCGAGGCACGGGCCCCTCCCAGCCCGCATCCTTAAAATACAAAAAGGAATGGAAAGTCGGAAACTCTCCCACTTATGAAAAGGAAAAAAAATCGATCGATTGCATGTTGCTCCAGCCTCAAGCAATCACAGCGCCTCCAGGCTCCAGTCTACTACTCTGTCGTTGTTGCCTCCTGCGCCACCAGGGTTCTACCACAGCTCCTCCAGCCTTACCAAAAATGGGAGGTGAGCAATATTTTGATTTCTAGGTGCACTAGTGAATGCAATATTTTGTGTGCCATCAGCCTTCTTCTACTACTTGGCTAAAACTTGCTGATTTTGAAATCTTTGGCCTTTATGCAATATTTCGCCTTTATGTTTAGATTTTAAAACTTGTTAATTGCCAAGTGATTTTGAAATAGTACATCAATTAAAACTTGTTGGGTTCTAATGGTAGATGAAGACTGAATTGATTTCAAAACGTAATTGCTAAAACTTGCTAGTTTTGAAAATTGACTTTAAAACTTAATTGTTGAAATTTTGTATCCTATTTTATACTGTCTATGCCTTTAATTGAGTGTTGAAAAAATAAATTATATTTTTTTGTAATATGCTATATACGTGAAAATATTTTAAGAGAGCCATTGAGATGTTTCCACTAAAGATGAAGCTTCTACACCTTTTAGTAATGCAGTAGATGATGATAATCGAAGCCCGATTATTGCAAACTCGGTAATTCGAAGTCGTATTCAAGTCAATTTATCAAATCTTCCATCCGATCGTGGTCTAAGACATCAAATTTTGGATTATGATCCAAATGATCAAGATACAGTAAGAAGGGCATACTTGCAAAAAGTTTTTTTCAGATTTCTTTGCAAATATTTCCACAAACAATAATCGGTGGAAGAGCTAGACGTTTTAATCAATCATGGTTTACCGATTATAGGAATTGGTTGGAATATAGTATAGAAGAAATGCAGTAAATTGCTTGCTAAGCTACTTATTTCGTCCACAATCGATGAGTAGAAATACAAGTGATGTAATTATTCGGGAGGGGTTTAGAAATTGAAAACATAATCAAAGGCTTAAAGCACGTGCTATTTCAGATATTCATAGAGCAGCATATACAAAGGCCGAGAATTTAATGAATCAAAATCAGCATATTGTAATGGCAATCGAGAGATAATCAACTCAGAGCAAAATTGACTATCGAAATCGATTAAAGTCGACTCTTGTTATGTTTCCTTCGTTTGCTGATGTCCTTACAAATCTAGTGGAAGATATGTCTGGTGATAAAAAAGCAGAACCTTTAAATTTATCAAAGTGTTGCAATCTTATGATTTCATATTTTCTATTTCATTTGATGAAAAGTGCTCTTGCAATTACTAATGATATTTCGAAGGCACTACAACGAAACGATAAAGATATCATAATTGCTTTGATGTTGGTAAAAATATCTAAAGAGAGGTTGAATAAAATGCGAGCTAGTGGATGTGTTGGCTTGCTTTTTCGACCAAGCCATCCAGGATCATTCGTGAAAGGAAATCAGGAAACCAAGTCCTCCAGGAGAATGGATCGCACGACATCGTCTCGCCCAGGAATGGATCGCACGCCATCGTCTCGCCCCGCTTGGATCGCATGCCATCGTCTCGCCCAGGAATGGATCGCACTCTATCAACTCGCCCAGGGAACGGATCGCTCTCGTCTCGTCGACGAACGCCACCTCTAGGCGATCCGATCCCCTGCAACGAACCGAACCCACCGACCCGTTCAGCCATGAGCTGGTCTTCAGCGATCCGAATCGCATGGATCTGACGACACCTGTTCACAACGGCTAGTTTGACTGTTTCTCCAATGGTGGCGATGCGATCCGAAAATCTCGGGATTCGTGCCACGTGTCCGCGATCCGTCCGACGAAATCAGCTATAAATAGCCCAGAGCTTGGCATTTTTCGGGATCTTTTTCGGCAATAGTGAATACTGAGTCCGCCATTGCTATCAAACCACTGGAATATTGAGAGAAATCACTGTTGTACTAGCTTTTAAAGCATAATCAATAAGATATAAAGTGGACGTAGGCTCGTTAACGCCGAACCACTATAAATTCTGAGTGTTCTTTTCTTTTTCCTTATTCCTCATTTAGAATTCTCTATAGTTTATAACAATTTGGGTGTTAGGTCCAAATTTCGATCTAACATGTTTGGTGCTTTCACTGAGAATTGAACTCTTAAAGTTTCGTCATTCATTTTCTTGAAGATTCCAGCGATTCGAATTCCATGGCTGGAAAAAGATCTAAAGTCTCGCAGGCCAACGAAACGATCGAGGAGAGTATGCACGAACTGGGCAACGAGGAAATTGTGGATCGCGGAGCGCAGGGGGCGGTCCGATCCGATGAAAACGCCTCGTTCCGAGTCAATGAAGATGAGACGATCCGCGCTACGAAAGGGGTTGTTACTCGATCCCGAGGCAACGCCTCGCAGCCCCCACGCACCATGACCACGAGTCGATCCCAGGGGGGCGCAGCGAACCGCCCTCCACGAACCGCAGCAACCCAGATTGATGGTCAGAACACAACTCGACCTGGAAAAGAACCCATGACTCACTCCTATCGCCCTGGAACCTCTGATCGGCCCGGTCCGAGCACTATGCCCATAAGAGAGGGTGAAGATGACCATTATGATCCTGCTTCTCCTGTTACTGAGGGGGATCTCTCCCGTTTTGTCGAAATGTGGGATAGGTTATTTGATGAGTTAGCCGCCCAAAGGCAGGAAAATTCGGTCCTACGGCAAAACCTGACGGCTATGGATAGAAGGCTTGATGAGTTAACAAGGCAAAGAACATCGCCAGCTCGTCCACTCACTCCAGCATACTCCTCTTCATCTGAAGAATCGCCGAGGCCTCCGCGGCGACCGTATGAAAGAGCTGAAAACATAGAACAGCTTCGGTTCGGGACCCTGCCCTCACAAGAAGAAGAGGAACTAGGGGCAGGACCCACAAACCGTAATATGGATGGTCAAGCAACGACCTTCAGGACTCGAGGCATGAACAGTCCTATGCATGACAGACCATCTCAGCCCCGTCGCCGTACACATACTCATGATAACAGGGGGCAGCGGGGCCCCGTCCGAGCCCCAGATTTTGTAGCAGCTCCACGAAGGGAGATCAGAGAGCCTCGTCGGGCCAGAGACACTGATCTTGAACCTCCTTTGACTAGTGCAAACGTTGCAGCCATGGTTCACCAGATTTTGGCCGACAGCCGCGGACAGCGGAACGAGGATTGGGGGATTGACCGTAGTCATACTCCTTTTACTGACGATATTTTGGATGCAACTTTTCCAAGGCGTTTCAACATGCCGCAGATGAACCGATATGCAGGAAGATCTGATCCTGTTCAGCACCTGATGAGATACTCTTGGTCGATGACTGCTGCCGCCGCTTCCGATGCAGTTAAGTGTAAAGCGTTTCCCATATTCCTGGAAGACGTGGCTTTGCTATGGTTTACTCGCCTGCCGGCAAGATCGATTTCCAGCTTCAGGGAACTAAGCGAGAGGTTCGTAGAGCAATTCCGTATCTACGCACAGAAGACGAAAAGCGTGATCGATCTATTCCTTGTCAAACAGCGACCGGGCGAAAGTCTAAAGATGTACCTGGATCGTTTCAATTTGGCGGCCACTGAGGTCAAAGATCCTCATGAGCCGACCATTGTCGCAGCACTAATTGATGGAGTGGATAAGGATACTGAATTCGGGAGGTACCTGGCAGGCAAACCACCCCACACCAGAGAATTATTCTATGAGAAAGCCAATGTGCATCTACGCCGGGAAGAGGTGTACGCGAACCGAAAGCCTAAAACAAATGACAAGGAAGAAATTCAGAGCAATGTCGCCATCAAACAGACTGGAGACAGCTCGGGAGAAATTGAGGTTAACGTCGGAAATCAGAACCAGGGTGGTCGCCGACCGGGTAACAACAGTAACAATGCTAATGGCAACAGCCGGAAGAGGGGCCGAGGGAACGATTCGCAGAGAATGACTCGTCCCAGGGCCTTTGAGAGTTATATGCCCATAAATGATACTCTGGAAAATATCTTCATGGACGCGTATGAAGTCCTCCAGAATAAGAGGCCGCCTCCTAGAGAGTCGACGGAAAAAGAGCGTGAGACAGGGAAGTTTTGCCTCTTTCATCAAATTCACGGCCATTCGACGAATGAATGCCGTCACCTAAGGGACGTAGTCGAAAGGTTGCTTCGAGAAGGGAAGCTAGACGAATACAGAGTAGCACCTAGGGACAGGGGGCAAGCAGTACAGACCCCGAATCAGAATCAAAATCAACTTGCTGCTAGGCCAACTGCTCAGCAAAAGGGAAAGAATATTGTAATCAACACCGTGATTGGAGGACTCTACCTTGCTGGGCACAGTTCCAAAGCTCTAGATCAGTATGTCAACGCAGCCAAACAACACCTCGAAGTGGGGGAATGTAGCAACCCCGAGGACGGTGTTCCGGTGAAGCAGCAAAAGATGATGACTGATGATGTTGTTTTCCGAGAGCGAGAAAGCATTGGGGTCCATGCTCCAACTGAAGATCCACTTGTAATCACAATACCCATTGGGCCAGCCACTGTTCATAAGGTGCTGGTGGACAACGGGAGTTCCGTTAATATCCTTTTCAGAAAATCCTTTGACCAGATGAACCTTGAAATAAAAGACTTGAAGCCCTGCCAAGGATGGATTCGTGGATTCAACGGAGCATCCACCGCACCTATGGGTTACGTAGAATTGCCAGTTACACTTGGGGAAGGAGAACGCCAGAGAGTGAGAATCCTTCCTTTTGTGGTTTTGGATGTCGAATCGCCATACAATGCCTTCTTGGGCCGGCCGGCCCTCGCAAAATTCAGAGCCTGTATAGCCCCCTGGTGCTTGCTATTGAAGTTCCCCACAGAAGCCGGCGTTGGTATCGTCAGGGGGGATCAAGTTGCTGCGCGAGCATGTTATGTCGCCGAGTTAAAGCTGCTTCGCAACGGCGGGGGTATCGAAACTAAAGGCACTCCTCCCCCTTTGGGGGCGGAAGCCTTATAGCAATCAAAGAAGAGGGTTGTTGGAGAGATGCCTAGAGTGACGCTCGAGGACATAGATCCCAGAGAGGATCAAGAACCCGGGGGCAGGACGGCAACTCCCAACGAAGCAACTGTGGATGTGCCAATCGACGACAGTGATCCGGAGAAGGTCCTTAAGATTGGATCCCAGTTAAGTCCGACTCTTACCAAAGAATTGACGACTTTCTTAAAGAACAACTTGGATGTATTCGCTTGGACCCATGCGGACATGTGCGGGATATCCCCATCAATCATGAGTCATTCTTTGAGCGTTAACCCCAAACATCCTCCGGTGAAGCAAAAAAGGCGAGTGCTGGGCCCGGAGAGGTCCGCTGCCTTGAAAGAAGAGGTTGGGAGACTAAAGAGCAATGGATTTATCAGAGATTCAACTTACCCAGATTGGATTTCGAACCCAGTCCTGGTAAAGAAGGCCAACGGGAAGTGGCGAACGTGTATCGATTTCTCGGATTTAAATAAAGCTTGTCCCAAAGATAGTTTTCCTTTACCTCGAATTGACCAGTTGGTAGACTCAACGGCAGGTCACGAGCTTCTTTCATTCATGGATGCCTATTCAGGATACAATCAGATTCCAATGCATGTTCCGGATCAAGAGCATACTAGTTTTATCACTGATCTGGGATTATATTGTTACGTAGTGATGCCCTTTGGTTTGAAGAATGCAGGCGCTACGTACCAACGTTTGGTCAACAGAATGTTTTATAACCAGATCGGGAAAACGATGGAAGTATACGTCGACGATATGTTGGTTAAGTCCAAGCAATCCTTTCAACACACTACTAACTTGGCAGAGATGTTCGGCATTCTTCGAAAGTATGGGATGAAACTCAATCCCACCAAATGTTCGTTCGGTGTTGCCTCTGGGAAATTCTTAGGATTCATTGTCAGTTCGCGCGGTATCGAGATTAATCCGGACCAGATCGCGGCAATCAGGAACATTCAGGAACCTAGGCAAATTAAGGACGTGCAAAGCCTTGCTGGAAAAGTGGCCGCACTAAGCAGATTTATCTCCAGGGCTACGGATAAGTGCATCCCATTCTTCGAATTAATAAAGCGGGGAAAACGCCACTTTAAATGGACACCTGACTGCGTGGAAGCGTTTCAGAACTTGCTTAGACACTTGGAGAAACCCCCAATTCTATCTAAACCAATAGACCACGAGGATTTATTCGTATATTTGGCAGTATCATCTCATGCAGTCAGCTCAGCATTGGTAAGGGAAGAGGAGAAGGTCCAAAGGCCTGTGTATTACGTGAGTAAAAAATTAACAGCGGCGGAACGTAATTATCCACGGATAGAAAAACTGGCGTATAGTTTACTGATTGCCTCCAGAAAACTTCGGCACTACTTTCAAGCACATCCTATTATCATATATACTGATCACCCACTCAAGCAAGTTCTACAGAAACCAGAGGCGTCTGGAAGATTACTCAAATGGAATATTGAGTTAAGTCAATTCGACTTGAACTTTCAGCCCAGACGATCAATTCGGGGGCAAGCGATAGCTGACTTCATAGCAGAATTCACAGTTCCTGAAGAGGACATAGCAAACGAAGATGTGGAACCCTCAAAATTACTTTTCGACCCTGATACCTGGAGATTATATACTGATGGAGCTAAAAATAACGAAAGATCTGGTGTCGGAATAGTGCTTGAAACCCCCGAGAAACGATTGATAACTTATGCCATCCGAATGGAGTTTCAGGCCACTAACAACGATTCTGAATATGAAGCTCTGATAGCCGGACTAAAGATTGCAAAGGTGCTAGAAGTCACGAAACTGAACATCTTCTGCGATTCCAAGTTAGTCGTAAACCAAGTTACTGGGAAATTCCAAGCTAAAAGTGCGAGATTGATTCTATACTTAAAGAAAGTAAGAGAGCTGCTGAATGAGTTTGATCACTACAGCATATCTCATATTCCACGGTCAGAAAATCAGCAAGCAGACAGGTTGGCGAAGATGGCTAGTTCTAACGACCCTGAAGTGATAGGGCTAGCCCCCGTTGAAGTGCTTCGGTCTCCCAGCATTGATCAGATGGAAATTGAACTAGTACTTGAGACGGAACCAGAAAAGGAATCGTGGATGACCCCTATAAAGGATTTCCTAATGAATGGAGCGCTTCCGACGAAGAAAAGCGAGAGGCGAAAAGTGATTCGTAATTCCGCCCGATACGTCCTGCAAGGCGGAATCCTTTATAGACAAGGGTATTCAATGCCCCTTCTTCGGTGTATAGCCCACGATGACGTAAAACGTGTGCTGCAAGAAGTCCATGAAGGTGAATGTGGCGACCATAACGGGGGGCAAACTTTGGTAAAAAAGATATTACGGCATGGTTACTTCTGGCCTACCATAAACGAGGATGCAGTAAGATATGCACGACGATGTGATGCATGCCAGAGATTCTCAAAGATACCCAGAGCGCCTCCAAGCCAGTTAAAGACAATGATGAGCCCGTGGCCATTTGCTATGTGGGGAATTGATATTATTGGAAGCCTCCCCATAGCAAGGGGTGGAGCAAAGTTCGCCATAGTGGCTGTAGATTATTTCACTAAGTGGGTCGAGGCAGAACCACTAACTACGATCACAACTAAACGGGTGACCAACTTCATCGTGAGAAACATCATCTGTCGATTCGGAATTCCAAAAATTGTGATAACCGACAACGGAACTCAATTTGATAGTGCTGAATTCAGAAACTTCTGCCAGAAATACCACATCGAGAATCGATACACATCTGTGGCACACCCACAATCGAACGGGCAAGTTGAAGCTGTAAATAAAGTAATTAAGTCCATTCTGAAAAGAAGAATGAAGCGGGCTAGAGCCATGTGGGCTGACGAATTGCCCTTGGCGTTATGGGCCTACAGGACGACATATAAATCAGCAACAGGACATACCCCGTTCTCCCTTGCTTTTGGAACGGAAGCAGTCATCCCGATTGAGATAAAGGTACCTTCTCATCGGGTGACGTATTATGATCCAATGTCCAATAATGAATTGCTCCTTGAGTCCCTGGATATGATCGAAGAAAAAAGGGATGAGGCCGACCTGCGTGCTCTGAGATGTAAACAACAGGTCGCCCGATACTACAACAAAAAGGTCCGAGCCCGAACCCTGGAACCCGGAGACTTGGTTCTGAAACGTGTCTTTCCACCACCAACTCATATGGGAGCGAAGTGGGAAGGACCGTATTCTATTCTCAGCAGGCTTGATAACGGAACCTTCAAGCTGGCAACCGTAGATGGAAAAGAGATCCCCAAAGTATGGAATGCCCAACATCTACGGCCATACCTAACATAAGAAGTTTCAAATCCATTCCTTTGTTTTGTTAAAAAAAAAAAAAAAAACTATGTAACAGGGCATGACTTGCCTAGAACAGTCTGTTTCCTTAAAGCAAGGGATTATAAAGTGGACGTAGGTCATGATTCGACCGAACCACTATAAAAATACTGTGTGTCATTTTCCTTTGCTGCGTTTTTATCTATTTGCTTATGAAAAACAGTGTGAATATTGTAGGTACCCGAAGTCCAGCGCTGACGGTTCCTATCGTAAACTAATCAGATGAACCCAAAAGTCTTGGTAAACGCTCTAGCTGCTTGTCCGACTGGTTTGTATCCTCGGAGCTTGGATTAAAATGTAAACCTGAGACGAGTATGGGGAGCAAATAAATCGCTGGGTTCGAACTCTAACTCTCCAGAGAGAGAGAGAGTATAAAAGCGTCTCCGATTGAGCGCTGAGAAAGAGCTCCTTTCCCGCTGAAGGATCGGGGAGCGAATGAATCGCTGAGCTCGAACTCTAACTCGCCAGAGAGAGAGAGAGAGAGTATAAAAGCGTCTCCGATTGAGCGCTGAGAAAGAGCTCCTTTCCCGCTGAAGGATCGGGGAGCGAATGAATCGCTGAGCTCGAACTCTAACTCTCCAGAGAGAGAGAGAGAGTATAAAAGCGTCTCCGATTGAGCGCTGAGAAAGTGCTCCTTTCCCGCTGAAGGATCGGGGAGCGGATGAATCGCTGAGCTCGAACTCTAACTCTCCAGAGAGAGAGAGAGAGTATAAAAGCGTCTCCGATTGAGCGCTGAGAAAGAGCTCCTTTCCCGCTGAAGGATCGGGGAGCGAATGAATCGCTGAGCTCGAACTCTAACTCTCCAGAGAGAGAGAGAGAGAGTATAAAAGCGTCTCCGATTGAGCGCTGAGAAAGTGCTCCTTTCCCGCTGAAGGATCGGGGAGCGGATGAATCGCTGAGCTAGAACTCTAACTCTCCAGAGAGAGAGAGAGTGTAAAGGCGTCTCCGATTGAACGCTGAGAAATAGCTTCTTCCCCGCTGAAGAATCGGGGGACGAACGAATCGCCAAGCATAAAACTCTAGCAGTCGATTAGGGGGCATCGCGCTCTCCTATGCGAACACTAAACTTTGATATAACAAGTGTAACATAGCATGAACATTCTTCTTCCTGTCGATTCACTGATTTATAATTATTAATAGCTGGCTAACGACTAAATGTGGAAAGTTTCTATGAATACAGGTACACAATGATGTAAGAAGAAACAAACCCTTGTTTATGTACTGCAAATCAGCAAAGTGAAAACAAGTTAGAAACAAAAGTGAGGGCCAGTCTCACAATTACACTTCCTGGCCAGTGGGAAGCTTAAAAGACAAAGTATCAGTAAACGTCCTATTTATGCTTCGATATCTTCTCTCGCTTCTGCCTCTCCAGCCTCTCCTTGTCGGCTTCGGATGGGTCCCCCTTTTTCCTTTTTCGCTTGTCCACGAGGGGAGCGTCTGGCTCCTCTGAGGCTTCCTCTCCCCCATCTTTCCTCTCGCTCCTGCCGGAGAGGGAAGCAGGGAAATCATCAGGGTTTGCAAAGTGAAGTTGCCGGCTGATGGACTTGGATTGGACTTTCATAATCATCCCAGTTTTGGGATCGAACTCTGCGAGAGGGACCACATCCAAAGCCTCATTACCCGCCTTCTTCAAAGCCAACTCTTTCTCTTGCCTGGCTTTTCGGCTGGCCAGGGGTTCCTCATCATCATCATCATCATCGTTGGCCTTCTTGGTGCCGGTGATATCCTCTTCATCATCCACATGCCGACCATCCAAGTCTTTTAAAGCCTCGATAGTCTCAGCATCTTTGGGTACGTCGGCGCTAGGCACCGAGATGCTTCCTTCAGCTGTTGCGGCCTCGACTCGCTCTGAAACGTCGATTTCGGCACCCGGCAGGACGATCCCCTCCTCCACCTCTCTCTCTTTTCCAACACCCTTGTCGGCGGGCTCGCCACCTGCATTATGAAAGACACACATTACTAATTCAATAGGTTGCCCTGTTAGGCGACGACAATTCGCAATCGCTTTAGCAAATTGTTGGGAATAGAGAAAGGTACCTTCCGCAGATACTCCCTCTTGAATAGATCCGGATGCTCCAACTGCAACGGGAGTTAAGCCTAAGGGGATCAACGGATCGTCAGGATGATACTCCTCGACTTCGGAAGTTTTAGACTTGGCGGCGGAGCTGGAACCTTCGTCAATTTTGCTTTTGCCTTTAGCCATGGTTCTCTCCTTCTCCATCTCCGCCAAGATCAAGCGACGGCCCTCTGCCAGATCCTCAGGCTCGTTGTCCCTTAGGATGCTTCTCATCAATTCATCTTCATCGATCTCTTCGACCCCTAGCCTATGTTTTTCGCCTTCCACGATGGCATCCCACAAGTTGGCCAAAGTAACATGATAATCCGGGATCCATGAGATATTGCGAGTCTTGAGAACCTGACCGAGGAAGTCAAAGATCATCACCTCAAACCCCTCGATTTCTTTCTCTCTTTCAAGGAGTTTATGGTTGGAGGCAGTGGCCATTTCAATGGCGCTATCAACGTTCTTTTCGGCAAGAGCTGCCCGTCTCTCCGCATCGGCCACCTGATCATTCAAAATCACTTTTTCCGCCTCTGCCAGAGCCAACTTTTCTTTTAAGCTTGCTCTTTCCGCTTCCCAAGCAGCCTTCTCCGTCAAAAAATGGCCTTTAGCCGTTGCCAGTTCGATGTTGGCCATTCGGAGGTCTTCAACTTCCTTTTTCAAGGCCATTTTTTCCTGGCTATTGGAATCCAGTTCTACATGAAAGCGCTGCTTGGCATTTTCTAATTCAGTTTTATAGTTTGCGGCGTCTCTCTGTGCCAGGGCGAGCTGGGCTTGAGCGTCTTCCAGATCCTTCTCTAATTTTGTCCTGGCCCTTTCATTATTTTCGAGTTTTGCTTTAGACCTGTGAGCTTCTATCTCGAGTGTCCGGACGACCTCCGAAAGATTAAGTGCGTGCTTTTTCATCGCCTCGTATTGCTTGGCCACGTGACGGATATGCCCAATAACTTCTTTATCCCAGTTTTTAGGAACTGGCTCCAAGGCGGGAACAAAGACCATCCTATCGAAGAACATTCCTGGAAATTGTTCCCGTAGCTTTTCCAGCCAACCTTGGATTTCAGGACCGTGAACGTAGTCCCGTGAGCCGGGGGCAGCTAATTCTGGTTGGCTGATGGGGACTATATTGCTTCTCGTTTGCTCAGTATCTTTGGATGAATCCCTGTCCCCATCCTTGGATTCGTGGCGCCTTTTGGACGACCGACTGTGGGAAGGCGCACTCTTTGGAGGAGTCAACTCTTTTGGAAGTGTCTTCCCCCCGGTCGAAGATATTGGGTGACTCGAAGGCCTGGTAGAGGTTGATTTGGGTGGAGATCGAGGTTGCGAAGAGCTCGACTTGTGAGAAGGACCGCGAGGGCGCTCAGTACCCGAACGAAGACTGGGGGTGCCTTCGCGAAGAGAACGGAACGAATAAGATCTCCTGCGTGACATCGCTCCTGCAAAAAAGAAAAGAAGAACATGTTATCACTTTGCAAAATCCACGACATAGTAGTGCACGATCAGGCAGTGTGTGTGAGGTGTGCATCCCGTATAATTCCCCCTAACAGACCCGGGCCTGGAGACAGGCTCGTCTGACCCGTTTCACGTCCCCTTGCTAGGTCAGCCACCTCTTCGGAAGCAGAAAAGAAAGGCTCCTCGCCGAAGTCTTTTTCCGTGTATTCGATGTCGGGCAAAGGGATTTTATTCAGCTCGTCGAATAACTGTTCTTCTGTCAATTCGTCGTCACCGACAGTTCCCATTGGAGCAGAGGTAGGGATTCCCTTCGACGCGTCACCACGGGACTCATCCCCCCTGTATACATTCAAGTCTTCGTCGTCTTGAATGATTATCGGAGAAGGACTTTTGTGAAATTTGGTTGTCTCCACCGCTTGTGAAGTTCCCTCTCCTTCCGCCGGGGGCACGTATTTATAAGGTTTACCGCCGGTTCCAAGTCCAAATTTCCTATCCAAGAGGCCATGCTTGTGAAGGTTGTCATCCGTAATGCATTTTTTAATACTTAAAAAGTCGGATCTACTTTGCAGAAGAATGGATAACCGGTTGTTGTATAATGCACCCTCTGTTTTCGGGAAGACATGATCTGTTTAAGACAAAGGAGAAAGCGGAAGAATGTTATTACTTAGACTCCCCCAAGCAAGATATTCAACTAGGCGATAAAAATTTACTCGATTTGAGCCATCTCCGTGAGCATCCAGCCTGTCTTCTTATGTAAAACCAGTCGGACTTAGGATCCCCGATGTTGCTGTACCCGTCGTACAGAACTTTCCTGTTCGCCACTGATTCAAAAAAGGAAAAGTTGGGGGTTGCAGAAGAGCGGTGCTTGAAGAGAAAGAAGAACACCAGGTCTCTGAATTTGAGTTCGGCGTGCAAGATTTCCGCATAAGCGACATATAGAGAATATGGAGACGCGTAGGCGTTTGGATGAAGCTGCATTGGGGCAATGCCTAGTCGTCTCAGAGTGTCAATGACAATTGGAGGGAACGGAGGGATAGCTCCTACTAGGCACATTGTCCGACTGATCGACATATACCCTTCCGGTGCTAAATGAGGTCTGTCTTCGCTTCCAGGTGTTAAGACATCGTCCCAAGGTATGCCATGTCTTAGGCAGATTCTCTTGAGTTTTATCTCGTCGAGCTTGGACGCTAAAGAGTCAGAGAATTTATCTATCCCGACTGCGCCTGGAATTTCGTCCGGAGCTCGCTCATCGGAATCAGAGTTGTTGCTGGATGACGTGCTTTCTGTCGGATCCGATTCTGTGGCTTCATATTCGGACCCAGAATCTTCACCTTCTGGATTGATTGGAGGAACTTGAGGATTATGCTGTTCAGGAGTCTCAGATTCCGTTTCGGCTACAGATCTTGAGGAAGAGTGGTCGTTCGACATTGCTGCTAGGACGAGAAAATATGAATGATAAGATTAACACTACCCGTCCCTTGTGTGTGCTTGTGTGTGCGCATTATTAAAAGCGATAATAAAACATGAAAGCAGTCGAGGTTATTAAAAGTCATTAGTCGTCATATGCAGTCAAATCATGAAGTCATTTAGTCCAGAGAGATCAACGTCAGGGCTCTATCCTAACTGTCCAGAGTTTTGTAGCGGCAAGGCGCCGATTAAAGATTGAAATTTCTTCGTATCACCAGCCGTGAGGCGGATCGCATAGCAGAGGGATCGCCCCCCTCCGACTCGCGCGACAGGGGGATCGCCCCCCTTCGACTCGCATGGCAGAGGGATCGCACCCCTTTTTCCGATCGCGGAGCAGAGAGTTTGCCCCTCACCGAATCGCCGGGCGAAGGGAAGGCTCCCTCGCGAACCGTTGCGACTACCGCGGTACGACCCTTGGTTGCCCACTCAATCTTTCGTCTCGCCACTTGCCCCCGTCCTCAATCGTTGACCACGATCCGAGTCAGCCTCCTTCCTCCTTCTCTATCCTTCTTCTTCCTCATCTCCTTCCCATCCTCAAACTCTGAGCTCCACGTTCAATGGCCATGGCGATTTGGTGATTTCTTCGAAAAGTAGCGGATTTATATTGTTTCTCTCTGGAATCAACCGTAGAAATTCAGGAAAGTAGTACGAGGGTGCTTCCTATAAAGTTACCTTTCTAAAAACTGAGAGAGTTCTTGGATTTTCGAAAGTTTGAAAGGGTTGGATTCGTTGTTCAACAGCTCGCGCGAGACGATTCAGCAGAGAGGAGAAAGAAAGAAAGTGAAGGGGGGAACGTCGGCTTATATAGGCAAAGAAGGTGACCGTTGGCCTCCCCTCCTTTGTCTTATTCGATCCACGAAGCGCCCCGATCTGAAGACGGAATCGCAATGAAGCCCACGGACCGCTTCGAAGTGATGGCCCACGAAACTCAGAGCCCGATTCGACTCGAAGGAAGGCGTGCCCTGTATCGCGCAAGACCCTAAGAACTCGGCACGCGACGAGCAGGTGACCAAATCAGACCGTGTCAGCCTATGGCGATCCGATTCACCCATGTGTCAATTTGAACCAATGCGACTGTAAACTTGCATCCTTTCAGGAGAGAATCAATGAATCTCGTCGAAGCATGTTTCATCATCTATAAAACATACTTCGAGGGGGCAAAATGTTGGCTTGCTTTTTCGACCAAGCCATCCAGGATCATTCGTGAAAGGAAATCAGGAAACCAAGTCCTCCAGGAGAATGGATCGCACGACATCGTCTCGCCCAGGAATGGATCGCACGCCATCGTCTCGCCCCGCTTGGATCGCACGCCATCGTCTCGCCCAGGAATGGATCGCACTCTATCAACTCGCCCAGGGAACGGATCGCTCTCGTCTCGTCGACGAACGCCACCTCTAGGCGATCCGATCCCCTGCAACGAACCGAACCCACCGACCCGTTCAGCCATGAGCTGGTCTTCAGCGATCCGAATCGCATGGATCTGACGACACCTGTTCACAACGGCTAGTTTGACTGTTTCTCCAATGGTGGCGATGCGATCCGAAAATCTCGGGATTCGTGCCACGTGTCCGCGATCCGTCCGACGAAATCAGCTATAAATAGCCCAGAGCTTGGCATTTTTCGGGATCTTTTTCGGCAATAGTGAATACTGAGTCCGCCATTGCTATCAAACCACTGGAATATTGAGAGAAATCACTGTTGTACTAGCTTTTAAAGCATAATCAATAAGATATAAAGTGGACGTAGGCTCGTTAACGCCGAACCACTATAAATTCTGAGTGTTCTTTTCTTTTTCCTTATTCCTCATTTAGAATTCTCTATAGTTTATAACAATTTGGGTGTTAGGTCCAAATTTCGATCTAACAGGATGAGATAGTCATCTAGATGAGGTTGACTCTTTTTGCACTAAACAACAAATTCCTATTTTGAATATGGATGATAATTACATTTTGTGGGTAGATCAAGAAGCGGACCAATGATTACAAATTTACATCATTATCGAGTTGATTTGTTTTACTTTTGTATAGATAAGCAAATTGTTGAGCTTAACAACCGCTTTCATGGGGTAAATTCAGAATTACTTCCTTGTATGTCCTCTCTTAGTCTAGTCGATTCATTTGCCTCTTTTGGTAAAGTGATGCTAGTTCGATTATCTGAATTTTATTCAGATGATTTTTCTGAAGGAAAACATATGGATCTTTATAATCAGGTTGAGATTTATGAAATTGGTATAAGTCTAATGATATGTTTAAGGATGTGAAAGGGATCGGTGATTTGGCTAGGAAGATGGTGTTAACGAAAAAAATCGTGTGTAATTTGGTTTACAAGCTCTTTACCTTATCACTTATCTTACATGTTTCAACTGCAACCGTTGGAAAAGCATTTTCTGCTATGAATAGTGTGAAGAATGACCTACGAAATTGAATAGGAGATCAATGGTTGAATGATAGTTGCGTTGCATACATTGAAAAAGTATATTCAAAGAGATTAGCAATGCTGCAATTATTGATCGATTTCAAAACATGAGAACTCAACATGAAAAACTTTAAAGTAGTAGCATATATGCATGTTTTGTTTTGCTTGAAAGATCAATAATTGATAATTTTTGTAATTGAATATAATGATATACATACATTTAGTGCATTCATGCTCCCTTTTATTTTAAGAAGTCGTGCACATTCTGGCCCTCTCTTTTAATGGCTTTTTAAGTTATGTTCCCTGCGATGTAATTTCATGGTAGTATGAATATCATCTTTCTGAACACCACCCATATAAGTATCACTAACATTCCAATTAGTAGAACAAACATCTTGTAAACCCTCTTCACTGTTATACAAATTTAGTTCCTCATCAATCACGTTGGCATTGACATGTTAGGATATCTTGGTACTGACATGTTTAGCCCTTGCTTCATTTTATCCATCATTTGTAGTTTGCTTCCTTAATGCCCCAGCACTATTCCTTTTCATTTATTGTTTTCCATCGCTTTAATTGTAATTTAATGATAATGAACTTTTTACTCCTTAGAATATGAAGAAGATGAATCCCTACGACTTGTTCAACGCATTTGAAGTAGCTAGGACATTATAACAAAAGTCTTTTCCATACTTTCCCTAATGGCATTCTTACTCTCTACCTATCTCAATCGTTATCCAAATCAGCCTTTGTTCCAACACATAGGTAAAGCATTCAAGGGATGAGTTGCTTCTTCATTATGCTATGAGACTTCATGTTCTACTTTAACTACTTACTACTATGTGCAGACATCAGTGCTTATGTATATATCAGAGAAAATTTTCATATTATGCATTTTATGATGTACTTGTGATGTATTACTCATATATGTTATGTGATGTGTATTCTCATAGACCACGTCGCACTATAATACTTAATTGTTTGGGTAAGTTTGATATGTCTTACCTATTGTATATCTATGTTTTATATTCTATTTTACCTATGCGTTATGAGTTATATATCTAGGATTCGATTGGTCATATTATTTCATTACCTCTTGGTGTTTTCATCCAATAGCCATTACAGAGCCAATTAGGGCATGTTCCTAGTCTACGTGATATTTGATATCAAAACTGAAGCCAGATCATCACTTGACCCCTCTCTTTCCTTATGTAGAGACTGGGAAATAAGTAATTATCCTTTATTGATTCTTTATATTTTGGATTGGATGATTCTATGTAGGTTATTTGTGTATCAAATACCGGAATTTACTATAGCTAAATTGAATTCTCTATGTGTTGATTTTTTTTTGGGGGGAAGTGTTGACGTGAGAAATTGATTATTTGCGCACACCAACCCCCAAGTGTAAGTTTAACGGTAAACTCATAACCTAAATATCCAACGTATGATAAATGTAAAGGGACATACAAGTTTATAGTGGTTCGGATTTAACGTCTACGTCCACCTTATAGTGATCATTCATCATATATTTATGGATTACAATGCTTGTACAAGTTCAGATAACTTGTGTGTACAAAGTTGTATGATAGAACAACAAATAGCTTGTTAATTCCTAACTTTGACCAAAATGCCCTCTTCTTCGTTGAGTTAAAGTGTGTTGATAGGAGAAAGAAACAATGTCTAAGAAATAGCTGCAATGTCCAAGCATCTGCAGAAATCCAAGTGTACACCAAAAAGTTGTAGATAGACGTTTATGTAGCGTCTACAAGTCCAAGAAGTGTCCAAAAATCCAGGAGATCCCAAAAAATTGTAGACAAACGTCTACGAGTCCAAGAATTTCCCAAAAGTCCAAGTAAACCCCAAAAAGTTGTAAACAAACATTTATGTAACGTCTACAAGTCAAAGAAATGTCCAAAAGTCATGAAGACAATGATGGAAGCCATTAACGATTTGTGGAGCTCCAATCCCGCGTGACAAAGTACATCCAAAGTCTAAAAATGTCAACCCTGTAGAATGCCAAGTAAGGGGGTATTTATAGGTGATGTTTGGAGTCATCAACCCGAATTTCGTATCTTGAGGGATGCAAAACTCGCATCCCGAAAACTTAGCAAAAATATGTAGAAGACTTCTATGTAGCGTCTATAAATCCAAGGAACGTCTAAATGCCAAAAAACTGTAGACAAACTTCTATGTTGCGTCTACAAGTCCGAGGAAAATCCAAGTGCCAAAAAACTATAGACAGATTTCTATGTAGCGTCTACAAGTCTAAGGAATATCCCAAAGGCCAAGTGCCAGATCGAGCTAGACTGAGTCAGATTGAGTTATGCAAGCCATTTTAGTGATCGTGTCACTACTATAAAAGTGGGCATATTCGACACTAATATGTGTGTGTTGCATGAAAAGTATGGTGAAAGCTATGCTTTCTTGGATCTTCTGCAACAATATTCATATGTTGTTACATTAGACGTGAATATACTGTTGCAGTTAGAATTCTTGTGTTGTGACGTGCAACACTAGTTCAAAACGTAGCTTTACATAAATATATGTTTAGGTCAGCGATCCGCGTTATCAGCATAAACAAAATTTCAACCATAGATGCGTGATTAGTCCAACGATTCAAACCACTCTGTGCTTCCTATTTAAACATTATCCTATTATCCAATCAATGACAACCACATGCTCCGCTTGTGAAATTTTGGCGCAATATTTCCCCCCTTTGCCCCTTTTACCAAATACCGTGTAAAAATTATTGTCAATTCTTCTTCTCAGACATCGTTCTCCTCTTCACTTTCCCCTGTTTTTCTATTGACCAAAATTAAATCTAAATTCACGTCAGCTCCGATTCCATCACCCCATCGCACTCCATTTTCTCACTGCTCCTGTCTCTTTCTCGCAAATTCCTTCCTTCTCTCACATGGCTCCTACCCTCCTCCAGTCAACTGTTTTTCCTAAATCGAAGTTCTAAATTACTTTAATCTTCCTCCACCTCCGCCAGCGTAAGGTTTTCGTGTAACATTACTACTGCTATTTATATTTGATCTTATACTCATTACTAACCTAGATCGGCCATTTTATATCTCTATAACTACAAGAAAAAAGGGTTTCCGTCCATGGCAAATTCTATTTCAACCCACATAATTAGTTAGTAGCCCCCCATTTTATCAAAAAAATACGATGACCAAACTGCCCTTTTACTGTTATATTTTTTTTCCAGTTTTTTGAACACCTCGTAATTGCATTACGTGGTTTTTTGGTGTATCTCGTAGTATGTCTACGTGGTCCATGAATGAACCACGGAGATCATCTACGTGGTACTTTGATAAACCACGTAGGGCAACTACGAGGTACTGTGAAAAACCACGTAGTCTCCCTACGTGGAAGGGTATTTTTGGATTTTTTTTAAAAAAACGGGGGGATAGTAACTAAATTTGTGGGTTTACTGATTATTTCATGATTTGGGGGGCTACTACCTAAAATGGTGGGTTGAAATAGAATTTGCCTCCGTCCATAGGGTGCTTGCGTTAGTTTTTAATTGAACAGGATAACAGTTTACTTATGTCTAAGGGGTCGGTGTGGAAAATGTAAATGGTAATCATCTTTACTATTACGATATTCCCTTCATACTTCTAGTAATTCTTACATTTTACTTCTCTAAACTAGACATATTATCTGTAAATTTGGAATTTAATAGTTCTAACATATTTTACGTGCAGTCATTTAGAAAATATGGTACTTTCGGCTACAGTCATATTGTTTGAATAAAAGAAAGCCATGATACTGTGACAAGATTGTTTATAGGTAAAATTAAGGAGAGAGAGTTTTCAAGGACCGCTAACTCAATTTATCTTATGTATAAGACATAGTTATTTATGAACAGTGCTAATGATAGATATGGATAATGCTGGATGCATAGTATAAACAACCCAAAATATGCGGAACTAGCCAACTTAGATTATGATATGATGTAATCTATGTGGAACTAGCTAACAAATGTTATGCAAAGTGCTTATGTGAGACTCCTGGTTACTACCACAACAAAGGATTCTGCCCTTGCTACGACGGGAAAACTCAGCAGGACCTAGGTACTTGGTTTAGTGGTTTGTATTTATTTAACCACGTCTGGCCTTAGAATTTTAATAGTGCTAAATGGGTACCTAAAGCCAAAATCATAATTATGTACAGATTAACATGATTACTTAAGAATTATATTTCATACAGGATTATTATTCAATACTGAATCTACTGAGTCGCGCCAAGGGTCAGTTTACTGCTGAACATGTAATCAAACATTCGTTTCACCAATTTAAGTTAGGGGTAGGCACGGTCAGTTAACTAATCAATTCGGTTAAAATTTGCGGTTAACCACGAGCTGAGGTGCGGTTCTGTTAACTGTTTTGCGGTTAATTTTGGCCCGGGTACCGACCGAAGCGGTCAAAGTTGACCCCGGTTAGCTGTATTATTTAACTGGTTAACCGTATAATTTGAACGGTTTGGTTAACCATAGTGCATGACACAAATTCAAATTGCATCAAAATAATATATTACTGTCTCCGCTATTCAAATTGCAGTCATTTCTGAGCATGAGCAGCATTTTAATATTATCATGCAGTGTTTGTTACTTGCTTCATTTTTGTTTTGCATGCACTGGGCACATATGAATTGGCTAAGTCATACTTTAGTTAATGAGGAGCATAATCTTGAAATAACTAAGATGCATGACAAGAAGCAACAGGAAGAGAGGTTTTGGTGAGCTTACAGGAAGAGCAGCCTGACCATTTCCAGTTCCGACGTCCCAAGCCAGATCGTGATTTGGCATCTTGGAAGTGATGAACTGGAACAGTTCGGCTGGGTACGTTGGTCTTGTTTCTGCATACAAATCCACTATATAGAACCGTTCAGCCATTTCCCTTTTCTTTGGTATTTATTTATTCTCAATTCACTCTCTCTTCCAAGGGCTATTGTCATTTTAGTTCAGGTTTCTAATATTTCAAATGCCGAAACTAAACTAAATCAGAAAAATATATTAATCAACCTAAGGGTTTATGTTTAAATCCTAGAATAATTTACTTGTAGTTATTTCTGAGCATGAGCAGCATTTCAATATTATCATGCAGTGGTTATTACTTTCTTCCTTTTTTATGCATGCATTGCGCCGGCAAGGGATGGTGGAACAGATTGGGCATAGGGTATGCGCTTGCCAACTGTCCGGGATGAAGTATGCGCCAACGAAGAGTATGGTAGCTGGTTGTCTTTGGTAACTGTTTACGAGTTTTCTTTGCTAACTCTATGTTTAAACTGTCCTTGTTGTATTCATATATTTATCTAAATTTTTACGCTTATTCATGTGCAGGAACGCCGACAACATAGATAAGATTTAAGGTTGAAAGAGGCTGAATTGATGAGAGGAAACCCGCTTATGGTGCTTGTGGTATGTGGAATATTTGAATGAAACTTGTGGTATGTAGAATATTGAATTGTACTTTTAAATTATGTATATGACCATATGCATTGGCGCTTGTTGTATGTTTGAAGAATTGTTATGGTATATAGAATATTTTGGATGGTTTGAATGTGATGATGAATGTTTTGGATGGTTTTTCTATGTATAAAACTAGTATTGCAATTTTTTAATTAAAGCGTTGTATTTAGATAATGATGTTGCATTACATAATACAGTGGTGTTGCATTAAATAAAATAATGTTAATTTCACATGACACGTGGGCCCCACAGCTGATGTGGCATCTGACATGTGGACAGCAGACATGGAGAGATGACGTGATGTGTGACACATGGACATCTTACGTGGAAGCTGACGTGACCCTCATTACTGTGGTTTGGAAGTCAGGCTCTGACTTTTGCTTAAGGCAACGCTGTATATTGTTGCATTACTTGCAAGTACCGTTGCAATAGGGTTATAATGCAACACTTTCTTTCTATGGCAGTAGATGAGCAAAAGCGTTGCCTTAGAGAACTAAGGCAACGACCTCGTATGTCACGCCCCTCTGGTGTTGATTATTTGAAAAAACGACCTAAGGCAACGCTTCAATAGGGTTATAATGCAACACTTTCTTTCTATGGCAGTAGATGGGCAAAAGCGTTGCCTTAGAGAACTAAGGCAACGACCGCGTATGTCACGCCCCTCTGGTGTTGATTATTTGAAAAAACGACCTAAGGCAACGCTTTTTCAACCTACGACCACATAAAACTAGTGTCGAATATGCCAACTTTTGTAGTAGTGTGTGATGCCGATCAGCAGTTTTTTAGTGCACGAAAGCAAAATTTAACAAAATCCAAATATTTTTCCACAACAAGTTTGCCACGTGATCGGACCGAAGCGTTCAAGGATTTTGAGCAGATCAGACCGAGTCAATCACATATTTCTACCATGCTAGATTTTCCAAGTTTATTAATGACTTTTCTAACCCAATAATGACGATTTCAGGAATCGACGATATTTCCAACCTTTTCCAAACACGTCATGACTTCGACCAAATCGATTTATATTTTTCGATGACGTTCTCGAGATTCGAGCGCGTTATTAACCATGAATTTGACGTGTGACTGCTTTGACCAAAAAACATGTCAACACTTTTCCATCCAAAACATGTCTTTCTTGATCGAAGGAAGTTGTGTTTTGCGAGTACTCCGAAAATCTGTAAATTCATGAGTTGAGATTCGAGATAAGTCCGACGATTGCCATGATCGCAATAGAATAGAAATCCGACGATTACTAAGATCGTATTAGAATAGAACTTCAACAATTGTTGAGATCGCATTAGAAAAGAAGTTTGCCGACGATCACCGAGATCGTAATAAAATAAAACACTGAACGATCATTGAGATCATATTTTGACGGACAACCGAGTATGAGATGCATGAAATCTAATAAATTTGAAGCTGTGGTCATGTTATTTCCTACCAGAGAAAGTATTTACCTGTAAAAATAGATTCCTACTCGGCGAACTAAGTTATATAATATTGTGTGCTTGGCGAGCCAGGTTGTTAACATTCCCGTGTTAGAAGGGTTAAGACAAGGAACTTCCGTACTCAACAGGCCAAGTCGTGAAGTTCTTATGCTTGACGGACCTATTCGGAGAATCTCACCTGGGAAACCAAGTTTTGGAAAGTAGTGTGCTAGAGACTGAAATTGTTAATCGAAGTTCGAAGTTTATGAGCGATTGACTGAATGCGGGACTAGGGTCCGAAGATTATACATAACTAGTCAAGTGAGGGTCCGGAGTCCTAATTTTATACTTGGCACACCAATTGTGGAGTCGAAGCCTGAATTTTATAATTGATAGATCAAATGTGGAGCCGAAAACCGAATCTTATACTTGAGTGGTCAAGTATAGACCCGGAGCCCGAATTATATACTTAATTTATCAAGTGTGGAGTCGGAGCTCTTTTCATACTTAGCGGACCAAGTGTGGAGCTGGAGCTGGAGCCCTATTTTATACTAGGTGGACCAAGTGTGGAGATGGAGCCCTAAAGTAGTCTTCATTGTTACCATAGAAGTACACCGGTCGATAGTTCAACCCAGAGCACGACTTGAGACCATAATTCGGTTCCGTGCATGTGTGGGCTGATGTTACTGCTTCGATTACAAGAAATGAAAGTAAAAAAGGCAAGAAGTCTCCAATAACAAGAACACACATAAATAACGGAACAGAGTTCGGATTAGCCGAAAGGATCCTTAGGTCTGGATGAGTTGATTATAAGCCTTTGGGGGCGTCTTGACCTGCCCCTATCCTGAGACGTTGTAGGGGCCGAGTGTGCGGTGTTGCAGTTGTTGGATTCCTGACATACTACGGTAGCTTTCCACGCCTGACGCGTGGTTCAATAAGATCACCAAACTCCCTGCAATGTTTGGTGTCATGACCCGGAAGTTCGTGGAACAGACAATACTTATCAGAGCTTGCTTGTCTTGGAGTCGGCTCCCTCTTGGGAGGCTTTTAGAAAGGCGCAGTTTCATGAATGTTGAGACAAATCTTTTCCAAGCAATGAATGAGTTCAGTGTATGCTGAGTACTTTAGCTTGAAACGAGGTTGTGTGTTCCGATCGTCCCAAGATTTACTCTTTCCTTTTCCAGAAGCAGATGGTCCTCCGCCTGTCGCAGAGTTGATTTGACACACAGATTTTTTTCCTCACTTGTGTCTTCCTCCCTAAAAAATCTTCCTGCTTCGAAGTAGAATTCAACAAGATCCATAGGCGGGTCCTGTCGCAATGATATCTTGAAATCAGTTTTGTTAAGAATGCCAGAGATGACATCCATTCGAACCATGGATGGATCCGACCTATCGATAGAGGCCACTACCGCGTTAAATCTTTAAAGAAATTTGCATAGAGTCTTGCTTGTCCTCTGCTTAACTGTCTCAAAGTTATGACATTCTTAGGCTGGGCTATATGAATCCTGAACTACTCGACAAACTTTTCAACCAAGTCATTTGAACGGTTGATAGATTCCGGTTCCAATTGTCTGAACCGCAAAGCAGCAATGTTTGTTAGATAGAGTGGGAAGCACTTTGCTATAACGCTGTCCGAACCTGAAAGTACTTCCGTATGGCACATGTAGCGCATAAGATGAACTGCAGGATCCTTCCTATGTAGAAAGCTTCCAGCACTGGCAAATAAAATTCCGGTGGGTTTTGGGAATTCCTGATTTCTTGAGAAAAGGGCTACGAGTAACACAAGCCAAACTAGCATGGGATGCCCTGCCCCGAGAATAACATCGACGATCTAAATTTCAATTATCATACCAAGAAACTGATTCAAATTATTTAAGTTGATGTCAGTGCCCCTAGCGTTAAGTCCAAGACTAGCGAATTATCGAGCGCCAACTAAAACATCTGGCTCGATTTTGATCTGAGGTCCCCCGATAGGCACGAATCCAACATTCGAAACTATGAGAGTTCCTGCATCCAAAGTTGCATGCACTAACACTTGAGCGAAATTTCCAATACTTGATCCTGAAACCTGATTAACCACAACCTGAGTTGAGCCTTGTGCTGGATTGGGTGTTGCCCCCTAGCCAATTCGGAAGCTGTATGTGGATTGGTGACGACAGGGGGCTGCTCTTCGCGAATTTCCCCCAAGTCCCAAGCTAATCCTTGTGGAACACTAGCACTTGTTCCGATCATGCTACCTTAGCCCGACTGCCTCGTAATTCATCCGAGTCGAGCGAGAAGAGTGTTCATAGTAGCTTCATATCGGAGGAAATGTGCTTCCTGTTGTTCCAAGTAAGAACCGAGATCCTTAGTTAAATCGTTGACGACTCCATTGACGTCGTCTTGAGTAACGTAATTTGATGGATGTTCGATCGAGAAACTTTTTTTGACTTTTCTTCATACCTGCTCACTCCGAGCGATCTAACTATTTCTTTTAATCATGGTGAAATCCGAGAGAATTCACAGTAAATGTGAGAATGAATCCGATAACCAAAATTGAAGTCGATGTTGAAGCCGAAGTTGAAATCCGAAATCAAATTCGAGAACCACAACCAAAGTAGAGGTCGAAGCTATGCACCCCCAACTTGGCGCGCCAAAGTGTTAACATGGAAAATTGATTATTTGCGCACGCCAACCCCCAAGTGTAAGCTTAACTGTAAACTCATAATCCAAATATCCAAAGTACGATAAATGTAAAGTGATGCACAACTTTTATAGTGGTTCGCCACTAACACCTACATCCATTTTATAGTAATCATTCATCATATATTTGTCGATTACAATACTTGTACAAGTTCGGACAATTTGTGTGCACAAAGTTGTATGATAGAACAACAATAGCTCGTTAATTCATAACTTTGACCAAAATGCCATTATTCTTCTTCACTGAGTTAAAGTTTGCTGGTAGGAGCAACAATATCCAAGAAATATCTTCAATGTATAAGCGTCTACAGAAATCCAAGTGTATGCCGAAAAGTTGTAGGTAGATGTTTATGTAGTGTCTACAAGTCCAAGAAATATCCAAAAGTCCAAGAGATCCCAAAAAGCTATAGATAAGCGTCTACAAGTCCAAGAAATACCTAAAAATCTAAAAATTGTAGACAAATGTTTATGTAACATCTACAAGTCTAAGAGATGTCCAAATGTCATGAAGATGAAGATAACAACGATTAATAGTGTCTTGGAGCTCCAATTCCTTACGCCACAGTGTAGGCAAAGTCCAAAAATGTCATCTCTTTAGAATGCCAAGTAAGGGGGTATTTATAGGTGAAGTTTGGAGGCATCAACCTTAATTTCATATCCCGATAGGATGCAAAATTCGCATCTCGAAAACTTACCCAAAAAACTATATATAGACTACTGTGTAGCATCTACAAGTCTGCGGAAAAATCAAATGCTAAAAACTTGTAGAAAGAATTTTATGTAGCATCTACAAGTTCAAGGAATGTCCCAAAGGCCAAGTGTTAGAAAGCCAGATTGAGTTGCGCAAGTCAGTTTTTAGTGATTGTGCAATATCGATCAGCAGTTTTTGAGTGCGTGAAACCAAAATTTACCAAAACCAAATATTGCCACGATGAGTTTTGCCACATGATTGGACTAAAATGCTCAAGGATTTTGAGCCGATTGGACCGAGTTGATCATATATTTTGACCACGTCGAATTTCCAAGTTTATTAACGACTTTTCCAATCCAATGATGACGATTTCAGGAATTGACGATATTTCCAACCCTTTTTGAACACGTCGCGACTTCGACCAGATCGCTTTGTATTTTCCGACGATGTTCTCGAGATTCGAGCGCGTTGTTAATCATGAATTTGATGTGTGGCTGTTTTGACTAAAAAGCATGTCAATAAATTATAAACATAAAGTCACATGGAAAATTATGTGTAAACCAAAAAATAAGGGTGGCTTTTGTTTAAAGTCCTTTTCAGATTCAAAAAGGGCACTACCATCAATCTTATTGTGGAATTTAGTGTCAAGAGAAAAATTATGGTCTAATTGGATGAGGAGTAAATATTGCTCTAACAAGCATTGGTGGAGTATGCCTGTTAATAACAATGCTTCAAGGACATGGAAGTCTATTTTAAAATTGAGAACCACATGCAGGCAATCAGCTAACAAGATCATTGTGAATGGAAAAAAACCTATCTTGGTTCGAACCATGGATCAATTGTAGATGTCAAGTTGATCTTTTGGGCTTTCATCAACTACATACTATTAGAAATGATGGGGAACTTGTCTCATTGGTGATCCATGATGGTTCATTCCAACCCTCGGCTCACCCAGCAACTCATCAAGTTGCTGATGTTATCCACCATATTCCAATCTGCAGAATAAGATGAATGATTATTATGAATGGTGTGATGGAGGCAGCTTCAGATTTGCAATATCATGGAGTAAAATTCGACAGCGTGGTGAATTAAAGTATTGCCACCAGGTTATATGGTATGCCTAAAATAGTCGAATAATGTCATTCATCACTTATTTGGCCATGCTCGACAGATTATGCACTAAGCTTGAACTATATTGTATTGGCATAATATCAGGCACTTCATGTCCATTATGTGGCAGAGCTAAAGAATCCATTAATGGCAAATTTTCTATTGCGATTATTCACATTTATATGGTGTATATAAAAATTAAATTGGGATTACATCCTAATTTACTTCCTACTCTTGAAGACGAAGCAAAGTGTGCATTAACTCAAATTTCTTGGGAAAGGGTCAGATAAAGGATATTGCAAGTGCATCTCTTACTACTACAATATACATGATTTGGCATAGGGAAACCTCTAGGTGTTTTTTGCTAAAAAATGTGATACTATATACAGATTGTGGCGGATTGAATAAGAAATTGGTTAGCTGTGTTAGCATCATCATGCTTCATGGCTTGTAAACTAATTTTCGGCATGGTGACAATGGTGTTGATGCCATGGAATGGTGATGGATTTTGGGAGGATGAGTTTGCATAGAGAAGAGGTGAGGAATGTGACGGCCCGCCCCGCACCAACCGACATTTTCCTTAAAATGTGCAGCCAATGCCCGACTAGCATGGAACGGTCGTCAAAGGAAAAAGGGTTTTGAAACTATGAATCACCAAAGAACCTATAGTATATCTCATAGCACATGGAATAAAATATAATAATAAGTTGACATAAAACAGGCGAGACAGTGCATAAGCTGAAAACTAAACCATCTTAGCAGCGGAATCCAAAATACAGCTTATGATCCAAACCATTATTATTACAACTTCAAAATACTGTCTCTAAAGCAAAATAGAAAAGGCACACTACTAATGCCCAAAGTAGTGACCAGCAACAACATAGGAAGAATATATGTAAATATTACATAAAAGCCTCCTGATCGTCTCCGGACAGCTACTCGTGCATACCACCTAACATATCTCTAGTCTGCTCGTTTAGGAGCACCCAGAGTAATAAGAAGAGACATAAAACTCTGGGTTAGACAAAAGTATGGTATGAGAGATAGCAGCAAAGCAAAACAATAACAGGTATAAATAATCATACCTAAACCTGGACCTGCAACCAAAGAGTTAGCACAACAAGATGTACAATACTCTAAGGTAACACTAACATAAAGTGTAAAGTGTAAGTGCACATGTCATGGTGATAGCAAACTTCAAACATAGCTGTCATCCTCACATTTCTCACTCAGTGCGTAAGCATACTGTTAGACCAAAAAGTGGTTCTAACACCCAAATTGACTAAAATTAAAATAAAATGAGATCGAAAATAAAAAAAAGAGGCACAGGATTTATAGTGGTTCGGCGTTAAAAAGCCTATGTCCACTTTATATCATTTTGTTTGATGATGTAGATGAAAATACAATGAGAAATTCACTCAATTTCAATCACTTTTCATATACATTCACTCAATTATTTCAAAATATACTTTGAATGATGATTTGAATTGCTTGGAGTGCTGGAATACGGTTCTCACAGGTATTCCAACTCTCAGAGTGCCAAAAGTCTCTTTCAAATGACCCTTGGGGTCTATTTATAGGTGGAAACTTATCCAGAATTCGGTTTGGATCGGGTACACGCGTTCTCCATTCCATGACTATCAGGATCGGATGAGTTCTTGTGTTGCCAGTACATCAAGTTAGTGGCCATCGTGGGTAGAAAGTGGGTGTAACTGCCCCGAATATTCAGGAGATCGTGGTGCGGAGTAGCAGGGTGCACTGGGTTCGGATGGGATGAACCATCATATGGGGATCGGGTCGGATGGACCATCATATGGGGATCGGATCGGATGGACCATCACGTGGGGATCTGATCGGATGGACCATCATATGGGGATTGGATCGGCCTCACTTCCTCTGATCCGATCCGCATGCTTTCCTTCCCTCGTTGTCTTGCTTCTGATTTGCTTTTACTCCAATAATTCCGATCTGAACCGGATGCATAACATAGTGTCTTTTGTCTACTTGATCTTCTGACTTCTTGACTTTGTTTAGCCTAGTTTACAAAGTAGGCCAACATTTTGCCCCCTCAAAGGATGCTTCTGTTGAAGACGAAGCGTGCTTTGATATCATCTGCACATTGATCTTTGAGTTTGAGTCGTTGAAAAGTCGTTTCCATTGACGTATAGGGATATACTGCTTAAGAAAGTCGCATCTCTTGATGTCTAGATATACATCACGTAACGTGCAGATTTCTTTCTTCATTTTTAGATAACTTTAAGAGCTTTTCCTGATCTCCAGCGGACTCTCTAGGTAATCTCTATCTTTACCTTTATTTTTACTTCGAATTTAACTTGCTTGTCAGACCTTTGTGTTAAATCTAATTGGTTCGGATCCGATCCGAATAAAATTTCTTCTTGTCTTGCTTGACACTGGACTAGTGGGCCAGGAGTGACTAGTGGGCTTATATTACGGTCCGAGCGGAGAAAAAGAGGGGGAATATGAGCGGTCATCGTAACTTTATATAAGTCCATCGCCTGTCTCTTTCTTCCTTTCTCTTTTTATTGTTCTCGCCCAACCGATTCCACACCGAAACCCTATCCTTCAGAAACTCCAAAATCCTTCTTATTATTCTTCAAATCGAACTCGTAAGTGGATCAAAACTTCAAATTGCCTTCGTAATAACTTATTTTAGTTATGTTTTGTGGTTAATTTTGAGTTATTTGAGCAAGGATCCTTCTCTGTGTCGACACCGTGACCCTCACCTCTCTCGCCATCGCCATTGATGACTCCACCATCATTTCGAGGTGTTGAGAGATGAGATCGAGTTTCGTTGCTGAACTTTCGAGCGCATAGGGGTTCGGTCTCAACCAGGGTTTTTGGTGTAGGATGGGTTCGGTATAGGCTGTACGAGATGGAGTATGGAGAGGAAGAAGAGAAGAAAAAAGATTAGGAGAAGGGGAAGAGTTGGGATCTATTCGGGTCGGAGCGGAAAGAAAAAATAATGGGGCGAGTGCTGAGTGTAACCGTCCAGATCGGGTCGGAGTAGGAAGTGAAAGGAAAAAACATAGTTAACCTAATCGGGTCAGGTCGGAGTGAGAGGCGAGAAAGGAGGACATGGACATTCAAAAGAACCCGGTCCGGTTCGAATATATACTCCCGAACCGATCCGATCTGGCCAGCTGGATGCTAATGTTTGTTTCAAACTGAAACATGATTCTTCCCCCGATCCGATCCCCATGAACGCATCCGAACCGAACCGAAGAACAATTCAACTTAATGCATAAAAACTTGCTTAACTGGCCAAATCAATTCTTGATATAGTCTACAACTTAATGGACAGTTAGGATAGTGCCCTGCGAACATAAACAAACATCAAGGACTGTTCTGAATACTGCTTTGCCCAAACTTTGCATTATACTTTCAAGTTGTCGCTTTACATCTTCTGCACACACTATACAGACTTTAGTTCACACATGTGCACAGGGGGACACGGGCTAGTTTACTCTAACTTCTGTTATTACTTCTTCGATAGTTTAGCGATCATGGCCGAAAGACATTCTTCTAGACTGGCAAAAAAGAAAGAGATCCCAGAGACATCCACTAAATTCACTCTTGACGACATATCTTCTTCTTCAGACCCTGAATGGGACGACGAGTGATCGGATTATGAAGTAGAGGCGCAAAACAGCGAAATGCCTTCTGACAGTGAAGTTCCCTAGGCTGTGAAGAGGAAGGAGGGGTTGGAGATACTCGAGCTCCTGACGAATTTGAATCTGCCGTCATATTGGAATCACCTCAAGATTCTGTTGAATCGACAATTGACTATGACAGGCTCCTTCGAATATGCTTGAAGTACGGGATACATAAAAAAGATACCCTGGTGCCATCTAAAACCGACCGTCCTCATAATCCTCTAGAGGGATTTATGGCAGTCACTCGATTGATGTGCATGGTCGGAGCTATTCCACCGTTTTCTCCCTTTGTCGTCGACTTTCTAAGACAGATGTAGATTGCCCCCATGCAACTGCATCCCAACTCCTATGCTTACCTGCATACCTTATACGTAGCATACCGCGAGATCTTAGGCACAGTTCTCACTTTTGATGACGTTCATTTCTTTTATAACTTTAAGCATTGGACTCGAGAAACTCCTTTTTCTTACTTCGAGTTTGCCCCAAAAAGAAAGATAATTTCGGTGCCATTCAGCAGCAAGGCCGGCGACTCCAAGCTGGAATGGTTTTATATAAGGCAACAACCGGGGTGTGCTAGGAGATGGATAAAATCGAGTAAGGCACTGGTTTTCTAAATCTTAACTCTGAATGTCTACGCCACCACATCAATCCGTTTTCTTTTTGTTTGCAGTTGATAATCCAAAGCAAGTATCGGGTGAAGTGTATTTTGATCGGATGCATCAACTTCTCAATGGTGTTCAAAAATTTCTAACTATCGACGAGGTCCTCAAGAACGAATATCTTCATCACCACGGGCTGCTATCCATTACCCGTAGCATAGGTCACGGGTCAGGTCCATATGTATATATCTCTCCGGTGGATGTAATTCCAGAAATGGGCGAGAGCTCGAAAGGTCCCACCATGCCACTTCGAACTTCACCTTCTCCAAGTTCGACTCAAGACGATGAGTTGGCTAATTTACCTGAAAAACACCGAGAGGGGTACATCACTCCTAGGGATGTTGTTTCTCCTGAGAAATCACCATCTCCTAAAGAACAGCCAACAGGCGCTTCCCAAAGAGATGACCCTACTGTTGATGATCCTACATTTCAAGGCTTAGGAGATCTCCCTCTTCCTGATACTACTTACACTTCCGAGGATTTTGGCACAAATCCTTTAGTTTTTACTTCTTCGGAGGAGGCTACTCCTGTTAAGGTCAAAGAGCCCTCTCGCACTGGCTCGGCTTCAGACTCTGGTTTGTCGGAGGGGGGACACTACTTAGGATGCACTTAACACAATTGCACCCCACTTCACAACACTTACGTCTTATGAGAATACTGATTCTGAATTCCACTTGCATTATTGTGCAGGTACAATGTCTTGTGCTCACTATGACATCAAGAAACTACGCCGCAGCATGACCAGACCCCCTCATGATATTGGGTATGATCGTCGCGAAAGCCGCGTAGGGAGGATAGAAGGCCATATGATTCTTATCAGTCACGGTCCTCGCGTTCTTGCTCTCCCGTTCGGTCAGATCCAGAGCGATATAAGGGCTACCAAGGTCGTCGAGAAGATGACAGGCCGCAGTCAAAAGACCCAATTTCTTCTCAAGAAAAGCGCAGTAGGGAAAGGAGCCTACCGAGAGATACCGACACGCGAAGCAAGCGCAAGGTTTCTGCTAAACGGCCCAGAAAGGGTGAGGAAGCCATTCAGCCCTCCACACATAAGGATACCGAGCTGACATTCCCCGCACCTCCGCATTGGACGCTAAAACTGCAATTAAGCGAGCATACCTAGAGGAGCAGTTCCCCGATCACTACTTTGAAAACTTGACTTTCTTACCTGCTCTTGAGCCTATTTCCTCGAGGTGGGCAGATGAGGCCAAAGCAAAAATTGACGCGGTCGAGAAACAATATTCAGAGATGTCCAAGTATTCGCGTAACCTTTCCAGAATCATCCGAAATCTAATCACGAATACTAACTCGATGCAGAAGACCGCAGAAGATGATGCAAGGGCCTTAAAATATTTAGGAAAAGACCTCAAGGATACACATGCTCAACTTGCTATCGCTCAACGGGACGCTGCTAGCTTCAAGCAACAATTTGAAGATCTACAAAAACGCTATCATGACTTACTCGAGTCCCATACTCAAGAGCGTTCCGAGCTGAAAAAGCAAGAAGAAGACGCCAAGTCAGATGCTGCCAAAATGCAACTCGCTTACGCTGACCTTGAGAGAGAGAAGGTCGAGTTAGCGAAGAAGAATGCCGAATTGGAGAAGAAAAAAGCTGACTTGGCTTCAAAGTTGATTGAGGCCGAGAACAGGGCTGCCTTAGCGGAGGGTAATGTTGAAAGTGTCATCAAATCGGCCGAAGAGTCCCGCAAGCAGCTGGTAGAGGCCGAGGAGCATATGCAGGGCTTTGGTGAATTACTGATCGAATTTTTTGCATACATAATCTGCCGCCGAAACATTTCTTGGATCGATGATTATCCGACTACCTTGGTTCATGTATGGAGCCAAATTGTTGAATGGGAAAAAGAAGAACTCAAGGTAGATTCCATCGACGAGGAAAAACTTATGGAAAAGTGGCTAAGAGATGACGAGCCGGCGAGCCTAGCCGAGGGGCATCGCCTGATTGCTGCGGCCATGGATGAGGAAAAGCGGAAGGCTAAATAAAAGGACATCTTGGAGGCTGGTTCTTCTTCCACTGCCACTAAAACTCCTGAAGTAGAGGGATATGAGGCCGAAAACCCGGCGATCCCTCAGACATCTCTTTTATCTCCTATTCTTGAATCGGCTTCCGAGGCGGCAACTACTCCAGCCGAGAAATCATCGGAAGGTATTTCTACCTTTTCACCCCAATTCGTCAGAGTTGTCTCCACTTTCCATTGCATAGTCGGACAATCAATGAAGGACCTTTTATTTTCTCCCGAGTTGATAACTGTTGCTTCTCATTCCGCTGGTGCTGAACCATCCGGGAAGGCAGACGTGCCCCAGGGAACCACTACCGAAGCAAAGTCAGCGGAGAAGGATGAAGGAGACAAGGGTAAGGCCGACGCTCCTCACGACGGCAAGATGATATACGCCTTAAAGGATGATAGTGGCTATGAGGGACATGAGGAAGACCCTGAGGTGGCTATAGTTAGGGAGTCAAAAAGCGCTGATGACATTACTTTAGCTGCATTGAAAGACGAACAAGACAAACGCATGCAGCTTAAAGTTGAAGACCTAGACCCCGAAAGCCTTAAGCCTCTCGCAGTAGTGGATGCTGGATCAAGGTTAGTTGTTAAGCTTTCGACTAGATCTTTTACAGAAGAACTTGCTAAAAAGTCTTCTCTTGATTCTAGCGTTCCGACTCCCGGGAAAAAATCAACTAATTCCAGCACTTCGGTCTCAGGGAAGAAAAAACCAAGGCGCATCTTAACTGATGCTGAAAGAGAGGTGAAGGATGCTCAGAAGGCTGCTAAAAAATCCAAATCCACTTCAAAGTCTAAGTGATGAAGTGTTTTGCTTTATTTTAGCATTTAATTGGCCCACAATTGTTGCAGTGAGTGCGGCCCTCGCATCTTCTTTTTGCCTGTTTTCCTGTACGAATTCATACATTTGTAAATAAAAATAATTCATTTCCTGCAATACCTGTTAGTTGTTAGTTCATTACTTATGTAAAAATGCAAATGCATGTCCTACTAAAGTTGTGTAATGGAGTCATAGTGGGGAGGAATATGTGTGTACATATATGCCCCCAGTCAGTCTTGAAAAACTATTCAAGATTAAATTAAAAGAGGTAATTAGGGAGAAGGACAAACTTTACCGAAAATTTAGGCTGAAGGACACCAAGTTTTATTTTTAGTCTGAAGGACAGACTTTGAATCAAAATTAAATTGAAGAAAAATGCTAGATGTAATTAGCATTATATTCAATTTTTTACACTACACGAAAATGCTAGTTTCAACTAGCATTATTCAGTTTTACACTGCAGAAAATGCTAATTATATTTAGCATTGTCCTCCAGCCTAATTTTTTTCAAAGTTTGTCCTTCAGCCTAAAAATAAAACTTGACGTCCTTCAGGCTAATTTTTTTCCAAAGTTTGTCCTTATGCCTATTTTCCACAAATTAAAAAGTCTTAATGTCCCCGATTCTCCGATGGGGGTCACATTCCTTTTGTCATTGATGCCATTACTTTTCTGGCATCTTTTATACTCTCCTGTCTTATATTCAGGTTAGAGTTCTTGCTGAGGCGGTCTCTCATCTGGGTGCACCTTCATGCCTCAGAGGATGTCGTCTTCCCGTCCTTTATACTCTCTCTTAATTCTTGAGAGTTAGAGTTAAGAATGTCGTATTCCCATTCTTTTATGTCTTACTGTACAAACAGTCGTTGTGTTCGTTCCTGCATATAAGCCATCTCCAACTTTTCAGAGTTTAATTTAACATCTCGTATTCCACAGTCACAATAGAATAATAGTTGAAGATATAAATAATGCAGGAAAGTAAATGGCACACGATATTTTTATAGTGGTTCGGCTAAGTTGTAGCCTACATCCACTTTATTGTCCTTTGTTCGTATCAACAGACTTTTCTAAGGCAAGTCGTGCCTTTTTACAGGGTTCATAAGAAAAACAAAAGAAAATACAACATCCCTAATTCAAATATCGCATCAAGTGTTGGGCATTCCAAGCCCTAGGCACTTCTTCGCCATTTACGGTCATTAACTTGAAGGCTCCTGTCTCAAGTTTCCGTTGGATGACGAATGGTCCTTCCCACTTTGAACCGAGGTGAGGAAGGGATGGAAAAACTCGCTTTAGCACCAAATCTCCTGGTTTAAAGGTTCTAAAACGAACTTTCTTGTCATAATAGCGTGCCATCTGAAGTCGATGTCTTGACGCGTGCAAGTCTGCCTCGTCCCTTTTCTCTTCGATTTCATCAAGGGACTCAAGGAGGAGTGCCCGATTCGTCATCGGGTCATAATATGTCACCCTGTGAGAGGGAACTTCAGGCTCTACCGGGATTACTGCTTCTGAGCCAAATGAGAGAGAGAAAGGAGTATGATCAGTAGTTGTTTTAAACGTTTTCCAATATGACCATAAGTCCAAGGGCAATTCATCCACCCATTTTGTTTTTGCACGTTCCAATCGCTTCTTGAGGATGGACTTTATGACTTTATTTATTGCTTCTACTTGCCCATTCGACTGTGGGTAGGCGACTGTAGTATACCGCTTGTCGATCTTGTATTTCTGGCAGAAATTTCTAAATTCGGCACCATCGAACTGGGTTCCATTATCAGTTATAATGGTCCTTGGAATCCAAAATCGGCATATGATATTTCTAACCACAAAACTTATCACCTTTCTCGTTGTGATTTTGGTTAAGGGCTCAGCTTCCCCCAACTTCGTAAAATAGTCCGCGGCGACTATTGCATACTTTGCTCCTCCTTTGGAAATCGGTAAAACTCCGATGATGTCAATTCCCTCCATGGCAAATGGCCACGGACTCACCATCGATTTGAGCTGGGTTGATGGTGCTCTAGGGATCTTGGCGAACCTCTGGCATTTGTCGTAGTGTCGTGAGTAATCAGCTGCATCTTTATTAATAGTGGGCCAGAAATACCCATACCGCAATACCTTTTTTGCTAAAGTCTGACCCCCCGTATGATCTCCACACTCACCTTCGTGTACTTCTCTTAGTACACGCTTGATGTCGTCATGCGCTATACATGGTAATAGGGGCATAGAAAATCCTTGCTGATAAAGGGTATCATCTTGAAGGATGTATCTGGTGGCCTTGCAAACTATGGCTCGCCTCTCACTCTTCTTTGGCAGGAGTACTCCATTTCTAAGGAAATTCTTGATTGGGGTCATCCACGACTCCCTCTCTGGTTCTGCTTCGAAAGCTAATTCAATTTCCATTGACTCAAAGCTTGGCGATCCCAGAGTCTCAATTGGAATGTAACACCCCGCGAATTCTATAACTGTGAGATTCACAAATTAAAGTATAATTAATTTCAAATCAAATAACTAAGGGAAACGGGATACGCCATTGCGTTCGTCTCGGAAAAATACACGAAATTGAGTCCGAGTTTTCGAAAAACGGAGTCCGTATGAAGAAGATATGGCCTTCGGAAGTTTCTGAATTAAGTTTAAAATTCGAACAGAATAAAACGGTTTAGAAAAAAAAATTAATAATCGGGCCCAATTGGCCAGGGCGGGAAAATTCCCGCCTAAGACACCCAGGTCGACTGGGCTGTCGACCTGGTGTAGCCAGGTCGACAGGGCTGTCGACAGGGCTGTCGACCTGGTCCAGAGCCAGGTCGAACCCAGCACAACCTGGCTGGCCTATTCTATGTTGGTCGATTTTCTGCAGTCTGCTTTGTCATTAGGGCTAGGTGGCAGGCTCTAATTGGTCTCTCTTTCGAATGAATGGCTACGATCAAACCAAGCAACATCGATGGCCCTAATCAGTTCATAAACCCTATAAAAATGACCCTAGACTCAACCTAATCTATTCATTCAAAAATAAGAACAAGGCCACCATGTTGCTGAGGAACGACTAAGAGTAGCCACCAATTGGAGAGAGGATTAGGAGGCAAATTCTAAAGCATAAAGCAACCTAATCAAATCAAATCATCAAGGAATCGCATCTCCAAAATCCTAAATTGGAGAATTCGCCACACAATTGTAAGTAGAGTATTATTTTGGTATGAACAAATAATTTTGTTGGTTTGTATACCTGGTTTGTGGCGATAAAGTAATTCATATTTGTGCGTTACTATGATTCTTATCGATTTGGAATATTGTATACGTTTGGATATTCTCGAATTATGTTATTCATTATAAAAAACTACATGTTTGCGGTAGTTTTATGCAAGTATACGTTTGGAATATTCGCAAATTATGTAATCCATGTTGAAGCTACATGTATGTAGTTGATTTATTGAAATTCATGCAAGTTTGGGGTTTTGCTACTATGCCATCATAATGTATATTTTTGTACAAAAATCATTTTGTACGTAATTGGAACAAATTTGGGTTATTATAGTTCATATGAAACTATGTTGAAATTTTGGCACATAATCTATGTATTAAGCCATGCTTTTGTACTAGAAAACCTATTTGCAAATATGACTAGGCTATGATTGATATTTTGCATAATTGAAATCCATGTTAGGTCTATATTGTTAACAAGAATTATATGACGACATATGTGATACATAGCTAGGTTAGATTCAAAATCCCCTTTTGCAAGTTTGCATGACTAAAGTAAAGATCATGATTTCATGTTAGAAATATTTATGCCATAAGTATATGTGAATAGATTTAGAATCATGATTAAGTTGGATTAATTCTAGTTAAAGTATACTTTTGTATTAGTCACAAAAGTAAGCACCTTTGTAAACATGTAGTAATCTTATAAACATGATTTGCTTATGTTTGATATTATGCCTAAACAAAATATAGGTTTATGTGAAGCCTATGTGTCAATAGTGATATTCTTAACTTAACTACAAGTTTACATGGTTTGATTCATGTCACTTATGCTTTATGACCAAAGTATATGTTACCACTGTGCAAGCACACCCGTTTCTATTTTGTAGTTCCAGCGTCACATTGCAAGTTCATGCGTTCACATTTCCCCTTTTTGTGTATGTAATCACGCTTTAAGCCTCCCCTTTTCGCATGGCTAGGTTGGGCTTAAAAAGGCTAAGCCCAACATATATATATAATAAACGGACGTGTTAAACGGGGGAAAATAACGTTGGGTTAAATTTATTAATAAATGAAAATATAAAGTAGAAGGGCCCAAATTCAAGTATGGGTTGGGCCCATGATTGGTGTAACCTTTACACCATTAACTTAATAATGGGCCGCAAATATTTACATATAAGAAAATAAAGAAGAAAGACAAAATATGTAAATGTAGAACATACGATGTGTTTAACCCGAGGTTGGATTGAGTTGTGATGTAAACCTGCCCGGAACCGCCCGGCTGTCCAGTAGTCACAACAATACCTATCCAATGTGGGAGGTTAAACATGGAGCCCAATAAGGACCCGAGGTTAGACTGAGTTGTGGCGTAAGACTGTCCGGAACCAACCGGCAACAGGCAGCCACAACAATACCTGTCTAATGTGAGAGGTCAAGGCTTTAATAAGACAATTAAGGCTGAGTCAGGATTGTTAGGATTAAGTGAACTAAAGACTTAATCAAAATGGAACATGCTAAACTAAACGGACTGGTGGGGGTTAGGTTAGAAAACACTTAACCAACTTAGCATGTTGGCTAGAGATAGAAAACCTAGTAACGGGGGGACCCTTTTCAGCAGTAACCCTAGAAAGTGTATCATGATACCCTGAAACTAGGCAGGGTGGGGCACGATTACTGGGCTGATTGTAAGAGGTCAAATCGACGGCGGTGGTGTAGCAGTGTAGGTTCTAACGGGGTGCGGGCGTGCACACACTCCGACGCAGAAAAATAAAGCACTGGGCACCAGTAGCATACCTGTGCATTCTAAGGTTGTGTCGGGCCGCTGCCATGGGACTTGATACACCCCATGGTGGGACCAGCATAGGTAACTACAACATCGGGGGCCGTAAGACACATGTAACTATGCGAGTAGGAGCCGATCATCATAGAATGGATCACTTCACCCTGATTATGGGGTGCCAGTTGGAAACTAGTTTATATGGGTTCAGAGATTAACATGGGTTACGATAGTATATTCGACCCTAGACAACTTAACCAAGTTATAGTGCTTTCCCACTTCTTGTTTATACTTATCATACCCAGTTCTTTATTCATAGACACAATAGTACTAGACTTACTCAGGCTTTATGTCTGACTCTACTTTTCTTTCGTCTTCTTTTCTTCCGTTCCCCCCCCCCCCCAGGTCCACAGGGAGGGAACACTGCAGCTTGACCAGCCTTAACATCCAGCTTGAAGAGGAGAAATGTATTGCTTGGACCTTTTCGTTTTGAACTATGGCTTTGGACAACCACTATGGGGCTTTTGCAGTTTATCTATGTTTTATTTATGCTTCTTTAAATAATGTAATCAAGACAGATTATGGAAGTGTTATGTTATGTTTTTGGAAAAGATGTAAGACAATTATGGTGATGTTGTTGTAACACGTATTTGCTTTTATGAAATAAAAGTTGTTGTTTTTCTGCAGTTTACAAATATGTGTTCTTATATTTGTCTTGTATATCTGTGACTTATACTTATAAACCTCCACCAAAATTAGGGCATTCCCTTCGAGAGTGACTCTAACGGAGGTGGGGTGTTTCACTTGGTATCAGAGCATAGGTTTACCAGATAAGATAAAAAGTTCTAAAAATTTATTTTCAAAAAGGAAATTTAAAGAAGCATTTTTAAAAGAAAAATATTATTTTATTTTAAAAAGGCAAAGTCCCCCCCAAGCCATAGGTACTATATCTTATCCTTCGTTTTGAATCTATCCTTTTTGTTTCAGCATGTCCGAAGATCTTAACTTGCCAGAAGGGGTGCCAATACCTGGTTGGTTTAGACGGTTCTTAGAAGCAAGGGCCACTCAGCCAGGTCCTACCGTTCCTCCTCCCCCAGCTGCAGGAAATCATCCAGCTGCAGCGACACCTTTTCCTCCACCTCCTCCACGGGGAAACACATTTGCTAAGATATGTAAAGATTTTAAAGCTATGGGAGGAAAGGATTTCCATGGAACTGAGTCCTTCGTGGCAGCTAGGAATTGGCTGAAAGAAACTGAGGACCTATTCATCATCTTTGAGGTAGAGGATAGACAAAAAGTACAATTGGCAGTGTGGCTATTGAAGGGCGAGGCTTCCTACTGGTGGGAAGTCACTAATGCTGAAAGACCAGTGGAGACATGGGAGGACTTTAGGGCAAGATTTGAGACTAAATTTCTCTCAGATGCGGAAAGAAGTTTGCAGTTGGAAAGATTCTTATTTCTTAGGCAAGGGGACAAGACAGTCAGAGAGTATGTGAATCAGTTCGATGAGCTGGCTAGGTTTGGGCTTGACCTAGTCAACATCCCACACAAGAAGGCTCTCCGTTTCGTCAAAGGGTTGAATGAGCCATTACACAGTTTGGCCATGACCCATATACCCATGGGAGCCACGTATGAAAGATTGGTGCAAATGGCATTGCTGAATGAAGAGGACAAGGGCAAGAAGGAGACAAAGGCAGAAAGCTCTCAAGGGAAGAAAGAGGGTTTGCAGCCTAAGAAGACAGACTTTAAGAAGGGCGGGAAAGGCAACAAAGAGAAGAGGAAGTGCAATTTCTGTGGCAAAGTGGGGCACTTAGTTAAGGACTGCCGGAAAAAGAAGGCCAAGGAGAATGGTGGGTGCTTTTCGTGCGGTGAGACAGGCCACAGGGCTAAGGACTGCCCAAAGAAACGAGGACAGGGGCAGAGGGCTGGATCCACCCCAGGGGCACAGGTTCATGTGCTAGAAGCGCCACCTCTGCAACAGCGAGGTATAAATACTTCTGTAGAAAGTGTAGTTTATCTTTATCATCACCCCGTTCGCACTTTATTTGATTCTGGCGCATCACACTCCTTTATCTCGTCTGCTTTAGTAGAATCTCTGCACCTAAAAACTAGTATGGTAGAGGACCCCTTAATTGTTTCAAACCCAATTGGGGGCCCAGCTCATTTGTCTATGATCTGTTTGGGATTGAAAATTTCTATTCTAAGTGTAGAATTTCAATGTAGTGCCTTTGTTTTGGGCTTTTCGGGTTATGGTTTGATTTTGGGTATGGATTGGCTATCCAGTAATGGGGCCATCCTTGATTGTGAGAAAAGGGTTGTTAGGCTCCTAACCCAGCTCGGTAATACTTTGGAAATTTCTTGTAATCCCTCGTATGCGGTTATGCTTAGTTATCTTGAATCGCTAGATGCCTCTGTTGAAAATTTGCAATCAGTTAAAGTGGTCCAGGAATATCCGGATGTCTTCGAAGAGGTGAAGGGCTTGCCTCCGAAGCGGGAAATAGACTTCCGCATATATCTTGTAGATAATGCAAAGCCCGTTGCGTTACCCGTTAGACACATGGCTCCACGGGAAAGGAAAGAGCTCAGTAAACAGATTAAAGAGCTTCTAGAAAAGGGGTTCATTAGGAGGAGCATTTCAGAATGGGGCGCTCCAGTGGTGTTCGCTACAAAGGCGGATGGTTCACTCCGTCTATGTGTTGACTATAGGGAGCTCAACAAGCTAACGAAAAAGAATAGGCACCCGCTCCCTAGAATTGACGATTTATTTGACCAGCTTGTAGGAGCGTCTGTTTTCTCCCAACTCGATTTAGCAACCGGTTTTCATCAGCTAAGGGTGGCTGAAGATAGCATCGATAAAACGGCGTTCAGAACCCCAGACGGCTTCTTTGAATGGCTTGTCATGCCTTTCGGCTTGACAAATGCACCTGCTTACTTCGTGGACCTGATGAGTAGGGTATTTAGAGATTTCCTCAACAAATTCGTAGTGGTCTTCGTAGATGATATCCTTATCTTCTCAAAGAATGAAGAGGAACATGCTCAACACTTAAGGGCAATCATGGAAACTTTGCGAGTCCATCAACTAAAAGCCAAATTCTCCAAATTCCACTTTTGGAGAGAAGAGGTGAGGTTCCTTGGGCACATAGTATCCAAGCAAGGGTTAGCAGTGGACCCTGCTAAGGTAGTGGCGGTACAGGATTGGAAGACACCAAGGAATGCAACTGAGGTCCGAAGCTTTCTAGGACTAGTAGGTTTCTATCGAAAGTTTATAAGGGATTTTGCGAAAATCTCAGCTCCACTCACGAAATTGACTAAGAAGAATCTAGTGTTCAATTGGGACTTGGATTGCGAGTTTGCTTTCGAACGACTGAAAAGGGCTCTCACAACAGCCCCAGTTTTGACGCTGCCAGATGGGAGCAAGATGTTCACTGTTTATACGGATGCATGTGGGACAGGGCTAGGCGCCGTCTTAATGCAAGAAGGAAGGGTAGTAGCTTATGGCGGGAGGCAGTTGAAAGTGCACGAGAAGAACTACCCAACACACGATCTTGAGTTAGCCGCCATCGTCTTTGCACTCAAGTCTTGGCGACACTATCTCCTAGGTGAGAAGTTCGAACTTTACACTGACCATAAATCGTTGAAATATCTTTTCTCGCAGAAGGATCTTAACTTGAGGCAACAAAGATGGATGGAGTTTCTTGCCTCGTACGATTTCGAAATCTCCTACACTCCGGGCAAAGGCAACGTAGTAGCAGACGCGTTGAGCCGAAAGAAATTGACCCTAAGCCCGTTGTTTGTTGAAAGACAAAGCCTAGAGTTTATAGCCAGCTTCGACTTTAGGCCTTCCTCCGATTTCGTACCAGGCTTGCTAGCATCTCTCGAAGTGCGCCCAACTTTAGTGGATTCAGTAGGGACAGCACAACGCGAAGACCCTCAGCTTGTGGAAACAATTGATAGGCTAATTAGGGGTGAGACTTCAAGTCACCTCAACAGATACTCCATCGACGATAAGGGTTTGCTAAGGCGAGACGGAAGACTATGCGTCCCACAGACAAAAGATTTAATAAAGAAGGTTCTCGAGGAAGCACATCACTCCAAGATGACGATACACCCAGGCGGAGATAAAATGTACAAAGATATAAAAAGGACTTTCTTCTGGAACGGCATGAAAAAGGACGTGGCAGAATTCGTTTCTAAGTGCATGGTGTGCCAACAGGTTAAGGCGGAACAGAAAAAGCCTGGCGGACTGCTACATCCTCTGGAGGTCCCGCAGTGGAAGTGGGATAGCATCTCAATGGACTTCATCGATGGGCTGCCTAGGTCTAGGAGAGGTAACACTAGCATTTGGGTAATAGTGGATAGGCTTACAAAAAGCGCCCACTTTTTACCTGTCAGAAGTAAAAGAACTGCCTCATCCCTAGCATCACTTTACCTCAAGGAAATCGTTCGACTCCATGGAATACCATCTAGCATTGTTAGTGACCGAGACCCCATCTTCACCAGCGAGTTTTGGCGGAGTCTGCAAGAAGCAGTAGGAACGCAGTTATGCTTGAGCACAGCCTATCATCCCCAAACCGACGGCCAAACAGAGAGAGTGAACAGAGTTTTGGAAGACCTTTTAAGGCTATGCGTCCTCGACTTCGGAGGGACATGGGAAGACCACCTTCCTTTGGTGGAATTTGCCTACAACAACAGCTATCAAGCAACCATCGGAATGGCGCCCTTCGAAGCTTTATATGGAAGACCGTGCCGATCGCCCACTTGTTGGTGGGAGTCTACGGATAAGCTCGTACTTGGACCAGATATGATCCGAGAGACTTCAGAGAAAGTAGACTTAATACGAAGAAGGATGAAGACGGCCCAAGACAGACAAAAGTCCTATGCCGACAAGAGAAGGACCGACCTTGAATTTGAGGTTGGAGACAGAGTTTTTCTCAAGGTATCACCGCTAAGGAACGTTGTTCGTTTTGGAACCACAGGAAAACTGGCACCAAGGTTCGTAGGGCCATTCCCTATCATCGAGAAAATTGGGAAAATGGCCTATAGATTAGAGCTACCCGAGAAGTTGGCTGGAGTCCACAACGTTTTTCACGTTTCACATCTCCGAAAATGTCTACATGAGTCTGCTGAGGTGGTAGAGCCAAATATCCTCGAAGAGGCCGAAGTGGAACGCGAAGCAACCATAAGAAAAGTTCCAACCCGCATATTAGGAATGGAATTGAAGAAGCTACGCAACCGGGAAGTCAAGCTCGTCAAAGTTCAGTGGAGCGACGCCGAAGGAGACGCGACTTGGGAAACTGAAGCTAGAATACGCACTGCCTACCCTTTTCTGTTCGAGGGTACATCCTTGATCTTTCCTTTTCCTTAAGTTGCGCTTTTATCTATCTTTTTAGGTATATTCCTCGACCTTATCTTTTAGGTAGAAACCTTTTGGATGAAAACATGTAATTGAAACATGTTATGGATGATGGTTGCAAGTGGTTGCAAGTGAATTGCTAGTGGCTGCTCGTGGTTGCATATACACACACAATCTAGGTTTTAGATCGGCTCAGTCACTTCATATTGCATATGCATATATGTTTGCATTCGTATATGGTTGAACTCTAATGTGTTGTCATATGGATGTTGCATTTGTATTGAATGATTGTGCACTCATGTAGAATCATGAATAGAAAAATTTGCATACATAATGGATTCATGGCACTTACATAATTCGCATTAAGGAGGTCAACTGAATCAGTAGACCGCCTGATTTTGCATTAGATAAGTACATGTACACACACACTTCGCATATGATCATGAAGCATTAGAAGTCTTTTAAGGACAATGGATGCTCGTGTTTGATGGATGAGTAGATGGATGATTTGATGTTAGGATATACATTCCTCCTAACTTGAAGATTTCGGGGACGAAATCCTTTTAAGTGGGGGAGAATGTAACACCCCGCGAATTCTATAACTGTGAGATTCACAAATTAAAGTATAATTAATTTCTAATCAAAGAACTAAGGGAAACGGGATACGCCATTGCGTTCGTCTCGGAAAAATACGCGAAATAGAGTCCGAATTTTCGAAAAACGGAGTCCGTATGAAGAAGATATGGCCTTCGGAAGTTTCTGAATTAAGTTTAAAATTCGAACAGAATAAAACGGTTCAGAAAAAAAAATTAATAATCGGGCCCAATTGGCCAGGGCGGGAAAATTCCCGCCTAAGACACCCAGGTCGACTGGGCTGTCGACCTGGTCTAGCCAGGTCGACAGGGCTGTCGACCTGGTCCAGAGCCAGGTCGAACCCAGCCCAACCTGGCTGGCCTATTCTATGTTGGTCGATTTTCTGCAGTCTGCTTTGTCATTAGGGCTAGGTGGCAGGCTCTAATTGGTCTCTCTTTCGAATGAATGGCTACGATCAAACCAAGCAACATCGATGGCCCTAATCAGTTCATAAACCCTATAAAAATGACCCTAGACTCAACCTAATCTATTCATTCAAAAATAAGAACAAGGCCACCATGTTGCTGAGGAACGACTAAGAGTAGCCACCAATTGGAGAGAGGATTAGGAGGCAAATTCTAAAGCATAAAGCAACCTAATCAATCAAATCATCAAGGAATCGCATCTCCAAAATCCTAAATTGGAGAATTCGCCACACAATTGTAAGTAGAGTATTATTTTGGTATGAACAAATAATTGTGTTGGTTTGTATACCTGGTTTGTGGCGATAAAGTAATTCATATTTGTGCGTTACTATGATTCTTATCGATTTGGAATATTGTATACGTTTGGATATTCTCGAATTATGTTATTCATTATAAAAAACTACATGTTTGCGGTAGTTTTATGCAAGTATACGTTTGGAATATTCGCAAATTATGTAATCCATGTTGAAGCTACATGTATGTAGTTGATTTATTGAAATTCATGAAAGTTTGGGGTTTTGCTACTATGCCATCATAATGTATATTTTTGTACAAAAATCATTTTGTACGTAATTGGAACAAATTTGGGTTATTATAGTTCATATGAAACTATGTTGAAATTTTGACACATAATCTATGTATTAAGCCATGCTTTTGTACTAGAAAACCTATTTGCAAATATGACTAGGCTATGATTGATATTTTGCATAATTGAAATCCATGTTAGGTCTATATTGTTAACAAGAATTATATGACGACATATGTGGTACATAGCTAGGTTAGATTCAAAATCCCCTTTTGCAAGTTTGCATGACTAAAGTAAAGATCATGATTTCATGTTAGAAATATTTATGCCATAAGTATATGTGAATAGATTTAGAATCATGATTAAGTTGGATTAATTCTAGTTGAAGTATACTTTTGTATTAGTCACAAAAGTAAGCACCTTTGTAAACATGTAGTAATCTTATAAACATGATTTGCTTATGTTTGATATTATGCCTAAATAAAATATAGGTTTATGTGAAGCCTATGTGTCAATAGTGATATTCTTAACTTAACTACAAGTTTACATGGTTTGATTCATGTCACTTATGCTTTATGACCAAAGTATATGTTACCACTGTGCAAGCACACCCGTTTCTATTTTGTAGTTCCAGCGTCACATTGCAAGTTCATGCGTTCACATTTCCCCTTTTTGTGTATGTAATCACGCTTTAAGCCTCCCCTTTTTGCATGGCTAGGTTGGGCTTAAAAAGGCTAAGCCCAACATATATATATAATAAACGGACGTGTTAAACGGGGGAAAATAACGTTGGGTTAAATTTATTAATAAATGAAAATATAAAGTAGAAGGGCCCAAATTCAAGTATGGGTTGGGCCCATGATTGGTGTAACCTTTACACCATTAACTTAATAATGGGCCGCAAATATTTACATATAAGAAAATAAAGAAGAAAGACAAAATATGTAAATGTAGAACATACGATGTGTTTAACCCGAGGTTGGATTGAGTTGTGATGTAAACCTGCCCGGAACCGCCCGGCTGTCCAGTAGTCACAACAATACCTATCCAATGTGGGAGGTTAAACATGGAGCCCAATAAGGACCCGAGGTTAGACTGAGTTGTGGCGTAAGACTGCCCGGAACCAACCGGCAACAGGCAGCCACAACAATACCTGTCTAATGTGAGAGGTCAAGGCTTTAATAAGACAATTAAGGCTGAGTCGGGATTGTTAGGATTAAGTGAACTAAAGACTTAATCAAAATGGAACATGCTAAACTAAACGGACTGGTGGGGGTTAGGTTAGAAAACACTTAACCAACTTAGCATGTTGGCTAGAGATAGAAAACCTAGTAACGAGGGGACCCTTTTCAGCAGTAACCCTAGAAAGTGTATCATGATACCCTGAAACTAGGCAGGGTGGGGCACGATTACTGGGCTGATTGTAAGAGGTCAAATCGACGGCGGTGGTGTAGCAGTGTAGGTTCTAACGGGGTGCGGGCGTGCACACACTCCGGCACAGAAAAATAAAGCACTGGGCACCAGTAGCATACCTGTGCATTCTAAGGTTGTGTCGGGCCGCTGCCATGGGACTTGATACACCCCATGGTGGGACCAGCATAGGTAACTACAACATCGGGGGCCGTAAGACACATGTAACTATGCGAGTAGGAGCCGATCATCATAGAATGGATCACTTCACCCTGATTATGGGGTGCCAGTTGGAAACTAGTTTATATGGGTGCAGAGATTAACATGGGTTACGATAGTATATTCGACCCTAGATAACTTAACCAAGTTATAGTGCTTTCCCACTTCTTGTTTATACTTATCATACCCAGTTCTTTATTCATAGACACAATAGTCAGTTCTTTATTCATAGACACAATAGTACTAGACTTACTCAGGCTTTATGTCTGACTCTACTTTTCTTTCGTCTTCTTTTCTTCCGTTTCCCCCCCCCCCCCCCCCAGGTCCACAGGGAGGGAACACTGCAGCTTGACCAGCCTTAACATCCAGCTTGAAGAGGAGAAATGTATTGCTTGGACCTTTTCGTTTTGAACTATGGCTTTGGACAACCACTATGGGGCTTTTGCAGTTTATCTATGTTTTATTTATGCTTCTTTAAATAATGTAATCAAGACAGATTATGGAAGTGTTATGTTATGTTTTTGGAAAAGATGTAAGACAATTATGGTGATGTTGTTGTAACACGTATTTGCTTTTATGAAATAAAAGTTGTTGTTTTTCCGCTGTTTACAAATATGTGTTCTTATATCTGTCTTGTATATCTGTGACTTATACTTATAAACCACCACCAAAATTAGGGCATTCCCTTCGAGAGTGACTCTAACGGAGGTGGGGTGTTTCATGGAACCATTTCGGTTTCCTCCGGATTGTCGGAACTAGCCAGCTTCGCTAGCCAGTCTGCCTTCTAGTTTTCAGCTCTTGGGATATGCGTTATGTTATACCATTCCAAATTGCTCAACTACGCCTCCACTTTTCTGAGATAGGTAATAAGTCAAAGTCCCCGAGCCACAAACTCCTTTCGTACTTGGCAGACGACTATTTTGGAATCGTAGAATATATCCAATTCCTTTATTCCGAATTCCTTAGAAAATTTCAGCCCGGCAATCAGGGCTTCATATTCAGAGTCATTATTGGTCTCTGAAAATTCTAGTCGCAGAGCGTAATATAACGATCATCCTTCAGGAGTAACTAAGACGACTCCAGCCCCGGACCTTCAGTGGTTCTTGGCTCCATCTGTGTACAACTTCCATGGATCTAATTTTAATTCCTCTTCTGACTTGACCACCTTGTCGTTGATCATCTCTTCCTCCGGAATTGTGAACTCTGCTATAAAGTCAGCCAGAGCTTGCCCCCTGATCGATCTCCGCGGCTGAAAATTTAAATCAAACTGACTTAATTCAATATTCCACTTGATCAACCATCCCGATGCTTCGGGTCTTTGCAACACCTGTCTCATAGTCTGATCAGTGTATATGGTTATTGGGTGAGCTTGAAAATAATGGCGAAGTTTTCGGGAGGTGATCAGAAGACTGTAAGCAAGCTTCTCAATCCTTGGGTAGTTACGTTCTGCAGCTTCCAATTTCTTACTTACATAATATACTGGCCTTTGCACCTTGTCTTCTTCCCGGACCAAGGTGGTGCTAACGGCGTGAGCTGATACTGCTAGATAAACAAACAGCTCTTCATGATCCATTGGCTTCGACAAAATCGGTGGTCTCTCTAGTAAGTCCAATAGATTTCGAAAGACCTCAACACAGTCCGGAGTCCATTCAAAATTTTTCTTTCCCCTTTTTATCAAGTCAAAAAACGGGACGCACTTGTCTGTTGCTTTGGAGATAAATCTGCTCAACGCAGCTACTTTCCCCACGAGACTTTGGACGTCTTTGATTCTCCTTGGTTCCTCAATGTTCCTTATCACTGCTATTTGACTGGGATTGATTTCAATCCCTCGAGAGCTCACGATGAAACCTAGAAACTTTCCAGATGCCACCCCAAACGAGCACTTCAAAGGATTTAACTTCATCCGATACTTTCGCAGGATACTGAACTTCTCTGCCAAGTCTTGCGTATGGCTGGAGGACTGTCTTGATTTGACAAGCATATCGTCCACATAAACCTCCATAGTCTTCCCTATTTGGTTATAAAACATCATGTTTACCAAGCGTTGGTAGGTAGCTCCAGCATTTTTCAATCCGAACGACATGACCACATAGCAATACAACCCCAAATTTGTAATGAAGCTCGTGTGCTCTTGATCGGGCACATGCATGGGAATCTAGTTGTATCCGGAATATGCGTCCATGAAAGAAATAAGTTCATGTCCCGCCGTCGAATCCACAAGCTGGTCTATTCTGGGGAGTGCGAAGCTGTCTTTCGGGCAGGCTTTGTTCAAGTCTGAAAAATCAATACATGTCCGCCACTTTCCGTTTGACTTCTTTACCAAAACAGGATTCGATATCCAGTCAGGATATGTCGAATCTCTAATAAATCCGTTCTCTTTCAGCTTCTCCACTTCTTCTTTTAGAGTTGCCGACCTCTCTGGGCCCAGCACACGTCTCTTTTGCTTTACAGGCGGGTGTTTTGGGTTTATACTCAGCAAATGACTCATGATGGATGGTGATATCCCACACTTGTCAGCGTGGGTTCAGGCAAACACATCCAGGTTTGCCTTTAGAAAGTTAGTCAGTTCTTTGGCTCGGTGCGGATCCAACTGGGATCCGATCTTCAAAACTTTTGCTGGATCAGCTTCATCAATGGGTATATCCACTGTCGTTTCGTTAGGAGTTGCCTTTCTATCTTCAGGTTCCTCATCTTCTCTGGGATCCAGGTCTTCGGGCATTCCCTTGGGCAACTCCTTCGGGGCTGATCCCTCTAATTGCTACGCCGAACCCTCCTTTGGAGGAGGTGAGGTACCTTTAGTCTCGATGTTGAGTCCCTTCATCAGCATCTTTAATTTAGCAATATAGCAAGCTCGTCCGGAGACTTGATCTCCTCTCATTACTCCTGTTCCGGCTTCAGTTGGGAACTTTAGCAATAAGCATCATGGCGCAATACAAGCCCTGAATTCTGCAAGGGCAGGCCTTCCTAAAAATGCGTTGTATGGCGAATCTATATCTAGCACTACGAACTGAAGCATTCGTACTCTTCGACGATCCCCTTGTCCCATTGTTACGGGTAATTCTATATACCCCATTGGAGCTGTCGATGCCCCCATTGAAGCCTCATATCCAACCTTCACAGGGCTTCAAATCTCCAGACTCGAGTCTCATTTGATCAAACGACTTCTTAAACAAAATGTTGACAGAGCTTCCATTGTCCACTAGTACCTTATGAAACAGTGTCGGTCCAATGGTAGTGGTAATAACCAACGGATCTTCGGTAGGTGACTGGATTCCGGTATCGTCTCTGCTACGGAACACTACATCATCGAACATTGTCTTCTGCTTTTTCACAGGGGTGGTGTCTTCCAAATCATCGCACTCGTCCACATCTATGTGCTTAACTGCATTAACGTATTAGTCCATTGCTCTGAAACTGTGGATAACTGGATGGAGTCCGCCTACTATGGTGTTAATGACAATCTCTTTGCCTTTCTATTGCGCTGTAGGCTTGGGAGAAGACTGATTCTAGTTTGGGGCCTGTCCTCCTTGCCCCCTATCCCTTGGGGCAGCCTTATACTCATCCAACTTGCCCTCACGCAACAACTTCTCAACCACATCCCTCAAGTGTCGACATTCGTTTGTTGAATGCCCGTGAGTTCCATGAAATAAACAAAATTTTCCAGTAGCGATTTCTTTCTCTGTTGAATCTCGTGGCGGCGGTCTTTTATATTGCAAAACATTATATGTGTCCAAATAAATGTTCTCTAACGTGTCATTCAACGGTGAATAGTTTTCAAATGTCTGGAACCGGGGTCTTTTGTCAGAATTACTTCCTCAGTTCCTGTTTCTCCTATTACCATTCCCATTGCGGTTGCTGTTTCCCCCGTTTACATTATTATTATTTCCATTATTATTTGCAACATTCACTTTGACTTTCCCAGAGCTTTCTCCAGACTGCTTTACGGCAACATTACTCTGAACAGCTTCTTTTGAGGCCGCTCCGGACTTCCTCTTTCTGTTTGCCCTTGCTTCCTCCTGTCTTAACTGAATATTGGCCTTCTCATAAAACAACTCTCTTGCGGGAGGCGGCTTCCCAGAAAGATAATCTCCAAACTCTGAATCAGGATCAACTCCTTCCATTAAGGCCATCAAGATGGTAGGCTCATGCGGGTCGCTGACTTCTGTTACAGCTAAATTGAAGTGGTCTAGATACGACTTCAAAGACTCACCCGGCGCTTGCTTAATTCTCGATAATTCAATAACATTCTTAGACTTTCGAGCGTGAAGTCGGAATTGATTCATAAAACGTTCACTTAGTTCTTTGAAATTCGATATCGATCGAGGTGGAAGTCGGGTAAACCATAGTAATGCTACGTCTTCTAAGTAAATCGGGAAAGCCTTACACTTCACACCGTCAGGGGCAGCAGGAGCGTTCATAAGCTATGCGTATCGTATCAAATGTTGTCCCGGGTCAGTTCTCCCATTATATCTGTCCATCTGTGGCAAATTAAAACGTCGGGGGAACTGAAAGTCAAGAATGTCATCAGTAAAGGGAGTATGGCTTCGCTCAATACCATAATCTTCATTGGTGTAGTTTCGACTCTCAGACATGATCTGGCATACCATAGCCCATACGTCAGCATTGGTCAAGGGCCGTTCAGGCTCCCTGGCTCTGATGTTCGGGTTTCCTCTGGGCTCCTGATCAGGGGACACCCTCCTTCTTCTAGCGGCTTCTGCTCTGCTTTGCTCCCTACGTTCTCGGTCCATCTCGGGAGGAAGGGGCTGAAGCATTTGTCCCTAAGTGGGATTGGTGAGGTTAGGGTCTCTAGGCAAAACATGGGATCCTCGCATTGGTAATAGCATAGGCTCTCTCAAGCTCGGATCATTCGGTCCTAGTACATGAGCAGCGTCTTCGCGGGATCCCAAAGATCCGAAAGTCATTTGCTCCAAATTCTGAGGTCGTTCGAGCGGCCTTCTTTCACGGGGCCGTTCTTCCTCAGAAGAAGAAGACTGATCCATTGCAGTATGATGAACTGGGGATGGAGTTCTTTGTCTGCGGAGTTCGCCAATTTCCCTACTCATGATTATCATATTCTCTTGCATCATAAGATTGGTGCGCTCGTGGATTCTCATAGCCTCCCTAGTGCTCTCAAGCATGTCAAGAAGGCGTGAAAAATCACCTTGGGTGACAGGCGCAGATGGATTGATATGGTCATTGGTCCTGGTGGCTGGAGTCGGAGCATTTGGAGGGGCTCGAGTAGAGGTTCCAGCATCACCTAGTGTCGGATCGGATCGGAGCAAAGTAACCTGGCCGGATCGGTTCGGGTTGGGGGAGCGCACCTCTTCAACATCCTCTATTCGGTTCATATCGGAGCTCTCCCTCTGCGATCGGTTCGGATTTCTTGAACGTGTCTGATCCGCTCCCGAACTCTGTCCACGAGACCTCGTCACTACCGGATTTTGCTGATCTTCACCAACTTCATTCCCTCGACTGGTTTGAACTTCCTTTCCTTTTCCTTTGGCCATAATTCTTCAACAATCAGCCAACAAGTACTTAGAAGCATCGAAAATTGGGGATTAACTTCTTTGAATTCAACAGTCCGAAAAGTAGAATGATAATCCAAAAAATAGAGAATTCAGATTGTTCTCAGTGAAAGCACCAAAATGTTAGACCAAAAAGTGGTTCTAACACCCAAATTGACTAAAATTAAAATAAAATGAGATCGAAAATAAAAAAAGAGACACAGGATTTATAGTGGTTCGGCGTTAAAAAGCCTACGTCCACTTTATATCACTTTGTTTGATGATGTAGATGAAAATACAATGAGAAATTCACTCAATTTCACTCACTTTTCATATACATTCACTCAATTATCTCAAAATATACTTTGAATGATGATTTGAATTTCTTGGAGTGCTGGAATTCGGTTCTCACAAGTATTCCAACTCTCAGAGTGCTAAAAGTCCCTTTCAAATGACCCTTGGGGGTCTATTTATAGGTGGAAACTTCTCCAGAATTCGGTTCGGATCAGGTACACGCGTTCTCTATTCCATGACTATCGGGATCGGATGAGTTCTGGTGTTGCCAGCACATCAAGTTAGTGGCCATCGTAGGTAGAAAGTGGGTGTAACTGCCCCGAATATTCAGGAGATCGTGGTGCGGAGTAGCAGGGTGCACTGGGTTCGGATCGGATGAACCATCATATGGGGATTGGATCGGATGGACCATCATATGGGGATCGGATCGGATGGACCATCACGTGGGGATCGGATCGGATGGACCATCATATGGGGATCGGATCGGCCTCACTTCCTCCGATCCGATCCGAATGCTTTCCTTCCCTCGTTGTCTTGCTTCTGGTTTACTTTTACTCCAATAATTCCGATCTGAACCGGATGCATAACAGAGTGTCTTTTGTCTACTTGATCTTCTGACTTCTTGACTTTGTTTAGCCTAGTTTACAAAGTAGGCTAACACATACGATATCCACCACTTCGATCACCCAATCCTTTGCTACAATCACTTTGCCCTTGAGAGTCACAACGACCCATTGCACTGGTCCATAGCCCATAATTCGTCTCTTAGTGGCAAACCAAAATTATGGATATCGATAACCCCTTTGCACACATCCTGCAATAAAGCCCAACTCTAAAAGTTAACTCCTTTGTTCGCAACCGGATCCTGAGTAATAACTTCTCACTTGGACCTCCTTTGCATCTCAAGTTTTGGTTAAATTGGTTTTGATCTTCAAAAGAGTTCACAACTGTCGTCGCGTGGTAGAAGTTCGAATCCGGTTCAATATGGAGTCATAATCTTGGATGAAGTGACAAAGTATAGGAAAGCTCGGATTCCCGCTCTTGAAATCCCATTCTCGGAATCCTGCTCCCGGAATCCCGCTCTTGGAATACTGCTCTCGGATTCCTGCTCTCGGATTCCCGCTCTCGGAATCCCGCTCTCGGAATCCCTCTCTCAGAATCCCGCTCTCGGGATCCCGCTCTCTGTTCGTGACCACCCTCCCCGGTTCATGACCCCCCGGCTTGTGACCACCCCACGGTTCGTGACACCCCCCGGCTCGTGACACCCTTCTTCGGTTCGCGAGTCCTCATATTAGAGCGGTTTGTGACCATCATCTTGTAGTGGTTCGTAATACATACCCCCTTCAGGAATCGAAGTTCTCCTGGGTGATTCGTGAGGCATACCCCCTTCAGGAATCGAAGTTATCCTGGGCGGTTCGTGAGGCATACCCCCTTTAGGAACTAGTTTTCTGCAATTTTCCCAACAAGCTAATTTCGCCAAACGATGGCGTTTTCAACCATTCTAATCTTACTATGAGGTCACAAAAAATACCAAACAACAGTAGTAACATGTAGAATCAACCATAAATACCAAACTATCAATAACATCAAATATTTTAGGTCAAACATACCCAAAAAGCATGAATTTCCCCTTAATCCCCCTAATCATGTTTTAACCATACGATTAGCAAACTTAATCGAAATTAAACCAAATTTCGAACAGAAGAATAAAACAATATTTAAGAATTTCTACATATTTTTCCAGATATTTCTGAGTTATAATTTCTCTAATTATCACTAATCACCCCTAATTAGCCATAATTAGTGTAAAAACTAGCTAATCACTCACCTTAGCCACAAATAAACTTCAGATCTGAAACTCTAACTGATTTGGCACGGTTCCCAATGTATTCCAGCAGCTCTGTCTTGATTTCTATGCTGATCCGCCTTAATTTGATGTAGATTAAACTAATATTTGATTAGAAAGTGATTAAAAGGTGATTTGGGAGTTGGAGGTCGTGGCTAGGGTTAGAGGAAGGTAAATGGCGGCTAGAAAAATGAATAAAACTGATTTCCCAAACTCTGTCAGCCCTCCCATAACCCTAATCCCGAAATGGGTTATGGGTTTAGCTGCTAATTACCCTATTAAGCCCAATTAAGTTGTTTATTCACCTTCCAAACCTCATTTCAGCCATATCTCCTAAACTGTAAGTTCGTTTGATTAATGTGACCACTCTATGGAAAGGTAAACCATCATCTGAATCCAATGGAAGTAGTTTCAGGTTAAAACTCCTTACCAATCAAAAGTTATAGGTGAAACAAGATTTGCCAGGGGCAAAACGGTCATTTAAAAATCGGCAAAAATCGTGAACATGGGAAATGACCCCAATAGTCGTTCCCCAAAGTTACATGACTATACGACTTCGTATGAGAATGAAATAAATATTCTACGATCCTCTGATGTGTAGAATGCGGGTCGTTACAAAGAAAAACAGAGATCAACACATTGAGATCATGAGAAAAGTGGTGATCAGCATGGTAAAAATCAATGGGTTGTGACGGATAAAGAGGCAAAGGATATAATCGAGAAGAAGGAGAGGATTAACATAGGCAGATCCATAGAAAATAGGTGGTCAGATTATGTGTGGAAACCAACTTAAGCTTGGATCTAATTGCTTCGCGTTTGGAAGCTCGTCCACCATCTAGAGTTTTTCTGATGCTATGTGTTTTAGAGGCGGCTAGGATTTGTGATGTATTTTTCTAAGTGGGTATGCATGTTTGTCGGGTCTATACCTTTTTTGGGTTAGGATTTGAGCCCTAATGTCGTGTTTTTTTTACATGTTTCAAAAGAAAAAAACTCGTGAATAGAAGGAAAAAATACAAGAAGATGTAGAAGAAAATTAGAGGAAGAAGAACACAGTAAAATAGGGTAAGGTGTGATTAATTTTATTAATGATTTTCGAAGTGTTGTTATAAGGCCTTGGAGGGTCTATTTATACATAACTTCAACATTATCAATTGCTAGAGTTTACATAATTGCCATAAGTTTAATTACAGCATGCATACACACACACACATCATTGTGCATGTGCACTAGATGCATAACCACTTTAATTCATCTCTAGTTATGATTTCTTGCTTTTAACTTTTAATTTACGATCATTATACCCCCTAGGCATTTCAGATTTGTTTTCGATCATTATCAGGTTGTTGTATTGATTGACGATGAAATGTTCTTGCTAGTTTCATGCCCACTAACAGTTTGGTGATATGCTTTGTTGTAACAACACCCCCTTTGAAAAAGAGACGTTATCTCAAGGTCTAGAGTAGGAAATTTCTTGACTATATCCCAATAGTCTTCCTATGTTGCATCACAATCGGGTTTATTTTTCCATTTGATTAATGCTTGTAAAACTGGCTTATTATCCCTCGAAACTAATCTTCTATCTAGATTTCCTCTGGTTCCATCATTAATTCTTCAATGTAAGTAGCAAATTAGATTGTAGGGTTACTTGTGAACAAATTTTCTTTTTAGTTGGCATACATGGAAGACTGGGTGTATTTGTGATCGTTGTGGCAACCCCAGTTTACAACTACTTCACCAACTTTTATTATTATTTTAAATGGACCTAATACTTTAGAGAGTTTACTAGTCTTGGTCATTGTGACACCCCATGTCCGTTAATGTCACGATAAATTAACCACAAGCAAATTATATCTATAAAGGTAGATCTAGCATGATAATATTTAAGATCCACAATTGTGACATGATAAATTAACCACGAGTGAATTAGATCTATAAGGTAGATCTAGCATGATAAAGTTTAAGATCCACATCATTGTTATGTCATAGATTCAAAAGTCCCAATGGATCTGATATGATAAAGATTTAGATCCAAGTCATAGAATATTATAGATTCACAAATTATGATAGATCCAATATGATTCAATCACAGGCATATATCCAAATCACAGTCATATCACTTTTCACTTTTAATCACTGAAATCTAAAAGTAACTAACTCACAGTGTTTAATTTTAGAAGATAGAAAAGAAATTGTTGGTGTTGAATCTCAGATCTATTCTTGAAATACTTGAATTTTTAAACTTGAATTGTAGAAGAAGAAAGGATTAGACTCAGTTCAAGCACTGACAACATTTGTCCTTCATTGTTTCTAGTATGAGAAAACATGAGATATAAGGGTATATTTATAGTTGCCAGCCTCCAAAATTTGAATGCCACCTCAGCCCTAGGAGGAATCGGGCTTAGGGTCGACACCCACTTGGGTCCGGAAGCCCAAAAACTACTATGGGAGCACTTGGCAGGTGCGCCAGTGTAAAATGCCTTGGCGCACTTGTCAAGTGCGCTAGTTATCCCTGTTTTAACCGTCAAACTTCTACCATTCATAATTTCTTCATACATTATCCATTTTACGCAAACCAGGTGTCTATTTTGACCAAAATTCCGAGACATACGCAATGACGTAGTCCGTTTCCCTTAATTCTTAATATTAAATTAATTATTCTTTAATTTATCCTCTTTAGTTTAGTTGAAATACGAGGTGTTACATTCTCCCCAACTCAAAGGATTTCGTCCCCAAAATCTCAAAGTTAAGAAGAATGTATCCTACCATCCATCATCCATCTACTCATCCACCAATTACAGGCATCCATTATCCTTAAAATTTTCTAATGCTTATATGAACATATGCAAAGGCGTGTGTATATGTTCCAACAATAATGTGAAAGATCAGGCGGTCCACTGATTCAGTTGACCTCCTTAATGCAATGTATGTATGTGTCATGAGTCCAACATGTATGCAACAATCCTAGTATAACATGTAAGTTCTATATGGATGCACAATCATCCGTCCAAATTCAACATCCATATGATGATACATTCAATTTCATCCATTAAAAGAAGAAAAATGCACACACATCCATATGCAGTATAAGAGTGATTGAGCTAATCTAGTGCCTAATGTGTGTGTATATGCATCCCCACGAGCAACCACTTGCAAACATTTGCATCCATCAAACATAACATGTTTCAAAAACATGTTTACAATCATGGGACTCCTACCTAAAGGTCGAAGATTCGATCGATAGGATATACTCAGATGATAGAAGCAAGTGCGAATAAAAGCTTTGGAAAAAGGTGTTAAGAACATAGACCCAAATATGAAGCGTGATCTTTGTCTTCATTCTCCCAAGTCACATCCTCATTGTCTTCTCCACATTGCACTTTTATTAACCTAATCTATTTGTTGCGCAGTTTCTTAACCTCTAATCCAAGTATACGGGTAGGAACTTGTCTAATTGTCGCCTTCCGTTCTACCTCTACTTCCTTATGCATGTTTGGCTCGACTACCTCTGTTGTATCGTGTAGACACTTCGATAATTAAGAAATGAGGAAAAACATCATGAATATCCACACATATGCGAAGCGAGCTGTACGCCTTAGTTGCAAATACTACTAGAGCACCCCATTCAGATATGCTTCGCCTAATAAACTCTTTCTCAAGCAGATCCCCTACTTTCTTGCTAAGCTCCTTCCTTTCTCAAGGAGCCATGTGGCGCACGAGTCATGCAACTTGCTTTGCATTGTCTACCAAATATATATGAAAATCGATCTCGCGCCTTGGAGATAAACCCCTAACCTCCTAAAAAATATATGGATACTCACGGACAACCACTACAGACCGTAGATCATCGATAGATGCATCAAGAGATTCTAGGAAACTAAGCATGACAGACCCTTTTGGGTCATAAGAAAATCTCGAGGGTCCTCCTATGGCAAGTCAAAAGTCTAACGACCCTCCCCTCACAATCGAGAACGGCAACGTACGTGATTAGCCAATCCATCCCTAGAATCAACCCATAGCCTATGAACCCGAGAAAATACGCGTCGCACTCGAACTTGACGCCCAATATAGATATTCTCAAACCCCGACAAATCATGGATAAATGAGCCGAACCACCAATAGGGTTTGAGACAACAATGGGATCCACTACCATACTAGTATTTAAGTGCAGAGATTCAACCACAGAACTAGATATGGGACATAGCTAACCTATGAAGGGGTTCATTTTGTCCTTTAACAAATTGCAAGGCCTTCTTATGCGAAGTGTCTACTAGTTCCAAACCGAATCTATCTAGTTGGTTGAATTTGTTCACATATTCTTTAACAATCATGTCTCCTTGCTTGAGCACCAAGAACTTCTCTATTTACATGCTTTTCTCAGCTTGAGAAAGAAACTTCATTTCAAACTTTTGTCTAAAGTCATCCCAAGTTTCCACCGGATGCCCCGCTTGGGTTACTTCCCACCACAACAAAGCTTCATCCTTCAATAGCCAGGCTTCCAACTGAATCTTCCTTCGATCTTCCACTTCAAAGATTGCAAGCAAGTCCTCGGTCTCCTTGAGCCAATTCCTTGCTTCTACGAATTCCATGGTTCCATGGAATGGATTTCCGCCCATGCAACAAAAGTCTTTGCAGATCTTAGTGAAATTATCTGCTCTTGGAGGAGGAGGAACAACAGGTGCAACTGGGTGAGGAACGTCAGCTTGACCTTCGACAGGCACCGTGGCCTCTAGATATCTACAGAACTAGCCTAGTATCATAACGCCTTTTGGGATATTAGGTTCCCCAGACATGCTAAGAAAGGAAAGAGATTTAGACGAAGGATCGAAGGATATTACATATGGCTTTGGGGTATATGTTTTTCAAAACAGACTTTTCTTTTTGAAAATGCTTTCTTTTAAAACCATTTTGAAAATGATTTTCAAAAACTTTTATCCAATCTGGTAACCTTCAGCTCCAATACCAAGTGTGACACTCCACGTCCATTAATGTCACTCACTAAGGGAATGCAATAAGTTTTGTGAAGCGTTATAGGTAAACAGAAACAGAAATACTATAAGACAGATATAAAAGCAACAGTGGAATTTAAATTTTTATTTTAAACATAAATCATAACATCGTGGTCCAAAATACCATAAGTCTGAAATTACATAAAACCCTTTACAATAATATAACATCTGTCTTGTACCATCAGAGTACATAAATAATTAAAAAGCATAATTCCCTAAAAAGATACAAAGCCATAGTGGAGATAAGAACTTGAGCCATACTTCGAAAGCAGCTCCTAGCAAGATGATAACCGAGTCCTGACTAAGCCTGAGTATTCTCACGCTGAGAACCTGGGGGAGAGGGGATGGAAGAAAGAAGAGGAAACAAAAAGGGTCAGACATAAAGTCTGGTGAGTCCAATTACTTTTAGCAAGTAAATAAATAAAAGTAGCATGACAGGCATATAAAGTGGATAAGAAACATAACTACAAAAAAGGCAGGTATGACTAGGTAAACAGGATAGGGTGTATACGCTTCCTTAATGATTACTGTGCACTACTGCTAGTATATCCAGAATGAGATGACCCCCAACATGTATGAAATGGTATACTTAGTCGTACTTCTGGTGAGATGTTTTAACCCCATACAATCCACGGCAGCCCCAATAACGGACTCCTAAATTTACCAAAGTTTAGATGTAGCTTAACTACTACCCTAATCGATCGGCTCCCTACTCCGTAGATACCATGTGCAGGCCCCACGGTAGGATGTATCACTTCCTAAAGTGGCAGCCCTTCATTTTCAAGATGTGCACAACCATATCTACTGATGCCACAACGTCTTAATTCCCACAGAAGCCGGACCCATGCACGCACATGACTCCATTGGTTTCCTGCGCTGTTGAAATCACCCCTTCGTTTTGGATCTCTTACAATCAGCCCAGTAAGCGTGCCCCTACTCCGACCTAGTTCGGAGTACTCGTTTGATACCTAGATGGATTACTGACTGAAACAGGTCCCACATACAAGATGATACAAGCTACCCCTAGGCTTGCATCACCACTACTAGGATTTCAACTGGTTATGCCTAACGGTCCAACATGTAAAACAGGTTAAGTTGTCGGACCTATATATGTAAATATTACCCCACCGGCAGAAGATTTACTTAACCCTCACTGATCCAAGCAAGTTTACTTAGCAAAGTTGCATAACCCCAAAGTACGAAATATGTTAAGTTTGTGGGCCTATATATATAAATATTACCCACCACCACGAGATTTACTTAGCCCACCCACTATTTCAACCAAGTGTACTTAACCCCTATTCAAGATAACATGTTCATACAATCCCTATGGATTTAACTAGGTTAAGTATTCCAATTCCTTACCATGTTCATTTATGGTTATAATGGGCTAGACCTCACATATTAGACCTACAACTTACGGATGCTGGATATGCTGGTCGGGTCTGGGCAGACTTCTTCCACAAGTTGGGCCGAACCTCGTGTCTTAGCTCGTCTCGTATTTGTGCACTTAGACCCCTACCATTAGATTCAACATTTGCGGTTGCTGGATATGCCGATCGGGTCCGGGCAGACTTCCACCACAAATGCAATCTAACCTTGTGTCATAAGTGCCATTACAGTTTTCTAATTACTGTAATCCTAGGCATTTTAATTATTAACCAATTAATTATACCTATGTCTTTATACGAGTTCATGCCCATTTACCCAATTATATTCATAATGGATTATATGTCCAAATTCATATTCGTCATTCAAGTTATGCCAATTCTAATGTTTCCCTCGTTCCCTAACTAACGCATTCGCATATATTTGGCGTCATGTCTAGGCTAGAAAGTAGCCTAGCCATAAACAATAAAAGGGAAAGATGACAATAGTAACAAAATTGACATAAACATGTAATTTCATTGTGATAAGGTGGACATATAAAAATAGATCAAGTGAGCATGCGATAATAAAACTAGATCTAACATACTAAGGATATCATAATAGGCATGAATAAATAAGGATTCATAAGTCCAATTAATGACAGATCTAAATTAGCCACAACATGATAAGTACCAAATGATCTAACAAGAATTAGATCCGTAAGTAGATGTGACATGATAAATTAACCACAAGGGAATTGGATCTATAAAGGTAGATCTAGCACGATAATATTTAAGATCCACAATTGTGACATGATAAATTAACCACAAGGAATTAGATCTATAAAGGTAGATCTAGCATGATAATATTTAAGATCCACAATTATGACATGATAAATTAGCCACAAGCGAATTATATTTATAAAGGTAGATCTAGCATGATAATATTTAAGATCCACAATTGTGACATTATAAATTAACCACGAGTGAATTAGATCTATAAGGTAGCATGATAAAGTTTAAGATCCAAATCATAGTTATGTCATAGATTCAAAAGTCCCAATAGATCTGATATGATAAAGATTTAGATACAAGTCATAGAATATTATAGATTCACTAATTATGATAGATCCAGTGTGATTCAATCATAGGCATATATCCAAATCACAGTCATATCATGTTTACTTTTAATCATTTAAATCTAAAAGTAACTAACTCACAGTGTTTGAATTTTAGAAGATAGAAAAGAAATTGTTGGTGTTGAATCTTAGATCTATTCTTGAAACACTTGAATTTTTAAACTTGATTTGTTGAAGAAGAAAGGATTAGACTCAGTTCAGGCACTGACAACATTTGGCCTCCATTGTTTTTAGTATGAGAAACCAAGAGATATGAGGATATATTTATAGCTGCCAGCCTCCAGAATTCGAATGCCACCTCAGCCCTAGGGGGAATCGGGCTATGGATCGACATCCACTTGGGTCTGGAAGCCCCAAACTACTATGGCCGCACTTGGCAGGTGCGCCAGTGTAAAAATGCCTTGGCGCATTTGTCAAGTGCGCTAGTTATCCCTGTTTTAATCAACAAACTTCTAGCGTTCATAACTTCTTCATACGTTATCAGTTTTACGCAAACCAGGTGTCTATCCTGACCATAATTTCGAGACGGACGCAATGACATAGTCCATTTCCATTTATTATTAATATTAAATTAATTATTATTTAATTTATCCTTTTTAGTGTAGTTGAAATATGGGGTGTTACAGTCATGCTCACTGTGATTTTCCTATATAGTTGAAGTTTGGGATAAACCCAGTCATCAACAACAAACATCCTTTTTGTCCTATGTTTGTTTGCATATTTTTGCATCCTTTCTTGAGCAAGCTTTAGTTAAGCATTGTCAATATAATATCTCCTGAAAAGAGTTATTGCTCCACTTTTTCTACTTTTGCAGTATTTGGTGTATAGGATATAATAAATGGTGTTCGTCTTCCATACACAATATCATAAGAAGTCATCTTTGTAGATTCTTTCATGTACTATTAAACCAAAATTCAGCTTGAGATAGCCACTTTATCCATTAATCGGGTTGATGGGGAACAAAACATTTTAAATATGTTTCTAAAATCTTGTTGATGATCTCATTTTTCCTATCTGATTGGAGATGATAGGCTAAGCTAAACTTAAGTCAGCAACCCTGTAATGTAAATAACTCAATCCAAAAATTGCTCAAAAATATTTTAACTATATCACTTACTATTTATTTCGGCATGTCGTATAGCTTAGTGACTCCATCAAAGAAGACATGAGCAACTTGTTGGGTTGAGAATGGATGTTTGAAAGGAAATAAGTGTGAATATTTAGAGTGTCTATCCACCACCATATAAATTACAATAGCTCCATTGCTCTTTAGTAAATGTGTGATGAAATCCATGGATAAATTTGTCCATACATTATCAGGAATAGGAAGGGGCCGAAGCAATCTTAGTAAGGGCACATTTTTTCATTTTTCTCTTTGGCATATATCACATTGTTTTACAAAATCTTCTACTGATTTTTTTGACGTGCTTCCAGTGAAATACCATTTTGATATTCTTTAGAGTTTTCTTGACCACTGAGTGGTGTTGAGTGCAATTCATACAAGATGGTGTCTACTGGCTATGAGTGTGTATGATCCAGACGTATTTCCCTTTGTAAAATATTAAATCATCTAGCAGCTTGTACTTATTGTTTTCTGTTGTACCATTCTGGATTTGTTCCTTCTTTAAGATGTAGATGTCCTTTGCTTTATTTCTTTTCTAAGCTCAACAACCCAGTTAGCTTTCACTAATGATAAATTATATAATTCAGCATTACCATACATTATGGATAAACTATCAGCTATGATGTTTCCTCTTCCTTTTTTTTACTCAACAGTGTAATCATATCCATGCAATTTGGCACACCATTTCCATTGTATTCCTGTAGTTAGCTTTTGAGATAAGAGATGTCACAGGCTTTGGTGGTCAGTTCTGATGATAAATTTTCTTCTTAATAGATATCGAGACCACTTTTTTGTTGCTAAATTCAGTTCCAAGAGCTCTTTCTCATATGTAGATAGATGCAAACTTCTTCCCTGCAAAGCTTGACTAATATATGCAATGTGTTTATTATTTTGTAGCAAAACAGATCCTAGATCAGTGCGACTTACACCATATTCTATAATTAAATCTTTATTGAAATTTGGTAATGCAAGGATAGGTGGGTTTGTCAGACATGTTTTTAATTTAAAAAATACATCAATTTCTTCTTCATTCCAGTGAAGAGAGTTTTTCTTTAGCTTATTTGTTAAGGGTTTAGCAATATTACCGTAGCTATTTATAAATTTTCTACAAAATCTTGTTAAACCCAAAAACTTCTCAAAGCTTTTATATTATTAAGTTGAGGCCATTGTAGTACAACTCGAATTTTATCCTTGTCAACAGAAATGCCATGCTGAGAAGTAATATGTCCTAAGAACTTTATATTATCTGATGCAAATGAACATTTTGGTAGGTTAATTACCAACTAATTTTCTTGATGTGTTTTCAAGGTTATTTCTAAATGTTTTAAATGATAATTCTAATAAGCACTATAAACTAGGGTATCATCAAAGAATACCAAGATAAATCGTTTTTAAAAAAATTGAAAATTTTATTCATTGTGGATTGAAATATTAATAAGGTATTAGTAAGGCCAAATGGCATGACAACAAATTCATACTGGCCATCATGAGATCTAAATGTTGTTTTATTTATGTCATCTTATTTCAATCTAACTAGATTATATCCAAATTTTAAATCAAGTTTTGTAGAAAAAATTGAACCATGAAGCTCATCAAGTAAATCTTCAATTAAGGGTATAGGGAATTTATTTTTAATTGTTTATTTATTTAGTGCCCTATAATTACCATATAATCTCCAATTTCCGTCTTTCTTTTTAACCGTAACAATAAGTGCTGAAAATGAACTACAACTTGGTCTAATTGTTCCGGAATTTAGCATATCAGAAATTGAAGTATCTAGTCCTTTTTTATATAATGTGAATATCTAAAAAGTTTAAGGCAAAACGATTTAGCTCCCTCCAGAAGTGGAATTTTGTGATCACATGTTCTTTTGGTGGTAGCATGATTGTAAGTATTGTAACTGCTGGAAAATGATCCAATAAAAACTGGATATCTGGATGAATTTGTTGATCACTTTTGTGTTGAAGTAAAGGCTGATAATAGCATGAAGTATAGGCTAGCTGAATTAAATTCTTTGTTGTTTTCTTTACTTCAATTGCTTTGATATCATCACGTAGTAATCATTTCCATTTACATTGCTTTCCCCCTACAAGAATATCTTACTTGCAATTTTTTCAAAATAAAACAATTTTATCATGCTTTTTCGTCTATTGTGCTCCTAGCACAATTTGACGTGAATCCAAAGGTAAGACTAAAAGGTTAAGGGGAATTTTACACCCTTGACAATGTAGTGTGATATTGGTGCGTATCTCAGACCCTTCTAATTTATGTTCATTATCAACTTGAACTTCAAAAAGGTTGGATTGTGATCGATTTAGTTTTAATTTATGCGCTAAGGCTGTGTCAATGAAACTGTGTGTTGAACCTAAGTCTATCGGAAATACCACTGCCTTGTTGTTTATAATTCCTTTGATTTTAATTGTGTGTAGTTAGAATGCCAAATAATTTGTTAAGTGATATTGCATGAAGAAGTGTTATGTAATCCTCATAACAATCAGTATTACACAATTGAGTATTATCATCAGGATTTGTATCTTCCTGATTAGATGTGTTGTCAAGATTAATTACCCCTTCCATTATGAAAACCTGTTTAGTTTTACATTTATGGCCAACAAATATTTTTCATTACACCCAAAGCATATATTACTATTTTCTTTTTAAGTAATTCCTATGGAATAATTTTTTAAAATTTTGAAGTTTTATCAGGATTATTAGCACCATTTTTTTAGTAGAAGTAGAAGAATAAGTACCATTGTTCTTCTTAGAAAAAAAAATTCATTTTATTTTTTGATAACCACTTGGTTTCAAAAAAATAGCCAAGCTAACAGCATAGTCAAAATCTGTTGGGTTATTAGCAATAACATGACCTCTATGAATTCTTCAAAAAAAATCTGTAAAATCTATACTGGAGTGACATGTTCTATCCTACCTTCAAGTCTCTCAAATCGATTCACATACTGCATGATTGAGTTTGTTTGTTTGAGTGAAGAAAAAGTATCATAGGGAAGAAGTAGATTTGAGAAGATCCTAGGAAAAAGTAGATCCAACAAGATCCAAGAAAAAGAAGATGGAAGAAGAACCCAAATAGAAGATCCATTTTCTGAAGTCAATTGAGGTGTATTTATAGGCATGATAAGGAGTCGGATTGGAGAGAAACTGCACAAGGGGGACCCCACCAAGAGGGTATGAACCGACGCACAAAGTGGGGCCAAGGTCACACCTTTTCTTAGGGATCGAACCCAATATCACAATAGGGATCAGTACCAATCCCTAAAATTAGACCCACATGGTATGATCCCTTTTTAAATGGCTTTTTCTATCTGTTTTCACCTCCAGTCGACGGCTTATCATTTTGACTTTCTAAGCTCAAGTTATTGACAAAATGCTGAACAATTGTCAAGTTCTGAAGTTCTAAGTGTCGCGTACATATCTATTCGATACTTGGCCATATTTCCAGTCCAGTCTTACTTCGAAGTCTTACCAATCCCTATATTGGAGTCTTACCGATCCCGTACATAGTCAAATTTTGATTGTTTTGTAGCTTGTTCAATAGAAATATTCAAATGAATCCAAATGATCTTGGGTTCATGTGATCATCCATACTCGATTCCAAGCAATCCTAATGTCAAAACGTATTGACTTTGTCAAAAGGCAAATTAACATCAACATATATTTATAGTTACGTGCTAACTTTGTGATGCAGGGGAAGGACAGTTATGATTCTCCATACCCTCCATGTCATATACTATCACGACTATTACAATGATTCGAGATTTATTTATCGCTTATATAAGACTCATGTCTGACCAAAGGTTTTATTTTTGCTCTTATTACCTTGGGTGCTCATCGACGATGCTGATGAGTAGACTAGGTGACAGGTATGAGTATTATCTAGAGCAACAAAGGTGGATCAGCGGGTGGTAACGTTTTTCATACTTATATTTGTATTGCCATTGGATATCCCGCTGTGTGACGCTGTAGAGCCTTGACAATGCAACATGTTTTAGTTAGAGACTGTTTATCAGTTGAGTTTGTTTATCTCTTGTATAAACTTTATTCATGCTCTGTATAACTATATGAGCCTATGTGCATTTGATGGCCTGATTTGTATAGTTATTGTTGTCATGTCTATTTTATGTCTGTGATTATTTCTATTGTATGATATCAGATGCTCTGCAAGGTATACGACAGGTTATGTTATTGTGTTTATGTTCTAAATAGTTTATTATATGTTTTCTTCTTTCACTTCTCCTCTTATTTCTCCTTTTCTTTTCTAATTCTCTTCTTTTTTCTATTTCTTTCTCTTGACGATTGTTTTTCATCAACCGGGTGCCTCTACAACATGTTATTAGGTTATATAAGCACTGGTGTTGTATGCCAGTCATCACACTTGGAATCCTTCATGATACATAGGGATTTGGAGAAAAATATCCTCATACTCTTTAGTCGTTTCTTAACGATGTCATTATCGTGAGTAAGATTAGAAATCGTCGAATTTGAATGGGATAGTTTGTCAAATAACTACTTTACTTGTTCCTTTAAAACTTGTTTGTTTCTTCGCTCAACATCAAGCAAGGTCTTAAAATTTAAAGAACCTTTCAAGGCTTTATCCATTTTAGTTTCGCCGTAAGCCTTAGCAATAGTGTTGAGACAAGTCCCACACCAGAGAATTTATAAAAGCCAATTGGTTTGGTGATAATTTTGGGTTCTCTAACATGGTATCAGAGCAAGGTTTAAATCTTGTGCACAAGCAACACTTGCCTATATCACTCCTAAGATCCATGTGTGAGATTGTCATACGTGCGGGGGCGTGTTGAGAACAGTTCCACACCTGGGAATTTATAAAAGCCAATTGGTTTTATGATAATTTGGGGTTCTCTAACTTGGTATTATAGCAATAAAAATAATCATGTGCACAAGCCACATTGGCCCACGTCACTCCTAAGATCCACGTGTGAGATTGCCACACATGCAGGGGCGTGTTGAGACAAGTCCCACAACGGGGGAAATTATAAAATAAATCCAGTATAAACATTAAGAGTTCACCCATCACATTGCCAATTGGTTTGTGATAACTTGGGGTTCACCGTAAGCCTTAGCAATAGAGATACCAGAAAATTGTGCATTCAAAGAAGAATTTCTTTCTTTTAACTCAGCTACTCTTTAGAGTTTCCTACTAATTCAAAATGATTTTTGGTGGCCTACATAAGGTATTTGGTAATAGGTTAAAAAATGAATAGCAATACAAAAATAATTTAGGAAGTTTTACAAGTTGAAGTTTACAGCAAAATGATGTTTTAGAGCTGTAAGTTTTTCATCTGAAGTAGGGAGCTAAGAATGTACTAGAGCAGAAACAGAAAAAGTAGAAGACAATAGATTGCAAAACAAGGCCTGTTATATATCTTTGAAAGCATTAACGGGTTCAGGCTTCAGTGATTTTGATGAAGGAGGATCACAGAAATAAAAGGCCTTATTTCAATGCACCATTTTTTAACTAAAATCTAAGGGAGAAGGAAAAGGCATATAAGAGTGGTTCATCATCCCGCACAACAAATGGCTCATGGAAGGGAGAAGAAATAATATCAAGATAGTTAGGACTTGAGGAAAACATAATATTTGATAGTCCGACTTTGAAAGTTTTTGGTTTCTTCGAAGGAGGAGGGAGCTCAGGATCTAAATCGATTTTTCTCTAGCCAAGATTATAAGAGGTAAGAGCTTCACCAAAAATATCATCAGATTCTAAAGCTAAAATGGTTAGGAGTTCAAGATATTTCAGGCCTTGGCTTATAGAAGAAGTGGCCTCCGTTACTTAAGGATCTCTCCTTTTAGAGGAAGAAACTTAGACAGCAGTAACCAAGTCAAACAAACAAAGGTTATGTAATGGTACATTCAATAAAAGTTTCTTGGTAAATGAGATACAAGAGTCATTACCAAAAGACCCTCCTTGAACAGGAGAGTTCAGTGTAAATGGTGGTTCTTTCCAAGGGTCAAAATAAGTTCACCCTTGGACATTCTAGAAGATGGAGGATCTGCCAACATGTAACACCCCGCATTTTTAACTCAAGATAATAAAATAAGGATAACTTAATTAAATATTCAGAATTTAGTAAACTAGATTGTGCCATGGCGTCCGTCTCGAAATTCTGGTCAAAATCGGCACCTGGTTTGCATAAATCGGACATCGTATGAAGAAATTATTAAGGTTCGAAGTTTGTATACGCGCATGAAGAATATATATATATATATACATATATATACATATATATATAAATATAAATATTAGGTTAAGAAATTCAAAAATGGGTCTAGAAATTCGAAAATCGGTTCAAAATTCAAAATTTCAGAAGGCGGCAGATTTCCCGCCCAGGTGGGTCGACCCACTCAAGGGTGGGTCGACACCATGGTCGACCCCCTCAAAGGGGTGTATACCCACCTACGGCAGATTTTGGCAATTTAGGTGTAACACCCCGTAATTTTAAATATTAAAATTAACAAATTTAAGAACACTTAATTTTTAGGAGAAGAATTAAAGGAAATCGGTTACGCCATTGCGTTCGTCTCGGAATTCTGCTTGGAATAGAGTACAAGTTTTCGTAAATCGGACTTCGTATGAGGAAGTTATGGCCCTCAGAAATTTCAGGAATTTAAATAAATTAAAACAGCTCAGATTTAAATTCAAAATTCAAAATTCGAATTCAAACAAAGAAGCAGGCTGGGCGGGATTTTTCCCGCCCCAGGCCAGGTTGACCAGGGGGTCGACCTCCCCTATACAGATCGACCAGGGGGTCGACCTACCCCCTCGGGCAGATCTGAACTGTGACGATTTATGACTTGTGGCTGAGTCACTAGGGCTTAGGTGGCAGTTTTTGGATGGCTCTAATTGGTCTGAATGGTTCTGATTGCTCTTGTGATAATCTAACGGCTTATATTGATCTAAACTTCTATATGAGCACGCATAGACTCAAGCTCTAAACCTAAACTAAATTAATCTCTTGGCCTCCATGCTGCTGCTGGAATAGTTCTTCTTCTGCTTAGAGCTTAGGAATTGCGAGTCAGGATTCTAATACAAACGACGAACGAATTATTCTCTTCTCTAATCCGTCTTTGTGAGTACAATTTCTTTCACAAAATAATTAATAAACTAATTATGATGAGTTATAAATTTGGATTATGAGAACATGCCTGTTGAATCATGTGACGTTACTTAATTTTGTTATCGCCTGTTTGTGAACATATGACAGCTTTGTTAACTTATGTTAGTAGATCTATTTCATATGTCCAATCACATATGTTCAACTTGATTCATTTTATGACATCAGTTTATATGCAAGTTTGGGTTAAATCATATGCTAGTTTGTATGTGAATCTTATGTAAGTCTGTATGCGAATTATACACAAGTTTATATGTGAATCAAGTGTGTGTGTGTGTGTGTGTATATATATATATATATATGCGAGTTTATATGTGATATTAGTTTACATGTTTAAATTCATATGCAAGTTTAGGTGAAAACCATATTCATATATGCAAGTTTAGGTGAAAACCATATTCACATATGCAAGTTTCGGTGAAAACCATGTTCACATATGCAAGTTTAGGTGAAAACCATACTCATATATGCAAGTTCACAATTTCATGTTTAGATCTATATTTAGATCCATGGCGGTACATAATTTATGCAAATTTATATTCTATATGTTCATTGCCTATGCAAGTTATTGGCTATGCAAAATTATGTTATATTTCTTATTTGCAAGTTAGATCTATTTTATGTGTTATGCAGGTTGTGATGTTTTTTTTATGAGTTAGACTATTTGCGAGTCTAACATATTTCCTAATATACGCACGAACGGCGTGGGGACAATGGGAAAATATTAAATATACATATTGTGAATAGGCATAAAATAGCTTTAAAGGCGTATAATTAATTTGAGACATTAATTGGTATAATTCATATACTTGAAAATATTGGACATAATTTAGGTGACAATTATGGACATAAATTAATTTGGAAATTATTGACAATTTGAATAGGGATAATTAATTCATATCGAAGTGAAATAATTATGTGTAATAATAAACGCCTAAGACACGAGGTTAGACTCGTTTGTGGTATCAGACTGCCTGGACCCACCCGGCAATCCAGCAACCACAAACGGTAGTCTAATGTGAGAGGTCGAAGGCATAAATTTAATGCGTAATAATTGTAAAGACACGAGGTTAGGCTCGTTTGCGGTATAAGACTGCCCGGACCTGCCCGGCAAATCCAGCAATCGCAAACGGTAGTCTAATGTGGGAGGTCTTACAAGGTTACGGTTATAATGAATTAAGTAACACTTAACCAAGATAAACATGTTGTGGGACATGGGGGTTAAGTGGGTGACATGGGTGACATGTGAAATACGATTAGAAATACTTAACCAAATTGAAACTTGTAAGAAGACATGAATAAGAAGGGGTTAAGTGGGAAATATTAGTGGGGGCCAAGCATAGGTGGAAAGCTTGTGTCAAGTATGGGGGCCCTTTTCAAACCAGTAACCCATTAAGTATCTTTGTGCGCTCGAGTTAGATCGAGGACGGGACACGCTTACTGGGTTTGATTGTAAGAGGTCAAAATGGGTTAGCGGTGGCAACGCAAGTCCAACGGGGTCATATGCGTATGTGGGCCCGGGCTGGTAGGTATGACGTTGTTGCATCATGTAGATATGAGCCGTGCATCTTTAGTGGTATCGGGTTGCCACTTTGGGGAGTGATACACCCCACTGCGGCACGGGTATTTACGAGTTAGGGAGCCGACTGCATGGGGGTAGTGGGTACAACTAGTGGAGATAGTGGCAGGCGGCACCTATGAATACAGCTAGGGGTACACGGAACTACTGTTATCATTATTATGATTATTATGTTCAGTAGGCGGGATCAACTTTTAGGGTGACTAGTAATGGTGCAGTATAGTAATTATCCTATAGTGATTAGGAGCGCGATTAACACCAGCATATTCCTCTTGTTTGTTTTGTCTTGCCCATTTGTTTCACAGTCATTCCTTGTTTTACCAGTTTATGCCTTATCATAATTACTTTAATAATTATATTGTTAAAGTTATTGGACTCTCCAGACTTTATGTCTGACCCCCCCCCCCTTTGTTTTTGCCTCTTTTCTTCCTCCCCCCCCCCCAGGTTCTCAGGGTGGGACTAGTGCTAGTGGAGCTTGATTTGGATCTATTTCTCTCTCTTTTGGAAGTGCTTGGATTGTTGAAAGTAAAGTTCAGCTTATCTCTTTTATGGCTACTTATGTTGGGGTTATGCTTTTTTACTTTATGTACTCAGAAAACAATTTGTCAAGATGGATATTAAGTGTACTTGCTTTTATTGTTGGTTTTTGATGTTGTTGTAACCAAACTATTTTTCCGCTGCAATAAAAGTTGTTTTAGTTTTTCAAGTACCAATATATGTATCTGTCTTGTTATATTCTGTTCTATACACAAATAATACTCCATGAAAGTTAATGCATTCCCTTTGAGAGTGACATTAATGGACGTGGGGTGTTACACGTGGTATCAGAGCTGAAGGTTACCAGAACATATAAGAGATTTTGAAAAACCGCTTTCAAAAGCATTTTTATAAAGAAATACTTTCAAAAATATGTTTTAAGGAGAGTATTTTTAAGAGAAAAGTTTAATTTGAAAAACATAACCCCCAAGTGCCATATATCTTTCCTTCGATTCTCCATTTTAAATCTCTTCCTCTTTCCTTTTTGAATTTCTTCCTCCACGTATAGACGCTTTTTCTAAGATATGTAAGAACTTTCGTACGATGGGCGGAAAACCACTTCATGGGACTGGGAAGTTTGTCAAAGCTAGAAGGAAGTGGAGGACTTGTTGGTAGCTTTAAGATAGACGATGGGAGGAAGGTTCAATTAGCTACTTGGTTAATGAAGGACGAAGCCTCATTTTGGTAGGAGGTCACGAATGGAGAATGTGCAGGAGAGACATGGATAAGACACACAATAAGAAAGTAGATCCAAAGAAAGGCGGTAAGGATAACAAGGGTCCAAGAGAAAAGGAAGGGCCATACTTGTGAAATACCTGACTACTTAAATAAAGACGTTAGAAAGAAGAAGAAGACAAGTTGTTATCGTTACGGAGAAACAGGACATCTTATTAGGATCGTCCAAAGAAGCAAAAGGCAAAGGTAAGGACAAAGTACATGATCTTCTGGAGGGCAGACGCGTTCCCTCACGGCTGGCATACCTGATAGAGATAGAAATATCATGGTTGGAAGTTTGGTTTTTCTTTTTGATCATCCTGTTCGAACCTTGTTTGAATTCTGGCGCTTCACACTCGTTTGTATCTACTTCGTTAGTTGAAACGCTGCACCTAAATACTAGTCTAGTTACGGATCCCATAGTAGTCTCAAATCCTATTGGTGGTTCGGCTCATCTTTCGATGATTTTTCGGGATTTGAGAGTGTCTATCTTGGGCGTTGGGTTTGAATGCAACGCCTTCATTCTTGGCTTCATGGGCTACGGCTTGATTCTAGGAAAGGATTGGCTAGCCAGATACGATGCCATCCTAGACTGTGAAAGAAGGGTAGTTAGATTGTTGACTAGTTGTGGAATGACCATTGATATTTCTTGTGACCCTAAAGGTCCGGTGATGTTTAGCTATCTAGAATCTCTTGACGCATCCAACGATGATTTGGAATCTGTTCGTGTGGTCCGTGAATATGGTGACATCTTCGATGAAGTTCGGGGTTTACCCCCGAGGCGCGAGATAGACTTTCGTATATACCTTGTAGATAATGTAAAGCCAGTTGCATTACCGGTGCGCCACATGGCTCCGAGAGAGAATAGAGAACTCAGTAAGCAAGTAAAGGAGTTGCTTGAGAAGTGGCTCATAAGAAGAAGCATTTCGGAATGGGGTGCTCCGGTTGTTTTTGCTACAAAGGCTGATGGTTCACTTAGATTGTAGTGGACTATAGAGAGCTGAATAAGCTCACAAAGAAGAACAGACACCCATTGCCGAGGATAGATGATTTATTCGATCAATTGGTTGGTGCTTCGGTTTTCTCACAGCTGAATTTAGCTACAGGATTTCATCAGCTAAGAGTGGCTGAAGACAGCATAGATAAGACAGCATTTAGAACTCCTGACGCTTTCTTCGAGTGGCTCGTCATGCCTTTTGGTTTGACGAATGCACCCGCATACTTCGTTGACTTAATAAGTAGGGTGTACAGGGAGTTTCTAAACAAGTTTGTGGTAGTCTTTGTGGATGATATCTTGATTTTCTCTTGAAGCGAAGAAGATCATGCCCTACATCTTAGGGAAGTCTTAGAGGCCCAATGAGCGCATCAACTCAAAGCAAAGTTCTCCAAATGTCATTTTTGGAGGAAAGAAGTGAGGTTCTTAGGACATGTGGTCTCTAAGGAAGGGATAGCTGTGGATCCCGCAAAGGTGGTGGCAACCCTAGGTTGGAAGGTCCCTAGAAACGTGATGGAAGTAAGAAGCTTTATAGGGCTGGCGAGCTATTATAGGAAGTTCATTAAGGACTTCGCGAAGATATCAGCCCCACTTACTCGGTTAACGAAGAAGAACTTGACTTTTGCTTGGGATATTGACTGTGACAATGCTTTCCAGCATTTGAAGAGGGCTTTGACGACAGCTCTAGTTTTTGTTTTGCCAGATGGAAGTAGGCCATTTACAGTGTATACCGGTGCTTGCGGGACAGGGCTTGGAGCAGTTTTCGATGCAAGAGGAAAAGGTGATATGCAAAAGGCGGCAAGTACGAGCATCACTTATCATCCACAGACAGATGGACGGACAGAAAGGGGTGAATAGAATCCTTGAAGATCTTTTGAGGTTATGTATCCCAGATTTTGGAGGGACATGAGAAGAGGCAACGAGCTTAGTGGTATTCACGACGTGTTTCACGTTTCGCATTTGCGTAAGTGTTTACATGATACGGCAGAAGTGGTAGAGCCGAGCACGCTCAAATAAGTGGAAGTAGAGCGAAATGCCACGGTTAGACGAGCTCCTACACGCATTCTCAGATCGGAGGTCAAAAAACTACGCAACAAAGAGGTCAAGTTGGTCAAAGTGCAATGGGGAGATGATCAAGGAGGCGCGACTTGGGAGATGGAAGGCAAGATGCGTACGCTGTACCCTTTCCTTTTTGATGGTATGTTTTTAACTTGTCCTTTTTCTACCGCTTTATTGATACTTGTCATATCATTTAGTATGTCTTTGCGATGATATCTTCGATCTTTAGTTAGGAAAAACCCTATGGTTGTAAACATGTGTTTGAGACATGTTATGTTTAGTGGATGCAAATGGATGCAAGTTGTTGCTAGTGGATGCTCGTGGACGCATGTACACACACATTAGGCACTAGATCGGCTCAATCACTTTCATATTGCATATAAATATGTGTGCATATTTCAATTAATGGATGTATAATGGTTGTGTTATCATATGGATGCTGCATTTAGATGAATGGTTGTGCACACATGTAGAAATAATATGTATCATTAGGATTCTTTTGCATACATAATGGACGCATGGCACTATCATGATTTGCATTAAGGAGGTCAAATGAATCAGTAGACCGCCTGATTTAGCATTGGATAAGGAACATATACACACACTTTTTGCATATGTTCATACGGCATTAGAAATCTTGTAAGGACAATGGATGTCTGTGTTTGATGGTTGAGTAGATGGATGATTGGATGTTAGGATATACATTCTCCTTAACTTGGAGATTTCGGGGGCGAAATCCTTTAAGGAGGGGAGAATGTAACACCCTGTAATTTTAAATATTAAAATTAACAAATTTAAGAACACTTAATTTTTAGGAGAAGAATTAAGGGAAATGGGTTACATCATTGCGTTCGTCTCGGAATTCTACTTGGAATAGAGTCCAAGTTTTCGTAAATCGGACTTCGTATGAGGAAGTTATGGCCCTCAGTAGTTTCAGGAATTTAAATAAATTAAAACGTCTCAGATTTAAATTCAAAATTCGAATTCAAACAAAGAAGCGGGATGGGCGGGATTTTTCATGCCCCAGGCCAGGTCAACCAGGGGGTCGACCTCCCCTATACAGGTCGACCTACCCCCTCGGGAAGATCTGAACTGTAACGATTTCAGACTTGTGGCTGAGTCACTAGGGCTTAGGTGGCGGTTTCTGGATGGCTCTAATTGGTCTGAATGGTTCTGATTGCTCCTATGATAATCTAACGGCTTATATTAATCTAAACTTCTATATAAGCACGCAGAGACTCAAGCTCTAAACCTAAACTAAATTAATCTCTTGGCCTCCATGCTGCTGCTGGAATAGTTCTTCTTCTTCTTAGAGCTTAGGAATTGCGAGTCAGGATTCTAATACAAACGACAGACGAATTATTCTCTTCTCTAATCCATCTTTGTGAGTACAATTTCCTTCACAAAATAATTAATAAACCAATTATGATAAGTTATAAATTTGGATTATGAGAACATGCCTGTTGAATCATGCGACGTTACTTAATTTTGTTATCGTCTGTTTGTGAACATATGATAGTTTTGTTAACTTATGTTAGTAGATCTATTTCATATGTCCAATCACATATGTTTAACTTGATTCATTTTATGACATCAGTTTATATGTAAGTTTGGGTGTAAATCACATGCTAGTTTGTATATGAATCTTATGTAAGTCTATATGCGAATTATACACAAGTTTATATGTGAATCAAGTATATATATATATATGCGAGTTTATATGTGATGTTAGTTTACATGTTTAAATTCATATGCAAGTTTAGGTGAAAACCATATTCACATATGCAAGTTTAGGTAAAAACCATATTCACATATGCAAGTTTAGGTGAAAACCATGTTCACATATGCAAGTTCACAATTTCATGTTTAGATCTATATTTAGATCCATGGCAGTACATAGTTTACGCAATTTCATGTTCTATATGTCCATTGCCTATGCTAGTTATTTGTTATGCAAAATTATGTTATAATTCTTATTTGCATGTAAGATCTATTTTATGTGTTATGCAAGTTGTGATGTTTTTTTTATGAGTTAAACTATTTGCGAGTCTAACATATTTCCTATTAAACGTACGAACGACGTGGGGACAATGGGAAAATATTAAATATCATATTGTGAATTGGCATAAAATAGCTTTAAAGGCATATAATTAATTTGAGACATTAATTGGAATAATTTATATACTTGAAAACTATGGACATAATTTAGGTGACAATTATGGACATAAAATAATTTGGAAATTATTGACAATTTGAATAGGGATAATTAATTCATATTGCGGTGAAATAATTATGTGTAATAATAAACTCCTAAGACACGAGGTTAGACTCGTTTGTGCTATAAGACTGCCCGGACCCGCCCAACAAATCCAGAAACCACAAACGGTAGTCTAATGTGAGAGGTCGAAGGCATAAATTAAACGCATAACAATTGTAAAGACACGAGGTTAGGCTCGTTTGCGGTATAAGACTGCCCGGACCCACCCGGCAAATCCAGCAACCGCAAACGGTAGTCTAATGTGGGAGGTCTTACAAGTTACAGTTATAATGAATTAAGTAACATTTAACCAAGATAAACATGTGGTGGGACATGGGAGTTAAGTGGGTGACATGGGTGACATCTGAAATACGATTAGAAACACTTAACCAAATTGAAACATGTAAGAAGACATGAATAAGAAGGGGTTAAGTGGGAAATCTTAGTGGGGACCAAGCATAGGTGGAAAGCTTGTGTCAAGTATGGGGGCCCTTTTCAAACCAGTAACCCTTTAAGTATCTTTGTGAGCTCGAGTTAGATCGAGAACAGGACACGCTTACTAGGTTTGATTGAAAGAGGTCAAAACGGGTTAGCGGTGGCAACGGAAGTCCAACGGGGTCATATGCGTGCGTGGGCCCGGGTCAGGGTGGGACTAGTGCTAGCGGAGCTTGATTTGGATCTATTTCTCTCTCTTTTGTAAGTGCTTGGATTGCTAAAAGTAAAGTTCAGCTTATCTCTTTTATGGCTACTGTAACACCCCACCTCCGTTAAGGTCATTCTCAAAGGGAATGCCTTAACTTCGGTGGAGCGTTTTAAGACAGATAATTAAAGCAGCGCATAATTAAAGCAGCTGAAAAGAAACCAACTTCATTCCATAAATACTTGTTCAATACAACATTTCAACAAACAGTTTCAATCTTCCAAATTATTACATTTGTCTTGTAAACATAAAGAAGAAATACTGAAAATAAAATGACATAAATCCCCAACATGTCTTTGACCACAGCCATAGCTCAAAAAAAGAAAGTCCAAGCCTTACATCTACGGTCTTCAGGCTTTGATTTGATCCGGTCAAGCAGAAGTGTTCCCTCCCAGCGGACCTAGGGGGAACGGAGGAAAAGAGGCGAAAGGAAAATGAGCCAGACATAAGTTTGGTAAGCCCAGTTATTTAATAGCATGTAAACAAGTAAAAGACTGTGACATGAATAAACTAAACTTAGAATGATACCACAAGGATAGGGTAGTCCTAAAACAAGAAACGGTAAGACTTAACTAGATTTGGCTATCGCACCCACTTTTTACTTCTCTGCACCCACTAAGGACTTGTTTAACTAGCAATGTATATTCATGATAAAGTGATCCCATTCATGTATTGATCGGCTCCTACTCGCATTCATGTATTCTCGGTGTCATGTTTCCCCACGTGATTATAAAGTACTTGTGTTGGTTCCATTATAGGGTGTATCAAGTCCTATAATGGAAACCCCTGACATGATTCTAGATGCACAAGTGTACGCCTGGTGCCCAGTGCCTGCCTTTTCCATTCCGGAGCCTGTGCACGTCTGTACTCCATCGGAACCTACACTGACGCACCCAACCGCCGCCCTTTTTGACCGCTTATATTCAACCCGGTAATCGTGCCCCACCCTGCCTAGTTCAGGGTACCTTGATACGTTCATGCGGGTTACTGCTGAAACGGGTCCCCGTTACTAGGGTTTTTCTAGTCAACATGTTAAATTGGTTAAGTGTTCTTGACTTGACTTAACCCCTATCAATCTTGCCTAGTTAACATGTTGATTTGGCTAAATGTTTTCTAAATTACTTAACCCCACCAATCTTGTCTTGTTCACATGTTAAGTTGGTTAAGTGTTTTCTTAATTACTTAACCTTGCCACTCTTGTCTTTTTAAGTTAGTTAAATGTTTCCTTAATTACTTAACCTCACCATTTCTTGCTTGATTGTTCATGAGCTTTAACTAATTAATTAATTAGACCACCAACGACTCACATTAGACAGGTATTGTTGTGGTGACTGGATGTGTCGGTCGGTTCCGGGCAGGTATACACCACAACTCAGTCTAACCTCGGGCTTTTCTAGGCTTGATGCACTAACCTCTCACATTAGACATGTATTGTTGTGGTTACTGGATGTGCCGGTCGGTTCCGGGCAGGTTTACACCACAACTCAGTCTAACCTCCGGTTAGGCATATTCGTCTTTTCTAGATTTACATTTTTATATATGCAAATTTGTACAAGTATTTCATGTCACATGTTTTAATTCAAGACTAATGGTATATACATTATATCATTCATGGCCTTAACGAATTACATGGTTTTGGGCCCACCTACATATTTACATGTTTTGGCTTAATAATTACCCCCAACGTTACCCCCGTTTGTTCGTTCACATTAATCACATAAAGACATTGGGCCCGCTAATTGGCCCAATCTATAAACGAGAGATTGAGGAGGGAACATGCATAACATAGGTTCAATCAACATATATCATGTAATTTGGCATAAACATCAGTTATAGACTAGCATGTAACATAATCATGACACGTCCAATTCCAAAACATGTATGATTATAACATTAACATATAGATGTAAACTAGATCTAATAAGGTGAACTTGCATAAATTCACTTCACAAACTTGCATATAAATAAGGATCTAGTTTAGGATATAACATGTAACTTGCATATGACATATATATATATATATATATATATATATATATAATTAGATCGTAACTTGGATCTATCATAAATTATATACACTGCATTAATCATGCGAACCTAAATGGATCTTGACATGGATCCAATCATAAAGTTTGTAACTTGCATATGGACATATGAACATAGGCATGTGGATCTAACATAAAACTTGCAACTTACATATGAACATATGGATCTAACATAAAACTTGCAACTTACATATGAATATATGGATCTAACATAAAACTTGCAACTTGCATATGAACATATGGATCTAACATAAAACTTGCAACTTACATATGAACATATGGATCTAACATAAAACTTGCAACTTGCATATGAACATATGGATCTTACATAAAACTTGCAACTTACAAATGAACGTATGGATCTAACATAAAACATAGGAATATGTACATGTAGATCTTGACTTGGATCTAATATAAAACTTACAACTTGCATAAAATCATATACATGTAGATCTTTACATGAAACACATAACTTGCATATGATATTGATAGTTTCAAATAGATCCAATACCAAATCCAATAATCCACAATCATTCCAATTCATAATAAAATCATCACAATCAATCGATATGAATTAACATGGTATAATTCTAATTTTACTTTATATTAAATCACGTCTTAGATTTATTTACCTCTAAAAGATAACTGCGCTTACAACGAACGAAGGTCTTGATTTCTGTATTCTGAATTCTGGAGTTGAAATGCTCGCCTTTGATGTAGACAATCGTTGTTTTAATTTAGTTAGGTTCGTCTCTATGTTAGATTCAAGTGGCGGCTACTCTACGTCGTCTAATGGCAGCATGACGACTCTAGGTTCAATTTTTATATGATTTAGGGGTGAGGTATTAGGTTGGTTTATAGAGATTAGATTGAATAGGAGCCGTCAGATCATCTCAGAATAAATCAAAACCATTAAGACAAGATAGAGTTATCTAGAACAGCCAACTCAGCCCCTAATGACTCAGCAGTGAGTCATAATTCGTCTTTTCTAAATTCACATATGTTCTATATATGTCTAATTATATATGTAAATTAATCTTAATTTAATCATGCCATAATTATTCTTTTAATTATGCTCACAATAAATGGTATATCAAATATACCATTTCATGAACCAATCTGTGCCAAGAAATTTTCATGTTTTCCCTTGATTCTCGCATTTATAATTAAGTATTCTTTAATTTGTTATTACAACATTAACAGAAAATACGGGGTGTTACATTCTCCCCTCCTTTAAAGATTTCGTCCCCGAAATCTTCAAGTCGAGAAGAATGTATATCTTACCATCCAATCGTCCATCTACTCAACCATTAAACACAGGCGTCCATTGTCCTTAAGATACTTCTAATGCTTCATGATCATATGCATAGCATGTGTACATGTCCTTACCTAATACAAAATCAGGCGGTCTACTGATTCAGTCGACCTCCTTAATGCAAATTATGTCAGTGCCATGAGTCCATTATGTATGCAATTTTCCTATCCAAAATTTCTACATGAGTGCACGATCATTCATACAAATGCAACGTCCATATGGTAACACATCAAGTTTCAATCCATATACAAATACATATATGCATATGCAATATGAAAGTGACTGAGCTGATCTAATTCCTAACGTGCGTGTATATGCATCCACGAGCAACCACTTGCAACCATCAACCATAACATGTTTCAATTACATGTTTTCATCCAAATGGGTTTCTACCTAAGGATAAAGGATAGGATCGAGAAGATATACTCAAAAGGATAGGTACAAGCATAAACTTAAGGGAAAAAGAGATCAAGGATGTACCCTCAAAAAGAAAAGGGTAGGTTGTGCGTATTATGTCCTCAGTTTCTCAAGTTGCGTCTTCCTCGGCATCGCTCCATTGAACCTTGACAAGCTTGACTTCACGGTTGCATCGCTTTTTGACATCTGTACCCAAGATACGAGTTGGAACTCTCCTTACAGTTGCTTCTCGTTCAACTTCCACTTCCTCTAACATGCTTGGTTCCACCACTTCCGCAGACTCATGTAAGCACTTTCGCAGGTGAGAGACATGAAAGACATTATGAACTCCAGCCAATCTTTCGGGCAGTTGTACTCTATAAGCCATCTTCCCAATCTTCTCAATGATAGAAAACAGCCCTACAAATCTTGGTGCTAACTTTCCTGTGGATCCGAAGCGAACGACGTTCCTCAAAGGGGATACTTTAAGAAACACCTTGTCTCCAACTTCAAACTCAAGGTCGGTCCTTCTTTTGTCTGCGTAGGACTTCTGTCTATCTTGGGCAGTCTTCGTATTAAGTCTACTTTCTTTGAAGTTTCTTTGATCATGTCTGGTCCAAGTATGAGCATATTTGTAGACTCCCACCAACAAGTTGGTGATCGGCATGGTCTTCCATACAAAGCCTCGAAGGGTGCCATGCCTATGGTGGCTTGGTAACTATTGTTGTAAGTGAACTCCACTAAAGGAAGATGATCCTCCCATGTACCTCCAAAGTCAAGAATGCATAGTCTCAAGAGATCTTCTAGTACTCTATTCAGCCTTTCCATCTGACCATCGGTTTGTGGGTGACAGGCCGTGCTTAAGCATAGCTGTGTGCCCATAGCCTCTTGAAACTCCTCCAGAACTCGCTTGTAAAGATAGGGTCTCGACCACTTACTATGCTGGAGGGTATCCCATGGAGTCGAACTATCTCTTTAAGATATATGGTGCTAGAGATGAGGCAGTCCTTTTGCTTTTGACAGGTATAAAGTGAGCGCTTTTAGTAAGCCTGTCCACTATTACCCAAATGCTGGTATTGCCCCTTCTTGACCTAGGAAACCCATCTATAAAGTCCATCGAGATGCTATCCCATTTCCACTGTGGGACCTCTAGAGAATGGAGCAGACCACCAGGCTTCTTCTGCTCCGCCTTGACTTGTTGGCATATTAAACACTTAGAAACAAATTCAGCTACGTCTTTCTTCATGCCATTCCAAAAGAAAACTATTTTGATGTCTTTATACATTTTGTCTCTGCCTGGGTGTATGGTCAGCTTGGAATGGTGTGCCTCTTCTAGAACCGTCTTTACCAAACCTCTTGCTTGTGGGACACATAGTCTTTCAACTCGTCTCAACCAGCCCTTGGCATCAATGGAGTATCTATTGAGGTGACTAGAAGTCTCACCCCTAATTAACTTGTCCATCACATCGGCTAGCTGAGGGTCTTCTCTTTGCGCAGCTCCGATTGAGTCTAATAGAGTTGGCCGCACTTCTAACGTTGCTGGCAAGCCAGGTACAAAGTCAGAGGAGGGTCTAAAGTTAAAGCTTGCTATGAACTCCAAGCTTTTCCTTTCCACAAAGAGAGGGCTTATAGTCAGCTTCTTTCTACTCAAGGCGTCTGCTACTACATTGCCCTTACCAGGGGTATAGGCAATCTCAAAATCATATGAGGCGAGAAATTCCATCCACCTTTGCTGCCTCAAATTAAGATCATTCTGAGAGAAAAGGTATTTTAATGATTTATGATGAGTAAATAATTCGAACTTTTCTCCTAGTAGATAATGACGCCATGATTTAAGGGCGAAAACGATGGCAGCTAGTTCTAAATCATGAGTTGGGTAATTCTTCTTATGAACCTTCAACTGCCTTCCTCCATAGCAAACTACTTTGCCTTCTTGCATTAGGACAACGCCCAATCCTGTTCTGCACGCGTTTGCATATACTGTAAACATCTTGCTTCCATCAGGCAATGTCAGAATTGGGGTTGTTGTCAGATCCCTTTTTAAACGCTGGAAAGCAATGTCACAATCCACATCCCAAGCAAAAGCCAAGTTCTTCTTTGTCAATCTTGTCAGCGGAGCTGAGATCTTCGCAAATTCCTTAATGAACTTTCGATAATAGCCCGCCAGCCTGAGAAAGCTTTGGACTTCGGTTGCATTTCGCGGAATCTTCCAATCTTGCACCGCAACTACTTTTGCGGGTACACGGCTATCCCCTCTTTGGACACCACATGTCCAAGAAACCTTACTTCTTCTCTCCAAAACTGGCATTTGGAGAATTTTTCTTTCAGCTGATGTGCTCGAAGAGTATCTAACACTTCCTTTAAATGCACAGCATGTTCTTCCTCGCTTTTTGAGAAGATTAAGATGTCGTCTACGAAGACCGCTACAAATTTATTGAGTAATTCCCGGAACACCCTGCTCATCAAGTCTACAAAATAGGCAGGTGCGTTTGTCAAGCCGAAAGGCATGAAAAGCCACTCGAAGAAACCATCCGGGGTCCTAAATGCAGTCTCGTCAATGCTATCCTCAGCCACTCTTAGCTGATGAAACCCAGTAGCTAGATCTAGTTGGGAGAAAACGGATGCACCTACAAGTTGATCAAACAGATTGTCAATTCTTGGGAGGGGGTGCCTATTCTTCTTAGTCAGCTTGTTCAACTCCCTATAATCTACGCATAGGCGGAGTGAACCATCAGCTTTGTTCGAGAATAATACTGGAGCACCCCATTCAGAAATACTCCATCTTATGAACCCCTTTTCAAGCAGCTCTTTAATTTGCTTGCTGAGCTCCTTTCTATCCCGTGGGGCCATGTGCCTAATGGGTAAAGTAATGGGCTTTGCATTATCAACAAGGTATATGCGGAAGTCTATCTCCCGCTTTGGAGATAAGCCCTTCACCTCTTCAAACACATCTGAGTATTCATGGACTACTCTAACGGACTGCAAATTCTCAACAGACGCATCAAGTGATTCAAGATAACTAAGCATGACAGAGTTCATGGGATTACAAGATATTTCAAGAGTGTTACCGAGGCGAGTCATGAGTCTAACCACTCTCTTTTCACAATCAAGGATGGCACCATTACTGGATAGCCAATCCATGCCTAGAATAAGCCCATAGCCCTTGAAGCCCAAAACAAAAGCATTACATTTAAACCCAACACTTAGAATAGAGATTTCCAAATCCAAACAAACCATTTACAAATAAACTGAGCCCCCAATTGGATTTGAAACAACCAAGGGATCCTCTACTATATGGGTGTCTAGGTGCAGAGATTCAATTAAAGCAGTAGATATAAAAGAGTGCGATGCGCCAGAATCAAAGAGAGTACGAACAAGATTATCAAACAGATAAAGTAAACTCTCAACAGAAATATGACTACCTCGTTCATGCAGAGGTGCTATAAGAGCATGAACCTGCCCTCCAGAAGAAGCTCCAGTTCTCTGTCCCTGCCCTTGCCTTTTGGGGCAGTCGTTAGCCAAGTGTCCTGTTTCCCCGCAATGGAAATAAGCGCCCAACTTCCTCCTTTTGTTTCTGCAATCTCTAGCCAAATGTCCAGGTATGCCACAGTAATTCCACTTCAGCTTCTTACGGGATTTATTATCCTTCTCGCCTTTCTTGGGGTCCGCTTTCTTATTTTGAGATCTCCCTCCTTTCTTATTTTGAGGCTCTTCCTTCTTCATCTCGTTCTTGCCATCTTTTTTCTCCTCTTGCAACAGAGCCATGTCCACCAGCCTTTCTTAAGTTACTCCCATGGGTATATGGGACATTGTCAGGCCTTGCAGTGGCTCATTCAGTCCTTTGGCAAAACGGAGAGCCTTCTTGTGTGGAGTGTTGACTAACTCCATCCAAATCTGGAAAGCTAATTGAATTTATTGACATATTCTTTGACTGATAGGTTGCCCTGCTTAAGTGATAGGAACTTCTCCATTTGCATACTTTGCTCAGCTTGTGAGAGGAACTTCATTTCAAGTCTCGCCTTGAAGTCCTCCCAAGTCTCTATCGGTCTTTCAGCATTAGTGACCTCCCACCAGAAGGAGGCCTCATCTTTGAGCAACCACACCACCAACTGTAGTTTCTGCCTCTCATCTACTTCAAAGATAACGAATAAGTCTTTAGTTTCTTTGAGCCAGTTTCTGGCTTCTATGAAAGATTCACTGTCCTTGAAGTCTTTTCCACCCATGGATCTAAAATCTCTACAGATCTTTGAGAAAACATTTCCTCTCGGAAGATGAGGAGGAGGAGGAGGAGGAGCAGCAGCTGGGGGAGGAGGAGGAATGCCTACTGGGCATGCTTCATTGGCCTTAGCTTGAAGGTACCTTCTAAACCAACCAGGCACCGGCACGCCTTTAGGTAGGTTAAAGTCCCCAGATATGCTGAAACAAAAGGAAAGATCCAAAACGAGGGATAGAAAGATAATGCATATGTCTTTGGGGATTATGCCTTTTTTTAAATTTAAAACAACGCTTTTCTTGAAAATGCTTCTTTATGACTTCTTTTTGAAAATTAGTTTCAAAAATTTTATCCAATCTGGTAACCTTTAGCTCTGATACCAAGTGTAACACCCCACCTCCGTTAAGGTCACTCTCAAAGGGAATGCCTTAACTTCGGTGGAGCGTTTTAAGGTACAAAATACTAATAAATTACAAGACATATAATTAAAGCAGCGGATAATTAAAGCAGCTGAAAAGAAACCAACTTCATTCCATAAATACTTGTTTAATACAACATTTCAACAAACAGTTTCAATCTTCCAAATTATTACATCTGTCTTGAAAACATAAAGAAGCAATACTGAAAATAAAATGACATAAATCCCCAACATGTCTTTGACCATAGCCATAGCTCAAAAAAAGAAATTCCAAGCCTTACATCTACGGTCTTTAAGCTTTGATTTGATCCGGTCAAGCAGAAGTGTTCCCTCCCAGTGGACCTGGGGGGGACGGAAGAAAAGTGGAGAAAGGAAAATGAGTCAGACATAAGTCTGGTAAGCCCAGTTATTTAATAGCATGTAAACAAGTAAAAGACTGTGACATGAATAAACTGAACTTAGAATGATACCACAAGGATAGGGTAGTCCTAAAACAAGATAAGGTAAGACTTAACTAGATTTGGCTATCGCACCCACTTTTACTTCTCTACACCCACTAAGGACTTGTTTAACTAGCAATGTATGTTCATGATAAAGTGATCCCATTCATGTATTGATCGACTCCTACTCGCATTCATGTATTCTCAGCGTCATGTGGCCCCACGTGATTATAAAGTACTTGTGCTGGTTCCATTATAGGGTGTATCAAGTCCTATAATGACAACCCCTGACACGATTCTAGATGCACAAGTGTACGCCTGGTGCCCAGTGCTTGCTTTTTCCACTCCGGAGCCCGTGCATGCCCGTACTCACCGACGCACCTAAACGCCGCCCTTTTTGACTGCTTATATTCATCCCAGTAATCGTGCCCCACCCTGCCTAGTTTAGGGTACCTTGATAAGTTCATGCGGTTTACTGCTGAAACGGGTCCCCGTTACTAGGGTTTTTCTAGTCAACATGTTAAATTGGTTAAGTGTTCTTGACTTGACTTAACCCCTATCAATCTTTCCTAGTTAACATGTTGATTTGGCTAAGTGTTTTCTAAATTACTTAACCGCACTAATCTTGTCTTGTTCACATGTTAAGTTGGTTAAGTGTTTTCTTAATTACTTAACCTTACCACTCTTGTCTTTTTAAGTTAGTTAAATGTTTCCTTAATTACTTAACCTCACCATTTCTAGCTTGATTGTTCATGAGCTTTAACTAATTAATTAATTAGAGCACTAACCACTCACATTAGACAGGTATTGTTGTGGTTACTGGATGTGCTGGTCTGTTCCGGGCAGGTTTACACCACAACTCAGTCTAACCTCGGGCTTTTCTGGGCTTGATGCACTAACCTCTCACATTAGACAGGTATTGTTGTGGTTAATGGATGTGTCGGTCGGTTCCGGGCAGGTTTACACCACAACTCAGTCTAACCTCCAGTTAGGCATATTCATCTTTTCTAGATTTACATTTTTGTATATGCAAATTTGTACAAGTATTTCATGTCACATGTTTTAATTCAAGACTAATGGTGTATAAATTATACCATTCATGGCCTTAACCAATTACATGGTTTTGGGCCCACCTACATATTTACATGTTTCGGTTTAATAATTACCCCCAACGTTACCCCCGTTTGTTCGTTCACATTAATCACATAAAGACATTGGGCCCACTAATTGGCCCAATCTATAAACGAGAGATAGAGGAGGAAACATGCATAACATAGGTTCAATCAACATATATCATGTAATTTGGCATAAAAATCAGTTATAGACTTGCATGTGACATAATCATGACACGTCCAGTTCCAAAACATGTATGATTATAACATTAACATATAGGTGTAAACTAGATCTAATAAGGTGAACTTGCATAAATTCACTTCACAAACTTGCATATAAATAAGGATCTAGTTTAGGATCTGACATGTAACTTGCATATGACATATATAATTAGATCGTAACTTGGATCTATCATAAATTATATAACTTGCATTAATCATGCGAACCTAAATGGATCTTGACATGGATCCAATCATAAAGTTTGTAACTTGCATATGAACATATGAACATAGGCATGTGGATCTAACATAAAACTTGCAACTTACGTATGAACATATGGATCTAACATAAAACTTGCAACTTGCATATGAACATATGGATCTAACATAATACTTGCAACTTGAATATGAACGTATGGATCTAACATAAAACTTGCAACTTACATGTGAACATATGGATCTAACATAAAACTTGCAACTTGCATATGAACATATGGATCTAACATAACACTTGCAACTTACATATGAACGTATGGATCTAACATAAAACATAGGAATATGTACATGTAGATCTTGACTTGGATCTAATATAAAACTTACAACTTGCATAAAATCATATACATGTAGATCTTTATATGAAACACATAACTTGCATATGATATTGATAGTTTCAAATAGATCCAATACCAAATCCAATAATCCACAATCATTCCAATTCATGATAAAATCATCACAATCAATCGATATGAATTAACATGGTATAATTCTAATTTCACTTTATATCAAATCACATCTTAGATTTATTTACGTCTAAAAGATAGCTGCGCTTACAACGAACGAAGGTCTTGATTTTTGGATTCTGAATTCTGGAGTTGAAATGCTCGCCTTTGATGTAGACAATCGTTGTTTTGATTTAGTTTGGTTCGTCTCTATGTTAGCTTCAAGTGGCGGCTACTCTAGGTTGTCTAATGGCAGCATGACGGCTCTAGGTTCAATTTTTAATATGATTTAGGGGTGAGGTATTAGGTTGCTTTTATAGAGATTAGATTGAATAGGAGCCGGCAGAACAACTCAGAATAAATCAAGACTATTAAGACAAGATAGAGTTATCTAGAACAGCCAACTTAGCCCCTAATGACTCAGCAGTGAGTCATAATTCGTCTTTTCTAAATTTACATATTTTCTATATATGTCTAATTATATATGTAAATTAATCTTAATTTAATCATTCCATAATTATTCTTTTAATTATGCTCACAATAATTGGTATACCAAATATACCATTTCATGAACCAATCAATGCCAAGAAATTTTCATGTTTTCCCTTGATTCTCGCATTTATAATTAAGTATTCTTTAATTTGTTATTACAACATTAACCGAAAATACAGGGTGTTACAGCTACTTATGTTGGGTTATGCTTTTTACTTTATTTACTCAGAAAATAATTTGTCAAGATGGATATTAAGTGTACTTGGTTTTATTGTTGGTTTTTGATGTTGTTGTAACCAAACTATTTCTCCGCTACAATAAAAGTTGTTTTAATTTTTCAAGTACCAATATATGTATCTGTCTTGTTATATTCTGTTCTATACACCAATAATACTCCATGAAAGTTAATGCATTCCCTTTGAGAGTGACATTAATGGACGTGGGGTGTTACATTAGGGTTTTGTGATATTTTGATGATTCGGATGGCTTTTGGGCAAATCTGAGGGTCGTGGTTGCTCCACACACCTACAAATAAGACCCTAGACCTAACCCTAAGCCTCATAGTTCGATGGCTACGCCGGAGCGCTGCCATTACTCTCTCTCTCTCCCTTCTCAAATCTATCTTGAAAATTAAAATGTTAGCCTAAGAGAATTATGAATTCAGATCTGGAAGAGGGAATCAACATTGATAAATAGATTATTGAATCATAGAAGTAAGGTAAACTTCTAATAATTAATCTATTTAAATTCTTTCTCTTTCCCTTCTCTTTTCATGAAATAATAAATCCATGGTCGTTAGGTTGTGAATCAAATTAAAAGGAAAAGGGGAAACCAAGGATGATAGAACGGATCGGATCCAAGATTTGGGGAAAGCATGAAAGGTGAGTGGGTTTAAAATATAATTTTTGAATAATAGTACCTCTATCGTTTGGCATTCCCCATAATGAACATATTGGAAGGTTTAATTTGATGAAATGCATTACTGCGCTAAAGTGGATAATATGTTCAATTAGTTAATATGTTGAGATGATCATTTACTTGAATGTTTAAGAAAAATGAACACTGTTGTATAGATCCATTTTATGAACCTATGAATTGGGTAAATGATACAGCAGAACTACATCTTATTTTAAATAATGTAAATTACATGTAGAAAGACACGCGACATATATTGGGATTTGGGGCATAATTTGAAATGGGATTTTGGAACATAACATATATTATGTTTTGAGACTTTAATTTGGAGGCGCAATCTGATATGAACATAAATGGTTGAAAATTCATACATAAGATTAGTTGAAATGTTGGAAATGTTTATATGTTATAGACTTGTTAAAAATATTGGCAGTAACTACCGTTGTTCATATCACATATCGATTTGTTCCATTTATATACCAAAGCCCTTACCTGTGTGAATTAGAATGACTGTATGGTTATATACATAGAATTGAATAAATGAATATAAACATGCCTATGATTACAATAAAAATTGTAACTGCACTTATGGCACGAGGTTAGGTTGCATTAGTGGCGGAAGTCTACCCGGACCTGACCGGCATATCCAGCAGCCAGTAATGTTGAACCTAATGTTAGAGGCCTAAGTGAAAAATTAAAAACATGTAATGGTGCAAAGACACGAGCTTAAGTTAAGTTGTGGTAGAAGTCTTCCTGGACCCGCTCGGCAAATCCAGCGTCCACAAGCGTAGGCTTAATCTGAGAGGTCTGATGCTTATACATATATATATATATATATATATATATATATATATATATATATATATATATATGTATGTATGTATATAACAAGATTTGAATAAATGGCAATGGTGGTAATTAAATTTCTAACTCAGAAAATAAGAAAGGAAAGGATGAAATGAACTGAGTCAGTATGATAAGAAGGAAAAGTGATGTATTTCCCTTAATGACTTATTTCTGAAAACGTCGTTGCAAGTAAGCGACGGTAAATAAAGAAAAGTAAAGAAATCACTTGATACCACAGATTTAGATGGGAATACATTATGAAAATAAATCATTGATATCTTTTATCAAACTGATAAGGTGCATGAAGTGTTTTCCCTAATATAATAAGGAATATATATTACGGTGAATGAAGAATAATGGTTTACAACGGTAAATGGTTTAAGAGGGGAATGATAATAACCTATTATAAATAAATAACATATTCACTACAACAAAATGACCCTATTACAACGGTGGAACACCGTTGTAATAGGTTTTTACAACGGTGGGCAAACCGTCGTGTCTTAAGAAGTTGTAATAGCCTAATATCTTTTACAACTTTTCTGCACTGTTGCAAAACCGTTGTAATATGTATATTTTACAACTTTTTTCCACCGTTGTAATAAACTTTATTACAACATTTATGCACCGTTGTGATTGATATTTGGGTTTTAAAAAAAAAAAAATTTGCAAATGCAACAAAAGCTGAATAAACAGAAAACAAATTGATATAAATTCAAAGCAACAGATCCATTCATACAAAAAACATTACAACTTTATATTCAAAATGCAAAAAATGAATCATACATCATCACGTTAATATATCAATTCTTCATTACAAATAATGATTACAAAATAGTACCATCCAAAAACTTTGCTTCAACTATCAGCTTGCTTCATCTTTGCACTTCCTCAACTTCCCCACCAACACAAGACACCACCTGCACAATCACAAAACATGCATATATATAAACATAACCTTAAGCTTGTTGTAAACATAAAATGGTGGATATCTACTTTTCTTCCAAGTCGGATGAGGAGTTGAAACTATGTAAAATGCAATGCATGTATTTTTGTAGTAATCTAAGAGTATATAAGAGTTTTACTGGTTTAAGAAATACGTAATGACCATGAACTGCTTCGCTCTTTTAATGTGTTTAAGTTAATTAAGGTAATGAAAGATGATAGCAAGGATTAAGCCAAAAAGGCTGTTAAAGAATTTTGTTTTAACTGTATATATTTACTGAAGCAAATGAAATGAGATTTAAAGCATGGTATGTTTAGACAGTCATGAGAAATGTATCATTAGTGAAATTCTTAGTTTCAATCACTAACTTAAAAGTTTGGATTGGAATAGCTAAACGTATGTACTGGAAATGAATCATTCTTCTTACGTTAAAAGGGAGTTTTCATGAGGTTGTTTTCATTGCTAATAAACTGGAATTGAGTACAGCTGTATGTTAAAAATGAGTTTGCATGAGTTTGATTTTATTGCTAATAATCTGAGACTGAATACAACCGTGAATATAAAATAAAGTTAAGAGATATTATATAAAAGACATGAGTATGTGAAGCTGCGTTGATGTGATAGCATTTAGCTGTCATGATAAGGTGTATGGATGTAGATAAATTCATATATAAATGAACGTATTTGGCAGTATGGCCATAGAATTGGACACAATTGTATATTTAAACCGGTGAGGTAATTATTTGGTACCAGTTACGAGCTTACAATACAAATATGATTACAATAGTCAAACTAGTTCCGTATTTGCACACAACTGCAAAAATAAGCAGCACGGTGTTTATTCTAATCAATACAACAATAAATTGAGCAAACAAAAGTAATGGGTATAAAGAAGTAGAACTAACCAGACAGAAGAATTGCTATGCTGCTTTAGCTGTTGAAGTACATCAATCTCGATCATAGCATCCTCACGATACTTATCTACAGCTCGAACAATTTTTACGGCTACCATTTCTTTACCTTCCCTGTCCCAACTCCCAACACTCCAATACTTGACCAAACGTGCCTTCTCCTATCTTATATATGAGAAGCGCAACAACTGAAAAAACAAAATAAAACTTATCATGTCTTCAAAACTTAAATAGTAAAAGAAACAAAATGACAAACAATAGCAATCCTCATTTACTCGTAGCCACCCTTTCATGGAACCAGTATAACAACAACCTACTTTTTCTGTATAAGGAAAACATCTAAAAACTTATTGAACGACATCGGATTGATCCTCCTAGACTCGCTGCATCATCTTTCTTCTGTTGAGCATAGTTTAACAAGTTTTTATAATCAACACTACTCTTATCTCCAAATTATTAAAGACCCTTAACAGTATACCTTAACCAATTTTATTATTACTTGAAAAAAAAAACGAACTACAAAGATTAAGTCATATGACTCCTTTCAGTGCAGTACAAGAGACCCCAACAAAGACAGCGTCGAAAAATTGAAAATGCACAGCCAACTCATCGACTACTCAAAAATTCAATGTCTAAAAAAAAATTGGGTTGATAAAGCACAAGTGCATAAATCAGACTCACGCTAATGTTTAAGCAATTCAGGCCAGGTCAACATGTAGTTAGCAAAAGCAACTTATGGCAAACATCACAAGTGCAGTAGGCAAGCATGCACGACATAAAGCAAAGAAAAAGTAGGAACTGTGCACCTGAATATCAGACCAAGGCTCACCAATAACATTCAAATAATAAAATGATCAAAGTTTTAATATAATCTGTACAAATTAGACGCTCTCAGGACTAAACAATCCTTGTGTATGCAAGGGACAAAGATTAATGGCCGAAACATACCCTTTAACGTGAATCCTCTACAGCAGACCCAAAGTAGCACTAACATTTATCATAATTTCTAATTATAGGTTGAGCGGGTTATCTAATACCAAAAGTTCTCACCCTTCATTTTAATTAAAAGAAGTAAAAGAAGTAAAGAAAATAGAATAGGAAAAAGTGATAGAAGCAAAATGAATTACCAGCGTTGACGACCGAGAAGCAAGAAGAGCGAGCAAGAGTTCACGGTGACTGAGCTCCATTGGGTGAAGTTGTGGCACTGGTCTGAGCTGTGCGTTGTCCGATGGCAGCTCTGGCGATTTGGTTGACTGACTATGGGAAGGAGGAGATGGCAGCGCGATTGCTGAAAGGTAAAGCGGAGCAATCGGTTGAAGGAGCGGCTTCCGATGAGGAGGGAGGTCGGCTATTGGTTCAGGTGGCGACGGTGGAAGAAAGCGAACGGGTAGTGCAGCAGAGGGATGACGGCGATGGCCATTTCAGTGGCCATTCATTTCGAAATTTTTGGAGGATTTAATTTTGGGGAAAAAATGCTGAAATCTCATGGGAACAAACGTGCCTTCTCCTAGACTCGCTGCTCTCGCCCTCGAGTTCGTCTCCATCACGAATCCGACTACAAATCTGATGCGAGGCATCGGATTGATCGCTTTTCCCCCAATTTCCAGTCGCTAGGGCTTCGGCCATTATTGTTGCCTTTTATTTTGAACGAGATAAATGAAAATGACGGCTCGTTTCTCCTTTCTTACATTAACACAGCTAGGGTTATTTTCCTGCCAATTGACAGCTTTGGCCCTAGGGTTTTATTGGGCTTTATAACCCTTAAGCCATTTTATAATACTTAAATCAATATTTACAACACTTGGACGAATTTTAATGTCGCACACACACACAATATATAAATTAGCATGTATATTTGTTCACAATTTAAAAAATGTACAATTTTTATATATTCAATATGTACATAAATAAATGATTTATTTATTTATTCATTTATCCACCCTAAATATATATATATATATATATATATATACATATATAATTGAGATCAATATTTTTTTTTTGAAAATTGAGATCAATATTATAAATTAACTATTAAATATAATCTTAGTTATTAATCTCTTCTTCTTAATTATTAATCTCTACTTCTTAATTATTAATAGCAATCATTGATTATTCATGATTAGCATTAATTATTATATTTTAATTATTAGTATTGAACAGTGAATTATTATTTTATAATTTTTAATTAGTATTTGATTAATTATTATTTATTGAAAATTATTATCAATCATTAATTACTAGTATTTAACAGTGAATTATTTGTAAATTATTAATTAATTAATTAATATTTATTTGTTTACTTATTATCGATTATTAATTATTACTTACTAATTACTTATTAATTAAATGTTAATTATTAATTAGGATTATTTCATATTTTAAATTAATTATTAATTAGGATTATTTCATATTAACAATAGTTATTATTTAACTTTTACTTATTTCTACTTAGTTATAATCGAGTAATAACTATTAAAAGCTTATAATGTATATGTCACCTAAATATTAATTAATAAGCAGTTAACATTAACTATTAAACATTAATTACCACTTATTAACTATTAATTATTTAATAAATATTATTGATTCCTAAGTTTATTATTAATTATTATTAAATATTAATATAATTAGTTATTAAATATAGATATTATAAACATGAAGTTTGTAATGGGCATCTATTACAACTAACAAAACAAAAAGTTGTTAAAAATACGTTTATTACAACTTTAGGGAATACCACCATTGTAAAAAACCATTTATTACAACGGTGCTTTTACCACCGTTGTAAAAAACCATTTATTACAACGGTGTCTTTACCACCGTTGTAAAAAACCATTTATTACAACAGTGCTTTTACCACCGTTGTAAAATTAAAGTTGTAATAGGGTCATTTTGTTGTAGTGATTGCATAATACGTAGACTAGTCCTAGGGACAACTGAATATTATAACTTAGGTTATAATAAACTAGTATGGGAATGGGATAACTGGTGACTTGAGTTAAGGGACACTTAATTATAAATTAAGTAATCAGTAAATGGGAAAACTTGAAACCAGTTAAGAAAAGGGGGAAATATATTGTACTTAATTATAAATTAAGTAATCTGTAAGCTTGGGAATATGAAACCCGTTGGTAAGAATGTTTAGGCTTGTCCTAAGGACAAGAGGAAATTATAAAATAGATTACAATAAACAGGTAGAGAAACTTATTAATGGGCCTTAGTTAATAGAACTAAGTTAATAAGTAAACAACGATAAGTTGCATTGATAATGTAAAATGGAATTATGATTAAATGAGAAAGGATGAGGAAAACTTATGAAAGGAAATAAGTTATATTTAATCATAAATGGTAAGTGACATGTTAATTAGAAAACATGTGAATTGGATATACTTAATTACATATTAAGTAAAACATGTTATTGTAATGATGAAATCAATAAGAAGATAAAAAGGGGTTGTGGATTACAGACCTTGGGCCACAATCTAGAGAATAACATGTTGTGGGCTTATTAATAGACTTAAATGGATTAAGTTGTATGACTGAAATCAATAAGCAAGAGAACTTGGTAATTTGAGTAAGAATTCAATATAAATTGGAATAACCAAGTTAACTAGAAACCTGATGAGGTGAGACAAGCGCGTAAAAGAATGTTTAGACATAGGGTCTAACAATATGTTAAAGTAAGGCGCTTAGACCAGTCCGTACGGTTGAGGGTGAATAACCCAACTGGGCAGATCATCGAGGTGTTATAAGACATGACGGGAGAGCACATTCATCTGATTGTTCTGACGGCTCCAAAGGACTGGAAGGGGAAGCATGCAGCTTCCTGAGGTACGTAAGGTGCTCCTAGTAGTCCTCTGTGCGGTGGCAGATGTCTTAGGTTGTGCCCGCAGAGTTTGGGTCTACATGTAACAACTAAGTGGGTGGGCCTTGACTACAGATGTAGCTATGCAGTCAGAATGCTATGACGAGGTGACACCAGGGTGGTTCGGCGGTTGCCTCATGAGGAGGCAGAGGGTCACGACCAACAAGGATAGTAGACCATCAGACACCCGTCATCGGCAGACAGTGGGATGCGGAAAGACTCGAGTTTAACCCAAGATACCATTTCACCCTTCACTATCGGGGTAAGGGGTTGAGGGAAGACACCACATGGATGTTTAGATTGTTTGCGTAGGGGCAATCGCTTAGCTCTGGTAGTCTTGACTAGTTAAGGAGGTGGGGCCATAGCTACCACGAAAACAGACCCTAGGTATATATGTATATAGAGGCTCTTTAAAGACAAGCCTGTATAGATACGGAGAAGCTCCCGACCGAGTTCTGTGCTTCTTGTATCTCCCTACCACGGAATTCGGTTAGAGGACGTGCGGTTAAGGCATCAAGCTACAATTGAAGATACGTATGGTGGACAGTCTAGATACATGCATGTCGGCTCTAGGTGGTGTATCATAGACTTGAGGGCATTACTCCAGTATGGAGTCTGATTCGAACAAAGGTGTCAGTCAGTACGTTTATGTAGCATAGTAATGATAGATGTATGCGGAACGTAATATTGTTATCAGTACGTCACTACGACATGGGATGAGGGACTGCGCATATTCAAATGGTGTTACGTTGGAGACCGTGCGAGTGGGGTACCATATGGTGTACCTCAATATTGGGGGTAGCTACATATATATGGTATTAGGTTAATCCACTGGGAAGTAAATGGGTGCGACGTATGTGTAAGTCCGGAGTGCTTTAACCCAAATAACCTAACAAATAAGAAAATATGATTGAACGATATATGTAGGATTATTCAATGTGTATAGTTTAAATCCAGTCACTAGAACTTGTGTTCTGACCCCCTCCTCATAACATACTTGCAGGTAAGATTTGTGGCAGAGACATGATAGCTTCGGATACTGGTTAGGCGGTATTGATAATACGATAAGGCTATGTTTAGATTATGCTATATTTTATCCATTCCGTTGTGAGATATTTTATGAGGTCTGATATGTTTTATGTCTCTGTCTTTTCTGCAGGATACCAAAGCACAACAACTTGAGTTTCGATAGATTGGAATTTTGAAAGAAAAAGAAAATTCAGTCTGTCGGAATTCGGGTTGTCACATCTGGTATCAGAGCTTAGGTTTAGGATTCCTATATAAATAGTGAGTGAACGTATTTGTATTTTTTAAAAATAAAAGTATATTATATATATCTAGATCCGTAGAGGAACCCACTAAATAGAAAGAGTATAATATGGTAAGAAATGGGATGCTTGTTTTGTACACTAAAGGAAAGAATATGGAAATTTGGGACCCTTAGGAAGTTTGGTTGGGAAGTGTACAATATACTTTGTACGGATGGAAAGCCAATCCCATATGATTAGTATTTTGGGTTAGTGGGTTTGAAACCTTATAAATTGGAAAATGTTAAAAAGAGGGAAAAAATGGATTAGGAATATATATAATTGAGAGAATTGACCTTGGGGAGTGTCTAGGAAAGCCTAGAAAAATTGGAAATCCGCTTTGAGTCTAACCCCAAGTTAGTGCACCTTTTAAGAACTTGAAATTATAAAAGTTTTGGGAAAATGGTTTACGGTGTTTTCAAATTTTAATCTTAAAAGTTATAGTTTTAAAATATGTAAAGTATACATATTGAGTTTTAAAGTAAAATGGGGTGTATTTTGTAAATAGTGATTTCTTGCAAACTTTATCTAAAGTAAAATTCTCTCAGTAAAAGGTGCATATTCTAGAGCATGTACAGCTTGTTAGTTTTCTTGTTACATTTCATACAAGAATTTTTAATAAAGAAAGATTTGAAATCTCTATTCTTATGACAACCCTTTTTGATAAATTATTTTGAGATAATTTTTTGGATGGACAAAATAAGTTGTAGAAAATAAGAATAGAGTGGATGTTGGAACCTTGTAGATAGACACTGAGCCGACCTCATAGGTAAGAACAAGTCATAAACCCGATTGAGAAACAGTTGTCCGTACCTACTCCAGTTTTGTGATTTTTTTAAAAAAAAATTACATTTTTTTTAATATGACATGTTTTTATGCTTTGGTAAGAGAAAGTTTTCATAAGAAAATAAAATTTGACACTTTTAATTTTTGGAAGGAAATTTAAGTGAAAAAGGGCCAAACCGTGTTCTAAAAGTATGGAATAGGTAAGGATTAGTGACTAGGGAAGACGGGAAAATTTTTGAGGCTATGAAGCAGATAGCGAGAATTATCTTGGAATAATAGTGAGTTCCCGTAGATTGCATAAGCATTGAATAGCCTAGGTTGTTGCTTGAAATAATTATTGGTACACAGCTAGAGTTAGTAGTGACTACTAAATACAAAAGGGCAAGTAAGTGTTTAGATCCAGTTACTAATTTTCAGGTTAGAGGTAAAACCCGTTACAACATTTCAGTTGGGATCGTTCCATTATATTGTTCTTGCTGGGAAGTTAGGGTAACACCAGAACTTGTCATGGATCCCATGGTTTGGACTTTTCTGACAGAGTGGGACATAGTCCCGAGTTTCTTGGCCCTTAGTAGTAGCTGTGTAGGGTGTCGGTTCTCCTGTATTAGTTGAAAGACTAGAGGCTTATTTAAATTTAAACAAGATCAGGTGATTAAATAAGCTAAGAAAAGAAAAATAGTACAACTAAAAAGGAAACAGAAAATTCAGTAAAGCAAAAAAAAAGGAAAATTATGAGAAAAGATGGATAAGAATAAAAATTTCCAAGATAAGATGAAAAAGAAAATCAGTAACAAAGAAAATTTACTTATGTGGGTCATACTTGGATAGGAAAATAGGGAATCTTTATAAATAGTTACATAAAAATCCAAGTACGGTTAGAAAAAGGTTGAAAAAGAAAAGAGGGAGATGCAGAGTTTTTCGTTTCCATATTTTGGTGACATAAGAGATCGAATTTAGAAAATTAGATTTTTTTTAAAATTCGAAAAATAAAGTTGGTTGCTAGGATTATGGATGCAACAATTGGATGAACTATTCTCTTACTCGGTAAGAGTGTGGGAAAATTTGGATAGAAAAGCTTTTTGATTTTCAAAATATTGCATTCATGTAGAACTACCAGTATATTTAGGATGTGAGCATCATATTTTGAAAGGGTTTCTAAGAAAATTTGCATACACATAGGAGGTACCACTTAGGCATACATGCATTATGTTGTACTTCACTTTGCACAAGTGCACAATGTTTGCAAAAATTGGATGTACACATGATGGATGTATATCATGCGAGGGTTTGATTGATTTTACCCTTATTAAATTTCGAGGATGAAATTTCCTAAGGGTGGGAGAATGTAACACCCCGTATTTTTAACTCAAGATAATAAAATAAGGATAACTTAATTAAATATTTAGAATTTAGTAAAATGGACTGCGCCATTGCGTCTGTCACAAAATTCTGGTCAAAATCGACACCTAATTTGCCTAAATTGGACACCGTATGAAGAAGTTATCGAGGTTCGAAGTTTGTATACGCGCATGAAGAATATATATATATATATATATATCAGGTTCAGAAATTCAAAAATGGGTCTAGAAATTTGAAAATCGGTTCAAAATTCAAAATTTCATAAGGCGGCAGATTTCCCGCCCAGGTGGGTCGACCCCCTCAAGGGTGGGTCGACACCATGGTCGACCCCTTCAAAGGGGTGTCTACCCACCTATGGCAAATTTTGGTAGATTAGGGTTTTGTGATATTTTGATGATTCAGATGGCTTTTGGGCAAATCTGAGGGTCCTATTTGCTCCATACACCTATAAATAAGAACCTAGACCTAACCCTAAGCCTCATAATTCGATGGCTACGCCAGAATGCTGCCATTACTCTCTCTCTCTCCCTTCTCAAATCTATTTTGAAAATTAAAATGTTAGCCTAGGAGAATTATGAATTCAGATATGGAAGAGGGAATCAACGTTAATAAAAAGATTATTGAATCATAGAAGCAAGGTAAACTTCTAAGAACCAATCTATTTAAATTTTTTCTCTTTCCCTTCTCTTTTCATGAAATAATAAATCCATGGTCGTTAGGTTGTGAATCAAATTAAAAGGAAAAGCTGAAATCATGGATGATAGAATGGATCAGATCCAAAATTTGTGGAAAGCATGAAAGGTGAGTTGGTTTAAAATATACTTTTTGAATAATAGTACCCTCTATCGTTTGGCATTCCCCATAATGAACATATTGGAAGGTTTAATTTGACGAAATGCATTAATGCGCTAAATTGGATAATATGTTCAATTAGTTAATATGTTGAGATGAACATTTATTTGAATGTTTAAAAAAAATGAATACCATTGTATATATCCATTTTATGAACCTATGAATTAGGTAAATGATACACTATTGGAGAACTACATGTTATTTTAAATAATGTTAATTACATGTAGAAATACACGCGACATATATGGGATTTGGGGCAAAATTTGAAATGGGATTTTGGAACATAACATATATTATGTTTTGAGACTTTAATTTGGAGGTGCAATATGATATGAACATAAATGGTTGAAAATTCATACATAAGATTAGTTGAAATGTTGGGAATGTTTATATGTTATAAACTTGTTAAAAATACCGGCAGTAACTACCGTTGTTCATATCACATATTGATTTGTTCCATTTATATACCAGAGCCCTTACCTATGTGAATTAGAATGATTGTATGATTATATACATAGAATTGAATAAATGAAGATGAATATGCCTAGGATTACAATTAGAAATTGTAACTGCACTTATGGCATGAGGTTAGGTTGCATCAGTGGCGGAAGTCTGCACGGACCCGACCGGCATATCTAGCAGCCGCTAATGTTGAACATAATGTGAGAGGCCTAAGTGAAAAATTAAAAACATGTAATGGCGCTAAGACATGAGGTTAAGTCAACTTGTGTTAGAAGTCTGCCTGGACCCACCCGGCAAATCCAGCATCCACAAGTGTAGGCTTTATGTGAGAGGTCTGGTGCATATATATATATATATATATATATATATATATATATATATATATATATATATATATAACAAGATATGAATAAATGGCAATGGTGGTAATTAAATTTCTAACTCAAAAAATAAGAAAGGAAGGGATGAAATGAACTGAGTTAGTATGATAAGAAGGAAAAGTGATGTATTTCCCTAAATGGCTTATTTCTGAAAACGTTATTGCAAGTAAGCCACAGTAAATAAAGAAAAGTTAAAAATCACTTGCTACCACGGATTTAGATGGGAATACGTTATGAAAATAAATCATTGATTCCTTCTATCAAACTGATAAGGTGCATGAAGTGTTTTCCTTAATGTAATAAGGAATATATATTACAATGAATGAAGAATAATGGTTTACAACGGTAAATGGTTTAAGAGGGGAATGATAACAACCTATTATAAATAAATAATATGTTGTATAATAGGTAGACTTGTCCTAGGGACAAGTGAATATTATAACTTAGGTTATAATAAACTAGCAAGGGAATGGGATAACTAGTGACTTGAGTTAAGGGACACTTAATTATAAATTAAGTAATCAGTAAAGGGGAGAACTTGAAACCAGTTAAGAAAAGGGGAGAAATATATTGTACGTAATTATAAATTAAGTAATCTGTGAGCTTGGGAGTCTGAAACCCATTGGTAAGAATGTTTAGGCTTGTCCTAGGGACAAGAGGAAATTATAACATAGGTTATAATAAACAGGTAGAGAAACTTATTAATGGGCCTTAGTTAATGGAACTAAGTTAATAAGTAAACAACGATAAGTTGCATTGACAATGTAAAATGGAATTACGATTAAATGAGAAAGAATGAGCAAAAATCATGAAATGAAATAAGTTGTATTTAATCATAAATGGTAAGTGACATGTTAATAAGAAAACATGTGAATTGGATATACTTAATTACATATTAAGTAAAGCATGTTATTGTAATGATGAAATCAATAAGAAGATAAAAAGGGGTTTTGGATTATAGACCTTGGGCCACAATCCAGAGAATAACATGTTGTGGGCTTATTAATAAACTTAAATGGATTAAGTTGTATGACTGAAATTAATAAGCAAGAGAACTTGGTAATTTGAGTAAGAATTCAATATAAATTGGAATAACCAAGTTAACTGGAAACCTGATGAGGTGAGACAAGCATGTAAAAGAATGTTTAGACATAGGGTCTAACAATATGCTAAAATAAGGCGCTTAGACCAGTCTATACGGTTGAGGGTGAGTAACCCAATGGGGTAGATCATCGAGGTGTTATAAGGCACGAGGGGAGAGCACATCCATCTGATTGTTCTGACGGCTCCAAAGGACTGGAAGGGGAATCACACTGCTTCCTGAGGTACATAAGGTGCTCTTAGTAGTCCTCTGTGTGGCGGCAGATATCTTAGGCTGTGCCCGCAGAGGTTGGGTCTGCGCGTAACTACTAGGTGGGTGGGCCTTGATTGCAGATGTAGCTATGCAGTCAGAATGCTGTGACGAGGTGACACCAGGGTGGTTCAGCGGTTGCCTCACGAGGAGGCAGAGGGTCACGTCCAACAGGGATGGTTGACCGTCGGACACTCGTCATCGGCAGCCAGTGGGATGCGGAAAAACTCGAGTTAAACCCAAGATACCATTTCACCCTTCACTATCGGGGTAAGGGGTTGAGGGGAGACGCCACATGGATGTTTAGATTGTTTGCGTAGAGGCAGTCGCTTAGCTCTGGTAGTCTTTACTAGTTGAGGGAGGGGCCGAGGTAGGGCCATAGCCACCACGAAAATAGACCCTAGGTATATCTGTATATAGAGGCACTTTAAAGACGGGCCTATACAGATATGGAAAAGCTCCCGACTGAGTTTCGTGCTTCTTGTATCGCCCGCCACGGAATTCGATGCACATTAGAGGACGTGAAATTGAGGCATCGAGCTACAATTGAAGATACGTATGGTGGACAGTCTAGATACATGCATGTCGGCTCTGGGTGACGTATCGTAGACTTGAGGGCATTACTCCGGTATGGAGTCTGATTCGAGCAAAGGTGGAAGTCAGTACGTTTACGTAGCATAGCAATGATAAATATATGTGGAACATAATATTGTTATCCGTATGTCACTATGACGTAGGATGAGGGACTGCGTATATTTCGATGGTGTTATGTTGGAGACCATGTGAGTGGGTTACCATGGGGTGTACCTCAATATTGGGGGTAGCTACATGTATACGGTATTAGGTTAATCCATTGGGAAGTAAATGGGTGCGACGTATGTGTAAGCCTTGAGTGTTGTTAACCCAAATAACCTAACAAATAAGAAAATATGATTGAACGGTATATGTAGGATTATCCAAAGTGTATAGTTTAAATCCAGTCACCAGAACTTGTGTTCTGACCCCCTCCTCATAACATACTCGAAGGTTAGATTTATGGTAGAGACATGATAGCTTCGGATACTTGTTAGGCAGTATTAATAATACGACAAGGCTATGTTTTGATTATACTATATTTTATCCATTCCGCTGTGAGATATTTTCTAAGCTCTGACATATTTTATGTCTCTGTCTTTTCTGCAGGATACCAAAGCACAAGAACTTGAGTTTCGACGGATTGGAATTTTGAAAAAAAAAATCGGTCTGTCGGAATTCGGGTTGTTGCACAACACTTTATGACCTGAAGAAATAATTCCATATTAAAGTAATTTGGCACTAGTTAGGAGAGATGCTCCGGGGATTGCATGGCTCTCTTTACTGAAGCATCGACAACTTTTCACCATCAGATCTCAATGGCTTCAAAGAAGAAGATGTGGTAATAAAGAAAATTATTCGTATGGACAATGGATAAGTTAAGAACATGCACTAGAGATGGAAAACAAGAGCAGTGGTAAACACACCAGAAAGCTTGGAATATCACTTAACAAAAAAGAATAAGTTATCCAATTTTCTTGGACTATTAACAGAATCAATAGTTATTTTCTTGGATATGGATTCAGGTGATAGAGAATATTCCATTGAATCTCTTTTTGCTTATAAGGGCATGTCATTTAACAAATTATATCTACGATGAGAGATCCTAAGCCTACTTCTTGCGAAAGTATTTCCAAATAACATAAATAAGTGTAAGCAGTAGGAAGAAACTAGATTGGTGCAACTCATAAGTGCTCCAAGAATTTTAAGATGAAAGGAGGAGAAAGGAAGGAACCCCCATGCAATATATAAACCAAGGTAAAACTAAAATATCCTGTAGTGGGTGAGAATATAGTCTCAATCTCAGAGATCCCAAATTGTTCAAGAATAAAATCTACTTCGGCTTGAGTAGTAATTTTAGAGTGTATGGGCGGGTCTTTCTTATCTTTGGGCCTTACAGATAGGCATTGATTTTTTTAACAGACTTCTTTTTCGATAGTTTAAGAGTTCAATTTTCCTATCAGGTGATATAATTCCTAAAAATTAATAAGTCTCAAAATAATGATAAGTTATAGTTCATTTAATACTTAACGCAATATTTAATGGTCTGTTGCATTGATTCGAAAATAGAAGGCACATGAATATTTTGTAAGTATTTGAAGGTAATGTACTTTACTTATATGAACACCAAGTTCATTGACTATGAGTTATAGAGCTATCCCATTAGACTACAAAACTTTATGAGAAAATGCTTTTTATCTTAAAGAAAAACAAGTTGTATTTCATGTAATAAGGAATTTAGAGCTTAAGGTATAATAAGGAAATTCGAATCACTATTGAATATTTATGTTTTGGAGTTAAAGGGATTTAAATTATAAAGTTTTAAAGCTTAACGGTTCTACCTTAAAGCAAAACAAGTTTTATTTCAGGTCATAATAAATTTAGAGTTTACAGTTAAGGACAATCGAACCAATTATTGTGAGTAAAAACTTAATTTATAAAACTTTGTGAGAAAAAGCTTAATGGTTCTATCTTAAAGAAAAATAGGTTGTATTTCAAGTCATAAGCAATCTAGAGCTTAAGGTATAAGGACAATCGAACTCACTATTGAATGATTACGTTTTGGAGTTAAAGGGATATAAATTATAAAGTTCTAAAGCAAAGCCTTAAAATGTCCCCAACACTTTGAAATGTATTTAATTTTAAAATATAAACTAGATATTTGAATTGTCCAGTTAAGTGCTTCGAAGTCATAACTTGAAACACAAATTCTTTAAGTTTTTGACTGAGCTGACCTTACTGCTTTAAAATCATATAAAATCAAAGAGTAGGTTCTTCAAAATCATGGCATCAAAATATATAGTTTTGCACTTTGAAACATGCTTTGTTTGATACGCATATAGTCATTTGAAACCAAAACTTTCGTCATCTTAATATGTACTCAAAACCATTCGAGGCTCGAAGCATGGAATTCTCGAAGCCAGCTTTACAAATCATTTCTCTGCATTTTGAGTGACTGAAAATTTTGACTTTCGAAGCATAAATATTGATCTAAAGAATATTCAATGCAAATTCTTTGCTTCGATCTTCATATGAATTGAAGGAAATAATTTAATCCTGATACAGTTTTTACAAAAAGGTCCTTTTTAAAAATCGATACTTACTTTCCCTATTTTTCGCATGTAAAGCTAATAAAAATCTTTTTATTTTCTTGAGCAAGATCCGAATTAACTAAAAGTAAATAAGATTTTCGAGCAAACAACTGAAACAATAGATAGAAAAATCGATTATCAGGTAAACGATGCAAATTAAGAATCAGTAAATTGATTCAAAAACGAAACTAAGAACAGGTCACTGAAATAAACTGCAAACTGGATGTTCGACAAATCTAGGATTTTAAAAATCCTTTAGAAAATTTGATTTTCTCTCGAGAAATTTATGATGCAAGTAAGAAAAAGAATTTATAGATAGATGGGAGAGGAGGAACCGCAACCTTGTTGTGTGAACCACATGCAGTCTTTTGAAATGAATGGTCGTGATGAAAGAAAACAACTTGTACCAACTTAAAAATCTATATTTTCATCAAGCTCTGGGGTTAGTGTTACACCATAATTTGTTTCGCTCCAATGTTGGCTTCGAAGAATTACATCGCATCAAGAAGATTTAAAAGAGAAACAAAGCATAACATCACGAAGCACCCTGCTTCGAGGCACTCTAATTCGAAAGCATCCATATAATGATGGCATTGCATTAGAGAGCATTTGAAGTAGTCATGATGACTTCGAATCCATGAATCAGGAAGACGTTTATGATTCGAGTCAAGAAAAGCTAGTAAAATCTCAGGACACTCAAAGCAATCTTCAAAGACAAATTATCTGAAGACCAAGTCAAAGCCTTCAAAGTCATATTTTTGAAGTAGGAGATTTAAGAGTGAAGCAAAACCGCATTCTAAGCCAATCCATTCATAGTAGAGATAATCGAAGCGGTCTGTCAAGATCAGGATCTACGAAGTTTGAGTTTTCCAAGTGATACAAGTTCAAGGAGGGAGAGAAAATATCATCCAGAGACAAAGCCTTTGAAACTAGTTGATTTGAAGTCTAAATCTTCGAAACAATGTCCTTTAAGCGAAAGTTTACAAAGCTAACTCTTCGAACCAGTGAGAAGCATCGAAGCTGTGTGTCACCTACTTGTTGAAGAAACCTCCAACCTAGCCGAAGTAGATCCTAATCACTCGAAGCAAGTTTGAGGGCACGACCAAGAGCTTCCACCTATGAATAGTGGCGCGACAACACCAGAAAAGTGGCTGATCATTTCATTTTCTCAAATATCTACTTTCTTTGATGAGATTAATTTTGATTTTATACTTAGGCATTTTGGTGAACTCTTAAGTTGTCATAACATGTAGATCAATATTATTGTAACAGCCCATATTTTATGTATCAAAAAACCGTATTATAATTCTATTTAATTCATAAATGGTACTATTATAATATTTTTAGATATGGTTCATTGGGATGTTTTGCATGTCCATAATTCTTTCCAAAACTTTATGTGACCATTTTACCCTTAGAGAGTCTTATCTCGATCATAATTTTTGATTGGAACTGAATTAGATGCTCTAAATTATCTCATTGCTTCAGGCTGGTGGTTCCTCATTCCGTAGAATGGTCATATAAAGGAATCGGATCAGCAGCTTGAGAGATTTAGCAACTTTAATTTATTAAGGCTATTGGACATAATTAGAGTAGTGTTGATGTGCTGAGATTAGCAAGCCCGTTAGTTTGATTAATCTCAATTACAAATACGGGCTAACAGGAGATATTACGAGCTTTTCCTCTCATTTGCTATTAGGTCTTGAACTATTCTCTACTCTAGTCAATCTTAATTTCTCAAATCAACGCCCAAATTCACATTAAATCATTTCTGTTCATTAATTACAAGCTAGCTCTGCATTGGAGGATTAGATATCTTTATTTGATTGCCTATCCGTGCAATTTCTTTGCGTCCTGGGATAGATCTATTCAATTTCATTGAATTATGAGATTGGTGAGTGATAATGATCTCTCACAAATCTATATTGGATTATATGTTGTTATTTGGGATTTTCGTCAGTTGTATGTCAATTTAACCCTTAAATTTGATTAAATACATTAGCTTCAGATCAAGGAAACCCTAGCATAACCTAATTATTACATGTGTCGATTAATTGGCTAGATCAAATGCTACTAGTGAGTAATTAACCATGTTTAGCGCTAGATATATGATTAGATTTTATTTATCCCATTATGTATCATTAAATTTGGTTGAATTTGTTATTTAAATAATTTAATTGATTGTTATGCTTGATTTGTGTGTTAGTGTATGCTTGAGTTAGAACTTAGGTTGAAGATTGAAGCATATTAGGATTAAAGTTCACCAGAACCGCATGAAACTTAGAGAATATACACTTGAGTATGACGGGATGACGCTCGAGAAATCACATGACAATCGAGGTTAAGTATATGGATCAACACTGATCCGTAAGGCATAGATCAACATCGATCCGTAAGGATTGCTCTAGTCAAAGTGCTACCTACAACAGCTGATGTTGGGGCCTTGCTAAAGCTACTGTAATGAGTTTGGAGTTATTGAATAGCCAGGTGGCAGTAGGGTAATGGATCGACATGAAAGGGCTTTAGTTTCAGCTGTGATGTAAACAGAAGGGGAGGGCTGGATGAAAGAGAGGTGTAGCATAGTCCAAGGCAATAAGAAGAATCCTTATGTAAAACCCAGATGTGACTTAGCCAAATTATTAGCTAAATACATGAATCGGCAATGATCCATAAAGCATGAATCGGTATTGATACATCAATAGGTGACCAATGGTGTTGAAATCCATGTGGATGGAAGAGGAATTTGTTAACAGCTTGTGGGAACTTGTGATTCGTTAATTGCTTCTATAGTGAGGAAGTTGTGACCTTTTGAGGTTGTAATTCTATGATTTTGAGCTTAGAGGAGAATGGTAAGTATGAGAGGCGGTTCAAAATGGAACAAGATTGTTGATAATGGACTGGTTTTGGTGGGAATCGAACCTGAAGATGAAGTTATGGATAACTCTTATGCTTGGAAGTGCCAAGTAATCACTAATAGCTTGAAGTGTTCTAGTTGTTGACTCAAAGCCAGGGTATTATAGGGACACCCATTTGGACTAATAGTGATGCTCGTGTACCTTGGATCGTCTAGATGGAGGGACTAGTTGCTAGATACTTGGACCGTGAAGGAAAACGTGTTGAACTATAGGTTCTGGAAATACGATAGTCTGACTAGAACCTGGGTTTCCATTAGCTCTTGGCATGATTGAAGATGGTCATACGCGTTACCAATGTATTCAAGGTTTTAAAAGGTGATAGTTAGATTATGTTTGATGGATGTTATGATTGCTATATATGCCTCCTTTTTCTTTCTATGGGTAGGCTATCACCTATAAGATGTTGAAGTAAGGATTGGGAACAAAGAGCTGAAAGAGGCTCCTTAGATTCATCTTTCCTATTCTGTTGTAATATCTATTATTTTTGTTATTTGAATATCATAGATTATTTAGTTATTATGTGCTAACTCTTTGGTTGAGGGATAGATCGCATATGAAATTTAAACCTGTCTAGTATCATATTTTGCAGCATAGTTGTTAACAGTCATTGATCACTCACACTAGAATGTTGTTTAACCCAAGATTTATGTTTTCTCTTATTATCTTAGGTGATCATCGATGACAATGATGAGCAGACTAGATATAAGGTTCAGTGACGATGTTGTTGATCGAAGATGAGCTGGAGGGTTGGTGCATTATTTCCATAGTAGATATTCTATTTCCGCAATAATGATTGTAGTCTAAGAGATTGTAGTGAGGATGAGATGTGTTATGACATTTCTGACATCTTATACATAATTTGATGATTATGTGGTATGATATTTCCACTTTGTTATGACTCACAACTACCATGTTGTATATGTTCTTATCATATTTTATCAATGCGTTATGATATATACGACAAATTTTGTTAATGCTTTTTTCTTCGATGACCGTCCCATATCAGCTTGGCACGAGTTTTAGCACATCTCCGTTGTCATTTGATGTAGGTTATATGGGGTGATCATCACTATTATGGCATTTTGCACTGACATAACATATGAATGTTCAAGGATGTTATGACTACAAACTGAGTTAGCATATCAAAAACTTTATATCTTGTGACCCTTTAATTGACATGGCATATGAAATGTGTTTCGGACCTCCTTGACACATATTGAATTGACATGTTTGAGTTGCCTCAGTGCTACCTTTCATTCAATTCTAAGCACTCAAAGGGAACCAGACAAGAACAATAATACCGACTTCCCTATTCGAAGCACTCTTATGGTTTTGAACCCTGCTCTTGTGTCTTCAAAGTAGCATCTCAAGCCTTAATTCAGCTTCCTTTCAACGTAGTTGCTTAGTTTCAACTTACTCATTGGTCATCTCAAGACTGCCAAATTGGCTTTGCACTTATCCATTTGGCTTCAAGCCTACCATTAAACCTCACACGCTCAACCCCACGAAGGTCATTTAGGATGTTAGACCATTTTTGATCTAACAGAATGTTACTAATATTGACAATATACAAAATTTCAGTCAATTTGGTTAAACCGATAACCGAACTAAATTTATTTTAAGGACCAATTGTATAACAATCTGGTTTTAAAACCAACCAAACCAATCGAAATAAACTGGTTTGGTTGGTTTATTCAGTTTCAATTAAATTTTACTCACCCCTACTTAAAACGTATATATTAAAATGAACAATATATCGTTTAAAGCCAATTACATGCGCAAGACATATGCCTTTTTTATGAAAGCAAACTTCTAATTGCTCACAGACATTACAGGAGTATAACTACGATTGAAATCCTTATCATCTTGCTAACCTCAAACCTGTTAGTTAAAGCACGTAGCTGTTTTATAGCGGTGAAGGTGCAAAAAGGTGTAGCGGGGATATAGCGAAGTGAAAACAAATTCATTAAACGTAAAACAAAATATTTAAAAACAACTAATTATCATTCTCACATTATTTATGTAGAATAAACAAATATTAATTAATATTACATGACAAGATCAAATAATATCATGGTTATGCACACAAGATTTGATGATTATTGTAGATTTTCACCTTATATTGCCACTTACTGCTTAAAATTAGCTATTTTCACTGGCAAGCCCAAATGTCTAATTACTCAAGCTTGCGCCCCTTGTTTAACAATTGCCTCCCATTATGTCCTAACCCTATTTTCTATTTCCCAAAAACCTACCGCGCCCCTCTTTATTCTCAAGAAAAATACGAAACACTGGATCTATTTTGCAATCGTGTCATCTTCTTCTAGATCGTCGCTTCCCTTCGACACTTGAATCTTCCAGAAACTGAAACCATGGCAGCGAGATAAACGACCAGGAAGAGAAAGCATGTCAGTATATCTGTTTATTACTTCCAAGTTTCAACAAATTCGATCGCGATTTCAGTTTGATCTGTATGTCTTTAAAGTTTAATACGATGTAATTTGTATATTAAATATCCACAAATTTACAATATCTTAAGACTTAAATTTCCTTTGCTCTAGTTGTTGGATTATTTTTCCGAAGTGACTATTTATGGCCGTGGGTATTTTAATTTGACAAAAGTTGGATTATTTACCGATTAGTGAAAAACATATGTGTATAGGTGTTGAACACTTCATGGCTTAATCTATTAATAAATATAGGTATTGAACCCGTCATAAAGAAATACTTGTATAATAAGTAATTTGTATACATTTCTGCAAGCGCAACAATGTAACTTCATCAAATTGCAATATTCAATATGTGGACTGAGGAGAGAAGCAGTGATGGAAGACCGGAAGTGGAGACAGACTATTTCAGCTTAGTACCTAGAGTATGTAATTTGTATTATGTATTATTGTAACTTAGTAGTGAAACTGTTTCAGCTGTGACTGAGTCTGTGGCGATGTATTGAATGTAGTAATGTACTATCAGGTATCAAATATGTATCTAAACTGAAGTATGAACTTAGTAGTGAGTAGCGAACTAATTGGGGACGACTTTGTGAGTTGTGTAATTTAGTTCTGAGCCATCTCTTTATGTTTTTTGAAATTGCTAGATATGTTATTATAAATCAGTTTGTATTGAGAATTGACAAATTTGAACAGTTAACCGTTCGATTTAAGTGATTAACCGTTCGATCTAACCGGTTAACTATTAAAGTTTAACCGTTTAAATCGAACGATTAACTGTGGATAAATAGTTTTGGTTTGGTCGGTATAAACCAACCTCAATTAACCAAAACTCGGTTAACCGAACCGAACAAACTAAGCGGTTAACTGAAAAAATTAACCGATCTGTCCAGTTAACCGACCACGCCCGCTCCTACATTGAGGTATATAAGTTGTGGTTTTTTTAATTTAATTGAGTTATGATTTAATATATAATACGTGTCAATAGTTTGCACAGACAAATAAATAAATTGTTAAATACATAGTGTTCGGATTTAGTTCAAACTAACAACCTAATGTAAAGCAATTTGGTATAGTTATAACACAAAAATCTATGTTTTAAATCCATTTGTTAAAATTTAAGCTTAATTAATCAATACTAATTAGTATAAGTTTAGCTCAGTTCCCTATTAAGTTTCAAAATACAAAAAATAACTTCCTATCTAAGAACTTTATAAATTAGGTCCAATTTTTTCGAAAATCAACAAAAAACATCGTAAAAATTTATCAAACTTCAAAATTAAATTCAACACATAATCATCATCATATTCATGCATTAGAACTACAACCAAAACGAATCAATAAAATGTATGTTACAGATTTTTTATGCAAATTTACGTATCATTGCCAACGTTGCAGCAATTATTCAAAAAGTTGCTGAATTTCATGCAACTTTTGCTTAAAAATAATATTTAACTCCGGTAAACTGCTGAAAATATTGCAGCTATTTGCAATATTTGCCGATATTTCAGCAATTTTTAATCCGCATTTCAACTATAAATTATGTAAAGAATTGAAAAAATATAAGCAAAATTTACTAAAATTGCTGATATTTCAGCAACAGTTTAACTTATTATGCATCAAATGTTAAAAAGTTGCTGACATATCAGCAATAATTCACTAAAATTTCTGATATTTCAGCAATAATTTTATTTATTTTGCATCAACTATTAAAAAACTGTTGACATATCAACAATAATTCACTAAAATTTCTAGTATTTCAGCAACAATTTTATTTATTTGCATCAACTGTTAAAAAGTTGTTGATATATCAGCAACTATATATGTATAAATATTGATATATCAACAATTATTCTTCCGCTTTTCAAATAAATTTTAGGTAAATAATTGTTAAAATATCAGCAATTATTCACTAAAATTGCTGATATTTCATCAATTTTGTTTTTGTGTAAAATGAAAATACTTACATTTTTTTTAAAAAAAAAATTATACAATAGCAAAAAAGAAAAAACATTAAAACAAGTTGCTATAGTAAAACGTTTCTAGGTAGGCATTGTGAAATGCAAGAATTTCAGGTTGTAAGACTTTTTAACACTTGCTAATCGTTCACCATTTGATCTTAAATTAAAATAAATGTCTGTTGTAAGAATAGCATTTAAGAGATTCATGCATGGCTAGAGAAGCCAACCAAGAAATTTTATTTTTAGTTCTTTTTAACTGTTATCATGATGAAAACATAATACATGTCACAGAACAACCGGTAGATAATTATAATTATAATTGCAGTAGAAAGCACTTAAACTTGTACAAGGTAAATAAAACGTCAAAATTTAAAGAATACAACAATAGGATACTTGAGCCCAACCCATATATACAAACGCCCATTCTACCCCATATTCTAAATGGGTGATGGACGTTAGCATGTACATTACCTACATCATACCGTAGTACACCATGACTAACCAAGAAATATAAAAAAAACCAAAAAAATAATAATAATAAAATCCAAAAAAAAAAAAAAAAAAAAAAAAAAAAAAAAATTAGCAGTCAAAACCCTTCGACCCTCGGCCTTCCAACAGTAGAATATGATTTTCTTCCATTGGTAAAGGAAAATCTATGAATATCTTCAATGCTAAAATTTGAAGCGCAATTTCTTGCGGAATCTAAAGGCTGCGTCGTATAAGATAATGGTGGAGAGTAACCAGAAAGATTTTCTTGAGCAACTCCATTGAAGCTAGAAAACTTCATCATATGCTTCCTCACATCGGAAGGCTCTTGAAGCGGATACTTACACGAGAACTTGATTTCTTTGACGTTCTTCAGTGCCTCTACGATGGTTCTCATGGTAGGCCTTTCCGAGGGGTCCTTTTGGATGCATTTTAAGGCAATGTCGGCAATAGTTCTGGCTGCTTTTACAGGGTAGCGCCCTTTGATTCTAGGGTCCATTATCAAGGACAGGCGGCAGTCATCGGTTAAGAAAGGCCTGCTCCATTTTATTATGTTTCTTTCTTCTTTAGGATGGCGTGAGTCCAAGTGTTTTCGGCCAGTGAGTAGTTCAAGTAATACAATGCCAAAAGTCCATACATTGCTTTTAGGTGTAAGCAATCCTTTCTCTATGGTCTCAATAGATAGATTTGCAGTAGCCTGCAGAGTGTAGGCATGTTTAAATTTTGTAGATGTACATAGATATCTAAATGGTGAAAGAAAAAAAGAATAAGAAGGGGAAAACCAAACAAAACCATGCACTACACTATACACATGAGCTAGTGCTAAACTGAGCAACACTGAATTTTGTCCATGATCAACATTATGTAACTTTCGGTAGTCATTCATTGGCTCGAGCTTTCAAGTTAAACAGCTGTTGATGTTAAATTTAATAACCCTTTTTTTGCAATGAATTATCATTTTTAATACAAGGCCAATTGTGACACCCTATCATGGATACATTACTAAAGTTTATCGAAAGATTCCAACTTTAGATAGAAGTAAATTTCTTAATAAATAGTAAGAAACAATGGTCTTTCCCAAATTTATGTGTTTGAGGCACTGGATATCATAACAAGGATAGTGGGACTATAATGTAAACTTACTGATGATGTGATTTCTGCATCTGGATTGTAGCTCACACATCCATATCCAGATAGTTTTGCACTAAAATCTTTATCGACTTGTATGTTAGCAGTTGAGAATTCACTGTACATGGCCTATACAAAAAGAGATCACCGGTTAATAAGAAATACATGCTCGCTTATTGGCGAGATTGATCAGAAATGCTGTTCAATCCTTGTGCACTTTTATATGTACATGTACATGTATATAGAGGTTTATATACCTGAAATGGCCCCTCTTCATGCAAAAAGGCAAGACCATGCGCAGCACATAAAGCTATTTTTACACGAGCATTCCAGTCAATAGAAGGCCCATCAGATCGACCATACAATAGTCGATCTAAGCTTCCATGATATAATCTCTCATAAACCAGCATTCTCTGATCAGACCCCTCGCGTGCATGAAACCCAAGCAATTTACATAGCTGAGGATGCTGTAAAGATGCTATTGTATTCACTTCATTAACAAATTCCTTCAAGCTCTGCAATTAAACAATGATATAATCTGTTATTGAATATCAGTTCATATATCAACCACAATAGAAAGACTTGTGCGCACAAAGTCTCCGTTGGTTATTCTGGAAAACAGAATTTTAAAGGTACACAACAACAGAGAGTTTCTAGAGCATGTTTGGCAACAACTTATAAGTAACTTTCCAGTAACTCATTTTGATTTTAGCATATGACAACTCCTTAAGAGAATATACCTTTTCTAATTAGCTTTATTATCAGCTACCAGCACATTTTATTACAAGTTAAAACAAAATAGTGCAATATCATGTGCAAAGTCTACGAAGCTAAAATCACCGTACATGACCAGTTCAATAAAAATGAGTTTACCTGTGATGAAGGTAGCAAGCAAGTAACTGTAGCTTCTAGCTTCTTCGAACTTCCATTATCATCACCAAACGTAGCTTTATATATGGTTGAGGATATACCTCCAGACATACACCTGTCAACTGAAAAATTCTGACAAGCAGATGAAATTTCCTCATACAAAAAACTACGAAGCCCGTCTTGTGGAGGCAAAGGCAAAGGACCTGGAACTTGCATTCTGTTGCTCACATTCCCCGATTTATAGCTTCTAGAATAATATATGCTTTTAGGAGACGGAAGAGGAAGAGGTAGAGGATTCGAAAATCTACTGTTATTTATCGACCCAACTTGACCCTTGCATTCTTCTTGGTCTTCAACTTCTGATGACGAAAGAGCATATTGATCATCAACAACTAAGCTCGATGGAGCAGATAATGCACGAGTACGAGAATTCATACTAGGTCGCTTGAGCAACGGTATCTGTTTTGCTCGGTTTCTGAAGCTTGGAGGAGCAGACTGAAGAGATGGTGCTTGTGTTACAGGTTCTGGAAGTATCGTACCTGTGAATTCGGTTCTTGAAATGCTGTTTGTCTTTGTTTGCTTGTCGTATTTCTTCTTCTTCCCTCTAAACGCTGTAAAACAGCCCATGTTGCCTCTTGTGTCTTTGATGCTGCAAGAGATTAAAATGAGAAGAGCATTTGTAAGGGGAAACGAAACAAACATTATGATTACAAGATGGAAATGTTAAAGGCCGGCTACTCATGCAATAACCATGCTACATTAGCCTGATAAACATATAGTATATCATCCGTTGGCTTAATCTTCTAGTGAAAATTTTACTTCTACGGCTTTGGCCTATCATATTAAGAGTCCACGGAAAGATCCAGGCTAACAAACACTAGGTACAATTTCATTTTTTTTAGTTATTCTGATTAAACCATCACAGTTTTTTCAATAGAAATTTCCAAATGAATACATCATTATGCATCCCTGCAGGTGCAGCTTAATATCGGTGGTAATCAAATAAATTGAGTGCCCTCAGCAATCACAAAGATAAAGAAGGATGACAACAAAATAACATTGAAACTATTAAATGATGAAGTGAATGCTAATAGTGCCGTATATAAAACCTCCTAAAAAGAAATATGAATATATTATCAGAACAATAAAAAGCATGCATAACTGTTTTGGACTATGAGTTAATATTCTATAACCATTGACTTAGCCACTAAAATCGTATAAACCCCGCTGGCTGTTCAAAGTTTTGTTCCTAGCCTTGCAGGTCAAAAATGTTGAATTGGTACCAACTAACCATTGAATTCATGATCATTGAATGAAAATCAAATGATAATGAATTTAATGAAATCATAGGTTTCTTTATGTGCTGTTACTGCTGTAAATTTCATAAGCAAAAGAAACGAAGATTATGAACATTCAACCAACCATTAACAAAGCCAGATAATTACATATTTTATTTGCTGAATATAGCTATATGATTTTCATATTTGCATCAAGGTATTCAAAAGCTCAGAAGTTATATAAACAGCAATCTATGCAGATCTAACCAAGGTAATAGATGCTTAAGTAAAAGAGAAAACCCCAAATTTAACAACAGCTCAAAATCACAATAACGCCAAAGTTAACAGTTCCACTGGCATATTCAACTATTTAAAATCGAATCTTCATAAAATTTGAAAATTTTCAACAAATCATCATATCCAAAGAAACCCAACTTTACTAAGCACTCAGAAGCAAACGACTATTTAAATTTTGTTAATCCAATTGATGTCCAGGAATTATCATCAACTGTCCTTAAAAGTTAATCAATTTCATTACGCCCAAAGCATTACGACTTAAGCGAAATTAACAAGATCTAATTTTCCTTAAAAAAACAACAATTCCCCTGGTTAAATTCAGCAAGAAACGATTGTATTTCAAAATAGAGAACAAAACTTACATTTGCCAGCAATATACGATTGAACTGAGCACAGGCAATGATCCAAGAGCCAAAACAAAAGAAAATTAAGTAGAGAGGTCAAGAGAAAGAGCTATCTTTCAATCTTCAGATGACACCAACAATGTAAAATGGGTTAAAAAAAAAAAAAACTGAATAAAACAAATTGGAAAAGAATGAGAAGAAAATTAGATGGGGACGATGGGGACATACGGGGGGCAATGGTCAAAGCAGAAGATACTACCGATGAAGCATATTTTGTTTTTCTACTGAATTAAATACGTTAGTTAATGTGCATATATATTTTTGGCCTTTAACGTGACGCATTATTTCGGATTTGGCCAAGCAAATTATGTTGAATGCTCCACTCAATGCGGCGATGTTGTTGAATGTCCAACTCAGATTGACTAGCTTTGTTTTTTAAAGGAGGAAGACGAGCTAATATAATATGGTTGGAAGGGCAAAAGGGGGAGGGAAGGAGAGATGTGTGCGTAGGAGAACCAATGAATGCATGGGTTTGATGTGACAAACCAGTCAAAGACGAAATGCAAATTAAATAGTAGTGATTTTTAGGTCCAGTCAAACAAGTAATCACTGGGTTGGTTTGACTGAATCTCCACCGTTCGTCCCTGCGATTTCATATAAACGCCGGGATTGGTGATGCGGGTCCAGTGTACGGTATGAAACTTCGGATAGAAAATTATGATATAATTCAGTGCGCAACCATGCTTTTAGTTTTGGAAAGGCTGCAAGTATTGGGCAACTTTTCCATGTTTATCTTATTAAGTTGCATGTTAATATCCAATAACTTGTAAATTCATGCATATCATATAAAATTGATACTCTTCATGGAGAGTCTGATACTTTATGATCAAAATAATGCCTCAATAAAACCTTTTGTTATTCGGCTTTTCAACTAGATCATCTCTGGACATATACATACATACATACATACATATATATATATATATATATATATATATATATATATATATATATATATATACACGTTTGACCCAGCAATTAATGACCCAATAGCTTACGGCGATGATTCAGATTGTTGACTTTCAAGTAGTACCTAAAACGAATATCTCAACAACTCAATGATACAACTCAAATAACTTGACAGAGATCAACTCGAAGACGATTAAAAGGCAAACGTGCAACATGGAAGGTAGATGAATTAAGAGTTTAGAGTGGTATGTCATACACCGATCTGCGTCGGTGTATCGTATACCGATCTGCATCGGTGTATCGTATATTGAACTGGATCCGTACATGACTTATCCATCTGGGACCATATACCACGTACCGATCTGGATCCGTATACCAAACATACCGATATGAATAACTGTTTAAGGACGTGGATTACCCATGTTCTCCATTCTTCCCATAACTATCACTTCATTATTCCGAAATTTCGGACTTCTTTGCATATAAATAAAAGTTCCCCAGTAGTTTGGAAGGATCTTTTGGCAATTTCTCGAATTTTTACCATATATAGTAAACCAATCTGGTTTTATGTTGATCTTAAAGATGTATTTGTAAGAATTCATGTGAAACTAGTGAAATCTCTTCAAACGTAAACGTAGTCATACTTATCTAAACCACTATAATTGTTGTGCGTGATTGTTTTACTATTTTCCTCAAATATCCTTCATGTTTTATCGTCAATCCTCTGATAATAAAATATATGAGTGTAAGTGCAATTTTGTACACTAACATTTTTGGTGCATTCACTGGGAAATCAGCAACTCTCGATTTTGAGATCTTCTCATCTATTAGAGGATTTCAAATCCATTGAAGGAAAATCCATCTCTTTCACTTTTCCTTGTATGGATGAAGTTGAAGCCTTTAATCAATATGATAGCTAGAAAAAAGACGTCTCATGCTCGTGCCAATACTTAGGTTGAAGGAGAGAGAAGACTGTCCAATAGAGAGAACGAAGTCCTACCAATGAAGTTGTTGCCTTTCCTATCATAAATACTATTGCAACCAATTTCGCAGTGATGGGAGTGGCTATCCAGGCTGGTACGATGAACTTGATGAAGATGTTATGAAAGATGCAGGAAACACTCGACTGACAAATAAGGGAGAACCAAGACTTGAGGGCACTGGTGAATCACATGAATTCGAAATGGAATGTATAGAGGAGATACTCTCTAACTCCGAAATTCATCGAAGTGGAAATATCCTCTTTCTTAAAGCACAACCATAGAAGTCAGCATAGGAGAACTGTGCACAAAAAAAGACAAGTCATATGGTAGTTTATTCGGATTGGCCCCTCAAACGAACATGCTAATCCAGATCAATATAGGCATACAGATCTGGATCCTTCAAATCCCACCGATCCAGATGCACCAACCAGGCCAAATTAAATCGTGGTATGAGGAACGATCCGCATGCAACTCGTTTTCGTGCTCCTTTGAATCTTTTAGGTTCCTCTTGAGTAGTTGTCGTACCTTTCTTATGTGTTGACGATGGTCGGGACACCAGAACCCGAGGAAATGCGACCAAAGATACTGCCCGATGAGTTCAGCCCGATAGAAGTGATCCAAGGAGACATGCGTATGAAGTTGAGCCTGAGAATAATACTGCATCCTATCAAGACCATGTTCCATCTTCCATGATGCAACAAATTCAAGAGATAATCAAGGTTTTACAAATGAGAATTGGGGGTTCGAGCGAAGGTATACCCCGTTTATCGATGATATGTTGGAAGCCAGATATTCTTGGAGATTTGATATGCCATAGATATCACACTACAAAGGAAGGCTGACCCAATGCAACACCTGACTAGGTACCAGTGGTACACGGATTTTGTGCAGGCTTCGAATGCCATTAAGTTTTCCAATATATCTTGATGGAAAAGCAACCGTGTGGTTCACAAAACCACCACCATAATCGCTTTCATCCTCTCATGATTTAGGTATGAAATTCCTGAATCAAATCTGTATTCATGCAACGAAACAAAAATTTGTAATGATTCTGTCGGGCATCCAATAAGTTCTAAGAGAGCATTTGAAAAATATCTGGAAAGATTTAACACCATAGTAACAGAAGTGAGTGATCCTAATGATAAGACAATCTCTATAATGTAACTTAATTAAAGGAGTGGATACTAATTCTAGATTTGGTATGGTTGATTGGTATGCCTCCCTCATCCCTGGATCAGTTTTATGCTAAAGCCAACCAGATTCTCTTAAAACAAGAAGCGAGGGGAGCTTATAGGAAAGAAAAGCTTAGACCCATGTGTGAGGGAATCCAAGGCAATGTAGCGGTACAACAATCAAGTGATAACTCCAGGAAATTAGAAGTGAAGGTATATAATCAAATCTAGTGAGGTGGAAATCAGGAAGGAGGCAGTAATGGCAGTAAAAACTACAGTTAACAAAGAAACGAAACGAGGCGCAACACGCCTTCAAGCTTTAATGATTTCACCTCACTTAATGATTCATTAGAAAACATATAACTTGACGCTTTAACACAGTTCAATACAAGAAGCCCCCACCATGGAGTAGACCGACAATGAAAAACGATCTGAGAAATTTTGTCTGTCATGAAATCCATGGTCATATGACCATAAGTGTCGATAGCTTAGGGATCGATTCGTAAAGGAAAGCTTAATGAGTATAAGATCGCCCGGAGGGACAAAAGGCAGAAAGTGGGTGGAACAATCAGGGCCAGGTAGTACCCAAAGCTACCCTTCAACAGAAGAATAAAGGAATTGTCATAAATACAATATTCGATGGACCACATCCATAAGAAAAAAATCCATCAGACGATGGAACAATATGTGAATATAGTGAAAAACATAAAATATGAAGAGACATTATAGAAGAGTTATCCCCTAGCAAGCAAAGAAAACGATGACAGATGAATTCGTTTTCATGAATTGTAAAGCAGACAGTGTGGAATCTCCATCAATTAATCCTCTGGTGATATCTGACATGATAGTCTCAGCTTTAGTGCAAACAATCCTTGTGGATTGCGAGAGCTCCGATAATATTTTGTTTGAAGCTGCATATGTTCAGATAATGTTAGAAACAAAGGTTTTAAAACAATATATGGCTCGTATCCATGGTTCCAATGGACTGGCTAATCTCCCAATAGGCACAGTGGAATTGGGAGAAGGGAATTGTGGGAGAGTGTGCATTCTCCTGTTGATTGTTTTAGACATTTATTCGCCTTACAATGCTTTTTTGAGCTAACAGACCTTCGTTGAATTCCAGGCTTGCATCTTCCCATTCCTTTTGTTATTGAAGATCCCAACTGAAGGTAGAGTCGGGACGGTTAGTGGTAATCTGGTGGCTTCGAAAGCTTATTACATGGTTGAGTGGAAGAGCGCATCATAATGCAGAGAAAGAAAAGGTGCAGATACTTCCTTTGCATCAAGGAAAAAGCCACATAGCAGCTAAAGGAAAACTTCTGATGTAAGCACCACAATAAACTCTTTGAAGAGCGAGGATATTGTAGGATCTAAATTAACCCTAGAGGGGGGGTAAATAGGATTTATCGCAGATTTTCGCAGAATAATTAAATAAAAACAGCACAGATAATAATCAGAATAAATGCGGAAAATAAATAACACACAGATATACCCAGCTTCGGCAAAACCCTGCCTACTGCTGCATTCCCCAAGGTTTCTACTAGGAGTTAAAACAATCTCTACGCTTACAATCCCCTGTAAACTCGCGACACTCGCTCCCAACTGTTCTTAACCCTACGCTCAAAACCCTGCACTGGTTTTTATCCCCAAAACCAGATTTCCCCGAATTACAAACCCTGTAATTCGTCTCCCTAGTTTTAGAGACAAACTAGAAAACTCTAGGCTGATTACAAAGTTGAAAACAATAAAAAATTAAAATGGAGACCCTAGTTTAAAACAGAACCCTAGTTTTGTTTTATAAAATCCTTCTTAATAAAAAACCCTTAGTCTTTGATATAGACTTGGCCGACCCCTTTTATTTGCTTCACCACTTTATTTTGCTCGACCTCTTTCCTTAAAAATGGCGGTGGCTCTTGAGAAATTCCTAGGGTTTTCTTCTAGCTTCTGGAAACAACTAAGGCGATGGCGATCTAGGGTTCCCTTCTGGAATCCGATTCTCTGCAAAATGATTGATCGTACTCTTGCTCTGATGTTTGCCGATGTTGGTCTCGTGCTCTGATGGTTTTCTGGTTCTTTGATTTGCAGATTCACTCGATCCAGTTCCAAGTGAATATTGGTATGATTTTTTCACTTCTAATTTTTCCTTTGATTGCGTTAAAACTTGGATGATCTTAAAACCGATGATGATTTGGTGTATTTATAGGATTAAAACTCCTAAATATTTGCTCTGATTTCTACGTTGAGACTTGGCCATGGTATATACGAGAATTTTAGGGCTTTTGAATTGGCTTTCTTGCGAATAATCTGGTGATTTTTGACTGAGTCTTCCTTCTAGAAAATCTCGATATAACAAATTTGTAAATCCAATTTTCTGGAAACGTTTTGCGTGATGAATCTTTCAATTTTGAAATGGTCCTTCTTGACTTTGAAAATTATTTCTTAGATTTTTGGAACTCTTATTTTTTTTTTTTAAATACATACTTGAAACCTTGAACTTGATTAATTTGAACTGACAAGAACAGATCCCTCATTTGATCACACTACTCCTTATTCATAATAAATGTACTGCTTGTCTTAGTTGTTTGTGTGTGTATCCTTCGTAGCTGTGTGACATTGCTTGCCATTTGTGTTCCTTGCCAAGATAACTTTGCTCATAATTACTGGTACTTTGAATTGCAAGAACAGATACACACTTGAACTTGCCATGATATTTTAGTTGAAATTTTTGCCTTGCTTCATTAGTTACCCAGTTACATACATGTACATGGTTTTGTTCTTGCCGTTGTAATAATTGCACATGTTGAAAAAGAATCATGTTGCTTTGACATTCTCAACCATGCTACATGTGTACTCCCTTGTTTTGAGTTTTCACTTGCATATGCACCATATACCACTCATGCTTGCTAACCAATCATTGAACTGCTGCTGTATAGACCTGCACCTCAGTTTTGCTCCACCATGTTGCTGCTTTGATCATATATCTTGAGTACAGCATGTACACTTGACCATGCTCTGTTCATATATGCTTTTGTGCACTGTTGTACCATTATGCTGTATCACATCTTGAAGTATGCTGTGTCTAGCCAAGTAGTGTTCATATGATATTTACAAGTTTAATTTAAATTTCCCTGGTCTTGCTTCTTGAATGCTATTACTTTCTGGAAATACGCTTTGAGCCATATTTTGCTCATAAGAATTTGGAGAATGAACACTAATTCATTGCATTTCTCTGACCATGTTTGAGTTGAACCACGCCGTGTCACACAGTCTTGGCATAAGTTTGCATTGAACACTTGCTCTTTGCACTTGTACACTTCAATTCCCATGTAATTTGCTGCTGCACCATATATGTATTTGTTGCATACCCTTTTGACTTATGTTGATCACTTGAATTAGCATTGATCCTCCATTTTCTTGTGTCAACATGAACTGTTTTGATTATGGACCATGTTAACTTGTTTTGTCATTATGTCTGGTTTGGAACTTGCTCATCCATATTGTTCATGCTGCTTGTCATTTCTGCTACACCACTTGATCACTTTCCATTAAGTTGTTTCGACCAATACTTTGTATGCATGTTGCTCTGCCTTGTTTACTTGTACCTGAAACACCATTGAGTTGCATCTCCAACCCTTGGCAATGTCCAATGTCACATGTTGTTTTCATGCACTTGTGTTGATCATATTTGTATCTCTATGATCCTGATTAATATTACCTTTACTTGTTGTATCCTCTTCCTTTAAAACATGTATATGCTGAAATGAACACTTGTATTTGGATTGTTTGAATATTTGTTTGACTTTTGATTTTGGCTTGATTATGAATTGTGCACTGAGTTGAGACTGTCCTTGCGGATACTCCTCAATTGCACTCTGGTTTGGCGAGGCAGTGTACACGTGTATATACACGTGTGTATATGCAGCCATCCAGACGAGTTTTTCTGTCCCTGCATATCAGACAAAGTCTTGAAAAATGATGAGAAACACACCGCAAATCTGAGGCAAATAAAATTTAAAAATAAACTTTTATTTGCTTTTATTTAATTTTATTTTTGTTGCAGTCTACTGTGTGTGTTCTTCTGTATGTGACAGGTATGAAGATGGACCGACTGAAAGCTGTGAAAACAGAAGAATGAAGATGAAGACAAGAACAGCGTTAGTGTGTGTATATATGTAAGAAACAGTGTTTGTACAACTGAAAGAATATGTAATGAGGAGTTTATGTATTGATTATTGACGTGAATAAAAATTGTACCACTATTTGTAATAAACAGATTTGATTGAAATAAAATAGTATTTTTGTTGTTCAATTCAATCTATCTATTTTTATTTTGTTTGATTCTTTTAATAGTACAATGTCTGTGATGTGTTAAATGTGTCATGACAAAAATATTCAAAAATATTTGAATGTGTAAATAGTGGAGTGTTGTATATGTACTATTTCAAATGTTGAAAATAAAATATTTATTCGAATAAAAACACTGTTTGGACATTCAATTCTGTATAGTAGTGTTCTATTCAATAAATATATATTTTTGTGTGTAAAATATAGAATAGTACTATTTACAAACACATTTATAAAAACAAATATATATATATGTTTGTTATCATCAAACAAAAATCAAACTGTTATACTCAACAATCTCCCCCTTTTGATGATGACAAACATATACAAGATTTTGACTGTGTTAAAATGTGTTTCATCGTGAAATATACTACTCCCCCTATTTGTTTGCTCCCCCTACAACTGAACTCCCCCTATATATGTGGAAAAAATATGAATGATGAAATCCAATTGACCACTCTCCCTCTAGATTTTTAACTTCCAATCTTAAAATATTTTTGAATTAAATACTCATCAATCAAAATCTTGACCATTCTCCCCCTTTTGTTATCATCAAAAGGATAATAGAAATCGAAACAATGATGAATATGGACTAAAAATATAAATTCAAATCGAGAGAGAGAATATATATCGTAAAACCCATTTAATCAAACAAAAATCATAATAATCTTTAAATCAGAAGCAAATTTCACTTTCAGAATGAATGGATTTACGATGGATTTTATCGAATGAGGAGAGTTCAATAAAAATTGAATATTTGAATATGAATTTTAAAGATTTTTAATATGCTAAAAAAATGTTAAGCACTTTCTAACCACGCATAGCCCAAAGGTCTTTTAAATGGGGTTAGTAGTAACTTAACTTTATCCTCTCTAATGAGTTCCATCCATGCACAGCCCGAAGGTCTTTTAAGTGAGAATGGAAGCACATAGAAATTAAGGTAATTCACCCACGCATAACCGCGAGGATTTTTAAATGGGAGTGAATACCAAGGATAAATTATTTATTTATTTATTTTTAATTTCAAGAAAAATTAGAACTCCCCAAATTAAATAAAACCATGATGAATGACAGAAACATGGTAGATATAGAAGATGGTCGTGAAATAAGCTCTAATTCAAAGATATTATAAAATTTGTCCAATCATCATGTGATTTAGAATAATATCTCCTCTAGTTAAGAATTATACCATAGTCACAACTCATCACAATTTCATAAATCTATTAACGATTTTGATGAGTCACAAAATGGTTCAAATTAATCAATAATTTCAATTTTTGAATAAATAATCAAAAATAATTTTAAAATTGAAAATATTAATTTCAAGAGGAGTTTTTGAAAATGCAAGTTGAAAATCAGCTTAAGAAAATCAATTAGTTAAAAAATGAAATTTTCTAATATTTTTAACACTGATTGCTCCTAGACAATTTTTAAAACCATTTATATATTAATTTAATTCAAATTGCCTATGAATTTTAACTAAATCCAGTCACTGATTTTCCAACTTCTCATTTAATCACCAATGAATCAAATCAATTTCCTTATCAGAGCAGCACAAGATCATTTTCTTTAACACCCCACACCCGCTATGGTCACTCTCTAAGGGAATGCCATAACATCGGTGGAGTATTTTAAGTGAATATAGAACAGAAAAATTACAACAAGACAGATATAAGTAATACTTGAAAATTTCAAAACATCATTTCATTACAGCGAAAAGTAAAACATGTTTGGTTACATCACAAAACCATAATAAGAGTCAAGTACAAAATATCCATCCTGATAAATAAAAGTACATAATCCCAATACATGAACTGATAGCCATAAAAGAAAGGGTAAGCTGAGCTCTACACCTATGGTCCAAGCTCCAAAAGAGTATAAAGCAGCCTGATCAAAGCCTACTCGTACTGAGCCCACTCTGATAACCTGAGGGTTGGGAAAAAGATAAAAACAACGGGGTCAGACATAAGTCTGAGCGAGTCCTATAACTTTAACAATACAATCATTAAAGTAACCAGAGAAGACATAAGCTTGATATACGGTAACGTCTGGGGATGAATGGCTACACTAAGCAGCTTGGTAGACTTAGGATAAACTAAGATAACCGTAAAGACGCATCTACCCACCCAAGGATAATTACTATACTGCACCACACCAGTCATTCCTAATTTTAAAAGTTGATCCCACTAAGTGTACTTAGTAATTTAGTAGTTTCGTGTACCCCTATCTGACTACATAGGTGTACCCACTACTCCCCAAGCGATCGGCTCCCTTACGTAGACACCCGTGCTGGTCCCACGATGGGGTGTATCATTACCCAAAGTGGCAACCTGATAATATCAACGGTGCACGGCTTTATATCTACACGATGCAACAACGACTTACTAACCAACCCGGGTCCACACACGCATATGAAACCCGTTGGTCCTGCGTTGCCACCGCTAACCCGGTTTGGCCTCTTATAGTCAAGCCCAATATGCGTGTCCCGTCACTCGACTAGAGTCGAGCCTACTAAGATACGTTTGGGATATTGGTTGAAATGGGCCCCCACAAGCTACCACCTAAGCTTGTTATTTCTAGTGAATCCCACTTAACCCTTTAACCATGTCCACTTACATGTTATACATTTTGGCTAAGTCATTTAATCATATTCTAGTTGTCATACAAGGTACCCACTAGATTTCCACATGCCACCCAAAGCACTTACTTAACCCTTTAACCATGTTTTAATTACATGTTTCACTTTGGTTAAGTATTCTAATCGTATTTTCTATTGCCACCCACGGCAACCCACTAGTCTCCTCATGCCACCCAAGGCACCCACTTAACCCCTCATGTCCATCTACATGCTAATATGGTCAAGTGTTTCTTAATTGATTAAGACCGTGATCTTCATAAAGACCTCTCACATTAGACTATCTTTTATGACTGCTGGTTAAGCCGGTTGGGTCCGGGCAGCCTTATGTCATAACCGAGTCTAACCTCGTGTCTTTACATTAATCACGTATTTAGTTTGTGCCTAAGACCTCTCACATTGGGCTAACATTTGTAGCAACTGGTTAAGCCGGTTGGGTCCGGGCAGTTTTACGCTACAACTGAGTCCAACCTCGTGTCTTAGTCGATTAATTACACCTAATTAATCACCCTCATATTTATATTAATTATCCCTAATTAATTACACATTTTTAAGAATATGGGTAGACCTAACTAAATAGGTAAATTCCCAATTCCATAGTATGGGTAGACCTAACTTAATAGGTAAATTCCCAACTCCATAATATGGGTAGACCTAACTCAATAGGTAAATTCCCAATTATGTCCATTTAATTTATGGTATGCTTAATCATACCCAATTCACATCATTTTATTAATATGCATATTAACCCCATCGTTCCCCACGTAATTCGTTCTCATAACGTGACATAATAAAAGGGAAGATTCATCACAAATGTCATGGGTTTAACCAACATAGCATATAACTTTATCATGGGTTCAAAAGGTGTCAACTTGCATATATAAGCATACATTAAACCCAACTAGCATTTAACCCAAACTTGCATTATGCATATCATAAAAAGAGACAACTTGCATATGAACTTGCACATAAACTTGTATATAAAATTGCACATAAACTTGCATATGAACTTACACATAAACTTGCATATGAACTTGCATAACATGTCATACATAGAGGCAAACTCGCATATGTTATGCATATCATAAAAAGAGGCAAACTTGCACATGAACTTGCATCATAATAGGGTAAACATGCATATGCATGCATAGCATACAAAGGTGTCATCTTGCATATGTATGCATCTTATTTAAAAAGGGTAGACTTGCATGTCATAATGTATGCATAAAACCAAACACTTAGCATGCCTAAAATCAAATACTTAGCATGCATAAAATCAAATACTTAGCATGCATAAAATCAAATACTTAGCATGCCTAGAATCAAACACTTAGCATGCATAAAATCAAGTACTTAGCATGCATAAAACCAAACACTTAGCATGCATAAAATCAAGTACTTAGCATGCATAAAACCAAACACTTAGCATGCATAAAATCAAATACTTAGCATGCATAAAATCAAACACTTAACATGCATAAAACTCACCACTTAACTTGCATAAACCCATATATTTAACTTGCATAAACCCACATACTCATCTTGCATAAACCCACATACTTAACTTGCATAAACCCACATACTTAACTTGCATAAACATATGGTTAACATTAAACATAGATTAGCAAACTAACATCATATCATATGATTTAAAACCCACAAATCCGCATACAAAACCGCATGATCTCATCATATCTCATCTACTTAATTTAGCAATTGGTTATTAAAGTGATAGAAACTCACCAAAACCAAGATTAGCAAACTTATGAAGTAGAACTAGTTGCTATACAAGAAGGAGATGATGATTAGAGGTTGATTAGCTTGCAACTTTCTTCATAAACTAGTGGAGGCTCCTCTCAAGTTTGATTTTGGCGGCATGATGGCATCATTTCTATTTTTAGTAGGGATTAGGCTTGCATTAGGGTGTATTTATAGGATTAGGGTGTGTTTTAGACCATAGGATTAACCCTAGGTTAGATTAGGTCCGTCAGATTTTAGGAAGTTTCCAGAAACCAGCCCCAAAGCCTAACCCAAACTCAACTAGGTGCACCAGGCCAGCATCAGCCGACAGGGCAAGTCGACAGCCCTGTCGACAGCCAAGTCGACAGGCATGTCGACAGGCAAGTCGACAGCCCTGTCGATAGCCATGTCGACCAGGCTGGGCGGGAGTTTTCCCGCCTGGCCCCATTTCTGCATGTTTCGAAATTTGAACCTAAATTTTTAAATCTGTTTTGAACTTTGAATTTTCTGTAAACTTCATTGGGCCATAACCGGGCCATACGGACTCCGATTCTCGAAAACTCGGACTCTATTTCGCGTATTTTTCCGAGACGAACGCAATAACGTAGCCCGTTACCCCCAATTCCCACATATGAGATTATTTATTCTGCAATTAGTGAATTTTAGTATTAACTAAGATTCGGGGTGTTACATTCTCCCCTCCTTAAAGGATTTCGTCCCCGAAATCTCTAAGTTTAAGGAGAATGCATATCCTACCATCCAAACAACCATCTACTCAATCCATCAATCACGAGCATCCATTGTCCTTAAATCAAAATTTCTAATGATGTATGAGCATATGCAAAAAGTGTGTGTATATGTTCCCTATCTAATGTATGAACATATGCAAACCATGATAGTGCCATGCATCCATTATGTATGCGAAAGAACCCTATCGACACATACAATATCTACATGAGTGCACAATCATTCACCAAAATGCATCATCCATATGATAACACAATCATTATACATCCATAAATATAGCTTCCTACACACAATTTTATGCAATATGCAACATGAAGTGATTGAGCCGATCTAGTGCCTAGAGTGTGTATATATGCATCCACGAGCAACCACTAGCAACCACTTGCATCCACATGCATCCATCAAACATAACATGTCTCAAACACATGTTTCAACCATAGGTTTACCCTATCTAAAGGTCAAAGGTACTAATGAGAGGACATACTAAAGATAAGATAAGCACTAGACAAACGATAAAGGAGATGTTTAAAGGACATACCCTAAAAAAAAGGAATGGGTATAACGAACGCATCTTCGCTTCTGTCTCCCCAGTAGCACTGCTCTCACCTTCTCCCCTTTTCATTTTTGGACTAGTCGAACCTCTCTGTTTCTCAACTTCCCAATCTCTGACCTAAGGATGCGGGTAGGAGCTCGTCGAATAATCACATCACGCTTTACTTCTCTAAGCAAGCTCGGCTCTACCGCCTCTACGGTCTCATGTAGGCACTTCCTCACATGGAATACATCATGTACACCACTAAGTTTGTCGGGCAACTCCACCAATGGAAGATGCTCTTCCCTTGTACCTTCAAAATTCAAGATACATTGCCTTAGAAGGTTTTCTAAAATACAATTCACCCTCTCGGTCTGACCGTCCGTCTGAGGATGATATGCGGTACTCAAACACAACTGAGTCCCTACCGCCTCTTGCAAACTCTTCCAAAACTCTCTAGTGAAGATAGGACCTCAATCGCTCACTATACTGGAAGGTACACCATGCAATCTAATAATCTCTCGAATGTAAACTGAAGCTAGACATGGAACAGTCCTCTTGCTCTTCTCGGGTATGAAATGGGCACACTTAGTAAGTCTATCTACCACAACCCAAATCCCCGTATTACCCTTCCTTGATTTCGGTAATCCATCGAGACACTATCCTACTTCCTTAGCGGAACTTCCAATGGGTGAAGCAACCCACTTGGTTTCTTTTGCTCCGCTTTCACCAAGCATCTAGTGACATACTCGGCCATGTCTTTCTTCATACCGGCCCAAAAGAAAACTCGCTTCATGTCTTGGTACATCTTGTCCCTACCGGGATGAATGGTCATCTTCGACCGATGTGCATCATCAAATATAGCCTTCCTCAAACCCCTGTCTTGCGGTACGCAAAGTCTACCGTCTCTACCAACTTAACTAACTGTGGGTTGTCCCGCTGCTCCGCCAATACGCCCCAAAAGAGTAGGCCTAACCTCCAAGGAGGCTAGCAAACCGGGTACAAAGTCAACGGAAGGTCTAAAGTCAAACATAGTAATAAACTCTAAACTCCGTCGTTCAACGAACAATGAACTCAAGGACAACCTTTTTCTTCTTAAGGCATTCGTCACCACGTTACGCTTGCCATGGGTATACGCTATCTCAAACTCATAGGATGCCAAGAATCCCATCCACTTTTGCTGCCCTAAGACTATGCGCTCGAAGAGTCTCCAACACTTCCCTAAGATATAGGGCATGCTTTTCTCCACTTCTAGAGAAAACCGGGATAATACCAAAATCGTCAAAACTGTCCATCTCTCACGCAGACCACCCTAGTCGAACTCGACATCCCCCAAATACAAGCCCCAAAGGCCTAAACCAATATCAGACAAACAACCAAGGGATACCTCATCCGAATTCAGACGACCTACGTGAGATGATACTAGTAAAAACGGCTAAATAATTAAGCCCTTGTCCAACTCTGGATGTCCTTGCCAGTCTCACTCCAACACCACTGTTTATTCCATAATCGGCTCGGCTCAACCTATTAAAGCCATCCGGAGTCCTAAAAGCAGCCTTCTCTATACTATCCTCAGCCACTCTCAACTGACGAAGCCCCGTGGCTAAGTCCAACTTATGAAACTACTGAGGCGCCAACTAATTGGAAAAAGATCATCAATCCTCGGCAATGGGTGTCTATTCTTCTTTGTGAGTTTATTTAGCTCTCTTTAGCCTACACAAAGTCTGAGGGACCCATCCGCCTTCATAGCAAAAACTACCGGAGCACCCCACTCCGATATACTTCGTCTTCTAAACCCCTTCTCAAGCAAATTGCCTACTTGCTTATGGAGTTCCCTCCTCTCACGAGGAGCCACGTGGCACACTGGCCAAGACACTATTTTGGTATTGTCTACCAGATATATTCGGAAGTCAACCTCCCGCTCCGGAGGTAAGCCCTTCACCTCCTCAAACACATCCGAGTATTCCCGGACCACTCTAACAGATCGCAAACTCTTGACCGACGTGTCAAGCGATTCTAGATAACTTAGCATAACAGATTCCATGGGATTACAAGAGATCTCGAGAGTGTTACCCAAGCGGGTCATAAGCCTAACAACTCTCCTTCCACAATAAGAACGGCACAATTACTGGATAACCAGTCCATGCCCAAAACTAACCCATAGCCCATGAAGCCCAAAAAGCATCACATCTAAACTCAACGCTAAGTATAGCAACTTTCAAACCCAAACACATCATGGAGCCCCAATTGGGTTTGAAACAACTAAGGGATCATCTACTAATTGGTGTCTAAGTGCAGTGACTCAACTAACAATAATGAAATAAACGAACTCGATGCGTCAAAATCAAATAAAGTTTGACCCGGATAATCAAACAGAAAAACTAGACTTTCAATGGAAATAGTTCTACCTCTTTCCTGAATCGGTGGAACCGCGAGAGCCTGAGCTTGCCCCCTTGCCTGAGTTGGTGCCAAAAGAACTTGCACCTGTCCTCCTGAGGTAGATCCCGTCCTTTGCCCTTTCTTAAGGCAGTCTTTCACTAGATGTCCTGCTTCGTCACAGTGGAAGCAGCCAGTCTTCTTCTTCTTGCGACAATCCTTGTTTTGGTGGCCTAGTGTTCCACAATTGAAGCACTTCTTCTTTCCCTTTCCACCGTTGCCTTTCCCACCCTTGTTTTGCTGTTGCTGTCGAGGTTTCTTCTGATCTCCTTCCTTCTCGGGTGCTTTATTAGCATTGGGACCCTTCTCTTCCTCATGCATAAGTGCCATGTCCACTAGCTTCTCGAAAGTGGCCCCCATAGGGATGTGAGACATAGCCAATCCGTGCATCGGTTCGTTCAAGCCTTTAACGAACCTCAAAGCTTTCTCTTCCGGTGTGTTTACCAAGTCCATGTTAAATCTCACTAACTGATTAAACTTGTTAACATATTCTTTCACCGACAAGTTCCCTTGCTTTAAGTTCAAGAACCTTTCCACGTGCATATTTTCTTCCGTTTTTGAGAGAAACTTTGCCTCAAACCTTTGCCTGAAATCCACCCAAGAGTCAACAGGGCGTTATCCATTAGTGACCTCCCACCAGAACGAGGCCTCTCCTTCCATTAACCAAGCAGCTAACCTGACTTTCTTTCCCTCTTCCACTTCCAAGATTTCCATCAATTCTTCCGTCTCATTAAGCCAATCCCTAGCTCCCACAAAAGGTTTTCCTCCCATAGCCTTAAACTTCCTACAAGTCATAGCAAAAGTATCCGCGCGAGGAGGAACGAGTGCAACGGGTGGAGGAGGAACATTTGCTGGACCTGCAGCGGCGGCCCTAGCCTCTAACAACCTCCTATACCATACTGGTACCGCTATACCGTCCGGAAGATAAAGATCTTCAGCCATGCTGAGACGAAAAAGGAAAGATTCAAACGGAGAATTCAAAAGATAAAGATATGGCTATCGGGGATTATGCTTTTCTTTTTAAAAAAAAACTTTTCTCTTAAAAGACATGTCTTTGAAAATACTCCTTTCAAAAATATTCTTAGAAAATAGTTTTCTAAAAGTTTTATCTGTTCCGGTAACCTTTGCTCTGATACCACGTTTAACACCCCACACCCGCTATGGTCACTCTCTAAGGGAATGCCATAACATCGGTGGAGTATTTTAAGTGAATATAGAACAGAAAAATTACAACAAGACAGATATAAGTAATACTTGAAAATTTCAAAACATCATTTCATTACAGCGGAAAGTAAAACATGTTTGGTTACATCACAAAACCATAATAAGAGTCAAGTACAAAATATCCATCCTGATAAATAAAAGTACATAATCCCAATACATGAACTGATAGCCATAAAAGAAAGGGTAAGCTGAGCTCTACACCTATGGTCCAAGCTCCAAAAGAGAATAAAGCAGCCTGATCAAAGCCTACTCGTACTGAGCCCACTCTGATAACCTGAGGGTTGGGAAAAAGATAAAAACAACGGGGTCAGACATAAGTCTGAGCGAGTCCTATAACTTTAACAATACAATCATTAAAGTAACCAGAGAAGACATAAGCTTGATATACGGTAACGTCTGGGGATGAATGGCTACACTAAGCAGCTTGGTAGACTTAGGATAAACTAAGATAACCGTAAAGACGCATCTACCCACCCAAGGATAATTACTATACTGCACCACACCAGTCATTCCTAATTTTAAAAGTTGATCCCACTAAGTGTACTTAGTAATTTAGTAGTTTCGTGTACCCCTATCTGACTACATAGGTGTACCCACTACTCCCCAAGCGATCGGCTCCCTTACGTAGACACCCGTGCTGGTCCCACGATGGGGTGTATCATTACCCAAAGTGGCAACCTGATAATATCAACGGTGCACGGCTTTATATCTACACGATGCAACAACGACTTACTAACCAACCCGGGTCCACACACGCATATGAAACCCGTTGGTCCTGCGTTGCCACCGCTAACCCGGTTTGGCCTCTTATAGTCAAGCCCAATATGCGTGTCCCGTCACTCGACTAGAGTCGAGCCTACTAAGATACGTTTGGGATATTGGTTGAAATGGGCCCCCACAAGCTACCACCTAAGCTTGTTATTTCTAGTGAATCCCACTTAACCCTTTAACCATGTCCACTTACATGTTATACATTTTGGCTAAGTCATTTAATCATATTCTAGTTGTCATACAAGGTACCCACTAGATTTCCACATGCCACCCAAAGCACTTACTTAACCCTTTAACCATGTTTTAATTACATGTTTCACTTTGGTTAAGTATTCTAATCGTATTTTCTATTGCCACCCACGGCAACCCACTAGTCTCCTCATGCCACCCAAGGCACCCACTTAACCCCTCATGTCCATCTACATGCTAATATGGTCAAGTGTTTCTTAATTGATTAAGACCGTGATCTTCATAAAGACCTCTCACATTAGACTATCTTTTATGACTGCTGGTTAAGCCGGTTGGGTCCGGGCAGCCTTATGTCATAACCGAGTCTAACCTCGTGTCTTTACATTAATCACGTATTTAGTTTGTGCCTAAGACCTCTCACATTGGGCTAACATTTGTAGCAACTGGTTAAGCCGGTTGGGTCCGGGCAGTTTTACGCTACAACTGAGTCCAACCTCGTGTCTTAGTCGATTAATTACACCTAATTAATCACCCTCATATTTATATTAATTATCCCTAATTAATTACACATTTTTAAGAATATGGGTAGACCTAACTAAATAGGTAAATTCCCAATTCCATAGTATGGGTAGACCTAACTTAATAGGTAAATTCCCAACTCCATAATATGGGTAGACCTAACTCAATAGGTAAATTCCCAATTATGTCCATTTAATTTGTGGTATGCTTAATCATACCCAATTCACATCATTTTATTAATATGCATATTAACCCCATCGTTCCCCACGTAATTCGTTCTCATAACGTGACATAATAAAAGGGAAGATTCATCACAAATGTCATGGGTTTAACCAACATAGCATATAACTTTATCATGGGTTCAAAAGGTGTCAACTTGCATATATGAGCATACATTAAACCCAACTAGCATTTAACCCAAACTTGCATTATGCATATCATAAAAAGAGACAACTTGCATATGAACTTGCACATAAACTTGTATATAAAATTGCACATAAACTTGCATATGAACTTACACATAAACTTGCATATGAACTTGCATAACATGTCATACATAGAGGCAAACTCGCATATGTTATGCATATCATAAAAAGAGGCAAACTTGCACATGAACTTGCATCATAATAGGGTAAACATGCATATGCATGCATAGCATACAAAGGTGTCATCTTGCATATGTATGCATCTTATTTAAAAAGGGTAGACTTGCATGTCATAATGTATGCATAAAACCAAACACTTAGCATGCCTAAAATCAAATACTTAGCATGCATAAAATCAAATACTTAGCATGCATAAAATCAAATACTTAGCATGCCTAGAATCAAACACTTAGCATGCCTAGAATCAAACACTTAGCATGCATAAAATCAAGTACTTAGCATGCATAAAACCAAACACTTAGCATGCATAAAATCAAGTACTTAGCATGCATAAAACCAAACACTTAGCATGCATAAAATCAAATACTTAGCATGCATAAAATCAAACACTTAACATGCATAAAACTCACCACTTAACTTGCATAAACCCATATATTTAACTTGCATAAACCCACATACTCATCTTGCATAAACCCACATACTTAACTTGCATAAACCCACATACTTAACTTGCATAAACATATGGTTAACATTAAACATAGATTAGCAAACTAACATCATATCATATTATTTAAAACCCACAAATCCGCATACAAAACCGCATGATCTCATCATATCTCATCTACTTAATTTAGCAATTGGTTATTAAAGTGATAGAAACTCACCAAAACCAAGATTAGCAAACTTATGAAGTAGAACTAGTTGCTATACAAGAAGGAGATGATGATTAGAGGTTGATTAGCTTGCAACTTTCTTCATAAACTAGTGGAGGCTCCTCTCAAGTTTGATTTTGGCGGCATGATGGCATCATTTCTATTTTTAGTAGGGATTAGGCTTGCATTAGGGTGTATTTATAGGATTAGGGTGTGTTTTAGACCATAGGATTAACCCTAGGTTAGATTAGGTCCGTCAGATTTTAGGAAGTTTCCAGAAACCAGCCCCAAAGCCTAACCCAAACTCAACTAGGTGCACCAGGCCAGCATCAGCCGACAGGGCAAGTCGACAGCCCTGTCGACAGCCAAGTCGACAGGCATGTCGACAGGCAAGTCGACAGCCCTGTCGACAGCCATGTCGACCAGGCTGGGCGGGAGTTTTCCCGCCTGGCCCCATTTCTGCATGTTTCGAAATTTGAACCTAAAATTTTAAATCTGTTTTGAACTTTGAATTTTCTGTAAACTTCATTGGGCCATAACCGGGCCATACGGACTCCGATTCTCGAAAACTCGGACTTTATTTCGCGTATTTTTCCGAGACGAACGCAATGACGCAGCCCGTTACCCTCAATTCCCACATCTGAGATTATTTATTCTGCAATTAGTGAATTTTAGTATTAACTAAGATTCGGGGTGTTACATTTTCAAAGCAAGAATCACAAGTGACATCCTCAGAGAATTTTTAGACAAACTCAAGAAACAGTCAACTTATCAAATCTGAAGATAATTGTTTGAAATCACCTAAAAAATCAATTTTTTATAATCCAAGAATTTCAACAATCCATAACGAATGATTTCAAAAACAGCCAAGTAAAAATAAACTAAAAGGAATAAAAGTACGAGTTTAGAGAACATACCTGTCTTACCATAATCAACGTGATGCAATGAATCTCCAACTCTGAATCTATGGCTAAGGAACTCCAAATAATTAGATATATGAATCAACTTGAATTTTATCTAACTTAAGCACAGTTGTTCCTCAGCCTCCCACAGTACCTAAATGTTTATATGATCGAGTGGTCTAACAAAAGTTGTTTCACTCTTATCTTCGTTTACACGTTTTGGTACCCAAACCCGTTTATATAACAATCCATTACTATTCACTAGCGTGCCCTTTGGAACCCAAATTTGTTTAGATTTGCTTAAATTTATTTTGTTAATTTTTGGAATCCAAACAGCTTTAAATAAATTGTTTTTAAACGAGTTATCAATTTGTTTATGATTTAAAAACCCTTTGAAATTATTAAATTTCAAAAATTCAATTTGATCGTTTTCAAAGCCAATTAAAGGATTTTTAAAATCATTAAAATTTTGTTTTTCAACTTGATCAGATTCAAATCCAAGTCCCTTTTTATTCTGAACAAAAAATTGATTTTTCAACAACATATTCAACGATTTCTCTCCTTTAGAAAATTTAGTCAGAGCTGACTCAAGTCGCTGAATTTTAAATTTAAGATTGCTATTTTCTTTCATTAAATTTGAACAACGATTAATAGCGATTTTCCTCTTTTCAGCATCAATTTGTTTTAAAATCAAATTTTCATTTTCAAGTGCTTTGATTCTAGCATCGGACTTGGAAATTTCACTTTCAAATTGTTTTCGCTTTCCAAAATCAAGTTTTTCAGATTCTCTAAACTTTTCAATCACCTTTTCAAAATCATGATTTTCATTTTTCAAATTCATGTTTTCACTTTTAAGTAACTCAAGATCAGTTTTTAATTTCAAAAAATCGTTACTTAAAATTGACATTTTTCGCATTCTGAAACTGGTGAATTTTTAACTTTTTCAAGTTTTCTTTCTAAACTGATATTTTCATGAACTAGTTTTGACCTATCAGATTTTAATTTCTTAACATTTAGTTCAAGAGAGTCAACGGTTTTTGTGAGGCCGTGACACATTAGAATTAATTCTTTATAAGTAAAATTCGATACCTCACCAGAATCCTCTTCACTACCTTCTGAATCAGATTGAGCCATAAGACACAAGTTAGCTTCCTCTTCATCACTTTCAGAAACTTCTTCTCCTTCTTCGTCATCCAAAGTAGCAGCAAAAGCTTTCTTCTTTCTTCTGAACTTCTTCTTCTTTTCATTTTTGAGCTGTGGACAATTTGGTTTGATATGTCCGGGTTTCTTGCAGTTGTAGCAAAATACTTCATCGTCTGAACTTTCGGAACTTTCGGATTTGACAGTTTTCTTCTTTTGTGGCTTGTATTTTCCTTTGGCCCACTTTCTCAAAACCATGGCTAGCTCTTCAGCGGGATCATCATCATTACTTTCAACAGAATTATTTAGAGCGATCGTCTTCTTCTTTGATTTAGAATCCTTTCGTTCTTCTCTTGCTTTCAACTCCATCTCGTAAGTAATCAGATTTCCGATCAACTCTTCCATGCTTACTTTATTCAGATCTTTTGATTCTTGTATCGCCGTCACCTTAGCTTCAAAATTCATCGGTAGCACTCTCAATATTTTTCTGATCAATTCCACTTCAGTATAGGTTTTTCCAAGAGCTTTTGCAATGTAGACTAGTGACGAGAAGCGCCCATACATCTCTTTTATATCTTCGTCTCTTTGCATAGAGAAATTTTCATATTCGTTGCTGAGTAGAGCGAGACGAGATTCCTTCACTTGAGATGTCCCTTCGTGTGTGACCTCCAACGTATGCCATATTTCCTGCGCAGTCTCACAATGAGAAATTCGATTAAATTCGGTTTTATCAAGAGCACAGATTAAAGCATTCATCGCTTTGGCATTAGTTGAAAATAATTTTTTATCATTAGCATCCCACCTGTCTTTTGATTTAGGAATTTCAACACCACTAACTATAACAGTGGGGGATCTATAACCCGTTTCAATAATATCCCACACGTCATAGTCGACTGAACTCAAATAAATTTTCATCCTAGCTTTCCAATATGCATAATCCGTTCCATTAAACATTGGTGGCCTAGCTATGGACTGACCCTCAGAAAACGCGTTATTGGACAGATTCATGACTTTAGAGTTAAAATTAAATAAAAAATACCTTCTCTGATACCACTTGTAGGATCTAAATTAACCCTAGAGGGGGGGGTGAATAGGGTTTATCGCAGATTTTCGCAGAATAATCAAATAAAAACAGCACAGATAATAATCAGAATATATGCGGAAAATAAATAACACACAGATATACCCAGCTTCGGCAAAACCCTGCCTACTGCTGCATTCCCCAAGGTTTCTACTAGGAGTTAAAACAATCTCTACGCTTACAATCCCCTGTAAACTCGCGACACTCGCTCCCAACTGTTCTTAACCCTACGCTCAAAACCCTGCACTGGTTTTTATCCCCAAAACCAGATTTCCCCGAATTACAAACCCTGTAATTCGTCTCCCTAGTTTTAGAGACAAACTAGAAAACTCTAGACTGATTACAAAGTTGAAAACAATAAAAAATTAAAATGGAGACCCTAATTTAAAACAAAACCCGAGTTTTGTTATATAGAATCCATCTTAATAAAAAACCCTTAGTCTTTGATATAGACTTGGACGACCCCTTTTATTTGCTTCACCGCTTTATTTTGCTCGACCTCTTTCCTTAAAAATGGCGGTGGCTCTTGAGAAATTCCTAGGGTTTTCTTCTAGCTTCTGGAAACAACTAAGGCGATGGCGATCTAGGGTTCCCTTCTGGAATCCGATTCTCTGCAAAATGATTGATCGTACTCTTGCTCTGATGTTTGCCGATGTTGGTCTCGTGCTCTGATGGTTTTCTGGTTCTTTGATTTGCAGATTCACTTGATCCAGATCCAAGTGAATATTGGTATGATTTTTCCACTTCTAATTTTTCCTTTGATTGCGTTGAAACTTGGATGATCTTAAAACCGATGATGATTTGGTGTATTTATAGGATTAAAACTCCTAAATATTTGCTCTGATTTCTACGTTGAGACTTGGCCATGGTATATACGAGAATTTTAGGGCTTTTGAATTGGCTTTCTTGCGAATAATCTGGTGATTTTTGACTGAGTCTTCCTTCTAGAAAATCTCGATATAACAGATTTGTAAATCCAATTTTCTGGAAACGTTTTGCGTGATGAATCTTTCAATTTTGAAATGGTCCTTCTTGACTTTGAAATTTATTTCTTAGATTTTTGGAACTCTTATTTTTTTTTAAAAAAAATACATACTTGAAACCTTGAACTTGATTAATTTGAACTGACAAGAACAGATCCCTCATTTGATCACACTACTCCTTATTCATAATAAATGTACTGCTTGTCTTAGTTGTTTGTGTGTGTATCCTTCGTAGTTGTGTGACATTGCTTGCCATTTGTGTTCCTTGCCAAGATAACTTTGCTCATAATTACTGGTACTTTGAGTTGCAAGAACAGATACACACTTGAACTTGCCATGATATTTTAGTTGAAATTTTTGCCTTGCTTCATTAGTTACCCAGTTACATACATGTACGTGGTTTTGTTCTTGCCGTTGTAATAATTGTATATGCTGAAAAAGAATCATGTTGCTTTGACATTCTCAACCATGCTACATGTGTACTCCCTTGTTTTGAGTTTTCACTTGCATATGCACCATATACCACTCATGCTTGCTAACCGATCATTGAACTGTTGCTATATAGACCTGCACCTCAGTTTTGCTCCACCATGTTGCTGCTTCGATCATATATCTTGAGTACAGCATGTACACTTGACCATGCTCTGTTCATATATGCTTTTGTGCACTGTTGTACCATTATGCTATATCACATCTTGAAGTATGCTGTGTCTAGCCAAGTAGTGTTCATATGATATTTACAAGTTTAATTTAAATTTCCCTGGTCTTGCTTCTTGAATGCTATTACTTTCTGAAAATACGCTTTGAGCCGTATTTTGCTCATAAGAATTTGGAGAATGACCACTAATTCATTGCATTTCTCTGACCATGTTTGAGTTGAACCACGCTGTGTCACACAGTCTTGGCATAAATTTGCATTGAACACTTGCTCTTTGCACTTGTACACTTCAATTCCTATGTAATTTGCTGCTGCACCATATATGTATTTGTTGCATACCCTTTTGACTTATGTTGATCACTTGAATTAGCATTGATCCTCCATTTTCTTGTGTCAACATGAACTGTTGTGATTATGCACCATGTTAACTTGTTTTGTCATTATGTCTGGTTTGGAACTTGCTCATCCATATTATTCATGCTGCTTGTCATTTCTGCTACACCACTTGATCACTTTCCATTAAGTTGTTTCGACCAATACTTTGTATGCATGTTGCTCTGCCTTGTTTACTTGTACCTGAAACACCATTGAGCTGCATCTCCAACCCTTGGCAATGTCCAATGTCACATGTTGTTTTCATGCACTTGTGTTGATCATATTTGTATCTCTATGATCCTGATTCATATTACTTTTACTTGTTGTATCCTATTCCTTTAAAACATGTATATGATGAAATGAACACTTGTATTTGGATTGTTTGAATATTTGTTTGACTTTTGATTTTAGCTTGATTATGAACTGTGCACTGAGTTGAGACTGTCCTTGTGGATACTCCTCAATTGCACTCTGGTTTGGCGAGGCAGTGTACACGTGTATATACACGTGTGTATATGCAGCCATCCAGACGAGTTTTTCTGTCCCTGCATATCAGACAAAGTCTAGAAAAATGATGAGAAACACACCGCAAATCTGAGGCAAATAAAATTTAAAAATAAACTTTTATTTGCTTTTATTTAATTTTATTTTTGTTGCAGTCTACTGTGTGTGTTCTTCTGTATGTGACAGGTATGAAGATGGACCGACTGAAAGCTGTGAAAACAGAAGAATGAAGATGAAGACAAGAACAACGTTAGTGTGTGTATATATGTAAGAAACAGTGTTTGTACAACTGAAAGAATATGTAATGAGGAGTTTCTGTATTGATTATTGACGTGAATAAAAATTGTACCACTATTTGTAATAAACAGATTTGATTGAAATAAAATATTATTTTTGTTGTTCAATTCAATCTATCTATTTTTATTTTGTTTGATTCTTTTGATAGTACAATGTCTGTGATGTGTTAAATGTGTCATGACAAAAATATTCAAAAATATTTGAATGTGTAAATAGTGGAGTGTTGTATATGTACTATTTCAAATGTTGAAAATAAAATATTTATTCGAATAAAAACACTGTTTGGACATTCAATTCTGTATAGTAGTGTTCTATTCAATAAATATATATTTTTGTGTGTAAAATATAGAATAGTACTATTTACAAACACATTTATAAAAACAAATATATATATATATGTTTGTTATCATCAAACAAAAATTAAACTGTTATACTCAACAGATATGATAAAGCCGCTCCTACTAAAACCACAATTAAGATTTCTACTTACGATAATGCCGCGTCGAAGATTTTGAATATCTGATCTCACCTTGGCCCTAAACACGGGATGGAGTTGGCAAATTTTCTCAAATCGAATCATGATGTGTTCACATTGACTCACTCGGACATGTGCGATATCCCGTTAGAGATAGCGATCCATACATTGAACTTCAACCACAAGGTCATACCAATAAAACAATAAAGACATATGCTAGGTCCGGAGAGATCGGCTCCATTGAAAAATGAAGTGGAAAAGTTGAGGAGCAACGGTTTTATATGAGATTCTTTGTATTCAGGTTGGGTTTTCAACGTGGTGATGGTAAAGAAATCAACGGGAAATGACGCATTGTATAGATTATACAAATTTGAATAAGTCCTGCTCAAAAGATAGCTTCGTACTTTGCATAATAGACAAAATATTGGATTCAACCGCGGGTCATGAAATCTTTTCCTTTATGAATGTCTACTCTGGATATAATCAAAATCCAAAACACGCCCCCAATCAAGAGCATACAAGTATCATCAGTGACCTAGTACTATATTGTTACATCGTGATGTCCTTCAAATTGAAAAACGCCAGAGCCACGTATCATTGGCTAGTTAATCAAATGTTAAGGACTATATAGGAAAGTATGGATGATATGCTTGTGAAGTCGCGACTATCAGACGATCACATCACTGACTTGGCAGAGGTGTTTGGCATTCTTTGCAAATATGGGATGAAGCTCAATCCTTTAAAATTTACATTTGGTGGTGCATCTAGTAAGTTTCTAGGCTTCATAGTTCATTCTTATGGGATCAAAACCAACCCAGAGAAAATCGCTTCCATCAGGGGTATCAAAGCTCCAACGGAAATCAAGCATGTACAAAGCCTGAATGGAAAGGTGGCTACCTTGAGCCATTTCATATCAAGAGCTACCAACAAGTACATCTGCTTATTCAAATCATATCATAAGAGGAAAGCGTAATTTCGCTTGGACGTCGGACTGTATAGAAACATTACAGAATCTACTTGATCATATGGAGAGGCCTCTAATATGTCGAACCCGATCGATCATGAAGACGTGTCATTACATGCTATAAGTTCTGCAGCTTTTAGGGGTGTATATCGGATCAAATGGTCCGTTGTCTGATTTGGTCCGACTCAAAAAAGGGTCTGATCTTTGTACAGTCCGTTTATTAATCGGATCGGGTTTGAACATTGAATTCAGTCTGATCCAAATAGCGACCCAAGCACGAACATATTATTGTCCGACCGAATTGTGTCCGTGAATATTCAAAATTTCCTAGTTTACTCAGTGATGTTTCGTATGTTATTGATTTTGATTTAATCACATATAAATTCTATATCCACATTAATTAACTTATTGGAAAATGGTAATACTACTATTGCAGAGTCAAACATCCACCATATTAATCTTGGAAAATCAAAACTAACGTCTCCATATCTCATTCTTTATTTATCTCGTATCTCATTCCTTAATTGATTCTGGGAAAATCAAAGTTGACGCTTCGTTTCTCACTAAAACCCTTCGATTTCTCAATCACGTTAATCTCAAAATGTTAAATCATTTACGATGCTTATTTATTTCTCATTCTTGCATCGAAAAAATTATTAAACATCAAATCATAAGCTACATCTCTTCCATCGACAATTCAACATTAAACTTTGGTTATTCTCCACTAAAATTCTATTTGCATGGCTTTGTCGACATTCCCAGATAAGTTTTTATGAATTTTAGTTTTAGGGTTTGTTGGATACTAGAAATATAAGGGAATTTAGATTTATTTAGAGTTTAGTTTGATGATTGTTTAATTTGTTGTTTTAATTGGGGTTTCTTACATTCAGTTTCCCTTGTTTACTACGCATCTTCAATCAAGCTTTTTTCCTTTTAGATTTTTCTTTTTCTCTTTGGTTAATTAGCATATGAATCATGTGTTATTTGATTAAGGTTTTTTTGTTTTCTTATTTTCCAATGCCTATTTCAATTCTGATTAAGTAAACAGAAAAGGTAAAATTCCTAATTAATGTTCCCATGCCTATTTCAGTTCTATTTGGTCCGAAAAATACACACGCCTATTCATTTGTTTATTTAAAATATTTGAAGTAGTTGATATCTTCAATTATGTCTAATATGTTATACCTAATTAAGGTTTAATCTTTCTGTTTCATTTCAAGCAATTGCTATCTTAAATTATATCTAAACTGTTTTTCTTTCAATTTCTTTTACCTAAACTATATGATGAGTTTTACCATGTTTTATCAACCAAATCTTGTTGTATGTGTAGTATTTATTTTATCCAATATATTGTTTAATGAATCTAGCCATGTTATATAAACGAAGAGTAAAATTTTAAATTGCTTGGTCTGTATTTGTGTTTTATACTTGAACTTCTTGATTGGTAATTTATATTATAGAAGAAACAAAACCAACTGATATATGAATGAAGAGTATAATCCTTCTTGTCTTTTGTTCATATAGGGATGGAAGGCGAGCTGAGCGACAAAGAATATCAAGAACCAATGGTTGGCGATGGAAATCAAGTCGAGCTTATCTCATGTAGTGAAAACGAAGGTTCATAAGATAATATATCGTAAAATGATAGTGGTAATGCCGAGAAAGCTGATGGAACTACTCCTATAGTTGATATTGATGATGTTAGTTGAGATGAGAAGAAATCTAGAAAAAGAAAAGATCTCATGTTTGGCTAGAGTTTGAGAAAATCAAAGAAGAAGTTAAAAATGGTAATGTTAAATTATTTGCTAAATGCATTCATTATGATCGCAAATTAACTAGAACAAAAGATGGATGCGCGACAACATTTCTCTTAAAACAAAAGTCGCATTCGTAATGCGAAATAAAATCAACAAAACTATTAGGCAAAGATTTCTTTAAAGAAAAAGCTTCAAAATCTGGGTTAATTGGTCAGCTAGCTCTTCATAAATATGATAAAGATAAAGTAAGAGAGGTTATTTCTACAATGATAATTGTTCATGAATATCCTTTTAAGATGTTCGAACATGAGTTCTTTATATTATTATGTCAAATGTTAAATCCCGAGTTTGAAAAGATTTGACATATAAAGGTCAAAAGTGATTGTATGAAATTGTTTGAAATTGCATGAATCCGAGCAAAAGAAGTTAAAGGAGGGTTTAAAAGGAGTTAGTAGACTAAGTTTAACTTCAGAACTGTGGACATCATACCAAACAATCGGATATATGTGTTTAACTTGTCAGTACCTTGACACCGAGTGGACATTACAAAAATGCATTTTTAACTTTACAATTTTGCCACCACCGCATACGGGACTTGCGATTGCAGATGCAATTAGTTCTTGCCTTCTAAATTATGGTATTGAGAATAAAATATGTACAATAACACTCAATAATTCTTCTTCAAATGACGTTGCTGAGAGAAATTTAAGATAAAATTTTGCATTGAAAGGCAGACTTTATTTCAAGGGTAAAAAATTTCATGTTCGATGTTGTGCACATGTGTTGAATTTAATTATGCAAGACGATTAAGTGAGATTAAAGGAGTAATTGAAAATATTCGTGAAAGTGTGAAGTACTTTAAGATGTCACCTCAATGCCTCCATAAATTTTCAGATATAGTTAAACAATTGAAACTTCCTGTATCTAAACGTTTAATACTTGACATTCCAACTCGTTAGAACTCAACTTATGTGATGTTAGAGTGTGCTTTACAATTTAAGAAAGTTTTTCCTATGTATCAATAAAGGGGTCCATCCTATGTTTGGTTGCCATCTACGATTGATTGGAAGAGAGATCATAATCTATATGTAAGATTTTAGAGGCCTTTAATGAGACATCAAACGTATTTTCAGGTACGAGTTATCAAACTTCTAACTTATTTCTCCCTGAATTTTGAAAGACAAAGCAAACTATGAATAAGAATCGTTTGAATATGAAGGATCTTTTTTTATGAAGGGAATGATTGATAAAATAAAGAATAAATTTAACAAATATTAGAGTGATTGTAATTTAGTATTGTTAGCTGCTGTAGTTTTAGATCCAAGGTACAAAATTAGGCTTATTGAGTTCTGTTTTCCTATGATATGCTCTAAAGCTGAATCTGAAAAAATATCCAATTTGTTATGGATTCTTTGGATGAATTGTGTTCTGAATATGCTTCTACTGCAATTAATAAAATTCTAAGTTGAAAAAGGGAAACACTTCTAATAATGCTTCAAAAAGGAAAAAGACTAGAGGTAGGACTGAGTTTGAAGCATGAGTCGATGACTCAGATGTGGTGGAAACTACACAATCTGATCTGGAATTGTATTTAAAAAAAGCCATTGGTAAATTTGAGTAGTTGGAAGACTCGTTCAATGTACTAGAATGGTGGAAAGTAAATGCTTCAAAATATAAAGTGTTATCAGTTATGGCTCGAGATGTACTTTCTATTCCTATTAGTAGTGTTGCTTCGGAATATGCATTTAGTGCTGGCGGTGGAGTTTTGGATCAATTCAGGAGTTCCTTGAACCTGGAAACGATAGAAGCTTTAATTTGTAGTGGAGATTGGCTGCATTTTAAATATGCATTGAAGAATTTAGAGGTCAGAAAGAATTTTAGACTTTCCCATTCATTATAAATTTCATAGAATTTCAAAATCTTAGTAAGCTATATTTATACTTGCTTGCATGCATATTTTATATCATATGTTTTGTTTTTTTTGCTATTTTGATTTTATTTCACCAATGTCAATGATTTCAGGTTCAATGTGAGGATGACTGTGTGGAATCAGTAAGCTTTGAATAACTTTGGTGAAGTTGTTGATGGATGATGAATGCGTTTTATTCAAAAAAAATTCCAGGTGAGATCATTTTGTAACGTATGTTATGTGTTTTTGTTTGTTAAAGCGTCTCAGTAAATTATGAACTTTTTATGAACTTGGATTTTATATGCTGAGTTGCTGAGTTTATGCTGAGTTGCTAACTTTTTATGCTAAGTTTTTACATGCTGAGTTTTTATACGTAGATGTTTTGAAAAAGTGATAATCTGTAGTCAAATTATGTACATCATTTCCTACTTATCTCATGCATTAGTTCCCTACTTCCCTTTCACTTTTTATGTTTTTATTTCAGGTTTTTTTTTTTTTTTTTTACAATATGGCACAAAATGAATGCCTAGAAAAATAGATATGCCTGTATTCTTTATAAAGTGCAATGGGTTTGAACATTGGAAAAGTAAAAGCGTTTAGCTGGTTTCCAAGGGATAAATGGAAGTATTTTTCACATGAACTGAAATATCAATAAATAGACAGAAAGTCATACATTTTCATGTTGTTCATTAAATTTCGCTATAATCAAATTAAAAGAATAATTGAAATACAAAAAAGTAAAGAAAAATTATTTTTGCAAAATTTAATTCTAAAACTGCAGATCACTAATGCGGCATAGAGTTTGCAAACTGATACTTAATCACAAATCTACATTTATGTAACTATAAAATATGAAATTTTTCTATATTTTTTAGTTTAGCTTTTTTTTACAATATGGTACAAAATGAATGCCTGAAAGGTTGGAATAATATGAGTGTTGATTTGCATGGCACGTCAATAATGATACTTCATTCCTGAGTTTATATCCTTTGATTTGCATAGCATATCAAAATGAGTTCTTTTTTTTATCCTTTGATTTTTTTTCTTTTCAATTCGGGTTGTAGTGCGTATAATATGAATACACAGGATACACATATATTTATAACTCCAATCCTGAGTTTTAATGTTTGTTTATTTAAAATATTTGAAGTAGTTGCTGAGTTGCTTGTTACAAGGTTTTTTATATGCCGTACTTGTTGAGTAACTGAGATTTTGTATTTAATGCATATTAGCTAAAGCAAAAGTTCTTCTTAGGTGATCAACTTCTCATTTTGGTGCATCAACTCATTCTTGGGTGATTAGAGAGAAGTCCTTATTATAGTCTCATGAAAATGCTTTCAATTTATAGTTTCAGATTCAATATACTTTTATGGTAGTAGGAATGTTTTTATTTTTGGATGTTGAAACTCTAATAATATCTATCAAGTATGATCTAAAAATTTCGAGTGCTACGTATTTTGTTTGGATGTGATGGTTTGAATTTTGGATCTTGTGAGTTTTATTGTTGGTAGTTGTATGGATAAACTGATTATATGTTGAAATTCATTAGCTATTATTATAAAGGGTATGACCCTTATATCAGTTTGAGATAATATAGTACATAAGAACTAAAGAAAATTAGCAAAAAGGAAACATCTAATTCAACCTTCTTCAATTCGTTTGACCAAATTGGAACATGCATTCATGGACTTCTACGAAGGCTCACTGTTTTGGAGGGCTCAGTTTCAAATCAACCTAGATCTCAATTTTATTGCATAAAGAACGATGAAAGCTTCAGAAAAGTATAATTCTTGATTTACAAATCAATGCATAAGATCATGTTTTATTTTGGTTGAATCCCATTGATAATGATGTGAATCGAACCAAGGCTAGTTCGGGTCGCATCCAGCCCTAGTTCGATTTGTGCGGACGAACTTGTTGGGTCGAACGTGGACAAGTGCTATATTTTTCTAACCGAATTTGAACAACATATAATTTGTTCGATGTTTTCCAGTCGGTTTTTGGCTCTCTGTTATAAAACACGGTCCGACTTTGCACATCAAAATGTCCAATCCAGTCCGCCCGATATGCACCCCAAGCGATTTTATGTGACAGTTGGTCATCCAAAGGCTTGTTTATTATGTGAGCAAAAGGTTGACGGGCATGGAGAGAAACTACCTAAAGATCAAAAAGATGACATACTATCTTCTTACCACCTCTATGAAGCTCCACCATTATTCCCAAGCTCATCCAGTTGAGGTTTACACTGACCAACCATTATGACATGACTTACAACGCTCCGAAGCGTTTGGGAGATTATTCAACTGGAATATTGAGGTATGCCAATTTGATATAACTATCTCCCTCGAAGGGTTATCAAGGGACCCACACTAACGGATTTTATAGCAGAATTAACAATACCATAGGAACTTGAAGAGCTAAGCGATTCATCACCCACCCAATGAAATATGTTCATCGATGGAGGGCACAATGAAAGACTTTTTGGTGCTGGAGTAGTGATCGTAACCCCTAAAGAGAAATCGATCTGTTATGATTTACAATGGTGATAGAAGGCCCAAAAGAATTTTTGTCAAAATGTGCGTATCTATAACTGGAGGGCTGAAAATAAGGGAGGAATCCTGAAAATATGGGACATATGCAAATCATGTAGTTAAAATTGTTTTTGTCACTTTCCATGGCCTATTTTCATGGCCTCTATGCATTTTTGTATGATTTAAGACTTGACTTATGGATAACCAATAACGTAGCAAAATATGAAGCATTGATCATCAGGCTTAACTAACTAGGGAATTTGGTGTAAAGTCAACTCAGATCTATTGTGACTCCCAAGTGGTGGTATACCAGGTAACATAGGACTTCCAAATGAAGGGAGCGAGACTAGCACCTTATCTCAATTGAGTCTAGAACTATTGACAGGCTTCGAGCATTATACTATTTCGCACATCCCCTACGGACCGAATGAAAAGGCAGATTTATTGGAAAAGTTGCCCAACTTCGGGGATGCATAGCTAATGAGTTTTGTTCCATTACAAATTGTTGGTGCTCCCATTATCGATCAGATGTAAGTTGACCAGGTACAAGAAATGGATCCAGAGAAGGAGTCATGGATGATTCTAATCAAAAGCTTCTTATTACGAAGAGCCTTACTTGAGAGAGAGCAAAAAGCGATATGTCATTAGACAAGCAGCGTGCTATCTCACATTAGAGAACACGATGTATAGGAAGAGTTTCCTGGTCCTATTATTTCAGTGTATTGCCCAAGAAGAAATTACGGGCGTGCTACGAAAAGTCCACGAAGGAGAATGTGGTGATCATGAATAGGACCGAACCCTAGCGAAGAAGATAGTCCGTTGCACATATCTGTTGCCTGTGCTTAGTCGAGAAGCCGCTGACTACTCACGAAGGTGTGACAAATACCAGAAATATTCCGATAGCCCCACCGATGGAGCTAACTCGAATGGTTGTCCTTGGCTATCTGCAACCTTAGGTGTTGAATTATTAGTTTTTGCCAATCTCTAAGGTCGTTGATAAATATTCTATAGTCGCAGTTGATTATTTCACTAAATGGATGGCTGCTAGCCATTTCAATTAAGAAGGCAATCAACTTTATTGTACTGAAAATCGTCTGTCGCTTTGGCATCCCTCGACCAATTGTAGCCGCCAATAAAACCCAATTTTATAGCACCGAGTTTTGAAACTTTTGTATGCTTAACCGCGTCGATAAGAGATATTCAATCATCGCTCATCCCCAATGAAATGAACAGGCTATCGAAACCGTTAACAAGGTCATCAAGCCTATTCTGAAGATACTATTGGAAAGAGACCGAGGCAAATGGATTGATGAACTAAAATTTGCATTATGGGCTTACAGAACTATCCACAAATCAGCGATTGGGAATACTCCATTTGCATATGCTTATAGGTCGGAAGTAGTTATCCTCGTTGAACTGGGGGGTCCCCTTCCATCAAACAACATACTATGATCCCTTATCCAATAAGAAGCTTCTTTTGGGATCTTTAGAAATCGTTGACGAAAAGACTGATTAGCATAGAAATGTGTTTATTTTATGCTCTTATGTCTTATCTTTTGTATATAAATAAATATTACGTTGGGTATTATTTTGTTATTTTTACAGATGAGTTGTTCAAGACTTATACAGACTTAAAAGTGAAGAATTGATGCCATATACATAAAGAATTGCTTAAGAAGCTATCACTGGAGGCTAGTTATGTTCACATTGGAAGGAGATTGGTAGAAAAGTTCTTAGGGAATCAATCATCTGGACACATGTCAAACAAGGATAAGAGGAGGACTGCAGCATAATCTTTGATGAGAAGGCCCATTTATATGATTAGGGTTTTGCAACTCTGCTATAAATACACATATATACCCATTATAAAGATATACTTTCTATTGTACCTTCTTCTGCCATAATCTAGTTTTCTTCTTTTCTCTTTTGTGCAATTTTATTTTTTTAGCAATTAGAGTTGTCTACACAATTAGATTTGGTATAACACTATTTGTATTTTGCACTTATTTTCATTAGTGATTGACCGTCTGATTAGATTCAGCAGTAATCCTAATTTTATTTTCTAGTTGTTATTTAATTTCTATAATTTTAATTTTTGTTCTTTTTTTTGCTTTCCTAGGTTATATTGGATTGAATATAGATTTGATTAGATTCAGATCTGATTCAATTCAATAATAGTCTTATTGTAGTTTCAATTTTGTTTGTTTTCAAAATCAACCTCCAAGAATTGTCTAACTCGCCCAAGAAATATATAAATAATAAAGTTTAAAATCCTCCCTGTGTTCGACCTGCATATTATACGATCTGTGCGCTTGCAGTATTATAACATAATCTGTGCATTTCTAGTTCTTAATAAAGAATCGATCAAGTTTTTGGCGTCGTTGCCTAGAATTGTGTGATAATAACCTAAGAAGATGTTCCCCAGAAGAGTATGAGTATGAATTACAACTCATGAGACAAAAAAATTCGAAATTTCGAGAGCCCAATGCCAACGATTTTCAGAATTTTCCAATTGACCAACATTTTTTAAATCATAGAAATGATTGAAATTACGATTTTAATTCAAATTTCAATAATTTTGATTATGGGCCACATCCACATCAAAATAGCTTTGAATCCCAATATAGCTTTGATTCACATCAATATGGGGTTGTGTTAGACCAAAAAGTGGTTCTAACACCCAAATTGATTAAAAATAGAATGAAATGAGATAAAAATAAAAATGAACACATAGGATTTATAGTGGTTCGGCGAAGAAATGCCTACGTCCACTTGTCTTTCACTATTTTCACTGATTTTGTTGCAAGTACAATGAAATATTCACTTGATTTCTCTCACAACTCACTTACAATCACTCAATTATCTAAAAACAAATAATGAAAGAAGGTTTGGATTTTCTGGGAGTGCTGGAATTCGGGTTATGAAGGTGGTTGAACTCTCAAAGTGTTGGCCAAAAGATCCTTTTCTTTGTCTCCCGACGGGGTATTTATAGGTGAGAATTTGCTCAGAATCCGATCCGGATCGGAGCCACGCGTCATCCATCCCATCAGCTTCGGGTTCGGATGAATTACTATGTTGACAACGCATCAGAGTAGTGGACGTTGAGGGTAGGAACTGGTCACTGCTGATCCGGATTACCAGGCGCTCATGCAGGAGAGTGACGTGGAAGATGGGTTCAGATCGGAAGATTGTACAGGAGGGGTTCGAATCGGGGTACCCGATCCGATCCGGTTTTGTCCCAAGGCTAAGTCTTCGCTCTCTTCTACTCCGTTCCGATCTGTCTTCGGAGCAGGTAGCTCTCCAATCCAACTGGAAGTTAGGTGCTCTCCGATCTGATCAGATGTGACTCCCTGATTCCAACAGCAATAGTTCACCGATCCGAACAGCCAACTTTATCCGATCCGAACCGCTACACTGCTCCGATCCGACCCGCTTCAGTGCTTCCCAAGTTTTTCAATGTTTCACATCTTGACTTTGTGTAGCCCAGTTCACAAAGTGGGCTAACATTTTGCCCCCTCAAAGGATGCTTCTGTTGTAGACGGAGCATGCTTTGACTATCATTGCACAATGCTCTTCGAGGTAATTTTTCTTTTGATTTTCCTTGTGTTTTCATCTTTTTCTTCAAATTTCAATTCAGTTTGTTGCTGAGCTAAAGGACTCGGTTCGGTTCGGATTCTGATCCGAACAGACCCCTTCTCCTTTCTATTTTCCACTGGACTATTGGGCCAAGCTTTACTTCTGGACTGCCTATCCGATCCGAACGGGGGTTTTGCTATTGGGCTATCGGTCCGATCCGAATGGGGAGACGAATAGTCACATTCCTCTTCTATATAAACACTGCCTCCTTCCTTCATTCACTTTTACTATTTTACCGCTCGAGCTCTTAACGCATAAAAACTCGTATAACTGGCCCAATCAACCTTTGGCATGATCTTCAACTTAATGGACAGTTATGATAGTGCCTTGCGAACGTAACCGGACATCAAGAATTACTTCAACTCTTTATATCTTGCCAAACTTTTTCGTCGCACTTTTAAACATTTACTTAGTACTTTCCGTATACACTGTTTACATTTTAGTTTGCACACACGCACGGGGGGATACGGGCTAATTTGCTCTAATGTGTGCTATTGCTTCTTCAATAGTTTTATGACCACGAGACCCAGACGCTCTTCCAGATTAGCCGAGAGGAAAGAAGCCCCGGAAACCTCTAACAAGATTACCCTCGAGGACATATCTTCTCCGTCGGATCCAGAATGGGATAATGAGGGTTCGGACTACGACGTCGGAAATCGTAAAAGTGACGAAGCGTCTTCAGAGAATGAAGTTTCTTTAGGGTTTGAAGAAGAAGGAGGGGTTGGCGACGACCGGGCTCCTGATGAGTTTGAATCGGCTATCATATTGGAATCGCCCCAAGATTCTGTTGAATCAACAATTGATAACAACCGACTTACCCGAATTTGTTTGAAATACGGGATAATGAAAAGAGACACTCTATTGCCTTCAAGCTCTGACCATCCCCACAACCCTCCAGAAGGTTATATGGCGATCACTCAGTTGATGTGTATGGTCGGCGCTATCCCTCCATTTTCTCCCTTCATTGTTGACTTTCTAAGACAAATGCGGATTGCCCCCATGCAGCTGCATCCCAATTCTTATGCCTACTTGCACACTTTGTACATAGCATACCGTGAGATCTTAGGCATAGAGCTCACGTTTGATGACGTTCATTTCTTCTATAACTTCAAGCATCGGACTCGAGAGACTCCATCTTTCTGCTATTTTGAGTCTGTTCCTGAAAGGAAGATAATCTCGGCACCATTCAGCAGTAAAGCTGGAGATTCCAGACTGGAATGGTTCTACGTGAAGCGACAGCCTGGATGTGCCAGGAGATGGACAAAATCAAGTAAAGCACTGATTTTCTAAATCCGGGCTCTATACACTCGAGTCATCACCTTAACTTGTTTTCCTTTTTGTTTGCAGTTGACAATCCAAAACAAATATCAGATCAGGTGTTCTTTGACCGGATGCACCAACTTCTTAATGGCATCAGAAATTTTTGACTATTGATGAAGTCCTTAAGGACGAATATCTTCACTTTCATGGGCTGTTATCCGTTTTTCGTAGTATTGGTCATGGGACAGCTCCATACGTATATATTCCTCCAGTGGAAGTACTTCCAGAGACAGGAGAAGGCTCGGGAGTTCCTACAGTGCCTCTTCAAACTTCACCTTCTCCATCTTCTACTCAGGATGACGAATTGGCTAACCTGGCCGAAAAGCATCGTGAAGGTTATACTGCCCCCGAGGAGGCTACTTCTCTGGAAAAGTCAACGTCCTCCCAAGAGTCGCCACTTAATGCTTCCGAGGGAGATGTCCCTAGTACCGATGATCCAATATTTCAGGGTTTGGGGGATCTCCCCTTACCTGAAACTATATACACTTCAGAGGATTTTAGGAAGGATCCTTTAGTCTTCACCTCTTCTGAAGAGACCACTCCTGCTAAGGCCAAAGAGCCTGCCCGTACTAGTCTAGCTTCAGACTCGGGTTGGTTGGGGGGAAACACACCGCTTAGGACACACTTTATACAACAGCATTAGCATTCATTGCACCTCTTTCTCCGTGAATCCATTGATTCTGAATTTCGTTTGTCTTATTGTGCAGGCACGATGTCTCGATCTTACTATGATATCAGGAAGCTTCGCCGCAGCATGTCTAATCCACCTCAGGATATCGAGTATGATCGCCGCGATGATCGCGGTAGGGAGCAGAGAAGGCCTTATGATCCCTATCGCTCTCGACCCTCACGTTCTCGCTCTCCCGTTCGGTCGGAACAAGAGAAATACAAAGGTTATCAAAGCCGTAGGGAAGAGGACAGGCCACAATCGAAAGACTCCGCCTCTTCCCACGAAAAGCGCAGCAGAGAGAGAAGCCCTCCAAAAGATACTGGGTCTCGAAGTAAGCGCAAGGTCCCTGCTACTAAACGACCTAGGACAGACAAAGAAACTACCGAATCCTCCACACACAGGGACACTGAATTGACGATCCCCGCTCCTCCCCCACTAGATGCGGAAACTGCAATAAAGCGAGCGTATTTGGAGGAGCAGTTTCCCGAACACTACTTCGAGACTCTGACTTTTTTACCTACCCTTGAACCTGTTTCTTCTAAGTGGGCAGATGAGGCTAAAGCAAAGATAGACGCGGTTGAAAAACAGTATTCTGAGATGTTTAAGTATTCACGCAATCTTTCCAGAATTATCCGTACTCTAATCACGAATGCTGACTCAATGCAAAAAACCGCGGAAGAAGATGTTAAGGCCTTAAAGAACCTAGGTAAAGATTTGGAGGACACACATGCCCAGCTTGCTATTGCTCAGAGGGACGCTACCAACTTCAAACAACAATTTGAGGATATGCAAAAACGTTATCTTGACTTGCTTGAATCTCACACTCTAGAGCGTTCTGAGTTAAAAAAGCAAGCTGATGAGGCTAAGTCAGAAGCTGCTAAGACGCGCCTTGCTTATACTGACCTCGAACGGAAAAATGTCGAGTTAGCAAAGAGGAATACTGAACTAGAAAAGAAGAATGCTGACTTGGCTTCAAAGCTATTGGAGGCAGAGAACAGAGCTGCCCTGGCTGAGGGCAATGTGGAGTGTGCTATCAAATCTGCGGAGGAAGCCCACAAACAACTGTCAGAGGCGGAGGCTGATATTCAGGGTTTCGGCGAATTGATGATTGAATTCTTCGCACATATCATCCGTCGCCGAAACATTTCTTGGATCGAGGATTATCCATCCACTCTAGTTCAAGTATGGAATCAGATCGTCGAGTGGGAAAAAGAGGAGCTTAAGGTCGATTCCATCGATGAAGATAAGCTAATGGAGAAATACTTGAGGGATGATGAGCCGGAACGCCTAGCTGAAGGGCGCCGCCTCATTGTTGAGAACATGGAAGAAGAGAGACGGAAGTCTAAACAGAAGAATGTTCTCGAAGCTGGTTCCTCTTCTGCTGCCCCTGCGACTTCTGAAGTAGAGAGGTATGATTCTGAAAATCCGGGAATCCCCCGAACAACTCTGCTATCCCCTATTCCTGAAACAGCATCGGAGGCAGTAGTTACCCCTGCCGAGAAATCTTCGGAAGGTATCCCTACCTTTTCTCCTCAATTTGTCAAGGCTATTTCTACCTTTCGCCACGTGATTGAGCAATCGATGAAAAACCCATTGTTTTCGCCTGAGTTGATAACTGTTGCTTCTCATTCTGTAGGTATTGAGCCATCCGAAAAGACAGATGTGACTTAGGGAGCCACCGCCGGGGCAGAGCCTACAGAAAAGGCAAAAGGAGGGGAGGACAAGGCTGCTCCTATAGACTTGGGAGAAGGAAGTGAGCCGACTAAGGCCGCCACTCATCATGATGAAGAAATGATAGCAGCTTTAAAGGATGATGGCGGTGACGGAGGTCATGAGGAGGAACCATAAGTTGCAATAGTCGAGGAGTCAAAAAATGCTGATGATGTTACTTTGGCTGCAATGAAAGCTGATCAAGACAAACGCTTGCAATTAAAAGCCGAAGAACTAGACCCTGAAGCCCTCAAGCCCCTCGCAGTTGTGGATGCGGGATTAAGGTTAGTTGTTAAGCTCTCAACTAGATCTATTACAGAGGAACTCGCTAAAAAATCTTCTCTTGATTCCAGCGCTCCGCCCTCCGGGAAGAAGTCTACCGTTTCCAGCACCGCATCTTCAGGAAAGAAGAAATCAAAACGAATCTTGATAGAGGCCGAGAAAGAAGCAAAGGATGCGGAGAAAGCCGGCAAGAAGTCCAAGGCTCACTCAAAATCTAAATAGTGGATTGCCTTGTGTCGTTTTAGCATTTGGTTAACCAACAATTGCTGCTACAAGAGCGGCTCTTGCACCTTCTTTTTTAGCTACTCTCCTGTACAAATTTATTCATTCGTAAATAAATAAATAAATAAATAATCATTTTCTGCAATGTCTGTTTGTCAGTAGTTCTGCACTTATGTAAAAATGCATGTCTTGCTATAGTTATAAAATGAAGTTACGGAGGGAGGAAATATGCGTAAACATATATGCCCCCAGTCAATTCTCACAAATTATTTAATGCTTAATCAAGCAATCTGAACGCTACCGATTTTCTGACGGGATAGCATTTCCTGTGTCGTCAATGCCTGTCGCTTTTTCTGGCATTTCTTTTATACTCTCCTGTCTTATACCCAGGCTAGAATTCTTACTGAGGCGGTCCCTTGTCTGGGTGCACCTTCATGCCTCAGAGGAAGTCATTTTCCCGTCCTTTTATACTCCCTCTCTCTCTGGAGAGTTAGAGTTCGAGCTCAGCAATCTATTCATTCCTCGGTCTTTCGGCGGGGAAAGATCTCTTTCTCAGCGCTCAGTCGGAGACGCTTTTATACTCTCTCTCTCTCTGGAGAGCTAGAGTTAGGGGAAGGATTTCTTTTTCAGCGCTCAGTCGGAGACGCTTTTATACTCTCTCTCTCTCTGGAGAGTTAGAGTTAAGAATGTCGTTTTCTCATTCTTTTATGCCTTGTCGTACAAATAGTCGTTGTGCTTTTTCTTATGTTTAAACTGTCTTCAACCTTTTCAGGTTTTGAATCATCCTGTATTCTATAATCACAACAGAATAATCGATGAATGTATATATGTAATGCATAAAAGTAAATAACACACAATATTTTTATAGTGGTTCGGCTAAGTCATAGCCTACATCCACTTTATAGTCCTTTATTCATATCGTTAGATTTTCCCAAGGCAAGTCGTGCCTTATTGCAGAGTTCATAAGAAAAATAACAAAGAGTACAACATTTTTAATCCAAATATCGCATTAAGTGTTGGGCATTCCATGCTCTAGGGACTTCTTCGCCATCTACGGTCGTTAACTTGAAGGTTCCTTTTTCAAGTTTCCGTTGGACGAAAAAGGGTCCTTCCCACTTTGGACCAAGGTGAGGAAGGGATGGAAAGACTCTCTTTAGCACCAAATCTCCGGGTTCAAAAGTCATTAGGCGAACTTTTTTGTCGTAATAGCGTGCCATCTGATGTCGATGTCTTGCCGCACGCAAATCTACTTCGTCCCTTTTTTCTTCGACTTCATCAAGAGACTCAAGTAAGAGTGCCCGATTCGTCATCGGGTCATAATACGTCACCCTGTGGGAAGGAACTTCCAGTTCAACTGGAATTACTGCTTTTGAGCCAAAGGAGAGAGAGAAAGGTGTGTGACCGGTGGCCGTCTTAAATGTTGTTCGATATGCCCACAAAGCTAGGGGCAATTCGTCAACCCATTTTGCCTTTGCGCGCTCTAATCGTTTCTTGAGGATGGATTTTATTACTTTGTTTATTGCCTCAACTTGCCCATTTGACTGCGGATAAGCCACGACAGTGTATCGCTTGTCAATCTTATACTTCTGGCAGAAATTTCTGAATTCAGTGCCATCAAACTGGGTTCCGTTGTCAGTTATAATCGTTCTTGGGATCCCGAATCGGCATATAATATTTCTAACCACGAAACTTATCACCTTTCTTGCCGTGATTTTGGTCAAGGGCTCAGCTTCCACCCACTTCGTAAAATAGTCCACAGCGACTATTGCGTATTTCGCTCCTCCTTTAGCAATTGGTAGAACTCCAATGATATCAATTCCCCACGTGGCAAATGGCCAAGGACTCACCATTGACTTGAGTTGGGTCGACGGTGCTCTGGGGATTTTGGCGAATCTCTGGCACTTATCGCAGCGTCGTGAATAATCAGCTGCATCTTTATTAATTGTGGGCCAGAAGTATCCATATCGCAATATCTTTTTTGCTAAAGTCTGACCTCCTGTATGATCTCCACACTCACCTTCGTGCACTTCTCTTAGTACACGTTTGATGTCGTCGTGTGCAATACATCGTAACAGGGGCATGGAAAATCCCTGCCTATAAAGAATATCATCTTGTATTACATATCTAGTAGCCTTGCGAACTATAGCCCTTCTCTCACTCTTCTTTGACGGGAGTGTTCCATCCTTAAGGAAGTTCTTAATTGGGGTCATCCACGACTCCTTCTCCGGTTCCGCTTCAAAAGCGAACTCAATTTCTATTGACTCAAAGCTTGGTGATTCCAACGTTTCAATTGGAATTATTTCAGTCTCTTCTGGATTGTTGGAACTAGCCAGCTTTGCCAGCCTATCCGCGTTCTGGTTTTCTGCTCTTGGGATATGTGTTATGTTGTACCGCTCCAAGCTACTCAATATCTCTCTCACTTTCCTGAGGTAGGCGATAAGTCGAGGTCCCCGAGCCACAAATTCCTCTCGCACTTGGCAAACAACGATTTTAGAGTCACAGAATATGTCCAATGTTTTTATTCCGAGGTCTTTAGCAAGCTTCAGCCCGGCAATCAGGGCTTCATATTCAGAGTCATTGTTAGTCGTCGAAAATTCTAATCGTAGAGCGTAATATAACGACCGTCCTTCAGGAGTGATTAAGACGATTCCAGCTCCGGACCTTCGGTCGTTCTTGGCTCCATCTGTGTATAGTTTCCACGGATCTATCTTTAACTCATCCTCGGACTTAACCACTCTGTCATTGATTACTTCCTCCTCTGGGATGGTGAACTCCGCAATAAAGTCTGCCAGAGCTTGCCCCCTGATCGACTTTCGTGGTTGAAAATTCAAATCAAACTGACTTAATTCTATATTCCATTTGATCAACCTTCCCGATGCTTCAGGTCTCTGCAACACCTGCCTCAAGGGCTGGTCGGTGTATATGGTTATTGGATGAGCTTGGAAATAGTGACGAAGTTTTCGGGATGCGATTAGGAGGCTGTAAGCGAGCTTCTCAATCTTTGGGTAGTTGCGCTCTGCCGCTGCTAATTTCTTGCTTACATAATACACTGGCCTTTGTACTTTGTCTTCTTCTCGAACCAGGGCTGTGCTAACGGCGTGAGCCGAGACTGCCAAGTAAACAAACAATTCTTCGTGATCTACTGGCTTTGACAAAATCGGCGGTTTCTCTAGCAGTTCCAATAAATTTTGAAAGGCCTCAACACAGTCCGGAGTCCACTCGAAGTTCTTCTTTCCTCTTTTAATCAAATCAAAAAACGGAACGCATTTGTCTGTGGCTTTGGAGATGAATCTACTCAGCGCAGCTACTTTCCCTGCAAGACTTTGGACGTCTTTAATTCTCCTCGGCTTTCAATGTTTCTAATCGCTGCTATCTGGCTAGGATTGATTTCAATTCCTCGGGAACTCACAATGAAGCCTAGGAACTTTCCCGATGCCACTCCAAATGAGCATTTCAGAGGATTCAACTTCATCCAATATTTTCGCAGGATACCAAACATTTTCGCCAAGTCTTGCGTATGGCTGGAGGACTGTTTCGATTTGACAAGCATATCATCCACGTAAACTTCCATAGTCTTACCTATTTGATTATAAAACATTCTGTTCACCAAGCGCTGATAAGTGGCTCCGGCGTTTTTCAATCCGAATGGCATTACAACATAACAATATAACCCCAAATTCGTAATGAAGCTCGTATGCTCTTGATCTGGCACGTGCACAGGAATTTGATTATATCCGGAATATGCATCCATAAAAGAGAGAAGTTCATGACCTACTGTCGAATCTACAAGCTGGTCAATCCTGGGAAGTGGGAAACTATCTTTTGGGCAAGCTTTGTTCAAATCTGAAAAATCAATGCAAGTCCGCCACTTTCCATTCGGCTTCTTTACCAAGACGGGATTCGATATCCAGTCGGGATATGTCGAATCTCGAATAAATCCGTTCTGCTTCAGATTCTCCACTTCCTCTTTGAGAGCAGCCGACCTCTCTGGGCCCAGCATACGTCTCTTTTGCTTCACAGGCGGATGTTTCGAGTTTACATTTAATTTGTGACTTATAATGGATGACGATATCCCACACATGTCAGCATGGGTCCAGGCAAACACGTCCAAGTTTGCCTTCAAGAAGTCCATTAGTTCTTTGGCTCGACGTGGATCCAATTGAGAACTAATCTTCAAAACTTTTGTCGGATCAGCTTCATCAATGGGAATTTCCACTGTCGCTTCATTAGGAGTTGCATTTCTAGCCTCTGGTTCCTCGTCTTTTCTGGGATCCAGGTCTTCAGGCGTTCCTTTGGGCAACTCCTTCGGGGTCGATTTCTCTAATTGCTACGCCGACCCCCCTTTGAGGGAGACGAGGCATCTTTACTCTCGATGTTAAGTCCTTTCATCAACATCTTTAATTCGGCAACATAGCAGGCCCGTCCGGAAACTTGATCCCCTCTCATTACTCCAGTTCCAGCTTCGGTTGGGAACTTAAGCAATAAACACCAAGGGGCGATACAAGCTCTGAATTCAGCAAGGGCAGGCCTCCCAGAAATGCATTATAAGGCGAATCCACATCCAATACTACGAACTGAAGCATCCGCACTCTTCGGCGTTCTCCTTGCCCCAAGGTCACGGGCAATTCTATGTATCCCATGGGAGCTGTTGACGCCCCGTTGAAGCCTCTGATCCATCCTTCACATGGCTTCAAATCTTCAGATTCAAGCTTCATCTGATCGAATGACTTTTTAAATAAAATATTGACAGAAATTCCGTTGTCTACTAATACCTTATGAACCAAGGCCGGCCCAATGTTGGTAGTAATAACCAACGGATCATCAGTGGGTGATTGGATCCCAGTATTGTCTCTGCTGCGGAATACCACATCGTCAAACATGGTCTTCTGTTGTTTTATGGGGGTGATATCTTCCAAATCATCACCTTCATTCACTTCTATGTGCTTGGCAGCATTTACATATTGATCCATCGCTCTGAAACTACGGATTGCCGAGTGAGGTCCACCCACTATTGAGTTGATAACAATTCCTTTACCTTTCTGCTGCGCTGTAGGCTTGGCAGCAGGTAGAATCTGTTTTGGAGCCTGCTCTCCTTGCCCCCTGTCCCTCGGGGCAACCTTGTATTCATCCAACTTCCCTTCACGCAGCAGCTTCTCAATCACATCCCTCAAATGCCGACATTCATTGGTTGAATGCCCATGGGTTCCATGAAACAAACAAAACTTCCCAGTCGCCATTTCTTTCTCTGTCGAGTCACGAGGTGGCGGTCTTTTATATTGCAAAACGTTGTACGTATCCAGGTAAATATTCTCTAGGGTGTCGTTCAATGGTGTATAATTCTCGTAGGTCTGGAATCGGGGTCTTTTGTTAGGATCACTTCCCCTATTTCTATTTTTTCTGTTACCGTTCGCATTACGGTTATTGTTGTTGCCCCCGTTTCCAGCAATGTTGTTTCCACCCTTGTTTCCCACATTTACTTCAACCTTTCGTGAACTTTCCCCAGAATGCTTCACGGTGATGTTACTCTGCACATTTTCTTTTGAAGCCGCCTCAGACTTTCTCTTTCGGTTTTCCCTGGCCTCCTCTCGTCTTAAATAAATATCGGCTTTTTCATAGAATATCTCTCTTGTGGAGGGCGTCTTGCCAGAAAGGTAATCCCCGAACTCGGATTCAGGATCGACTCCTTCCTTTAAGGCCATCAGAATGGTGGGCTCATGAGGGTCACTAACTTCAGTCACAGCTAAATTAAAACGGTCAAGATACGACCTCAAAGACTCTCCTGGCGCCTGCTTAATCCTTGATAATTCAATAACACTTTTGGACTTTCGGGTATGGAGTCGGAACTGATTCATAAAACGTTCGCTCAGTTCCTTATAGTTCGAAACCGAACGAGGGGGAAGTCGGGTAAACCAGAACAGTGCCACATCTTCTAAATAGATCGTGAATGCTTTACACTTCACTGCATCAGGGGCAGCAGCAGCATTCATGAGCCACGAGTATCACATTAAATGCTGTCCCGGATCAGTTCTCCCATTGTACTTGTCCATCTGTGGCAGGTTAAAACGCCGGGGAAACTAGAAGTCGAGGATATCATCGGTGAAAGGAGTATGGCTTCGCTCAATGCCATAATCTTCATTTGTATAGTTCCGGCTCTCGAACATGATCTGGCGCACCATTGCCTGTACATCAGCATTAGTTAGGGGTCGTTCAGGTTCCCTGGCCCTAGTATCCGGGTTCCTTCTGGGCTCTTGTTCGGGAGATGCCCTTCTTCTTCGAGCTGCTTCTGCTCTATTCCGTTCCCTACGCTCCCGGTCGATCTCGGGAGGAGGGGACTGGAGCCTTTGTTCCCGAGTGGGGTCATTGTTTCCTAGTGCTCGTGCAATATCCTCACGAGACCCCAAAGATCTGAATGTCAGCTGCTCCACATTCTGAGGTCGTTCGAGCGGCCTTCGTTCACGGGGCCGCTCTTCCTCGGAAGATGAAGACTGATCCACTGGTGTGTGACGAACCGGTGATGGAGTTCTCTGTCGACGGAGTTCGCTAATCTCCCTGCTCATGAGCCTCATATTTTCCTGCATCATGGGATTAGTGCGCTCGTGGACTTTCATAGCCTCCCTTGTACTCTCAAGCATGTCAAGTAAGCGCGAGAAGTCTCCTTGAGTAATGGGCGCAGATGGGTTGACCTGATCACTGACCCTGGTAGTGGGAATCGGAGCATTTGTAGGGACTCGAGTAGAGGTTCCAACATCACCAAGAGTCGGATCGGATAGGAGATGGGAGATCGGGTCGGTTCGGAGCTGGGGAGCCTGGTCGGGTCGGTACATGGCAAGCTGCTCGGGTCGGTTCAGATTGGGGGAATGCACTGCTTCAGAATCTCCTACCCGGATCGGATCGGAGCACTCCCCCTGGACGTGGTTTGGATTTCCTGCATCGGTTCGTCCAGCTGCTGAACTCTGCCCACGATACCTTGTCACAACCGCATTTTGCTGATCTTCGCCAGCTCCATTTCCTCGATCAGATTGAACTTCTTTTCCTTTTCCTTTGGCCATGATTCTTCGACAATCACTTCAACAAATATCCAAGGGCGTTGGAACTTGAGGATTAACTTGTTCGAACTCAACGGTCCAAAAAGTAGAACGATAATCCCGAAAAACAAAGTATTCAGATGAGTTTCTCAGTGAAAGCACCAAAATGTTAGACCAAAAAGTGGTTCTAACACCCAAATTGATTAAAAGCAGAATGAAATGAGATAAAAATAAAAATGAACACACAGGATTTATAGTGGTTCAGCGAAGAAATGCCTACGTCCACTTGTCTTTCACTATTTTCACTGATTTTGTTGCAAGTACAATGAAATATTCACTTGATTTCTCTCACAACTCACTTACAATCACTCAATTATCTAAAAACAAATAATGAAAGACGGTTTGGATTTTCTGGGAGTGCTGGAATTCGGGTTATGAAGGTGGTTGAACTCTCAAAGTGTTGTCCAAAAGATCCTTTTCTTTGTCTCCCGACGGGGTATTTATAGGTGAGAATTTGCTCAGAATCCTATCCGGATCGGAGCCACGCGTCATCCATCCCATCAGCTTCGGGTTCGGATGAATTACTATGTTGACAACGCATCAGAGTAGTGGACGTTGAGGGTAGGAACTGGTCACTGCCGATCCAGATTACCAGGCGCTCATGCAGGAGAGTGACGTGGAAGATGGGTTCGGATCGGAAGATTGTACAAGAGGGGTTCGGATCGGGGTACCCGATCCGATCTGGTTTTGTCCCAAGGCTAAGTCTTCGCTCTCTTCTACTCCGTTCCGATCTGTCTTCGGAGCAGGTAGCTCTCCGATCCAACTGGAAGTTAGGTGCTCTCCGATCCGATCAGCTGTGCCTCTCTGATTCCAACAGCAATAGTTCACCGATCCGAACAGCCAACTTTATCCGATCCGAACCGCTACACTGCTCCGATCCGACCCGCTTCAGTGCTTCCCAAGTTTTTCAATGTTTCACATCTTGACATTGTGTAGCCCAGTTCACAAAGTGGGCTAACAGGTTGTAAACCAAAATTTTCAAAATTATAGCCCATATCAACATCTTGAAAATAACCAAAATTGCAATTTTCCCTCGAATTTTAACAGTTTTGGTTACGAACATAATTTTTATTATCAAAATGATTTCCAATATCATTGTCGTTTTTCTGAAAATTCAAACAACCACCACATTGGAAATAATATTGATCGTGAAATTGATGTGGACATAATTTTGAAAATCAAAGAATCCAAAATGAGATCTCTCAAATCAACGATTTTGAGGAATATCATCTTAACATTCTTAGAGAGAGGGAAGAAAGGCTGGATAAAAAAATGGATGAACTTCTTTGATTAATGACATCTTTTGCAAAACAATGCGAGCAACAAAATAAAATTCACACATGTGATGAATCAGAAAATAATCCAATCTTTACTAACATTGAAAATTTTCAAATAATAACTTTGGAAATTGAGAATAACGATCTAAATTAAGTTGTTCAAAATCCAGTAAATGATTTGGACTTCGATTTTTTTCAAGAAAAAAAATTAAGCTCAGATTTTGATCTTTCCCTTTCAGGCTGAAACTTGAAATTTTAGTAATTGAACAAAATAAGAATATTGAATTTTTCAAAAACTCAAAATTAGGGATGGATTTTAATGAACATGAATTTTTTGGATTGCATGAGGATGAGTTGCCAAATGAGGATGAAAGCTAAAATTTGGTCAGCCCGGTCACCAATCTTAGGCTGGGAAAAACGATTGAAAATAATGTCAGCAATCCCGATAATCCTTCGATTCTGACCTCAAATCAAAATCTTGATGCTCTTCCGATGGTAACCAATGCCAATTTGTCTGAACCTTCCAAATCTCCATCTTCTTCGAATGTTGACAATCCCAGCATCTCTTCTTCTAATGTCGGCAACCCTGAAAATATCTCTTCTTTCAATTTTGGCAATCCCAAAAACCCATCCTCTATACCTTTACCTCCTTCACTTCCTGTGTCAACCCCTTTTTATTTGAAGGACCAAGATTCTAAAACACGATAATTGAACATGATAGAAACCGTTGTTGATGACACGATAAGTTTACCATTTCAGAAAGTCTCTCATACTTCAATAGAATTGTCAACGATGTCTTTCGAAGATAAACTTAGACTACTAAATGATGAGAATGAATATATGGAACATCTCAAAGATAATCCTAATTCCATACCATCGAATGAAATTGTGATTGAGAACTTAAATTTATGGGATTATGATAATTTTCATCCCAATGGTATAAATCACTGTTGTAACCAAATTTGCATTGGGAAGATTTTGAATTCAAACGTTATTGACATTCCTCTTGTACCTCAAATTTCAGATACGAAATCATCGTACATCGTTTTTGGTAGAGGCAAACGTGGGGGGAAAAGGAAATCTCATTTTTCACATAACACTCATCATCATCATAGATTTCATTTTGCATATAATTTTCATTCCTATATAGTGGTTAAATTGCACTTCATTTTACAAATCATGTTGCATTTAATCCATCTCTAGGTTTCATCGTTCAAATTTAGGAAATGTATTATAGTGTGGACACTGTTTAGTCCAAGTTTGTGTGGGAGTCCACATTACATCCTTTTATTTTTCTTTAATTTTTCTTTCCTATCATATAGGACCATCATGCATTTTTGATCGTAGTAACATGCTATTTTTTTTATTTTTTGGAAATACAACTCATTTTAGATTGATACAACAACATAAGTTGATGATTGTTAGTCAGTTGATAGTATTTTTTTTTCTCTCAACTAAGATCGAATAGTAAATATAATGAAAAGTTGAATTTTGAGGGATAATATTGTAACCGGTACACAGGAGATTCTTAGGTGATGGCCATGAAGTTTATTCTAAATTGTAGTCTTTGTTTAATGGGTAGATGTAGTGACCCGTATTTTAGCAAGATAATAATTTATTAATTTAATTATATAATTGGTGATTTAGAGAAGTTAATGATCATTTAATTAAATAATATTGAATATTTAATTAATAATTATAATATAATAATATATTATAATGTCGAGATAGTCGGAAATAGTAGAATTCACAATAGAGTGTGAATTGAATAGTATACGAGATGTGGTTGAGTTTCGATTCAGAATATAATAACGTATATATGGAATCGACGACAGTTGAACGTATAATTTATAATATAATTTTAAACGAGCTCCAAATGGCGCTGCAGTTCGCTATTTGGCGATTTGAACTTCAACTGAATGTACAGGATTCGTTTTAAGTCGGATTTCTGTGAAACAAGAACCGTCAGGACCGATTTGACAATAGTTTTCTAATGGAAGAGAAAAATCGGGATTTCGTCATGTAGATTTTAAGTTACGTCCAAATCAAATTTCAGAAAAGGTCGCTGTGAAATTCCTTTATAATTCGTAACGCTTTATATACGTTATAAAAGGATTTTTCAATGTAAATTGAATATCGATTCAATCTGGACTCAGAATAGCGAGTATATATTTATACTGGAGCTGTATGATATTCCTCTATGAATATATACGAGAATATAAATTTATTTATATTTAATTTAATTTTATTTAAATATATTTGTATATTTAAATGGGTCATCCAGAGCTTTAAAAATAGCCACTTTTGCAAATGAAGTCGGAATTCGACGAAACTAATTTTGTTGGATCCGGAACATCAAATTTTTGCTAGATGTCAGTTTCCGTGATTTTTAGAGTCATTGTGTGGCCGTACGGATTTTTAGAGTGAGAAACAATCAGTATTTTGATAGTTAAAAATACATTGTGTGAGCATACGAAGTCGGAATTTGACGAAACCAGTTTCGTTGGGACCGTAATGTCGAGGTGTAGCTGCACGTCAATTTTCGTGATTTTTGGTTATCGTATGTGGTCACAGGAATTTTTAGAAGATAAGTACAAATAACATTTGATTATAATTGAATATTATAATGAAAATATCTCCTCGTCTAAATCCTATATAATGTCTTCATCACTTCTAAACCTAACTTTCAATCTTCATTTGGTCAACAGACTTATTTTTCCGCCGTTTTTTTTGGGTTCTTCCAGTAAAATTCCTCCAATGGAAAATCAAAACAAAAATCAGATAAATTCCGATAAATCAAAACACAAATATATTTAGGATCCCTGGAGTGATCTCTTTATCGCAGTAGGCTCCTTCCCTTGTTCGACGTGATTTTCTATTATGGGAAAATACACAGCGCGCGTTTACTGGAGACTAGGGCAGGGATTTTCTCGAGTTTTAATCGACTAGTATGGATTTGGAGGTTTGATTCATGATGGTGATGGAAAATAACACCTGCATGAAATTCGTTGATGGGTTCCGTGTTTAAAGTGGTCGATGTCTGCACTTGCGAGCTGGATAACGCGAGCAGCTGAGAGGAGCGCGAGTTGTTCGGTATGAGTTGGAGGTGATGGAGTTTTTGCCGAGGAAGCTAGTGGTGCCACTGGATTGGAGTATCGTGTTGTGTTTGGGTGGGATTGAGGCTGGAAGCGGCGTCCATGGTAAAGAGGAAGGCTTCAGTAGGTGCTAAATTGTAAACGAGAAGAAGAGATTGCGGTCTCGTGGGTTTTCAAATGCGTAATGGGCCGGGGAAGTAAAGTAAGCCCAAGTGAAAATAGAGTTTTATTTTTAATATTTAATAGTGTATAAACTTATTTATGGCAATAACTTATTCATACGGTATCAGATTGACGAACCGTAAGTTGCGTTGGGATCGTATGGACGGGAGCAACACAATGAGACTGACTGGGAGTGAATCCGAGCCAGTTACAATTTATGGCGAAATAAATTGTCCGACTCAAATCAACGAACGCAAACCGTTATTCAACGGTTAACGCGCAACAGTGAGTAAAAACTCACTAACTCTCCTCAATTTATATTTTAATATAAATTGTATTTTTTTTCTGTATTTGACTGCTAGTTATGTACTGTTAATTTGGACTGTTAAGTTGTATTGTTAAATTGGACTGTAGATTGGACTGTTAAATAATTGATTGAAAACAATATGGATATATATATATCTACATATATGTATATATCGTTATTAAACGGTGATTTTGTTATCAGTGTATTTCATTAGAAATGCAAGTGATGTTATATACGTTGTTTAACATCTGTGATGCAGGGAAACAGGTTGGAGGAATTCGACTGGATTCCTCAACAGTTATTTTATTGTTTTTCATATATTTTGATATATGATGTGAATTATAACATGTTGTTGATTATATATGTTTGGATGATATTGATCATTGACAGTTGGTTGTTTAAAAACAATAGAAAACACTGAAAATGTAGAAAAGGGGATTTTCAATATTTATATTGAAAATAAATCTATTTATAAAATCGAAGGATTTTATAAAAGGATATTTATTTAGAAATAAATAAATAAAATAAAGGAATGTTTATTTAGATTAAATAAATAGAATAAAGGATATTTAATTAGGGATTAAATAATTAGAGTTATAAAGGAAAATCTATTTAGGAAAATAAATAGATTATACAAAAGGAAATCTATTTAGGAAAATAAATAGATTATACAAAAGGAAATCTATTTAGGAAATAAATAGAAGTTAAAATAAATAGAAATAAAAGAAAAGTTAGTTAGTCAGATATAAATATTCGAATCAAGTTAGTTAAGTGGTCAAACCAAGCTAGTCGAACCAAACTAGTCAAGCTAGTCGAACCAAACCGAGTCGAAATGGTCGAGTCGAACCAATCGAGCCAAATGGTCGAGTCGAACCAAATCGAGCCAGATGGTCGAGTCAAACCAACCCAGTCGAGCTGGTCGAGTCGAGCTGGTCGAGTCGAGCTGGTCAAGTTAGTCGAACCTGGTCGGTACAACCAAGCTGGTCAAGTTAGTCGAACCTGGTTAGTCGAGTCGAGCAAATCAAACTTAGTTAATCGAAAGGAGTTTATCGATTTAGTTAATCGATAGGAGTTAATTGATTTAGTCAATCGAGATGAGTTAATCAGTTTTAATGAATCGAGAGAAGTTAGTCGAATATGGTATTCGAACCAAATGGTCAAACCAAGTAGTCAAGCCCAGTGGTCAAACCAAATGGGTCAGGTTATCCAAACATGGTCAGTCAAACCAAATGGGTCAGGTTAGCCAAACATGGTCAGTCAAACCAAATGGGTCAGGTTAGCCAAACATGGTCAGTCAAACCAAATGGGTCAGGTTAGCCAAACATGGTCAGTCAAACCAAATGGGTCAGGTTAGCCAAACCTGGTCAGTCAAACCAAATGGGTCAGGTTAGCCAAACCTGGTCAGTCAAACCAAATGGGTCAGGTTAGTCAAACCTGGTCGGTCGAACCAAGTAAGTCGAGTTAAGTCAGTCAAGTTAGTCGAGCCTAGTTAATCGAATCGAATTGGTCGAACCAAGTAAGTCGAGTTAGTCGAGTCAAGTTAAGTTAGTCGAGTTAAGTTAGTCGAGTTAAATAAATCGATGTTTGTTTCATCGAAAGGAGTTATCGATGTTAGTTTCATCGAAAGGAGTTATCGATGTTAGTTTCATCGAAAGGAGTTATCGATGTTAGTTTCATCGAAGGGAGTTATCGTTTATAGTTTAATCGAAGTGATATTTTCAAATATGAGATATTTGAAAGGGAAGAGTTATCGAATATTAGTTATTCGAAGAGAGATTATCGAATATCGTTTATTCGAGAAGGAATTAGTCGAATATAGGTTATTCGAAGAAGAGTTAATCAGATAGAGATTTCTCGAAGAAAGCTAATCGGCGAATTCGATTATATCGAATTCGGGAAAGTACTTATACTTTCCAGTGTTTAAATAGAAATTTATTTATATTTAAATAAATAAGTGTTAGGTTAATTATTCACTAATAAGAATAGAAGTTATAATTAAAGTTAGATAATTCGAAAGGAGGAATTATAACATTATCGTTATAACCAATGTTTTAAATATAGAAGTGGATTAGTAAAATTGGATCCGAGAAAGGCGTAAAGAAGTTGCTAAAGATTAAAAGATAAACTTTGACCATTTCGAAGTTATAACGTTGTTCAGTTAAGGTCTAAGAGGTAATTATACCCCAACTTGAGTGACTTCCTTCTTAACTAAGAAATGGTAAGGTTTGATCGTAAAGAAGTTTTGGAAATGTTTTCCAAACGAGAATCAGAAATGTTTTCTGATAAAAGAAAATAAGAATTTAGAATATAGGGAAACAGGAGATAAGTAAATAAAGGAACTAAAGAGATTAATGTTAAAAGATGTTTGTTCGATATAATTTCCTTCTGGGAATAATATCGTTGTTTGCACACTTATTTTTCTTTGATGGTTAAATCACAGACTATCGAAGTTTTGACCATTTCAACGTTGTTAATATGGAGAGACCAGTTGGATTTTTATCCAAAGAACCACTATGTATTGGCATAAGCGTCGCGAATCATATATGCCAAAGATAATTGAAGACAAAGTAAAATGCAAGGGCTATCCTGTTTACAGAATAGTGCCTTCGGTTTGTCCAGTCCCAGGACAACTTGTATGGACGAAGGTCTGACAGAGTATATCCAATGGATCGCGTAAGTTGATCTGTTCAAACGTATTCACGTTTGGTGGCGGAGGAATTCGTTTCTCTTAGCTGTATACCCGTGTTATTTTTGGATAAGTCAATTTGTGATTTGGCGGGTATGACGATGTGACATTTCTAAGTGAA